>JBANSL010000013.1:54709687-57109687 GCA_037127255.1 Persicaria tinctoria
TACTCATCCGGTTAGATTGTGCTACTCTTGAACTATTTAAAGACCTATATGCTAAGCGCAGGCTTATCGAAGAATCGATAAATCAGACTAGATCAATTTCGGATACCAATATGAATTCAATACACATTGGCCAAGCAACAATACTACTAACATACAGCAACATTTAACTTGCCTGATATTTGGCCCTTTGCATCTGCATAGTGGAGACCTGCCCATATACACGCAGCTGAAAAGCACAAGATAGATGATTTCAACTTGTTGAAAGTATATTCAACTATAGAAACATATGTTGCTGAATTTGCCCATAACATTCAATTAGAAAATCCAAACAGCGAACCTTAGCAATTGCAGAATGCAACATCAACACAATTACAACAGTGCGAAAACCAGTTGGGATTGGGAGAGATGAAGGAATTTGGCGGTAGAAGGCCGGAGGTGTTGGGATCGGAACTACAAGGGAGAGCGAAAGAGAGACATCGACTCACTGCGAGGAGCCCTTGAGTCATCCGGATCTGAGCGATGGAGTTCCGATTCAGCCCTAATGGAGATTGGAAAGGGACGCGAGGGGGAGACGGGTGAGTCAAGGAGAGAGATCGGAGGGCACAATCTGAGAGCAATCATGATAAGTGGAGGCGAGCCTAATCGGAAAGGGTGGTCTGGAGCGGCGAGCGAGAAGTAGAGTGCGAGATAGAGAGGGCGAGGGGGAGCCATGGGAGAGCGAAGTCTGAGAGAGACGAGGGTGAGAAATGCCGAGCGAGGAAGAAGGGTTTTTCCCTTTTTTTTTCCGGTCCGACCCGGTTCATAAAAAGAAAAAAAAAACTCGCGCCAGCTTATCCCTTTTAATTACTCTATTTTCACTTTAAGCCTTATTTTCATCTTAAGCCCATTTTTCACTTTAACCTCACCGTATATATATATATATATATATATGTATGTATGTATATGTATATATATGTATGTATGTGTATATATATGTATGTATGTGTATATATATGTATGTATGTGTATATATATGTATGTATGTATATATATATGTATGTATATGTATATATATATGTATGTATATGTATATGTATGTATGTATATGTATGTATATGTATATATATGTATGTATATGTATATATATGTATATATATGTATGTATATATATATATATATGTACATACATATATATATGTATGTATATATATATATATGTATATATACATACATACATATATATATATACATACATATATATATATATATACATATACATACATACATATATATATATATATATATATATATATATATATATATATATATATATGGTTCAAGTGAGAATAGTATATACCGGTGAGAAAGGAAAGAAGCAATTTAATTGGTGGAAACAGATCTGAATTTTAAAGTAAAAAAAAACACCCCCACGCGCTTCCTGATCTTTCTCCTCAAATCCCTCCTCTCGAACTTCTCGCTCTGTCCTCTCGCACTTCTCGCTTTGAGCCCGCCACAGCGCCGCACCTCCGATCGAGAACCCCGCCGCTGTGCTCCCACAATCGGATCTCGTCCTCTCGCCCTTCTCGCTCCCACAATCGCTCCCTTCTCTCCTTCTCCGATCTCGTCCCCTCGCTGCAACAATCGTCGTCGATGTCGATGCCCTTGTTTACTGTATGAAGAACCGATGTCGGCGAGCTGAACACACCTTGCCTCTCCCTTCATTCGTTCAGATCTGCAAGCTAGGGTCGTTCCTTCCCTCTTGCCGCCGCTGCCCTCTGAGTGCGAAGCTTACCGTCGGAGGGGGTGGGAGACTGGCACTTGGCGGCGAGATCGACAACGGGAGGCGAGGACGGAGACAACGACGAGACCAACACAACTCCGGCCGAGATTCATCTGCAATTTGCCTTAATTAAGCTAGATGACGTTAACTGAAAAAAGCAAATTGATTGGAGATGAAGAAAAGAATAAACTAGGTGGATGGAAATTGGAGTGAATTATCAGATTAATCAATATTAAAGGATTTCTTAATTTGTGGAATCGAATGAGCTGAATGGGAATTGGTGCAATTCAAATGGGTTTTGAACAGTTAAGCAGATGCAATTTTTTTTAGGGATTGCAATTGCACCACATTATACAATATAGAGACTATATATGAAGTTCTCTTTCTAATGCTTTTTGAATCGTTACAATACGATGGAATGTTGGTTCATTAATAATGGTTCAGTACATGTATGTAAAGATTGGTTCATTGGATGTGATATATACGGCTTCACAAACTTGGATTTGGTACTCTCCATTACACAATGTCTTCTTAAAAAAAATTATAATAAAGCAGAGAAAAATAATATGACCATATAAAGAAGTAAATAGAAGTGGTTTATTAATTTTATAGCAATTGGTTCAGCACATATATAGAGAGTGATTCAGTGATTAAGTAGAGAGCGATTCAGTGACTAAATAGGTTGGTTCAGTGACTAAATAGAGTGTGGTTCAGTGATCGAATAGAGTGTGGTTCATTGATCGAATAGAGAGTGGTTCAACGATCGAATAAAGTTTGGTTCATTGATCACTTCTTTATAGCTTAATAGCTTGATGAACCACTTCTTGATAACTTGATTAACCACTTCTTTATAGCTTGATGAACCACTTCTTGATAACTTAATGAACCACCTCTTATAGGCTCATGAACCACTTCTTAATAGCTTGATGAACCACTTCTTAATCACTTGATGAACCACTTCTTAATCACTCGATGAACCACTTCATGGTTTAGTGACCGAATAGAGAGTGGTTCAGTGACTCAATAGAGGGTGGTTCAGTGACCGAATAGAGAGTGGTTCAGTGACTCAATAGAGGGTGGTTCAGTGACCGAATAGAGAATGATTCAGTAACTCAATAGAGGGTGGTTCATCAATTTTATAGTAAAAAAGTAGTGGTTAATGAAATAAGGGGTTCATCAGTGAGTAAATAGAGGTGGTTCAGTGAGTAAATAGGTTGGTTCAGTGACTAAATAGAGGTTGATTCAATAAGTAAATAGGTTGGTTCAATGACTTAATAGAGGTTGGTTCAGTGACTAAATAGATATTGGTTCGGTGACTAAATAGAGGTTGGTTCAATTACTAAATAGAGGTTGGTTAAGTGAGTAAATACGTTGGTTCAGTGACTAAATAGAGGTTGGTTCAGTTACCGAATAGAGAGTGATTCAGTGACCAAATAGTGGTTCATGAGCCATTTATTTTAAAAAAACAAACAAATAGATAATTAAAAATTAATTAAAAGAAAATATAAGAGTAGTGATTCATGAAATAAAGAGTGGTGGTTCATCAAAAAAATATAAATTATAACCGGTAATTCAATTTTTAGTTAAATAAAACCCTTTAATAAATAGAATAAAGTAAAACAAATATCATTAAAGACAAGTAAGTAAAGTTGTTAAAATGGTTTAAGTGTTGGGAGGGAAGCTAGAGGTTTTGGGTTCAATTTCCAAACCTATCACCGTTCACCATTTTGCTGTACAATTAATAAGCGCGTGTGCACACTCTCCGGATGCGAGTGGGGGAGCTTACGCGCTGGACTTGGGCAGCTTTTGGAGATTTAGGCGCGCACGCGGGGAATTAATTTTTGACATTAATTTAATCCATATGGACCAATAAGATTGCTTCTTTCCTTCTCACTTTTGGTGACCTTTGCACCCGAACCCAACCCTACATACATACATATATATATATATATATATATATAGGGTGAGGTTAAAGTGAAAAAGGGCTTAAGATAAAAATTTGCTTAATTAAAGTGAAAATGGGCCTAATTAAAAAAAAACTGAAGCCGGGCCAACAACCCTAATTGCAATCCGGAAACTTACAAACCCTCGCTCTCTCTCTCTCTCTGTCGTCCATGGGAGGCTATTTGGATCTTAAGATGGAAATGGAGCGGAAGGAGAAGGTGTAGCCCTCGTTCTCTCTCTGTGTCGTCCGCCATGGCAGGTGCAGCCTCCCTACCTCGCGACGACGTCAGATTTCGTCAAGGCGGTGGCCCTGGTCTCGCAGGTGCTCGGATTTCGGTTACTAACTTTCCAGTTGTTTGTCGCTTCAATTATCGAAATCGAATTGGATCTCCCAGTGCCTAGTTCTGTCACCGATCGTCCTCATCTTTGGATCCGCCAACAATCAGGTTTGATTTTCCCTATCTTCAAGTATCCTCTCCCTCCCACTATCTCGAATTTGAATTGACCGGAGGAAATCCCAGTGGTCGGAAATCATGTTTTCTTTTCCCTATCTGAATTGACCGAATCTGAATTGACCGGAGGCAATATCTGTGTAAAGCATTCAACGTTCAAGTATCCTTTATTGTTTAGATAGGAGAGAATTGTGGAATCTCTTCATTTGGAATTGCAATTAGGGCGACACAGAGAGATAGGAGGAATTGTGTAAAGGAGGAATTGTTGAAACAATATAGGTTGAAACAATACAGGTTCGTTTAGATAGGAGGAATTGTGGAATCTCTTCATTTAGAATTGTTAATGCTTGAAAGTTGGCAACTGTAATGTTATACAAGGGCAGTAGATGTGAATTACGTTATTGTGTTGAGATGGAGTGGTTATCTTTATGCAAGTTCATGGATATCATCGATAAAAGCATGGAAAGTGCTTATAGAAACTGTTGGTTCTTTGCAATTTAGGGAACATATGTGTGCAGTATATATTGAATTGCATATGGAAAATCAGGTTTGTACAAAGGAGGCTTATGAATTGATTTAGAGATGACCTAGGGCTGACTTGTTGGTGTTTTGTATTTATTTTTGCACTCTTGTTCTCTAAAATTGCACTAATACAGTATTATTTTTGCACTTTTGAATGTTATATGATATGGTAGAAGGATTTTATTCTTATCTCTATTCTTGTAATTAGCCTATTAGCTTAACGGTAGAGCAATGTGCTTATGCGCAGAGATGTGGGTTCGACTCCTACATAGGCTAAATTGCTTAACTTTAAAAGCCTATTAGTGATGCAAGGATTAGGGATTTGGTGGTACTATTTTAGCTGTGCATGATGAAATTGTTGGGGTTTTATAATAAGCTGGAAAATCTATGGCCATTTTCAGTACTTAGGGTTGATGACTTGAAGTTGTCTTGTCTTATAAGTTTATTATAAATGATTCATTTTTGACAAATCTGACATTCTGATGATGACAGGTTAGTTGAAACACACATTTTCTCTTTTGTTGTAGGAAGAGCATTTGTTACAGATGTTGAAAAGTTAATGATAAGCAAGAAAACTAGGTCCCTGGATGTAGTAGAAGTCTTATGTTTTTTCTCGGAAGTAATAGAGGTTTGTCTTTCATACTGATCACTTGTCCCTAGTGGCATGGTATTAGTAGCAGTGACACACCTCAGGGGATTTCTGATGATTCAACTGTAAAAGCATCCCATGGTTCTCTCTTTTCCGATGTTTACAAGCCGGAAGTCAATGAAAAAGAAGCTCAGTATACATTGACATCAAGAGATGGTAGGGTTCATTCATAAAAATGGTGATATGATAGAAACGGGATGTTTTATATTTTCGTGCAGCTTGTTTTGGGTCATCTACCGAGCCATATGCCAGTAGCAGGAGATTCTGTGCCCAACCTAGAACGCCTTTTGATAAAGGGATCATCTAACAGCTCTGCAGCTGATGGGCGAGCATCAAGATTCACTTGTGGGTTCCTAGTTCAACTTTAAACCATTCCCATGATATTTTCAGAATATTGTCTTGAAGACAATGATACATACTCAAGAACTCCTAAAAGAAATACAGGATTGCATGAAATGGAGTGTTTGATGCTTCAAAACTTGCTTTCCTTCAAGACTTCAAAGTCCTTGCAGGGTAATCTTCATAGCATGTGATCCCTGTGATCTTAATATGAGTGATTGGGCTGCACCAACAATTAAGAGATTTAAAGCAGCAAAGATGATAAAAATCAAAATGGTAAGAATCTCAAGAGGTTGCACAACACCAAGCTAATCATGCACATTCTAATCATGCACATTATAATCTTAGTTATGCACTTTTTAACTTTAATTACGCACTTTTTAATCTTAATTATGCACAATAATTTGAAATTGTTATAAATTTATAAAGTGCATTAATAGTGATACAATGTGCAAATTTAACATCACATAGTGCAACAATAATGTCTAAATTTGCACTAATAGCATCAGTTTATGCTAGCAAGCTGAAATGCTTTGACATACAGAAATTCTTTCGGATTATAAAGTCCATTAATAGCAAAACTACTAAAGCAAAACAAAAATTGCATTTTTCCTATTCGTTTGTATGAAAGTAGATGCAAAAAAATAAAATCATTTGAGTTATAAAATTACATTTTTCAGTTTTATATTTGCACTTTTTCAAACTAAAATTGCATATTTAAGTTCTAAAATTGCACATTCAAATTAAAATCTAATTTGGTTCTTTCTAAACGGAAAATCTAATTTGAGCATTTTATAATATTAGTCTTGGAGTTTTTAATCTAATTTTTGCACTTTCAAATATTAGTCTTGCACTTTATAATATCAGTGTTGCACTTCTTTTTTATTTCTAAACTTTTGATTAGGAATGTTGTGCTTGCCTAAAATCTTGCTTAAATTTTGAAAGAATGAGGAATTAAACTCATTTTCATATGAATTATTCATACACTTCATCATTTTATTCTTGCACTCTATAATCTTATTCATTCATTTCATCATTTTATTCTTGCACTTCATCGTCTTATTTTTGCACTTTATAATCTTAACTGTGCACTTCAGAATCTTATTCATGCACTTCATATTATTATTCTTGAACTTCATCATCTTAGTTTTGCACTTTATAATCTTAATTGTGCACTTCGGAATCTTATTCATGCACTCCATATTATTATTCTTGCACTTCATCATCTTAAATTTGCACTTCATCGTCTTATTTGCACTTCATCATCTTAAATTTGCACTTCATCGTCTTATTTCGGCACTTCATCATCTTATTATTGCAGTAGCACGTGGAGTCCACACTATTTGTTTTTAGCGAAACTGTGGTCTTCTTATTGGTAGGGAATGAGTAGGAATTGCATCACAGATTCAATCCACACACCAAATAGCCAAGAACATTTGAGTTCTAAAATTGCACTCTTTATTTGTATATTTGCACTTTTTGAAATTAAAATTGCACATTTAAGTTCTAAAATTAGCACAAAGGAAGAGATGTTGGCAAGTTTTGCATTTTATGCTTGAAATGCATTGAAAGTGAATAGAGGTCCCTGCAATGTGATTTTCCTTACCGTCGAAAACTTCATGGGAGATCTAACTATTGTCAGCATAACAGAATAGTAATTTTAAACCAACTTAAAAGCCAACATTAAGGTCTGTTCACGTAAGGTAGACAGTAAGAACTGTGACCAAGATAAAACTTTTAAAAACAACAAATTCGATTAGAGTGATTAACACAATACCTTGTTCCATTTTCAAGTATTTAAGAGATCAGCAAAACATAATCATAGCGCCCTAGTCAACATATAGTTTGTCAAAGCATCTGCAGGATGAATCAAGAATGGTATATTCCAGACAAACCAGATTCTTAAAATTTATATCAAAGCATGACTCCATATTAAGGAAAAGTATCCAAATTTGGGCACATCCTTATTTATCCACTTTATCATTTTATTCTTGCATTTTAAAATCTTATTCATAAACGGGGGGAAAAAAAAGACAACCATAAATAGCCTATGCGGGATTTGAACCCACATCTTTGTGCGAGGCACATCGCTCTACCATTTTGAGCTAATAGGCTTTTAATGGAACATCTCGCATATTGATGCAATTATAGAACACAATTGTGCAATCTGAACTATATTAAGTGCAAAAATAAGACATATTAGTGCAATTTTAGATACCAGTTGTGCAATCTGAACTCAGTAAGTAGTATTGGGGCAACCGACATGGCCAGTCCTTGGAAACATAAAGTGGACACATCTACAAACAAATAGTTGATTTAAGGATTCAAAGTTAATAGGACTTTTTAAGAAGCGGGTGAGCTCACCACAGGCAGGATTGGGGCAGCCGACATGGCCAGTCATTTGGTCTCCCAACTCCATTGAGCTTATAACACAAGATGTTTCTGTCATTCCATATCCTTCAAGGACTTCTTTCACATCCAAAGCACCTACACAGTGATGAATACAATGAAATTTATGATTTCAGTAGTATCACTGTGATGCCAAATAAGAATGCAGATAGACAGCTAGTTGAAGTATCAGATAGACACCTATTGAGTGAATAACACTTCTCGATTCGTTTAAGGGTCAGAATCAAATTACATCTTTAAAAAGTCCAACATATCAGGTGATATAGGTGAAGCACCCGAACACATAAGACGAACTCGTTCACCAAGCTTGGCCTTTATTTTATTAAACACTAGTTTATCCCATAATGGTGATGGATTTTGCCCTATAAAAGTAAAAATAATTTCAGCAGAAAATAAAGGTCACAAACATCAGTGACGTAATTTTGAAAAGCATCCAGAAAACTGAAGCTATTTGAGATGTAGCAAGACGACTCTGCAACAGTACATAATGAAAAGCCATGCCTTTCTGTCTGATCCTAGACTGAAAATACTTGTTTCATCGGGCCCAAAGAGCAAAGAGCTGATGGTTGTATAATGAGCAGGCCACCCAGTTATTTGCAGTCCAAAAGCATGTCTTATGCATGTTAAGAAAAGGGATTCTTGCAGCATCTGGGCATAACTAGCTAAAGCATTATATGCAACTCTAACAGTAGTCAAAACGTTTATTATAAAAACAAAAGTGTGGCAAGCTAACATGAAAAGAAGTAAACACGGATTTATTTTATAAAATAGAAATCAGTAGAGTTTCATCAAACCTGAAAAAATTAGATCTAAAGAGAAATGTAATCAGGATACCAAACATGTGAATAATGCCATCTACAGCAGAAGCAGAAGCTGCCAAAATCTTTCCATTGTGGTTGAAGCACAAGGAGTTAATTGTTGGGGGGTCGTCGCCAAGAGGGGGGACTGTCTTCACAAAGATGAAGTGTCACTAAGATTTAATCCATATCAGCAGTAACATATGCTCCAAAATGCAAAATGATATGTAGTAAATAAGTGCATACCATAGCGTTCCATAACTTAATATTCCAAACGGTCAGTTAAGCAAATTCTGCAGCATCAGCATCACTTGACCCATGTCTGCAAATGCAAAAATTCTATCGATGACCAAACAAGGAAAAGGCAAATCTCCATATCATGGAGAAACAAATCATATGAAGCAGTCTCTTCATGCACATCACAGTATCACACAGAGATATATACTCATCATATGCAAACATGGATGAGCATGCTTGTAAGGATTTAGTGATACTGCCTAAAATATGATGCAAGCAAAAAATGTAATGACTCATTAAAAAGAGAACAAATTAGTGAAGGTTTAGCAGTTCTTCAGGAATGATGGCTAGGAGATGGAATATTGCTCATTGACCCTATTCATAACAATCTTCATTAACTCACACTGCAAGGTAATTTTCATAGAAAGGGGGGAAAAGCTAAAGAAAAAGATGACAAACACATCAAGATTGAGCAGCAAGCTACTTGACAGACCAAAGTACAAGGAACTGTGTATCTTTGTTAAGAGAATCACACTGCAAGGTTATTTTCATCTATTTCCTTAACCTGTCCTATTTTCTTAACCTATCATGTTTTCCATTAGGAAAACTCCTCATGGTTTAAATCACACAAACTAAACCTGGAGATCTGACTTTAGGCAACATCTCTCAATTTAAAACAAGGAGCAAACCAAACACTAATCAACAACAATAATTCAATCTCAGCAGCAGAGATGCTTAAATAAACATAAAGCAATGTAAAGGTGCTCCTTTCTAATTCAGAAATCACAAGTATTTGACCTAGATTGTGCAGCAAATCAATCAAATGCATAGCAAACACAGAAAAGCGAACGATACTCTTATCTACAGAAAATCAGAGCATACGAGAGAGAACTCTTTGCAGACTGAAAATGGACCTCAGCATGGGATGTCTCCTCCTCTGTCTCCATCTACTAGCAACACCACCTAAAAACACATCAGCTCCAGCATTAAACTCTGTCAAGTCCCATAGACACAAAAATTTAAAACCGCAAACCCTAAAAAACCAACGGAAAACCTAAAAATCGAAATTCGTTGAACTAATAAAACCTTAACTGCTAGTATGCTATGTAAAACATCAATCATCAGAGCTAAATACCGCATCATTAGGGTTTCCACAACATGAATCTTGCATATATGTCGAGACAAATCAGAAACAATCGAACAACAAATTCAATCAAATTTTCAGTAGCTGATATTAATTAGAATCGGAATTTTAAAAGAAAAATCCTAATCGGCAATTTCTGGATGCAAATTTTACTGAGGTGAAGTCGAGGAGCCAAAACCTAGCTTGGAATCAAACTCGTTCTCGACGTAGTTGAGGAGCTCTTGGAAAACCGATTGGATAGCAGCTGGATAGAAGTCGTGCCACTGGATAGCAGCTATTGGAAAACAGATTGGATCTGGCTCTGGAAGCAATTGGAAGTGAATCTCCGCGATCAAAAGGGTGCTGGTTCTCCATGGATAGCAGCTTCATCGTCGGGGCTCTGTGATCTCTAGGGTATCCATGGATAGAGAGGAGACAGAGAGAGAAAACCAGAGTTTTTTTGGGCCGGTTTGGTTCTTTTTTTTCCCGGTTCAGTTTTTTTAAAGGCAAACCCGCGCCAATTTATTTCTTAATGAACCTATTTTCACTTTAAGCATAATTTTCATTTTAAGTCCCATTTTCATTTGAACTTTTACCTATATATATATATATATATATATATGAATGATCATTTGTAAACACCCCTTACAATACAATTTGTGAACAAATTTGGGCCTTAAGATGGTGTGAAATCAAGGTTGTGATTAAATTTCAAATTTCTGATTTTATATTTTAAAAATTGTGGGGCCACTGTAAAACATTCTCCACTTTCACGTGTGCGTGTGTTTCAAACCCAATTTTTAGCCTAATTAAATTAACTGTCTTGCGCCGTATAGGTGTACATCCATCATTTTTATCCACGTTATATATATATATATATATATATATATATATATATATATATATATATATATATATATATATATATTTTGAATAGATAATAATTCGGTTGGATAATACCTAACCGATAGCATCCCGATGGATGAGATCATTAAGATCAGTATTAAATGTCAAGGCCGCCCCATTAACAAGACGGCCAAGGTGTGCAACCTTGTCAGCCGACCTGTTACCCTCGCGAGGCACATGCGAAAAAACCACATTTTGGACTTTAGTCATCTGTCTTTTGATGTCTCCCATAATAAGTTCTATTTGCCACGGACATGGGCTATTATATTTGAGGTTATCGATAATCGTTTTAGAGTCCCCTTCAATGATGATGTTTGTGCAATCTATCTCTTGATCACATTTAGTCCAATTCTCAAGGCCATGCATTCAGCATGGAAAGGGGATAGTTGCCCAAGTCTACTTGCTCCTAACTTTATTACTAATCCTTCATGGTCCCTTATTATGTAGCCAGCTGAGGATAAACCTAACCCATCCGTTGCTCCATCAAAATTCATCTTGAGGAATCCCCTCTCCGGTTTTCTCCATTTTACATTTTTCCTGCTAATTGCCCTTTTCATATTCACCCTCTGATTAGAATTAGGATTTGACAGACTCCCATCATACATACCGGCTTTTTTATCCACGTTATATATACTCCATAAGAAGTTGTAGGACTGGGACATAGATTGTTTCATTTGTTTGTACTTTATATTCCATAATTTTGCTATTTTTAAATTAATTATTGTACATATATACATATATTATTTGGTCAAACTTAATAAAATTGTATTTTCATCTACGAACAATGAAACTTAATAAAACTTAATAATTATCTAAAAAACCACTCGTCAAATAATGCATAACTAGTACTTTTCCCGTACCTTGTACGGGAGAGAATTTTTATTGAAATTTACCGCTTTATTTCTCCCTCATACCATAAATATATTTCATCAAGTAAGTCAACAGGGTACGTGATCCGCAGATCTGACCCCGTTACCATCCAAATGTTGTCACTCGGTAGTGGATCATTTGTTTGTCTAGTGTAAGGCCTTACGTCAAAATTAATAATATTTGGGTTTTTTTTTTAGTATATTTTTTTAAAAGTTAAAACTATATAAAATATTAATTTCATATATTTTATTTATTAATTTCTTAATCATTAATAATATATGCAAAATTATTTAAAAAATTAATAATCCATATAATTTTTAGCTTTTATTAATAACATGTAAAACTGTAAAAATTAAATATTTTAGATCAACTCTGAAATATTGTAATGACGCTTAACGTATGAGAAAAAGCTATTTAACCAACTAATAAATTGATCTCAACCGTACATCATTCCAAAGTTGCACATCCAAATTCCATTTCCTCTATTCAAAGAGGAGACATGAGAGATGACGCTAGAGATGCATCGCGAAAGTCCGTTCACCTTGAACCTGTGGAGGAATCTCAAAGGTCCCTGGTTCGAACTCCGAATGGTCGCTCTTTATTTACCAATACAAGGAGGAAGGTTGATGTTGACGCTGTAAGATAGGGGTGTCGCTTGATGGGGGACAAACCTGAAAACATGGTATGTATCGATGTGGAGAGCACATCCATTGATCCTCCGATCCCTCTATGCATGCCTATTGTCTTGATTGCCTCCACCACTTCTGCATGACATGTGACCTTACGATACCATTCAACTCAACTTTATGATTATTCTTTGCCTTAATAGATTATCCCTATGAAGTCTTGCTCCCAGAAATGCGATCAATCCAAAGACTTGCCTCCCAGTTTTCATTTGTGGTATACAGTACAAGACCTCATATAATCATTTTGTAATAGAAGCCATGAGATCAGAGATGTCCTAGAAAAAAAATGTAAGAAGCATAATTTTAATCATATGGAATAATTTAATACATTTGGTGAAAAACCAACTGATTATGATGCTATGTCTATTTTTTAGGTATTCTTCCAAAAAGTTCACAATCACATATATACATACAGTCTACAAAAACATGTCCATTAGTACCAACTACCAAGAGATCTATTTCATACATGAGAGAGACATGTGGGATGGGATGATAATATCATCATGATATTGAATTACCAAGTTGCCCCTCCATGACTATGTGCACCTCCTCGGGATCTATTTCAAGTAGAAGATTGATGGTACGAATTTCCCCGAACCATGTTCGGGTTTTTTTTAATAATATTTTTTACTGAATATGACATACCGCACAAGTACTCGATGCATGCTAATTTTCTACTAACATACCATTTGGCCCATTCTCTTCAACATGTCATTCTTTTATATCGGTTGCTTTCACACTTCTTCTAACATCCGCTCTACTTCAAATAAAAGAATAAAAGTCTTGTAGTTTTCGCCCAAATAAAACCGAGTTTGGATCATATGTAATGTTTTATGTGTTACACACCATTTTACACTTCTTAAATTGGTATAAATTATAAACAATTTGAGAAAAAGATATTCTATATTTAAATGTATAAACCCTAAAGAGCTAAACCTTAATTAAAAATGATATTTAATATCCTATATTTAAACGCATAAACCCTAAGATACCAAAATATTAAAAAAAAATATTACATCTCTCTAATTAGTGTAGATTATACATCGATTTCAATATGTCAAACTTAAAAAGTTAACTTTAAATCAAATTCCAATTTTGAAATATTAAATACTTTTTAGAGGCATTAATTCATCGAACACCATATGAGAAAGGGTTAAACCCAAAAAATTGCAACTTTATAAACTTTGATTTCACTTAACTAACCCCAATATCTCATGATGAAATTTGATCAACAATTTATAACCGTTAGCTTCACAAATTTTACAAAAAAAAGTAAACAATATATACATTGTAAAGACCGGGAAATTTTAGAATATTAATTTATTAAAATAGTGATTTATAATTATTCCGATTTCTAATAATTGGAGAAATTTTAGAATATTAAATTATTAAAATAGTGATTTATAATTATTCCGATTTCTAATAATTGGGAGGTTTGGAATTTCTGTTCTTGAGATATTGGTTTTATTTTAAATATTTCAAACGAGTTCCGGTATTATTTAATTGGAAATTTAAAATATGTTATACTCTGCTTTATATACCGAAAATTGGAAAATATATATGGATTTCATTATTTAATTCGAATTTAGAAATATAATTTGGATTTTTTTTTCTTACTCGGGTTTCGGGGTGATATCTTTGGGGTAATTTGAAAGTCAAATTTGGGACCCATTTGTTCCCCCTCCTTCTTCCCTCAGACTTCCAGGATGCAAATTGCAGCATCTCTTGTTGTCCTCTTTCCCCCCTCTTTATTTGATCCCACGCCAATTCAGACCTCTCTGTGGCTAGCTCAAAGGAGGCAACATCAACATTTCACCCCTCCTGTCAATTCAAATCCCAATTCCCAGCATACCTCCACTTTTTACTTTCATTTGTTTTCACAAACCCCATTCACAAAACCTCAAAACCCCTCTCCACCTTCTCCTTTCGCGGCCAACGCACCACCAACGCCTCTTCCTTCCAAGAAGCAACAACAATAGCTAGGACCCTCCGACGTTAGACAATCGAGCCCCAGGGCGCCAAGTCGTCCCTGTTTCTGCGAGCCAACACCGACGCCACCTTCCTGGGCATCCATTCCGCTGTTTCGACCGAAGAACCCGGTAAGGTGTCCCATCCTCTTTCTAATCGAAAACCTTGTAAAGGTCCCTCCTTTTGACCTCTCCCTCCGTTCTAGGCCGAGAATTGCAGCCTCAGGCGTCTGACGAAGCCCAACCATGTCGCCGGTGAGCATCTCGGCGAAGTCTCGAGCCTCACGGTGAGCTTCCCTCCTTCTCTTCTCTTTGGCTTCGGTTTTCCTCCGTTTCTGGACTGGGGTTGTGTCAAGGAGAGTGTGAGCTTGAGAGTGGCCGGCGTGAGCCTCCCCTCCCTCTTTCCCTTTTTCGATTTGAAACCTGCGAGCAGAGTCGTTTGAGAGGGAGAGTGAACAGTATCCACGGGAACCAGGTCTTCCCTTCTTTTCTGTTAGATGGGTTGGGTTCGGAATTGGGTTGTCAGTCGGTTGGGAGAGGTTTTGGTCGGAGACGGGACGCCGGCGAGGAGCTCCGCCTCCCCTTCTCCTTCTCTGTTCGAGCAGTGGGCGCAAAGAGGAAGACGGGTCCAAGGAACCCGGTTCCTTCTTTTCTTTTTCCTTATTGTCTGGTCCGGTTCAGTCTTCCTTGGACCGGTTCATTTAAACCAGATCTTGGACATCCGGGTTGGGCTCTTACTCTGGGCTCGGGTCTGGGCCATTTCTTTTTCGGGCTTGTTATATTGGGTTAATGGTTGTGGTTGTTGTTATTTGCTATATGATGGTATTTATATATGGGTATTATGATTGATATTTAATTTGTTAATTTACTATGAAGTATTATGATTATATTTTTCCTTATTTTATGAAAGATATATATTCTGGAACTTTACGTCTCATAAAATTATTCTAAAAAGTGATATTATTTGAGTTATTTATTATGTGATATTTTAAATAGGTTATTTTAGGAATTCTAAAATGAATTATTGGCTTTGGTTTATTAACATGAATTGAAAAGAGGATTTAGCTAGGGCAATTTCATTTTGGTTAAGTATTACTTGGAAATTATTTAAAAGGTTTTCAAGTTTCCCGGAATTATCTCTTAAAAGATTTGTCATCTTGAAAACCAAAATGTCGGAATTATTTCCATAATATGATTTTGAGGTATTATTTTAAGGTTTAAATGTTTAATGTCGGGATTCTGTCTTGGCTTGATGATTTTGGTTTTGAGAAGGAAATTGGAAAAATGATTTTGGTTTATGTTGATCATGTCAGAAAGGTTTTGGGAGGCAGTTTCACTATCGGTTGGTTTTGGGTATGATGAGGAAAAATGAGATAAGACGGCATGATCGGAAATGAGATATGTGAAGTTATGTGTGATAATTAGGGGTGCCTTGTGTGATTTAAATAGACTTATGCCTATCTGTATATTTGTTAGGTGATTGTTGCTTGTTGGACTCCGCTTGCGTTATCTTTTGATGTTCGGCATTTCAGGTAAGTTCCCTATGGGGCTTACTCAGGTTGGACATTCATGCCTGTTGTTGCATTTTATGTTAGGTGTTGCATATGCATAAAAGCATGCCATGTAGTATCCTGTTTAGGTTGCACTAATTGAATGAGCATCTGGTTACTTATTGCGTTTGAAACAGAACGGCTGTTATCTGTGATAGTCCTGGAGTCTTTGCTAGGGTCATAGGGTAGCCCAGCCTCATCGGGTACCCTGAGTCAATCGAGTCATGAACTTCCTTATATTATGAGATGCCTTCGGGCTTTATTGTGGAGCGAGTTAGGCATGCGTGCCGCTCGATTATGATGGAATGCATTCACGAGCTGGCCAAACTCCGCCCTATCGGAAGGGGGTGGAGGTAGGAGAGGGATATGCCACTTGGCATTGTCTTGGGCCCTTTACAGTATTTTTACACATTATTATAACTAGGAGCATGCTAGTGTGTTTGACTTTCGTACTGCATTACAACATCTTTATTAGGTATAGCACATACTATGTGGCATCAGCGAGGACTGCCGGTCCCGCATGAGTGGCTCGATCTGACTCCTTTCCCCGTTCTTTTTTTAATGTATTTTCTGCAGATTTTGAATGCTCGATGTCTATATGACGGGGTTCCCTTTTGGCAAATCGAAGAATCTGGCTAATACCTTAACTTAGTAAAATGGTAATTACTCACTCATGATTTGGTTTTGACCCGGCTCTGCCGTGGCACTTGTGTCTTTACTTTGTTTCCGCTTTACTTTCATTTGAACTGAATTTCAGGACATAGTCTTAGGACAGGTTAAGGGTACCCAATGGCCCTTCGAAGTTTTTAGGGTTTGAAATCCCTTTTTTTACTAATCTTAAATGAGTTTGAAACCTCGACCCGTACCTGGATTGCAAGATCCGAACAAGGGTTTTCATCCCTCGAAACGTAACCCGAAAATCATAATTCTAGGCCGTTACAAAGATGGTATCAGAGCTGAGGTTGTGCAATTCGGGTACGAAAGGGTCGAGTGTATGTTTTGGAAAACCGCCCATGAATTTAAAAGGATTTTAAAAAAAAAGGGGGCAAAATGAACTTAAGCTGTCTAACTGAAATTGGACTAAGTAATGAACTTGACTTATCATAAAATATGGAAAATCGACTAAAGAGGGGATCGAGTGGGTAGAAACACGTTAGACCATCCCTATTGGATGTAGTTGGAAATGGGTAGGCGAAATATCAGCTTGTTCTTTACAGATGGGTTGGGAGACTCAAATGAGATCATTATGAGTGTTACTAGCTGATTCTGTGCTGAGTGCTTGCTATGCTAGAGATCTGATTTGGTATGCCTAACAATGAGTTGTGTATTGACTGATCTGTGCAAATAGGATTGTGGGAGTACCCTTAATTCCGTGTGGTCAAGCCCCGCTTGTGTTGAACGACCCCTTCTACTATGCTAACCCCTTGATGGTCTTATCGAGTCCTTCTCTTGAATTTCGGTCTCCTCAATGGGAAATCAGGTTGGTAAACACATTGTGTCGGGAATCATGTATGGATGTGAAGTTGTCCAAGCGAGTATTGGAGGGTGGCTCTTGATGTTCCTTTGAGTCAAAATTAAGGTGTTTTTGGGGCTGTCTTTCCTTATTCTTATGATGATCAAGCAATGTCTTCTTGCCATGAAGAGTCGTACCGGAGTCCCCCGGGAAAGAGGGGTGATGAGTCGGTTGGGAAAAGTCAATGGTTGCCCTTAGGGTCTCTATCCGGTTGTAATGGTGACTCTCTCTGAATTGCATGACATAATCTTGTATTCTTCCGCATGTAGCTTGCAAATGATCATTAGTAAAAGCTGCTAATGTTATGCCTTGCTTTCTGTCATGATTTTATTGTTAAGCTCATAATGTGGTTAGTTACATTTCTCAAGTCTCGTGTTGTGTCTTTCCTTCTATCATGATTATATGTTGTTATAGCATGTCTACTTGGCCTATTAATCGTATGATGGATTGGAAACATGAACCATATGGTATGAACCTACATGATCGTTATTTTCTCCTAGATTAGGTTCATGATAGTGTGATCAACTCCATTTTGTATGAATGCTTATAGATGATTGCCTTAACATGCTGGATGATGATGTGTCGATACTATTATTTCTTTTGTGACAAGAATCTATAGCATGCCCATCTGTTTTGTATTAGTCAAATTGATTGTTGATGATTTTGCAAGTTGATACTGTTGTGTGATTGCTTGCGTTGAATGGAGAATATGTGGTATAATTGAGTCTTGATGAATCCATGTTATCCTAGTATGTGTTGGGTTGAGCTCATGTCCTCGTATTCTAGTCATATTGCCCCTTATTTGGACTTGTGTTAAACTTTTCTCATACTTCTATATCGTGGGAATGTGAGTGAGTGATCTCTTATGCGTCGTCATGATTAGTTGCATGCATGTATCGTACGTCATGATGAGCCTTTAGCATCATGTAGGACCCTTAGTTGTGACTTGTACGCATTTATATCTTGCCGACATTATCGCTGAATTTCTCCCTTGAGTCAGGTCCCTGATAGTGTGATTCTTCCCTCTTCCTACCCTCTTAAGATGTTTTGCCGTCCTTATTAGATTAATGTTGAACTTGATGATCGACTTGCTTCCCGCGATGGTTAATCCTAGCATGCTTACCTGTTATCGTTTGGTGGTATTTCCCTATTATAATGTGCCATATCCTCATGCTTGCATTAATGTATGACTTGACACCTCGCATGGTCACACACCGCGCTATATCATAATTTAACATACGCATGACACATGAATGTTAGAATGGACCTAGTCGAAGTATCTTGATTGTATTCCTGTTCGATATGTGTTGTTAATATCCTATAGAGCTTATGATTTTTAAAATGACCCGCTCGATGGTGACTTGTCATGCTTGTTTATTACGTGAACATTCTTGTCCTGTAATGTGATAATTATTGTACTACTTTATGTGCCTCAATGACTATTCCTTCCTAGCATGCTTAGAGTCTATCACGGTGATGTTCTCTTTGTTACCTTGTAAGGATGCCTCATCCTTCATGAACATTATGTTGAATTCATTTAAATCACTCTTGACTATGCCTATGTCTTATCATGTATCGCTAGTACCATGTATTACTTATGCTTTTAAATGTATCTCGTCATATGATTACATGTCGTTCTCAACCTATTATATGATCCTTGTTGCTAGATGTGATAATCGTCATGCCGCTTTTATGTACCCTCGTATGACGCTTAGTTTGGTTTTCGTGACGTACCTCGTCATGCTATATTTGGCCTCATCTATTGCCATGCTCATGCATTGTTCATATACATGATGTTTGTCATCCTCGTTAAGCCCTGCATGACCATTACTGGCTCCGCATATCTTACTTGAAATTGCTATACATATATCTGCTTCCATGGAATAAAAGGCTATTAGCTTATCTCACATGCATCCGGGTAGAATTCGATTATGTATTTTGGATTGAATATGCATGTCGTTCTCCTTGAGATAGGTACATGTTAGTGTGGGTTAACGTGACTTATATGCTCCATGATGAATTCATTTTGCTCGTCACAATTGTAACCTAATAGACTTTCATAAGGGCATCGTTGTATTCTCTGGTCGTAGTCTTGTCTCTAGTCTTGTCGTTTTAGCCTTGGTCCGTGTTTGGTTCCGAAAGGAACATTGGATGTCCGCCATTGTCACTCCCCTATCTCCGCTAACTTGAAATCTTACGCGATACATCGAACGAGCGACCGTATGGAAAAGGGAGTGGAAAGTTAGATAGTGATAGAGCAGCGCAACAAAAGCGTGAGCCCATAACCCACGGGCCTCAGGATCAATGATGTCGACAGGACAAGCGCATCGAGAATTACGGTTACTAAGTATGATATGACTTGCAAGTGGGAGTGCTCTCTGTTCGAATTTCTAACCCTTTTGAATTTGTTGACGACGATATTGCAATGACCTAGCGATGTGATTTACATGTTGATGTGCTGACTTGATGATGACGGTTGCCTGATTGCTTGTCGTCTACGATGATATGATTTGATGCCTTATAGATCTCATGTACCATGATGTCTTGACGTGTTGTTGCTCTAAGTTGCTAAGCATGATTTGAATTCCTTTGCCTGTAAAATGTGAACTACATATGCTAAGAGACCTGAATTGTATATGATAAGGTTATAATGCAATATGCTATCTTGACGTGATTACGTTCATATATGATGTTTGTAGTGAATATTGAGCATGATGGTTAACTGAGACTTGTTGAACTCATGATATTATGTTTATAAATGCTAGTTGATATGATGTAGATCTTATGTTTGCTGATTTTCATGGTTGCTTCTTCCTTAAACCTGTGGGTGAGATCATTTGGTAGCGTGGTTGGAGAGTGGTGAAAGAATTTTGGGCAGTTGGGGTGATCGATGGTATTAGAAGGAGAGTCGCGAGAGAGGGATGTTCGCTTAGGTAAGACTGAGTGAGCTTTGGGATTTACGGGAGGCAATGTTGGTGGTTCTGATGAGCTTCTAGGTGATGCCGGTAATACTTCGGGTAGTGCGAGGAGTGTAAGGAAGGGCCCGTGAATATCGAGGACACGGTATTAGAGGGTACTTGAGTGTGAAGTTAGAGATAGGAGTTGGATTCCTAGAGGTGGATGGTGTGGTAGTGCTTGGTGGAAGTAGGGGCGAGATTTGAGCATCGAGATGAAATGAGATTCTTTGGGGAAATTTTGTCCGAGTTGACGTTGGCGAGTCTAGAAGAGGATTAGTCTTGGCTTGAGAGTGGAGATGGGCGAGTGGGGATTGTGTTTTATTTTTTTTTTGGTATGATGTGAGGATTTTCTTGATTATGTTATTCATTTATATCTGTTGACATGATGTTAGATGGCAACCATGATGAACCTGATAAGGAATGATATTACATATTGTTATGCAATACTGAAATCTAATTGGTAGTGACAAGGGTTACCATGATATATTACTGCTTTGCTATCCTGTTATGTTGTTTTAGAAGCATGTTAGGATGTGTGGTGATATGATAATATATGAGATCATGATGTGTTATTATGTGGAAGCATGATGTCTTATTATGAAGTAGTAAGCATGATGTTATATTATATGGTCGGTAAGCATGATTATGAATATGTAAATGATGAATGTGGCTTGGGGCATGAATATGATTGGTTTATATATGAAATAATGGTGTCTGATGGCTAAATGATCGTTATATGGTGTTGTGACGAGTTAAGATGGTGTGTTTTAGGGCATATTGACATTTTGATGATTTATATACTGCTTGATCTTTCTTTTTCTAAATCTTAATAGCATGCTCTGGTTGTGTTGATATGTTAACTTGATGAATATGTTCTACTTGTGTTGCGATATTTATATATGATTGTGAGATTTGATGTCTACTGACGTACTAACCCCATAACACCTAACCTGTTGATTTTTGGACATGTGTGCTTGCGTGATAAGTTATGAGACTTCGATTATGCACTCGTGAACCTTCAATATGATATAGATATACTCTACTACTTGTGATGTGATGTTGAGGTTTTGATTGTTGGTTTTGGCGTGTCTTGAAAGGATGGTATGAATTATGTTATGAGAAAACATGTTATGTTATTAAGATGTCAATTGGTTGAGATTATCATGGTTGATGTTGAGTTTTGCCATGTGAAAGATGGCTAATGATGTTATGAGTTGATGAGTTGATTGGCTTATGTTTCATTTTGAGTTGAGAATGATGATTGAATGATTTTGGAAACTAGGAAGAGAATATGGGATTAACCCTTAGAGGTGGATGATTCCACCTCCTGATTTCTGAATTTGATTGATTGATATGCGGGAAACTGATTTGGTTTTGGGAGATTTTTGACGAAATCTTGAGTTAAAAGGATTTGACTTGTTTTGATGCAAAGTTCTTGGTTAAACGTAGAATTTGAAGATTTTGAACGATATAGAAAGGAAATAACTGGGTTTTAAAGAATAAACGCTATCGAGGGTTTCAACGATTTCGAGGCTAATCTTTTTCAATTGCGGAATTCCTTTTGAAACTTTTCAAACCCGGTTTTATATTATAACGACTCACGAAGTGGATACAAGCATTTTATAGGGGCGCATATAGAATGCTTGCTAAGACCTAGTAGACGCGTTACGATTGCTTTTCGAGTTATGATATAACCGAAAAGTCGGAGTAAGAATGTGATAAGGGCCCATATCGCATATTTACTACGACCAATTGGGAATGTTATGATCACGTCAAGGGTACAGTGAGGATCTCATACGGGCCCCTATGAGATGATTACAGAATCAATGACATGATCCTTGGACTCACCAATTTAAAACTTCATCCCCATGTTTTAGAGTGTTTTTGGTCTTAGGGACGAGACTTGTTTTTAGAGGTGGATGATGTAAAGACCGGGAAATTTTAGAATATTAAATTATTAAAATAGTGATTTATAATTATTCCGATTTCTAATAATTGGGGAAATTTTAGAATATTAAATTATTAAAATAGTGATTTATAATTATTCCGATTTCTAATAATTGGGAGGCTTGGAATTTCTGTTCTTGAGGTATTGGTTTTATTTTAAATATTTCAAAACGAGTTCCGGCATTATTTAATTAAAAATTTAAAATATGTTATACTCTGCTTTATATACCGAAAATTGGAAAATATATATGGATTTCATTATTTAATTCGAATTTAGAAATATAATTTGGATTTTTTTTTTCTTACTCGGGTTTCGGGGTGATATCTTTGGGGTAATTTGAAAGTCAAATTTGGGACCCATTTGTTTCCCCTCTTTCTTCCCTCGGACTTCCAGGATGCAAATTGCAGCATCTCTTTTTGTCCTCTTTCCCCCCTCTTTATTTGATCCCACGCCAATTCAGACCTCTCTGTGGCTAGCTCAAAGTAGGCAGCATCAACATTTCACCCCTCTTGTCAATTCAAATCCCAATTCCCAGCATACCTCTACTTTTTACTTTCATTTGTTTTCACAAAACCTCAAAACCCCTCTCCGCCTCCTCCTTTCGCGGCCAACGCACCACCAACGCCTCTTCTTTCCAAGAAGCAACAGCAACAGCTAGGACCCTCCGACGTTAGACAATCGAGCCCCAGGGCGCCAAGTCGTCCCTGTTTCTGCGAGCCAACGCCGACGCCACCTTCCTGGGCATCCATTCCGCTGTTCCGACCGAAGAACTCGGTAAGGTGTCCCATCCTCTTTCTAATCGAAAACCTTGTAAAGGTCCCTCCTTTTGACCTCTCCCTCCGCTCTAGGCCGAGAATTGCAGCCTCAGGCGTCTGACGAAGCCCAATCATGTCGCCGGTGAGCATCCCGGCGAAGTCTCGAGCCTCACGGTGAGCTTCCCTCCTTCTCTTCTCTTTGGCTTCGGTTTTCCTCCGTTTCTGGACTGGGGTTGTGTCAAGGAGAGTGTGAGCTTGAGAGTGGCCGGCGTGAGCCTCCCCTCCCTCTTTCCCTTTTTCGATTTGAAACCTGCGAGCAGAGTCGTTTGAGAGGGAGAGTGAACAGTATCCACGGGAACCGGGTCTTCCCTTCTTTTCTGTTAGATGGGTTGGGGTCGGAATTGGGTTGTCAGTCGGTTGGGAGAGGTTTTGGTCGGAGACGGGACGCCGGCGAGGAGCTCCGCCTCCCCTTCTCCTTCTCTGTTAGAGCAGTGGGCGCAAAGAAAGAACATTTCTCATATCTTTTGACAATCATTCATAAGAACTCAACCGGCCATTTGACATATTCTAGTATCAACAAAGCTTCATATAATAACAATTTCACAAAATAGAAAATGAATAAAAAATTGTTTATGATGAATCCTAACTATGTACACCACACAACAATGGTAAAACCAATGTATATATATACTCATGAGATAAAACATTCAAATAAATAAACCATCAGTCCTTAAAGAATGTATACAAAGAGATCATAAGATAAATTTATGTAGAAGTCCAAATAAATTTGAATTTCACCACACAAAACGGCATAAATAAAACTAAAATATAGGCATATTAATTGACTCATATAAGAGTGATTGATGCAATTTATTGAGCAAATTGTAAGCAAATGCCATTGCTGAGCAAATCATAAACCAGGAAATCATATTTAGTTATGATGTAGAGTTGTGTGCAATACACACGAATTCAACGATACAAACCTCATCATCACCAACATCCATTTATTGAGAGCTATCGACGTTGATATTCATCGTGATCTTGAATGTGGCCTCTGTGCCTGCACCACCCGAGGATGACAAACCTTCGTCATTTCTCTTGGATTAGAAGACCTCTTTTTTGTTCTTCTGAACTCAAGTCATGCTCTACATGGGAAAACCTGTCTTTTTTAAATTTAACCAAATGAAAAAAAGAAAGTAAAGTTAAATTGACATGTTTGGTACAATTTTTGTGTTTAATTGGTACAATCTCTATTTTACAATTTACTTAAATTTAGAAGTTCAGTGTAATCATATACCATTTAAGACCTAAGTGCACGGGATCTCATCTCTTCAGATATCATTTCTCAAAGCACACATCTCATAGATACTTTGGAACACACAAGTATTCTTCTGTCTCCATACTCGCGTATTGCAACCAATCATAAATGTACCCTAAAATCATCCACATGAAATCAATTCAACCCCAATTGTCAATAAATCTTGTAAATTATACAGAATATAATATACCTTTGGTGCAACATGTTTCTGAGAATCTCACAAGTCATGATCAAAACTTGAGCATCCTTATTTATACAAGAATCTCTAACCAGAAGTCCAACGTTGTTATCACCAAATGTATCCCTAAAAGAGCATATTCACCTCATGGGCACAAGGCCATCCTGAAATATGGTTCACAATGTTTACTCTAAAATTCACATAAGTAGCGACTTGCCAATCTTACCAAATTCTACAGGAAAATATAAAGCATCTACAATACTAACATTCATGAAATTTCTAATTCCAAAGTGCCTTAAGTGGTGTGGTATAAAACAAACATTACTTCTAGCTAGAAATTGCCGCGGCGGCCATAGCCTTTGCAATCAAGGTCTTCCCACACTATTTGCAGGCACCAAAACCACTATCAATGAACATCTCAAAATTATATTTATTTCGAAGTGATACTCAATGAGAAAGCCAACATCAAAATTAAAAAAAAAGAAACATTTTACTAAAATTGTAAGTGAATGAAGCTAAAAACAAAAGCGGACCTGAAATTTATTGATTCAAAAATCAGAGAAGAAAGCGAGCTCGGTGATATTTCCTCTCTAAACTCCTTGACCTCCTCACATAGCTTTTGAACTCTTTGAAAATTATCTCGGTAGTTCAAAACGCCACGCCAATCTCATCACAAGGGGTTTCGATTAATAGTTGTTTCAAATCGAAATCCCCAAAGTTAACCAACAAAACCCTAATTGATAAAACGAAAATCAATTGAATTCAAATACTAACCTCCAATTACGCAACTGCTCTACCCCGATTGTCGGCTCCAACCCTCATCAACTGCATCCCCGTGGAGATTCGTCGAAATCCAGAACCAAACTCACACCGATCTAACAACACAAGGTCAAATCCAGAACCAAACTCAAATGAATTCCCCCAGATTCGTCGAAATCCACAAATAATTCAAACAAAATAAAATCATTAAGAGTCTGATCCGATTACGTGCAACTCTAGGGTTTCGGATGCCGACTCCAGAACTCATAAGCTCGTTATATGGCAACAATGGAAGAAAATCGAAGCAAAAATGAAAGCAGGAACAAAAGAAAGGGGAAGAAGAAGTAAGGGAAAGATCTCACAAAAGCAGATCGGGAAAGAGGACGAAGGACGAAGATCTCATCGACGTGGAGATTCGTCGATGCGTTCAAGGCATCGACGTCGCGAAGGATGAAATCTCCAGGTGCATCCCTCTCCAATCGTCTTTCCTCCGCCCTGATTCCGCCCTCCTGCTCCCTCACTGACGGTTTCCAAAACCAAACCCTAAAAATTTGAAAACAGGGAGTGCATGAAGGAAATTTTTTGACGGAGAGGGGATGGCATCAGTTTCAGTTTTTGGTAGTAGCAGGCAAGAGAACGTGGGTGAGAAAGGTGAAACCGTCATTCTTATCATTGCTCAGACAAAGACACGTGGCTCAATTTTTTGTGAAGACATTGCTTCTAAAATTATAAGTATAAGGGGTGGATATTTATATACGCATTTTTTTCAAACGTCCTCTTACATATGAATACTCTTTGTGATTTTTCTGAATAATATACAAGTTTATTGATTATTATTTTTTACATTAAAAACAATAAATATGTATATAATCCCCATAATATTATATATATATATATAATCCCCATCTTACATATGAATAATATTTGATAATTTAACCTAATAATCCCTCAAATTTAACCGAATAATATATCAAATTTAACTGAATAATAATTCTGTTAAATACGAATAAGTTTTCTAATTTAATCGAATAATGTTATCCCAACACAATTATCTTAGTAACACAAATAATCTATTTAATTTAACCGAATAATCTCTCAAATTTAACTAAATAATCAAATATATGCACACGAATAATCTCCAATTTTAACCGAATAATTATTCTATTAAATACGAATATTTTTTTACTTTGATTGAATAATGTAATTTCAACACAATTATATTAGTAACAAACATAAAATATATATATTAAGTTTTCTTTTAAATGGCACTCCTTTTTTTATACTCTGTAATATTAACATTTCTACCCAGTATTACGTTTATACTTGCTTGGTTGGATAATTTAGGCTTTTTAATATTAAAAAACTGCATTCTCCGTTATATTTTTGAAGTAGCCGAGTTAAGTTATTTATTTTTATCTTAATGTAGATTTTATTTTGGAATTGTGTTAAAGGCCGGGTTGATAAATTTTTATCTGAAAATATTTTTTGACAATTTTTTTTTATTTTACCTATTTTTTAAAATATTTTTGTAATTTTTAGTTTTTTTCAACGTAATCATTGACTTTATACGAATAATAAGTCTATATCTATGAATAAAAATTCTCAGTACAACGAATAATACGAATAATATATGATTATCGATTCACTGAATAATGTATAATTTTTTATAAACAATTGTTTTAAACTTCCTGTTACCTAGGAATAATCTTTGTTGTTTCATCGAATAGTAACAAATTTCAGTGATTATTATTTTAACCGCTGCAAAACTAAAAAAAAAATATAAACAATTGTCCTCTTATATGTATGAATAATAATTAAACCGAATAATTCATCATATATCGATGAATAAGTTGGTTATATTTATGCATAATTCCTCCTATTTTTTTTTTTTTTTTGGGTCAAGTCCTATTATTTATTTATAAAATTATTTATAAAAGATATTAACAAAACAAATAGCTAAAAATAAACGAAAACACAAAAAGCATTAAAAAATTAAAATCAAATACAGTTGTGAATCGGCGGGGGATTGTTTCATCTCAAATATGGGAACTACTTGCGCGTGGGGGTTAGAATAGGTGGAGCCCAATTTTTTTTTGGTTTTAAACAATTTAATCTAGTCCTTTGATTTTTTCAAATCTAATGGTTCATCTAATGGTTCACATTCGTTCACAAATTACACCAACCAAGTGCAACAAAGCACTGCGCGACTCAAATGAAGAGCCAGCTCAGCAGATTGGGCGTACCAAAGGAGAGAGAAAATTTTTGCCAACCAATGGATACGTGACACTTGGCAGGGATTTTAATTAAATTAAAAAAAACCCATTTATTTGTTAAATAACTGTTTTTTAAAAAAAAGAAAATTAGTTTTGAATTGGATTTATTTTTCTCTATCCATTAACACCCATTTTGCATATACTTGGGAAAAAAATTTCGCTAAGTTTAACATATGTTAAAGATTTGTAGTCACAACAACATTAACTTATTTCAATATAAACTTAAACAATAAAAATACATAAGTTTCAACATAAATTTACCGAAGCCACTACATTTGGAATATTAAAACACACACACATAACATAAAACATAAATTTAATTGTGTGCATTTTTTTTAATTATACGTATTAATATTAATAATATCATTAACAAAAAAAACTTAAGTAAAATAAATCAACATTTAGCTTAATAAATATAAAAAAGTGTAATGTGAGTTTTGATTCGCGCGACTCTCTGTTGTGGATGAAAAATGTAAAAAATTGAAAAGTTAGTGGAAAGTTGACGTGGCAGGAATAGTTGCTGATGTGGTTGAAATGAATTTTGATTCGTGCGACTCTCGGTTGCACATGGTCTAAGGGGTGTTTACACCGGAACCACCCTCTATATATATATTCTATTTAATGAAAGACAAACCTCAACGGGAATTTATCCGACAGGTTGTTCGGGATGTTAACCGATTCCATCACTTTGAAGACGGGATTTGCTCGTGGAGACTATTAGTGATTCGTTTTTGTTGCTGTAGGAGGTATGATTTTTCTTTTGAATTGAGAAGGTAAATTTTGATCACATGAAACAGAGATTAGACTCTGATACAGCTTGAATTTTGCAAACAGTTTTGAGGCTTTGACCTATCAAAGCACCAAAAGTTTGCATTCCCTTTCAGCAATTGATGCAACATTGCTTAACATCAGGCTTTGAGCAAGGAGATGATGGAAAGCAAGAGGACTGATCTAATGATCACAACCATAAGACCTTTATGGAACGGTCACAAACGGACAATCACCTAAAGCACGAAGAAGAGTGACTCATACCGGCGGCAATGGCATCCGAAATCCCAGCAACAAATCCTAAAAATCCCTCTTTAGAGTTCATCATAAAGTAATCAGTTGATAACAAGACAGACCTGAGAACTCCACTGCGAATGAGGCAAAGATCGTCCGAGGTCTGATAGCGAACACAAGAAAAACAGACACAAACACAACGAAGAGCTAGAAATCTCCTTGAAGATTTTTGATGGACTATTATAAAATTTCTACTCGGATTTATGCAGCTGGTTCATATTGTATCATAATTTGTTAAGAGATTATGTAATGTTAATATTTCTGCAAGTAAAATCAGCAACATAAGGGTGACTCCTGGATGACATAAATGGGAATCGAAATCTAAGAGTCGGCATGGCTGATAACTGTTTGACACAAATCGCTGGCTATCAGTTGCTCAACTTGGGGAGGAAGTTGGTCGAACACTAGAAGCGGCGCATTTGGGTCTTGCTCCATACCTGTCTGAGCAAACCATTGTGCTACAAGGTTTACATGTGCAGGTACGTGAGACAGGGCCACCCTGTCACTTTCAAAAAACTCACGCTCCATTTGCGTATTCCTGGATCGGATGCGTAGGAATTCCTCAGGGGATAGGATAGTCTGAAGATCCATTTCGATAATCAAGGACTGTGGTCCCAAGCGCTTCCACAGCTTGAGACCTGTCCACAAGCAATGCTCTTGCACTTCCTAGGCAGACAAACGACTCGTCAGTAAAGGCGTCGTCTTAAAAGCAAAGGCTTGAACAAATCTTCCTTGATCGTCTCTGAATATCCCCCCTACTCCAGCTTCAAGCATGTCAGCTTTCAATGCTCCATGTATATTTAATTTGATCCAGTTTACCGGCGGGCATCTCCAGAAGTCCATGCTACATTACATACATATATGCCTTGATTAATCAATATTCATAATACTAAAACGTAAGCAATAACCAACATATTCATACCTTGTTTGCGGGAAGATTTGGATAACAACTGGCTCCTCCTTCGAATAAGACTGGGCTCCCAACAGAAACAATGTTTCGTCATAAACATAGCTATTCATGAATGGCTGATAAAACCCAGCCTCACTGATTGCCGTGTTAGGGTCATGCGATGTAGGTTGGTCCAACGAATTAGGCTTGAAGGCATCACCATCTCCTCTCAACATCACAATAGAGTTGAGTATATGACCACCATAGAGATTATCAATCGCAATATTAAACAACTTATTCCAGGAGCTAACCACACCATACTCCTCCATCGCCCAGAGATGGAAGACTCTCCTCGCAGCATAGAGCAATATGGAAAGCATGCCAGAATATCTTATAAGCCTCATCTGCCGACTCGATCCTTCTTCGCGGAAAATAGTCACAATGGAGAGGTTGAGTTTAGGCGGAAGCACCATCACTTTGAAGGTTTCAAGCTCGCAATCAAACATCAACAACAACATACAAAAGGTGGCATCTGGATCGATATCATCCTCGTCATCTTGAACAAAAGCATTAACATTTTGGGATGATGACAGCAGCCAATGAACTGTTCCATTTAAGAAACAGCTATTGGTAGGGTTGGGGAAGCCATAGGTTCCGAGTCCAGTGAAAATCTTTGTCGTAGCCTCTACCTTCCTCCAGAGTGCTTGTCGAGATGAGTATACCTCAAACATAAGGGGCTTATGCTTAGTATGCAAAGAAGACACAGATGAAGATGAACGAGGAATCGAAACTCTCACCACTTTGAAATCATTCTCCCAACTCTGGTAACCGAAACCTACTGCATTCGGTTCGAAGCGGCTGTCAACCGTGTAAGTACCCCACTGCAGCCTTATAATTAGGGGAGCGCGCTTGTCCTGGACGGGGAGCAAGGGCAGAGCAACGTACCTACGAATCACAGGATTCCATAGGAGGGTGGAGTCGAAGGGAGACGATTTTGTATAGGTAAGGCACACTACACCATGAATCACATCAACTAACTCCAACTTCATGGTGGAAGGCGTAGCAATATCCTGTAATCGAAACGGGAAACTCAAATTCCTTACATGTAGATGGAATTCTTGAGGGTGATAGAGAATGTAGGAACCGTGACCACGATCTACGAGGAGATATGGTTGCCGATTAGCTGCCGGCTTAGCAGAGTAGGAGGCCTTGAAGGAATGGTGGCTGCAGATGAATGAAGTGGATGAGATCATAGAGTTCCACTCTTTGCAAACACATCGGCTTCTCCCTAAGGTTTTGATATCTAATCTCTTGAAGATCTCCCCAAACCATAAGCCCCAGTCTAGCACCCTCAGTTTGCCATTGGAGGACTCCATTGAAAGATCTTCTGCAAAACAACCAGAAGGAAAACTTACAATTCTATTTTGCTTATAGATTGTAGATATATATTCTTTTGTTCATGCTTCACCAGTACGTAATATATAACGACCTGTCTCATACCTATTATTACTATTAACTAATAGATTAATTTAGTATATATATATTACCTAAATTAAATCTACATCAAACACACTCCAAGGGGAGTAAAGAGTAATTAATGCAATACTATTTTTGTTAAGAGTAAAATTTATAATAAAATTATTATTTGATTAGTAAGATATAACAACAAAAACAACAACCAGTCAACCAGCCCAACCCTAAAAGGGTGGGGTTGGGTCCGGAGCTCAGATGTAGACAACCCTCCCCCACCAACCGATTCCAAATGGACGCAAGCGTTGTTTATTTGATTAGTAAAATATTTTAGTATATGACATAACAAAAAAAAAACTGAAATGTATATGATGGAGTAAATATATATTATATAGTTTGCCAATAACTTACAAATATTATCCTATTTACAGTTGTTTTTTATTTTCAGGAAAACAGTACAATTACCTTTTATGAGATAAATTAAAGAAATTTATTACCTTGTAATATTTAATAATAAAATGATATAAGAATAATTAATTCATTATTTGGATTTAAAAATTGTAACAGGGAGAGGGAATGGGAAGCATACTAATACGGTATATTATTAATGCTAGCCCTTATCAAATTACCCTCAAGAGATGGAACAGAGTTAGCATTAGCTCAGCTGCATCCTTGTATGTCCAAAACATTCATATATTGCAATTCATATAGTTCTTACACCATTCCTCTCACTATATATGTCAATTTGTTGTTTATTCTCACCTTTCAACATACAAACTAAAAACCAATAATATATAAACACTGGGTTCCTATATATATATAGAGTGAGGTTAATGAATTGAAGATAGAGCAACTGTAAGTAGGTTGGAATTGAAGAACATGACAATCAGTGAATCATCGATCAGTCTTAATATATACGCTTATAATTGAGTCACGACCTCTTTCCGTAATTTTCATTAATATATTTGTTCTCTATATTCGATCACGAATATATAACAAGCTACAACCTTCCATCTAGCTCCTCTATAGACTAATTTGTAGAAATAGCATATTTTCACTCATCCACAACACAATTATATATGCATATATGTCTGTCTGATGCACCATGTACCTCAGCAAGAGGGTTTGAATTGAAGCAAATTAATTTAAATGCACCAAATTAAGAGAGTGAGCAAGAATAAACAAAAGAGATTCGATTCAAGGAGCTCTCACCAGTTGGGGGTACTTTGGATTGGGTTTCCTGTTCTTCCATATCCGTTGATGGACTAGCTTGTTTTGCACCCGTCTGCCAAATAGAGCAAATTAGGGATCAAATTTCAGTAAGAGAATTAAGATTCAAAACACTGCGAATTCGGTACCATTGCATTGCCTACTTGGGTATCCATCGGAAAACTGTTACTGCCAATAAAAGCAAGAAAGAGACTTAGAGACTAGTGCAAAGAACAAATGACTAGCTAGTGCAAAGAAAGAGATTTCGCACAAGCCAAAAATAGCAGCCACCCTAGATTTCCAGATTGGGATTGCCCATAGATTCCAACAATGAAGCAAAGAAAGAGGAGAGTAGAAGAGAGAAGAGAAGAGAAGAGAAGAAGGAGAGGAGGGTACCTGTTGAGCAGAAGGGCGAGCAGAGAGAGCGGGCAGCCAGACGGGAGAAAATAAATATTAATAAATCAAAATGAGGAGGAGTTAGTTGAAAGGTGATATCATACTCTGTTATACGGTTATACCTAACCTAACCTACCAATTTCAGTATTTCACACTCTTTGCATGCCTTCTTAATTGGCCATTTCAGGTCCCAAGTTATTCTTCAATTCGATATTCCTTTGCAAAAGGATTACCTTTTATTCTACTTCTTTTAATACAATATTCTACCTTACAGTTACAAGGTCTTTGTGCTTTCTATTTGCGCTACATCTTTTCAAGCGTAAACCAAGTGCTCAATTTGCCCCTGTCGGTTTATCTCAAACCTTTCAACCGGAGTTTCTTGGCTTCCATGTTTGTGCTGTTTGGATCAAGGTCACTCGTCTACTTCTACCATTGTTATGACCAAGTTTTATACACGGCCACCCATGGTGTGGGAGTGGTTTACCTTGTTTTTTACCATAATCTGCTCTACTAATCTATCAATACAATGCAACATGGTCTTATCACCAGTTTCAATAATAAGAATACTAGTCGAATTTCGTTATTGGGTACAACCCGACTCTTTTTTTTACCAATGGTTATGGTTTCAAAAGAGCTTCCCATCAATATATGCACCTAGAATGTGAGAGGTATCTGTAGTAGGAATTTCTGGACTAATGTCGATTTCTTTTGTAAAAATAATTACATTAACGTTCTCGCCTTACTAGAAACCAAAACTAATTAGATACCGGATGATAAATTTTGGAAGAAATGTGGTTTCTATTAAGATATCTATTTCAATAAATTTCATATTATTGTTGGGATAATTAGAAGATATGGTTAAGATTTGTTTCTATCACAATCTTTGTAATCTCCTATCAATAGTTATTAATGATAATTATAAAAATGTGGTTTTTCACCAACACATTTCTCTACATGGTATCCGAGCTCTTAGCCTAGCGATTGCGATCCTCACAAAATGCTTCCGCCCAACTCAATTAAGGCTTCGGCCACCCTCTAATCGCCTACGGGCAACACACCCTTGGCTTCGGCCACCACAAAACCGCCTACAGGCACCATAAAACCGCTTACAGGCAACTCACCCTTGACTTCAGCCACCACAAAGCCGCCTACGGGCACCATAAAACCGCCTTCGTGCCATTCTATCGCCTACGAGCAACCTCTTTATGGCTTCGGCTATACAAATTCGCTTCCGAGCAAAAAGAAAAAAACCTTGGCTTTAGCCAAACCAACCATTGTGGCTCTACTCCGATCCGCTCCCGGCTACCCTCAGTCGCTACCGATTGGTCTCCGTCGTGTCAGCCACTACATGCATGTGCCTGTGTCGGTTGCTCCTGCTATACCTCCAACAAACGCAACCTCTCTATGATGTGAGTATGCTGCCTACAACTCCAAAAGCCCACCACCGACGCCGTCTTCGGCTGTCTCATCAGCTTCAAGGATCACCATCAACCTTGCCAACAAAGTCCCCCACTCCTCTCCTCGGCGTCCACTACAAGGCTACCACTACGATGGCATGCACCGATTAACAAGAATCATCATGGATATCTTCAAAGTCTTCGATCATCCCCTCTTTGGCTCCATTGGTTGAAGAAGATGAGCCACTCTTCGTGGCACATGATCCCTTTCCCAAATTATTTATCTATTTAATTTTAATTCCATTTGCAACTTTCGATATCTCGATATCTCCCGTTTTAACTGCGGGGTCATATTAAGATATCTATTTCAATAAATTTGGTATTATTTTCAGGATAATTAGGAGATATGGTTAAGATTTGTTTCTATCACAATCTTTGTAATCTCCTATAAATAGTTATTAATGATAATGATAAAAGTGTGATTTTCCACCAACACATTTCTCTACAATTTCTAGCTCCAATGTTGCTTTTGACCCGGCAATTGGTTTATCAAGTGGCATCTGCCTTTTATGGAAGGACATTCCGTCTAACCAAGGCACAGTCGTTCTTATTGCGATTCAACATCGTTTCATTCACATTAAATATACAGACTACATCTCTAGTCATGTGATTGCCTTCATTATCACTAGTGAGTCCCTTTAGGGCTGGAAATAACCCGCGGGTACCCGCTCCACCCTCTTTACCCGCATTAATTTTGCGGGTGAAAACCCGCAAAAAAGTGGGTGACGGGTGAAGCGGGTGCGGGTGAAGCGGGTGATGGATGGATTATGGGTGAAGATTTTTCACCCATAACCCGCCCCACTAACCCGCCCATTAACCCGCCCCGCACACCCGCCCCGCAAACCCGCATAAAATCCTTAAATTTACATATATAATGTGTATGATTATACTATTTTACCTTATTCAAGTTCAACTTCTACAAACTCTAATCCTTGATTAGTGCTTTGCCCACCAAATTTCAATTAGAATGGATATGGTCTCGACTTGCTCTTCCATGTTATAGCAAGGGATATATTGGATTAGTATATGATTAGTATAGAGATATATACCCTTTCACTTTCAAATTTCAAGGAGCTCGTCATTTTAGTGCTTTCCCGACCAAAAATATAAATACATAAACCCACCCCTTTGTAATTTTGAGTTAGAATTAGACTACTAGCTATTTATGTTGATTTGATTTTTTCTTTTGTTTCACCCATTGGGTACCCGCTCCACCCGCATCACCCGCGCGGGTCGGATGCGGGTGAAAAGGTTTGCGGGTGATGGATGGAGCGGGTGAAGTTTCTTACCCGCGGGGCGGGTGATGGAGTGGCTTCATCCACCCATAACCCGCCCCATTTCCACCCCTAAGTCCCTTACACTCTAACATGGGGGTGAGTAGCATAACTATCCAAGAATACGACGAAATCGAGATCGTCTTGCTCCGGGGTTGTCAATCCAGACATCGCCTATCTTCAAAGTAGTCTCAATCAAGATGTCATATCCTTACACATCATATGGACATGTTGGCTACTATATTGGTATCAACTTCCCTACAAGCAAAGTAGAAACCTAGCACATAGCTACTCCATCGAGGTGATCAATCAAGACAAAAGTAACAACATAATATGCAGAACAAAATAGATAAAATAATATTGAATAGATCAAACCTAGAAATCATCCCTCACGATACACAAAATTACCATTTCTTGAATCGTGAGAGAATGATTAGTTAGCCAAACATGGCTTTAGACGAATGTAAACTAAAAGGCTTGACTATTTCGAAGTGGTCATTGAAAACCTAGGCTAAAGGGTCTTTATATAGTGCTTAAGAAGGCTAGAAAACCCTAGTTCCTCCAGATTTAGGATAGGAAAGTATCTCATAATGATAAGATTTCATCCTTGGGGATCAAGCAAAGGTTAGATTTCGCACCAGCGGAGGCACCGAAGATTCGTTGTAGGTTCGACGGATCCGACGACGGTTGTGGGATGTGGAATGTTCATTCGAATCTGGGTGGGAAGTGTGGTGGAGATGGTGAGGCGGACAAGCGGGATCGAGATGGAGAAAGTGGTTCTGATGTGGACGGCGGAGGAATGGGATCTGATGGGGATGGAGGCGAAGTTGGAGAAGAGGGAGAAAGCGTTTGGGGGGGGGGGGGGGGAGGGTAGTGGTGGTTTGGGTTTGTGGTAGGGTATCGGTCGAATCGGGTTAGGGTTGAAATTTATTGCTTAATAAACCTATGATTACCGCATTATTCGGGGAAAAACGAAGAATTATTTAGACATATTTGTCGAATTTTTGTTTGTGTTAGGGGCTAGCCAAATCGAGTATCGAGTGGTTGGGTAGGATTTTCGATATGCATAGCTTGATTTATTATTCGTCAATTATTCAGATGTATGTGTCGAATTTTGGTTATTAGTGGTAATGAGTTGGTAATTTATTCGGTGAAATCTGATTTATTATTTGGTGAAATCCGATCCGCTCCCGGCTACCCCCAGTCGCTACCAATTGGTCTCCGTCGTGTCAGCCACTACATGCATGTGCTTGTGTCGGTTGCTCCTGCTGTAGCTCCAACAAACGCAACCTCTCTATGATGTGAGTATGCTGCCTACAACTCCAAAAGCCCACCACCGACGCCGTCTTCGGCTGTCTCATCAGCTTCAAGGATCACCATCAACCTTGCCAACAAAGTACCCCGCTCCTCTCATCGGCGTCCACTACAAGGCTACCACTACGATGGCATGCACCGATTAACAAGAATCCTCATGGATATCTTCAAAGTCTTCGATCATCCCCTCTTTGGCTCCATTGGTTGAAGAAGATGAGCCACTCTTCGTGACACATGATCCCTTTCCCAAATTATTTATCTATTTAATTTTAATTCCATTTCCAACTTTTGATATCTCAATATCTCCCGTTTTAACTGCGGGGTCATATTAAGATATCTATTTCAATAAATTTGGTATTATTGTTAGGATAATTAGGAGATATGGTTAAGATTTGTTTCTATCACAATCTTTGTAATATCCTATAAATAGTTATTAATGATAATGATAAAAGTGTGATTTTCCACCAACACATTTCTCTACAATTTCTAGCTCCAATGTTGCCTTTGAACCGGCAATTGGTTTATCAGGTGGCATCTGCCTTTTATGGAAGGACATTCCTTCTAACCAAGGCACAGTCGTTCTTATTGCGATTCAACATCGTTTCATTCACATTAAATATACAGACTACATCTCTAGTCAGGTTATTGCCTTAATTTTTGGGATTTCATAAAGGATTATACCTCTCGACTGCTCATTCCATTTTGTATTATGGGTGACTTGAATGATATTTCTTCTCTCACTGAGAAACTTGGTGGGACAGTGCCTACTTTCTCTCGTTTAACCAGGCTAAAGTATATTAAAAACCAATTACTGCTTTCTGAGGTCCCATCCTACGGGGGTTTGTTCACGTGGCAGCGGAAGAAGGGTGGACCGGATAACTGTACATCTTGAAAAACTTGACCGCTTATTAATAAATACAGATTTTTTACCCATCTTCCCTTCTATCCGTACACAAGTTCATCCTTTCACTAGATCGGACCATGCTCCGATATCTGCCGACTTTCGACGAAATGGACAACTTAAAAATAGACCTTTTCGTTTCGAATTAGCATGGGCTAATCGACCCAACTACTAACATTGTCAAACAAGCTTGGAGACTTGATTCTCCGAGTTATCTAATGTTTAAACTCGCGCAAAAGTCAAAACTTCTAAAGAAGCTTTCCAAATCTTGGCACAAAAAAACCTTTCTCAACATTAGCAATCAAATCATGACAACAGATCATGCTCTCTTACATTTACAATACAGCCTATTTGTAAATTACAATGGCACGGATCTAAATCTAATGAGTAGAGTACTTAATAAAAGAGAACGAATGTTGGATTTCCACCGACGTTACTAGAGTCAGCGGGATAAGGTAACACATGCTAAGTTCAGCGATTCAAATTCTGGTTATTTTCACAAGATTGCCTCTGCCAAAAGGGGTAAGAAACAAATAAAATCGCTTCTCCTTGCTAATGGGGAACTCACTGCAGATATCAAAACAATCCAGCAAGAGTTTGAGAGGGAGTTTAAAACTCGTTTTTGAACGGACAGTCACCCCCATAAGGATGCAAACTGACCTTGCAGTCATTTCACATGAGGTCACTTATGCGGACAATGAAATGCCTAAGGGCGTTGTCTCAAACTCTGAGATCAAAACTGCTCTTTTTTCTATGGTTGCAGACAAAACTCCTGGACCAGATGGGTTACCAACATGATTTTATCAAAAGTATTGAGCTTTAGTGGGGCCATTTGTCACCAAGGTCGTTAAAGCCTTTTTCAATTATGGTCATCTACTTCGCCAAATTAATCACACTTTCATAACCCTACTGCCCAAACGCGACGACCTGAGACAATCAATCATTACCGACCTATCAGCCTCTATTCTACTATCTATAAGATCATTGCTAAAGTAATCACTCCACCTTGAAAACAAATTTAGGTTTTTAAAATTTATAAAATATTTGTGACATAAATATTTGTTAAACCCACCTTATTTAGTTCGTTTTAAAGATGTGGCAATTCCACCGAATAATATTTCGCTTGCTGCCGAATAATGTTTTGTTTCTTTTTTTCATTTAGTTCATATAAAAAATTACCAATTCCATTGAATAATTTGTCACATGCTACCGAATAATGTTTTATTTTTTGTCATTCAATTTCAGTTAAAAAAACCTCAAATCCCTATTCAATACACACAATTAATACGAATAATGCTTCATATTTCACCGAATAATGTCTCACATTTCACCGAATAACGATTGTTTTATGTTGTTTGTTTGTGAAACCGAAAACTCCATATATTCTAACGAATAATAAATCAAATTTCACCGAATAATTTACCAACTCATTACCACTAATAACCAAAATTCGACACATACATCTGAATAATTGACGAATAATAAATCAAACTATGCATATCGAAAATCCTACCCAACCACTCGATACTCAATTTGGCTAGCCCCTAACACAAACACAAATTCGACAAATATGTCTAAATAATTCTTCGTTTTTCCCCGAATAATGCGGTAATCACAGGTTTATTAAGCAATAAATTTCAACCCTAACCCGATTTGACCGATACCCTACCACAAACCTAAACCACCCCTACCCTCCCCCCCCCCCCTCCAAACGCTTTCTCCCTCTTCTCCAACTTCGCCTCCATCCCCATCAGATCCCATTCCTCCGTCGTCCACATCAGAACCACTTTTTCCATCTCGATCCCGCTTGTTCGCCTCACCATCTCCACCACACTTCCCACCCAGATCCGAATGAACATTCCACATCCCACAACCACCGTCGGATCCGTCGAACCTACAACGAATCTTCGGTGCCTCTGCTGGTGCGAAATCTAACCTTTGCTTGATCCCCAAGGTTGGAATCTTATCTTTATGAGATACTTTCCTATCCAAAATCTGGAGGAACTAGGGTTTTCTAGCCTTCTTAAGCACTATATAAAGACCCTTTAGCCTAGGTTTTCAATGACCACTTTGAAATAGTCAAGCCTTTTAGTTTACATTCGTCTAAAGCCATGTTTGGCTAACTAATCTTTCTCTCACGATTCAAGAAATGGTAATTTTGTGTATCGTGAGGGATGATTTCTAGGTTTGATCTATTCAATATTATTTTATCTATTTTGTTCTGCATATTATGTTGTTACTTTTTTCTTGATTGATCACCTCGATGGAGTAGCTATGTGATAGGTTTCTACTTTGCTTGTAGGGAAGTTGATACCAATATAGTAGCCAGCATGTCCATATGATGTGTAAGGATATGACATCTTGATTGAGACTACTTTGAAGATAGGCGATGTCTGGATTGACAACCCTGGAGCAAGGCGATCTCGATGTCGTTGTATTCTTGGATCGTTATGCTACTCGCCCCCATATTAGAGTGTAAAGGACTCACTAGTGATCGTGTGACTTAAGGTAGCCTAGGGTGTCTACATAAGCCAAGAACTGGAATAATCACAAAGGGAAGGAGCCCGATGATCGAAAAACCAACCATGTTGCGATGCGCAGGTGAAACCATTCATATAATCTCTATCTTTTTCTCTTTGCAATTGCTTTGTTACTTTAATTGCTCTCTCTCTCTCTCTCTCTCTCTCTCTCTCTCTTTCTCTCTCTCTCTCTCTCTCTCTCTCTCCTGCCGACTCTCCACTACTCTAAAAGTCTAGTTTTGCTTAATTTCCTCTCTTCTTCTTCTCTATTCTTATTTGTTAGTAAGAGGACCCCTAATTACATGCTCTTTGTGAGAGCTTCAAAAAGTTCAAGGCACTTGTAGAGAAGCAATCAGGGAAGGTAATCAAGGCATTAACGACTGACAGAGGAGGAGAGTTCATGTCCTATGATTTCATGGCATTTTATGAAGAAAATGGCATTAGAAGAGAGCTAACGGCACCCTATACACCTGAGCAAAATGGGGTAGCAGAGAGGGAAAACGAAACTGTGGTGGAGATGGCAAGGAGTATGTTGAAAGCTAGAAGAGTTCCAAACTAGTTTTGGTTTGACGTTGTAGCCATTACAGTGTGTGTGTTGAACTTATCACCAACTCGGGCAGTGATGAACAAGACTCCATTTGAGGTTTGGAGAGAAAAGAAGCCTTCAATGATTCATCTAAGGGTGTTTGGTTGTGTTGCCTATGCCTTGGGGAACATAAGATCAAAACTGGATGACAAGGCTGAGAAATGTGTGTTCATTGGGTATGCAACTCATTCTAAAGCCTACAAGCTATACAATTCAGTGAGCAAGAAGACCATAGTGAGTAGAAATGTGGTTTTCAATGAGGAAGCTTGTTGGGAATGGGAGAAACTTTAGAATGATCAAGTGACAGGAGATGATGTGCCAGTTGACAGTTCACGAGAAGGATTTGTGAATGTTGATATGTTTGATGACGACGATGATCAGAATGATGGCCTTCCTGCAACACCAGTGCCTCAGTATAGCTCATCTAATAGATCACCTAGTAACTCTCCCTCAAGTCCATCAAGTGGCTATCCCCAAAGGAAATTCAGGTCACTTGCTGACATTTACCAAAACTGTGAGTTTGCTTTGATGGCCTCTGATCCAGAGAAGTTTCACTACTAGAAAACTTCAATTAGGCATCTGTTGCCAACAGATGTCATTCAAATTAATTTCCGATCTCTTTGTGCGTGTAGTAAAAGATCCAAACTTTTCACATCGGTTTTAAGCAGATGTCTTTTCTTAATTACAACCCCTAAATTTTGGTTATGACATATTCACTCGTTGATGAATATCTCTGATTTGTCATTTGAAAACATGTGAAGATGTCCTCCTAAAGCAAAAAAAATGACATTTACATCTTTATTTATAAAATAAGTAATGTCATAAGGCAAGAAAGACAACAGTTTTTGTTTTAGTGATCATGTTTATAATCATGTCCGATATATAATTTATGATTTTATATTGTTTTAATTTAACCGACCACATGAAATATAGGCATAATTGATGTCGTTTCCCACATTTATATCAGTTTTTTCAAAATAAAATAATGTTTTTGCTGCAATGACACATCGATTTATTTGGTAGATAACGATGTTATTTTGATAAATATATATCAGTTTATATATCATTTTCATGTTGAAACTGGTGTTGCACATTGGTTTAGATGAATGAACTGATGTGTATAATTATACTGGCATTTGTTTCCATAAACCAATCTGATGTTAAACATATGAACGCGCTACAATTTTAATATATAATCTGATGTCTTTCATTTGGATACACAACACGCCTTTTTCAATAGAATATCGCATTTTGTTTGTTCTTCGAAATGATAGGCCGTTTAATGAAAACATGTAAATAAATACTAGCATCGTATTGTAACATTTACAAAATACGATGCCGCTATTCATAGCCACAAAATTGGCTAGCCATATCTATAAAAAAAAAAGGTTAAGGCTAGCACCATCTTTACTTGAAGATATTGGCAGAAAGAAGATCAGTACATTGAATAAAATGTTATCAGTTTTCCATCTGCCTTCATTCGATCTCCAGCTACTTCTCCTTTTCATAAAGCTCCTACAACAGAAGAATAACACTAGCCAGAATATCATGAAGATAATAATCCATTGAGGATCAAGTATTACCTAGATTGTATGAACAATTTCACAAAATGGTTGGATCTCCACATTTATTCTTTTATCGAAAAATATCACACATCGCACATACAACATGTATATGTGTCACTAATCTAGCATGTTATTGCTTGGTTCATGTTGTTTGATTAGAATGTGCTACTAATCTTGTCATTCAGGTTTTTTTTGTTAATAAAATTCTGCGAACAGGTTTTCTGAACTATATTATTAATCAAGAAGCATAACATGATAACAATACACTCCTAAAAGCAACTAGTAAGTTTTCAAGAAGCTTGAATCATGACTAGCATGTAAAGCTTCTCCTAAGCCTCCCATGATTAACAAGGGCTTGGCCACAAGTATACATGAAAAGGAAAGAAGGCTCTTCAAACATACTCCAAAGAACAAGCTTACCGCATCTAAAAACATTTCAACAAAATAAGCTGCAAAAAGTGCAAGAACGTAGTCATACATATACGAACACTTGCATGTAGCTGCAAATAATCGTTGCCAGTCTGCCCAAGATGAACCAATTAGTATACATGCTGCAGAATTAACCTGTAGGAGAGCACGTGCCTTAAGTCACTTGGCTAGTACATACATGAAGAGAGGGGAGAACCAAAGAACTCTTCAAGGTAACATTAAAAGAAGAGAAAATGGTTTTAAAGTGAAAGAAGGATGAGTAGATAAACAGATACTCACTGTGAACAATGACATCAAAAGGGGCCAATGAATCGTAGCCAATAAATGCCTGATCCAGTGGAAGGGGTTTTGATTAGTTCCAGATCCTTCAACAATGTTTAATTAGATCAACAGAGGACAAAATAAGAGATGAGAATAATAGATATTCAGCAATAAGATATCAATTATTGTATTCTGATTTCTGATACAAACATGTGGAGTTCGAAGTTCTATTATATCATTCGTCACTAGAGAAAAAGGAAAGAAGTAGCATCTTCACATGAGAAGAACAAATACACAAAATGAGAGATATAAGTACAGGATTTTTCTGGCACACATTAAAATCCCCTAGAGTTCATGCACTTACACCTAGGGGTATTTTTTTCTCACAAGAGGCAAACAAAAAATACATATATCCCAAGAAGAATCAACATGATATTCTTTTCTCATAAAAGAGTGATTGACAGAAGTGTACAAACGATTTGCCCGACAAAAAAAAAAAGACAAAGATGTGTCAGTATAACACAAGAAACAACACTGGCATGCAGGTGCATAACAGAAATAAGTTAAATCTTCAATTGAAAGCATTTCAAGTTACTTAGTAAATGAAAAATAAGTGCATAACAATAGCTTCCTTACTTTCAGTAACCAAAGAAGCGACATATATCACATCTTCGATTAAAGCCAAGAGCACTTCTGTAGGATGGTCAAAAGAACAACCAGTTGTATCTTCACATTGTGAGGAATGCTCCAATGGTGAGGAAGTAGCTGAAGTACTACCAGCGCCTTCCTCATTATCGAGTTCCCACCTCCTGAAAACGTCTAAGAACTGCTTGAGGAAAGCATAAAACAGATGCTTCTTCTCAACTTATAATGAAGGGGCATTAGCATTTGAAAAAAAAAGGACATAATAAAATTTTAAAAAGGCAGAGTTGTTAAGAAATCAAATTAACATCATGACAAGGCCATAAATGAATGATAAGTGCTAAAAAATAACGAAAATAAACAAATTGCGAAAATATAGAAGAGTTCACATGTATATAAGATCAAAAACCATAAAGGTCTTACTTTCTAGAAAATACTTGATGAGTCATTTCTTCATAAATCTAAAATCCAAATGCATTGTACATATAATTTTCCATTACAATATTTTAAAGCATTAAAGCAATAGTTTAAATTGAGTAAAACCCCTATCAGATTAGTCCAGTTTTATGAAGGATATGAAGGATTTTCAAACTTGTGCAGAGCTTTTAGCAGAGAAGGCACATAATTATGGATAATGTTTCAATATCCAACAACATATGCACTCCCTCCGATCAACTTTCACTATCGTTTTAGGTTTTCTATGCACGTAATTAGCATTGAGTTTCTTGAATTATTTTTATTGGCTAATTTTTTCTCATATTGTTCACTTTTTTTTTTATTTTAAGGTTAAAATTATATTAATACTATTAAGTTTTTTGCATAGGATAGGGGAAGGTCACCCCTAGCTTAGCCTAGGACTTAAACTAGGGAGCTGACAATATGTCATATTGTTCACTGATTGGCTTAAAAGAGATGTGGACATTTAATGATGTGATAAGATTTAAGTAATCATAACAAAAATAAGTGAATTGATACTTTTCTTAAAACTTGTCCTCAAGCCTAAAACGGAACTTATTGTTTATTAGAAGGAGTACTGAATACCAAAAAATAAACGGAACCTCTAGCTGCCGAAATGTGAAGCCAATAAAAAAATATGTCACTCCTAGTGTTCCGCAAAGGAGAAGCCAGAGATAACAAGAGCTCTCTCAGGATTCATTTAAGTAGAGATACTAAACATCTAGATTTGCAATATGAGTAACTAGGATCCAGGGAATTGAGGATAATAGTTATGTTGAGAATATAGCTAGCTCAAGTTCAGGAAATCCAATAAGCTGGAAGGGAAGTTCAAATAACAAGGTAAGAAGTAAACAAAAATCCCTAAAACAATCTAACCTAATATACACACAAATTTTTCCCTTCTCATTTACATCTTTTTTGAGAAGGATAGCACAATATTGTCAAGCAAAATCATAGAGGAAGAAACATGTCCAAGAATAACTAATATGCTGATAGCAGCAAACTGATTAACCCAAATACCTTGTCATGTGTATTCTCGTATCTCTGCCACAGTGAATTTAAAATAGACTCAGCACCAACCTCACTGAAATGGAAAGGATGAAGAAAAATAAGAAACAACAGATATGAACTAAAGCATGCATTTGCATAAATATATTATATACATAGTTGTCTATTCAATGAATCAAACTCATAAAACTTCACAGTTTTTAAAGAATTAATTATTTAAGCATGAGAAATGAAAATATCATGCAAAAAGGTAGTTATAAATCATAATTGTCTAGAAAGGAAGGTATCTTCAGCATGCCTTTTGTGAATCAAGTTAGTTATCGATTGGCTTCGAAAATAATCAAATGCTCCATCCAAATCAAAAAGGGAAGAAACATGTGACATAGAAATAGTACCTGAAATATACTTTGTTTTTGGGCAAGTTTAAACGATCTACTTTGTATGTAGACCCTCCATGATGACCACTAGATGTCCTTCTAATAAATCCAGCAACACCCTTAACAATATTCATGATTCCTCCTCAATCTATACGACCCAAAGTTTCTGGAGCCAATACCAACTGAGCAGCCAAGCACTGTGACTAGACCTGTCAAAACACAACCCGACCCGGTCGACCCGATCCGACCACCCAGAAAATTTTCGACCCGAACCCGGAAATTTTGACCCTGAAATTTTTTTCGACCCGAACCCGAAAAACCGGAAATTTTCCGGGTCATCTGGGTTTCGACCCGGTGACCCGATTGACCCGATAATTTTGACCCGATTTTACCCGATTGACCCGGTAACCCGGTTGACCCGGTTAATTTTTAATTAAATATAATTAATTTTATTTATATATAATTAAAATTTATTGCAAAATTATCAAATCATGATTTTTTTAATTTAAAAAGGAAAAAATTGACAAACCCGAAATCGACCCGAAATGACCCGAAACCCGGTCAAACCCGGGTTGTAGTCAACCCGGAAATACTCGGAACCCGTTTTACCCGGAACCCGTTTTACCCGAGACCCGAAGTGACCCGACTCGAACCCGACCCGAATGACCCGTTTGACAGGTCTAACTGTGACCCATCAAGTCAATCAGGGCCACCAAATGACCATGCAATCAAATGTAATAGATTTCATTCCATTGATGCAAAGCTTCAGTTTGATAGTACATGCATAAAAAGAACATCAAAACAGATGTGAGAAGAAAGTTCCAATGATTAACAACCACGTCGTTTCAAAAGAGATGTAAACAAATAGTACAATTGTGGAAATTTCATAATCTACAAGGAGAAAACCAAAAGTAAACATCTAATTAGAACAGTAGTGGTGCTAAAAGAAAAGTGAGATGGGCAATGTCAAATCTGCATTCTCAACAAGTTGCTTCAATATGCCAATACTTTCAAATCCTTAAAAAAAAGTTCACAGGACATAGGAACAAATTTGAGGGATGAAAGATTTTACCATGTCCCCAATCAAAAAAGAAGGAATTAGGATGAGCACTGACTTACTAAGACTTGATTTACAACCTCTGAGATATTAGACTTGTCCCCTACACTACCAAAAACACAGGAAATAGCCACGAATTGGCCACAAATGATCGTGGCTAAACGGTTTAGCGACGGGTCCGTGGCTATGCCCGTGGCCGGGTCGGGATCGTGTCATTTGTGGCTGTAGCGACGAAGTTAGCCACGGTGTATGTCATGGCTGATTTTGTGGCTTGGCACGTGCAAGATGTCTAACGTCTTTCGTGACTGATTTCGTGGCAACTATCGTGGCCAATTAGGTGGCTAAGTTTGTGGCTTTGTTGGCTATGGCCGTAGCTATTCCCGTGGCGAAATTCGTGGCTAAGTTCGTGACTTTATTGCTAGCTATGCCCGTGGCTATGCCTTTGGTCTTATTCGTGGCCTTATTCGTTCTATGAGCTAGGAAATAAATTTAATATAATTTTACAAATCTGTCATACAAACATATCCAAAATGTCAACCATAAATTACACCAATCAAAACACATCTAAAACACAATAAAAAATTCAACAATACAACAAGTCTCAAGCACGAATATGACAAGGACACCCAATAAAAACATGTATTCAATCCAGACGAATACAAAACACCCAAGTGAGATGTCGAAGTACCTACGTAACAAAAATTTGACAACGAACCTTTCTACAACCACTGCCTTCCCCTTGTCCCATGCATACACAATGATAGCTTCTTCTTATAGAATGTCAATGCAAGCTTTTAGAAACATGCACTTGTAGTCTTCCTCGTACTCAGTCTACCCCTCAAGAGTCCTTCAAATCAAAGGTGTACCTAATCTCTTATTATCTATCCATAAACAAATACAAACATAAAACACATTTTAGATTATTCTTAATAAATATGTTCAATCACACTTAAGATGTACAAACATAAACAAATACAAAGATAAAACACATTTCTGGCTATGCAATATACAAACATAAACAAATAAGATGTACCTAATCTCTTATTGTCCATGTCCACATCTAAGAACACCCTACGAATGATTGCAGGCTCCTTTTCAATCTTCTCTTCTTGCACCTGAGCATCAAACACATTTCAGTCGGCATGTTGTCCATCGGTGGAAATCACATAAAACTAATCCATGTCTAGAAGTAATAAACATAGTCCATATTTTACTTTTGTAATCCTGGAGACCTGTGTATCATCATTATGCAACAAAATTCCAGACCAAGCTTACCACTGCTACTACTTGCAGTAAGTTTAGTGCTTAATCATGGAGACGTGTTCAACATGAGTAAGTGTAACTTCAAAACTATAGAAAGGTGTTTGTTCAAATTTATCTAGGAATAGATCATGCCTTATGCCCTCTTTCAAAATTCCAGCCCAAGCTTACCACTAAAAGCCTTTATTAACTTGAAAGTAAAAAAACAGAACATAAAACAAAAGATAGAAAATGAAAACAGAACATAAAACAAGTAATTAAATAATTTTTTCACCAGTCTATGATTAGGTATATTGATAGGTCTTTTTTTTACATATCATAAACAAATAATTAAACAAACAAATGAACAAAAACCCCAATTCATATTCCACACCTAAAATCTCAAATTTTAATCTACCAAATTAGTTTCAATTCTCCAAAATAATACAACATTTCAACAAAATCAACTCAATGTATGCAAATGGTGTTAAAAGAGGGCAATATATAAACCACTTAACAATTTATATAAGACAGAATAGAGATTGAAATTACCGTGCTAAAATACCAAAGTAAGAGTTAGGATCGAAATTACCGCGTTAATGGTGAAGAGGGGGAACACTAGAACTGTCAATTTTGAAAAGAAAATAATACGGATCTGAAATACCGTAATTGTAAGATTATAGAATTGATGTAAAGTCCTCCTTCGGGTTTCCATTCATTGATATAACATATATATATATATAGGTTACAAATGTATTGGGCCTTAATGGGCTTTTAGCCCACTATACAATATTAAGACATATGTAATCTATCAAACTCCCGCAGTCGAAACTGGAGGGGGTCGTACAGTGAGACTGGAGCGAAAATCAATGAACAACTGTCTAGGTAAACCCTTGGTGAATATATCAGCGTACTGATACGAGGACGGGACATGTAGAACGCGGACATGTCCTATGGCAACCTTGTCTCTGACGAAGTGGAGATCAAGCTCAATGTGCTTCGTGCGTTGATGCTGGACCGGGTTGCTAGCCAGATAGACGACAAAGATGTTATCAGTGCAGACCAGAGTGGCCTTCATAAGAGGGCAACGGAGCTCAAGCAGGAGATTGCGGAGCTAAGAGCACTCGGAGACAACGTTGGCAACGCCCCTGTATTCGGCCTCAGCGTTGGAGCGAGACACGATAGACTGACGCTTGGCCGACCACGACACAAGGGTGTCGTTGAGGAAGACACAGTAACCAGACGTGGAGCGACGTGTGTCAGGACAACCACCCCAATCCGCATCAGTGTAAGCAACAAGGTCAAGCTTAGAGGAAGGAGTGATCGTGGTGCCGAGCTCGAGTGTGCCGCTGATGTACCGAATGATCCGCTTTAAGGCATGAAAGTGGGGTTCCCTGGGTGCATGCATGAACAAGCAGATCTGCTGAACGGCGTAACTGATTTCAGGTCTGGTGAAAGTGAGATACTGAAGAGCACCAGCAAGGCTCCTGTACAATGTCGGATCAACAACCAAAGGACCAGAGTGAGCGCTGAGCTTGTTGGATGTATCGACAGGGGTGGCGACAGGATTGCAGTTACTCATCTTAGCCCGAGCAACAATCTCAGCAGCATACTTACTCTGTGAGAGGAATAGCCCAGACGCATGCCGCTGAACAGCAACTCCCAAGAAGTAAGACAACTGACCCAAATCTGACATAGCGAATTCAGCACTCAGCTGTGAAATAATCGACGTCCGAAGAGCATCAGAAGAGGCGGTGAGAATGATGTCGTCAACATACAGTAACAGAAATGCCATGTCGGAGCCTCTGCGATAGATGAACAGGGACGAATCCGAGCGGCTGCCAATGAAACCCAAGCGGAGCAGATGAGAAGCAAAGCGCTGGAACCAAGCTCGCGGAGCCTGTTTCAGACCATACAGAGAGCGCTTCAGGAGACAGACGTGCTTGGGACGATCAGCATCAGTAAATCCCGGCGGCTGAAACATGTAGACTGTCTCATTCAGGTGACCATCCAGAAAAGCGTTCTTGACATCCAGCTGATGAATGGCCCATTTGCGCGACAGAGCTAAGCTCAATACCACTCGGATAGTGGCAGGCTTGACCACGGGGCTGAAGGTCTCATCACAATCAATACCTACCTGCTGAGATCGACCGTTGATGACAAGACGTGCTTTATAGCGCTCCAACGTCCCATCAGAGCGGAACTTGTGACGGAAGAGCCACATACAGCGAACGACGTTCGCCTCTGGAGGGCGAGGGACAAGAACCCAAGTACCATTCTTTGTAAGGGCCCTGTATTCGTCGAGCATAGCCGCCTGCCAATTCGGGTCGAGGAGGGCTGTTTTGTGGGAGGTGGGGATGGGGGACAGGGAGGTCGAGGTGGAGGAAGGGGTTGAGTGGGAGTCGGGAGGGACGGGGGAAAGGGGGGCGGAGCGGGGTTGATTTGCGGCGGGCGCCGCAAGGGGTGCGGGATGCGCCGCAAGGGGTGCTGCGGGCGCCGCCAGTGTGTGGGACGGAGGGTAGGGACGGTTTAGTTGACTGGCGGCGGGCGCCGCAAGGGGTGCGGCGGGCGCCGCAAGGTGTGCTGCGGGCGCCGCCAGTGCGTGGGACGGAGGGTAAGGATGGTTTAGTTGATTGGCTGCGGGCGCCGCATTTTGCGACGGGCGCAGCATTACAATATGGCGATCCGACGGAGGGATGTAGGCATGGTGTTGAGCGGCGGGGTGATGTGTGGTGGTCATCGAGACGATTTGACGGGGTCGGAAGACACCAGAGACGCTGCGGGTGTGTGGTCTGGTGGGGGTGGTGGTGGTGGGGGGGGAGGGGGAGAGGCAGGAGCACCGGGAGAGGTCTGGGGAAGAAGAAAATGTGGGAATGGTGACTCTGACTCTGACGGAGACACGGTGGGTGTAGGAGACGCAAAGGGGAATCGCGACTCATCAAAGGTGACATGGCGAGAGAGAATGATCTTGTGGGTCTTGATATCGAGGCAGATGTAACCGCGATGATCAGACGGGTAGCCAAGAAAGACACAAGGGGTGGAGCGTGGGTGAAGCTTGTGAGGGGCGGTGGATGATTGATTTGGAAAACACAAGCATCCAAAGGTACGAAGGTCATCATACTTGGGTAAAGTGATATACAGTGCCTGAAATGGTGAGCGATGGTGGAGGGTGGTGGAAGGTAGGATGTTTAGGAGGTAGCACGTGGTGGCTAAGGCATAAGGCCAAAAGTGAAGGGGAATGGATGCGTGGAAGAGGAGAGTGTGCATCATATTGGTAATGGTTCGGATGATTCGTTCGGCCTTGCCATTTTGTTGGGAGGTGTAGGGGCAGGACAAGCGATAGGAGATCCCATTGGTATTGAAGAAAGTGTGAAAATCTTTGTTGTCAAATTCACGACCATTGTCACATTGAAAGCACTTGATAGAGGTGTGAAACTGTGTTTTGATGTAAGTGTGGAATTTGGCAAAGATAGGAAACACTTGAGATTTAAAGTGCAAAGGGAAAACTCATAAGAAATGTGTATAATCATCCAGAAACAACAGGTAATACTTATGACCCTCCTTGCTAGGCACAGAAGATGTCCAAATATCACTATGAATAATATCAAAAGGTGCAAAAGTAGTGTTTAAAGAACGCTGAAAAAGAAGTCTGGCATGCTTGCCTAACTGACAAGAAGAACATAAACTAGAGCGATGCTCTTTATGACATTGGACAAGACTCTTAGAACGAAGTAAATCTAAAACTGCAGGACTGGGATGGCCAAGGCGTGCATGCCAAAGGCTGGATGATGATGCCGAGAGGGCGACCGGACACGACTGACTGGACGCGGGAGGTGGTGTGACAGGGTAGAGCTCCCCGGTGCTGTTACATCTCATTCGAGTAACCCCCGTAGTAAGATCGTTCACAGAGAAACCATAGGGATCAAACGTAAGGGAAACGTTGTTGTCAGTAGTGAACCGACAGACAGAGATAAGGTTTTTGACAATCTTTGGGGCAATGAGGACATCGTTAAGGTGTAGTGGGTGGGTTGGGGTCTGTAATGTGGCGTGACCAATCCCCGAAGTAGCAAGACGACCATCATTTCCGACGATAATAGAGTGTGCAGGACCCTTAAAAGAAAGAGATGAGAGGTTACCTGAGGAATTCGTCATGTGGGAGGTGGCACCAGTGTCCATGTACCAAGAAGAGTCTGAAGGTGTCGGTTGCATAGAGGAGAAGGCGTGATGCCCATCCGGCGGAACAACGCGATGATCAGACGATGTCAGATAGGCCCGAGGTCGCGGGGCAGGAGAGCCGGAGTGTAGCCAATGAGGGTTGAAGCCAGGCACCGGGGACCATCGAGGGGCGGCGGTCAAAGGAGGAGGGCCGCGAGTGACGCGGTGGCCGCTGCTGATGTAAATGCCGCTGCCGCGGGCGCAGCAGAAAAGGTCGGACATTTTTTTTTTTTTTTACGCGGAAGGAAGCGAGAGCGAGAGGCGGCGAGAGGGAGAGAGTCGGGCTCGAGAGCGAGAGCGAGGGGGGGGGAGATAGGACGACGGCGAGGAGGAGCCGTGAGGCGAGGGGAGAGAGAGAGGCGGCGAGGAGACGACGTCGGCAACGGTAATAGGAGGGGTGGGGCGGGAGGATCAAACTAGGGTTCCGTGAGGAAGAAAAAGCAGTGATACCATGTAAGATTATAGAATTGATGTAAAGTCCTCCTTCGGGTTTCCATTCATTGATATAACATATATATATATAGGTTACAAAGGTATTGGGCCTTAATGGGCTTTTAGCCCACTATACAATATTAAGACCTATGTAATCTATCAGTAATCAATTTCAATTTGAAGGTGGGGTGGGATTTGGGATCAGCGGGGTGGGATTTGGGATTAGTGGGAGGGGGGTGATAGGGTGGGTGGCTATGCGGTAACGCAAGGGCTAAGGGTGGGTAGGGGGGAATGGTATTGGTATGAGAGAGAGGACGTCGGGGTGGTAGGGCAAGGGTGGTGGAGGGGGCAAATAGTGTGGGCATGAGAAGGAGGTTGTGGCTGGGCGCCGGAGGGTGACGCAACGGTCCGGGGGTGGTGAGCAGTGCGCCGGAGAGCCTAGATCCGGCAACGGGGCTGGAGTTGGAGGAGGGGGAAGAAACGCACAGCAGCGCGGCCAAGCGGCACTCTCCCGGATACGCCCTCGCTCGGAGCCTGAGTCGGAGTCGGGTCAGGGACGCCTCGCCTCCTGGTCTCAAGTATCGACAGGTCGGGGACGCCTCGCTGGAAGCCTGAGTCAGAGTCGGATCGGGGACACCTCGCCTGCTAGTCTCGCCCTTTACCCGTCCCTTCCCCTTCCGTGCGCTCCCTCCGGTGGTAGTTTCATGGTTTGTCGGCGTTGTTCTCCAGTGGAGGAAGACAAGAGAAGATGTGAGATGGGGAGGAAGAGAGATCTGTAATTTTTGGGAGAGAGAGACAAGGATTGAAGAGGGAGCGGCCAGAGACGAGGAGAGAACGTGTGAAATGAGGCGGCGCCCAAAGACCCAAAATGAATTACGGTTGTTCCCAATTTCAGAGAGCGGGAAATTTACCGCTCAATATTCATTTGGGCGCTGAAAAAAATTTCGACACAGGGCATGGATTCCTTTTTTATTTTTCATTCACAATTTACCTCTAGAAAATAAAATCATCAATACAAATAAAAATATAACATATTTTAAATAAAAAAATAATGGTAAAAATAATAATAGTTTAATATAACAGTTATTGTTATTATTAAAAACAAAAATTAAAAAGTATATATTAAATAATAAAATAATAATAACCATAATAATAATAATAATAATAATAATAATAATAATAATAATAATAATAATAATAATAATAATAATCATAATCATAATCATAATCATAATAATGAGGTTAATATATGGTTTTATACAATGTTAATATAACGTCGTATTCAACAATTATTAGTCACTTATAGTATTATTAAACTAATATAGGGTTTTATACAAGGTTAATATAGGGTTTTATACAAATGTTTAATAAAACTCATTTATTAGTTAATATAAGGTATTATTAAACATTTATTCGTTACTTATATGGGTTTTCCTCAAAACATACTGTTATAGTATTCTAATAAGAATTTAGTGATTAAAATAAGGTTTTATTAGACATTATTCGTTATTTATATGAGTTTTCTTCAAAACATACTCTTATAGTATTTTAATAAGAATTTATTAGTTAATATAAGGTTTTATTAAACATTTGTTAGTTACTTATGTGAGTTTTCCTCAAAACATACTCTTATAGTATTCTAATAGGAATTTAGTAGTTGAAATAAGGTTTTATTAACATTTATTAGTTACTTACATGAGTTTTCCTCAAAACATACTCTTATAGTGTTTTAATAAGAATTTAGTAGTTAAAATAAGGTTTTATTAAACATTTATTCGTTACTTATATTAGTTTTCCTCAAAACATACTCTTATAGTATTCTAATAAGAATTTAGTATTTAAAATAAGATTTTATTAAATATTTGTTAGTTCTGAATCGGTAAATATATAGATGTGGCAAAAGCCAAGGAGTAACAAAAAGTAAGACCAAACTAGGAGTCTTACTTAAAAATAAAAAAATAAAACCCAATCACTACGAAACCTACCACCCACTACCCTTTGAATATATAGAAGTATAAATATATATTTAGGCCATCCAAAGAAGACATATATTCAAAAGCTTAGTCGAATATATGTAATCTTAGGATGCCAATATATACCAGAACTACATATTCAAAGGGGGGAAGAATACCACCAAAAAACTCTACTCTAAATTAATTTATATCCCACCCCCAAAATATGACAGTAGCCATATATGCCAATAGAACCTAACGCCATATGACATCAAAAAGTCATTCCACTGCACCAGATGAAATTAGTTGTCAATGATCAAGTCCCCATTCTATAGCAGCACCACCAATGTCGCCTAACCCATGACAACAGCTCACACAATCTTCAGCATCCCATACGAGCAGGTAGAGAGATCAACCGGGCTGATCTATCCCATCGTCGGCCAAGCTCTCATCGTCCTCATCGATTTCCGAAAGTTGCGCAAAGTACTTCGCAACCTTATCCCCCGTCGACGGATCTTTGATAGCGGATAGGGCATTGTAGAGCTCATCCATGGTCAAGGAGACACGGATGTCCCCGGGGATACGATTCGTCGTACCTCTTAACAAGTAACTGCCTTTCTTGATGCCTCCCACGGTCTGCCATCGCTTTGGAGCTGGTGTTTGGTAACCACTCAACCTCATTCTCCCATCCCTCGTGGTAGATAGCCCCGAGTCTTCCGCCCAGGCCGTAGCTACAAGCGCAGCACAAACCTTCGAGGAAACAGGGTCCGCCTTGAGTTCAGCGTCACTTGTTTCCTCCAAAGAGCAAGGTTGCACCCTTTGGGTATTAGGAGACTTAGAAACATCATTCGTAACCTTAACTTCCTCCTGTGTGCTATCTGTTTGTGTAGCATAGCAAACCAACTTCACCTTGTCCGCTGTTGCATCCTTAGTGTGCCCGGCGGAGGACTGATCTGCTAAATCTCCCTCTATATCGGCAATGCAAACAACATCAGTCTGCACCCCGATAGAAGAGGAATCAGTCCCACCCTTAGCAAAAACAGTACCCGCTCCGGACTGCTGCTTCACGTCTCTGTCGGCTCCAGCTTGTGCAATGGATCCACCTGCAGTTTCCCTTAACTACATCACCCCCTCCTGTTTTGTTGCATTCCTTGCTGTTCCCCACCTCATCGCTGCTAGGACTGCCATTATTTACCCCACCATTAGCCGACCCTATACCAGCAGCAGAATGTTCTTCCGAGATCGGGCACGAGAGCTCCGAATGCCCAAAACAGTGGCAACGACCACAATTCCAAGGTATCCACTCGAAGACCACTTTTAGTTTACATTCAACACCCTTTTCATTCTTGAGCACCACCTGTTTTCTCTGAGCTTGTTCCACATTTATATCAACAAGCATTCTAGCAAAGGATAGCATCTCTTGATTCGCAGTAAACTCATCAATACATAAAGGCTTACCAATACCACTCCCTATCTTGCTAAGCATTGAAGTCGAGCAGAACATTGGTGGAACATCCAAGATACGAGCCCAAACCGGGACCGATTCAAAGAAGCCCCAATCCATTGTCGCACCCACAGTCCATGGTTTCAACAGAAGAGGGGACGAGCCTATCGACCAGGGACCATGTTCATTCACCCGGCACACGTCCCCTTCACACGCAAAACATACTCTTATAGTATTCTAATAGGAATTTATTAGTTAATATAAGGTTTTATTAAACATTTGTTAGTTACTTATATGAGTTTTCCTCAAAACATACGCTTATATTATTCTAGTAAGAATTATTAGTTAATATAAGGTTTTATTAAACATTTGTTAGTTACTTATGTGAGTTTTCCTCAAAACATACTCTTATAGTATTCTAATAGGAATTTAGTAGTTGAAATAAGGTTTTATTAACATTTATTAGTTACTTACATGAGTTTTCCTCAAAACATACTCTTATAGTATTCTAAGAAGAATTTATTAGTTAATATAAGATTTTATTAAACATTTCTTCATTAAGTATATGCGTTTTCCTCAAAACATATTCTTATAATATTATAGTAAGAATTTAGTAGTTAAAATAAGGTTTTATTAAACATTTATTTGTTACGTATATGTGTTTTCCTCAAAACATACCCTTATAGTATTCTAAGAAGAATTTATTACTTAATATAAGATTTTATTAAACATTTATTCGTTAATTATATGAGTTTTTCTCAAAACATACTCTTATAATGTTCTAATAAGAATTTATTTGTTAATATAAGGTTTTATTAAACATTTGTTAGTTACTTATAACAATTTATTAGATAATATAAGGTTTTATTCCACAATCATTATCTACTTATATTATTTTCCCTCAAAACACCGACTTATAGTATTCTTATAACATTTTATTAGATAATATGAGGTTTTATTCCACAATCATTAGCTACTCATATGATTTTCCCTCGAAACACACACTTATAGACTTATAGTATCCTTATAACAATTTGTTAGATAATATAAGTTTTTATTCATCAATTATTAGGTACATATATGATTTTCCCTCAAAACACTCACTTAGATTATTCGAATAAGAATTTATTACATAATATAAAGTTCTATTCCACAATTATTAGCTAGTTATATTATTATTTTTTCTCAAGATAAACTCTCATAATATTATCATATGAATTTATTAGTTAATATAAGGTTTTATTCCACAATCATTAGCTACTTATATGATTTTCCCTCAAAACACACACTTATAGTATTCTTATAAAAACTTATTAGTTAATATATGGATTTATTCAACAATTATTAGTTACTTATATGATTTTCCATCAAAATACACACTTATAGTATTCTTATAACATTTTATTAGATAATATAAGTTTTTATTCCACAATTATTAGGTACATATATGATTTTCTCTCAAAACACTCACTTAGATTATTCGAATAAGAATTTATTGCATAATATAAAGTTCTATTCCACAATTATTAGCTACTTATATGATTTTTTTTTTCAAGATAAACTCTCATAATATTCTCATATGAATTTATTAGTTAATATAAGGTTTTATACAACGATTATTAGTTACTTATATAATTTTTTTCCCTCAAAACACATTTTATTTAACAATTATTAGTTTTGTTTATGTTCTAGTATTTATTTAGATATAAATACATATACCATTAATGGGCCCGTTGGCGGAAATTATAGCCGTATTTGGGCCCATAATAAATTAAAGCTCATTAGAAATTTAAGTGTGTCATTTGAGGTTAACTGTAAATAGCCACGGCATTAGCCACGGATATGACCGTGGCTATTAATTGGGCTCCTTAATATGCCGAGAGCTATCGATTGGGCTTACATATTCATTTTGAGCTTTGACTACCACTCACGGGTTGTTCGCCTTTGGACTTGACCATCTTTAGGCCATACCTTTTTTTTGTTGAGATTTTGAGCTTAAAAATTGATATTTTCTTTCAAATTAATTTGTTTTAATTTGTGAATTTCTTCAATTTGGTTACACCAAAGGGACAATGGGCCCCTCCATGTTAGCGTCGAATTCCGCCACGGATAATCCAACCATGGCTAATTCACCTCTAACTCGGGTCATATATTGCTAATTGCCTCATATTCTTAGCCATGAGTACAACAACGAATATTATTCGTGGCTAAAGTTGTGGCTACATTGCCACGTCAGGTTATACTCGCCAAAATGGTGTTGAAATCAGCCACAGAAAATGTGACAGTGGCCAAAGTCGTGGCTAATAGCCATGACACCAGCCACGGCATTTTTATTCGTGGCTAAAATCCACGAAATTCTGGATACAAATTTATAGCTTCATCACTAGCCACGGCCATTGCCACGAATATGTTCATTCGACGCTAATATAGCTACGGCTTGTCAGGTCGAAGCTATCTTCGTGGCTATCAGCTACGGATGTGGCAACGACTTTATGACGTGGCTAAAAATCCGTGGCTATTTCCTGCGTTTTTGGTAGTGCTACAAGACTGACACCTCGGGGTTTTAAAGGAATAGTGTTACAATTTCCTTTTTCTGGCATTCTCACGCAACCAAGCCACATTCATATAAAACTGAATTTTAACCCTTAAAAAGCACAAGCGTAAAATAATATTCATCTAGCACAAAGAAACACATAGCAGTTGGGGTTTCTACTACCTGATTGCTATTCTTTTCATCAAATTATCTAGTACATCACTGAGCACATAAATCTGCCCAAACAACACCTAGGGGTATTCTTCGGGTGGATTTTTACCTTCACTTGAAGCCTCCAAAATTTAACATAATCAAGAACTTCATCCAGCATGGCTGCCCTATTAGTTTGTCAAGACGGATGCAACATTAACTTGTGCAAGAAAAAAGGAAAAGATTTCTCCAAAGCTAAATAAAATATATGTTACCAATTTATAGTTAATTATATCATATTTCAGGAGAAAGGTGCTAAATGAAGAGGATGAGAGAATATTCTTGATTTCACAACTCAAATCTCAATCAATAACTTTCGATACTATTTCACATCTCAAATCTCTGAAACCCTAAGAAGTCATATTAGAATATTGTCAACAGATCCCAAACAAGTATGTTTCCAGTTCTAAGTCAACCTGCAGGTTTAGTATGTTTCTAATCAGATCCCAAACAAGTAGCAACTAATCAATATTAATCTCAGGATGCACCAGACCAAAGACCAACTATAGAATCAGTTTGTTGGTCTATTAATCAGTAGGGTAACAAAATCCTGTTAATATTTACATGTGCATCTCCAAGTAACATAATATTTAACAAATCACATCCTTCAATCTCCAGTAAGGCGGCTGTGGAGGGTAGAATGGTGTGTATGGTTTCTTTTCCTTGCTCTAAGGTTTCTTTTGTTTAACATTTTTCCTGGACATTAAACAAACAGAACACTCAAAATACTATTTTGGCTAGAGATAAGATGTTTGTACAAATTCTAAAGAAGAATAATGGTTGGTTCCATACTTCTTGAATTTCGGCAGAAACCTATCCCAATTCTCATTTGCAAGAGTACGTGGGATCCTTTGCAAGTTCTTTCTTCATCATAAGGATCTTCCCATAACAGAAATGTCAAAAAAATAAGGTAAAAGTGTCTGCAAAGAATATACTGAATGTTCATATAAGTAATTTCAGTACTTCGATGTGATATATTGGGTGCATTTTGTTCTGCATACAATCTTCAACAATTCTTCTGACTTGTTTCAACCCTTTAAATGATCCCATTGCTGAAACTGTATTTCTCTACATGTGCATGAGTCAGAAGGGAAATATTTTTAGTCAATTGAAGAGCATTGTCACAATTCCTTGAAGAAAAAAGCCCTAGCAATCACCTGGACAAGGATATAGCACCCGATCAAAATCTCCAATGCCTTACATCACCAAATAATGAAACATAAGAAATATTTGCAGTCAGATTTCAGAAGTTCAAGACAAAAAAGTTCTTAGAATGAAAAATAATTCAGAGCTGGTGAAACTGGAAGGTTTCCCCAAATCAAATCGCCAATTCAGTAGTTCTTCAGAGGCGAGAGAACTTAAGTTCGACTCATCTAATTCAGAGATTGTATAGGGAAAAAATGTCAAACATCAAAGCTTCAGTACTGATATAAACACATAACGAAATCCATGAAATTTGGGCAAAATAAACAAAGAATAAATTGCACTGCTCGATACGACAAAAACAACCACCGGACCTGGCTAGGGTTTCGACTGGGGGCGAGATTTCAGATCTTGAGGGAGGGAGACACCAGCGAGAAGGAGGTGAAGAGATGATGTCAGTGCTCGACAAGGAGGAGGAGATCTCGGATCTGGAGGGAGGGAGGGAGACGGCGGCGAGGAGGAGGTGAGGAGATTGTGCGGGTGGCCGGCGAGCAGAAGGAGATCTCAGATCTGGAGGAAGGAAGACGGCAGCGAAGAGGAGCACTGAACTCAGGAGGACAGTCGCCGGAGAGAAAGCTCGGATCTGGAGAGAGAGGATCGAACATGGAGGATTTGGAGAGAGATGATCGAAGAAGGAGTTGGGGATTTGGGGGCTCGGGTCTGGAGAGAGTAGAATGTGTTTAGAGGGAGTAAGGAGAGAGAGAAGACTCGATTTTTTTTTAAAGTGTACCTCCAAAATTGGAAGCCATGGCTATAAAAAATTTCTAAGTGTTTTAATCCCGCCTATTCCCGCTTTTTTGCCTTTTTTAGAATTAACAATTTTACATCTGTCTATAGATTTGACCATTGTGTAAACCGTTTTCAACATCACAAAAAAAATTATTCATGTCATAAATTAATTTAACATCTGTTGATTTGATGACAGACTTAAATCATATGATGTCTAATTGCAGTATTCTAGTAGTGTTTGATGAGGAAAAAGATAAAGCTAGATGGCAAGAAGCAATGAAGGAAGAGACTAAAACTATCCAGAGGAATAACACATGGAGTTTGATTGAGCTTCCTCAAGATAAGAATGTGATAGGGCTGAAATGGGTGTTTAGAACAAAATTCAACACTGATGGGAGTGTGAAAAATAATAAGGCAAGGCTTGTGGCCAAAGGTTATGCTCAACAAGAGGGGATTGATTTCAAGAAAACCTTCTCACATGTTGTGAGGCTTGAGACAGTGAGAGTGGTCTTGGCTCTTGCTGCACAGTGGAAGTTGATAGTGTATCAACTTGATGTCAATCAGCCTTTTTGAATGGTGAATTAGATGAGGAGGTGTATGTTAAACAACCTCAAGGTTTTGTGAAGAAAGGTGAAGAGCGCAAAGTGTATAAGCTGAGCAAGGCTCTCTATGGTTTGAAACAAGCTCCAAGAGCTTGGTATAGTAGAATAGACTCTTTTTTCCTAGGGAAAGGCTTTGCCAGGAGTGAGAATGAGCCTACATTGTATGTCAAAAGAAGAGGAAAGAAGGAGTTTATTGTTGTGGGTTTGTATGTAGATGACATCATCTACTTTAGCTCATCACAGAAGATGCTAGATGAGTTCAAGAGATCAATGATGGAGGAGTTTGAGATGATAGATCTTCATCAGCTGAGATATTTTCTTGGTTTGGAAGTGGATCAAAGTGAAGATGATGTGTTTATGTGTCAAGAAAAGTATGCCAATGACCTCTTTAAGAAATTTAACATGAAGGGTTGTGATATTGCTTACACTCCTATGAATGCAAATGAAAAACTGCATAGAGAGGATGGCACAGGTTTGGCAGATGAGAAGCTTTATAGAAGATTAGTTGGTGGGTTTAATTACTTGGCTCACACCAGACCTGATATTGCATATAGTGTGAGTATGGTTTCAATTTTTATGCATAGCCCGACTAAGCAACAACTTGGAGCAGCCAAGGGGATACTCAAGTATGTGGCAAGGACATTAGGTCATGGGATTTGGTATGATAGAGTTGAGAATTTCAATTTGCAGGGGCATACAGATAGTGATTGATTCGGTTGTTGGGTGATAGGAGAAGCACATCAGGCTTAGTGTTCAGCCTTGGCTTAGGGGCAATCACCTGGAGCTTTAAGACGCAAGAGACAATGGCTCTATCATCATCAGAAGCAAAATATGTGATTGCTAGAGCTGCTACAAGGCAAGCTCTTTGGTTGAAGAAGTTGATGAGAGATCTTGGCTGCACTCAAAAGATGGCAACAGAAGTGTGGTGTGACAACAAATCTGCAATTTCCATGAGAAAGAATCCTGCATTTCATGCTCGGACAAAACATATTGATGTTCAACATCATTTTATCCGAGAGCTTATGGCAAGAGAAGAGGTTGTAGTGAAATTTTGTGGCACAAATGAGCAGGATGCAGATTTGTTTACCAAGGCCTTGAGTGCAGCAAAGCATCACTTCTTTATGGAAAAGATTAGGATGAGAAAGCTTGTATCAAGGGGAGGTTTTAAATGTGCAATGTGATTCAAGCCTTCGTCGATTTACTTGTTCAAGCTCAAGTTAGTTAAGTTAGGTGTTTGCATTGTTCATGTTAGCAGTTTTTATGACAGCAATTTGAGTTGGTTTTATTTTGAATCAATCCACCACTTAGGAGATGTGTTAGTGGGTGAGTGGATGTCAGTTGAGTCGAGCAGTTGCTCATTTATTTGAAGTATGTAAGCATCGGTCAATCAAGTAATGAAGTAAGGCAGTTAAATGAGTTTGTTGTGTTGTGTGCTTGTCTCTGTTCTGTTTTGACAGAAGAGCAAGTTCTCCCTCTTAAGTTGTTGTTGATCTTTGTTATTGTGAAGGTATTAATCCACCATTGTTTAGTTAACATATCATGGAAGAAGGAAAAAGGATGAATGGATGATAGAGATACTTCCTCAATCAATGATGAGACGAAAAAATAAAAATTAAGATGAATCATTGAGTCATATTGCATAACATAATTTTTCATATAACAATATTACCAAAGAAAGTAGATAACTAAAAAAAATTGTTTCACATGATAGAGCAAGATTGGGTGCATTCATCACTAAGCAATTCAGAAGCATGAAAGAGATTGTGAGATTCAGGAGGAGGAGGAGGAGGAAACATTTCCCAATAACGACAATCACATTTTATCATTTTAGGGGCATCATCTTCTTCATCAACAAGTACAATAGTCTTTGCATCGCCACTAGATATACTATTCTTGATTTCTTCAACCGGAAAAGTGATGATAATGATGGTAGCTTGCTTCCCCATTCTCAGATTAACATATGCCACTAGGTTTTGTGCCTCGAATCTTCCTTCCACTTTAACTTGTGATTTCTCAAAATCTACTTCTACCTTTCTCACACCTTGCATGCCAATTAATTTTATATTATAACAAACTTTTTATGTTTTACATACCCATATATAATTATTAATAGTACTTTTAGAGAATTTGTACCTTTCATCTTTAGCAGTTGCGCCTTGAAATTGTTCCCACAGTTTTGACAGTGTATGTACACATTGAGCACCACTTGTATCACCTTAACCTGTATATATTAACAACAATTAGTTTAAACTTGAAATTTCTCGGAAATAATTACTCTTTTCAAGAAGTGAACTGATATCATCAATATATATATCCATTTCTTCTTTATTGATGGAGAATTATATATATAAATACACCATAGTATATATGCTAGCATTTATTTAAAGAAAAAATAATCCAATTTAGCGAACAATCGAACTACAAAGTACATCATACATGCTTTTCTAGTGGTAACAGTGTTCAACAACAATTTGTTTAGGAAAGATTAGACATCATTTTTAACTTTATATTCATGTCAGGGCTATATATATAACACACCAAAATCAAGCAAAAAAAAGAAAGAAAAAAAATTGAGAAAGTATAAAGAACCTCCTCTTTAATCGTGGGTGCTTCATCAATCTTAATAACATTGCAGACATGTTCGAGTACAGGATAGATGATGTCAACTTGCTTGTTACATTTCTTCTTAAGGATATCTACAAGGGCTTTAGGGTCCACTCCTTTTCCCTTTACAATAAGCATATCATTTTTCCCATCGGCTATGACCTCTTCAACACCTGAATTGATTTGATTTATAATATATCATCTTTAATAACTAATCTAGTAAGATCGATAAGCTTGATTTAAAAGAATATTTGCTGGTTCATTTACAAATGATGAAAATGGAGGTTAGCTTTTGAATACCTGGAAAGTGATTCAAGCATTTCAGAACAGGTTTTATACAATTCTTACAATGCAAGTAGACCTTGAGCACGATGCGTTCTCTATCGTCACCACAAATCTCCTCATTGAGCATGTCTTCTCTTCCTTTTAGATGATGATTCCTTTCCATGAAAGTGAACTAGAGAATCTCTAATACACGGCTTCAAAGCATAAAATAGTATGCAAACTAAAATACATAGGGCTCTGAAACTTTCACTATATATAATGATAATAATATTGAGTTTCGATCTACTAGTTAGTCATTGAACTCGACCATTTTTAATTTCCTTGGAAGGTTCAGACTAATATTTGTTGTCCTTTCAGTCAAGATTCAAAGCCCAATAAGGGACTATTAATAGTGGCAATTTAATTTTAGTGTACAATTCATTATCATGCTTGGATTGTGTCAATCCCAAGTAAAAATTGCATGAATATTTTGACAAATTATGGGAACTTTCAAGTTAATGAATCAATATTGTCATTTACTATATTATATTGAGTAATGAAATTCATGCACCATAACAAATATAACTTTGTTGAAAACGAAAAGGAATTAAGGAGTGAAAAAAGAAAGACCCACGTACATTGTATGTATATTTTTTAAATGAAAAGTAATTTGGATGGGCTAATTATTTAATGTTTACGTATGCAAATTAATGTTCCAAATTACTATAGAATTTGTGATAAAGAAAGAATGTCTCAAGTTAATTGAATCAAACAATCAACTATACAATTAACTTTCATGAAAAATATATCTAAAATATGGGTATTAAAAAAAAATATGAACACTCAAATGGGAATACAAGATTATAAGCTCAATTAACCTCCTAACAGCAACTACGAATTCCCTGCAATATGTTGGTGATCACATAATTTCACATGCATTTGAGTATGTTTGTTTAATTTTGGCTAACGCTTAGCATTTAATCTACTAAAAATTATCTTAAAACTATCAAAGATCTTTATAGTTTATAGAAAAGAGCTAGGTAGATTAGAAATATAGGTAAAGATGCATTTCAATTGCAAGTTCAACACTTTTCCATTCTTTGTTATAATGCATGTAGGCCTATTTCTCAACCCCACTTATTGATACACTAAATTTTAACACCATTGATCTAAATAAACCTTGAAGTGTGCTCATAATCCTCAAATGTGTTGTCCTTTGAACAATAAAGATGTCACATGTGTGTAAGAGAGAACAATGAACTAAAGAGCTAGTGTGATGGAACTTCCAACCCGATGTACTGCTGAAACACAAAGAAATCTTAAGACTCATGCATAAAATACTCAAACACTAAATAAGTTAAAAACTTTTGTTGCAAAAACCAAAGCAGAAATAATTACTACAATAGAAATGTGAAAACCCTAGTGAAGGCATTGGATTTTAGCATTAGACTGATCCGAGAAAAAAAAATCATTTCAACATATAATTGACTTCCTACACATCCCATTAGTCATACGAGTCCTAAAGGGGTATGATTGCTACTTGAGTTAGTTTTGCTATGAGAAATCTACAAAACCCTAGCAATTGAATGAATCAATTCTAATAAGTTGGTCAGACAAAACATAATCAAAAGCATCCAAATAGTTCAACGCAAAAAAAGTCAATACATTCGATTAGGAATAAGAACTAGAATATAAATCTCACAACTTTACTCAAACTAAAGCTTCAATATGTAGATGAAACGAAATAGATTAGATCCCCATGTCCATGGAACCTTCTCTTAGGATTTCCTCAAAACTATGTAAGATTCGTCCTAATAATATTCCTAAAAATAAGTATTTATACAATGGTAACAAAACAAGGCTTCTGGCCCACACGCAATGTAACTCGGTCCAGGTAAAGGAAACTCGACCGTGTTAAGTGTCCTGGACCGTCTTTATGATCTGGGCAATGAAACTTAGCATCGGTACCTAGCCTAGCCCGAGTTCTAGGCGTGTTTGAGAGTCTTAGTACCTTGATCTTTTGGCTTTTAACCTTGTGAATTCAATTCTCCTTCCATTGACTTGATACTTAGCTCGACTCTACATCTACCTAAAACTATACACAAAAATAAGTAGATTTCGAGTCTAGAACTAAACAAATAAAAACATCAAATCTACCTAAAATATGCAAGTTAACCTACTCTAAATGAACTAAAAATGCGCTATCCTACCTAAATGCATCCTATCATTGTTCCCTAATTCCATCTTTTCCTTGGATTACTTGCAAGCCTAATTCCTTGGATTACTTGCAAGCCTAATTCCTTGGATTATTTTACATCCGTTTGAAACAACTTGAACCATACTCTTTATGAAAAGCAAAGGAAGTTAGAAGACGAATTGCCTCAAGTCTTGCCAATGGAGCAAACATGTCATCATAATCAATCTCTTCTTGTTGATTGCATCCCTTGACGATGAGTCTTGCCTTATTCTTGATGACGTTTCCATCTTCATCCATCTTGTTTATGAAGATCCACTTAGTGCCTGTCATAATTCAGTTACTAGGTCTAAGAATAGGATGACATACTTTTTTTTTTTAATGCAATGAGCATCCTTTAAAGCCTCTTCAACATTCTTTAGTTCCTACAAAAAGATAAAAGTATTGGAAGCACATAAGTTCTTATCGATGACCTAGTTTGGATATCTTTTTGGTAGTTAGAGATGATGTTGGTGATGGAAATGAGAATTATAATGTCGATAGTTCCTCACTTCTAGTTAAGACATGTCAAATTCTCCATCATGCTCTTCTTCTTCTTTAGCTTTAGTCATCACACTATTATCACCATGATCTGATCTATCGTCTTAGCATTGCCGAATCCCTCAACAAGATTTGTTCCTTTTGTAGTTTCAGTTCTTCATTGTCTTTCAAGGTAGAGCTTGGTATTCCTATTAGAATGAATGCATTCACCATGTGCTAAATATGGAGCACTTTCATCGTCGTCGTCGTCGTCATCATCATCTCTTGACTAACATAATCTTCAAGAGGAAAAATCTAGCAAGAGATATCTTGGACCCACAAATCGACCGTCCGATTTAGCCCATAGAAGTTTAGATGTATGTAGCTCAGGTGACATCAGAAGCAAGCCCATCTAATTATTGCATTAATTGACATGCGAAATTCAAGGTGGCATTAATTGTAGAGCGAGATTCACAAAAATCATTAATTGTCCACCCCCGCCCCGCTCATCATGAAGCTACAAGGGATATTTGATCCCTCTTACTCAAGCTCTAGCTAGGGTTGTTATATAAACTGAATAGTTTGAGCTCGGCTTAGGATCGGCTCGATAAAGGCTCGACCCGAACTTGTTCACTTACCTAAACAAGTCGAGCTTGAACATGATTTTAAGCTCATTTAAAAGATCGGTTAGTTCGATTTAAGCTCGAAATTTATGGAATTTCTAAAATTTTCTTTAATTTAATATGTTATGACTAAGTAGAATTGCTTAAAGCTCAAAAAAGCTCGGTTCGAACTCGTTCGTTTCCTAAACAAGTCAAGCTTGATAAAAAAAATAAGCTCGTTTAAAAATTAGGATCGGCTCGGCTCGAGCTCGTTTAACAAACGAACCAAGTTTGAACATGTAAAACTCGGCTCGTTCAGCTCTAACAACATCCCTAGCTCTTGCTACTTACACTCTACTTTCTCTATTGTTATATTTGATCCATAAGACCTACATCGTTGGATATGTTGGGACCCTGACCGAGTAGCTAAGGTGTGCAACTTTATCCACTAATCCATTGTCGAGACGGGGATGTGGGAGAACGAGGTCTCCCGCAAGCCCAACATAAGAGCTTTAATGTCAGACATACTAAGTTCAACCTCCCAAGGGCATTTGGTGTTGTATTGTAGGCGGTTAATAATGATTTCGGAATCGCCTTCCATAATAAGATCCATAGTTTTTAATTCAAGAGCCTTTAGAATACCTTTTCTTCCGGCTAGAGCCTCAGCCACAATCGGTCACTGGCCCCCCACTAGTTTGCCTTCAATGCTAATCGGATTCCCATTCCAATCTCGGATAATGTATAGCCAATGGAGTTGTCGGTTGTTAAGACTATAAATCCATCAAAGTTTAGTTTAAACACCCCGACGAGTGGCTTTTTCCATTTACACTCTTTTCTGTTATTGAGACCATTGTTGCGATATTTAGTCAAATGTGGACAGTGACATCCATCTAAGATTATGTAAAGAAATCACCCATCTATTAGGGATTCATTTGTATTCACTTGGTTTTTTCACTATAATAAGGGCATGTTTGGCTGGGGGTGAGAGGGGATGGAAGAGGTGAGGGTGGGATTTTGGAATCGTGCACGTATGTTTGGCAACGAGATTGAGGTAGATGAAGGTGGGATTGAAACACCAAAAAATGAGGTGGTAATGGAACCCATAAAAAGGAGGATGAAGGGGAAGGGAAAAGGAATATCCCAAATTTGCCCCCATCATCTTCAACCTTCCTCCCTCTCTCCTCCATTTACCGCCACCACTAACCCTCACCTAAGTCCTCCTCCCCTGATGCCCTTGTCGGCCGACCACCGACGCCGCTGTCCACCATCGACGTCGTCGGCCACCACCGCAGCCGATTGAACGTGTTTCCCAAGAGTGAATTTCCCGACGACTGATACACTCATAAAAAAAAAGGTATATATATTACGGAAAAGATGGGCAGCGTTGGTGGCTCCCGGGATCTGAGCTCCGAGTACCTTTGTCGGCGACTTGCCCCGGTTCAAAGCCCTCTTCAATTGCGGTGACAAAAGAGCAACGAGGAGAGGCATGGGCAACGGGAGAAGCGAGAGGTTGAAGGCGAATAAGAGGAAGGGTGAGGGCGAAGAGATGAGGAGCCATGGAAGGAGAAAGAACAGCTTCCAAGGGAGCTCGGGAGCAAAAGGGGTCGACGATCAGCTTGAAATCTTCATCCCCAAATTGAACAGGAAGCAGGAGAAATGAAAGAGGAGACAATTAGTGGGGGGCAAATGTGTCTTTTTGGGTGTCTTTATCCCCAAATACTTTAACACATAACCAAACACGAACGAGATTAAATTGACTTTAAATCTTCACCCCATCCACCCCGAAATTCCATCCACATCCCTTCCACCCCCAAAAATCCATCCCCATCCACTTACCCCTTCTCGTTGCCAAACACGCTCTAAGTGCTTTTTACATCATTGGTGTACCCCCGTATTTCATCTACTTTCTCCAACTTAGTAAACTCTTAGTTTTCAGTGTAAATCCTCTGCCCCAACTTCCCGCCCCTAAACCCTATCCCACAAAATTATTTTGCCATTAAATTAATATTAAAAAAATTAAAAAATATATATTTAGCTTCTACATACTTAGTATAACATATTTGGAAAAAAAATCTTTAAAAAACGAAATATAATTTTTTTTAAAATGTACTCCCTTCGTCTCGAAAAACAAGTCGTTTTAGAGTAGTGTAGTTGTATCAAAATACATGTCGTTTTAGGTTTTCTAGGTTGGGGATAGTAATGATTTGTGTTGGTTTTTGTGTTGTTGACTTTTTAAAAGATTTTGATTGGTTAAAAAATATAGTGGGTATTTAAAAACAATAAAATTAGTGAAAAAAGTTAGTGGAATGATGATGTTGATTGATGGGTGAGTGTTTTATTAAAACTAGTGCATAATGCTAAAATGACTTGTTTTTCGAGACGGAGGGAGTATATAGTAAAACAACATATTTTTAAAACTTTAAAAAATCTTTCTATCTTTTTTGAATTATTATAATTTTTGTAAGTTGGTTTTATAAGATTTTTTTTTCCAGATATATTATAATAAGTATGTAGAAGCTAAATATATTTTTTTAAAAAAAATTTAATATTAATTTAATGACAAAATAATTTTGTGGGGCGAGAAGTTGGGTCAGAGGATTTACAGTGTCGGTTTCACGGTGAGTCTGTTCTAAAGTTACTTAAGGATTTCTTCCACATTTTTTATCCAAAACATGCCACCAGTCTCATTCTCATATTTGCTCTTGGAAACATTATCCACGGATGAAAGTGGGTTGCGGCATTGAGGAGGCAACTCAACTTCCGGGGTACTTGTGAATTCAATGTTTTTTCTATTTCTCAAGAGGATGAGAGCGAAATGAAGCTTTGCTTTGATTTTGGTAATGCCCTTTTCAATTTTTGATAAGAAGTGGAGGTATGAATTCAACCCTGGCCTCTATGAAGTGTCCCCTTTGATTTCCCTATTTGTTTGTGTTTTGAGAATGGCGTGGTTTATGTAACGGATAACTGATGTATGAATTCAAGGACGCAAGACTGTGGAGAGGGTCATCACCGTCATTGGCGAAAGACAGAAGGGAGCAATGTGAATGGTGACTGAAAGTGTCAAAGATTGACAGATGATGATGAACAAGTATTCACAGGTTGGAGGAGATGAGCTGATGTGTCTCAGTTATTCTGAGATCTTAAGAGTTCAAAATTTCTAAGATCAGCTGATGTGTCTCAGTTGAGCAATCTCATTTGCCGCTTTATTTACTCTTTAAAGTGATACAAAATTCTGACATTATCAAATGTACACAATTTTATACTAATATTGGAGAAGATAATCAAAATCTCTCATGAGGGGTTTCCATGTGTTTTTTTAAGGAGATGATGGATGAGCTCCTTCCAGTTGATGATATAGAGATTAGACATGTTTGTATTTGTTCTTGAAGGTTATACCTTAGCTTAGCTTAGCATATATAACCAAATTTCCCCTCAAAACTACAAATCTAAGCATATAACAACTCCTGTTCACTTGATGCTTCGTATGGAGGAGGAATCAGATTGTGCACATTTGCAAAGAGATCTTCACGGCTTGGTGGCGCCTTTGCGAAGGGTGTGTCCAACACAGAATCAGGGATTGCAGCCAGGGTTTCTTTGAAAAATGATTCAACACTCTGCAACATTTTCACTCCAACCACTGAGCACGATTTGCAATATTAAAAAAACCAAGACTATCAACACAATTTATGATGAAATGATCCAAAGGCAGCTTCTTACCGTGCAATTCTTGAAAACAGCGTCTGCTTTTCGCTTCCACAACCCATTGCCAGGCTCCGAGTGAAAAAGATTAAGCAATGGCTGAAGGCATAACAAGATTGGAATAACATCAGCCCTGGGATAATTAACTTTGCCATGCCATGTTATATGAAATTAGCAGCCCTTCAACTTGGAATTCATGGAACTGAGAATACATGACTTCATGTTCTGGGGTTTGCCCAATCAAAATTTCCGATTACAAATATATCATCAAGTCATTCCAGATAGAACTGCATCATCAATTAACTTTGCATTATGTGTTTCTAATAGAAAGAGAAGATGTAAGAACTCCTTTTGTGCATATTACCTTAACCACATCTCGAACATTAGGCTTGTTATTCCCATGCTTTCCAAGGACAGAATCACCATATAGTTGGTACGCTTCCAGTACCTTGTATGAAACACGAGCAATTATAGTAGAATGTCACCAACATGAATTTTCCAGAAGCAATGTCATGTATACACACCTCACGACGTGTGACGTTGTTGATAGGGGCACCATACAATACAGTGTCTACATTCCTTAACATTTGCCATGGACTGTGGAAGAAGCGCAATAAATATCAACGATTAATATTTTCGAATGCCTAGAGTGGTCTTTAAGCTAAATAAATTGCAACATATCCTATTTATTAAGTAGAACACAACAAAAATCTTAGGAAATGAGCACTATGTAATGCTTGTAGGAAATGATTATTTTTTTTCGGTAGTATTCACTTCGATTGAACTAAATTGCTGGAATTTCAGCATAAACTTACTTGTTGTAGGCAGCACGCCCAACCATTACCCCATGAGCTCCAGCTTTAAGCGCAGCACTAACCTACAAGTCACATCCCATTTCATTCAAATTTGATTGCTAACCTGAATTTATGCATACAAGATAAGAACATGAACTTCATTGTTTGTTAAATCAGTTATGCAACTAAAAGAAACTTCACAGCTGGCCACAGTTCAGATACATCACAATACGTTCCAAAATCATATCAAAATATAATAGAGGGAAAAGGGGAGTAGGGAAATGAGATATTACTGAATTAATTCAATCTATTGAAGTAATTGAACTACAGAAAAGCCGAAAGTTCCATTGAAAAGATGGGATGGAAGCGAATTTATTCAACCTAGAGAGGGCTCAATCCAAAAAGTGTAAATGAATTTGGAGTAACCTAGAGAATGGCAAATGTTTTTTAAAAATATATTTTTCCCCTCTAAACTTATGTGTCTATTTATTTAATGGCAATAAAAACTTTCTTCCTTCAATTCAAAACAAAAGAAACTAAATCTAACAAGGATTATCACTTTACATTCGGATTCAGATTAGATTAGGAATCTGAAGCAATCTTTTCTTACAAACGAGCCACAAACTGAACTTCAATATCAAGAAAATGGTATGAACTGGGTAACTGGTTTACTCTACCCCCTTGTCCAAGAAAGAAATCTTTGTTGACTGAAATCTTGTCCTAGCTATTAGTAGTCAAATACTCACTCCTAGAGGCTCCTCACCTATTACATTGCCCTATCTATATAAATATGAAGCCTGACTATATAGTTTAAGAGTAACCTAATTTAGCTCACTGTAGTTAAGAAACCCACCATCCCCACTATCCTCATGCCAATTGTCCTATGGTCTTCCTTGTTCTGCATTGTACTGTGCCTATATGGCCTCAATTCATCCTTGCCCTTGTCTTTCTATCAGATTAGGTAGCCAAATCAAACCAGATTATGCAAAGTGGTTTAAAATTATACATAAGGTTACGATGTCATACTTAATTAGCAATGAACAACAACAACAACCCAGTTAATCCCGCTATAAAGTGGGGTCTGGGTCAGGATGTACGCACTCATACCCCGAACAAATCGAGAGAGTGTTTCCGATAGACCCAAAACGATAGGGAAATAACCACATAGTAATAGGACTCAGAGAAGGAAGCAGAGACAGCAGGGAATAGGAAAGGGAAGGCGTAGGGAAGAAGCATGAAAGTAAACAATGGCACGAGGACACAGCTCAAATCAAAACCATAACAAATGGCACTAAACATCACCGGCTCGAATGCTCCTAATCCAGTGGTCTCTGTCCGAAGTCATATCCTCCAATAGTTTCAGCAGAATGAGATCATGTCTGAGCTAGCTCTTCTAAGGTCTACCTCTCCCCCTATGGATTTTTCCCAAATTCAGGACTTCAGACCTACGAACCGGAGCCGAATCGGGTCTCCTACTGACGTGCCCAAACCAACGTAATCTGGACTCCCGCAATTTGTCCACAATACTCGCAACTCTAATCTCTCTTCTGATGTCAGCATTTCGGATTCTGTCGAGTCTCGTGTGCCCAGTCATCCATCTCAGCATTCTCATCACAACTTCTGTTCTTGCGCTTTAGTGATAGGCCAACACTCATAGCCGTACAACAAGGTCGGTCTAACAACCACCTTATAAAATTTTCCCTTCAGTTCCAACAAGGACTGTTCACTAAAATCCCTGATGCTGAATATTTTTAAAATGGTGAATTCATTTACACGTGAATATTCATCTGAAACATTTATATGACAACATCAAGCTAGGATTCGATTTAGCCTCATGTTGCACTAAATCACCCATCATGAACTGAAGTTTTGAAGTGACTCAATTATAAAGATAATGTGAAACTGTAGAGGTGTAACTGGGGTTTAAAGAAGAAGTTGTAGAACTTATGACTCCCTCTAATCCTCACATTAGAGAACAAAGAAGGATCCAAAACTAATATTTGGAAAAGTTTAGTTGATCAAACATTGTTATTTATGCAATTTGATATCTGAACTTTTGCAGTAAATATGAATTATATTGAAAGGCATACCTCTTCAATGGAATTTATGCCTCCATTTATAGTAAACATCAAGTCTGGAAAGTCTCGCAAGAGACCATAGTAATATTCATATCTGCACTGTGGGTAAATATCAAAAAAAAAATATTTCCTCCAAAATTCTCCAAGTTTTTGAACTGTTAACATCTAAGTTAAAATATACTCCGTAGTAGATACATACTTTAGTGGAGGGATTGTTCGATTTTCAGCTGGACTAAGGCCCTCAAGAAGGGCTTTTCTTGAATGCAAGATGAAATGCTTGGTTGGGGATGTTGAAGAAACTTTGTGAATGAAGTCACCTGAAATGGAGGTTTAGGGAAGGGAAAAGGTAAAAGAAGGTAACAGGCATCAAGCAGGAACAATAAAAAATGATGGAGAAGAATCATACTTTCACTTGGAGAAAATCGTAAAGAAGGGATAACTATCAATTAATAGATATGGAAATCTTTATTTTTCAATCAAACAAATACTTGGAAACCTATCACCAATGACATCAACATCAAAGAAAGATTAATTATAAACCTTAGATATAAAGTGTGCAATGAAAATCTTCAATATCATTTTGGCGTCTTCCAAAGTATAAACCTTGTCCACATTATACATTCTAAGAAGTTAAGATAATAACATGCAAACCCAAGCAATTTCCGTTATTGAATATATTGTTTGGTTGTTCCCCAAAAGAAATACAGCAATCACAAATCCGAAAGACTTACAGAGCTCGTTATAAGAATCATGGTCATCCACACCAATTCTGCACTTAACAGTGACAGGAACATCCGTGTTTGCAGCGATCACTGACATAGCTTCACCAACAAACTTTCGTTGGCATTGGAAATACCAAGCATTCGTATGTCACAATATGCAGCATAGAACTGTGCACTATACTACTATCTAATTTTGGTTGATTTTCAAGAAGTTAGTACGGCTTACAAACCTTTGGATCAAGCATTAAACTTGCACCAAAGCATCCATGTCCAGCTACCTTCGGGCTAGGACATCCACAACTAGTAAATAGAGAATAAGTATCATAAACATATGTTGATAAAAGGGAAAATAAAAACCCAACCTGGTAAGTTAATGCTACAAACTTTAAATTAATCTCATCATAGCCATAAGCATTTGCAAGTTGAGTAGCCTTTCCCAGCGATTTCAAGTTACTACCACCAATTTGAAGGACAACAGGATGTTGTTCTGGAGAAAACTCGAAAAACCTGTCCTGTTCAACACAGTAAAATGGAACAAAAAAATTCAGATTTCTTAATAAACTAACTGTATAAATAACGATCCCAACTTTTGCAAATTAATGCCCAAATATACACATGGTATCAATAAATTGATGGTCAGTGAGCTCATATGTAGCACTGAAGTGACAGACAATAACAGCAGCAAAAAATTCCCTGATTCTAAACCCTTTTCTCACTCAGGCACCATATTTCCCTTGTCTAACAGAGCTCGAACTTCCTCACCAATTTGTAGTTATTCTGTTCAAGAGCTTCAAATTATGCCAAATGGTAAATAAATAAGTAAACTCAAAATGAATATATCAATCAAAAGTTGTAGCTTCATTAAGAAGTCTGATAAGATTTTACACGTTATTTTCATCAAGCTTATGTAAAGTGGTGCCCTTTTTTGGCGATGAACAAGTAGCCTACCAGATTACCCTCATGACGAACAACTGATTCAGCAACAATCATCTCCGTGTAAAGCCAGGCATGCTTTGATATGAGTCTAGCTAGAGTCCTGTAATGATTATCTGTCCAATCCAGCATTGGAGCAACACTGTCGAAACAGGAATCAAAGTATGATACAGTTTTATATTGCCTGACAAACTAGAATGAAGGAAATACAATGTGCAAGCAACTGAAACCAAATAAAAAATAAAAAATCCATTAAAATAAACACTAACCTGAAGAGAGGTTGGTGATAACATTCCACCGGTGTGGATGCTTTTTTGTGTAACTGGTGTTTGCAAGCACAAGAATATACCTTCTTTTGAGCGGTTAATCCTCCAAGTACTATATTTGACAACAATGTGCAATGTGTTCGTATCATTGCCATATGAACAGGAACAAAGGGAGGGATCAAAGCATATCCCGCAAACTTCATCATGTCCCAAATCAGACCATAACCTGCACTTTTAGCCATTTTAGGTACATATCACCTCCAGAGAAACTACATCACAAAATAGATGCAATTATTTTTATTGGTTATTAAAAAGATGAAATTCATTCAATAAACTATAAGTTCAACTACTAATCCTGCCTCTTCTTGTAAATCAAGATAGACGGGGCTCAATTTGAAGAGTATGCCAGCATCAACACGACATTCAGCCAATTTGAATAGTATGCCCCCCGTGCCATTCATTTCTCATCAGTCATCAACAACCTTACATGAATAAATAAATAAAAGGCCAATATCCCCCCTCTCGATTTCAGCCCTCCGCAAAACCAGAGCTTGAAGAACTAGAAAGCACGACAACCATTGAAATAACAGTAAATACCCTTCCGATGGTGAAGGGGGAGTAGGAATGTACCTGAAGATGAATTTACTCCCCTTAAGATGCTAAGGAATAAAGACAGCAAAGAGAAAAGCAAGCAAGCGTTGCCTGTTAATGTGCGTCTCTCACCTCGCTATGCAATTGCCGTCGCTGAAAAACGGATGAATTTTGGGGAGGAAGTACAAGCTGTACAGCTGCAGCTTTATATGTCATGGGTCGGGTCGGATGAAATTCGGACCGGATAAATCAAATGCCACTTTGAAAATGGAAAGAAAAAAAATTAGATTAATATCTATATTTATATCTATATCTATATATGTGTCTCACCCAGGCACCTCTTCCCGCACTGGCAATCCCGTCCCCCGGCTTGTCCCCTCCCCTCTTACCATCCTTGGTTGCTCCCGGTTTGGTCCGGCCTATCGATGCAGCCTTGCCCGGCAGCAGCATCGCCTTCCTCCGGAAGCACCCCACCGGTAGACCTGGACAAACGCGGGACGGCCCGCCCGCGGAGTTGGACAGGCTTGGGTAGAAGGAAAAGCCCATGCGGACCGCTAAGTCCGGCCTGCTACAAAATTGGGTAAGTCAATCTACCTGTTGCGGGCCGCTAGGCCCGTAACGGGTACCCGCTATTTTTTTTAATATATATATATATATTATTAATTATAAGAAAATAAAATAAAATATGATTAAATATCTATACAAACCTACAATACATTTTTTTGGTGGGCTACTGTTTTTTATGGGTTTGATTAAATATCTATACAAACCTAGGCTATTTTTTAGTATGTTTTTTGGTGGGCTACAGTATACTTTGTAGCTCTAACAATGTGTGTGACCACTGAGCAAGTGTTGGACTTTAATCCTTTTATTCTTCCTCTTCGTTGGACTTTTTATTTTGCATGATTAACATTTAACATGTACAACACCAATACTAACAAGTACAACAACAAGTATTGTATTTTTTTTAACGAGTACAGCATGAAGGGGGGAAATTAAGCGGGTACCCGCGGGCTGCCCATAACCGCAATAGCGGACGGGATCGGAAAAGGTTTTCAATCCGTTAGGCCGGCCCGATTCGCGCCCGCGGGACAAATTTTGGGCTAAAGCCCGGCCCAAGCTCGGGCCGCGCCCGCATTTGCCCAGGTCTACCCACAGGGCCTTTCTCCGACGCCAATCACCTTGGCATTCGCCACCAACCGTCGTCTGCCTCTTCCCCTTGACTAGCTTGTTCTCCAGCGGTCCGTTTCCTACTCCACCCTTTGTTTCCTGTCATCGATGGGACACGCCCGTCGGCCGCCGCCCTTTTGCTCCTCATGTTCTGCTGGTGGTGTGCTTCACCTCCACCGTCGGCAGCCATCCCTTTTGCTCCTCGTCAGTCTGGTTTCAGTCCTCGAAGGTGCCTTCCATCTCCATGTTTTTTAGCGTTTGGACAACGCTTTTGTTCATTCTTTTTTTTTGGGGGGGGGGATCAATCAAACAATTACTTTCCTTGGCTGGCCTTGTCCTTGTTTGGCCTTGTCCTTGTTTGGCCTTGTCCTTGTTCGGTTTTTCGAGATTCTAAAGTCAAAGTAATTGCTATTGTTGTTTTAATGCTAGTGGTTGTTTTGACGTTAGTTCCAATCTCTTGTCGTTCTTCGATCCAATCTAAGTCCGTTCTTCCGTCTCTTTGTCTATTTTATTGTTGTTCATTTTCTCTTCTTTGAATCGTTTCATCCGCCTCTATTTTGACTACCTAGTAGTCGCTCACGATCTTGTTATCGTTTTGAGGGTTTGGGATGGGTTTCGGGGTTTTAATGTTCAATGGTTTGGCCTGGAGTCGGGTTTGTGAATTGGAGTGCAGTGTTGTTCTTGTTGTGCTGCAAGCTTCTTTTGGCGGCGTTTGATATGTCATGTTCGATGACGTCGTGGACGTGCGTTGACATCTGATGACTTGTTTGAGTCCATAATCAGAGGTGTCCGCTGGTGTTCCTCAGAGTTCTCTGTGTGCGTTGTTCCTTTGACCGGTTGTTTTGTTTGCCTCTGGCTTGTGATTTCAATGTAGGATGGCTTGTACGTTTATTTTGTTGTTTTATTTATGTCATTTGCTTCTGTAATTTCATTTCTGTCATTTGCTTTAGTCATTTGCTTCTGTAATTTTCTTTCGGTTGTACATGATGTTAGTCCATCTACCGGCTTGTCCGGTCTCTGAGTTTCTCTAGGCTTGTCTAGTGAACCGAATTCTTATCTTGCTTCAAAAAAAAATATCTATATATCTATATATATATAATACCTTAATTTAGAAAACTTTTGATGATGTGTCAACACATCCTTAATTTAAGGTTTTTAAATTAATCACAATTTTCTCTTATTATTTCTTTTTCTTTACATCTCTTTCTTACATTTACATTTTTTTTCCTTTTATTTTTTATCCATATACTAACCATCTATATAATACCTTAATATCGATACTTAAAAGCCTTTTTGATGAAGCCTAACTTTATTGTAAACAATTTTATCATTTTTTTAAAGATTTCAAGTCTACCTTCATTATTTTATCCTAACTTTTATTAATATTTTATATTATTAATTTATTATATTATTAAAATTTTATTTATTAAAAATCGCGCCATGGCGCGGGAATTGTACTAGTATTCCATCAATTTAGGTAAACATGTCCATTTAGGTTTTAATCTCGAACATTCTATTCTCGCTGCAGCAGTTTCACTCGGTCTCCACCTCGCATGCTTTCTATAAGATCAACGCTGTCGCAAATAGAATTGTCTAATTGACGCTAGCTAACCCGCTTCCTCAACTCCCATTTTTTAATTATCGCGAGTTATGTATCCTCATCCAAAATGATGCTCTTGGGTGGTGGTGTAAGAGGACCTGAAACTGACCAAATCTTTACTTTATTTTTAAAAAAATTGTCCATTTATATTTTGATCAAAATTGTTACATAAAGTGTTTTTATTTTTTTGAACCGAAAGAAATTTGGCTTAAGGACAAAGCCTTATATGCCAAGAGCATCCAGACGGATGAAATCGCGAAGCATGGAGTCGTCAGGAGTCACAGAACTATGGGAGGCAAGATCAAGGTGCGATAAACGATCCGCAATACAGTTTGCTTCCCGAAAGACATATTAACGAATCTCGAAATAGTGGAAGAAGCTCAACAAGAGTAGACTGTCTGAGACAATCATTTCCGAGTCCTCTGAAGGCTTCCCTGGACCTTTTAGACTATTTATGATAGTGAGATTATCACGTTCGATTTCAAGGTTAGTTATATTAAGTTCCCTTGATGCAATCAAGGGCGACCAAGGGGGGGGGGGTTCGTAGTATTTTTTTTAAAAAAAAATGTAAAAGAGAACACATAGGTTTTTTTTTGAAGTGGGAAGAACACATAGGTTGTCTAGCTTAGTTGGTAAAAGGAGGGAAGGAAGTATAAGGGAAGCAACTCATGGGTTCAAATCTCATTACTTACCTTTTTGCACCACTTTTTATTCCTTACCTTTTTTGGTTATATTTTTCTTTTAATATTTTCATAAGATTATTCATTATGTTACCCATATATTTTAAATAATTCTTCTAATTTTTCATTTTTGGTTATATTTTTCCTTTAATATTTTCATAAGATTATTCATTATGTTACCCATATATTTCTATTTTTTACATCTATGAAATTTTTTTACTATCAATGTCATATTTAAACCACAATTTATGAGTTTTTTTTTTTTGTCATACTTTTCAATCCTATCATTTTTTTTCATTTACCAATGACAAATTCTTTAAAAAATTTATAATTTTCTTTCAATATTTAAAAAAAAATCTTAATTCTGCCACACACATATATAAATTATTAAATTATTGTAATAAAATATCATATTTATACCATAATTTATGGTTTATTTTCAATATATTTTTTAAAAATTTCTTTATTATATATACCGAGAAAAAAAATTCCCGACCAAAAATCCCCCCCCCCCCTCTAGCAAATCCTGCGGCGGCCACTAGCTGCAATGATGCCTTTCCAAAGACCCATGCCCTCCGAGCTAGCTACAGAGGAGATGGGGTAATGCCCGCAACCAAAGAAAATTGGAGTGCTAGTACAGTTTCTAATAACGAAGCCGTAGGTGCCTTTCGATGTGGAAGAAAGAGCACCGTCGAAATTTAGTTTATGGGCTCCGATTTTTGGGGGTTTCCATTTTGCCTTTTTCCTTTGTTTCCGGGACGTTGTTATTTGGTTGTTTTTGTCTGGTTCTAAGAAATTCGTGCAGTCATCAGCCATTTTGGTTGACTTCCACAAGAATGTTTGATTTTGATAAAGGATAAGATACTTATAGCATTTGGTTTTGTGTTGTCGAAGAGAGCCTTGTTGCAGAAGTACCAAAGACTCCACCAGACAAAGGCAAGCTTAGTAAAACGATTAATTCCTAAGCTCTCTTTAATTTCTCAGATGGTGATATTTAGATCCGTTCCCTGGATAAAGCAGTTGTTTATTTTAAAAAACATTGTTGGGTTTGTCATAGTTATCACATCTCACGCCATAAGGCAGTTCCATAGAAGGTGAGCAAGATCTTCGTAGTTTGAGTTGCATTGTGGGCAGGTGGTGGGTATACCCAACCCACGAGAAGCAAGTCTAACTTAAGTGGGAACCCCATTTTTTGTGATCTTCCACAATAGTGTTTTAACTTTCGGTGGTACATCTAGATTCCAAATCCATTTCATTTCTTCCTTTTGATGATGCTTCATGTTATTTATCATGTCGGTGGCAGATTTAGTAGAGAATCATCCATTCCTGCTCCATTTTCAGTATAGTACGTATATCCGTATGTATGTTCTTGGGTATAAGGTTCAATGTTATAGAATCAATCATGTCCGGAGGCAGAAAATGTTGCTTCGTACTACGAAGCTTTGCAAGATCCCATGTTTTATCTTCATTTAGGAATTTTTTATTATTATAGTTGCAGTGTCAATGTGGTGTTTGTTGGATGCTATGGTGATGAGTGGAGAGTTACCAATCCATTGGTTAGTCCAGAAGTTACCAATACCCTCTTTAAAGAGTAGGATTAATTTGGTTAGTTGGGCTCATTGCCAGGAGGTTCCAGTTTCCCTTTTATATTGCAGTATGTTTTGACCTTTAAGATATTTTTCTGGAGTTATAGAACCCAGGGATTGAGCGGTTCTACTAGGATCTTCCAGATTAGTTTTAATTGTAAAGATGTGTTCATGTCCTTTGATTTTCGAAGACCAAGGCCCCCATGATCCTTAGTCTTACATACCTCATACCAGCTAATTTGTGGTTTATTTTTAGGACCTTTATTCCATAGGAAGTCCCGATTGATCTTGTCTAGAGCCTAGTGTACTGTTTTGGGTAGTAGAAAATATTGTATAATATGTAGCGGTTTAGCTGATAGGGTAGTCTTGATTAGTGTACAACCACCCGCTTGAGATAAGCAGTTAGCCTTCCATCTATGGAGTTGAGCTTTTGTAGTGGTTAATAGTTCTTGGAAATCAGCCATGGTAGTGCGACCACATATGATAGGGTATCCTAGATAACTACCTAAGTTGGTCATATATGGTATTTCAAGCTCGTTGTGAATAGCGGATTTCTGATTTGTTGTGGTGTTTGCAGATGTTTGAAAGTGTGATTTATGCCTATTTACTTTTTGTCCCGAGAGAGAGGAGAATTCTCGTAGAATTTTGTTGATTTGATCACATGTAGTTTTTGTTGCTGAGACAAAGATGACAATATCATTAGCAAATGCTAAAAACGGAATTTTAGTTCCTCCGTGTGTTAGCTTAATTCCTAGATGACTTTGTGGTTTAGCAGATTCCATGTGCAATCCCCTGGCAAGGATTTCAGATAGTATGAGAAAAAGGTAGGGTGATAATGGGTCGCCTTGTCTGAGTCCTCGTTGCGGATTGAAGAGTTATGTTGGTTCATTATTAACTAGAACCGAGTATGAGACTGTCGTGATACATTCCTTGATCCAATCCGAGAATCTAGGGAAAAAACCAAAGCGTTCCATTACTGTTAAGAGAAAATCCCAATCCACCATATAAAAGGCTTTCTCCATGTCTAGTTTCACCGTCATCCATCTGGAATTACCTTTCTTCATTGAGAATGAATGGAAGATCTCATTCGCTATAAGGATGTTGTCCTGAATGGACCGCCCCGATGAAAAGGCACTTTGTAGTGGGTTAATGATTTTAGGAATGATCTTTTTTAGTATGGCGGCCAGAATTTTGGCGATGATTTTGTGTGTGGCCGAGCATTGACTAATTGATCTATATTGGGATCACTACAAAAAAAAATTGCATTTGCCACGCATGGTAGCAACGGCAAAGGATTTGTCGTGGCCAATGCGTAAAAAAAAATAAAATTAGCCACGAATGGTAGCAACGGCAAGGTTTGCCGTGGCCATTAGACAACAAAACATAAAGTAGCCACACATGGTAGTAACGGAACGGATTTGCCGTGGCAATCGAGTTGGTTTTTATGATGTCATAGCCACGGCAGTGGAGTCCCGTGGCTAATTTTGCCAAAGTTGGATGATATTTGCGATGGCACGATGATGCCGTGGCTAAATTGAGTAATTTTTTTTTAAAAAAAAAGTAAAAAGGAATTATAGAAAGAGAATATAATTTTTTTTTTCCATGAAAACTTGAAAATAATTTGATTGTTGTTTGGGCGGGTATAGTTCCCGGGAACCATTCCGAAATGGCTCACCGAAAAGGACTCGTGAATAGTACCCATAAATCCCCGGTTCGAACCCCGGAATGGCCGCTCTTTATTTACCTATTCAAGGGTATAGTTCCCGGGCTGTGAAAATTAGGGGTTTCATTCTAACCCTGACCACTCTCATCTCTACTCCTTGGCCGCTCTCAGCCTCTCAGCTCTCATTCTCTCTGGCTGCTCTCAGCCGACAGTCGCTCCGCTCTGTCGTCGTCACTCTCTTGCGGCCTTTCGCTCTCATGTCTCTGCTCTCCCTCGCCCTACTCCATTGTTGATCTTCTCTCTCTCTCGCGCTCTTCTCTCTGCTCTCATCTCTCTGCACTCTCTAGGCTCGACAGTCAGATCTGGTCCCCTCGCCCTCGTCATCGTCTCCGCTCTTCCCTCAGTTCGACTGGTGAGGGACTTTCCCCTTTTATGTTGCAAAATCAGATGGGGTCTCTTGAAGCTCCAACAATGGTGATCTATCTTATTCATTTCATTCCATGCTCCTTGATTTTTAGTTCTCTTTCTGCTTCTCTGCTTGCGTTGTTAGATTTATTAGACATATACTAGGTGAGACTTTGTCCATTCCTTTTTCCTTATGAAATAACGGTTAGGTTTTTTGGCTCCCTATTTCTATAAATTTGCTTGCTTATGTAGTTGGTTTGATTTTCAATTGATGTTAACGTGTCAAGTATCGTGCTTTTTGTTCGCTCTATCTTGTGGTGTTCAGTGACAATTTGCGTTTTCGGTTACATATTTGTGCTCCTTGATTCCATAGGGTTTTCTTTTCTCTTCCATTGGCTTTAATTGATTCCCTAGGGTTGTAATTATTTTTTCTACTTGTTCGATTGCAGACTTCAAGTGGTAATTGAATGTGCAAACCTCCATTGAGAGCTCTATTTGTTACAGAGTTCAAGTTATGATCTCCATATCATGCCAGTAGATCTCTCTGAAGTATTTAGAGAAGGCTCTTCTGATGCTCTTGAGGTTCATTTGTAGGTCATGCCAAACCTTTATGCAAATCTTGTTGCAAATACAGCTGCAGGTATAGCTGGTGGTACTGGAGTCATGCCTGGAGGTAAGATCCTTCATTTTAAATATTATTGCAAGTGTTTAGCACATTAAATAATATGCGCAGAGAATACAATCAACCCATATTTTTTAGTTGTACATGATTACACTAATTTAAGGTCACATTTTAAGGTCGGTTTTGTCATCCTCCCAAGTGTCAAAGAGGATATTTTGCTTCTCTGCTAATCTTTGTCTCAGTGTCGCTGGAGCTTTTGAAATGAACCAAAGGATCTTCTTAGTCAGTTTCAAAGGGGTCATTGATAATATTGTTGATGTTGTAGAATTTGAGAACCCGTTCATTTAGTCTAATAATGGAGCTGATATAGTTGCTAATATGAATAATAGTAGTTCATTAACCTTTTTTTAGTCTTACCACTTTGAATTTAAAGAGATTGGGCTATTAAGACTATTTCATTCTAATTAAACAGGCTAGTTTAGATGTGTATATTATTAAACTAAGCAACTTCTGTTTACTAGCTTATTTGTGTTTTTTTAAAACCCTTTCTCTTGCAGTTCTCTGCTGCACCAGGAGGTCGGTGGAGTAGATTCGAAACTTACTCTCCCATAGAAAGAACATTGGAAATCTGGGGCTTCGTTCTAACATTTGTCTTTAAAGCATGGCTGGATAATTAGAAGTTTTCTTATCTTGGTTAGTCATCTCTTGAGATAGGAGATACTTCAGTAATTGATAGTCAATTTCACCTGTTGAACAATTTGTAATAGTCTTGGTGGCTTCATTTCAACACTTGTCATTACTGCTAGTTTACAAACAGAATCTAATCAATTCCATTTGCTGGTTATATGTTTGAAGGAATGTGATTTGTTGTTCTGTCGTATATGTGATCTTCAGACGGTTTTTCAATAACATCGTTAGCTGAAGGCATTCTTTTTGCTGTCCTTTCACTTCTCAATTTGATTTTTATGATCTAAGCCAACCTTATGTAGTCTGGTTAGTGGTTGAGATTGTTATATTATTATACAAAATGTTGACATGTCTTTTCTCTTATCCGAGCAGGACATCACGTTCAACCGGAGTATCAAAGATGCTTTGGTGGCAGAGGATAAGTTCTTCCAGAGTCGTCCAGTATACCATAATGGCTTTGAATTTTGAATTTTGATAGTTTGATGCTAGTCAATGCTTATAAAGCTTTGGGGTCTTTTAGGTGTATAATGATCTTACAGATAGGTGGGGCATCCCTCAACTAGCGAAGAAGCTCAACTAGGTAAGATGTTCTAGAATTACTGACCCATCTCTCTTTATAGGTATTCATCTTGTATCTTTTTTTTGTTAATGCCAAGCAATAGCATTGTGTTTTTGACCTGTGGCAGGTTTTGGTGCAACATATCAATTCAGTCCTTCCTAGTTTAAAGGCCCAAATAAGTGCTCAACTTTTTGCTGTAAGTAAGGAGCATGCTAGCTATGGTGAAACTATAGAATCCAAGGCAATTTGTAACTCCAGTATTACTTCTTTGGGAGTTTTCATAAATGGTTTTGTTTGATCGGTCATTTTCTATGGATTTGGTTGGGCCACGAGTTTTATATTCAGACAACTTGTTCATAAATTTTTAGTAATTGATGATTCGTGCCCCTCACTCGAATATGAGAATCAGATGTGTAGATTGACTCTATTGAGAATATGAAGATGTCTTCTGGATTAATGTTTTTCTAACTGGTCAGTTTATTTGGGTAGGACGCTAGATAATTAATTTCTAGAATTCAGACTAAGAGGATAGCTAGAATAAACCAGGAGTGGGTTTTTAGGCATGAATTTTATTATTACAGAGTATTTATTTTTAAGCAGGGTTGGCTATTTGAAATACAATATTAGGTGTACTCTTGTGTTCTTTGTAGATGCATTCATGATCTCATTTTGCTTAATGTTAATAAACCAAGCCAAGTCTAATATATATTATTTTCCCAACTTAGTTTCGTGTACAAATATGCACAATGATACATATGTTTAAAGCCACTAATCAGCCAACTTCAGCTGTATATTTTTTATAACGGTGTAGCTAAAATTTGATTTGAAAATAGTAGACCCTCGGACTCTTAGCTAACCTGGAACTTGTATCTTTTACAATCCTTTATTAACTTCTATATCTGTAGCGTGTTTGTGGTGCAAGTTATGTTGTTGACGCTTTTTTCATGTAGTTCATGGGTTTGTGAATCTTGTGTTGAGGTAAACTGGTAGTTCTATTAAAAATCCTTGGGTTATTATTACTCATAATTGTCCTTTATTTTAATATTACCTTGAAGAGTTCTTTGGTTCTCCCCTCTCTTCATGTATATACTGCCCAAGTGACTAAGGCATGTGCTCTCCTACAGGTTACTTCTGTTGCCTGCATACTTGGTTCATCTTGGGCAGACTAGCAACAATTATTTGCAGCTACCATGCAAGTATTCGTATATGTATGACTACATTCTTGCACTTTTTGCAACTTATTTTGCTGAAATTCTTTTAGACGTGATAAGCTTGTTATTTGGAGTATGTTTGAATTGCCTGCTTTCCTTTTCATGTATACATGTGGCCAAGCCCTTGTTAATCATGAGAGGCTTAGGAGAAGCTTTACATGCGTAGTCATGATTCAAGCTTCTTGAAAACTTACTAGGAACTTTTAGGAGTGTATAATTATCATGTTATGCATCTTGATTAATAATATGGTTTAGAAATCCTGTCGCAGAATTTTACTAACAAAAAAAAAACTGAATACATCTCACAAATCCTTATTGGCTTGAAATCTGAATACTTCTATATATATATAAAAGGGAGACTTTTGCAAAAAGTTGAGTACCTATTTTGCTCTCAACTTCTTGAAAACTTACTAGTAACTTTTAGGAGTGTATAATTACCTATTTTGCTCTCAACTTTGGCAAAAAGTTGAGTACCCATTGTTTTAGAGTGGATCAAAGACATTTTTTATGAAGAAAATCCAGCAGTGGTTCATGAACAAGGGCTTAGTTTGTCAACAAAGTGTTGAATATATAGGTTAGGATCATGATCCTCATCTAACAATACATTTTGCTAGATGAAGATCATGAGGCACATGCAAGTAAGAATCACACCTGATTTTTTAGTTCACCTTTTTCTATGTTATTTAGTGTTATTTATGCATATGTGATTAGAGGCATTATTAGTTCAAATTTTATATTTGTCTATGATCTTCAAGGGAATCCATTAGGCGTAATGTGATGGGTGCATGGAGCTGTTGTGCTAGGTGTACCTCGAAAAGCTACAATGAAGGAGGTATGCAATTTCCACTACCAAGTTCATTTCAAATTGTACATGTTACTGCTATTGCTCTCCTTGTATCGTGAAACTATAATCCTTCTCATCCTGGATAATGTTTTCCTTTGAAAGAAAAAAAATGCATCATTTGATTAGAGTGTTGTCAATTGGAGCTCTGTCCTTACCTGACCTATTTACCTTCTTCTCTTCTTTCATGCTGCTATAATATTGGATGGATTGTATTGTGCAATTGTCAATGCATCACACTTCTTTCATCTTTCCTTGATGACATTGGATTGATTTTTTTTTTGGCCTTTTGATTTATTTGTAGCTGAAATGAAATTTCTCTAGTTCAGCTTGGGAACTTGTTATGTTGTTTTTACTATTGCTTGGTTTATTTTTATTTTATTTTTTTTGACCTTTTGACTTACTCTTGCTTGTTTTTTCTTTATGCATTAGCATAATTTATTGCTCTTTATAACATGATATGCAATTTTTAAAACAGGAATATGAAAGCTTTTATCTCGAAAGAAGATTCTTGGGAATTGTCGTCTAAGCTAGAAGCCAGCGGAGCTGGAATAGAGCATTCAGGACCCTTGCAATATGAGGTAGTGAAGAAGAGTCAATTTAGCACCAATATAATATGCTTTTGTTTGGCTCCATGTGTATGTATGTATAAAAGCATTTTGTGAGAATGAATTTTGAACTTGGAAACATATTTTTGTAATATACTTTCAAACAAATGTATGTGATTAGAATTTTAAATTTATGTTATATGGAAGATTTATTATGGTTGTAACCTATTTGTGAAGTCATCATTGATTACATTAGATTAGAATGAAAACAGGGAAGAAATTGGTGAAATACAAAAAAAAAAAGGGAAAATGTCTTACCATTGGCCACGGCTTCTTGCCGTCGCAAACTGAAAAAAGAAGACTAGAATGCTAGCCACGGAAAGAATTTTGTAGCCACGGCAAACAACCGTCGCAGATATTTTGGCCCAATTCGCTTCGCAAGCTTTCTTGCCGTGGCTTGGCCGTGGCTATCAAGCTAGCGACGGCAAATCCCGTAGCTAGACTCTTTTGCCACCCAAGGTTTCCCCACGGCTTGTCCCGTAGCTAGACTCTTTTTCCACCCAAGGTTTCCCCACGGCTTGTTTGCCGTGGCTATAGCCGTGGCTACTACTTTTTCGCCACGGCAAATGGCCTTTTAGCCACGGTAAACAGCCGTTGCCAAAATGTTTTTTTTTTGTAGTGGATGTGGCCTGCGATTTATCGCATTTTGGTATTAATGCAATAAATGTGTGGTTTATTTGCTTGAGGATTATGCAACTAAGGAAAAAACTCTTAACAGCTTTAATTACAGATGGTTCAATGATGTTCCAGTATTTTTTGAAGAATCCAGTTGGGAATTCATCCGGCCCAGGAGATTTATCATTAGCTAGGCTAAAGACAGCGCTTTTAATTTCAGAGTTCGAGATTTGTCTTGTTAACAAATTGTCATCTTCATCTGTAACCTCCCTATCAATACAATTGAGTAAGTTACTAGGTATTCGTTGTCTTTGATTTAGTGAGTATCGGTTAATAAAGTCTTGTTTAATGATATCTCGTATTTCTTTTTCACTTGTTAGAGTCACCACTGCTATAGTTTTTATTGATTTTATAATCTTTTTGTTTCGTCTTCCAGTGACTATCCTATGAAAATACTTAGTGTTAGCGTCTATTGATTTTATGTGGTTACGTTTTGCTCTTTGCCCCCAGTATTTATGTTGATAGTTCAATAGGGAGACATGTTTAACCGTTAATCTTCTTATTTTGTTATCTATATTGCGGTCATAGCCTAATAGGTGTTGTACAGTTTTACTTGTAGTTCCTGTAGTCCTGTTTCAACAAGAGTTATTTGACGAAAAATGTTACCAAATGTAACTTAACTCCATGACTTACTTTTCTTTTTGACTTCTTGTAGTTTCTTAGTTAGTTTATATAATTATATAGATATGACACGGGTACGTCAACTCTCCAAGCACTGCGTACAAGAGTTTCAAAAGATTGCAATTTTGACTTCTGGTTATCCATTAGGTCCAATGTGATTTGGGCATGGTCAGATCTAATGAAGGCATGGTTCTTTGTGTATAGGTTAGGAAAATGATACAGTTGGTCCTGACTTATCAGGACTCTGTCTAGTTTTTCAAAAATATTATCAGTCCCATAGGGGTGTTTTCTCCATGTAAATTTATTTCCAAGAGTTGGGGCAACTATGAGATTATGTGTTGTAATAAGTTATGAGATTCTAGAGAACCTCTTTGTGCATGGTGGTAAACCACCCAACTTGTCATTGAGTTCTAGGATTTCATTTAAGTCTCCAATTAATATCAAAGGTTCATTTATTTTTGTGATGGTTGACGAAAGCGAGGACCAGAAGAAGTTCTTCTCACTTTCATGGGTTGGAGGATAGATAAACCAAATTGTGGCTATCAGATTTAGGGGTATTATTTTTATATGTTGCTTGTATTGTTCTTCTGTCCGAAGTTACTATTTCAAATGTTTTGTTTTGAAATTGAGATTGTTTCCATAAAAGGCAGATGCGTCCAGAGAGTCCATTGGAGGAACAAAAATGCATGTTATCAAATTCGGGTTTTCTCCAATAATTATCCAAAGGTGGATGTTGCATCTTTGTTTCCGCTAACATTAGTATCTTGATATGAATGTTGCATCTTTGTTTCCGCTAACATTAGTATCCAAAGGTGGATGTTGCATCTTTTTAATGTTATTTTCACAACCAAACCAAAATTAAAGTTATTGAAGGGAATTTGCCCATTTAAATTTAAGCCGAACCGGAAACCCACGAGAGTAGCCGAGGAGAGGAGGTGACTAATGACTAGTCATCATATGGATAAAAGGATGGCGTTCAACGGATACGTCTTCGTGGTTGAAATCTCCCAACTCTCTCTCACATTTCTCTTCCTTCCTCCCTCACCACCATCAACAAAATCCTACTCATCTCAGACTGACTCCAATGGCCACTCTGAGCTTCAATCCCTCCAAATTCAGACAGAAAACTCCAATCTCCAAGAAACCCACCTCCAATTTCTCTCTGTCTTCAAAACCCACCAACATCTCCTACCAACAACAACTCCTTCGCAAGTCCTTCCTCCACCTCCCCTCCAAACCCTCCTCCAGCCTCACTCCCTATTCCCTCCCTGAAAGCCCCATTTCACCCTTCCCTCTCGAGACCGACCAAGGAGATGATGATGATGAAGAAGAAGATTATGAAGAAGAAGAAGATTACGATGACCCGACTGCAGAGCTTTCCTATCTTGACCCGGAAGCCGACCCGAATTCCATATATGAGTGGGAATTGGATTTCTGCTCCAGACCCATCCTTGATATAAGGGGTAAGAAGCTGTGGGAGCTTGTGGTTTGTGACAACTCTTTGTCCCTTCAGTACACCAAGTACTTCCCCAACAATATCATCAATAGTATCACCCTCAAGAATGCCATTGCCTCCATCAGTGATGACCTCGGCATCCCCTTGCCCGAGAAAATCCGATACTTCAGGTAAACCCTTTGTCGCCAACTACCATTTGATTGCTTCTGTGTTAGAAGGTGGATCCCATAATATAATCTATTGTGTGGATGTTGTATTGTGTTCTTTCTTTATTGGAGAATGATCACCTGTGTAGAATGTTATAGTGTTGCAAGTAAAATTGAATTAACTCAGCAGAGTTTTTATGATTGAGCTTGTTGGCTTGTTCTACAGTACTACCACTATATATGGATGGATGAGTGATCGGGTAATTTGTTGGATTGGATAGGCCATGTCCTCTAATAGACACATCACTTATTTTGCTCTTTCTATGTTTTTGACAGATCCCAAATGCAGACGATCATAACAAGGGCGTGTAGCGAGCTTGGCATCAAACCTATTCCAAGCAAAAGGGTATGTTAAAAACTCAATTTCAAGTATTTGTGTGATTTTACTTGTAAGGGCTTGGACCTCTCAACCGTAATGTAAAGCCAGTTTCTTGTGTGTTTCTAGTGCTTATCGTTGCTTCTGTGGCTGGAAGAACGTTATGAGACCATCTATCAACGGCATCCTGGATTTCAGAAAGGAGCCAAACCGCTGATGGCTTTAGATAACCCTTTCCCCATGGATCTTCCTGAGAATCTCGTTGGGGAGAGATGGGCTTTTGTTCAATTGCCTTATTCAGGTGTGTCAAAGTTCCCCATGGATCACGTAGGATAGGAATAGAATACATCCAAACACTCTTTACTGAGGTCTTCATTCTTGAAAGCTTTTGTAGAAAAAAAAAATGCATAAGTTTGCTATTGGGTCTCAAACTCGGTAAAAATTCATGCTACTAATGCTTTCACTGAAGTGCATCTAAAAAAAAAATGCATTTAGGAACTCACATAAAAGCTAAATCCTGGCATTATCCTTGTGTTATGTGTCTCAGCCGTCAGAGAAGAAGTATCATCACTGGCGGAAAACTTTGTGTTTGGTGCTGGTCTAGATTTAGATTTGCTGGGGCTTGAGATAACAGACAACACATTGATACCTGGTGTCGCTGTAGCATCTTCACGGGCTAAACCATTGGCAGGTATCTTTGATTTCATACTGCAATAAAAGATTATTGATTTCTGCATAACATTGCAATAAATCGCATTCCTTGACCATAAATTTCGACTTGGCAAATGTATATTCACATTTTCTTATAACTTTTATTTGTTTGGATAACTTCATGCACAGTTGAAAGAACTTGCACCTTTTTTTTATCACTTTCCAAGCTGTCCCTTCACAGTGCAAATCGCATTGGTCCTCGTTAGCTCATCTCTTCCCCTGTATGGAAAATGCAGCTTGGATGAATGGGTTGGAAGTGTGCTCCATTGAAGCTGACACAAGCCGAGCCTCTCTAGTATTATCGGTTGGGATATCCACCTGTTACACTTACGCCACCTACAAGAAGGAATCTGTGACAACACAAGAAGCTGAAGCTTGGGAGGCAGCTAAGAAGGCGAGTGGAGGCTTACACTTTCTGGCTATTCAAGAGGACTTGGATTCAGAAGATTGTGTTGGCTTCTGGCTCCTCCTCGATTTGCCACCCCCATCTGTTTAGTACAGGCATATGTGTTTCTTTCTGCGCAGTTTTGCCAACAAAAAAATGTAAAATTGAGTGAGCATCACAAAACAGTGTTATTTGAACCAGAAAAGCTTACACATGATTGCAGTTGATGTCATTTATAGATAGCATCCCACGCACTGTCGAGCATGAAGCTCGGTATACACTATATAGATAGCAACCTGCATTCTTTCTGGAAGTGAGTTAATCCACATCCTAGAATCGACTAATCTGCCATGAAATTCATCTCCAGGTAAATCCTCTTTACATTGTGTTAATTAACTGCCGTGTAAATTTCTAAAATAAACGAGAACCGTACAAGAAAATTAATGCACAACAAAGATAGACAAACTATGATTTAGTTTTCAAGGAAATTGCAGATCCGTGACAATTTCAGAATTCAAGGGGCAAAGCTTATTCTCAATCCCCGTTCATAGTGAATTGGTACTGGATTTCCTGGAATCAGTACCCGGGAAAAAGACGGATCCATATACAAAATAAAGCGTACGATACCTTTTGAATTATCATCTAACTCAAACTCAATCCCCCCGCCCTAAAAAAAAAAAACCTTAACACTAATATGGTTCACTAGTCATACAGAGGAAGCATCAGTTCAACCCGATCCAGAGTAAATGGATTCGCCAATAGGCAGAACCCTTATCTGGCTGCATTCATAGTTGGATGTCTCTTTACAGTTTCGGTCTCTTTTGCTTCTGCACTACAAAGCGGATTCCATGCTTTCCCAGTTCTACCGTCTTGGTCCTTCCATCATCAAGATCGACAGAACACATAGATGTATCTTTGACAAGATTACATACAACTCCCTTGTGCCTGAAAACCAGGAATGAATTTCTCAACATAAGCTGACTCGCCACTAAATCATAAACTCATGTAACATATTCACATGCTTCATAGTTCTCATTGTTGCAGACTATTAGCTAAGTAGCATGCTTAACATAACAGACACCGAGCAATGCTCTTATCAAATAGTTCATCTGCAACTGGCACTTGGCCAGACGAATTTCTAATTCTATCAACTATGGAACATATACACAATAATTACTCCCTCATAGAACTCTTTCAGAAAGCCATATAGAAATAAGACGGTTAATAAGGAAACTTACCAGGAGTTATCAGATAGCTGCTGAACTTCTACTCTCTTCCCAATCGCATCTTTGCCCAACTTTTTCAATATCCAACTATCATCCATAATCTCATTCAATAGATTCTGCTGCTCAGATTCTGTGCCATCATCATATTCTTCAGACTTGGGTTTCTCTAACAGTCTCTTTCTCTTCGACCTTTGACCCTTGACTATTCCCATCTCTTCCTGACCATGTGAAATCCAAGAATCCTGGAAAGGAGCCTTGAACTTGAGCTTCAACAAAGGCTTTGAATTCTTTGGGGTAGCATACGATGTAAGTGGTGCTTGGGAGTCAATTTTATGGATTTCACCATGTACATCAATTCTGCTTTGTGAATGCTTTTTAAAAGATGTTCTGTCACCAGCTGCTGCCGTGCTTCCTCCCCTCCTTGTCAAGAGAATGTGCATCTTTTCAGAACTTAACACTCCATTTACACCAGTCCCATTTCCCAGGCCGATTTCAGGAGATCTCTCAGTTATGCCCTTTCCTAACCTTGTCACAGTTCCTTCCCCTTCTATAATCTTCACACCTCTCATTCCACGGATGTTTTCAAATCTACCACCTAAAATACCAGAGTTTTAAGTGTTAGATCACACTAATTCATTCAAATGAAGATCATACTCGATTGTGGTATCAAGGGTGTTAACTTATAGATTCTAAGGCGAGATTATAATGATTTCCTACCGTCATCATGATTGACTGCATTATCAGACCTCTCAGTTGAAAGTGTTTCAACTTTTCTGTGCTGACTGAATGCTTCCCCACCTGCATTTGCCCATAAAAAAAAGGAAGATGTAGTAAGACAATGACGGTACTAAAGAAAACATGGGGAAATCAATAATAGCTGATCTAGGAAAAGAAATGCAAATTCAACATATCTGCTGCAAAAAGACAAAAAAAACCCGGGGGGGTGGGGGTGAGACTTTTACTGGGTTAAAACATGGTTTATATAAGAAAATGGCACACGTCTGTCTTCTGCCATTGGATGACCAAAACCTTCCAGACTAGTAAAATACCCAACCAATCATTGATCATTCAAGTAATAATTTACATTTGGCATCTAAGAGTAAGGGCCCACCCTTGATACTTATAACACAGTTACAGTTCCAGGTTAGCCAAGAATGTCGGTTGAGGACTCTTCTGGAAATGATGGAAGAGCTTGTACATTATCAATACAATATCCACATTCTTATCACCATAAAAATGTAACTGCAAATATTATACAAATAAATGACACTGCTATGGTAATAAAGACTAGAGTTGACATGCATGCTATGTGATCTGGACACCTGCATGGAAAAATTGAAGAATCTAGACAAACAGAGCCAGCACAAAAAGTAGAAGATAAAAGGCCGGTATGAACTATCACTCATTCAACACACAGTCCTTCAATTCTGTGATTTGAATGACACAAGGTTGCCGTTTGATGAAAGGTAGAGAAAGAACAAAGATGAGAATGGATAAGAATGAGAATGCATAGTAAAGAACCGATAATAAACAACTGACCATTTAATCATTGTGGCACATCAATATAATAAAACCGATAATAAACAACTAGAAAAACAATATATTACACAGAACTGACCATTTAACACAGCTAACTCTTGTTCTCTCTGATAGCTTGAGGTATCAGATTTGGGAGAACTGGATGTATTTCTGTTTCGCCCACCTAAATGTATCACCAACTTGGTTGCCGTCATTTTCTGCTCACTGACACACATGCTAACATCCTCCCTTGCAGCTGCATTGTTAGTCCTCTTGCTTTTGGTTTGGGGAATACCTTGTCTTTTCTCATCATTACCAGCCTCATCAACAAACTTTTGCTTTAAGTCTCCCCGTTGATTGATTGGGCAAATCCCTTCAGCAGAACTTTGTCTCTTAAGAACCTGAACAACACCCCGCATGGGTTTTTGGCCATAGCCCATGGGTACAACATCTCGGTGATCTTCATAATTTGGACTGAAGCCTAGTTTACCAGCTAAAGCCATTTGATGTACCTTTTTTTTCTTCTTTGCTGATTTTTTCCCAGAGTCCCTGGACTTTTTACGGGAACTTTCTGCTAAGCCTTTCAAAGATAACTTTACCCGTTCATATTCATTCTTGACCCCAGTAGAACCATAACCTTCATCATCTGAGAAAGGTGAGATGGAAAATATTTCTTCCAGAGTCGGCAGACCTGCAGCAGCCCTCAAGCTTGCAATTAGATCTCGATCAGCTTCATCACGACGCCTCCACAGCTCCCGCACAGCATCCTCGAGATCTTGGACCTAATTAACATGTAAAGAGAAATGAGATCCACAAGGAGTATGATATCAACATCTACACCAATACAGAAAGTGAAGACGGCCATTCACCTGATAGCACTCGCCACGACAAGTTGCACAGATGTATGGCAGATTACCATCAGCTTGAAACTGGAGATATTTTTCATCACTGGAAAATTTTGCCAGTCAGCATTTTCTCAAAGTTACCAGCATGAATTTGTATTAAGAAAGAAATTTATAAAGAAAAAACTTGACAGATTGACAGGTTATTTGAGATATAAAGCATTAAAAGTGAGAAGATGAATACAGAATAATAACAAACAAATTGCAGCAAAAGCAGTAATGAATATCCCAAACTGATGTTGTGTATTTTGCAGATATCAACAAGACAATGTTTTCCAATATTGACAACAATATTGTAAAAACGTCTCTTAAATTTAAAAAGAACATAATAAATAATAAATTATATGATTACACTCATTCATATGCTGCAAAAAGTATAACCCAGAAATACCATGACAATGTTGATTTTATTCCAAGTGACAGAGATAACAACCAACCTGATATTGTCACAATGGCAGTGCACCCACCGCTGGCAAATATCACAGCAGACCATGGGGGTAGATTCCGAATCTCTGTAAACCTACAGGAATTACATAGAAGTGACAACGTATAAAAACGACTTTCTATAGGCAACAAGTTGCACGCTAAGACAAGCTGGAGAGAGTTCGTGTGCGGGCCCACATACGGGAGACACGAACATCGGACAAACCCAACAGGTTCCATCTCAAAACCAATTGGCCATGAGAGGAGTAGCCTGCCAAGCTTATATGTTGTTCCTCATATCTCAATCTTTTCAATGTGGGACAAACCCATATTCCAACAAAAACTAGTGATGTGCTTCAGAGAGTAGGATAAGAAGAATAGAGGAAGCAAATGAGCTGTGCGACTTCTAAAATAATGCATTGTATAGGTATGTAGTTTGAAAATGAGGAGAAGCAACCACCAAAAGTTGATATCTTTCACAGTTTCATTTATGGGTGAAACAGGATGAATATGCCAACTCTTTAAGCCTAGATCATTAGGGAAATATCTTGATGAAAATGAAAACAATACCCTTAAACAAACAGGGCAGTAGTTCCCTTTAGTGAACAATCTTCCACAAGCATCACAGCAATTATATCCTAAGAACCACCTGCACAAGTGAATAACAAAGGTGAATATCCTACCAGCAAAACTTGAAAAGAACCAGATTTTCAGCTTAGTCCAAACAGACACTCACAAGTCACAGCACAATTATCACTACAAATTTAGGGTAAGAATGAAGTAATTATAAGGAACGGGAAAAAGCAAACAACTTATATAGTTCAAAATGCAATAATGCTTTGGATAATTAAAATTGACATATTTATTCCTCACTTTTATATATTTGATGGATTGGTGCTGATGGAGCAACTTTTCTTCTTATTTCTCAACAGACTTTTTTTTACACTATTATCATGGATTTCTATTACAAATCTACACCACCATGTTGCCACAAACATTATAAGAAAAGAAAGGAAAAGGCAGGAAGAGATCAGAGAAAAAAGGTTGTCATGATACAAGAGAAACAACAAAATTAACAAATGCATGATGAAGGCATGAAGCCACCATTCCTTCACTTCAACTGTGATCCAAATATCCAACAACACTCTTTTTTGGGCATACATGGCTAAGGCATTTAAAGAGCTTATTTTACCACAAATTGAGGTGCAATTGAGCTTATGTTTCTGTACAGCATGATGATTTATTTACAACTGTAATTTGAGAAGATTGCATCTCAATACCTCATGTGTTGGGCCTTTCTATTTTCATCCCTCCCCTTTCAGCAACCCCACCACCCAAACCTTGAAAACATACTGAAAATATTAACTAAATTTTTAAAAATGCAATCTATGGAACTAAAAAAAAAAAATTAAATGTGTACCATAAAGTTTCATGCAGCTCGATACTTCACTATAAATTTTCATGCCACTTTACTAATTAACCAGAGTGTTAAAAGCCCATGATGGTGCACACACCCAACTCTTTATGTTACCCATATCAAGTTCAAGTATCACCGGCCTATCTTAAAGTCCCTCATAGATGTCTTAGGTAATAAACAAATTGTTATGTAAATCCAAAAGGCAGTGTAAAAAGCCTACAATCCCTACATCCCTGTTCAGCTTTCTTCTTCCTTAATGAGAAATAACCAAGAGGGGGCATACAAGGAAAGAAGATAAATTTGGCATGGGATAGACCAACAATCAGCTTCTAACACATTAAGAAGAATACATAGAAATGTGATAAAAAAAACATTATTAGATTGAGGAGATTTCAAATAAGTTCAACGCTAAACGCAAACACTAGAAGCCACTTGACTGACTGCAACAAAACACATAACACTTCATTGTTGCAGAATAAAGCAAACATCTTTGCATCAAGGTGAATATGAAGTACCTTACTCTCAGACCATTTCCTGGGACATTAGATTCACAACTATGGCATCTGGTGTGATTTGGGCACAGGTAAGGTCCAGAACTAACATTCTGCATTATAAGATGAAGAAATAAAATCATACGACAGCCTCTCAAACAAGAAATGAAAAGATGCCAAGACTAAAGAAAACAACAAACCTTGTGAGGTGGCTGCATACAGTAACAGTGGTAAGCAGCATCACACCTTCTGCAGAACTTGAACTTAGTAGGATCTTCAGTTCTACTGCAAACCTATCAAGTAAAACAGCCCAGGAAGTGAACAAGAAGAAAACCATTCTGCATAACACCAAAACATCATGAAAAGGAGCCCAGAAAGGTATAATGTCTAAAACCAGGCCAAACACATTAATATATCTTCTGTATCCGTAACATACCATATCAAATTGACCATATTCTAGAACACTAAGTTGCATTTCAATTTAAGTCCTTGAGATGTGCAACTAAGAAACAAAAACATCTGTGTTTGTTTTCATGATGGAAGGAAAGAGAATTAGGCATACTTCCAAGTTCCAACTGCTTTCCAATCCATCTAAAATGCCAACACATGTATGATACATAAAGTCAATTCAGTAGACTTTACAAGAAATGTGTAACAATTAATGAAGTCGATTACTGACGAAGCGGGAGGAAAAAACATTAAGACATGACATTATCAAATTGGAAGGAGTGTGAAAACAAAGACCAGATACCTCACATATACGGCAAGAGGGGCAGGTCCATGAGCTCCAATGAAATAGATCTGTCAAGAGTAACATCTCTAAGAACACAAATACCCATATTTTTGTGATAAAAGTCTGGACACAAACCTCTATTCTGTGCCCACGTTTTCAAGCAGTTTCTATGATACTTCTTACTACAACTCCTGCAAGAAAGCATCGCCTTTTCTCTCACACTTCCTTCATTTTCACTAGAAAAGCATAATCGACACACAGTATTCACAGTGGACAGACCCTGCTCCTCACCAGCAGCATCTCTTGGAGAACCCTAAGAATAAATAAAGCATTTAATATAGCCCAAAGCATACAAATGACTAGGTCAAGAGAACTGCAACACAATGAATAAAGGAATGTTGTAAACCTCTTCCTTACAAAGTGCTAGCAATAGCAAATAAATGCACACACAAAACATGCTACAGTTATATACTGCTAAGCAGGGAATGTTTGTTTGTACAAGAAAAAGAAAATAATAAACTAAGGCCGAACAGACAGTTCATTACTCCACGGACCACTGTAGAATTTAAGAAAACACAAGGACGAGATGATGGTCGTATCCTTGCAGGTTTTCATACGGTTCTGCAGTGTTGTGCTCGTTTAGTTGAGAAGGGACACCTGCTTCCATTTAACATATATTAAAGGCCCAATGTCACTCAGGTGCAAACCATCTATGTTTCGGTGGCAAGACCTTTCATACAAACCCAAGTTACTGGTTTATAAACTTTAGGCATTCTTCTTTTTTTTTTTTTCCCTTTTTCTAGTTATTTATATCCGATTGCCCGCTTCCACGCTTTCCAGTTTCCAGATCCGTAGCTCATTAGTTCTTGACTTCTTGCACAAGTGATCTTCCTTCATAGGTAGTTTTTACGATATTAAATTAGAAGTTTCAGTTTTCATAACATCCCAATCCTAAGGCTTATTAGGTTTTTGTTGGCCTGGTTCTTGAATTGAATATCCGAAAAACATAAGAGATTTTCCCTGTCCCAGACGTGTGGGTTAAAATTATTGCTAACTCTTTATCTACTGAATTCGATATTCTTGGCCGCAGTTTGCTTGTTTTACTATTTGGTGAGTTTAGTTAAGTTTATTGTTGAGATTATGCAATTTTATTCAGTAAATTGATGCTATTCTTTCCTTCTAAAATCACACGTCCACTTGGTTTCTATCAGTCTTACCAAATTAGCAATGCACAGCAATTTCAGAAGAACGGTTGAAGAATCCAAGATGAGGTGTTTGCAAGGGCACAACAACTTGAAATTTCCATCTTTAATATGCTTAGCTTCACTACATTATAAAAATGGGCCCTCATGGCCTCATTTTGCAATTGATGCAAATAAGGCATGTTCTTGCCCTACAAACATTCATCCATCACAACACAACTAGGAAAAAATAATAATCAGATTTTCAACATCTATCAGACCGAGCTCATATTTAGTTGATACCATCCATTAAGTCAATAACAGGACTGCCTGAATAAGGCCATGCTTTACCCAACAACCTAACCTTTTGTTCTCAATGAGATTATAAGAACACACATGGAGCAAAGCCAGTGAGTCATTAAGGCTTTAAATTCAACCAAAGCAAAAGACGGCAATCTATCAAATAGATTCCACCCAAACAGGTCAACTTGATCTCGCCATCAGGACAACTGCCACTCAGAATAGTAACTATCCAACGGAAGCCTAGCAAGATCCATCCAAATTAGAAAGCAAAACAAGAAATATCACCTGCAAAGCCGCAGACTCAAACCTCAAAGCAAAGTCTTCGGCCGCCACATCGGCCACGGCGGCCCTCCGCTGTAGGGTAGCACGTTCGGTCTGCGTGAACAACTCCTCCTCGGCGACACCATCAGTAGCATCTGGGGAAGGATCAGCGGAAAGAGCCGGCGGAGGGTAAACCTTTGGAACGGGAACCTGAACATGGGAATCGAAAACCCTAAGAAACAAGGGATCCCTCAGAAACTGGTGGAGCTGATCAAGATCGAGGGAGAAGTGGCTCTTGGCGGCGTCGGTGCGCAGATTGCCGGGGCATCCATGGGTGCAGAAGCAAATACGCTTGCTAGCAGGAGACAGAGGGAGGGAGTGTTAGAGAGAGACAGAGAGAGAGCGGGAAAGAGATACAGTGAGAGAAAGGGGAGGTTGGGGGGTAAGTGAAAAAACAAAGCATACACATAGACTGATTAGTGATTACTACTGATACAGACATACCAAGTAATTGGGCAGCCGACGTGAAAGGCCATTTCAATTTGAAGGGAGAAGTTGGGGGATAATCATCAAAATCAAAGACCAACCAAGACCGCCCGGCTTCGCCCCCTTCTTTACACTTCTATGGGGTTGGTTTGTAATTTGTACTCCGTATATATCAAAATGGGTAAATTACAGAAAACCACTAATAAATTTTGATTTTTTCATATAACCACATGCTAAATTTGAAATTACACAAAACCACCTGTTAAATAAGATTTGTTACCAAATTACCACCCAAGTAAAACTATTCATAAAAACATCAATAAAAATGACTAATTTACCCCCCTTTTTAATCAAATTTTATTTTCAAATCCACTAAAACACCTCAGACATTTAATTAATCAAAACATAAATAAAAAGTATTTATTTCTCACACCATCATAATTTATACACCAATAAAGCTTTGATTTTATAAAATTGAAGTAAATATGCATCTAATAGGTACAAAAGTGGTTGTTCAATCCCTCGAAAAATGATATATGGTGGTGCCTTAATGAGGAGAATAGGGGGCTTTTGAGGGAGAGGATCCTTGTTGAGGCGGAGAAGAAGGGTGCATGGATTACTAGGGACTCCGCAGACTCGGTGTGGGGGGCGATGGGAAAATGTATCCGGAAAGCAACGTCGAAAATCTTGGGCATTTCGCGAGGGAGTAGCAGTGATGGAGGTAACGAGTCATGGTGGAGTGAGTAAGTGAAGGGGGCGATTCTAGAGAAACAGTTGGCTTATAAAAGATGGGTGAGAAGCAGCTACGAGGAGGATAGAGAGAGTTATCGTTCAGAGTACAAACGGGCGAAGAAAAGAGCTAAAGGTAAAGCGTTCAAACGAATGTACAATGCCTTGGAGGAGAAGGGTGGTGACAGACTTCTCTTCTCCTTGGCCCGGGCTAGGCAGCGTTCGAGTACAGATTTGGACAGAGCAAGATGTATTAAGGATGATTCAAGAAGAGTGCTTGTGGAAGATGCTCAGATTCGGCAGAGATGGAAGACATACTTCTCTGGTCTACTTAAGGAGGGTTTTAGGGCTACAAACAGTTCTGCTTTCAATGGTAGCAACGGAAATTTCGACTATTGCAGACGCATATCGTTTGAGGAAGTGAAGGGGGTGATGGGCAGATTGAAGAGTAGGAGAGCGGTGGGTCCGGATGAGATTCCGGTTGAGGTTTGAAAGTGTCTAGGCGTTAGGGGAGTGGAGTGGCTCACTCACCTCTTCAACGTTATCCTGAGAACGAAGAAGATGGCAGAGGATTGGAGACGGAGCAAGTTGATCCCTCTGTTCAAGAACAAGGGTGATGTTCAACAGTGTGACAATTACAGAGGTATTAAACTTTTGAGTCACACTATGAAAATTTGGGAACGAGTTATCGAAGGTCGGCTGAGGAGGTTAGTTAATGTTTCTGTAAATCAGTTTAGCTTCATGCCATAGAGATTGACTACGGAAGCCATTCATTTGATGAGTCGTTTAGTTGAGAAATACAGAGAGCATAAGAGGAATCTGCATATAATATTCATTGATTTGGAGAAGGTCGATGACAGAGTGCCGATGGGGCTTATTTGGAAGTGTTTGAGGGACAAGGGGGTGTCCGATACTTTTGTAAGGATTGTGCAAGACATGTATGACAGGGCCCAGACTTGTGTCTCCACTCCAGGTGAGGATTTTGAGTACTTTAAGATTAGGGTAGGGTTACATCAGGTCTCAGCTTTGAGCCCGTTCCTCTTTACATTTGTAATGGATGTAGTGTCGGGGAGTATTCAGGGGGAGGTCCCGTGGTGCATGCTGTTTGCAGATGATGTTGTTTTGGTGGACGAGACGAGGGAAGGGGTCAGTAGAAAGTTAGAACAATGGAGGGCCAAGCTTGAGGAGGACGGTTTCAAATTGAGCAGGACAAAGACGGAATATGTGGAATTCAGTCTGGGTGCAGAAGGGGAGGGGGCGAGGATGTGTTGCTGGGAGGGGACATCGTTACGAAGAGCGAAAGTTTCAAGTATTTGGGGTCAGTGATGCAGAGCGATGGAGGGGTGGACTTAGATGTCAAGCATCGGATTCAAGTGGGTTGGCAGAAATGGAGGGTTGCGTCAGGGGTTCTTTGTGACAAGAATGTGCCACTCAAACTAAAGGGTAAGTTTTACAGATTGGTGGTTAGACCGGCTATGTTGTATGGGGCGGAGTGTTGGGCGACAAAAAAGGCGCATGTTGAGAAATTGATGGTGGCTGAGATGAGGTAACCCCGCACTATGTGCGGGGTTACCTTACGTGACAAAGTCAGAAACGAGTCCATCAGAGAAAGAGTGGGGGTGTCGAGTATTCAAGAGAAGTTGCGGGAATCGAGACTCAGATGGTATGGTCATGTGTAGAGGAGGGATCATAGTGCGCATGTGCGCAGATGTGACAACCTGGTTATTAGCGGTGGCCGTCGAGAGAGAGGGAGACCAAAGAAGAGGTGAGAAGAGGTGATAAGAAAAGACTTGGTAGATTTGGGGATAACGGAGGAGTTGACCCGTGACAGGTTGCAGTGGAGGAGTGCTATTAGAACGCGAGAATAGCAGTCGGGTCTTATCTTCCACTCTTCTGCCTTGCCTGCCATTGCTTCTGCTTTCGTGTCTCGCCCACACCATACACTCTTCAGTGGCTTTAGAGTCTTCTGTGTGCTTATCTCTCTTTGTGTTTCTTTATGCGGTGATGTTTATTCCTTGTTGTCTTAGTATGTTGCTTGTTTTTCTGTGTTTATCTCGGTGCTTCGTCCGACCTTCTGGGTCATGTGAAAACATCCTCTCGACTTTGTTGGGGAAAGGGTGCGTACGATGAGACCCCCCCCCCCCCCAGACCCTGCTTATGGGTGGTGATTTGTTAACAAATTGTATTTAATGGGTGGGTTTCCCCAGACCCTGCCTTTGGCGGGATATACTGGGTTGTTGTTGTTGTTCATTTACAATATTTTTTTCAAAAAAACCTTGACATAATTTTATTATGGGTGGTGATTTGTTAACAAATTGTATTTAATGGGTGGGTTTGTATAATTTCTAATTTAATGGTTGGTTAAGTAAAAGAACTTGATATTTAATGAGTGAGGCTATAGACAAGACAATGAAATGAAATGACTAATGACAAGATGAAATTATCTTAATTATCTACCAAGTCCTTTTTCATTCCTCAACCCTAGTCTCCAAATTGGGAGAAGAAAAATTCTGGAGAACTCTCAACCACCATTGTTGAACAATTGGGATCGAGAGCCACCTTCGTTTTAGATCTCATGTTGAATGAGAAATACAAAATCCATATCTTGAAATTGAAAGGTTCAAACATGCAATATATCACTTCTAGATTGGGGCGGCGGCGGAGGGAGTTGGGGTGAAGGAGCCGCTGCTTTTGGAGGCGGTGCAACCTTCCAGCGAAAGTCTCGAGGGGATTTGGAAGTAGAGGGAGAGAGTGCTAACCCCGGGCTACTGTTTCCGTCATTGAAGTGCTGCTGCCTCTGGAGGCGGGGATTGCTATTCCGGCGGGCTGTCGGAGAGGGGACAACGGGGTCAAGGCTGCGGCGGATGGAATGGTTGCCATGGTGATGGTGGTGATTGCCAAGTACTGGTGCGTAGCAGGCGATTGGATTCCTCAAATCACTCGTACATTGAGAAGGACTAATGACTAGTAATTTACTCCCTCTGTCTCATATTAAGTGTCTTTTGTCTTTTTGTGCACGTTTTGTAAGGAGCGAAAAACTCTATAAAATATTATTATTTTAATTAATTTTTTATATAATGTTATACTTATTACTACTACGTATCAAATTATATAAAAAAATTAATTAAAAAATAATATTTTATAGAGTTTTTCGCTCCTTAAAAAGCGTGCCGAAAAGTAAAAAGACATTTAATTTGAGACGGAGGGAGTAGTTAAAATTATCTTGTCAATAGCCCTTTTTTCATCTTGTCTAAAACCCTTATGATATTTAATTGGTGGTTTTATGTAATTTACCCTATCAAAATTAAGAAAATTCTGGTTTATACCCCTGAAGTTCTGGCTATTTTGGATAGTGTCCCATAGTTTTTGTTTTCTCAGATGGTGCTCCTGAGGTCTTGCAAGAGTTTGTCTGGCGCCCAAAATCGTTTTCACTTTTGCGTAAACAAAAATGAACCTTTATTTTTTCAATATTGCACAAAATCGCCCTTTACTTTAAAATTGCACATAATTATCAATATCTTGCCAAAAATGCAACACAAAGTACACTCATTTTTAAAATTAAAAAAAAAATCACCCATTATTTTAAAATTTCAACACAAAACACCCAATATTTTTAAAACTACATAACATGCCAATTACTTGACAAAATTTTCACATAACCACGTTTTTTGTGGAAAAAAAATGGTTAAACTATAAATTGATAAAAATATGTTTATTAAAATAAGAGGGAATTGCACAAGGTAACCCAAAAACCGAAAAACCTTGCAAGGTTAACCCAACCCGGATTAAAATGGGGTGAAACCGGTTATCCTGCAAACCTGTCCAGCAGGTAACAGGTTGGGAAAGTGGGGGCCAACCGTGACACCTCAGCGAGGGAGAGAAAAGGAAGGCGAGAGAGAGAAAAGGAAGGAGAGAGAGAGAGAGAGACGTCCATTGAGCGGAGAGAGGCAAGAGAGGGAGCTTTTGAGTTTGATTAGACAAAGAGAGAGAAAGCTAATTGAGTTTGACAGGGACTCTATCAACAGTCCGGGGAGGGAAAATTCCCGCCAAAAAAATCCGGAGGAGGAAGAGGAGGGAGGAGGGAAGAGGGTGAGAGTATATAAGCATTGAAGCTCCACCTCAGTCCAATGATTATTCCACATTAATGCACTGCAGTAGGAGAATTAAAAGGAGGAAGGAGAAGCCCCGGCAAAGAGTGAAGGAGGAGGGTTGGTGGCCAATGATATGGGGATCTATATAAGGATATGGGAGGGAATGATTGGGGTGGCATTTAATTGGTACCAGGTGGAAAAAAATCTGAAGATTCACAGAGTAGCCAATGTAGAAGAAGCAAGTGGGCCGGGGTTTATCTTAAAGTTGAAACGTTACGAGTTAATATTAACTGGACAACCGGGAGAGAACAACGTGACAACCAACAACAAACAACGTGACAGCTGGTGGAATAGACTGGACCGAGTTGCGACCGCCTGCAGATACAAAATGGGTAAGTAGTCTCTCAAGGAAGATGACGAGAAAAAAAAACTTTGCTACAGCTTAATCTAAACTTAATGTATACCCTCTCTATGTAAATGAACAGGAGAGAAGACAATCGTATGTCTGACTGTGGTGTTCGGAGGATGGTGGGCTTGCGAAGAAGGCGGTTGGTTCTTCAAGGGGTCACGGAGCCAGAAGGCTCTGCTGGTGGATGAACATATCGACTACATTGCACTAAAGAAACTCGTGATGAAAAAGTTTAACGTCGATGGGAGAAAGCATGAGGTGGAGCTCACATATGGGAAGCTGAAGAAGGGCGGGTGCAGGCCATATGCAATAGGAGATGACGAAGACCTGTAGGCCTTCAAGTTTGTAAACGGACTCACTGGAGAACGATCGTGGCCTGTCGACCTCCATGTCTCCCTGCGAACCAAGCTATGTGGCAGCACTTTGGCACCTACACAAGGATCGTCAACGGGTGGCTCCGGAGGGTGGGGTATCTCAGTGGCGGGAGGTGAGGAATTTATACTGCCATTAACTGGGCCGCCTGTGACCCAAGAAGATCACGCACATACGGGCATCCAATCGGCTAGTGGTGAAGAAGACGCAGTCCTGGTAGCCGGATGTGTCCAGGCAAAACAAACTGGCGTCCAGTTAGATGCCCAATGCGTCCAGTTAGAAAACGAATGTGTCCAGTTACATAATAGTACCGACGAGTACGGGCGACATGAGGAGTTGGAGTTCGAGTTGCGAAAGAAGGCAAAGAAAGCCGAGGAAATAAGACGTGGGAAGCAAGTCATTTCTGTCAGCAGTGATCCGGAAGATGAAGTTATTCCACCGGGTGGAGATGGAAGGGTGGCCATTGACATCGGGAGCTCCTCCTCCGACGATGAGGTACTACCAAATGCGGTGAAGATGGAGCTCGGGTGCGCAGTTCCGACCAAGTCGTGGTCATGGGATACTGAGGCCGAGCAGGCTGTGAGGGAAATAGAGGAAGCATGCGCACGCGGAAAACAAAAGTTGGGACCGAATACGGAGGGTGTGGAAAGTGAACCAATGGTTGCGGTGAACCCATTGGGTCCCCGTCAGCACACGGGTGAGCTCCGGGAGGGAAAAGTGTTTCGGTCGAAGGAGGAGGTCCAACAGACAATCAAGTGGGCGGCCCTGTGTAGGTGTTTCACGACGAAGGTGAACAAGTCGACGAAGAGCTTGTATGTTGTGCGCTGCGGTGGTCCCAATTGCAAGTGGCTTTGTCGGGTTTCCACATACAAGAAAACGCGGATTTGGATTATCTCCAAGCTTGTGGACGAGCACACGTGCGACCTGACCGACATGATGACGCAAAAGCGCCGTGCGACATACACCCAGGTTGGGCAACACATAGTGGACAAGTATCTCCTTCGCTCTAACCAACCGAAATGGACAGTATGTTGTTTATAACTGGACGCTTGTTAAATATAACTGGACAGGAAATGTTATAAAACTGGACAGGTACTTCGATAAACACTAACCCAATGCGCATGTCCGTCCATGTGCAGTTTCGTTGGTTCAAAGAAGGCCCTTGTGCCGGAGCAAGTGCAGGCTCTGACGAAATCCCAGCTGGGGGTGTCGTCCAGTTACTGGAAGGCGCGGCGAGCCGCCATGAAGGCGAGGAACACAACCTACGGGACAGACAAGGAAAGCTACAAGAGGATGTACTCGTACATGCACATGCTGGAGCAGTCCAACCCCGGCACGTACACCAGGATAGAACGCGACACAGAAGGACGATTCAAGTATGCGTTTGTCAGCCTTGGAGTGTGGCGGAGGGCGGTCCCCTATCTAAGAAAGTTCAGTCCCTCCTTCTCCATACCGTGTGTGTCCTTTACTGCAAAGCCGTTAAACTTATACAACTACTACCATTACAGCGACCGGGGTTTATCGCATGACGTCCTCAGGAAATAACATGACATATAACTTATATGACATGACATTAGTCAATTACGACATGACCTCGGTAACCATTAAGGTTGTTGAATTTGTAGGTGGTGTCAGTGGACGGGGGGTTCCTGAAGGGGAAGTTCCGAGGGTGCCTCCTGTTCGCGACTGCACAAGATGCCGACCACTCTGTCTACCCAATTGCATTCGCAATGGTTGACGGAGAGAATGATGGGTCGTGGGGGTTCTTCTTCAGGCAGATGCTGCATGTTGTTGAAGACACGACTGATCTCATGTGGGTATCTGACCGCCATATAAGCATCGAGAAGGGAATACGGGACAGCTACGTCTTCGCCAAGCACGGCATATGCACATGGCACCTATGGCAGAACGTCCGGTTTCGGTTCAAAATCAGCGCTATGAAGGACCAATACTTCTCCATGGTCAAGGCATACACATACGACGAGTTCCAGTCGTTGTTCAATGACTTCTGTGCAGTTTCTCCCGCCGCGGGCCAATACCTACGAGAGGCCGGATTCGAAAAGTGGGCGAGGGCGTGCTACCCGGGTAACAGGTACAACATAACCACCACGAATAACTCAGAGTGCTTGAACTCGGTTTTCAAGTATCCTCGGGACTTGCCACTCACAGCGCTGATGGATGCCATTCTTGAGACCGTCGGGGACTGGTTCGTGAAGTGGAGAGAGATCACCTCAAAACCTAGGAAAGTTGTAAGCGATTGGGTCGCTAATGCCATTAAAGCAAACTTCGCTGAGTCTCTGTCGATGTTGGCCAGGCCGCTCAGCCCCCACGAGTTCGAGGTCCGCAATGGTCAGTCCACTTGGCTTGTCAACCTCACGGGACGATTATGCAGCTGCAGACGGTTCAACGTTGACCAATACCCCTGTGCGCACGCACTGGCTGCTGCACAATTGCGCGGGGTGGATGTCCACTCACTGGTCAACGACTTCTACAAGGGAGAGGCGTGGCATGCTTGCTACGCGGACGTTTTGTACCCAGTTCCGTCTCCAGACACATGGAGGGTGCCCCCGGAAATTGCCAAAGAGACCTGCCTCCCGCCCAGTGTGAAGGCCCGTCCGGGTAGACCCAAGACTATACGTTACCCCTCGCAGTGGGAAAGGAGATACAAGCGCCGGACGAACTAGACAGTCTATGGGACAAGACATGACGATCAGGTGGGAAAAACATGACGACCAACTAGAATTAACATGACGTTAATGCATCTGTGGGTTTTGGGTTTTGGTCAGGTAGACTAGAATGCGTCTGTGGTTTTAGGGTTTTATTCAGATGCACATGAAGTCCCAGATGGGGTTACTACTGCGTCTTTGTACGTACGTGTGTTGATGTGTGGGTCATTGTACCTTTTTGCTAGTAACTGGTATGTCACTTGTTTCAAACTGGACGGGTAAATGTTGTTGACATGACGGGTAATGTTGTTGACATGACAGTGTCCACGTATTTATTGATTTGTTTTTCCTAAGTGTCTGCGATTAACAATGTCAACACGCCTAAATAAACCATATCAAACGACAGAGGTAACGAATCAAGTTAGACATTAACAATGGCAATCAATCCATCTAAAACGACAATCTAAACGTCAATCCCAAACAGAGCAAAAGGAGGTAGAAATGTCATCAAACCATCGGACTCCAAAGACAGTATTGATGTTAACGGCAACTACAACCACAAAAACCAACAATGTTCACTGTTTCACATAATTACGAGGGGACTACTTAGGATCGTTGTTGAGACCGAAGCCAAGGTGGAAGATAGAGACGCATAGGAGCTGACGGTATGCAGCGATGAAGTCGTCGTCCAAGCCATCGAAGACGCGGTCCCCCATAGAGAGCTGCTGCATGTACCGGATCGTGTACGGGCCACAGTCTCCACTGAACACGGTCATAATTTGCGTCAATGGATATTCGGTAACATTACAAAAACTGAAGGGGGGCGGGACAAGCACTTACGATAGTTTTTTTTTGCGGGATCCCCTTCACGCGGGTGAGGGTCAGGGGGCGGTCAACATTGGCTTTGTGCTTGGAATGCATCTCCTGGTGGTCGGCGAACATGGTGGGCAGGACGTGTGTCACGAGCTTCAGCAATTGGGTCAGCTGGCGCTCTCTTATGAAGTTCGTATCGGGGTCAAACACAAGCACGGTCCATTCAGCGAAGTTGATCTCCAAAGCCACCCAGTGCTCGTTCTTCAAATTCCAGGGGAGCAGGATGTGGTCCACGAAGGCCCAAGGCTTGGGAAACCGATCTGGCAGTACACCATCCATGTACAGCTTCAGCTCGTCAGCGACCACCGAGCCGGTTTGCCGCTCCAGCAAAACCCGGAAGAAATTGTCGAGCACGGCGACGGAGGCGAACATCGGGTCAGTTTGTATGGCCCTGCGAAGGATTGCGCATGCCTGCTCGATGTGCTGCGTAACAGAACTACCATGTCAGAGGCACATCAGGGGGGAATTGCTTGGTATGTGAGGCAACACAACAGACTTTCGCGGGGAGGAGCTTTACCTCAGAGGTTACCCAGTTCGTCGGCACCTCTAGATCCTGGAAGAACTTCTTCTCGAGGAGGGTACCCTCGATAGACCGTGTAGGACTTGTGCCCTCTTTCATCCAAGCGTCGTAGGCGTCCAGCTCTGCCCTAGTCAGAAGGCCCAGGTCAACGGCGTCCTTTTTGGTCTTGGACTTGCTCACCCATGGCTTCTTCACAGGCTGAGTTACCTCGTGCCCAGCAAATGCAGCAGTATCCTTACGGGCTCTCGTCCCCCTCCGCGTTAGCGGCTCGACCTGAGAGGTGTCCTCCGTGTCCATGTCACCCTGCACACACATGACAACGGGAACACTTGAAGCTTACAACATGACAACAGGAAACCTTCAACATGACAACATGAACATTTTAACTGGACAATATTAACGTTAGGAGTGAGGTGACATACCTCCTTCGCCGCCGACGATTCCGCCCTTCCCAGCGAGACTGTGTGGTCGGACTCGTCCAGTCCCTCCCTTCCTGTCCTCTGCAGCTGGCGGATGGCATCCTCAAGGGGTTTGATCCTCGCAGCGAAGTCAGCTCTTAATTCCTTTTCCAGGTCATCCATCTTCGACAACATCAGTGAGAAATCACCCACCGATGGCCCTTGTGTGTTGTCCTGCGTAGGGGATGCCTGGGTCGTTGGCTGGGTGGCGGTCTCCGCTGTCGCCCTCGTGTGCACACCCTTCCTGTACTCTACGCGGAGGTTGTCGAAGAACAAATCGGTCTTCTCTCTAGGGTAGACAGCCCCGTGAATCACCCGTTTTTTTGCCTCAACCTCATCGGGGATTAACACTGTCTGCACACTGTCTTCAAGGTCAAAGCTTTTTAGCTCGTCCTTCTCCTCCACTATGAGGCTGACGATTAACTCGTACTTGATGTTGTGCTCTTTCGACGCGTACCGCAGGCACCGAGGGTGGACATTCACGTCAAGGACGGCAGCAAATTGGGATCGGATTGGATAGAAAGCTTCGTAAGCCCACAACTACATAAACCACTGGGCATGGATGTCAATATTTGTCCAGTGTAAACATAGGCATGTCCAGTTCAAATATATGCATGTCCAGTTTTAATATAAAGGTGTCCAGTTAAATTCTAAGCGTGTCCAGTTATATTATTTGCATGTCCAGTTGAAATATAAGCCAATACCTGAAAGGCGAGGGGGAAGCCAGCTAAAAAATATGACGGCCGAGGGCCCTTCACCCCATGCTGGAGCTTGCGCTGAACAGCGTTTTTGAGGAACTCATGGGTCCTCTTGTAGCAGTGCCTGCCCCACGGGAATCGCAAGAAACCGTCGACGTCGGCCACCATGTTCACCACCCATCCATGAATGTAGTTGCGGGGATCCTTCCCAAATAGCACACCCTCAACCAGCATCAGCAACGCATAGAATTCAACCTCGAACCCTAAACTTCATCGCGGGCGAATGCTCTCTGCCCTTCATCGCCACTAGGAATTCAACCTCGAACTCTTCCATCCTCATCTTCTCCACCCCAAAGAAGTCCTTGACGGCCGACCTGTCCCCATCATTCTCCTCGGGCAACAACATGAATGAGCACTTAAGCCCGGTCACCAGCGCGAACTCTTGGATGAAGAACCGAGCTATTTTGCCGTGTATCATGTACCAGCTCTCATGCTCCTTTCTCGTCCGCAGCTGGCGTTGCAGGACGTAGTGCACCAGTTGGGCTGAGAACTGGACACGGGAACCAAGCCTCGCAATGGCGGCCAACGGGCTTGCCATCAACTTGTTCCAGTCCCCCTCGCTTAGGTACTTGTCCAGGTTTGCAAGTATTGCCGGCCGCCCGTACTGGTTTACACGGCCCTTGTAGTGCTGGTCCTCGGGGACCGCATAGATGGCCTGCAAAAATATCGCACATCTGTCACTCGCACATCGACACTACTATATTCCTTTGATCAAGACTATGTACACCGTACCTCGCCTGTTGTCTGTGAATGGGGAACTCTTCTTACAGACCGGGAAGTCGACATGTTCGCCTGTCCTTGATATCCTGCAAAATTGGGAAGCAAAACCGTAGGACTATCAACAAACATGACAACAAATGTTATAAACATGACATTTTACTAGTAAAAACATGACAGTAAATGTTATAAACATGACATTTCACTAGTAAAAACATGACATAATCCAAACATGAGATGTATTCAAGTATCCCCTGAACTCAGTCCAATATTGGAAGGCATCTCAAAAGTAAACATTTCGAACTCCCCTTGGCCCTATTTTCATAAGACGTAAGCGTCTTTCCCCAATTTCCCCAATCCCCCCAAATCTTCCAATGTCGATAAGTCCCCCAAATCCCCCAATTTCTCCATCCAACTAATTGTTGTTTTCCCCCAATTTATCCATTTAACCCCAGCCAATGTGGAAGACCAATTGTTATTTTCCCCCAATTTCCTTTCTCTCCCCCTCGTCAATTTCCTTTCGGAAACTTTCCAGCCCTTGATGTGTACATGACGATGGTTGAAACTCACATGACAGAGGGAACCTCATATACCTTTGCGCAACTTACTTGATTTCTACATTCCAAACAATGGCAAACACATTTGGATCTGAAACTACAGTTCTCGCCCTAATATTGTGTTCAATCGGAAAGAATTCGGGGGCTTTAGGGTTTCGACTTTACTTACTTGTTGTCGTCACTTGTGTGCAGGGGCGTTAGGGCTTGATATCCGCTTCTTCGTCGTCTCCTCTACCGCCTTGCTCTACTTCTTCTTCGAAACCCTCCCGCTTCTTCCTTCGGTTTTCAGACTTTGAAATGTATGAGAGAGATGAGAGAGATGTATGAGAGAGATGGATAAACAGTCGGGCTCAACCACCCCTTTAATAAACCACTCTCCTAGGCGGTTGAGGTGACAGTTTTTTTCTAAACTGTTAACTCTCTCCCCATCAACCCGCACGCCTCCCTCTCTCTCCTCCATCAATGCAACTGGTGCCTACCATTTGTGTAACCGGTTGGGATGCAAAATTAAAACAATTTGGCCTACCCTTTTGCAAATAATATGGAGAAGGGATAGAGAGGGCAACCCAACCGATTTTTTAGGTTAGTTTTGCAAATATCCCTTAAAATAATACTTATTACAAAATTATCCTTTGTATGTTTTTATGGGGGTATATATGAGACTTACCTAATTAAAAAAATAGATAATATAAATGTTGCCCCTAAAGAATTACGGAGTATTATAATTAATTCATTTTCTTTTGACCATTTATATTGGTGATTAATTCATTCAATTGGACGCAATTTCAAGCATGAAAGTTCACATAATGTTCTTATTTATTCGATCAAATGAATTTGATATCCAATTGCAATATCCTCACAAATTAGAAACTTTATTGTAGTCATTTGAATAAAATAATTAAAGGTCATCAACCATGTGATTACAAAAATAGTTTTAATATATAGGTATTATAATATTCTATTTGAAATCCATAATTAATATCTATTTAATCATAAAATATTTATGACTAAGATAAAATAATTCAAGGTAACTCAATCTTAATCATTCTAAAAATTGATAGGTTTTGTAATCACTTAAAGATATATATGATGTTGAATATTTATTAATCATTTTGTTCACAAAAAAACGGTGGTTATGTGCAAATTTTGACAAGTAATTAATATGTTATGGATTTTCAAGATATTGGGTGTTTTGTGTTGAATTTTTTTAAAATAACAGGTGATTTTGTTTAATTTTAAAAATGAGTGTTCTTTTGTGTTGCATTTTTAGCAAAAATATAAATAATTATATGCAATTCAAAAGTAAAGGGTGGTTTTGTGCAATATTGAGAAATAAAGGTTTGTTTTTTTATAAAAAGTGAAAACATTGATTTTGGACATTAGGCAAACGTTTGAAAAACCTCAGGGGCACTATCCTAAAAAACAAAAACTACAAGGCAAAAAAACCTTAGGAACATCAACAAGAGTTTCCTCAAAATTAAACACATTCTCTTCCTTTTTGGCTTGGGTATGCTCTTATTTTAATTTCAATATTATTAATATAAAAAAAAACTATATACACTGCTAATTTTTACTATGTTTGCCGTTAACTCGTAAAATTATACGGTAGCTTAATTATGTTTAATCGAAATCCACTACACTTAGGATTATCATTAACATTAAGTATAAATTAAATTTGTGTAATTAATACCGATTTCAATAAGATGTAGTGAGCAACTGTATAATTATAAACTGGACTTTGTTGTTCGACTGCGAAACCAACTTTATTCAATGATACCGACAATTCAACTAAAAGTGGAGCATATAAGCTGATTGAATTGCTTTGAAAACACCATATATATCGAAACAATAGAGATTTGGAGCACTAATTTTAAACTTTGAATATGCTAAGGGCTCGTTTGGTACAATGTGGGAATTGAAATTCCCGGGAAGTTATTTTATGGGAATTGAATTCTCAGAAAGTCTAATTCACGAGAATTGTGAAAATATGCTTGGTTAACTTTTTATTTTAGAGGATTAAATATGAGAATTGAAATTTTTTAAATAGAAAATGGGGGAATTGCAACTTACCTAGGAGGGAGTAGGTAAGTTAAATTCATTTGAAATGGAGGAATTTAAATTCATGGGAATTTAACTTTCTGGGTTTTTCTGCGGAAAAAAATTCAACCAAACACATATATTTTAGCTACTTCCTGGATTTTTGTACTTCCTAGGTTTTTCCATTGCCAACCAAACGAGCCCTAAGTAATCATAGGTGAAGTACTCAAAGAGAGGAGAATTAACAACAACACTTTCAACTACATGATAAGGCATCTAGAGTAGAGATCGAACCGACCATCTCTGATTTTAACAATGATCATCGTCAAATGATGCGGATCAAGATGACCTTCTGTGGGTCAAACAATGATCTTGATCCAAGCGAGCTCTCAAGATCGATTCAAGGGCTATTGACGGCAAAGAGTGTCGTCCTCAAGAGGAAAAAGAAGACGCCACCATAGATTGAAGAAAAGATATTTATTTATTTTATTATTATTATTATTAGGGAAATTTCGCCAGGTACCCTCGACGTATAGCGTTTTTCACGGGGTGTACAATAGTTTGTGATATTTCGTGTGGTACCCCTGAGCTTTAATTTTATCTCACCTCGTGCCCTTCTCCGTTAGTTTTAACCGATACCCGTTAAAGTGAAGTGAGCGTCGTGGGTGGAATTAGACGATGGAGTGACAGTGACGAAGAAGAAGTCCGGCCACATGCAGAGCCCATAGAAGACCTCTTCGTCGGCGATCCAAGCACTATACGATCAACTCGACGACAACTAGTGTGGCTAGTGCGAAGATGGCGGTGCCGCCCCTTGCTTCTTTCTGCAGAGTGCAGGTATTTATTTAAATTTTTGGTGTTTTACATTTAGAAAATTTAGGGTTTGAAATTTGGATCTGGGGATATTTGTATTCATTTTGTGATTTGAATTTGCGATTATTTGTTTTTTACATTTCAGAAATTTAGGGTTTATGAGATATGAATTTTGATTTGGGGATTTCAATGTTAGTGTTATACAGGAACTTCGAATTGGGGGTTTTGCTGGTGGGTTCGAATTGGGGGTTTCGTTATTCAGAAATTTAGCATATCCTCACTGTAATTAGTTTAAATGTTGGTAGGTTCTGCCTCTGGTGCTAATGTTGGTGTCTGAATTGGGGGTTTTGTTGTTCTGATTGTTGTAGGATCATGATTTCCGCCATTGGGGGTTAGGAGTCCATCTTCTTCTTTGAAACTCATCTCACATCTGGCCTTCCTCTAAAGTATGTTTTCAATTTCAATTTTCTGATTCTGATTGTAATTTTTTTTCTTTTCAAATTAACAAAAATAATAAAATTTTGCGATACTTACTTTCAGGTCCTTCTCAACTGTTTCTCCTCAGCTCTCTTTGATGAACATATATGGTCTCCGAGCTCAGGTTCCGGGTGCTGTCATCATTGATGGTAATGCTTATTTCTCGTTTTTGGTGTTTCTATTATGTTTTGGATTGTAAGACATAAGCATCATGAGTAATTGAGTACACTGAGAGGATAATCAGTTAATCGCTTTCATCTGATTAGAGAGATAAACTGTTACTGACAACAATTGCTCCTTAACACTTAGTCCTCTAAGCAATATAACCTCACTCTGCCTTTTGCTATTGCTATTGTTTCAATATCATGCTAAAAGGTGGCTTGGGCTATTGCAAATTTGGATTGAGCAAATACCCACGTCCATCTGGGCGATCAACTACATTTTGGGTACGCCTCTAGCCTCCTGCAATGCTTGCTCCATTTTCTAGTCAATTATGTACCTCTTTTTTTTTCTTTTTTTTTATCAATTCATATTTCATGGATGATCTCATATGAAGTTAGTATTGTATTGTAGTGTTGTATTTACTTGTTTTGTTCTTTTCAGGAATTTGGCAACATTGAGACTCCTATGTGCACCCATCTTCGCCACTTTTTCTCCACAATTTTTAGCAGGTTGGTGTTTGTGTTATCTATTTTCTCAGTTTAATGGTTGAAATGGTCTCTTTATCTATGTTAACTAGTGTAAGTCCCGTGCCTAAGGCCCGGGTATTTGACTGAAATTTGATATTGATCATTTTAATTCTTTTAGTTAAAAATTCAAACTGGCTTCTTATTGGTATTAGTTGTTGGGTGTTTGTACACAAGCTTATTTTCAAACAACAGTTTCCTTAGGATATTGGATACTCTCTTCAACCATTTTTGCCTCATTCTCAGAGCCTAATTGAAGTATTTGAGGTGTCTTATATGGTTAACGTGTTCTCAAGATGCTTATCTTCATCCCTCATTGGCTCATATTTGTAGATAAAGGTATGTATCTTGAGATATGGAAATGGTCTAGGCCGGATGTGAATACCTTTACGACACTAGTTCTGAGCCTTGCAGCAGCACTGCATGTTTCTGAATGGCGAATGCACACGTGCATATATTAAAATGTAATATTCCAAAACCAACTATGAGAAGATTACTATAATAATATTAAACAAAATTAATATCTTAATGCTTCTTTTGAAGCCTATTAGCTCAACGGTAGAGCATGTGCTTATGCACAGGATGTGGGTTCGACTCCTACATAGGCTAATATATTAGATTGATGGTCAACAAGGGTGCAATCCATATGATATCTGTCATAGTTGCAATCTTCTCAACCGCCAACAGATTTTAACTTTACATTTCAGTTGTTATTTTGATAAAATAACCTATATGGGACTCGAACCCACACCATGTGTATAACACATTGCTCTACCATTTGAGCTAATAGGTTAAACACATGTGGAAAACTTCACACTATTATTATACCAAACATGTGCGAAAATTCAAACTTAGCACCAGAGGCAGAACCTACCAGCATTTAAACTAGTTACAGTGAGGATATGCTAGAGAAGCATTTTATTTGGTCATATCTGTTATTAGTTTAAATTCTAGAGAAGCATTCTTTACAAGATGAACAACTAACCACTCATAATAGCTAGCAAGTATTAATCGAGTTTGAGAGAACTCTACTAACTGAATACATATAAACCCATGAAACCACATCACTAGTAATTTTCAGTTTCTATTGTGTAGCAGGGATTGCCTTGTATAATCGCCCCCCTTAGACTGAAACCAGGAAAACTATAAACTGAATTCCAATCCCTAAATCCAAACTCGGGAATCCATCATCATCGAAGTTCTTGTATATCGAAATTGAAATCCCCAAATCAAAATTCATATCTCATAAATTCTGAAATCATTGCAACTAAGCCAGACAGGTATAATTAACACTTCGATTACAACAAAACCAACACAAAATTCTGAAATCATTGCAAAATCGTAATCTGAAATCAAATAAAAATGGAATTTTCTTTTCCGTTTCCAACTCTTAGACATCAATAGCAAACCAAAATGCAATTAAAAAACATTATTTTAGAGGGGAAAAAACAATTTGGATCTAGGTCAAAGCTCGAGTGTTGAATTGCTTGGAATATCAACATAGCCAAGTCGAAATTGTCCCGCTCAATGGCGGAAATCATGATCCTACAACAATCAGAGCAGCAAAATCCTCAATTTAAACACCAACATTAGCACCAGAGGCAGAACCTACCAACATTTAAACTAATTACAGTGAGGATATGCTAAATTTTTTAATAACGAAACCCCCAATTCGAACCCACCAGCAAAACCCCCAATTCGAAGTTCCTGTATAACACTAACATTAAAATCCCCAAATCAAAATTCATATCTCATAAACACTAAATTTCTGAAATGTAAAAAACAAATAATCCCAAATTCAAATCACAAAATGAATACAAATATCCCCAGATCCAAATTTCAAACCCTAAATTTCCTAAATGTAAAACACCAAAAATTTAAATAAATACATGCACTCTCCAGAAGGAAGCAAGGGGCGGCACCACCATCTTCGCACTAGCCACACTAGTTGTCGTCGAGTTGATCGTATAGTGCTTGGATCGCCGACGAAGAGGTCTTCTATGGGCTCTGCATGTGGCCGGACTTCTTCTTCGTCACTGTCACTCCATCGTCTAATTCCACCCACGACGCTCACTTCACTTTAACGGGTATCGGTTCGAGGTGAAATAAAATTAAAGCACAAGGGTACCACACGAAATATCACAAACTATTGTACACCCCGCGAAAAACGTTATACCTCAAGGGTACCTGGCGAAATTTCCGTTATTATTACTAGTTTTAGGTTCTTTCCATATTTAGTAACTCCTATGTTAGTTGGAGCTATTTATGGAATGTCTTATTTTAAGTAATACTTAGTTAGGTGAATAAAAGTGGAAAAGAAAAGTCTATCCCTTTAGATATTTTCCTTGACCACTAAGTAGGAATATTTATCTAGGATTATTATTAGTATTTAATATTTATTTATCTAAGTCAAAACTCTATCTTTTACAATGATAGAATTGGTATGTTTGTTATTTAAACCCTTTTCATCATTCAATAAAATTAGATGGGAAAATTATATTGAAGAAACCTTTTTGGCTAAGAGGTTCTTCCATTCCCCCATCCTAAAGCGTTTGCATTCAAGTTATTGTTCGATCAATCATCTGATACCAAACCCTAATCCAAACACAAACCAAAAACAGTGACGAAAAACACTTTGAATATAACCTAGCAACACAGGGCAGTGACGGAAAGAGTAGGGAAGCCGCGACGGTGCTGCGCGTGTGTTGCGCCCAGGCTGCGGGGGATGTTGCGACCGCAACGTGACCTAGGCGTGGCCACGGGTTACAGGTAAACCCGTGACCCGCCGGGTCGTACGGGTCAACGACCCGCCGGGTCCGGGTTGACGGGTTGGCGGGTGGGGATGGGTAGCGGGTTAGGGTTAGGGTCGGGGAATCCATGACCCGTGACCCGGCGGGTCGACCCGCCTGGTCAACCCGCTTTTTCAAAATATTTTTTTTGGAAAATTTATTTTAAATAAAATAAATTTATAATATTATGTAAATTATGTAAGTTATTCTTAAAATAACTCACAATAATACATAAACTAATATGCAATGTGCAATGTGAGACAAATAAACCCCATCATTCTCATTTTATAGACTTGGAAGTCTTCCTTCCCCTCATTTCCAATGTGGGACAAAGGCTTTGTCCCACATCGGAAATATGGAGATAGAATGAGAAGGCATGGGGCTATATATATGTATCCCACTACCACATTTCTTCCACTTCAATTGTTTCCTACATTTCCTACATTGGAAATTAAGTTGGAAATGAAATTTGAGAAATATATTCTCATATTTTTTTCTCTTACATCACACAATGAAATTATTGTGGATGAAAGAATTAATATGGAGATATAATCTTCCTACATTTTTAACACTTCATATCAAAGTGATAAAATGTGTTGTGAAAATAAAATCTTTACATATTATTTATTTATTTATTTTAATAGTCATTTTTTTAAAAAAAAAGATTTTTTTTAAAAATAATGTAACCCGCCGAGTCAACGGGTCGACCTGAACCCGTCAACCCGTGAGATTTACGGGTTAGGGTTCGGGTCGGCCAACCCTAACCCTTGACCCGGCGGGTTGAACCCGTCGACCCGGCGGGTTCGACCCGTGGCCACGCCTAGCGTGACCTACATCGGCCGCTGCCAGCGACAAGCGCGAGCGAAACAACGACAGTCTTGGCGTCTACAGCGACGGTTGTCCTTCTTCTCTGCGATGGTGTTGCTGAATATTCTTCTTCTTTGCGTTTTTGGTTTGTGTTTGGATTAAGGTTTGGTATCGGATGATTGATCGAACAATAACTTGAATGCAAACTCTTTAGGATGGGGGAATTGAAGAACCTCTTAGCCAAAAAGGTTTTTTCAATATAATTTCCCATCTAATTTTATTGAATGATGAAAATGGTTTAAATAACAAACATATCAATTCTATCTTTGCAAAAGATAGAGTTCTGACTTAGATAAATAAATATTAAGTAAATCCTAATAATAATCCTAGATAAATATTCCTACTTAGTGGCCGAGGAAAATATCTAAAGTGATAGACTTTCCTTTTTCACCTTTATTCACCTAACTAAGTATTACTAAAAATAAGACATTCCATAAATAGGTTCAGCTAACATAGGAGTTACTAAATATGAAAAGAATCTAAAACTAGTAATAATAATAATAATTAAATAAATAAAATATCTTTTCTTCAATCAATGATGGCGCCTTCTTTTTCCTCTTGAGAACGACACTCTTTGTCGTCAATAACCCTTGAATCGATCTTGAGAGCTCGCCTGGATCAAGATCATTGTTTGACTCACAGAAGGTCATCTTGACCCGCATCATTCTCCCTCTCTTAGCTTCGATTCGTCATCGAATCGAGTCATTGAAGAGAAGTGGGGAAGGAGCAGCAATCAGAAAGTAACTTCCTTGAGCATCAAATTGAGATGGCGCCAACAGAATTTGAGGCAAAAGAACCTCAAAAATAACACATGTCATAGGGAACATTGAGCAATCAAAAGGAACAATATCAATAGGCTTAATAACCCTATGAACTTCAGAAGTCTCAACATTAGGAAAATTCTCAAGAGGTACAATAGCTAACTCAAGAGAAGTGCCCCCAACGTCCTCATCATTGTCGTTAGGAGCAACCAAAACATCATGCAAAATATTACAGCCAGCTTGCATATCAGATTCGGATGCCTTGTGTAACCCACCGTTGGAAAGCTCGTCGAGTCAGCTTCGCAACAAGACTGAGTTGACTCAATTCCGAGGTTAGAGTCAACGGGAATATGCAAAACAAAATCGGCGCGCTGTGCTGAATCCGGAGCAACGAATTCGATCAACTATAGGCTCCTTAGGCTCAATAACCTCATCGTCGGTTAAGAAAACTATAACCGCTGGAGAAGGGGTGAAAGATGAAGCAAAAGCTTGACGAAAGCAATCTGATAAGTCCTCCTTCAAACCCTTCCTAATTCAGCCCATGATTATGCGAACATGGCGGAAAGGTCGGCCTGGAGTTGTGCCTCTTCCTCTCGTCGTCGTGCCTCCTCAGCCTCTCGTTGTTGGAGAAGCCAAATCTGATGGCGACGTTGTTGTCTACCCCTCTCCTCTTCGATTTCCGCTTGCCGTTGAAGCCAAATGCGGCGCCTTTGAGCCTTTCGCTGTCGTTGAAGCTGATGGGCCGCCCTTTCGAGAGCGAAGAATCCCTCCAATGGATCAGGATCATCATCTCAACCCCAATAGACAGCGCAAGCCATTGAATCAAACGATTAGTAACATCAAGAAAAGACAAGAACTTGCGAAACCTACAGCTCTGGTACCACTTGATACGTTTGGGATACCCGATCCTTCGCCAGTGGACTCGGAATCAAGAACAACGACTTAGATTTGTCCCGATCTTGCAATTATCCTTGCCATTCTCGATGTTTACAATGAATTACAATCAAAGGGGATTCCAAACGTATCACCAACTCCCCGAGTTGCTTTTGTACGTTTTGTGTTGTTTTCATATCCATGCTAAGATTCTTAACATCTAAAGTGAACAAAGCTTAGTCTATCGTCGCCAGTTCATTGGCTTTCCGAATCAAAAGAGGGTATCAATTTGGCGATGAGTGAGAAGGTGTGTTGAGATTTTGGACTGAAAAGAAATACAAGAAGCAAAATTTTAGTCATTCCAACTTCTCTTTAAAATTGTAGCAATATACAAAATCTCGATGATATTTGACCATGAATCTTATTGAAATACCATTTTAGATATTCTAAAATCTCAGTGGTACGTGACCAATACTTCTTGAACTTTGCCCCCATTATTAAGATTAAAATACCATTTTAGACATCTCAACTTGTTTTTGAAATTGTAGCATTATACAAAATCTCAATGATACTCGATCAATACTTGTTGAACTTTGCCACCTATTTTTAATCCATGTAATGAATGGTCAAATCATCATTAAAAAGCAAACTTTTTACACCAATCTTAATCTATCATATCCTCTAACAACAAATTAGTTGTAATTATGCTCTTATAAAATATATTCACCACCTATATATAACAAAATTTTCCACCCCACTTCCTTTCATCATCCATAAGAACATCAAGCAAGTATATATGGGAGTTGATAAATATACCACTAATTTTTACTGAAAACACTGTTAAATTTTACAACTTGTTATGGAATTTAATTTTGCGACAAGTTGCGAATGACCTTGTCAAATGTGCTAAAAATTCAAGGGAAAAAGTTTAATATTCCCATTCTTATCCAAAAATAAATAATTTTAAAAAATACATGTAAATTTATTAAAAAATCACTCTTTATTAAATTTTATTTACAAAAAATATCCTTTATTTTGAAACTTCTACAAAATATAATTAAAATTGTACAATACTCTTTATTAAAAATATCCTTTACAAATTCATAATAATTATTTTTATAAAAATAATTAGCATGTTTCATATTTATATAATGGGTGGTGAGGAATTGTTAACTTTTCAATAATAATGGGTGATTTTGCAAATAAGTGTTAATAATGTGTTTTTTTAATTATATTAAAGTAATTCGTGGGAGCTCTGCAACTACTTATAAGTTTCTTTTTTTTTATATATAAAATTGCAGAGCTCCCTTTTTTAAATTAGAGAAAACTAATTAAAATACCATCACCTTCAAGGGTATGGTAAAAATATATCCTCAACTTTTAAATGTAATAAAAATATCCCGATCTTTGAGGGTAGTGGTAATATATTACCACGTGTTTTCTCACAGGTTAAAAATGCTAACAGTGTAGCTTACGTGGATTTTGTTTTGACAAGGCAACCTGCGTGGAAACCTTTTTACAAATTAGCACTACAATTGGATTTTCTTGAATGGTTTCCTTAGGAAAAAATAAACTGACAACAAAATTAATTAAACCCGAAAAACGAAATTGATTCAACCAAACAACTAATCCGATCAAAATTGCCTTAAATTGTTACAACACGACTATTCCTAAAACCAAACGTATCGACAACAAAACTAAATCGACAACAACATGAAGAGGGGAAAAACAAAACTTACCCAGTCAAGTCTGTGAACAAATCAAAAAGAAAGAAGATTTGAGAGAGACAACTCAAGATAGGCTACCACGAGGGAGGAAGACTGTCATTGAAGAGGAACACTACCTGGAAGACTTGGAAGACAATTCAAGAGGCGACCACAAAAGAAGATAGGAGGGAGGAAGAAACATTGGATGTGAACCCAGTCCAACTCTTTATTTTCTTCTTAAGGAAACCATTCAAAAGCCCTTGTCAAAAAAATCTACATAGGCTGTCTTGTGAGCATTTTTGACCCGTGAGAAAACCCATGGTAATATATTACCATTACCCTCAAAGATCGGGATATTTTTATTACATTTGAAAGTTAGGGATATATTTTTACCATACGCCCAAAGGTGGAGGTATTTTAATTAGTTTTCCCTTTTAATAAAAAATAAAAATATTTTTCTTTTTAATTAGTTTGGCACTTTTTGTTTAAAAAAAATAGTGGAATTCCCATATTATTTAATTTTCTTTTTAAAGTCAAAATAAATAAGCAAGTAACCTAAGCACAAAAAAACAGCAATTCAGTATTTGAAAAAAAAAACAAGTAATCTAAGATCAATATTAGCAATTCAATTTTTTTAAGCAATGGAGAGATTTTAGTGAAAAAAATATGCAAGTTAATTACTTTATATTCTCCTTGTTTTGAAGATTACCGTTCTCTGAAGTGTATTGCAACACCATATAATATTCCTTCTTTTGGTGAGAGGCAGTCCATATGTTAAGTTAGGAGTAATTGCAGTTCTTCCAACAAAATCTTCAAACATCTTTCTAAGCTCTGTTGTTGCACGTTTATACATCTTCATGATATCGCTTCTCAAAGTAGATCGACTTATCAACTTAAAATTCATATTCAAACCAGTTATGTATCTTTTGAACCCAATATGATCTACTATGCTGAACACAGTCGAAGTTTTGAGTTTCCAACCTCGCAATTCCATTTCATTTTCTATTGAAATTTAGAGTGTGTTTAGATTCCATTGCATTTTAATTACAATGCAATTATTTTACCTCATTTTATGTGAGCGTTTGGTTGTATAAATAAAAATCTCGTAAAACCCAAGATAAAACAGTAATTTAATCAAATGATCACATAAATCAAGATAAAATAATTGCATTATAATTAATATATCATGGAATCCAAACACGGCATAAATTTAAACACCTTAAAAATTATGTTAACCAAACACCAACTTATTTATTTGCATTATAAACATAATACAATTGGAATCCAAACACTAACACACCCTTAATCTTCTTACACAAATTATATTTACCATGTTTGTTATGTGACCCTTGAGGTGTGATGTCCCACTATTCCTTCTTGTTGATAATAATTTGTCCACATTAGAAACATTTTGGATTCTCTAAGCCATCAACTAAGATTTATCAAAGTGAATCCATATTTTGGATCTAACTTGTTGAGTCTTGCGTGAAGAAAATCTCATTCTCATGAATAGAAGGCTTACTCAAATCACCACGCCACCAACCTATTGAGATATGTTAGGATATGTAGATTGTGTTGATAGTTGCATTAGTGGGCTGAGTGATAATGTCGAGTTTGTTGACGGGTTAGTCTCGTGGCTAACAACTATCATTCTTTTCAACTAATAAAATGGTCATATAAAACAGGCGGTTTTTTGGTTCAATTGGAACAAACCTGAATCTATATATCTATATATAACTTTAAGTCAGAAGACTTTGATGAGATGGCGATCGGTCCTTAAATCTAGGTACTTTGACCAATCACGTTTTATCTACTCTTTCCTCCTTTTTTTTTGTGAGAAAGTCTCTTCCTAATTTCATCATCAGCTCTTGGGTTCCCACCGCCTCTGACTATGACTGCCTCTCCTCCACCTCTAGGGTTCCACCCTACCGCCTCTCCTCCGAATCCATCTCCTACCGCCTTCAAGCTTTTACCGGCTCTCCTCCGAATCCTTGACTGCCGCTCACTTGCCCCTCCTAAATCTTAATCGACCTTCCACCACCGGCGATGGATTTCAAGAATGAAGTAGCAATTGACCATGAGTGCCGCTCACTTGCCCCCACCCCTTTCAATGCCCATTGGGATGACAGATGACTACTACTGAGTTTGTTTTACATTTTTGTTCAATGCCCATTCCGCCACCCTTTGGTATAACTATATAAGTATTTGTTATACATTTTGTTCAATTTCCACCCCTTTCCTCACAAAATCATTCTATTAAGAGTTTTTTATTAGTAGTATTTTTATATAGATTATACTCCGTATTAGATAGATGGGTTTGTATATAGGTTTATTACATTTTTAAATTCTTCCCTTTTTTTGGGTCAAAATCTTAACATCTAATTGGATTTCTATTTTTTAAAATCATTCTGTTAAGGTTTCTTCTATGGCAATGATTTGTTTTTATCACATTACCCATTTGATTTTTTTTTTAATTTCTTCTTAATTTCTGGATAAATCTGAACTTTGATTTGGTTAATTATCCATTTCCCCTCTCTGTTATAAATACTAATACCTTACTAATATGTTTTGATTTTTCTATGTAGATTTTCCATTTTCTATGTCTGATGTCTAATTATATATATTATTATATTAATAGGTTTTGATCGAATTGTTTATTGTCCAATTTTGTTATTTCATTTCACTACATTTAGATCACATCATATATGCAAATGTCGTAATATGTAAATTATTATTATTTTTTCTCCTCTTATGTAGTTAGGATTTCTTCTACTTTTACATAATTAATAACATTATATTCTTTCCTAACACATAAATATTGGAAAATATTTTTAAAAAAATTATTTCTATATGTATTCCTCTCTTTAATCCATTTTATTTGTTCTTATGAATATAAAACAAATCTTTTTTTGTTCTTTTATGTTTTGCAGCCTTATCGACTTTGGAAGAGCATAAGGCAGGAGCTCTGTTAATTTTGTTTCTACCTAGGTTGTATCCGATCAAAATGACGGGATTTAACTTTAATACATATTTTTATGGATAGTTGTTGTTTTTTACATATATGTTTCGTTTTTTAAATACAAAAGCGTAGCATACCTATTATGTATTTATTTATTATTATTTTTATATAAACGCGCTATGGCGCGGTAATCGTACTAGTATACTTTTATTCATAATAATTCACATGTTGATTACAATTACTACTTATAGTATATACATGTTTTAAATTAAAATATTGAGTGTATATTATTTAATTAAACTATTGACATATATTTTTTAATAAAAATGTGTGCAATAAGTATTACACTAGCTTGTATATTGTTTGGTTTTTATATAGGCACAATTTTGTTTGGTAAAAAAGGCGTGCACTGAGTATGAATTTTTTTTAAAAATATATTGTTTTTTTTTTATCTTAGTCCAGTTCGATCGACTCAGTCATTCTACATCTAGATCGGGTACTGTATGTCCCATTTAAGGGGTTGACCCTCCCACTCACAAGTGACTCCATGTTTCCAAAGGGATTCGAACTTCGAACATCTAGGCATGGGATGTAGCCCCACAACCACTACACCAACTGGTGATTGGTAAAAAAATATATTGTTTAATGTTTCGTTTCTTACTTACAAAAATAATTAGTAGCATTGTTAGTATAACTTTAAAGAAAATAATAATTATATATTAAAATTGTGCAAAAAATACATTATGAGAAATTAAAAAGTATAATAAAATAAATATTAAAATATAGGGAAAACGAATTAAAATACCCCACCTTTAGGGGTATGATAAAAATATATCCCCAACTTTTAAATGTAATAAAAATATCCCAACCTTTGAGGGTGATGATAATATTTTACCTTGTGTTTTCTCACGGGTCAAAAATGCTGACAAGGTAGCATACATGGATTTTTTGACAAGACAACATACGTGAAAGGCTTTTTTAGAAATTAGCACTAAAATTGGGTTTTCTTGAACGAGTTGCTTAGGGAAAAAAATAAAACGATAACAAATTTAACCCGAAAAACGAAATTGATTCTACCAAGCAACTAATCCGGTCAAAATTGCCTCAAATTAACACAACACGACTATTCCTAACACCAAACCGACAACAACCACAACAACAACGAAGAGGGAAAAAAAAAAAAACTTACCCAACCAAGTCCGTGAACGAATCAAAGGGGAAGAAGATGTGAGAGAGAGCTCAAGATAGACGACTACGAGGGATGAAGACTGATATTGAAGAGGAACCATGAGCTACCTGGAAGATCCGGAAGACAATTCAAGAGGCAACCACGGAAAAAGATATGAGGGAGGAAAAAACATTAGGTATGAACCCGATCCAACTATTTATTTTTTCCCTAAGGACACTGTTCAGGAAAATCCTTATAAAAAAAATCCTTAAAAAAAAGAAAAAAGGAGGACAAAAAATTGCGTCTGTCGGGAGTCGAACCCGGGTCTATTGCTTGGAAGGCAATTATCCTAACCGTTGGACTACAAACGCTTTGGATGCTTACTTCAGTCAGGGATTTTAGTAAACTAGGTACCAACTTCATTAAATTCAATAAAATAATATAATAATAGTAATAGTGGTAGTTTGATATCAAAATGTCTTTTAACGTATACATTACTTTCATCCAGCTCAATTTGGGCATTTAAAACTTGAGTTCTTCTCTGTATTCTGGAGAACAACGTGTCCTTTCAAACACATGTAATATGTTAATATATGTACTGTACTACTGTATAATGTATATGCAAGGTTCAACTAACTTGCAAGTTTTGGCGCTACTTAGGTCAGCTGGACGGACCCCACTCTAGTGGGTCCCACCCTGGTCCCGCCTCACCTCAAACCTCCCCTGTTTTCAAAGCTTCCAATGCCATCCACTTCTTCCCCTTCCACTCTCTCAGCCACTCTTCCAACACTCCATTCAGAATCTCACAATGATCACCACCACCACCCCCACCGCCGCCTCCTTCTCCCACCTCCCCACCGTCTCCTTCTCCAACCACCACCTCCCCCACCGCATCTCTTCCTTCACCCCCTCCCACCAATTGACCCCCCTCTCCCTCCGCCGCTCCAAGCTCCCTCTTTTCTTCTCCGGCGGTGGCGGAGCTGGCGGAGGCGGTGGAAACGGCGGAAGCGGTGGAGGAGGTGGCGGTAATTGGAATGACGACGATGACGATGATGAAGAGGAGGTGGATATAGTAAAGAAAAACCAGGCGGAGGCGATCTTTGCGATGGCGAGACTCGGAAGGACTATGAGCACCCTGCCTGCTGATCTGGCTGCGGCGGTGAAGGAAGGGCGGATTCCAGGGCCGGTGATCACCCGCTATATTGAGCTGGAGAGGTCCCCCTTCCTCCGGTGGCTTCTCCAGTTCGGCGGCTTCAGAGAGAGGCTCCTCGCCGATGACCTCTTCTTGGCTAAGGTCGCCATGGAGTGTGGTGTTGGCATCTTCACTAAGGTCTCTCCCTTTTCCTCTTTACAAATTGTGTATCCTGATGATCTCATATATATGAATCAGTTACCTTATTTCCAACCACTTATTTATGAAATTCAAATTTTTTTATATCAAAATTTGGGGCAACATCTATTATATTTGGAAATGGGGATGCCAATCAATTACCTGATGATTGCTTACAATTTTTAAGAACAGAATCTCCAAGTGATTCCCATTTAAGAGATTTTGGAGTTTTGGGTAAATTTTAAAGCATTTTTCGCTCCAACAGATTCCCCGTGTCATTCTTCAAAATGAAGAAGCATTAAAAAAACAGAGACTTTCTAAATCTGAAACATAATTCAAATCTTAGAAATTGAGAAGCTGTTGAAATTGAAGTAAAAAATAATTTGAAAAAGATGTATTTTGTTTCCACATTTCCAATCAATATAAATAACCTCTAGTCGATATGAAATGCCATTTTTAAGGGCTGATAAACCGGCTTTGTCAGTGTTCGAGTTTGTCTATGGCATGAAATGAATTCAATCAGATTGGACTGATTGCCCCACCCATTCTCTCTACTTTCTTCTGCTATTCATCACTTTGAACAAAATGGAATCTTTTAGTATATAACACACATTATAAGCAAAACGCTACATTCGGATTGGATGTGCTGATTTCTTCAAGTGTTTCATTCTTACATCTTTTGTCCCCATCTTGAAAAATAAGTATACTGTCCTTTCTTTCTCATCCTTATTTGTAGACTGCAGCTGAGCTGGAACGGCGTAGAGAGAACTTTACCAAAGAACTAGACTTCGTTTTCGCTGATGTGGTAAGTACTTACGAACCCAAACCAATGTATTCCTATGGCGAATCATTATTGTACTAATTTTTACATTCATCTTCAGGTCATGGCACTGATTGCAGATTTCATGCTGGTGTGGCTTCCGGCTCCAACTGTTTCTCTCCGTCCACCTCTTGCACTCACTGCCGGTCCCATAGCTAAATATTTCTACGGCTGCCCTGACAATGCTTTCCAGGTTTCTTTCTCTTTCAGTTACTTCTCCTTGAGCAACCAACTTGTTCTGATCTTCAACTTCCTTCGTCTTTGATCGACTTTTCAGGTTGCCTTGGCTGGAACTTCATACACAGTCCTGCAAAGAGTTGGCGCAATTGTAGTATGTTTTCAAAACTTGCTTCGTCAATATCTGGATCTGTTGGACCTTTTCGGTCTAACTTATCTGAAATATATATATGTCACTTGATCATGGTAATTATTTGAGCTTTTGTACAGCGAAATGGAGCGAAGTTATTCGTAGTTGGGACAAGTGCATCCTTGGTAAGTTAATTGTTACTTTTGTAATTTTTTTATCGGCATTTTCGTATGTGAATTCTTTCATAAACGGGTAAATGATGCAAACCTCTCAGGTTGGGACAGCCTTTACAAATGTGTTGATCAATGTAAGGAAGGCCTTTGACAAATCCTATGCTGTCGAAGCAGAGGACGTGCCTATTCTACCGATGAGTGTGGCTTATGGAGTGTATATGGCAGTGTCGAGCAACCTCAGGTAAGCCCATATGTCTATTTCAATGTCATTTGTCTTACCATTCTTTCTTCGCGACAATCAACGAAATGTGGCTTCATTTGGTGTTCCTAGGTACCAAGTGCTAGCAGGAGTAATCGAACAGCGCATTTTAGAACCATTGCTGCACAAACAGAAGCTGCTGCTGAGCTTGATCTGCTTTGCTGTTCGAACCGGGAACACGTTCTTGGGATCTCTTATGTAAGATCAATCTCCTTTCCTCGATTTCCCTTTTTATCGGATCAAAGCCATTCGCAGGCTTCACTGAGTATCTTTGATAATGGTTTTGATCATCACAACAGGTGGGTAGATTACGCTCGTTGGACAGGAGTTCAGAAAATACGAGATTGATCCCCAATGCATTGATTCAAATCAATGGGGTTGAACTGTGCAGAAAGGTTGCCTGCTTTGAGCTCCTTCCCAATTAGAGAGCTGGAAGGAGACAACAACAAAAAAGGAACACCTGCAGCAAGTTGATCCTGATTAGGTGTGTTTGTGTATTAAATCATGGTAATTGGTAAGCTGGCATTCAGTGGACGATTGTAAATTAAATGAAAGGGTTATTTGAAAGTCATTTGTAAGTTGCGGAAACTATATACACCGCAAATGGTCGTCCAAAGCGACGTAAAACAACGTCAAATCCGACGTTGCTATCCTCGCTTTGGACTTTGCCTCATGACAAAGTCAAGATTAATCCAATGTACGTCAGAACGTTGTAATTCCACATTGGATTTGGCATGGAGGATAAGGCTCGTGGGTTTGGAGCGAAGCTTTGTCAAACATCTTATACTGCAACACAACATCGGATTGGACGTTTAAGAACGTTGAATTAGATGTTGATCTTTGTCATGGCAAAGAAAAATTTCATCAATTCGACTGGAATCAAACAAACAACTTTTGCAGTGATGGGTATCTATCTTCGGGTTTATTTCTTGATAGATACCCATCAACTGCAAGAACAATTGTGGATGACAGTTAATGCAGATCTTCACCTTTGCATTAAAATTTTTATTTAGTTTACTGTGATCAAACAAATGACTTTTGAATTGATGGGTATCCATCTTCAAATTTAATCCCCAATAGATATCCATCAATTTCAAGAACAATTGTGGATAATAGTTAACTAATGTAATCCCCGCGCCATGACGCATTTATATAAAAAATTAATTATAAATGAAATAAAAAAAAACATCAAACCCATCATATTAGCTACGTTATACTTGTGTCAATGTTCTTAGTCTTGAGAGATTGGAAAAATATTAATGTGTCATAGTAAATTAAATTCAAAATAAACTCAAAAGGTAAAAAGTTCTAATAGTCAAATTCAAGCATCAAAGAATCACTAAATATGATAAAAAAAAATTTGGTCTGAAGTAAATATGATAATTTGATAAATAGAATCTGATCTAGGTTTGAATCCATTAATGAGAACAAATATTACTTACACAAGTCACACAATCACTTGGATCAAATTTTAAAAAAAAAATTAGTCTAAATCAATTGGGCTTGTATCTCAATCATTTACTCTTCCTTCTCGATTGATTCCTCCTTCAATTGGGAAACATGTGTACACCTGCAGCTACTGAGTAAAAGAACTTCAGGATATATTTGATTTCTCCTGCAGTATCAAACTCTATATGCTCGAATTGAGGAGATATTTAATTTATTTTTATTTTGACTTTTTTCATTAAGTTGTCAGTAATATTTGGTTGAATTTAACATATGCCAAATTGGCACCTAATCTCAATGGATCGAGGGTATCATCCAAATCCACAGATACTTGCATATCCTATAATTTGATAGATTCTTTCTAAACCACATCACTTGAGTTCTCTTCAATTCCAATGTCTTCTTTAAAGAGATAAGGAAAGCTGCAACTCATTCAATAGTGCAACATAAACTTAAGATTGTAGTAATCTTACATAACACAGATGGAAAACAGAATGAGAAGAATGTAGGAAGGATGGAAGCTGATTTAGAAATCTGAAATTGAAAATAGATAGTAGTTATCTTACCACCAATAATTGAAATTTAGTTCGAAAGATATGAATATGGGTGAATTAGAGCAACATATAATAAGGAGATAATGTCAGAAAATCCAATAGTGCGTATATAAGATGTAACATCAACTCCAATTTCATCAACAAACTATGCTAAGAGAGAACATTACCATCAACGAGGAAAACTCTAAACAAAATAAGAAGAATGTGTGAAGGATGGAAGTTGAATTACAAATATGAAATTAAGAACAAGTTTGAAGATCCTGAATTTTAGAAACAGAATCAAAGACATATATCCAAAGGCAGAAAACTAAATATTGATACCTCATTCAATAATGCAACATATATAAACTCAAAGACAATGGTAATCTTTCATAATACAAATGGAAAATAGAATGAGAAGAATGTATGAAGGATGGAAGCTGATTTAGAAATCTGAAATTGAGAATAGATTATAGTAGTAATCTTACCAAAGGCACAAAACCAAATATTGAGACCTCAGTTTTCTTTCCTGCAATTTCCCCCTTTGTAACACCAAATCAAAAGTTAAATTTTTTCCACAAAATATGAATAAATAAAAAACACAAATAGGTAATGTGATAAAAAAACAAATCATTAACAGAAAAGCTACCTTAGCAGAATAATTTCAAATCTTAGATTAAAAAAAAGAAAAGAAATCCAATTAGATGATAAGATTTTGACAGAATTAACAGAATGATTTTCAAATGCTAGATTAAAAAAAATCGAAATCCAACTAGATGTTAATATCAAACTAAAACTTTCATTGAAGGGAAGAGGAATTTAAAGATCAAACAACAACTTTTAAAGTACAAAAAAACAACACTACATAATATATTTAATGGACATCGGATTAGTCATAAGTCTTGATTTTCATATTTGATAATATCAGTGAACTCAATGAGTTATTGAGTTCACTGATAACATCTACAAATGAATGAAGGTAGGTAGCATTAAGACTGCATATGATCGAGGATTGGAGGTTATACCTTTACCATCTATTCATTGTTTCCAGTTTCCACATGACACTCTAAATCCAACCTTAAGTGAAGCATCCCAAAATCATATTTCCAGTTTCCACATGACACTCTAAAGTCAACCATAATTCAAGCATCCCAAAATCATATTTGCAGTTTCCCAAAATCATAATTCAGGCATCTCAAATGATCAATGAAGTTGTCAGTATACTCCCCTTCTCATGTGATGACAAAAACAACATTTTACAAACCCTAACGATTCTACTGACAAGCAAACCCCAGAGGACTTGGGTGGACCAACAAAGAGTTTGAAGAGAATAATGACAGTTCTGACGAACATAATCCACCACTCAACCAAAGCATATCACAAACAAGGAACATGACGGTTCTTATGAAAAGAACCCACATAATTAAGAAAGAACACCAAAACGGAGCTGCAACCTCCACCTCCTTCCACCCTCAATCCACACCCCACCCGCACCCCATCCATCTCCTGCCAAAAGGAGATGCGACCTGCCACCCTCACCATCTCCACCCCATCCACCCTTTTAAATGATGCAGGAAAACACGACCTTATTAAGCCATGTATCCAACAATCTAAATTCCAAGCATGAACCAGTTGGTAAGCCAACAGATAAATAGACCTACAATCCAGACATTTTAACTTACCCTAAGTTCCAAGCATTTCACATGATCGAGTTTAGGTGTTGCTAGGGCAGTCATAAATGAAGATGAGAATAGTGGTGGAGAGGTCGGAGTCTGTTTCTGGTTTACAATGGTCTAAGAAAATCATAAAGAGTAAATTACTGTGGTCTGCAAGGCACGAGAATTAGGGTGTGAGAAGATGGAGATGGCCATCAACTATCATCTTTCTTTTCTTCTTTGACAAAGGCTGATCCCTCCACCATTTATTGATCAAGCTGTTGAGAGATTGAACTAATGTGAAGAGACCAAAAGTGTCCCACATTGGTAACATGGACAAAGAAACCTTAATATATAAGCTAGTGAGTTACTCCTCCTATTGTCAATTGGTTTTAGGATAGAACCCCGCTCGACTTATGTGCTAGGCTATTAGCGCAAGGGTACACATGTGCACACGACCCCCGATCCCGAGTCCCAACAGACTTCAATACAAGCATGATTACTCGCCTGCTTTGCTTTCTTTAGCAACAATCTCTTCCAAGGATGGAACGTCCTTTTAGCCAAGAATTTGAAATCTGATTTGATCAAACTCAGAGTCTTGTCCAGCCACCAGTTGGTAGCTTTGTTGTTTATGGGTGTAATCTTTCAGAAGACCAACATCTTCATGACATTTCATCAAGTCTTGAGTTTTGATGAATATAGATCTTTGCTTGCTGAAAAGAGATTCATTTGTAACTGGCAGGGTGAAAGAGACACATGTCTCTAAGTTGGATGGCGAAGATTTTGCTTATGATCTATGAGTTGGATAATAAAGTGTATAAATAAGATGATGAAGTATAGGAATAAAATGATGAGTATGAATAATAATATGAAGTGCATATGTATTATTATTTGAGAATTTTAAACCACGACATTTAACGTTCACCAGCGACCCATGAGATCCGGGATATACATACATACATGCATGCATGCATACATACATACATACATACATACATACATACATACATACATACATACATACATACATACATACATACATACATACATACATACATACATACATACATACATACATACATACATACATACATACATACATACATACATACATACATACATACATACATACATACATACATACATACATACATACATACATACATACATACATAGGGAAGCGTTAAAATGTAAAACATCCTTAGGGTGTAAAATTGCTTAAGGTGTAAAATTTTGTAAAACTAATACACGCGTCCACATTTTCAAATCTCACACCCCGCGTACAACAGTAGAAGCATTGAAGCAACGTCTCGGACTCCCACACCCGCACCCACCTTGAGCCACCTCCGGCCACCAGCGCCTAGCCACACTCGAGCCCACCCCTGTGCACACCCCCCGAGCCCTGTGCGCACCTCCGGCCACCAGCGCCTAGCCACACCCCGAGCCACCTGCTGCCCAGTCGAGCCACAATCCGCTTCTTCTCTCGTCGCTCTCCACGCCACCCATGAAGCCACCTCCGGCCACCACCCACCACCCACTCGAACCACCTCCATCCGGCACACCCCCGAGACCGGAACCCCCTTGGTTCGTGCCCAACCGAGCTCACACCAAGCCCATATGCCCCAACCGTGATGTTCGACCTTTTTGGCTCGAAACCATTCGAAATCCCGATTTTTATCCTTGTTTCAATTCGAATTTGGTATGATTTCTAACCCTAAACTTGTTTATTACAATTATTTAGATTGTTTGAATGATTTAGGTTGAGATTGAAAACCTAGGGTTTGATTTAGGAGCGGAATTTGGGGCTTTTTGCCAAAAGCCAAATTGATTGAAATTGATGATATGGTTGTGTTGATGGGTTGATTTTGAGCTAATTTCATGTTCATATCATTGCCAAATTGTTTATGGATCATGAGCTAATTGAATTTTAGAATTTTATATTGCGATATGCTTTAGAATTTAGGTTTTTTTTTTTGCCAAAAGCCAAATTGACTGAAATTGTTGATATGGTTGTGTTGTTCGATTGTTTTGGAGCTAATTTCATGTTCATAGCATTGTCAAATTTTTTATGGATAATGAAGTAATTGGTTTTTAGAATTTTATTGCGATATATTTTAGAATTTGAGGTTTTTTTGCCAACATCCAAATTGATTGAAATTGATGACATGGTTGTGATGTTGGGTTGATTTGGAGCTAATTTCATGTTCATAGCATTGTCAAATTGTTTGTGAATCATGAGCTAATTGGATTTTAGAATTTTATTGCGATATGCTTTAGGTCAATTAGGTTCTTCTATTTTAGCATGAAAATCATAATTTAGCCTATTAGCTCAATTGGTAGAGCAATGTGTGCTTGCACAAAGATGTGGGTTCAAATCCCACATAGGTTACATAATAAAAAAGAGCGCAACAATCGCAAATTGTTAATCATGCACATTATAATCTTAGTTATGCACATTTTAATCTTATTTATGTACTTTAATTTTAAAAGCTTATACGTAAAAAAATCGATTTCAAACTCACATCTATCAACCTAAATTATGCGAGAGGTGAACCCAAACTATCAAAAGTAAAAAAAAAAAAAAATTAAAACATCGATTTCAAAAGCACATCTTTTGTCTTATTCATGCACATTATGATCTTACTTTTGCACAATTGTATTCTAAATCTGTACAATTTTATCTTACTTTTGCACAATTGTAGTTTAAATTTGCACAATTGTACCCTACTTTTGCACACTTGTATTCTAAATGTGCACATTACAATTTTTTTTTTTTTAACTTTATGTTCTTATATTTGCACTTTAAAGTTGCACAAATGCATGCACTTCACAGCTGCACAAATGCACTTCACAGCTGCACAAATGCACTTCACAGCTGCACAAATGCACTTCACAGTTGCACAAATGCACTTCACATCTGCACAAATGCACTTCACATCTGCACCAATGCACTTCACAGCTGCACAAATGCACTTCACAGTTGCACAAGCTTCCATTCAGCATATAATCGTACATGAGCAGCATGTTCTTGTGGTTCCAACAACATCCAAGGAACCTGCTGAGAAGGAATCACGTACACCACTGTCGGCATGATTATTGTCCTTCTGATAATTGTATTTTGCTGCGATTGTCAATGGCCAGAGCTTCTTCACAGCGATGATCTCCCCATTGTCCAGCTCTGCACGGTAGACTGTGCCTGAACATCCCTTGCCAATGACATTGGCCTCCACTAAGCACTTGAGGACTTGGTCTACTGAGAAGTTCAGCTTCTGGAAAGGGGTGAACTGCCATGTCCAGGACCGCCAGGCGTCTTCTCCCATCTCCGAATCATAGTCACCTTTCATCAGTTTTCTTGCTCGAGCAGTTGCAGTTATGCCAAGGATAACCAGCACTACAGTTAGAGCAACAAACAGTGCAATAACAACCTTAATCCAACGTGATTGTCCTCCATTTGGACTTTGAATCCCTTTTCCATTGTTTAAGAAACAGGAATCACGACCTTGTGAGCACAACCCTCGATTACCTTCCAGCTCTGCCGATGAAAGCTGTCTGAACAACTTATTATCGGGTAAAAGGCCTATAAAATTGTTGTAAGACACATTGAGAGAGACCAGATTGTCCATTCCAGATAGAGCAGTCAGATTTCCTTCAAGTTTGTTGTGAGAAAGATCAAGTAGGGATAGCTTCTTGAGAGTGGAAATCTGAGAAGGGATTTCGCCACTGAGAGCATTCCAGCTGAGGTTTAGAGCAATGTTAAGGTTCTCAATATTGAACAATTCATCTGGGATGCTCCCAGATAGCTGGTTGTTGCTGAGGTCTAGTAATTGCAGGTCTGAACAGGTTTCTAGTGAAGAAGGTATTGATCCAATTAAGAAAGCAAGACTTACTACTAGTTCAAGCAATCATTTGAAAAAATGATTTAAAATAAATCAGATTGACTAAATTTTACTCCAATGTCGCATCCCACATAGAGAGACTTTTTAACTGTAAACTCTGTAAGCCAGTCATTTATAATCTCTTTTTGCAGGTGGCTTTGGTAAACCTCATTAATCAAGTGAAAATCAACTTTTTTTATTCGGGTGAACAACAAAGCAAAATTTTCATTTATTATCAACAAGCAAGATTCTGATTTATGCTAGGAGTTTGCAGGAGTAGTAAGGATCAGAGAACCACTCATAGAAGGAAGCATATTTTTCTCTAAATTAATGATGAACCGACTTACTTTTGCACACTTGTATTCTAAATGTGCACATTACACTTTTATTTTTGCACTTTATATTCTTATATTTGCACATTATAATTTTATTTTGCACCTTATACTCTTATTCATGAAGAGAAACATCGTACTTGTAAGGGATAAACATATATAGCCTATGCGGGATTTGAACTCGCATCTTTGTGCATATCACATCGCTCTACCATTTTGAGCTAATAGACTTTTAATGGCACAATCCCCATCAGTTGCATAATCTGACAGCAAAAACAACCTCCCAGTAACGTGAGAAACTTTCGAAAAATTCAGCAAGAACCCCCTTTAACTACCTCATTAATTTCTACCAAACATCCAAATTACATTTTCTTTGTTTCCATGAGTTTGAAACCCCTAGAACAATTTGAAATGGTAGTCAACTTTCATTAAAATAAAAGGATACAAGTGACATGTAGAAACAAAAGACAATCTGAACCCAAAAGAATAATTCTGGCATAAAAGGATCCATACAAATCATAACATGAAACAAAAATTTCCAAGAGTTTGAGTGAAACCCTTCCTGAATGACATACCTGAAACTACATAGCTCTTAAATGATCAACCGGGCAAGTATCCATTGCTTATAACCACCACACAGGTTGTATATGTAACAATAATGTAAGTGCAGTGACTCCTGAACTTAGTTTAGTTCACTTCAGATGATAAGTGCAAGCTTATGTGATTCAAGGGGCCAAATTGAGATACATGTCCTGAAAAAATTTCAATGCCAAGTGTATACACCCTTAGACTAAAAGAGAGAGAGATGATCTCACCCTGGCAATAATAAAGTTGCCATAAGCTTCAGAACCTACCAAAACAGTTTGATGACTGACACAGAGAATCACTAAAATTTTTATATAAGTTTCTAGGAATTTGAATAAAAATGAAATTGTAACTCATGATATTTGAGACCTTTAGGCTTATCTCCCTTGAAATTTCAAAGGCCTATTACAAGGCAGAAGCGGGAGCTGCAACCTCGACTGTTTTTTCAAACCGAAGTGTCAGCAACAGAGAGTCCAGGGAAACAGAGAATCAAAAAGTAGTATTGTCAAGAGTAAAGAGGAAGCCACGAATGAAGGTTCTAGATGGAAAACAACATGGTTTTTTTAGTAACATTGTCCGGAATGGAAGCTATATAGGAGAATCTAACTGACCTTCCGCTCCGCTCAACTCATGGTATTGAATTGTTCATCACAGGGAACTCTTAAAGAGACCCTAACAATTAAGACATAAAAAAAAGACTCTATAGTCCCAATCTGCAATGTGTATCTTCAAATTCAGTCAAAATCAGTACCAAGTACATCCCCCAATCATCATTTTTAGGTCTAAATCTAGTCAGTCGCACTGACAGAATTATTAATTAGAATCAAAATCAATGAACAAGCACCGAGAGGTGACGAACAAAGAGTTTTCAAAATCCTATACCTAGATCTGCTACCTGTGCAACCTAAAAACAAATTTTGTAATTGATCGTACATAGATTTCAAACTCTCATAAAAACAAAGCATATAGTCTAATCCATGTACCAATGGCATTTTTGGCAGCTAAAAATGAGGATAACAGAGCCATCGGAAGACAACATCAAACAATTGAATCTAAGATCTAAAATGTAAGAACGAGCACCTATGTAGTCTATACTCACAAGATATGAAGATCAAGAGACAAATGCTACAAATTACAGATCCACAAAATCTAGACAGTTAAAACCCTAACCACAAATTAGCTCCCAATCCACGCAAACCAGATCTCAAACAAAAAATCATCCAAAATCAAAGGCGATGAACAAATCTCGTACCTTAAGAGCCCCATTAGCACGACCAAGAACCTCACCCACGCAGCGGGAGGAGACGAAGTCGAAGCGGATAGAGAAACCCTATTCCGACATCTTCTCCGTCCTACTCCTTTCACTCCTCCACGAGGCCGCCTTCAACGGAGTCGAACCGTCCCTTCGCTCAGCCCTCGCCACTTCTTTCCACTGGCCGACGGCAATCGCGAGCTCCCTAGATCTGGCTGAGTTGAAAGCGAGGAAGGAAGACAGAGCGAACGAGAGAGGAACCAAAAGCTGGTTCATTTTTTTTAAAAGGCACGCGTGCCGGTTCTTTCATAAAAAAACTAAATTTTACACCTTAAGCATATTTTACACCCAAAGGACATTTTACATTTGAACCAAACCCTATATATATACATATAATATATATATATATTATATGTATATATATAGGGTTTACTTCAAATATAAAAACTCCTTAACGTGTAAAATTTGCTTATCGCGTAAAATTAGCTAATGGGCCTAATTTAATTACTAATGGGCCTAATTTCATTAGTAGAATGCCTGCCCCCCTTGCCCATGCGTGTGCCCCCCCTTTCCCCCCTTCTCGGACCCGATTATTTTTATTTTTATTTTTATTTTTTTTGCCCAGAATTTTTTTTTTCGTGGTAACACTTTCTGCTTTGCAAGTATAACTTGCTTTTGTGCACATATAACATCTTATTGTGCAAATATAAGTTTATTTTGTGCAGACAAATAATTGATTATGGGGTAAATAGGTAAATGTGCCTATTTCAATTATAAAAATTTATAATTGAAATATGTTTAATTTATGGGTAAATTGGTAAATATGTCTAATTTTATGGGTAAATGCACTTTTTCCCGTTTTCGATACCTTTTGTGCAACTGTGAAGTGCATTTGTGGAACTGTGGAGTGCATTTGTGCAACTGTGAAGTGCATTTGTGCAACTTTAAAGTGCATTTGTGCAACTTTAATTGTGCAATTGTGCAAATTTAAAGTAAGATACAATTGTGCAAATTTAAACTACAATTGTGCAAAAGTAAGATACAATTGTGCAAATTAAGAATACAATTGTGCAAATGTAAGATCATAATGTGCATTAATAAGTCAAAAGATGTGCTTTTGAAATCGATGTTTTAATTTTGTTTTTTTTTTACTTTTGAGAGTTTGGGTTCACCTCTCGGATAATTTAGGTTGATAGATGTAAGTTTGAAATTGGATTTTTTACGTATAAGCTTTTAAAATTAAAGTGCATGAATAAGATTACAATGTGCATAATTAAAGTTAAAAAGTGCATAACTTAGATTATAATGTGCATGATTAACAATTTGCGATTGTTGCGCGTTTGTCTATTATGTAACCTATGTGGGATTTGAACCCACATCTTTTGTGCAAACGCACATTGCTCTACCAATTGAGCTAATATGCTAAATTATGATTTTTATGCTAAAATAGAAGAACCTAATCAACCTAAAGCATATTGCAATAAAATTATAAAATTCAATTAGCTCATGATTCACAAACAATTTGACAATGCTATAAACATGAAATTAGCTCCAAATCAACCCAACAACACAACCATAGCATCAATTTCAGACAATTTGGCCGTTGGCAAAAAACCCCAAATTCTAAAGGATATCGCAATATAAAATTCCAAACTTCAATTAGCTCATGATCCATAAACAATTTGACAATGATATGAACATGAAATTAGCTCAAAATCAACCCAACAACACAACCATATCATCAATTTCAATCAATTTGGCTTTTGTCAAAAAGCCCCAAATGCTAAAGCATATCGCACTATAAAATTCTAAAATCCAATTAGCTAATGATCTATAAACAATTTGACAATGATATGAACATGAAATTAGCTCAAAATCAACCCAACAACACAATCATATCATCAATTTCAATCAATTTGGCTTTTGTCAAAAAGCCCCAAATTCCGCTCCTAAATCAAACCCTAGGTTTTCAATCTCAACCTAAATCATTCAACCAATCCAAATAACTGTGATAAACAAGTTTAGAGTTAGAAATCATACCAAATTCGAGTGAAAACAAGGAGCAAAATCGGGATTTCGAAGGTATTCCGAGCCAAAAGAACCGATTAGCGCTGTTGGGGAAGATGGGCTCGGTGTGGGCTCGGCTGGGCACGAACCAAGGGGGTTCTGGTGTCGGGGGGTGCGCCTGAGTGAGGGGGTTCGAGCGGGTGGGGGCTGGTGGCCGGAGGTGGCTCGTGGGTGGGTTGGACAACGAGGAGAGAAGCAGCGCTGCACCGGGCCACGTCCAGGGGCTGGCTCGAACCAGGCCACGTCCAGTCTCGGCGGGTGCGCCCAGGGGTGGGCTCGAGCGCGGCTAGGCCCTGGCGGCCGGAGGTGGCTCGACGTGGGGTGGGTGCGCGGCAGCGGGAGGCCGAGAGAGAAGCCACTGGCTGTTGTACGTGGAGCGCGGGATTAAAAAAATAAATTTTACACGTTAAGCGGATTTTACACGTTAAGGAGTTTTTACATTTTAAAGCTTCCCTATATATATATATATTCAGTTAAAAAAAAAAGAAATTATATATTTATCAGTTTTAATCCTATTATAACCTGAGGATATAATATCCGGGCTATTACAGTGGGTTAAAAGGTTTTTTTTTACTAGGGAATATCACATTGATTAAAAACTAAGCCATATCTATATATCTATATATCTATATCTATATATATATATATATATAATATAAACCTTAAAAGTTGTGTTCATGGGCAATTTATTGCCATTATTAACTCCATAAAAAATTTGCTATTTTTTCTTATATTCTCAATTTGGATCAATATAATTTCTTTAGCCCAATGGTAGTAGTTCTTGATGAGAATCCATTCATCCAAGGTTCAAGCCTCAACAACTACATCTTTTATTTTATTTTCCTACTTTGTCATTATTCTACTCAATGACAATCTAATCTAATTAATTTATATATAATAACAATAATAATCTTTTTTTCATGGTCATTTATATATAATAACAATAACCTCTTCATAACCTTAGCATTTACATCTTTTATTTTATTTTTTCATGGTTATATTATTTTAACTTTATTTATTTTATCATTTAGACTTTTGGTATATTTTAATTATAAGCCTTTTAAAAAAACACACACATTATTTGTTTTACTTCATAAAAACATCACAACTAACAATTTACTAAAAATTACCAATTCAAATTAGGTAAAATCAATACCAATATGTCTAAAATGACATTATTTATTTTAAAAATCTACACTATAAAATGAAGTTTTTGAATTAAGGGAGCTACGAAGTATCATTATACCATGTTTAAATATTAAATTTACTTTTTTCTTGCTTCTCACGGCAACTTTATATATATATGGAGCATATATTAAAACTATATGGAGTATACATATATATATAAGAACACATGTTAATTTTTTAAAAAAATGCATCATATTATATGGATTATATATTAAAACTGATCATAAATAATAATTTATTATTTGTGATTTTCAATTTATTACATTTTATTGTGTGGTATTGTAGCCTTTTGTACGTACGTTTTCCAAAACATCTAATTAAAGGAAATACCAAGAGACCAACAAAATATCAGGTTTGAAAAAATTTATTAAATCAAAATATGAATTTCAATTTACTGTGAAGACCTTCCACCTTCTCAAACTTACTCATAATTTTTTACCAAATATGTCTTAATTTCATAAATGTATATACTTTACGTCATATACAATAAAAACCTAATTTAACTTTATCTTTTTTTTTACCATAGTTTATTTTCTCATCAGAATTTCATTGTATTCTATGAATCATTTTAAAAATAATCCACACCAAATAAAAAAAATTAATCCAAATTTACCATAACCTATTTTTTTTTACTCATTTCATGGAATATATATCTATTCATAAATGCGTATCCATAAATCTACTTTTTTTTTTCCTACAATCAATTGATTTGTGTCTTTTAATTTCTAAATTACTATTATTGTATCCATATAATTAAATTAAATTAAATTAGAGATGATTATCCATTCACCACTGACTTACATTTAGCCTGATTGCATTACTTAATTTATTTAGATATAGATGTAACCGTCATCTCATTAATGATTAGATAATTAATTTCCATGCATGTTCTCGATCAAAGACCAATTCCTGTAGATTTACTAATATAAATCCATTTTTATCATCAGGTCTACATTCCATGCATGATTTTATTACTTTATATGGGAATATAATCACTATATTAATTAATTAATTAGCAGAATATATAACACATTTGTACCAAACTACCTCATCTAAAATCAATATATTAATCGTTCAAAATTAATTATTCTTTTTAAAATATATTAGCTTTAATTTAATTTAATCTTTAAATATAAATTGAAACTTAATTTGTAATGAGAGACGATTCAAATACTTAGAAGTTACAAAACATTTAATGAAAAATCACAATGGGTTTTAACGGTTTCATCACTAGACCATTTTAAATGTCATTTTGATTTTTAATGGATATATATTCATTACTAAATGAATCGCCATAATTATTAATACGGAAATTTTACGAGGTACTCCCGAGGTATCGCGAAATTCATGCGGTGACCAATTTTTTTACTTCTTTCACGTGGTACCCCTGAGGTTATAAATCCTTTCACCCATGCCCTTAACCCTATTTTTTTAACATTTTCCGTTAACTTAAAATTAAAAAAAATTAATTGAATTTAGTTAAAAGAAAAGGGGAAAGAAGAACGGAAGAACGGAAGAAGCGCGCAGAAGAACTGAACGGAAGAACAGAAGGACGACGCACAGAAGAAGGGTCGACCTGGTGTTCGTCGGGAGGAGGCGGAGCTGCTGTTAACCGGCGCGGTGGTGGCTGAATCGACTCGGAAGTCAATTACTGACAGTGCTCCTCCAAATACAAATCCAATCCCGAGATCCCAAACCCTAATTCTGTCCCCTCGCCAAATCCCTCAATTGTGAATTCGAATTCAATTCCATCTCCTTTTTTTGGTCAGATTCAATTCCATCTCCTAATTGTTATCTGGAATGGAGTATCAAATTCGAATTTGATGTCGATTTCAAATTCGGATCAAAGTCCACAACCAGATCCAAAGACGGTGGAAGAAATTGGGAAGAAATTTTGAAGGTCCTGAAGGAGAAGGGATTCATGACTGCACCCTTCTGTGCACTCACCATTCGTGAGTGCCCTTGCAAAGAGGGCCGATTTCTTTGATTTCAACAGCAAGGACGACAAGTTGACTCCGAGCTTCGGGCTCTCCTAGAGGGCTTGCCTCGTGAGGTGGCCGGATAAACAATCATCTCGGAAAGTCTGGGCCGGAGACGTATACCGAGGCTGTTGAGCATTGAGGACACCAAGTCGGGCCTCCTCGCCGACGAACACCAGTCCGCCGCCATCACCGACGCCGGAGTCCTCCGCCGCCACCGACGCCGGAGACGCCCTCCAGCAGCTTCGCTGGGCAACTCCTCGGGTTTCTCCTCTTCGCTGGTGTTTCTTCTAAACAGGTGAAACTAAATTGTTTTTTTTAATTAAAAGTAACGGAGAGAGTCGGTGACTGTTAAAAATAAGAGGGAGGGGCACGAGGTGAAAGAAATCCAAATCTCAGGAGTACCACGTGAAAAAGGTAAAAGAATTGATTACCGCGTGAATTTCGCGATATCTCGGGGGTACCTCGTGAAATTTCCGTTATTAATATAAATGGATGAGTGGAGAAGACCTCTTCCTCCTGGGTGAAAGAATGAGCGTCATTATAGGTCGGAGGTGAGCAAGATGAGAATGGTCAAAGAGTACGGATATGACAATGCACGCTACATGCGGTGGTGGTGGTTTCGAAGCTCGACCCCGAAAGACCACTACACACTATAGGTTTGTCCATGTGGTGGTGGTGGTACATGGATTAAGCGATTCTTTCATCCAAAGAGGTAAGTTATTATTTAAATGTAATTTGAATACATCAACTCGATAACGAATTTGATAAATTCATATTCTCTTTGTGGTAGGTGAAGCAAGAATTGATATATAAAGGCGCATCGGTGGAGAGGAGATAAAGAACAAAGACAAATATATATATACAAATTTCCTACATGTTTGTTTACAATGCTTTCCATCCAATCCGAATGTTTTTTTTTCCCAAGCCCCTATATATTGATGTTCAATACTCTATTTGTGGGTTAGAGCAGGAGATTTAACCATTTTTCTACCTCTCTTTTGTTTTGGCTAAAATGCAACATTTTTTTTCCAGGAAATATTTTGGATAGAAAGACTACCCAGTAGCTAAAGTTCAACATTATGGTGCAACTATACTAGATAATTGTTTATATTTGTGTTTTTATTTCATGGGTTTGTTGGCTAATTTGAAAGCTTGAAATCCCATACGTAAGTGTTGACTGATGACACATATTTCATTATATATGGAAAATCAACATGGAATTGGATGAACTCCAAGCTAAATGGGTTGCTACAAAGATATCCAATGAATTAAATCATTTGTTCTATATTGATGGTGGCAATAGTGTATATTATAAGATATTATGTGCTTTCATATTTTGTTAGCATGACTACTTTATCGTTAGGTGAGTTTTTTTCTATCATTTATGATTATAAATACTTTAAAGCTCATATTTTATTTCTTTCACCTATTTATAGACTCAATTCAATCCGACTTGATATAAACCATCTCCCGTGCGTAGCACGGGTCTGCCACCCTAGTAGTTGATGATTTTATGTTCACACATTATAATGTGAAAATTAGTGCGTTGAGTCCATTTTGAGTAGAGTTATTTTATTTTAAATCAATTTAAATTTGATTAGTGTGAGATATAATAATGTTTTGGATTATGTTAATTTAGATGCTTATTAAAGTGAATGATATTTTTAATAGAAAATTGTTCAATAATATTTATTTAGTAAATTGAGATTAGGTTAATATTAATTTCACTTAAATAAATCAATAGTCGTATTGCACATTTTAGTGATCTTAAAAGTAAGATTTAAATTTTTATATATATATTTCAATTGTAATTTTTATTTTTTTTTACACAAAGAATTGATATGCTATTTTTTTAAATAACCAAGTCACCCAAACCACGGGCCATAAAGTAGTAGTACATTAATACAATAATTTGGAAACTTTACACGTACGATATGTAAAATGGCTGGAGGAAAAAAGAAGAAAAGAGAAACCGAACAAGAAGGCAAGAAGTTAGAAGAGAGGACCAAGAAAGCAGAAAATCGAACCGGCGGCAAAAGTTGAGCTAAATCCCGGTTCGTATATGAATGCCGATGGCGATGGTCAAGATGGTGAGGATACAGAAGAAGATAACAGAGTGTATCAAGATCGAAATCCCGCTCGTATTCATGTTCCCGAACTCCACCACCCTCGTCCTTGCCGGCAGCTGGAAGAGCAGCCCTGGCGACAGCACTATGAAAAGCGCCACCGCCACCACCAGCGGCCCCCAGTCCGTCACCATCGCTCCCCTCCAAGCTCCTCGATCGCTAGCTTGCTGCAGTCGATTAATATGTACGTCACTCGAAAGGGTGACTGTAGGGTTTTTGAGATGCCCTTAATCTGTAGGGTGGGAGTTATTGAGTGGTTTTGCTTGGAGAAGTGGTGTGTATTAGGTGGAGGAATGAATACAAACTTAATTGTGAAGGAAAATAGACATAGGAGATGGGTTTGAAAGAGAGGAAAGGTATATTAAGATAGATATATGGAACTGCTTTATGTTTCTTTATGTGAAATGTTGATCATGGAGATGAGATATGGTCCTACGGATGTATGATCGACCGCTTTCTCGATTTTTCTGTATGAGTTAAACTAGTGTAGTTATGGCACCACTTCACACTTATTTTCAAAATTAATAAAATAATTAATGAGATATAATACATTACTATCATAAATCCCTACAATTATAAATGTGGGGAAAGGAGTCTACAACTATTTTGGAATGACTCACCAAAAAGGACTTGTAGATAGTACCCATAGGTCTCCGGTTCGAACCCTGGATTGACCGCTCTTTATTTACCAATTCAAAAGGCAAAGGAGTCTACTATTCCTTGTAAAAAAAAGTTACTCTAACAATTGATTTTTGGTGAGTTATCTAATCAAAGGTTCAAACTTGTGAAATGTCTTAATTACCCACAAAGTTTCAATTTAAAAATATTTATTTATTTTTTTGTTTTAGTACCCCTTTTATTTTCATCTAATGAATGAATTTGAGGATACAATTTAGACTGTACTGAAAATCAAACATAAATTGATGGTTCTCAATGACCAGTGCCCTTGAGCACATTACAAAAGCACGCAAACAACACAAATGTATATGATATTGGATTTGGAAATTAGAACGCCCACCCAAAGTAAAAAATTTCCTTTGAAAAAGCCTTCTCGACGGCACTCCCACAAAAATAAGACTACGAAATAAAGGAATAAGCGTACCCCTAAGATGTATCCTTTGCAATCACGATGATGAAGACTCAACGCACATATTTAATTACCAAGTGTCAAACAACCCTTACGATCATACAGAAAATGGAGTAGAGAATACAAAGTGTTATACAAAAATACCAATAAGACCAATAACTAGAACATGTAAAGAAATCGCTCTCGACATATTCTCACAACTTAATTCAGACTAGAAAGCTACTCTCGCCCAATCCCTTTGGGGTATTTGGACAATGAGGAACAAGATTCTCTTTAACGGCCACGTCCTCCGAGAGGTGGATGACTAGGTTCAATACATAAAACAGCAACGAACAAGTTGGAGAAAGGCGCAACTAGAGGAACTGGAAGACGAAGACTCGACCAAAAGACCCCACGATAATCAGATCACCCAACGTAAACAGAAAAATATAAAATGGGAAAAACCTAAAGAAGATTTTGTGAAACTAAACTTTGATGGGGCTAAACTTCCCTCGGGCCAAGCGGCTTGCGGTTTTGTAATTCGTGATTCTCTCGGAAGTCCGTTGATGCGTGGCGCCTTCTGTTGCGGGCACTCGGGCAGGTTTCGCCTTTGCAGGCCGAAAACCGTCATGACCTTCTCCAAGGGCTCTCAGAAGCTCGGAATGGTGGCTTTACACATATTGAGGTGGAACAAGACTGTTTTACGACGATTAATGCCCAGAAGGGGTGCCGAATGTGTCCTTAGGGGATCGAGACGATCATTTATGACATCCTCGTCTTCAGTCGTACTTTTGACACCATTTCTTTCTCCCACATTTGTAAGGAGGGCAACCGGGTGGCATACCACTTAGTTAATCTCTCAGTTTCTCTAGGCGTGTCTAGATAATCGAATTTCTTTCATGATATCTATATATTAATATTACTAATTATGTTAGCATTTTGCTGATTGTCACACCCACAATTAAACCTGATTATTTTAATTCATTTATCTTTTCTTATTGGTTGGTTATATTGTCAGATATCTTTGGTATATGTTTTTTTTTGTTTTGATCGCAATCATCTACTTAAGGTTGGTTATATTGTCAGATATCTTTAGTATATGTTTTCCTTTACTTTTTTATTTGTTTTGATCGCAATCATCTACTTAATCGTCTACATACATTGAACTTGAGTTGAATCTTGGTTGATTTATTTTTGAAAATTGAAATTATGTATTTCCCATACTAAATTGATTACAATATTCCCCACATTGTCTACCTACAATGAATATTTAAGATTAAAAAAATAAGAAAATAGGCATATTAAAATATTCTCTTACCTCATATATATAATATATTATTAAAGGAAAGTGTGTGATCATATTATTTGATTTTATTTTCCAAATATATTTATTCTTAATATGGATATACATATTGGAGCCATTTACGCAACTATATAATGTCCGATAATTCATTCTCATGCTTTCAATCAATTTACCCACTTAGACCGTAAAATTTCATTCTTGCTCTTCGTCACCTCAATTGTTATACCGTCGTTATATGACTTATGTGTTCGAAAAAGTCATTCGACTTTTTTTAGCAATCAGTTTAATTGTTAATGAATTTGTAATTTTTAGGTAGTTCCACTTTACTGTAAGTTAAATATTTATTTATTGTGTTAAAATTGAATTGAAATTGAATAGGTTTAATTTTTTTTAAAATCTTAAAATTGAATTATAAATGAATCAGTGATTTTTACACAGTTTAAATTTATTGTAAAGGCTAATATTTTTTATTATGTTGAAAGTGAATTATAATTGAATCGGTTTCATTATTTTTTATTATGGTAAATTCAATATTGAATGAATCGTTTTAATTATCATTATATGTTAGCTAGTTATGTTTTTACTTTTAGTTGTGTAGTAGTGATAATAGCTAATTATGTTTTTCCTTTTAGTTGTGTAGTAGTACGTGATAATAATTATGTATGTATTTCAAACTATATTACGTGGAGTATTTATATTGTATCTCTTTCTAACTAATTTAAAAATTCAAAACAGTTATGTTATACAGTTTTTTCTTTTGTAAATAAGTATATAGATATATAGAATGACTTTCGAATCAAATATATAATCGAATAAGGTTTTAAACAAATCCCGCGTCTTTAAGGTGCTGGCATTACACTGGTATATATAAAAAATGTTTTCATTTCCGTTATGTTTGTCAAATTAATATTCAATCAAACGGGTCCTAATTTGCGTTGGGTGATATGGAGATGATGAAGAAATATATGATCCCTAACCAACATCTTTAAAATCTTATGAATCAGAAATATATATTATGTTTGAGCTATAATCTTTAAATTTACAAATTGCGATTCTATCAGATGTACATATAGCGCATGCAACACTTTAGTTGGTGGAAAATAAAGGATATAATCTAAATTAAAGAACAAAAAGCAACCAAGGGTGATTGGTGGGCTGGGAATCAAAAGGATGACGGAACTCAACCTTTCGCTTGTTGCTAATCAGGGGGCGGAGTCAGGAATCTGTCCAGGGGGGCTCATCTTCTGTATGGTGTCTTACTGCGCACCACACCTTCCTGCTTCTCTCGGTTAGGAGGCAAAAAAAAAGGTCCTGTTTTTCTAGGTTAGAAGGAGGTAACAAAAAATGAAAATAAGGTTCCTGATACCATCATATTCTACGTGTTATAGGAAATAGTTTATAGTCATTTTTAAGTCATTTTATATGTTTTGCATGTCTTTTATATAGTTTTTGGTTTCGTTTTTAAAATAGATGTCTACACTTGTGTTTCGTATGTTTTCAGGTGATTTGGAGCTTGATCGATGTCAATTTGAATCACTATGAAAGAAGATTCATTGAAGACAAGTTTGACATATTCATGGATTCCGAAAGAGTCTTGCATAGCGGTCTCAAGTGCTAGAAATCAAGCTAAGAAGAGCCTATTGTCGAACCGACATATTTCGGACAAATCCTGCTTGGCGACGTCTCAGTAAAATGAGTCGTTTAAGCTCCACAAAATTCGGATCGAGACATTCTATAGCTTGTTCGAAAGCTGATTCAAATACCTACAACGTTTATGTTGAGAACCTTTGCAAATTCGGCCTACCATATGGAGAAATCGAGCCAAGAAGCTGATGCTGAGTCAAAGTATCGACCCGGAACCCTTAAGTATCGGGTCAGTACCCACACATTCCGAGTCGATAGAACGAGCAGAGAGGAAGTCACGACATATCGGGTCGATACCCATGAGTATCGAGTCGATACCATCACCTACCGAGTCGATACTCTGAAGTATCGAGTCGATACTTGTCCTCAATGCAACGATAGTTTGTCGGGATTTTTATTCGCTTTTATATTTTGTTGAATGAATTTTTACTATATTTTATTATTATTTTAGGATTATTTTCACATTTCCTTTTGAGGAATATAAATAGAGAATTAGGGTTGGAGAAAAGACATCCAATTTTCACGCCAGAAACGCTAGTTGCAGACATTAAGAGTTTTAGGCTTTTTCAGAGATTTCTTCTTGAAGGTTTGTTTTGCTGGATTCAAGATAAGTTCTTTTACTCTAGTTTTATATTCTTTCATCATGAATTCTCTTATTGTGTCTGAATCCATGTCTGGCTAATTTTCTTGTTCTGGGGTTGAGGTGATCCCAACGATGCTGAGATAGACATGTGCGTATGATTGAATGAACGAATTCTATTGTTTGTTTGATTTGATCCATGAGTGCTTAATCCGATTAATTCTATGATTGATTGGAATCCTTTTGATTTTCAACATGCGTCGGCTGCGAATTGAGATTGGATATATAGATAAAGTTGTTAATTTTATTGGAAAACATGGATTGAACTTGAGAATTGTGTATGAGCAATCTATTTAATTCTCTTGAGGATAATAAACTATCGTAGGCAACCTAGGTTTGAATTGATTATGCGGATCGCGCCTGCGATTGTTTGATCGATTTGCTCGCTAGGGTCTAAGTGCTTAAAGAGCCCAATTTGATTGATTAATATGCAACATGCGCAAGCTGAGTGGTAATTGATTGAAACGGACATAGTTATTGCAATATGCGTAGGCTGAGCGATAATGACTTTAGATAGTTTGCCTTCAATTATCTCTTTTGAATTTGTTCAGGCATGAAAATTATATAGTGTATCAAAGATGCATTGTTCTGGTGAACCCTGACTCTGGAATGTTTCTCATCATATATTCAAAAACTTGCAATTTGTTATTTTTCTTCCTCTTATTTTCTCTTTCCGTCAAAAATCACTTCTTTTATTTGGCTTAGTAAACTAGTTGAGGTTCTGCAATTGGTATTCACACGGTCCTTGAAATTCGACACTCGATTACTACCATTGACACCGTACGCTTGCGGGGTGTTGATTTTAGGCCGATCAGTTCCATATAAAGTTATAGACTTGTAAAGGAAAAGAACATTGTGATTTATGACCGGTTCATTACATAACACACATATCATCATATCCAAACAAAGGAAATTCATGGTTTAGAAGGAGGTAAAAAAAAAGGTCATGTTTCTCTTGGTTAGGTTAGAAGGAGGTTAAAAAATAAACGAAAATAAGGGGTGGAAGGGGAATCGATCTCCATCATCCTCCTCTTACGGGCTGACTACCAATTGAGCTGTAGTGTTTTCTTGTCATGTTAACGCCACTCTATATATATATATAATTTTTTTTTATATTTTTCCAGGGGGGCCTCGAGCCACCGCATGCCCCCCTCCCTCCGCCCCTGTTGCTAAGTCAAGTTGGAGGCTCCTAAGTGGGGAAGAAGAAGTCTGGTCCAAAATTCTCATCAACAAGTATGCTAAAAGCCAGCTTCAGAACTCTTCAGGTGCCTCTCCTATATGAAAAAGCATCGTCAAAGCTGTTGAGTTGGTCATCAAGCCCCATATTAAATGGCGATTGAGGAATGGGAAAAGTATCCGGTTTTGGGAGGACACCTGGGTGGAGGAAGCTCCGTCGCGCACTATGGTGGTTGGGGATGTTAACTCATTGCCAAATCGTGTTTGGGTGGCGGATTTCTGGGAGGAAAGAGGAGGTTGGGCGTGGAACCAGTTCGCGAGGACATGGTATGTTGAACCAAGAGCAGCGACGGAGACTACTCGGTTAGAACGGGATACTTGGCGGTCTATAGCACTGATATGTACAGTTCAGCAGATGACTACTTCTTCACGAGGATCTGGAAACTCAACGTAATGGAAAGAGTGCGTACCTTTTTGTGGTTGGCAAGGAATGGGGGACTTCTTTCGAATGAGGAGAGAGTCTGATGACATATAGGTAACTCCGACATCTGTACGGCCTGCAATAGCTCTTGTGAATCCTTTATTCATATGTTTAGGGATTGTGGTATTGTGAAAGGATTTTGGCTGCAGGTTGAGGTGCCGAGCGGGTGGAAGATTTCTTCTCCCTCCCATTCGCAGCATGGATCCGAATCAGTCTTCTCTATGGGATCGACTCCTTACTTTTCTGCTATACTAATCTTTTGTTTAGCATTGAGTTAGGATATAGTTTACATTTGGTGGACCAAAACCCAAAGACAATATTACACCTAGTTGCACGCACCACCACTGAGCATGTGGTGAACCTGGCCATTATGCTAATGAATGCAAAAAAATAAAAAAGAACAATAGATTAGTAGAAGCCCTAGGTAGTTTAGATTACATCGAACTATTAGAAGATGAAGCAGTAGATCGAACCCTAAGAAATAACAAAGGGATAGTAGAGATAATAGAAGAAAATTTTAAAAAAGATGTGAAGTCTGAAAATGAGTCAATAGAAGGCGAAGAAATTAATGAAATGATGGAAGGAGAAGCTCCTAGTGAGTTATCTGATGAGTATGAAAGGACCACCTTAGCTCAACTTTAACAAGTTGAAACCTATATTGACGAGGAACAAGTGGAAGAGATGACCAGATCAGGGGTTGATTCCCGATCATTGCTAAGGAGCAATTTGTTAAAATATCATTATTCTCAAAATATGCTAAGTATGTGTGTGAAGAGATGTCTGGAGACATAACTGTCAAGAAAAATGAAAATCAAGCAACAAAAGTGAACCTAATTTATTGGGCAAACATTCAAAAACACAACAAAGATAAAATGTATAAATACATCTTTATATGTGGCATCCAGGTAGTTATAACTCAATTGCAAGACTATTGAAAAGATGTGAAATGCATTAATTTTGTTTGTGATATAAGACATAAAAGGTTTAGTGATCAATGCATTAGTGGAATAGTCTGTAATATGAGTCAAGGAGCAGTTTCTTGGATCTGTATACCTAACTATATATTATGTTAGTCTAGAAGATCATCATGCATCTAAATTCTTGGCTATATATAAATTTATTAATAGAAAGTATTTGTATGCAAAAGGGAACTTGTCCTTTACAGTTAATCACCTCTCTAGGCATTTTAGTACATCGAAGGCCATCGAGAAGTACAAGAAGGTCATTTCTTCAAATAGGTTATCTTGAACATACTAGTCATTGGTTGTGTGGCATATGTCTGCGTAATCATACCGTCAAGATGGCTTGCATGCATGGAGGTATAGGAATCCCCACCGTCGAGCCGGGGTGTAGTGGTAATGGTGAGTCGTTTATCATCCAGGATATTCCTAGACTGGCTCCTTCTCCATGTTCGTTGGCTCCTAATTGTTGGGACTCTCTTGATATCCATAGCATTGATATAGCCAAACCGTGGGAATTAGTTATGATGAGCACTTCTTTGAGTGTTTCCTTTAGGGAAGGTTTGTGACCTTCTATTGTAAGAGGAAATCGAGATTGCAAATAAAATATGAATAAAATAAAGCAAACCAATTCAGTTCCCAGCAAATAATATTCAAGACTTCCTCCCGATGTAGCAACAAGAAGTCAGGATCGATCCTCGAGGAAGCGAGTTAGCGGATCTCAGGTAGCGGGCGAATCTCACATCGGATTTCGACTCATGGAATCTACTCGATATCAACCAGTAGTAGTCGAAATCGACCAAGTCCAGTCGATTTTGGGTTCTGCTGTCGTCAGGTAAATTTTCGACCAGGTCACTCGATATCGACCTCCTAGCTCGATATCGACCAGTCTTGGATTTCGACATGTTCTTGCAAGGACAAAAACAAGCATAGGCCGTTATCGACAAGTGCAACTCGATATCGACCAATCAGCAGCAGACGTCGACCAACAGTGGTCGAAGTCGAGCAAAGCGCAAAAAAGAAATAAAAGCAAGGTTTGCGGATTTTGGAATAAACAACTATAAAAGAGAAGTTCCAAGATCGGGGTTTGCAACAACGATAACCAAACATGCACAAGGTAAGATAAAGAGGAATAATAATGCAATCACATCAAAGGAACAAACTTTTGCCATTTCCAACAATTAGACAACTCTTTCAAGAAACCCTAATTGTATCTACTAATTTTATGCTTATAATCCAAGTTGATAACCTGAATCTCTATTAAATAGATAATAAACATATAAAAGGCAGTGGATAATCAAAACACAATATAGGTCGAATCTTTGCCTCAAACACGCTTGGCTATCGTCGGGCTCACCCCGACCCTATAAGTGGGTGGACTACTCGCTCTTCATCATAGCAAAAGACATCAATAATAAAAGGGAAATAACTACTTGCATTAAAATAAACCAAAGCTTACAACCAATCGAAGCCAAATTGCTCTCGCTCCTCTACTCCTCTCGGCCTCCACTCTCTCTCTCCACTTGTATTCTCTCTTGCTTGGAATCAATAAAAACTAGCCCCATGGGCCTTATTTACAGGCCTTAATCCTTGTTAGTCAAGGTAAGGAAACTCTATCTTCTATCTAAGGATATAATTTTAATTGGAAAGAAATAAATCTAAATTGGTAAAACAAGATAAATCCTAAAGGGTAATTAAATGTTCCACCCTTAGGATAGATAAAAAGATAAAAGGATAAAATATCTCTCAAGCCTTCATGTGCAAGAAATCTTCTCTTGGAAATATCTTCACTCGGAATCAAGATAGGACACGGAATCGACTTGTACTCAACGCTGGAAGTTGGTCGATATCGAGTGCTCTCCTCGACTTCACTCGATTTCGGCTCTAGCAGGAATTTCGACTTGATTGTGGTCGATATCGACCAATATAGGTCGAAATCGACCTGTCTTTGTGTCCTCTTTTAATGTAGAGTCGATCCGGAAATTTCAACCAGAATCAGGTCGATATCGACCAAGTCTGGTCGATATCGACCACGTACTCTTCAGTTCTCAGCTTTCAGCTCCATCTTGAAACACACTTTCCCGAGTCCTCGTTTGTCCGATTGACGCATATAAATATGCGTTGGAAAGCTCTTTTCAAGGGATACAACTCTCATGAAGAAATCAAAACTTGATTCAAAATGATGAATGGTGAAAAGTGGGCTTTCCTCCAGCTGTACCATCCTTAGCTTCTTCATGAGTTTCCTTTAAGCTCCAAAGTGCGTCCGATTTCTGTGAAACTAAACAGAAACTACTGTAAACTCCAAAATTTGGCAAATAAGCATAAACTACATAGATTCTGTACTATTCTAACCCAAATGCATGAAATATATATAGAAATCGATATAAAAGTCAATATAAAACATGGCACAAAACATGGACATCAAATCACCCCATACTTAAGCTTGCTTGTCCCCAAGCAATAGCTTGGATGGTCATTCAGGGGAAGAATTCAAAACTCTCAACATCATAGATTCATTCTTATATGTCCCTGCAATTAATTACCATCATTGAAAAGGTACTAATGCCACAAATCCATACATGTGCAATAAAAAGCAACATCTAAGCAGGGGTTATGCAAAAATAATTTATGTGACAAAGCATTAATAATCAAGATGACTTTATTTAAGCTCAATAAGGAGTAGATTTGGTAAAAATCTAAAGGTGGGATATTTTTGGCAATGTAGTGCTAATAATCCGGGAAAATGGAGTATTTTCCAAACTTTCATACCACATTCCTTCTTCTTTTGATTTCTACCTTTCGCTCATTCGCTCATTGCTTTTTTCAATATTATGCTTTTACCTCTCTAACCTCAGCACTGCCTTCTCGCGAGTCGCAAACATGGGTGTCATGAATGACCCCGGATACTTAGTGCTTTGGACTCCTCACTTTGGTGTCCCATCTCGCTGAACTATTATCTCAACGGGCATGGTCGATCTACCTTTATCTCCTGAGGTGATCAGATTTTCTTTCACTCATTAAAATTTCCATATATTTCAAACATTCCTGCCAAGCTCCAACAATGATAACAACACAAACAACCATATAATATCTCCATAATGTAACATCATTCTCAACATAATCCCCGGATAGAAATAATGTAAAGAATGAGCAATATTTGGAACATGTGGAGCAAATAAGAAATAAGGCATATAATATGGCTTTGTGTGATGCATAAGCATAGGTAAAGGCTAGGATATAGCAATATGAGCATATATGGAAAATATAAAGTCCTCCATCATCTTATCATGCAACATGTCAAAAGAAATATAAATTTTTACCTCCTTTCATGGTTTTTAAGAAAATAATGAACTTCATTGTGACTTTCCTTTACTAGGCAATTTCTTGCTATATCTCTAATGAATCCAAGTTTGCATCGTCGAGTTCAATTAAAGCTTCCATGACACTATTTCTTTGAACAATTTACAAGCTTTGGGAGATGTCTCATAAAACAAACCTTGGGTTAAGCAATTAAGCACAAAAATTAAAAATTCACCCAAAATTTACCATGTAGTAGCAAAAACAAGAATAAAACAATAAAATAATGATAATGAGCTTTTCCCCTACCCCATACTTAGAATATATAGTGTATCCACTGTATAAATAAAATAAAACAAGGGTAAAGGAAGGAACTCACTAAATAACGCGCTGTAAGGTCGAAATTGGGCTGCAGTAGAATACTAGAAGTCGATATCGACCAAATGTCGCTCGATATCGACTGCAATTCGTCAGATTCCACGTGTGATCAACTGGTCGAAATTGGGGGCTTTGGTCGATATCGACCAACTCACTCGATATCGAGTAAGTTTGGTCGAAATCGGCTTGCTTCGTCTTCTCTGCTCCTGGTCGAAATCGCCTCAGAGATCGATATCAAGTAGGCTTACTCGATATCGACCAGGTTGCTCCGACAGTTTCACTTGATCCCCATCTTTTCGACCTGTAAAATTGTTAGTTTCCGCACAAAGACAAGACTTTCCACATGAAGCATTCAAGATAAAAACCAAAACCAAAAGTTTTAAAGTCATAAAATTTTAAAAGTTTTATGTACATGCTCTAGATTTTAGAGTCGCTAGGCCGACTTCTCCGCTTGTGCTTAAGAACCCTTAATGTGGGGCCCTCCTGTGCTTGGCCATTCTTTTGGATCATCTAAGTCCTGATTGTAGTATGCAAACTCTGCTGATAGGTTGTTGTTCGCATAGAATCCCTTGCCTTCATTCTTCTTCTTTCTAGTCCTAATCCTGCGCAGGTTAGCTATCCACGGGGCCTTGTCTCCTCTAAAAATTTTATTTTTATTAATGGACGGAGGAGGAGTAGGGATTGTACCTGATCTTACCTTTTTGTGCCCAAAACATAAATCTTTGGGCTGAGAGTCAGTCGATGTCGAGTAGAAGTGGTCGACGTCGAGTACAGGGACCCCATACTTAGGCTCTTGGCAGGTCTGAAGCTCGTCCCCGTGGTTGCCTATGCTCTTCACCTCCAGCCATGGAATTTCCTCCTTTGTAGGGACAAAAGAGAAATCTAAGACCTCATTACCTATCGTGAAGGCGAGCAATCGCTTCTTGACGCTGATATTGGCATCAACCTGGATAGGGACATTATCGACCATACCTCTAGGGATTACCACTGTATTGTTTGCCATGTATAGTTTGGCATCCACAAGCTCTATTGATCCTATCTTCACCTTTTGCCAAATTGATGAGGGCATGATGCTTACGCTTGCACCTAGATCACATAATGCCTCATATCTATATTGTCCAAATCCCATAGTAATAGAAAACTTACCAGGGTCAGGTCTCTTCTCAGGGAAGTCCATCCCTTTCCAGTCGCCGACGATTTCTGAGATTGATTGCTTGTTGCTAAGGATCTCCTTGAGGAACTTCACATATGCATGCATCTCTTGAAGAACTTCTGTAAAAGGAATTAAAACATTTAGTTCTTGAAGCATCTTAACAAAGCGTTTAAACTTACCTGCAGTGGGATCTTTCATCGCCTTGGAAGGGAAATGAAGTATCTTTTTTTTGATTCGGAGCGGAATCAGCTGTCGGAGGTGATGCAAAATGGTCAATATCGACTGGAGGGGACTCGATATCGACCACATGCTGGTCGATATCGACCTGTGGTTGGTCAATTTTGACTGCTGGGGTTGATTTCGGGTTTGCTGGTGCAGACGGGCCAATATCGACATGAAGTTGGTCGATATCGACCAGTGGTGGGTCGATATCGACCAGTGGTTGGTCAATATCGACCTGTTCTACAGTGTCGTCGTTTGCTCTTCTGATCTCTGGTTTGTGCAGTTCGCGTCCGCTCCTTAGCTTTACAGCAGCTACATGTCCGGATTGCCCCTTAGGATTGTGATCTGTGTGCCCAGGGAGCTTTCCGGCTGGTCTTGGGATCTGTTGCGCGAGTTGACCCATTTGGGTCTCCATGTTCTTCTTCCAGATATCCATCTCCCCAAGTCGGGTATTGAGGCCATGGAGTTGAGTCTGGATGGCGCTTGTAGATTGCTGCTGTTGTGCCTGATTTCTCCTCATCTCATTGAGGATTATCTGTAGATCATCTTTCCGCTGGTCCCTTTCTGGATTTCCTAGAGCTCTTTATGGTGGCGGGTTCCTAGGGGCACCTTGGTTCCACTGCGGTTGATGGAACCTTTGGTCCCCCATATAGCGATTGGGACCCCCTGCGTAAGCTACCTCCTCATAATTTTCTGCTAGCCTGACTTGCTCTGTGTGGGCACTTGAGAGTGGTGTGCCGCTGTGGACCACATTCGATGCAGGGTTGGTTAACAGATAGATATTTGACTTGCTTGAGGAGCTTGCGATTCTGATCTCTACAGTACTGCTCCTTGACATCTAGATCAATCTCCTTAGGAGGCTCATAGAGGGGCATGGATGGGGATGACCTTGCATAGGTGTTTTCGTCGTAATTCGCAGGAGCCCCATACGTGTTGTCGAAGTTGGTGAGCCTTTCGATAGTAGCCCATGCATCTGTTGGTGTCTGCGTCAGATACTCATATTGTGTGTACGGTGGCTGCCCATGAGTGAGGCAGGATCGCAGCAGATCCTTGTACCGATCCCATACTCGTGCTAGCGGTTCCCAGGCTTTTGTTTGAAAATTGTAATATTTTGTCTGAGGAGCGTTGTCTTGGCGGGAGGAAAGAACTTGTTGAGGAACGCATTCCTAACCTCTGCCCATGTTGTGAGGGATCGCGCATGGAGACCTTCAAGCCACTTCAATGCTGGACCTGCAAGAGACCAACGAAAAGCTTTCATTTTTACATATTCAAGAGTAGTACCTTTAGCAAGAGTTTGGCCCATATCAGAAAAAGTAGTAATATGTTCGAGAGGGCATTCATTAAATCTTCCTTGAAAAGCATTATTTTTAATTTCAATAAGGAAGGCAGTGCGAATTTCAAAGTTATTTGGAGGGACTAGAATAACCGATCCAGGCACGACAAGAGTCGGGTGCATGTAATCCTCAGCAGTGATAGGGTATTGGGCAAGCTCAGCCTCTGCTTGCCTCCTCAGTTCAGATTCCTGCTCAGTGCGTGCTCTCTCAGCGGCAAGAGCAGCATTGTTGGCTTCTAGCTCCCTTTGGAGCCTCTCGATCGTCTGGGCTTGTGTTTCGGCAGTCGCCATGATCCTTTTTAGTCTAGAGTGGATGTGTATAAGACGTTTCGGGTTGTTTAAGGTGTCAAACTCAGGTGGTTGACCAGAGCGGCGCATACACTGCAAAAAAAAAACTCAAGGAAAACGTGAGATCTAAATAACAAAGACGCGAATGATTGCTTCCCTGGCAATGGCGCCAATTTGTCGCAGGAGGAAATCAAGATTGCAAATAAAATATGAATAAAATAAAGCAAACCGATTCAGTTCCCAGCAAATAATGTTCAAGACTTCCTCCCGATGTAGCAACAGGAAGTCAGGATCGATCCTCGAGGAAGAGAGTCAGCGGATCTCAGGTAGCAGGCGAATCTCACGTCGGATTTCGACTCAAGGAATCTACTCAATATCGACCAGTAGTAGTCGAAATCGACCAAGTCTAGTCGATTATGGGTTCTGCAGTCGTTAGGTAAATTTTCGACGACGTCACTAGATATCGACCTCCTAGCTCGATATCGATCAGTCTTGGATTTCGACCTGTTCCTGCAGAGACAAAAACAAGCAGAAGCCAATATCGAAAAGTGCAACTCGATATCGACCAATCAGTAGCAGACGTCGACCAAGAGTGGTCGAAGTGGAGAAAAGCGCAGAAAAGAAATAAAAGCAAGGTTCGCGGATTTCGGAATAAACAACTATAAAAGAGAACTTCTAAGATCGGGGTTTGCAACAACGATAACCAAACATGCATAAGGTAATATAAAGAGGAATAATCATGCAATCACATCAAAGGAACAAGCTTTCGCCTTTTCCAACAATTAGACAACTCTTTCAAGAAACCCTAATTGTATCTACCAATTTTATGTTTATAATCCAAGTTGATAACCTGAATCTCTATTAAATAGGTAATAAACATATAAAAGGCAGTGGATGATCAAAACACAACAAAGGTCGAATATTTACCTCAAACATGCTTGGCTATCGTCGGGCTCACCCCGACCCTAGAAGTGAGTGGACTACTCGCTCTTCATCATAGAAAAAGACATCAATAATAAAAGGGAAATAACTACTTGCATTAAAATAAACCAAAGCTTACAACCAATCGAAGCCAAATTGCTCTCGCTCCTCTACTCCTCTCGGCCTCCACTCTCCCTCTTCACTTGTGTTCTCTCTTGCTTGGAATCAATAAAAACTAGCCTCATGAGCTTTATTTATAGGCCTTAATTCTTGCTAGTCAAGGTAAGGAAACTCTATCTTCTATATAAGGATATAATTCTAATTGGAAAGAAATAAATCTAAATTGGTAAAACAAGATAAATCCTAAAGGGTAATTAAATGTTTCACCCTTAGGATAGATAAAAAGATAAAAGGATAAAATATATCTCAAGCCTTCATGTGCAAGAAATCTTCTCTTGGAAATATCTTCACTCAGAATCAGGATAGGACACGGAATCGACTTGTACTCGACGCTGGAAGTTGGTCGATATCGACCAAAGTAGGTTGGTATCGAGTGCTCTGCTCGGCTTCACTCGATTTCGACTCTGGTAGGAATTTCGACTTGATTGTGGTCGATATCGACCAATATAGGTCGAAATCGACCTGTCTTTGTGTCCTCTTGCAATGTAGAGTCGATCCGGAAATTTCGACCAGAATCAGGTCGATATCGACCAAGTCTGATCGATATAGACCTGATTTTGCGTTGAAAAGCTCTTTTTGAGGGCTACAATTCTCATGAAGACATCAGAACTTGATTCAGAATGATGAATGGCGAAAAGTGGGCTTTCCTCGAGCTGCACCATCCTTAGCTTTTTCATGAGTTTTCTTTAAGCTCCAAAGTGCGTCCGATTTCTGGGAAATTAAACAGAAACTAGTGTAGACTCCAAAATTTAGAATATAAGCATAAACGACATAGATTATGTACTATTCTAGCCCAAATGCATGAAATGTATATAGAAATCGATATAAAAGTCAATATAAAACATGGCACAAAACATGGACATCACCTTCAAAAGTATCCCCTACAAGCTCCGTCTTGAGTTCTAGAGGGTGTATCTTTAAGCCCTTTGTAGTGTCATTGGTCAACCATTAGATGTTTCTTGTTAGGCTCAGTTGTTTGTTCTACCAGAATTTGTTCTTAAAATGACGGTTTTGTGAGGTCAACCTAAAGGCATGTCTGATGGAAGGAAGAGGGATCAAGTGGCGTCTAGCATGATTGAGATGGATATAATGCATGGTTTAGGCTAGATTTGCATTTATACTTGTTTTATTGCATTGGTAGAGTCGGAATCTACACGCTTTTATGGATTATTTCAGGTATATGTGGATCCGACGAGGAATGAGTAAGCTCATGGATGAAGGAAGAGTGAAGAGGAGGAGGAAAAGTAAAGAGCACATGAGTGAATTCGAAGTTAGAGTGCCTAATTGAAGAACAAGTCAGCAGAAGTTGTCGCTAGACAAGCGGAACTTGTAATGCACTTTTTGGAGGCCTCGGTGGTCCGATTGACTATTATAAGCATGCTTTGGAAATCTCTTTCCGAGATCTACAACTTTTATATTGATGTCGAGACCAAATTCGGAGAGGAAAAATTGATGTGAACTGTTGTGAGCTGAATCTGTCATGTTTTACAGTAACTTTAATATCGTTTTCTGCATACTTTGCATACATTAGGGTTAGCTAGTACAGAAACTATGTAGTTTATGTTTATTTGCCAAATTATGGAATCTACACCAGTTTCTGTTTAAATTCGCAGAATTCGAGACGTTTTACAACAATTCTAAGGAAGGTCAGAAAAGCTCGGAAAACAACTACAGAAGTCCAGAATCCAAGAGTACAGAACCAGGACAAACCGAGCTAGAGCCAGGGCTACTCTAGGTCGAGTACATCTTACTCGATGTCGAGTAGAGAGCCCAGGCGGACTTGGTCGACAAAGCCTGGTCGAGAAAGCTGAGCCAGACCAACCCAGCTCCGGAGCCCTACTCGATCTCGAGGACCACTAGTTGAGATCGACGACACCTCAGCGCCACACCCGGATTCGACGAGAAGAGGAGCTGATCAACAAGCCGAGGACGAAGACGACCAGGCAGCATTCGCTGCCAGCGACTAGACTCGCTGCAGCGAGCCACTCGCTGCCGCGGAAATCCTCGCTGCTAGCGGGATGCACCAAGACGACGGAGCTCGCCGACTCGCTCCAACGGAAGGGGTCTCTCGCACCTGCGGATCGACGAACTCGCTGCAGCGGAAGAAGCGGCTCGCGAAAGCGGAAAGGAAGTACCCTAGTCGATGTCGACGAGCCCTAGTCGAGATCGACGACGCCCAGGAGCCCGGATCCGAGCCATGTCGAGCGGAGTCACCCGAGAAGACCTAGTCGATGAACATGCCTACTCGATGTCGACGAACCCTTGTCGAGATCGACTAGACCCGTGAGCCAAGTCCGAGCCACATCGAGCACCAGCTAGCCGAGACGACGAAGCCGAGCCAGTCGACAACACTCCTACTCGATATTGACAAGGCCCTTGTCGACATCGACGACGATTCCAGAAGCTGTGTGACGTGGCTTGACGAATCCTACTCGGTGTGGGATTACTTGGGCTCGAAGATTGCCGATTCTATCCAAAATCATCAAGACACATCATGGAAGAGGAGATCTATCCACTTTAAGACATTTAGATATAATTTCCTATTTTGATTTATTTCCTTTATTGCTTTTATTTATCATTAAAGTCTTAGATATAGTTTTAGATATTCTATCCCTGATTAGCAAGGATTAGAAGGCTATAAATAAAGCCCATGGGGCTCAGTTTTATTCATTCAATTTCAGTTAGAGAAGTAGTTCCACAGAGACGGTTTAGGGAGTTCAGAGGTTTTAGGGTTTTGGCGTTCAACGAGAGTTGGATCGCCGGGATTGTAAAGTCTTTGAATTTAGTTTAATGCAAGTTGTTATTTCCTTTCAATCAATGTCTGAGTTTGCGATGAGGCGTGAGTAGTCCACCCACTTCTAGGGTTGGGGCGAGCCCGACGATAACCATGCGCGTTTGAGGTAAAGATCCGACCTTTATCATGTTTTGAGCATTTTTCTACTTGTTTATGTGTTTATTACCCGTCTAATGGAGATCCATGATAACAACTTGGATTATAAACATAAAATCGGTAGAGACAATTAGGGTTTCTTGAAAGAGTTGTCTAATTGTTGGAAAAGGCGAAAGCTTAGTCCTTTGATGCGATTTACATGATTATTTGTTTGGTTTTGCCTTATGCATGCTTGGTTATCGTTGTTGCAAACCCCAATCTTGGAAGTTCTTTTTACATTAAGTTTATTTCGCAGTCCCAAAGCAATTGTTTTACTTTCTTTCGTTTCGTTTTAATTTCCGCCCTCGTCGATCTCGACCAATCCTGGTCGATCTCGACTACTGATTCCCGATCCCAAATCGTCGTAGCTTACTTGTGCAGGAACTCAACGAGCCCAACCCAAAGTCGACAAGGACTGTACTTGACATCGAGTAGCCCCTCGTCGATATCGAGTAGCCTCTGCCTGTGACTGCTGCGCTGTTCGACTGTGCCTGACCCCTGTCGACTAACCCTTAGTCGAGGTCGAGTACCACTGTTGTCGACTTCTGTCCGTGAGATTCCACCGCTTCCTAGGATCCGCTGACCAGCTTCCTCGAGGATTCGAACCTGACTTTCTCTTACTACATTGGAGGGAGTCTTGAACATTATTTGCTGGGATTTGATCGGTTTGCTTTACTTTATTTGCTTACTGTTTTGCATTCTCGATTTCCTCTTACAACAAATTGGCGCCGTTGCCGAGGAAGCAATCATTCGCGCCTTAGGTAGTTAAATCTCACGTCTACTTTGAGTTACTTTTCAGGTGTATGCGCCGTTCTGGTCTACCACCTGAGTTTGACGCCTTAGACGAACCAGAGCGTTACCTACACATCCACTCTAAACTCAAAAGGATCATGGTGGCCGTTGAAACACAAGAGCAACTGATCGAAAGGCTTACAAGGGAACTAGCCGCAAAGGATACCACTATAGCCAATGAAAGGGCAGCGAGGGAACAAGAAGCCGAGCGCGCAAGGCAAGCAGAAGCTGAGCTTGCCCAATATCCAACTACTGCTGAGGTTTATATGCATCCAACCCTCGTCGTGCCTGAATCGGCGATTCTTATCCCTGAAAACTCTTTTGAAATTCGCACTCAGTTTTTGATAGAGCTTAAAAATAATGCTTTTTATGGCAAATTTAATGAGTGCCCTCTTGAACATATTACTAACTTTCATGATATGTGTCGTACTCTTGCTGAAGGTACAACTCTGGAATATGTCAAGATGAAATCTTTTCGCTGGTCTCTCGCTGGACCTGCACTGAAGTGGCTTGAAGGGCTGAAGCCGAGATCTCTCACCACCTGGGCCCAAGTAGAGCAAGAGTTCCTGAACAAATACTTCCCACCCGCCAAAACAGCACTTCTCCGTCAGAAAATCACCGCCTTCAAACAGAAGCAAGGGGAACCGCTGGCAAAGGCATGGGAACGCTACAAAGAACTGCTGCGATCTTGCCCTACTCATGGACAACCACCCTACGTCATTCAGGAGATCTTCTTCAACTCTCTTGATCAACTCACTAAGGATAGAATCAACCATTATACTCGCTATGAGTATTTGACGATGCCACCAAGCGACGCATGGGGTGTGCTAGAAAAGCTCACTAACTACGAAAACAAATATGGGGCTCCTACAAACTATGAGGAGAACTCCTACGCCAGGCCAGCACCATCAATGTCACTCTATGAGCCAGCAAAGGAGATTGACCCAGATGTCAGGGAGCAGTTCTACAGAGACCAGAATCGCAAGCTCCTCAAACAAGTCAAATATCTATCTGTCAACCAGCCTTGCATCGAATGCGGATCACAGAGGCACACTACTACTGAGTGCCCACACACTGAGCAAGTCAGGATGACAGAAACACATGAAGAGGCAGCCTACGCTGGGGGTCCAAATCGACACATGGGAGATCAAAGGTTCTATCAACCACAGTGGAACCAAGGTCCTCCTAGGAATCCTCCACCCTACAGAGCTCCAGGACATCCAGAAAGGGATCAAAAGAAGGATGATCTACAACTGATCTTTGAGGAGATGCGTCGGAATCAGGGCACCATCAACAACCAATTCCAGAACATCACTACAACTAGTTGAGATTATTGCTAGGATTTTGTAGATTTTTCATAGCGAAGAACCTTATAAATCCATAGTAGCAAGCATGCCTTTTTAGAACCCGTAGGACTAAATTGTTGTGTAGAGAATCAATTACATGTTGAATGCAGACTCGTAGCTTGGTGTTGCATGTATCCTGATGAATCTTGACCGTGTTAGGGTTATTTAATTAGTAAGGGTTACTAGGACTCATATGAATAGTAATTTAGACAAGATCAAGACAAGAGCAATAATAGGGTGAAAAGAGAACTTGAAGAAGAATCGAGGATCAACTAGTCAAATTAAAGTGGATATTTATAGATGAAACTATTTTCTCAATTGTTATCTCAACTAACTTGTTTATAGTTTATCTTTTTTACTTCAATCACCAAAACCATCCATTTTCTACTAATTGGTAAATGTTGTTGCATGAAGATGGTCAAGTATGAAAATATATATAAAATATGAATATCAGAGTGACTCCTTGTCTCAACAAATAAATACAAGACTTCCTCCCGTTGTAGTAGAAGGCAGTTAGGATCGATCCACGAGGAGTGTCAGCGCCCGCCTTTCCAGTTCCAGATCTCAGCACGATTTCGACCAGGAGTGTACTCGACTTCGACTAGGTTGTCGACTAAAACAGAAACAAAAACAAAACAGAAAATGAAAACCAACATAAAGTACTCGACCTCGACAAACTCAACTTGACGTCGATCAGGTTCTACTCGACGTCGACTAACTTCCTCGACGTCGAGCAAAACTGTTCGAAATCGACTAAACACAGAAACTAAAATTTGAAACTTTTCGCAACACAGAACACGAAATTGATGAAATAAATCAATAAACTAAAGACTTCCAAGATCAGGGTTTCAATACCACAACGATAACCATGTAAAATAACACATAAAGGCATAAAAGATCATGCTTTTCATCAAATAACTTTCGTTATTAACAAATAGGAATATAGAGGCTTTCGCATAAACCATAATTGTTACTAACCCTTTTTCACATAATTAACCCAAGTCGCATTAAGATCACTTTCGCTTCAATAACACAAACAAGGATCACCTTCAACTTTCGCAAAAGAATCATGCTCATAGGGATAGAAGACGAATTGCATCAAAAGATTGTACCTTTACCGCATCACCTCACATGGCTACCGTCGGGCTCACCCCGACCCTGGAAGTTGGGTGACTACTCGCTCTTCATTATAAATAAACTAATCAAAGATTTCAAGAAAATAAATTGCATTAAATAAACTAAATAAAACTTACAACTGATTGAAGCCAAAACCTGCTCTCGCCTTCTCCAACCTCAATCGCCACAAACTCTCTCTCTCTTTCTCTATGTAACTAATTGTCTCTCTGAAATTGAATGACTAGAAATCATCCCCTAAGGTTCTATTTATAGGCTTCATTCCCTAGATAATTAGGAAAGAAACTCTATCTATATCTATATCTATTTATCTAAATACTTAAAGGTTAAAATTTAGAATTAACATAATTATATCTAAAAGGAAATAAAGACTAATGTGGATAAATATCTTCTCCCTTGATAGAACTTGATGTATCTTGATAGAATTCCACGAATATTGGCTTGCAAGTAACATCCATCACTCGGACTCAACTCGATCTCGACTCGGATAACTTTTTGGAATCTCCTCGACGTCGACCAACTTTCTCGATGTCGAGTAGATTTCTTCAACTCGAGTGGTCTTGTGCTCAGCTCGTGCTCGATCTCGTCTTCTGGAGCAAAAGTCGAGTACAATGTGGTCGACTTCGACCAGTGTAACGGCCCAGGATTATGATTCCCGAGTTACGTTTCGAGGGATAAAACCCCTCGTTAGGATCTTGCGCTCCGAGTACAGGTTGAAGGTTTGAAAGCGAAGATTTGTAGTTTAAAGCGGGATTTCTCACCCAAATCCGTAAGGTCCGTTGGAGACCCCGGGGTAAACCCCTGTGCCTATCCTAAGTCTACAACGCGGAAAATCCATTTAGGCATGCAACCAGCATAAGTGAAGTTAAAGCAAAATACAATCCCAAAGGTGCCACTGTAGAGCCGGGACAAAACAACGTAAAAGAGAGGAAGTCTAGTGGTCTCTCGAGCTCCCAATCTAACGCCAAAAGTCTGAACCCGCCAAGCGTCCATATAAGCAAAGATAGCGGCTAGCGGTTACCTGAATCTAAAAAAAATGAGGGGGATCTGGGTCAATCATCAGGCCACTCATGCGCGTGTGTAAACACACTCTGAGAGGCATATAATAAGCATCCTATTCCTAAAATAAAATGCGTAATGCAAAGCGGAACTTAAACAGATAAGCATACGAATAATTAAGTGCGGACATAAATAAAGAGGCGCGCAGTTACAAGAAATGCCAAAATAGCATGTCCCTCTAGGCTCATAAGGAATCCTCTAGCAACTCCCTTTAAAGGGAACTACCTCACCCATGGTGCAGGCCGTCCCTACGTAAGGAGCCTACTAACTACGAAGGGAAGACAAACAACGACACCCATATAAGGCCTAATGCTCTAAGAGTTCTATGGCGACTTATTACCAAAAAGCCTACCTCACCCATCAAGTGCAAGCAGCTTTCTATAATAAGCCCCACTAAGATGAAAAGAATAGAGAAAAAAGTCACATCCAATAAACACCTATAACGACCGTTTTCTAGCAAAGACATATAACAAGTCATATGGTTTTCATTTTAGATCCTAAGCGTGATTCTAAGTCGTATGGTGCATGAACACTAGCCAACTATATAACACCCAGTGCATAGAGCGCCCATCATGAGTAAGTTCAAAGAACTTACCTAGAGAAGCGCAGAATCCAAGCAATATAACAATCAAGCAAATCCAGGCAGATTAGAGCTCACCTAGAAGATAAGCAACATAATAAGTCTAAGTCTACTTACACAAAGCATATCAAATAACACACATAAGATACACATAAAACATATATAACCTAACCATCCCCTCATCAACAACATTAATGTCTCAATTCAATTTCTCATCTCGTTTCACCACCTCATATCGTTTTCATCATAACTTGCAACCTCATCAGCTTAAAATAACCTCCATATCATACTTTGCATACGGATATATATATATATATATATATATATATATATATATATATATATATATATATATATATATCTATATCATCATTATCATAATTAAGTAATTAACTAACCTTTAATCTCTAATATAATTCACCACAAGTCATGCTATTAGTCACACATATCATCCCGTCAGTCAAACGATCATTTTATCATGCTATTTAGTCATCGATTAAGCCGGGTTCCCAAGTTAGTCCCAAATCCATTTCATAATCCAAATTAAACAGTTAATAATTCCGACCCTTGAAAATACTCGCTAAGATCCTTTTTCAATTATTCATTAAATTACTTTCCGATCTTTGAAATTCTTTTCCAAATTCCTTTTTAAATCTTCAAGTCCAAATAATATTATATGATATTTTAAATACCATTTATTAAACCCCTTTATAAAAATATTTTCAGATCCTCTAAATTCAAACCATTTTTATTTAATAAATCAACACTTATAATTCTCCCAAAATATAATAATTTATCTTTTAAATCCTCAATTACTATTATAATATATTTTAATTACCGTTAATTAGTTAAATAATAAACGGATAACTCAAAACTTACCGAACCGAACCGAACCCGCAACTATTAATCCTCAACCGGTGTAACAATATATATGAAATGTTAGCAAGGGGGCCCACAATCATCTCCTTCCTCCGATCAAGGCTGCTCCCGCCCGACTCCCGATTCAAATCAAACGGCTCCCGCCTGCGAGGATCGACGTCAGCGTCTCCAGCTTCCTCCGCCTGCTCGCCTGCGCCTCGAACTCTAGCACACCTCCCCATGGCTTCCTCGGCTTGCCCCTCCCAAATCCGATCACCTCCTGTCTTGCCGGAGAAGAGCTCGCCCGCTCCCACGTGCTCCCTGCTCACGACCTCGCACGCTCTCAAGCTCGCTCATGCTCTCCTCTCTCAACTCACACTCTCCCTTGCCGACCCGAAGAACGGAATGAATTGATAGCTAACGGAAAGAAAGGAACGTAGCTCACCGGGGTGATTTCGCGACTTCGGAGCTCTCGATCGGAGTTCTTGGCGTCATCGGAGGCTCGCGATGGCTCGTCGGACCTGCGTCGGGTATGGGTGAGCGTGATGGTGAGGCTCGAGGACAATTTCGATCGAAAACGAAGGATAACGGCTTACCAAACGGAGCTCGCGCTTGAACAGGGGAGGGGATGGACGTCGCCGCTTCGGCCTGCTCCCGGTGTCTTGCGGCAGCGCTGGTAGCTCCTAGGTAGCGCTAGGCGGCTCCGGCTACTGCTGGTAGCTCCGAGTGGGTGTCGAAGGGCTGACGATGGTCCTTGGGTGGAAGGAGAACGAAGCTGATGCGTCTGCTCTCGGAACACAAGGAGAAGGAGGTGGGGCTGCAGTGCTTGGTGCTCCGGGGAAGGGTGGTGCGTGGTGGTGTCTGGCGATTTGAACAGGAGGGGGTGGTGATGGTGAAGGTGGAGATGAGGTGTGGCTGATCCGAAGGAGAGCAGGGGAGGGTGATGGTGAATGACAGTGATGATGATGGTAAAAATGGTAGGTAGGGGGTGAGTTAAAGGGGTATGGTGAGTGATGGGAGTAGGTGAGGATTGAGTATAGGATTAGCTTACCAATACCCGGTAATAAATCTTGAATACGTGAATTCGAATCCCGCAATTAGTTCTCGAATGTTAGTTTTCCTGACTCTCGCTCTCTCGATCAATTAGATTTTGTAAAATCGACAAGGATATCGTCATCCGATAATTATTTTAAAATTTTTGAGGTAGAAGGATGGAAATTATTCATCAAATTTTATATTCCGGTCGGAATCCGCTAAACGAGTTTTAAAACCGATTGAATTCCATTTTTTATTCCCTTTTTCCGAAAAATTAGGATTTGAAAATCCGAGCCTTTACATTATCCACCTCTAAAACAAGTCTCGTCTCCGAGACTAAAATCATTTTAAAACAGGGGTTGAAGTTTGAAAATAGGTGATTCCAAGGATCATGCCATTGATCTCGTAAGCACCTCATAAGTGCCCCTATGAGATCCTCACAGTACCGTTGTCGTGATCATAATATCCCCAATAGACCGTAGTAAGAATGTAATATGGGCCCGTACCACATCCTTACTCCAACTCCTTGGTCATATCATAACTCAAATACTTGTATCCACTTCATGGGACGTTATAATGAGAACTAGAGTCGCATTAGTTTCTTAAAATCCAAGTTAGTATCCTTTGAAACACCATTCAAAATTTCAAGTTCGACGTTAGTCAAAATCATTTCCAACTTCTCAGTTCATTCTATCATCCACCTTTAAGGGCTTATCCCATATTCTTTTCCTAGGTTTCAAGTCAGAATCAATTTTCAATAATTCAGCTTCTAACATTTCTATCATTATGCATCGTATATAGAGTAGTAATCACATCTCACGTTTATAGTAGGACATAACACATCAAGGACGGTCGCATACCAAAAACATAAGTAGCGCATCATCACATCAATGAGGCTCATCACATCATATCACCAAGGATCTGCACACAACTACCAAGCATAAGCACGAAATCAAAGAGATACCACTAACCATCCACCTCTAAGAATCCAACTCATACTAGTCATGTCACACCTGTCACTCTCGACAAACTCTTACGCAAAAGTCCATCTCGTGCTACTCCCAATCACGAATTTCCAAAACCCTCATCACGAGCGCCTATCCTCAAAGACCAACCACTGATTTTACCTACTCATCCACTGGGCATACTAACTAGCATCACCACATTTCCCCTCAACAATCCTCCCGATCCACTCCTAGCTCTCTCTCATCCACCTCTAGAACTACGCCCACTGCCTATACTCACACCCACTCTTAAGGTCACCATCATGGAACTAGTCTAGTCCTCAACCGCTACCTTCCTATCCTAAACGCTCACACCGCGCACCCACTACCTACCGACACTTCTAGCTAGGACATCCGTCTCAAAATCTCGACATACTAGCCCCACTCCCCACTTAAGACCTACCTGGAAACTCATATATACTCACAGACTACTATCTTCAACACATCACCACTCACTCGACTCTACTCAAGCTAACGCATCATTCCTGCACCCCATCTCAGACAACCAAAGACCCTATCCGAAGACCTCAATTCACCTGCCACTTTTCGACCCGTCTCACCAAAGAATCTCACGATTCAAGCTCAAGAAGAAAGCACTATCATATATAACTCAAAATCTATTTACCAGGAAATCAGTACATCAAGCATCGAGGCACACCATCATAGAAACAAGTTAGTTAGACAATCACTTGCCACCAATTTAACATATCAGTCATCGTACGCCCATTTATGTCAGCTCCAGGCCTATTGCACTATGCCCATTCCAATTCATATTGAAGAATTCACGATTTGAATGAAGAACGTCATTCCTTGAGTCATCTAAGAGAATCAAGTCCGCGACTACCATCTTCGAGATGTGTCCGTCCTTTGTATACCTTTGGCGACGTCTGTCTTGTGGTCTATGGGTCATGGACCCATCACACTTCAACTGCGCCGCTCTGGTGTCACTTGGTCGTCGGTCCCTTCTTGTATGTCAACGCTCATCGAAGTATCGCAAGGGTTAGAAGTTACGAAGATAGGGGAGAGACAAGGGCGGACAACACAACTTCCTTAAGGGTCCAGACATGGACCAGGACTAGGGACGACAAGACCAAAGAGAAGAACCCAACCCGAGAGTTACAACGATGCCCTTGTAATTGTGGAACGCAAACACATAAAAATCAAGAGATATCATCACATTATTTCACACTAGTATGCACCTATCTCAAGAAATATCGGTTTATGCATTCATAACATGTTCATATAATCCTCTTTATATGTGCGCAGAACAAGCTAGCAACCTATCATTTCATTCACCAATTATGCTTGACAGACTAAGAACATGTATGCACAGACTGACATGGGAGATATATGGCATAAGTTATGCAAAATCTAGCAAACATCACAGGATATCAATCATATGCACGACTTATCACTCATTTAGATACACACATAAGCAAGTTATAATATTGCGTAAAGCATGCTAAGATGTACCCTAAAAATCATGCTAACGGTATGGTCAATTCATGCAGGGTTGGTATAGCAACTATCTCCTCACATACATCTATATTCGCATAGTAAAACTAGGCAGTCACACAATCATATAAGGGCTTATAACTAGGAGGTATATGTCCTATATGATACTAGCAATATTCATTAAACATGTACACAACCATGAGGTCCAATTAGGTTAATCAAGCATTCTAAGTCATCCAATTCACATTTTAAACATCAAATGAGATTTGACCAATTTATCATGGACCTAGTTCATGGGGAGACAATAATCATGGGAATTCAATACATACGGCACATACATCCACTTATAAGTGCAATCATGCGAGGTACTAGGCAAGTCATGCTGAATTATACCAATATAGCATGTCATTAAATCACAAGGAGACTATCATTATAACTTGACAGAATTCTCTAAGGGTAATCACCGACTCACCATCCCATTTCCCCGTGGGACGCTAGTATGACTCGCTGGGTAGGACACAAGGACGTTCATGCTGTTTCCGAGAAGGGTGTGTAGAACTCGTGTTTAGACTCTTGTGGCAAGAAGACATGGTTAGCCATTACGAGGATTGAAAGGGATGACTCCATAAGACAACCCACTTCTATCTCGAAACAATCTAAATCCTCAACCCCACTAAAATACTCAGGTAACCCTCACATCCGACACGATTTTCGAAGGTAATTAGTTGACCGACTCAAATTTCCCGTGGAAGACCCCAACCGGAGGTACGAGACTCGATAGAAGCATCGATGGTGAAATACAAAACATGACTCAAAACGAGGAGAGCGGATGCTTCTCGACCCTTGCTAACATGCCTAGGTGTTTTGGTGGGGCGGATGATAGAGTCAACCATCAGGGGGTTTGAATTATGTAAGGGTTATCCCGACAAGACAAGAATTCTGATTACATAAGAACAAGGCTTTCTCCCGCTATCCCGTTTGCACAGTTATTCAACACATGATTCAAGTCAAGGAATATTGATTAGTTCGCTATCCTAAGCACAATAGCACTCATCACGGAAGCAATCAACAAGATTAATAGGATCCTCTTCGGGGAAGACCGCCCTCGGGCCCAATTGCATATATGTATATATAAACGTAAGCATAGAGACGATCTATACCGTCTTTTGAGGGACGGCTTGCCGGAGGGGCAAAACCTCACGGCCTCCTAACTCAACACTCCAACCTCCGTGGTGTTCCTTGGAGTCTTCTAGGCCCACCTGTAAATAAAAGCTAGTATTTTGCCTACCGTTCCCCGAGTTCTAAATCCATAAGGGATGTCTATCTCTTTGGTCTCTACCCCCGAGATTGTTTCCCTTTTATTCATTTTAGGTTTAATTCCAATTAAATTCATTTTGCCCTTTTAAATCATTTTTCAAAACCAATTGAAAACATTGGGCGATTTTCAAAACCTCCTCAACCTATTGTACTCGGATTGCATAACCTGGCTCTGATACCACCTTTGTAACGGCCCAGGATTATGATTCCCGAGTTACGTTTCGAGGGATAAAACCCCTCGTTAGGATCTTGCGCTCCGAGTATAGGTTGAAGGTTTGAAAGCGAAGATTTGTAGTTTAAAGCGGGATTTCTCATCCAAATCCGTAAGGTCCGTTGGAGACCCCGGGGTAAACCCCTGTGCCTATCCTAAGTCTACAACGCGGAAAATCCATTTAGGCATGCAACCAGCATAAGTGAAGTTAAAGCAAAATACAATCCCAAAGGTGCCACTGTAGAGCCGGGACAAAACAACGTAAAAGAGAGGAAGTCTAGTGGTCTCTCGAGCTCTCAATCTAACGCCAAAAGTCTGAACCCGCCAAGCGTCCATATAAGCAAAGATAGCGGCTAGCGGTTACCTGAATCTAAAAAAAATGAGGGGGATCTGGGTCAATCATCAGGCCACTCATGCGCGTGTGTAAACACACTCTGAGAGGCATATAATAAGCATCCTATTCCTAAAATGAAATGCGTAATGCAAAGCGGAACTTAAACAGATAAGCATACGAATAATTAAGTGCGGACATAAATAAAGAGGCGCGCAGTTACAAGAAATGCCAAAATAGCATGTCTCTCTAGGCTCATAAGGAATCCTCTTGCAACTCCCTTCAAAGGGAACTACCTCACCCATGGTGCAGGCCGTCCCTACGTAAGGAGCCTACTAACTACGAAGGGAAGACAAACAACGACACCCATATAAGGCCTAATGCTCTAAGAGTTCTATGGCGACTTATTACCAAAAAGCCTACCTCACCCATCAAGTGCAAGCAACTTTCTATAATAAGCTCCACTAAGATGACAAGAATAGAGAAAAAGGTCACATCCAATAAACACCTATAACGGCCGTTTTCTAGCAAAGACATATAACAAGTCATATGGTTTCCATTTTAGATCCTAAGCGTGATTCTAAGTCGTATGGTGCATGAACACTAGCCAACTATATAACACCCAGTGCATAGAGCGCCCATCATGAGTAAGTTCAAAGAACTTACTTGGAGAAGCGCAGAATTCAAGCAATATAGCAATCAAACAAATCCAGGCAGATTAGAGCTCACCTAGAAGATAAGCAACATAATAAGTCTAAGTCTAATTACACAAAGCATAGCAAATAACACACATAAGATTCACATAAAACATATATAACCTAATCATCCCATCATCAACAACATTAATGTGTCAATTCAATTTCTCATCTCGTTTCACCACCTCATATCGTTTTCATCATAACTTGCCAACTCATCAGCTTAAAATAACCTCCATATCATACTTTGCATACGGATATATATATATCATCATTATCATAATTAAGTAATTAACTAACCTTTAATCTCTAATATAATTCACCACAAGTCATGCTATTAGTCACACATATCATCCCGTCAGTCAAACGATCATTTTATCATGCTATTTAGTCATCGATTAAGCCGGGTTCCCAAGTTAGTCCCAAATCCATTTCATAATCCAAATTAAACAGTTAATAATTCCGACCCTTGAAAATACTCGCTAAGATCCTTTTTCAATTATTCATTAAATTACTTTCCGATCTTTGAAATTCTTTTCCAAATTCCTTTTTAAATCTTCAAGTCCAAATAATATTATATGATATTTTAAATACCATTTATTAAACCCCTTTATAAAAATATTTTCAGATCCTCTAAATTCAAACCATTTTTATTTAATAAATCAACACTTATAATTCTCCAAAATATAATAATTTATCTTTTAAATCCTCAATTACTATTATAATATATTTTAATTACCGTTAATTAGTTAAATAATAAACGGATAACTCAAAACGTACCGAACCGAACCGAACCCGCAACTATTAATCCTCAACCGGTGTAACAATATATATGAAATGTTAGCAAGGGGGCCCACAATCATCTCCTTCCTCCGATCAAGGCTGCTCCCGCCCGACTCCCGATTCAAATCAAATGGCTCCCGCCTGCGAGGATCGACGTCAGCGTCTCCAGCTTCCTCCGCCTGCTCGCCTGCGCCTCGAACTCTAGCACACCTCCCCATGGCTTCCTCGACTTGCCCCTCCCAAATACGATCACCTCCCGTCTTGCCGGACAAGAGCTCGCCCGCTCCCACGCGCTCGCTGCTCACGACCTCGCACGCTCTCGAGCTCGCTCATGCTCTCCTCTCTCAACTCACACACTCCCTTCCCGACCCGAAGAACGGAATGAATTGATAGCTAACGGAAAGAAAGGAACGTAGCTCACCGGGGTGATTTCGCGACTTCAGAGCTTTCGATCGGAGTTCTTGGCGTCATCGGAGGCTCGTGATGGCTCGTCGGACCTGCGTCGGGTATGGGTGAGCATGATGGTGAGGCTCGAGGACAATTTCGATCGAAAACGAAGGAGAACGGCTTACCAAACGGAGCTCGCGCTTGAACAGGGGAGGGGATGGACGTCGCCGCTTCGGCCTGCTCCCGGTGTCTTGCGGCGGCGCTGGCGGCTCCTAGGTAGCGCTAGGCGGCTCCGGCTACTGCTGGTAGCTCCGAGTGGGTGTCGAAGGGCTGCCGATGGTCCTTGGGTGGAAGGAGAACGAAGCTGATGCGTCTGCTCTCGGAACACAAGGAGAAGGAGGTGGGGCTGCAGTGCTTGGTGCTCCGGGGAAGGGTGGTGCGTGGTGGTTTCTGGCGATTTGAACAGGAGGGGGTGGTGATGGTGAAGGTGGAGATGAGGTGTGGCTGATCCGAAGGAGAGCAGGGGAGGGTGATGGTGAATGACAGTTATGATGATGGTAAAAATGGTAGGTAAGGGGTGGGTTAAAGGGGTATGGTGAGTGATGGGAGGATTGAGTGTAGGATTAGCTTACCAATACCCGGTAATAAATCTTGAATACGTGAATTCGAATCCCGCAATTAGTTCTCGAATGTTAGTTTTCCTGACTCTCGCTCTCTCGATCAATTAGATTTTGTAAAATCGACAAGGATATCGTCATCCGATAATTATTTTAAAATTTTCGAGGTAGAAGGATGGAAATTATTCGTCAAATTTTATATTCCGGTCGGAATCCGCTAAACGAGTTTTAAAACCGATTGAATTCCATTTTTTATTCCCTTTTTCCGAAAAATTAGGATTTGAAAATCCGAGCCTTTACAACCAGTTTGGTCGACTTTGAGTAACTCTGTCGGCTTTCAGCATTCTGCTCCGTTCTTGAAACGCACGTTCCCAAGTCGTCGTTTGTCGGATTGACGCATATGAGAATGCGTTAGAAAGCTCTTTCCGAGTGCTACAACTCTCATGAAGACATAAAAGCTTGATTTAGAACGATGAATGGTGAAAAGTGGGATTTTCTCCAGCTGCACCATTCTTAGCTTCTTCATGACTTTCCTTTAAGCTCCAAAGTGCGTCCGATTTATGCGAAATATAACAAAAACTTGTGTAGACCTCCATATATTGCAAATAAACATAAACTACACAAATTATGTATTATTCTAACCCAAATGTATGAAATGCATGCAGAAATCGATATAAAAGTAACTGTAAAACATGGCAAATTATGCTCACAACATTAAATATACATTACTTAGGAATACTTGATTCTCTGTGGCATCGACCTCTTACTTGCTTACTATACTAGTTTGTAGGTTTGAGTTATACTTTGATAGGAACAACAACAATTTCCTCTTGTTAGTTGAATTCTATTATGCCCAACTTGCTTGTCTTTATTGGCAGGATCCTTTGCGCTCTTGTCAACGTGTGCAACAGGGTGATCTGCTAGGTCCGCTTTTGTTTGCTCTAGTGTTGCATCCGCTTGTCACCAAAATTAATACCTCGTGTGTTCTTAACATCAACGTTTGGTACTTAAATGATGGTACCCTATCAAGTGACACTAGGGAGCTTACTATATATGGCTCTTGAGATTGTGGTTAGAGAGAGTCAGAAGTTGAGTTTATTCATTAACATTTAGAAAATTGAATTGTTCTTGATGACTGAAGATCCGAGGAGCTTTGAAGTTGGTTTGTTCCCGTAGACATTTCCAGACCCAAATTAGGAGTGAAATTGTTAGCCCCCATGCCCTCCCCGACGCTATTAGTTATTTCGATGATGAGGTTCAAGCTTCCCTTGAGCATGTTACTACAGCAGGGGGCCTGGGGTTTAGTCCCTGGCAGTGGCATCAAGCCACAATTCTGTTAAAACTTGGTGGATTTGGTGTGATAACGGCGGATGATGTTAGCCGTTCTGCTTGCATCACAACTCGTCTCCAAACGGCTGGACTCAAAATATCCATTTTGAGTAAGTCGGTGTTATCACCTTCTAGACGTCCTGACATTAGTCCAGAGTCCAGACAATGTTCTCACCCAATGTATCTTGAGGTATGCCACTTGTGTTGGTTCCAAACTAACTTTATGTAACCCATTTTTATAATATAATATAATATAATATAATATTGAGATTAAATATATGTGTTGGTGTAGAAATTAAGTTAAATAGGGGTTACAAACAACGGAAAATATTCAACTAGGTAAGTGATAAATCCAAATCCAGAAGGGAATTTGTTCTTGGAGATCGATAGAGATATAAAGTGGAAGAAAGAGAGAGACAGAGGAAGACATGAAATGAAAGGGAAGTCCTAAATCTGTCCAGTATATATGATATTCTTGATCATCGATCACACCCTTTCAGAAGTGATCAATCATCAATATATTATATCAGATGGTGGGTAAGGCTGAAATCCAAAATAGGAGAATGCACTGGATTCATTTATGCGATATACGACGTCACAGTTTCGCATTCTATGATATATTGAGCCACTGGAAAGAGGCCGGTGAACCATCCTCACCAGAATCAGATACCATATCTATGACGATGCCTATATATAATATTCATATATAGTAAGCTCTATCCCTCATCATGCTACAAATGAGATAAATCTTCTGTCTTTTCATTGAAACAATTTGTCCATCCATGTTCTATATAGAATTTGAACTACTACACTATCAAAACTCAAAAGCCACTAATCAGTATAAGTACTTATATTATATGTACATACTATACATTTTGTAAAAAGTATAACCACAATGTGTATTGATAATATATAGGCATTGCTTCTTTGGTTTTCCACTTGCTAGGCCGCTTACTTGATAAGTACTGTATGAAATTGTGTTCATCAGCTGGTTCATCTTCAGTGACGTTCTTTGAAATCTCTATATAACAAAATTAATTACTTCATGATCGTTCAATACATAAGGAAATTGTCTTTTTCTATGCTAGCTAGCTAGATCTTTTTTTTTTTTTTTTTTTTTTTGTTGACGAGGAACCCAACGTTGACGGTAAATCCCGAGCACGTGACCCTGCCAGCAAGAGTCCAAGTAAACCTTGGATGGAAATCCCAACGAAAGAGGCAGAGACAGGGATCGAACCCGAAACCTCATTCCTCCTCACCACTAGGCCAGCTAGATCTTTTGATATGATTAATGGAGGTAAATCTAATTAATGAAAATTAATCATTGTTTTAACTTACAAAACAATACAATTTTAATGGTGCGCTGTGTTAATTAAGCAGCTGCACGCAAGAGTATTTCCTCCATTCTCAATCTAATCTTGCTAGTTGGCGAAATTAAACCACCATAACTTTTTGTTGCACCCACCTTAGAGCATCAGCAATGGTCGGGTTCTCCAAAACTTCTCTCCGCTTTTCTTATTCGTCCACCTCACTTTCCACTAATTTTATTATCAACCCTCCCCAATTCATTTTTCATCCTCCACAATGGTCGGGTTCCCCCAACAAATCTATTTCATCACCATTTCCATACTCTACTATATTTTCTCTATAATTTCAAATATTAAAATAATTGGATTGTTTTAGCAATTAAAAAAATAATTGGATTGTTCCCCCAATAATTGGATTTTAATAATTGGAAGTTTAAAAAAAAAAGTGGAAAGTTTTTAAAAAAATGAAAAGGGCGCTGGAAGTTAAAAAAAAAAGTGGAAGTTTAAAAAAAAAAAACTGAAGTTGAAAAAAAATAATGATGAAAAGTTAGAAGTTAAAAAATGATTTATTTTATCGACACGTGGCATAATATGATTGGTTCCGGATTTGAGAGGTTCCCAATATATTGGGGCACCCCAAAGATCGGGAGGTTGTCCACAATAGTCGACTTGCCCAAATGACTTGAAAAAGTAAGATGGAGAGGTTACCTCCCCACCAATGAGGATGCTATAAATTGTTTGAGACTAATATATAAATTTGGTATATAAAGCCAAATTAATTATACATATTTGTTTTTTGTTTTTATAGAAAAAAGAGTCGTTCATTATCCATTTTCCCCAAAATGCCCAAAATGGTCAATTGGTGATGTAATTATAACAAGCTGATCATCTACGTATATCCCAAAATCATGAACATATCCCTTGTTAGTTTGGTCAATTATATTGCTTCGATGGTTACCCGGTTATTAACTTCAGGTACGTAGGTAGGATTAATTAGTCTGATCTCATAGAATACTTGCACTCTTGGAAAAATCATATACATAGGCAATGTTACGATGTTACTAATTAACTCCAATTCGATTTTCCAAGACCAAGAAACAGATCAAGTCATGAAAGATTGACAGGAGATATGCACACTCAAATAATTTGTATCAAACCGTGTATGTTTGTGTCTATTTATTTATATTTGATGCACGTACACTAACATATAATACACAAATGGGCATGATGTAAATATTCTAATCAGCACGATACCTTATTCAATTTAGATATCTCCATCGATTAAATTCCAAAAGCAAACTGCCCCACGTTTTTCTTTCATCGCCTTTTTTCCCCTCTTCTTATCCTTTCTTAATTCCTATATAAACACTCTCTTCACATTACCCTCATCTTCCCATCCTCAACATATATCCATAACTTCAGTAATTACGACCTCTCTCTCTCTCTCTCACAACGTCCTTCGGAAACAGACGAATGACGATGCAACCAAGTGAGGTTTTCGAGCTGCGGTACTTGATGGAGGTAACGAACTCACACAACGGGTATCCCAACCCGTCTTCAGCCACGTCAAAGGAGAACAGCCTAACAAGGAACTGGACATCGGACGAAGGGGAGGAGCAGCAGATGGGGATAATAAACGAGAGGAGGCAGAGGAGGATGATATCCAACAGGGAGTCGGCTCGAAGGTCAAGGATGAGGAAGCAGAGGCACCTGGACGAGCTGTGGTCCCTGGTGGTCCGCCTCCGCAGCGAGAACCGGCTGCTGGCGGACAGGCTCAGCAGTGTGACCGAGTCGCATGACAGGGCCGTCGAGGAGAACGCCCAGCTCAAGGATCAGGCTTCGGGGCTTCGACGATTGCTGGACGAAGCGCAGCAGATGAGACCAAGCAGCCCTTACTCGTCGTCGTCGCTCGGGGATTTAGAGGCTTACATCAACAATGCTAATCCATACCTTGCAAATGAATTCTCTATTTAATTACGCCTTTGCTCAACTTTTAATGTCCATCCTCGTTAATTTAGTTGGTGGTTGGAGTTTTAGGCCTTTGGCATAAGTAGTTGGTTGAGAAAATGGTATGGGTATCCCACCTCGGATATAAATAGTGATATTATATATCAGATTGTGAAATCTTTATCTCATATGCCTTAAATTGTTATAATAAAATGGGATGTACAACATCCTAATTCCTAAGCCTCATTGTATCGATGTATGTTTTGAAAACCCGTCTAAATAGTAAATACTAGCTAGTAGTTATTTATTTATAGCAAGATTTTACAAAGATTAGGGTAGATCTCCTGCTACACATATGTACTCCTCTTATTATATCACAAAAATATTTTAACATTTATTTTATATTACTAACCTCTGTTTTTATATATTTATAAAAATATATATTAGTAATATAAATATAATTTTTTTAAGAAAAAATAAATGTTAATATATTTTTATGATGTAGGAAGAAGAGTACGTACGTATAGTGTGGAGTAGAAGATCTATACTGTACAAAGATATACTATATGCTAAGTTTACTAATGTGAAAAATAAATATATCGAACTTTTATTAAATATAAGATATAGTAATTGCTTATGATAAATAAAGATACGATTTGTCAATAATAACTTGAAAAATTCATGTAGCACATGAATATTACACTATAGTGTAATAGTAATGTACTACATGAATTTTTCAAGTTATTATTAGTAGCTATAGCTACTAATATTTACTGGTTATGATTTAAAACTAATTTCTTATCTCTGTTTGTCGAGAGTGAAAATGTCCGAGTCCACAACTTCTCGAAAACAGAGTTGCTAACAAGTTTAGAATTGCGACATTGAACTAATTCAGACCTTTTTTTTCTCAAAGAAGCGCTTCGAATTCACTTTTAAATGAAAACAAAAAAAAAACAAAAAAAAAACTGGAATAAGAATAAGTGAGTGGAAACTCGGCCGCTTTTGGTAGAAAGATAAAATAACGTCATCCGGAGAAACTCGGCCAATAGACTGCAGTGTTAGAAGGGGGAGAAAAAGTAGGAAGATGTAGCGTGCAAGTGTACAACATAACATAATAAAGATTAAATGGAGTCTCCAATCAAAGCTAATTTTGTGAGATTGATCACACCCAATAATCGCCCGTTACATCTTCTTTTTTTGTGATTTTCAATTCGTTTAAATATTTAATTAAGAATGGAGAAACCGACAAAATTAAGATGGATGATGATAGAGTGCGGCCGGGCGGCCGGCCACTACTCACCACCGGCTTCTTCAAATTCTTTGGTTGCGGTTGCGCCATCTCTTAGTTAATTCAGCTATTAATTACCACAATTAATCTTCTACCTATCTCACGCCATTGTTATACTTGTATGATGATGGTAAACAACAAATCTTTTTTTTTTTTTTTTTGAGAACAAACCACAAATCTTCTCGTTACCCAATATTCGTATTCCTACATTTAATAAAAAAATTGTTATAGTATATATGATAAACAACAAATATTATGGAGAATAAGCTATGGTTTTGTGTTGCTTGAGTGATCAGCTGCACTAAGTCATCTTCCATCTTTCCCTTCACATTTTTACTTGTCCTTTTGCTCGGTTGTAATGAGGGACTTTGTCCCATGTGCTTGTGATAAGGGACTTTGTCCCATGTGCTTGTCATATGATACTTTGTAGGGGACATATTTAAAGGATTGTCTCACACCCTTTGAGGTAGAGTTTTGGAATCATGTGCATTGAATGAATGGCGGCTACGAGGGCCGATTATTCCCTTCCTTCTTGGTCACCAAGTCACTAAGCATTTTGCTCATTTTCATACATATTCATGCTTGATCTTGCTTGATTTATATAGTTTACTTAAATCGTTATATGATATCATAGTTTGAGGTTGTATTTGAGAGGTAATCTGGTCCATTTTCGTTGTTTGATGCGTTGTTTATGTTCACTACCCACTGGAAGTTCTAATTCTGCAGACAGAGTGATTGAAGATATGTCTAATGTTCAAGGGAATTCTGGAGATCCTTTGTTCTTGTCAAAATCAGATCATCCAGGTGCACAGCTGGTTGCTATTCCATTTTATGGAAGCAACTATATGACTTGGAGTCGAGGGGTGATTATGGCCCTTGGTGCTAAGTGTAAGATTGGTTTTATTAATGGTTCCTGTGTTAGACCTGCTGTGGGACATGCAGATCTAGAAAAATGGATAAGGGCATATTACATGGTAAGATGTTGGTTGTTGAATTCTATGACTAAGAACATAGCTGAAGGCTTTATGTTTTTAGATTCTTCTAAGCTCCTATGGGAGGATATTATGGAGAGGTTTGGACAGACAAATGCACCTATTATTTTTCAAATCAAAAGAAGACTTGGGAATATTGTGTAGGGTAATATGAATCTTGCAGATCTCTATAATTTGTTCAAGAGGAACTAGGATGAATTGAAAGTTTTAGAGTGTATTCCAGAGTGTGCTTGTGGTGCTATGTCTAACTATACTTGTGATCTAAAATAGAGATTTACTATTAGTACAAGCCATCTAAGGGTGATGGTGCTCATTTTAAGAAGGAAGTGAAAGACCGGAGAGAATTGAAGAGAATCAAACTGAATTCTACCTGTTCTTATTGCAATATGAAGGGCCATCTTGCCGAGCAATGTTTCAAATTGCATGGGATACCTGATTGGTTTAAAGAGCTCAAGGAGAAAGAAAAAAATGGCATGAGCAATGGAACAACTGGAAGGAGATCTGCAAATGCCACTACTAGAAATTTGTGATTTAACATCGGGTAATAGCCGATGTCTTTCAAATAAAAAATCGATGTCTATGTGGGTGATGTAAAAAGTCAAAAGTTTTTCACATCGGCCAAAGCCCGATGTCTATAAAATTTATAACATTGTTTCTGATTATAAAAACGATATGTTTAATACTTTATAACATCAATTGTAAGGAAATCCTACATATGTATATTCATTTTGTCTCTATAATTTGTAATGTTATTTTTCCACATAAAATTTGGTTATATGAAATATACACAAAACTGATGTTATTACGTATATTGAAATGATTTTTGGTTTTAAAACCGTTGTTTATATATAGTAAAGACATCCTAAATTATTAATGAATCAGATGTGTTTAGGTTGTAAAAATGATGTTTTTAGTTCATAAAAGTGATGTGTTTGGTTCGTAAAATTGATATTTGTTGTACGTAAAGCTGATGTGTTTAATTCGTAAAACTGGTGTTTTTAGTACGTAAGACTGATGTGTTTAGTTCATACATGCGATGTCTTTCGTTACAATAACCGATGTCTTTTGCCCGTAAACCCGATGTGCTAGCTTATGAACCGAAGCAATTTGGTTCATTAAATAAACCCAATATCCTATCTATATATGCACAGACCAGACCAACCAAAGAGAACCTCTATATATATATACACATACACCTACATATTTACACATACACAATTATAAGTTCCAAGACCATCTGCTAAGAAGCCACTTTGCCACTCAATATGCTGCAAACCTCGTCATTTTGCAACTCTAGATAACGTGCAAACTGAACATAGCAAGAAAAACTGAGATTGCTTTCAAAAGCAGCACTAAATTGGCATTTTCCCATGAAAATGAGCCCATCTTGCAATTAATGCAGCAGTTTCAAGGCCACCAACAAAGCTTGGCTTTATAACCTGAAATTGGACATTCATATAAATTGAGTAATCTTCAAAATACTAATTATATAACAACAAGAACAAAGAAACGTTATGAGTAGCAGATTCAAGTTCATGTCATTGGACTGTGACTTGGGTCAAACATTGAACTGGGAACTCCTGTCCTGTCCCAGCCATGGCCACTGCCATCTCATCCACATAAAGAGAAAATATTATTTTTATGAGATAAATTTTGCTTGCTTTTGTTTCTACTCCTCGTATCCAAGGAACCATACAATAATTCCAAGAATAAAATTCTCATTGCTCCAAATCTTCTCCAAAATTTTCTCCTAGGAAATATCCTAAACTTTTCACCAAAGAATTCTAATAAAAACAATCTATTGTATTGGAAATATCCTACTAATACTCAAAATATCCACTAGAAAATCATCTCTTTGTGATTCCTGAATATTGACTACCCAGAAAACTAACTAAGCAAGAACGGGGGCCAAAGAAATTATACTGGGAATTATAAGCAAGATAGGTACAGATGATAGCAACAACTATATTCAGATGAAGTTTCCTCGGGAAATTATTGCATTATTTCCTATTTCTAGATTGAGATTGCCGACTTGAAAGGTCTAGGTATATAGTATCAATGAATGAGGGATTTACATTAGAAAAAATGTAAACTGACTGATTAGCATACCAAGCTCATCTCAATAAAACAAGTACAGTAAGACTATACAATAATGGGAGCATAAAATTTCCTGACTTACAACAGCCACAATATACTACAAGATATCATTTTCATTTCGAACATGCTCCTGTAAAGTTAAGCATTTGGTGTTTAGATGGTCTGCCAACACTATAATAAATATGCTTTATCTGTTCATGACCCAGGCTACTTCCTCAACAGAACATATACAAGTTATATAATAGAGCAAACAACGTCGTTCAAAGTATCAATTACTGCAAATTAATCTTTCAGAGCATTTTTCCCTCTAGAGATCGTACCTCAATATGCTACAAGCTACCTGCAGAACATAATAACTAATAAGTAATCCTTTCGTGAGGTTGAAGGGGGAGAGAGAGGATCATAAATGTTTTTTGAAATGGTGGTGCATGTTTTTATAGAACATGCCAAATAGTGTGGAGTCTTACTTTGAGTTTTAGTGCATAAAATCCGTCTTGAAGTGGTTTATAAGCAACACCAGCAACCTCTTTTGGGGTCCCCTTGTGATCAATGAGGGCACAGATCCGAATGCTGGATGTGTGCTCTACAAAATTCTTTTTAGTGTAGTTATAGGGGAAAAGGATGCTAAATAAGTTGGAGTGCTGCCTTCCAGCTATTGCATTTAATATAGCCATCTCAAGTCCACATCTAATACTTGCAGTCTTGCAGAGATCGAGTGAACCTACAAAATATATAAGGTGAGTATATATTACTGATAGATGCAGGGAAGCTAAAACACTTAAGAGGATGCATGATGAGAAATGGGGATGTCTGAATACCTCATACCAAAAAGCCTAAGCTTTTCTTCATCCATCTAGAAAATGAACCTCTAAGAAGAGAAAAGTGATAACTAACTACAACTCCTTTCAATGCATAAATAAGAAACTACAGCTGGTCTTCTAAATACAGCAAGTCTTCTTCTTTAGCATCAAAAGGTGGAACCTAGTTCAAGAAACCCACAAAGCAGAAATGTTATAATATCATCATCAATCAGAATATGTGTACTTTATTTCTACAAGAGCCAAATGCTGGTTTCTTCATCAAATTCTGTTTAATAAACCTCGTCATATCTTATGCTGCCATCGTCAAGAGACAATGCAAATATGAAGCCTTCTTTATACAAACTTGCTGAGGCAGCATCAACAAAAACTGAACTAAACAAAGATAACTAAATCCATTGGAATCACAAAAAGAAAAGATCAAAACAACACAAAACCTAAGAATTACTTGCCCATTTCCTTTTATTGGTATTCACATTGATAGCTTCGTTATAGATTTTTGAAACCGAAAAATTTGATACAAGGAGTTGTATAGGTTATAGGGTGATCGAATGGCTCACACTAGGTTGGGAAGTAGCAGAACATTGACTTACCGTGGTCAACTAAGAAAGCAGCTCCATCAAAAATCATGGTAATTCACTGGAAACAACCAACTGCTAGCCTCCAGGTTGTCTCTGCGCTGTAAGTGGCGTCTGAGGGGAGGTAAGCCTACTATCCTGTTGTATTCCGAAATACGAATGTAAACAAAATCATTGGCTTATGAAAATCGCATATCTTTGCTATTAATCTAGTAAAAGAGACTCGGACTAGCCTATGAAATCATATTATCTAGTTGAACCCTATGTTTCACCATGCTGATCTTAGGCTTTCCCTGAAGCATAAACAGAAAGAGTACTTGAGAGAGTGAAAAATGTAGACACTAAGCTTGTGGAGATTTCAGAGTAATCATTAATTTAGCATTGTTTCAGTAATTTGGAATTTGAGGGCAACGCGCTCTACAAGGAGAGGGAGAGAGCACCTTGGATGACATATAGACTTGAGCTTCAAATAAGGAGGTTAAGCTAACAGCTTTCCATGTTTGTAAGCAGCTGAGTAACCGTTTTCAAGTGAGGAACACTACAAACATTTGAGCAAATTCAAGCAGTAAAAAAAAGTGAAGTCCTCTTGCTCAACCAATTCTCATGACAACATATAAAGACAAAGGAAATGGTGTAATCTAATTATATAACAACAAGAACAAAGAAACGGAGTGCATAGTGCAGAACATGTGCAACCCCAGTTCCATATGAGCATCCGAGGATGAAATCACTGGAGGCAGCTGCTCTAATATCTGTATCAGTATTACCTTTTGTAATTCAAAATGATATCATTTTACCAAAGGTGATGAGGAGTCATCCCAATCTCAGAAATAGGCTAAATACTTGTCCAGTGTTCTTGATAGTTTCCGTCTTTTCAAGAAGGCTTTTTGGAAGCTTTGCCAAGCAAGCCTGCAAGTAAGGAAATCAATATAATAGTGAAGATAGTATAGTACATTGTAATATTGATGCAAATGGCAAAAGGCACCACAATATAGGGATCAGAATATTTTCATCCATCTATTATACATATGCAAGTGCAACCAGCCAATCTCCGATGAAATAAAGAAATACAGTCAGACATTTAGGCATCGATGCTCAACATCTCCCTCCAACTTCGATTCGACAAGGAAAATTAAATCAACAATGAAATATTAAAAAAAACAAATATGAAAGCAGAAGATTGAAAGGAGGATTGAAATTCGATTAGAATTGAAAGAAGGATTTCTAGGTTTTCAAATGTGGTTTACCTGATAAAAGGAAGTGAAAACTGAAACTTGTCTTGCACGAATCGGGATGCCGCGTGCCTGGTCTGGTCTCCCCCATCTTCTCGAGAACAGTCTTCTGTAGATGCCGCGTGTCTGGTCTCCCCCATCTTCCTCGAGCACGGTCTTCTGCAGGGCTAGCTGCTAAGTAGCTAAGGACCGGTTTGACCCCAAAACTCAACAAACCCTAGATCTACCAAAAAAAATCACACAACCAAGAATCCTAGATATCCGAATCGGAATTGGCCATAGATTCGAGCAAGCGAAGCAAAAGAGAAGAGAAACAAGAGAAGGAAAGAAAGAGAAGAGAAGAGAAGAAGGATACGAACCTGTTGCAGATCGAGCAAAGAGGGCTGTTTGCCAGAGAATGGAGCCGGAGATGGGATCTGGCCATCGAAGAGGTTAAAGTTCCTGGCTTCCATGGGCGAGTGAAGCTTTGAAGGACGTCGGATTCGGGTTTCCTTCTGAGCGTATGAATGAAGAATGAAGGAGAGTGTTTCTCACTCTTTCAGATCTAGAGGATTTCGCCGGAGCGGAAAGAGGGTTTCGAAGAGGGAATGAAAAGGGTTTTCTTACTGGGGGTGTGTTTCTATTTTCTTAAAAATGTCCTAAGTGCTGAATTATTTTGCATTTTCGTGTGTATTTCATATGGGCGGGAATTAACCCGCGTTTATTTTGTTTCCAAGAACCTTTTTTTCAACATCAGTAAAAAAATAATGTGGTGTCTGTTTTATTTTTAACATCACAAATTTATTAACCGATGTTAAAAAGTTGTTTTACATGGCAGGTTTTTCTGAGCGATGTTAATCAACCGATGTTAAATAACAAAATTCTAGTAGTGTGCAGCTGGATCTATGGATTCCCAAGTGCAAAACAATCCTCTTGAGGATGATGCAGGAGGGTGATGAGAGGGATTCTCGACCAAATAAATTTATAGTCAAGACCCCGCTATAGTATAGGGAGTCAGGATCGTCCACGGGAGAGAGTCAACGGTTCTTTATTTAGTTGTTTTAAGGCAAAGAGTAGCAAGAAGTGATTAAAAGGTAGAGATTTTTGGGGTTTAATGTTGCTGAATTTTTGGAATAAAATCAATAATATGAAAGATCTAGGGCATAGGGATCACCACAACGATAATCATGCATGCATTGCAATGAATCACACAAAAATCATGTTTTTATCTATTAAAAGGGTCAACTTGCATCAACCCTAGCAAAGCAATCAATTTATTTTCACAAATTAATAAACTTTACTATCAATCCTAATTAGGTTGTCAAAACTCTCATTTCAAAACCCAAATTACTATCCAATTAACAATTCAATCTTTCAATTTAATTGCAAAAAGGAATTTTCCCCAACTTTCATAAGGTACTTAAGCACAAAAGATTGATAAAACCAATCAATTTATCAATTCATAGTAAATTCGCACACACAACTATCGTTGGGATCACCCCAACCCTAGAAAAGAGAAGAATTATTCACAATTCATGGAAGAAAGATAAACAAAAGAAATAAGAAAGAAAACACCTTGATTAAATTGTAAAACGTCCAAAACCGTCGCTGAAATCTGTCACAAAACCAACGTCTCTCTCACATGTATCTCACGCCCCCTAGGGCTGAAAGTCTCCAAAGAAATCCCCCCTAGGGTTTCAACATAATGTTCTATTTATACTAAAATAACTTAATTCTATTTTAGGAAGAAGAAATAAATCAATTTTATCTAAATTCTATCTAAGAAAAGGGGTAAAACCTCATACCGAAGCGGAAGACCTCGGTACCGACCCCCCTTCGGGTCGGTATGGCCACTGTTGCTTGATCTTGTCTCTCTCGTCCAGAAATGGCCTCGTTACCGACCCAGGTTGGGTCGGTACAGGGTCGGTACGGCTCGGAAAAATGCCCATATCTCCTTCGTTTGAACTCCGATTGCTTCCGTTCTTAAGTTTTCCTATGCGCTCCTTATTCTTTTCCGCATCTTTTCTCTCTTGAAAGTTTCTTCAAAAACAGCTCCTAAAGTACTGTAAAACATACAAAAGCTAGTGTAGACAACTATTTCCCATGAAATATGAAAACTTATGCAAAAGACACTAAACCCAATGCAAAACTTATGATAATGACTCAAATTGACATCAAAACATATGGGAAAATATAACTAAAAACATGCACATCAGAGGGAATATAGATTCAGCTATGGTAAATGTTGTGTATCAGGAGATTCTTAAGAAGATGAGGGGCAAGAATCAGATGGAAGGCAACAGTGGATCATCTGCCAATTTTGCATGTATGCTACCTTTTAATAATGCAAATATTGTCTTTAAAGAGAGGCCTATGAGTGAATGGATAGTGGATACTGAAGCTACAGATCACATGGTATCTAATTGTCATACTTTATCTGGCAAAAGAAGTTTACACAGGCCAGTTCATATTGGTTTAACTTATAGGTCAATTAAATCTATTACAGAACAAGGGCAAATGCAGTTGACTAATGCTATTAACCTGAATGATGTGTTGTTAGTGCCTGGCTTTAAACACAGATTGTTGTTAGTTGGGAAAATTCTTGATGAAACTGATCTTATAGCTATATTCACAAAATCATCTTGTTATTTCCAGGACAACGGATCTAAGAGGATTTTACTGTCTGGAGTCAGAGAGCATGGGTTATACAAGATACACTCAGAGGATCATTGTGGCACAGGAGCTGATGAGAGAATTTGGAGAAGTTGTAATAAAGCTAGTTTAAGTTTGGAAATAGTTCGTGCTAGGCTTGGTCATAGTTTTGTGGCTAAGTTAAGACATTTGAAGATGTTTAGTTCTCCAGTTTTTGATAATTTTTATTGTGAATCTTGCTCTTTATCTAAGCATCACAGACTTCCATTTCAGAGAAGTGTGAATATTGCCAATATGGTTTTTGATTTGATGCATATGGATTTATGGGGACCATATAAATGTGTCACATATGATGGTTGCTCTTATTTCCTTACTATTCTTGATGACTGTACTAGGGTAACTTGGACTCTTTTAATTAAGAGTAAACTGCAGGTCTTCAAAGCAATAATTGATTTTCTAGCTTATGTGGAGAATCAGTTTGCTAGTTCAGTTAAGTGTGTGAGAACTGATAATGGGACAGAATTTGTTCAGAAATAGTGTGTAGATCTGTTTACTTTAAGGGTATTGTTCACTAGAAAACACAGACAAGCTTACCTATGGGATTTTGTTGAGGCATCAGTATGTTTGAGGATACATACATGCTTACCTATGAGATTTTGGGGATAATGTGTGCTTGTAGCCACTCACCTTATTAACAAGATGCCTACTGAAGCCTTGAACTGGGTACCTCCTCATGAAAAGTTATTCAATAAGCCATCCAGCGATGATGAGTTAAGAGTTATTGGGTGCTTATGCTATGCACCGGTAGGATATGACAAGAAAGACAAGATGAAATCAAAGGGAAGAAAGTGTGTACTGCTTGGATATCCTTTTGGGCAGAAAGGTTATAAACTCTGGGAGATGGAGTCACAGAAAGTATTTGTTAGCAAAGATGTGATCTTCAAAGAAGATCCATTTCCCTTCAAGGAGCAGACTAAGCTTATGGTTGAAAATCAGGAGCGGGTGAGGCTTCAAGAGTTTAGAAGAAGGAAAGATCTTCTCGAAAGGATGACGCAAACGTGGGAAATCAAAAAGAACGAAAGAAAGATCGAAGACAAAATTACTTGAGCAACTACGAGAACGAAGCACTGAAAAACTCGGTAAACCGGGAGCGAACCACCACCTAACACCGATCGGTTCTTCATAAGACACATGAAACCCTTGAAAATCCCTCTCTCTTCCCTCCTCTTTGGAAATTCGGAAATGAAGAATGAGAATGGGCGAGAATAAGAGACCCACTTATAGGTCCCTGTGGGGCCAATTGGCCCAATGGGCCGAAAGGGCACGAATAGGCCCAAGAAAGGTTCATCTGATGAACTAAGAGCTTTAGCAGAAAGCATCGTACTTGTCGAAACCTAATCGCGAATATAGTATTACTTGTGATCCGGTTACGAGGAGATATGACGATGCCATAGAAAATAGACTATATAATAAACACGGGATATTACGTCATAAATGGGTCACCCAACGCAAAAGGACGATCGGTCCCACCATTAACGCATCGCGAGCAAAGTATCCAACCGAACCCAAAGAACTAGGCTCAGCACCCCTATATCTATTAACCTTTATCTCCCTCGCGACTCAAAGCCAGTATGGGAATAATAGCTAACTCTCCCTTGTACCTGATTGGCTTCCGAAGACCTAGCAAGCAGCTCGCTGGCTCAAGCACTTCGCCTCTAATGGCTCCACGTGTATTGCCTATGCCCCTAAGCATGTAGGCATGCGCTATACATGTCCTATATAGAACCACGAGGTTGCCAGCCACCTGCTCGCTTTGTTCCCCTATAAATACCCCCCTCCGATCACAGAGAAAAGGATCCGATTCCGAAGATAAGAAAGACATAAGAGCTCTGATTATCTCCCGGACTTAAAGCCCCCGGAGTCGATATCTAGAGATCCTCGGTCGAAGAAGAACGTTCCTTGAGATAACAATCCCGCCAAACTTCTTCCGTAGACGACGATTGAACAGTAAAACACATTTCATCGAGAGTCAAACTCATAACCCGCATCGCTTGGATAAATAAGCTTACAATCTAATCATCATCCTATCAGGCTAAGACTTGCAGGTATTTTAAAAGCATTATGTCGTCACAAATGAGGTAATAAGTATAGGCGAAATCTCATGAACGCTTCAACCACTACCCTCAAAGGTCGGGATATTTTTATTATATTTGAAAGTTAAGGATATATTTTTACCATACTGCCAAATATGATGATATTTTAATTAGTTTTCTCTTTTATTTAGTAGTATAGACCTCTAATTAGAAATAATGAACTCTTTAATTTATAATATCGTGTGAGACTAATTTGTAATATCGTTTGGCACGAGTTTATAATATTGAACATGTTGTGTGTTTTACGAATTTTTTCTCAATATCGTTGTATAATACTTTTGTACCTCTATTTTTAAAACTTTCCGACTCCGTCTCTAACGAAATGATTCCCCGCAAAATACTCATCCAAAATCTAAACCATAGGAAGTGGAACCTCCAACACCTTGAAATGGAACAGTTGCACGTAGGATTCACTGTTGAAGTCGATAGATCATAGATGGGAACTGTGCATGCAGAAGAACATACACATACACACAGGGGTGGGCACAAATCCCGTAAATCTCGGTCCCGTCCCGGACCCGTCCCGCAAAAATGATGCGAGACGGGACGGGACGTGAGACGACCCGGCAGAATCCCACAAATCCTGTCCCGTCCCGCACACGCATATAATAATAATGATAATAATAATAATAATAATAATAATAATAATAATGTAATACTATATATATATATATAATATTAGGATATAGAGTATGTATTATAGTATATATTACATACGTAATACTATATATCTATATATATAGTGTGTATACATAGTGTGTATATATATACTACATATTGTAATACTATACATTACATACGTACGTACACACTGTATATATACTATACATTACATACTACATATTGTAATACTATACATTACATAATAATAATAATAATAATAATAATAATAATAATAATAATAATAATAATAATAATAATAATAATAATATTAATGATAATAGTTTGTATATATATTACATACGTACACACTGTATATATATTTCATACACAATGTAATACTATATAGTGTGTATATATATACTACATATTGTAATTCAGCCATATATAGATATACACTACATCCTCCACTGTAAGGCCATATATATACACACTGCATCGGTGTTTATATACATTTACACACGTATATATGCGTACGCATATATGGGAACCTGCAAAATATAAAAAATTATAAATATATATGTATTACACCTTTGAGAATCGCAATATATTTATGAAAAATTTGAGTTTTTTTAATAATTTTTTAATTTGAGGGACAAGGTCCGTCCCGTCCCGGTTCCGTCCCGGTCCCGGTCCTGTCCCGCAAAAATTACGCGGGACGACCTCCGTCCCGTCGCGGTCCCATCCCGTCCCGCGCCCACCCCTACATACACATATGGTTACGAATATCATTAATGCTTCAAAAGTAGTTTGGTCTTTGTGGATATTGTAGGACTTTAAAGGAGATGATATTTATTTTTTTGACAGAAGGAGATGATGAGAAAATAAATTCATAATTGAAACATGAAGGCAAATTAAAGTTCCAAATTATCAATCTTAATACTAATTGGAAAGTCTGCCATGGGTTCATATTATTCTACCTAAGCGTGGTCCGGGTCATGGGTTAGGATAGGTCGACACGAACCCTAACTCGGGGAGACAACAGATTGACGGGTTCGAGTCACTCAGCAGGTTAACAGGTCGCCGGATTGACCCAGTGGGTCGAGACATTTGGCCCAAATAGCAGAGTTCCTAGTTTAATCCGATGGGTTGGTTATTTAATTTTTTTTAAAAGTGAAATTTGAGGGACAAAAGAATGATGGGTTTGAATTGATTTTCCAATTACGTATCCTTCCGAGATCTGAGGAAGAATCAAGACCCACATAGTTCTTTTACTTTTATTATGAACCCCGCTTACCTACTAATCGAATTGGCCATTAGTGACCCCTCCGTCCAAAGAGCTCCCGACCGATGTACCCCATGACTTGAAGCCATCATCAGTTTCATAATCGGTGGACAAGAAATATTTTTGAATTCTCATATCCGACCTCTTTCAATCGACGAGGTAAACTTGGGCTTTGGGGTTCTCGGGGAGCAGTCTTGATCTCTTCTCACTTAGAATTTGACCACCTCGGCTAAATAACCGCTCCACTGTGACGGTTGAGCAAGGGGCTCCAAGTATCTGTCGAGCGATCACCTGCAAAATTGAAAATCGTTGCATTTCCAATGGGACCCACCATTTTAAAATATCAAAATCTTCATTTTCAGCACAACGAAATTAAAAGTTAGTAGACAACTATTCATCGAGCTCCGAGAGGGTGCTAGACGAAGTCCTCGACCTCTTTTTGCCAAATATATCTCTAACAAGGGTCTTAGTCAAGTGGTAATGCTAGTGCACGATGAGCTACCCGAACTGGAAGGTGCAAGAGCAGAAGGGTTAGACACCCAAGTGCCTATAGAACAATAGGCATATAATTCTTCAAGTAAAGCCTTAGTTCTAGCAACTATAGTTAAAACATTGGAGTCCGGATCATCCTTGACCTCCATCGTAGAAAAATAGCTTTATAAAAACTTTTGAAGTAATTCGATTAATTTATATCTAGGGTCGAAACAATACCCTACGAGGAAAAAATTAGGAATAACTTTTGTAATATTGCAATCACTTCCAACGCATCTCAAAAACGGTTTCGGAGATGGATGGAAGATTCAACCCGTCGCCTATCGCTAACGCAATGTGCGTGACGATAAAACAAAACGAGTTTGATGTAGGAATGTAAGCATGGCTTAATGTTTGGGTTGCGTCATAGAAAACACTGAAAACCTCAACCACATCTCGAGCGACCACCTACATATCCCCAAAAACTTTTGAACCTTTGATCTGTTGGGTGGAAAAAGTATATAGATGTTCCCTATACAGAAAAGAATCATAAATCATTTTGTATATCGAGTTTCACCGGGTACAAACATCTTGGGGGAAGTAGTCAGGTGCTTCTTCGAATTCCCGTAACCTGAATTGTTCTTCGATCACCTTGTATCTATCACCATAATACCTACAAACCACTTCGAAGTAGTCAGGCGCGATCTTCTCCATTTCCAAATGTCTCATGAACATATATGTTCCTTGGGAACATAATCTTCACTTCGAGATTGATCTGCCTTTACAAAATTAACAAATTGAGAAATGAGATTTGGATGAGAAAAAATGAGAAATGGAATGGAGAGAAGAGGAATATGACCTTTTATAGGCAAAATATAGCCCCCAAAGACTATTTTTTTAAAAAACAACTCGGCCATTCAGGTACAACAATGTTCATTTTTTTTTTGTTACAATGTTCGACCCGACAGGTTGATGGGTCTCAGAGGCTCAATCCTAGTCCGAACTCGCTTACTTGGCCAACTCGCCCATCCGTCAACCCGGATCTGACGGATCACCAACCTGTATCGACCCGTTTAGTTCGGGTGACCCACAACATATAGCCACTGTTGCTAGGCCACCTCTAATTCTACCCTCGTGAATTTTCTAGCAAAGAGAAAGGATAAGATAATATGAACCTCGGAGACTTTTAATGACCCTCCGAGGTGAATTTATGTATAGTTGTGATTGGTGCACGATATACTCAAGTTTTTGTTAAAGACAAGCAAAGAAAGAAAAAGATCGCCTTTGATCTTTCCCTGTTACTTTTGCCCGACATGAAAAAATAACTACTATGCAAGCTTTTGTGGGTGGGTCGATCATGTTGTTATTGAAATTGATGTTTCACCCTCCCAATAAGCCAAAATGGAAATGGTGTTTCTTTCAAATGTTTTTTATATGTTCAATTGTTTTTTTATTGCAACTTTGCCATCATCAATCAATTATCAAGGACCGCTTTGCACATCTTTACCGCTCTATGGATGAACATCTATACAATATCACATAGTTTTAATGGACCTCATTCGTAAGAATGTTATCGATAGGTCTTTCTACTAGTTGAATTATTTCCTAATAAAAAATATTAGGGACTCTTCATTAAATTGAGTCAACTTGAATCCAAAATCCAATCAATTGGTTTACATATATCTTTAGTTTAGTCCGTTCACAGTATATTTTATAAAAAGAGATTCTTATATAATATCGTAGATTTGGTTTTATTTCGTATATATTCTTAAAAGTATTTGCACTCTTATGCGAATAATTTTTTTTTTATAAAATTAGTTTATACATTTGAGGATTATATTCAAACTAATTAATTAAATTATAAATAATAGTCAGAGAAGAACATATATATTATTTATATACACTATTATTTTAATTTATTTAAATTTAAATAAATTTGATATTCAGACGTACTTGTTCATCTAATTAATTTTTTCAATATTCATGTTATATCAATTTAAAAATGATGATAAAAAGAGAAGAAACCAATTGATATATATTCATTTCATTTTATTTTTAAAAAAGTAAATTTGGTATTAACGTCCATTATATTAAAATTCATTCGAATATTTGTTAAATATTATACAAATTTGTGTAAACTATGATGTTTGAGTAGATTAAAAAATCATATTGGGAAATCATCATATTCAAGTATTCAACCAATCAACCGTCCAAGTGTACATTAAAACTTATCAAATTCCTACAGCACAACAACAGGATATCAATCTAATTATAAAAATGGAGAAACTCTTACTTTTTCAAAAATCCTACTAGAATCAGAGAGCTAAAACAAAACGCATTAAACTGGCGGATTCAAATACATCCTATTTCCATAGAGTTCCAACGGGAAAAAGGAATAGGAAACTTATTCGACATATCACAACATCTGATGGAACACAAACAATGGGTGACACAACTATCAGTAATGAAATCAAAAAGGACATTCGAAAACAATTTCATCGACAAAACATAAACAATGCCTTGTTAAATGACTATCTTCAGCTACTTACACCAGACATAACAGAAGAGAAGAACAACAGGCTTATAACACTACCATCTAATGGGGAAATCAAAGAGGCAGTTTTCACCTTAGGACGAAATAATTCACCCGGACTAGATGGTATAACGGCAAAATTTTAAAAAACCTACAGTTCGAGAAGTTACATGATTCGTTCGCTTTGGAAAAATTCTTAAACAGATCAATGATACATCTATTACGCTAATCCCTAAATGTAATCAACCAAAAACAACTGCACACTATAGACCTATTAGTTTATGTTCAATAATCTATAAAAAAAAATATACTCTAAGACCCAAAAACAACTGCACACTATAGACCTATTAGTTTATGTTCATTAATCACCTCACTTCAAGGAGCTTTCGTCTCTCACAGAGCAATTCAGGATAATGTTCTGATGGCCCATAAAAGATTTCACTCATTCGAGACCAGGAAAGGCAAAGAAGGATGGGTGGCAATGAAGCTTGATATGGAAAAGACATATGATAGAGTTCACTGGCAATTTACCAAGCAGGGTCTACAAAAATTTGGATTTCACCACATCTAGCTTTATCGAATAGATAAAAGAGTGTATCTCCATAGTATCCTTTTCAGTTCTAGTTAACAATGGGCCAACAAAATTATTCACACCCTCAAGGGGCCTACGATAAGGGGACCTCTCAACACCCTTCCTTTTTATCTTGGTGCCGAAATATTGGCATGTAAACTGATTGCTAAATCTGGAACACAAGGACGTCCCATTTGCTTCCAATTCGGGCAGGATGGACCGAGGATCCCATTTCTACCTTTTGCAGATGATATTATAATTTTTAGAAAGGGTAACTGACGAGCGGTAAGATGGTCATTGAATCTCGCCAAAGAAATAGCCACACTTAAAACACTAGTATAGTGGTTAAGCATAGGTGTCGATCCCACAGAAAGCGTATTCTTAGTGGTTCCCTCGCTAACAATTTAGAACAAAGATAAGAGAAAGTAGTAAGCAACTAAAGTAACACAACAATGGAAATAGTGAAAAAGAGATATGAATGTGTGAATAGTTTCACCATATTCATCTCAACATGGTTGGTTTCTTGATCATTGAGCTTCTTCTTATTACTTTTGGTTCTATTTATTATTCTAGTTATTAGTTTATGTATGCATGATAGTTAATCCCACTTGTCTTACTCTAGCATGGGGGTCGAGCAGCAATAACTCCCAATCTCCCAGCACCTAAGCAATACCACCCTCGTCTTAGCAATTTTCCATCTAGTTGTCAACCTAATCATTGTCTCCACTAAAAGTGATATTCCTCATATGTCAATCTGCCTATACAATCAAGAGTTTCTACCTGTGTTCTTCCTGATGTATTTGCTACTATGGATTTGACATGCTAAGCGGATGTAGTCAAAACCCTATCGCGATGCAACTATATCTAGTTTATGACTCTAGATACAATCACAACATTAACAACATAAAGTAAAGAAGATGAAAATAATATAGAATTATAAAACCTGGAATTAGCCCTCACAATAAGCCAAACTCATGTCTTGAATCGCAAGAAAAACAAGGGAATCAACCTAGCATGGCTATCCCTAAACTAAATACGAAAAGAAACTAGGAAATATGCAGAGTGGTCCGTCCTAAGTGGGAGGCGGGACCGTTTCTAAACAGTGATTGAAAACCTTGTGCTAGAGGTCTTTATATAGTGCTAAGGATTGCTGAAAGCCCCTAGATAACATTGGATTAGGATAGGAACGAATCTCTATAAAATAAGATTTAATCTTTTGGGATCAAGCAAATCGGCGTCGGCAAATACCTTAGAATCCGCTGGCTCGCGCTGGCATCCGCTGGTAGCGAATCTAGACAATTCTCTTCTTCAAGATCTGTTGGGTCCCCTTGGGTACCTGCTAGTAGTGGATCATGCGTTCTTCGTGCCTTCAGTGTCCTCGAGTTAAGTATTCTTAATCGACTTCTGGCGGATCTTAGTTTCCGTGGTCTTTTGCCTTATTTTCTTGTATTTTGTCCTTCTTCTGTGCTTTATTCTTCTCTGTTCATTGATTGCTTCTTCACTTGACTTCCTCTGGCTTCCTCACTTTGAATCTCGACCATGTCTGATCCTTGAATCTACATAAACCACTAAAATAGTTTAGATTTGACTTATTCCACAAAGAGTGTAAACTATGGAATTAACTAGAATGAGGATTAGATTACAATGAAAATGCACCTAAAAATCTCCTATTATGCATGTCAAACTATGTATTATCAGTAACATAACAACATGTCAAAAAGAAAACACAATCCTCAAGGAATTACTGCCAAAGTTCAAGATAAAAAGTTAATTTTCACAAATAAGCATTCCAAGTAACAACAAGAATACCACATCTGCAGATTAATGAGTTAGAACGATGTATCAGTATCTCCCACGTGAGATCTCTTAAGGAATACCTTGGTTACCAACATCAATCCATAAAGAGCTAGATCAAATTAACCGGTGTTTTTTCTTGAATAAAGATATGTAACATAAATCCCGTATCAGATGGAGCAAAATTTGCAAATCGAAGAAAACAGGAGGCATCGGGTTTAGGAAGGCACGAGAAATGAATAAAGCATTACAAATAAAACTGTTTTGGAAAATTCTCGCATAAGAAAATAATAACTAGGTTAAAATAATAAAACATAAGTACTTATGGATAACTTATCTATTAGAATACAAGAAATCAGGAGGATCATCATGGAAATGGTCTAAAAGGGTTTTGCTAATAGGGAAATTCAAAACTTGTCTCATATGGTCAATAGGAAACGGTCGATCTATCAAATTCTGGGAAGATAATTGGATTACCAATCACGCTCTTAATAATTGGGAGGAATTGTCCTACAACATACAACAAAGATGAAAAGGTAAGTGATTATATTATTGGGAAAATGGTGAAAGGAAAAATAAGACAACATTCTACCACAAAACATTGTAAAAGAAACACTTACAATACTGCTACCGAATAATCCAATTGAGGACAGATTGTATTGGTGGCCAGATCAAGAAGGTTGGTTCACAACAACATCGACATATAAACTAATAACTAATATCCATAATGAGATATTGGATGACAACTCCTAGATCTAGAACCTAAACATCCCGAAATAAATAAAATAAAATAAAACTTCTTATGGAAATTGAGCCAATCGGGAGTACCCAAAAAGGCACGTCTGACAACACAATGAGTTCTAGTGCCTATTACATGCAACATGTGCCAATATGGTGTAGAAAATGATGTTCATCTAATTCTGTAATGTCCAGTAAGTAACTTACTCCAAATACTCAATAAGAGTGAACAAAATGCTTTAGACACCTTACCCACATAATCAATCCTGATTGGTTTGAGAATACTAAGAACAAAGAAAGGAAGTAGCAAACAAATTTTATATGGTGCATCACATGGGATATTTATACTAAACTTCGATGGTTCCTCACTCCCTCCAAATAGGCAGGGCACATCAGGCATTATCATCCGGGACTGGGAGGAAAAACTTATTCGTATATCATACTATATGAGACGTTTGTCCTCAAAACTCCACTTCTTGTCGAAGCGCTGGCTTTAAGGGTAGGATTGACAGAGGCAAAAAGACTACAAATACAAAACCTCCACATAGAAGGATACTAAAAAATTATTATATATTATTTGAAAAATAAAATAAACTGCATTTGGAAAATAGAAAAAATAATGTCGGATACTAAAATGATGTTGACAAATAGGAGAAAAGTTTTCTTCTGCCATATACCGCGCATTGGGAACGAAGTGGTGGATAAAGTTTCACATCTTTGCCACTCTGCTAAGGAAATGTATGTCATCAATGACTTCGGTTTTCAAGACCTAACCCGTCAGAATGCTTTGGGTAGGTCATTCATACCCAAATTCTTGCCTAATAATCTTTCTATATAGTGGCAAAAGTTTTTTTTTTTATAAGAAATGAGGTTGAATAAATTAGAAATATTGAAGAATAAAAAAAATAATCATCACTTGAGTAAAAATCAACACTTCAGTAAAAATTATCTTTATAAGAAGTTAAAAAGTCTAATTTAACATTATCTAATGATTTATTGGTGTGCTATTTTGAAAGTAGAAAACCAATTATCATTTTTAAAATCAATAATTGGGTATTTGATTAAAAAAATCAACAGCTAAGTAAACATAATATACAATGAAAACAACGAATTAAATTATATTAATAAGCTTCATCAAATATTTTTAAATTGTAAATTACCAAAAATATACCTTATGTATAAAAATAATTTATTATATACAATAATATATTTTAAAACACCCCGCACTATAAAATTTTCATTGATAGATAAATAAGTACTTCGTATAGTAACTCTACTATAATTTTAGTTTCTGACAAGAAAAAATTAGTGTATAGAAAAATAAAACTAAAATAGTTTTAACATAATCTATATGAAAAATTAAAACCTTGCATACTTAATTTAAGAAATAACTAAAATGAAAAATGAAAAAAATCTAAAGAAAGATCAAATAAATAGACCGAGTTTCTATTTAATTAATTTTTAATTCTGATTAGTTTTTTTTTCAAAATATAAAAGTTGAGTCATTTATAGCTCAGATAGACAGATACCACTGCTGCCTCTTCAACGTTTCCAAGCCACCGCGTCCTATTTAATTACCATACTTTATTTATGTGTCCAGCCAGCTAGTGCCTATTACTGCCCGTTTCCCCTTTTCTATTACTTGCTCTCTCAAAATCAAATTTGCCTTCTATAACTCTTGATTTCCCCCCTTTTAATTCTGTTCAATCCATTTTATATTTAAATTAGATATATTATGAGTCTATTTTAAGAATTGATCCTTTTATTTAAAAATGACTATATTTTTAAGAGAATGTAAACTTCGACAGTGTATAATATTAAATTTACAATCATAAAAACTATATACTTCCTTTTTAGACATAAATTTACGATCATTAAAACTATATACTTCCTCACAGTGTATAAAAAAAACATTTTCAAAACTTGAACATAACTTATATGTACATGTGGGTATTCTAGAAAATGATAATTTATGAGGAAATGATCAAAACTCAAAAACTATACATAGTCACCATTTTAATTAAATTTTGTGTTATAAGTTAAATTCCAATCTTATACTTAGTTATAAAAAAAAATATAATAAATAAATTTACCATTAGCTGGAAAAAAAAAATTTGCTACCAGCCAGGCAATAAAATTAAAACAAATAATTTTTTTTATTAAGCTCAAATGGCAAAACATGAATCTTGTAATATGTGTTTATAGAATTATAGCTAGGTGTATTGTTTTATGGGGTTGAGGATTACAGCTCATCCATTTACACTTTTCTCTCAAAATCGATGACTCTCTCTACATCTGAGTATCTGACAAAAATGTGAAAATCAACCAATCAATTCCGATCAGTGACCTGCCGTATGATCCACCGTTCGAAGTCCTCCGGCGTCCGAAATCGACGCCGACGGGAATAGTGCCGGCATGGCGAGGTAAGTCGGCCTATCGTCGCCGGCCATGATTACGACGAATTCCGGCATCGGCACTGCAGTGCCGTACATCATATCTCCCTTGACTGATTTGTCGCCGGACGCCAAGGCGGCGGATCGACGGCGCTCGTTGCGGACGGAGCAGAGGAGCATCAGGAGTGCGACGGTGATGAGGAGCATTACCAGCACAATGCTCCCGAGTAGGTAGGGCGTCGCCGAGTCCCAACGCCATAACTTGGCTCCGTCGGCAGGGGACGCCGGCGAGGAGGCTCCCATTGCTACGCTCATCTTTATCTCTCTCTGGATGTGTTTGATTTGAGTGTTGAAAAGAGTTGTGGAAGCTTCTGGTGCGGGATTTCGGAGGGTTTGGTGATTTGCGGCCTCCAGGGTTCGGATTTTGTGCTATTTATACACAATTTTTTGTTTGTTTTTTTTTTGAAAGAATAAAAATGAATTTTTGTCATTTAGGGTTAGAGTGAGAAATAGAATTTGGTTAAGATTGGCTGTTTTGATATGTATGATGAGGCAATTCATTCATTCATTCCTATAAGGTATGGATTGGGGCCCAAATAAAGATTAGACAATGCATTATTTCAAGGCTTCTAGTCATACTCCACTATCTTCTTCTTATAGTCTCACCACCATCTTACACTCCATCTATGTTGTTTCTTGCTTTTTATTTCATACACTCCATCTTATGTTGTTTCTTGCTTTTTATTTCACGGCCCACATTTTTAATTTGTTCATTTCTTTTATTTCTATATATCTGGTATAAATCTGATAAGGACTATCATATAATGAGAGAAATAAATATGAAATCTCTATAAAAAAAAATGGAGGAACTCTGATTGAAAATAAAATAAAATTAGCCTTACAACCAACTAGTATTTATATTTAACATTAAACATAAGTTTGAAAAGTGAAAGGAGAAAATCCCTTCGGGGTTGCGGAGTATGCACGGGAACCGCCCCCAATCTCCTTTCCACCCAAAGCTACAAATCCCTAATTTTGTCAAAAGCCTGTGAATTTTCGGCTAATCCTCCTCGGAGATACTATTCCGGTGTGATCATGGCCTTATTATGCCTTAATTCCTCTTTTTAGCATGGTTTCGAGCTGTATTCGGGCTGATTTTCAAGCCTTGCCTTGGCATCTAAAAACCTCCTTTCTTCTTCCTCGGATTGGTTGGGATTCAGTCTTCGTTCTGTTCATCCTCCCTGTTGTGCTGTTCTTGGTGTTGGGTTGGTTGAGTTGGCTTGTCTGTCCCTCTGAGTGTCGTGTGGGTGGGGTCATGGCGGCATGGCGGTGCTTGTTTGGTACTTCAGCTTCTACCAATGTACGTTGTTCAGGTCTTCTTCATGTGGGCTCGATTGGGTAATGATGGGCTGATGATTCCGGTCTTATGGTTTTGATCTGCAATAGGGCTTCCAAAATCTCTGAAAGGGCAACACAAATCCCCCCAAAAACAAACAAAATGGCTTGTAAAATTTCAAAAAGGATTGAACAAATTCTGAAAGGGTTTGACCAAAATTCCAAAAGGGCTTGCATAAAGGGCTTGCATAAACCTCTTTGGTGATGAGTGACTCCTTGCATAAAACTCAGGGCCCAACATCTGTTGGATTATTTGAGTGGTGCGGCAATTGATGTTTCTAATGAGCTTCTTGTTTCCATTACGGGGGTGGTGAACATCTTCTTGGAGGGCCGGTGTCTGTCTGCTCTCGGGGAGTATGTTGCTAGTGCCCCTCTTACTCCATTGGTCAAACTAGGGGGTGGTATCCGCCCTATTGTTGTCGGCACGATATGGAGACGCCTTGTGTCTAAGGTGGGTGCTTTCTTGGTTGGGCCTCAGTTATCTGGTTATTTTAGGGACCTGCACTTTGGAGTTGGTGTTTCTGGGGGTGGTGAGGCCATTCTGCATGCCTTAAATAGGCTTGTAGAGTCTCGTGGTTCTGATATGGGTCTTTCTATGCTGTTGGTGGACTTCCAAAATGATTTCAACTTGGTTGATCGCACTACTCTGCTTTTGAAGGTCCGTCGTCAGTGCCCTGGCCTCTCGCGGTGGGTCGAGTTCTGTTATTCTAGCCCTACTCGGCTCTACTATGGGGAGCACTGCCTTTGGTCTTGCCAGGGGGTTCAGCAAGGTGATCCCCTTGGTCCGCTGCTCTTTGCTTTGGTCTTGCATCCTCTGTTATGCAAGATCCGGGATTCGTTTGAGTTATGATTGCAGGCTTGGTATTTGGATGACGGTACTATTGTAGGGGACACTCTTGTGGTTGGCCAGGTTCTTGATATGATTATGTCTGATGGTCCAGCATTGCGGTTGCACCTTAACGTGGATAAAACTGAGGTCTTCTTGCCGGTTGTGGATCCTAGGGGCTTGGTGGCAAGTGTTTTCCCTGCCCTCATTGCTCGACCTGTTTCTGGCGTTACGGTTTTGGGTGGTCCTGTTAGTACTTGCATTGCTTACAACGCTGAGATTGTTGCGACTCGGGTGGCCAAAACCGTTGAGCTTATGGGTCTTGTTGCCAAACTTGAGGATCCGCAGAGTGAGCTGCTTTTGATTCGGGCTCGTTCGGGTATCTCTAGACTCTACTTCACCTTGCGTACTTGTCCGCCGGATGCCATCGTCCCAGCTCAGTCTACTTTTGACAGTGCCCTCCGTGTCTGTTTAGAGTGTATTGTGGCTGCTTCTGGACCCGGGTTTGGTGATTGGCAGTGGAGATTGGCTACTTTTCCGTTTCAGTATGGTGGGCTTGATGTTTATGCTGTTGGTGACGTCATGCATTATTCTTTTCTGGCCTCTCGCTTGCAGTCTTCTGGATTGCATTCCTCGCTCCTCCGTTTTGCTGGGATACCCGTGGGTGAGGGGCCCCCTTTCGATGCTGAGTTGTGTGTCTTTAATGGTCTTACCGGTTCTGATTTCAGTCGTGATTCTTGTGAGTTCGCTACCTCCAAACTTATGAAGAAATTGGCAGATGTGTACTTCGCCCGGGTTGTGGCTTCTACTGAGTCGGTTTTTTCATTGACCCCGCGACAGGTGGTGTTGTGGAGGTCTCAGCATGGGCCCCATTCGTCTGATTGGCTCAGAGCTGTTCCTATTTCGGGGCTCGGTCAGACCATGAATGGTAGGACTTAAATGTCTGTGCTCTGTTATCGTTTGGGTATCCCCTTATTTCGGGATGGTCTTTCCTGCTCTGCATGTGGTCGGGTTTTTGAGGGTGATATTTTTGGGGATCATGTCGTGTCGTGCTCGAGTTCCGTTGGGCTCAAACATCGGCATAATCTTGTGCTTGACACCCTCATCGACATTTGCTTCCGTGCTGGGATCCCCTCTGGAAAGGAGGTGGATATTGGTGTTGTCGACGGTCTTGGCGGACCCCTTAGGCCCGCTGACATTCTTCTTTACTCTTGGGATCGGGGCCGAGATATGTGTGTGGATATCCCTGGTTCCTCCCCCCTCACTCAGACTTGTTTGGCTTCCTTCGCTCCTGGACGGTGTGTACTTGACGCTGCGCGGTGTAAGTTCACCAAGTATCGGGATGTGTGCTCTACTGCTGGCTATGGGTTTTTGCCTTTTTCTTTCTCTTCTTTCGGTGAGCTGGATGTGGAAGCTCTTGCGCTGCTGGGACGGATCCGCTCTTTTTCTTTAGCCTTAGATTCTAGTTCTCGTCTAGCTGCTCATATTTTTACCAGAGTTTATTTTTCCATTGCTAAAGGGGTTGGTGCGCAGCTTGTTTCTCGGTTGTCGGCTAACTTCTTGTAAACATTTGATTGTTTGTTTTCTATACTATTTAGAGTTATATAAAATAATAATAATTTTAATAGTAATTATAATTCAACATTGATCGGTTGGCTTGATCTCGGGTGTTTATGTACAAATTTTCTATTGTTGAATGATCTTCTCTTCATCTTGTCCATAATTGTCCCGGCTTTTGGTGATATGCCAATGTCTTGGTGTGGTTGTGTTTAGTTTCGAGTGAGGTTACAACATCGAGCGTCCTGTATGAGCGAGTGGATCCTGGTAGTGTTCGTAGTTTTCGAAGATCCCTCATTTAGATGGGGCACGTCAGTGATCATCCGCACTTCCTAGGTGTCGTCCTTTCCGGTGGTAGATTACTACTCTCTATCTTCTCGACACCAAGATGTCGTGTGAGTCCTCGCACTCTCCTGTGTCCTCCACATTCATGGTTCGCCTTGGATTTTTCTCCAACTTCTTCCCTGGCCGACAAATCAAATATAATTCTTCTTAAAATAAAGAAAACTTATAATGCATAAAAGTGTCAAACAAACCCCTCCGGCAATCGACAGCAAGGTTTCCACATTTGTTCATGTCTTCTCTGTTACAAAGATCCTCCTGTTTATATATGCCTCTATCTATCTTCTATGATTCCTTTCTCCTTGAATAGGTAAATAAAGAACGGTCATTCTGGGGTTCGAACCTACCTATCGCCAATCTCCATGTCTTCTTGCTTTTTTTTTTGGTTAGGAAAGATTTCGGGTGAGCATGCTCTACCCGAAGACATCCTTTTGGATGATGTCAAGAAGACCGGGATTTTTTAGAATATCAATCCCCCAGGCAGAGTGGCAAAGGTGTGCAACCTTGTCAGCCACTCTATTGCCTATACGGGGAATATCGAGGAAAGTCACACTTTCCAGATTTGTTAGCATAAGTTTGATATTAGAAATAATTATTTCAATTTTCCACGGGCATATCGTCCCTTTGTTGAGGTGGTCTATTATTATACGAAAGTCACCTTCAATGTGAATTCTGATAACTTGTAAATGTAATGCATGTTGTACATTAAGTTTTAGAGCTAGAGCTTCTGCTTTTAGCGGACTTTGAATGCAGAGTTGTTTGTACCCAATGTTAATTGGGCGTCATTTCCAGTCACGGATAATGGTTCCTACTGTACTAGTTTTTTCAATAAGTGAAGACCCATCAAAATTCAGTTTGAAAACCCCTTTTGCGGTTTACGCCATCTAATGTTGGCTTATTTATTCTTCTGCCGCCTGTGATTGCTTTTTTGTGAATGTATATGGGCCTCTTCTTCGAAGCAAGCATCAAGACGAGATGCTCTGGACGAGTTCTCTTCATGTGTTTTAATGATGTGTAAACAATAATCTCTGCTCGGAATAGGATTTGATCTGAAGACATATTGATTTCGAATTTACCACGTGCTCCACCAAGAAAAAGCTAGCTTAGGTTTGGATACGTTGTTAATGTTTTCTCCAATGAAAGACATAACCGGTTTAATATCTCTAGATTGGTTGATTCTCTCTCTGATCTCTCTCTTAATATAATAGGTTTTTCTTTTGTTTGTCTTCTTTTCTGATTCTTAATTTCCTTATTGTTATATCTATTACTATTTATATAAACTCTTAATTTAGAAGAGTTTATGATGATGTGTCAAGCTTTGGGAAATTTTAGGAGTCTCGACCAATCATTTTTTTTTGCCATTTTTCTTTGATTTTTTTTATTTCTAATTTTTTTCTTCTTCTTCTTTTTCCTTTAATTCTCTTTTTTCTTTAATTTTATTAACTATCTATATCTATATAAACTCTTAATTTAGAAGAAGTTAGGATGATATGTCAAGCTTAGAGAAATTTTAGGAGTCTCGACCAATCTTTTTTTTTTGCCTTTTTCTTTGATTTTTTTTAATTCTAATTTTTTTTCTTCTTTTTTTTTTCCCTTTAATTCACTTTTTTCTTTAATTTTACTAACTATTGGGCTTAATTCAAAACATTGATCTTAGCCTAAATTATAATTTTAGTGGTTTTTTTTCTCTACAAAAAATCTATATCTATATAAACTCTTAATTTAGAAGAGTTCAGGATGATATGTCAAGCTTGGAGAAATTTTAGAAGTCTCGACCAATATTTTTTTTTTTGCCATTTTTCTTTGATTTTCTGTAATTCTAATTTTTTTTCTTCTTCTTTTTCCTTTAATTTTTTTTCTTTAATTTTACTAACTATCTATATCTATATCTATATAAACTCTTAATTTTGAAGAGTTTAGGATGATGATGTGTTAAGCTTAGAGAAATTTTAGGAGTCTCGACCAATCTTTTTTTTTTGCCATGATTCTTTGACTTTCTTTAATTCTAATTTTTTTTCTTCTTCTTTTTCCTTTAATTCTCTTTTTTCTTTAATTTTACTAACTATATATATCTATATAAACTCTTAATTTAGAAGAGTTTAGGATGATGTGTCAAGCTTAGAGACACTAGTACAAAAAAGCTAATTAAGAGCGGTTTTTTATTGGGAAGGATAGCGGTTTTCAAAGCGCTGTTAACTGAAGCGCTGACAACACTATTGAGAGCGGTATTTAAAAAGCGCTGTTAAAAAATACAAGCATAACACTTTTTTGAAACAAACGCTGTCTAATTTAAATTTTATATATAAAAAAAAGAAAATAAAAATCAATCCGATACACGACCGATTCTCTTGCGGTAGTGCAATCCACCACTTCTACCTACAACAACCATATCTAATAACACTTTGATCTGAGTACTCATAAACTCAATTAAACCAAACATGATTTGGGTACTCATAAACTCAATTAAACCAAACATCAAATTAAAGAAAACATCAAAGGCTATATATCATTCAATGGAGATTACACAGTAGTACATTAACTTATAAAAAAAATTGAAACGGAAGAAATTGCACAACAAATAAGAATTGTAAAAAAAACAGTTTACCTATTGAACAAACCCTAGAAAATAAAAAATAAGATCGATGTGTTGAATGGAACTTGTAGATCTGGTGTTGTTGAAGGAGGAGAAGCCGAGGAGGATGGAAGGAGGAGCCGAGGCGGCGTTGTAGATCTGGCGATCTGGCGGAGGAGGGTGTTGTTGACGTCGGAGGGGGATGGAAAGAGGAGGAGGCACCGAGGAGGAGAGATCTGGCGGAGGAGGCTGCAGAATTGAAGGTGCTGGCACCGTTTCTGGCTCCGAGGAGAAGGAGGGGCCGAGGAATCTGGCGGAGGAGGCGGCGGAATTGAAGGTGCTGGCACCGTGTCTGGCTCCGAGGAGGAGGAGGGGCCGAGGAATCTGGCGGAAGAGGCGGCGCAGACGGAATGAGGAGGAGGCGGAGGAAGGTGCTGGCGATCTGGCAGAGGAAGATGCCGTTGTTGGCTCCGACGCAGATGGAAGGAAGAGCGAGGAGACTGTAGGCAGTGGTAGGTCCAGGTGGCGTCGGCGCGGCTCGAAGGAGTAGCCGAGGAGGAGACGGTGGAGAAGGCGTTAGCATGTTAGGTTTTTATTTTCCAAACAAGCGTTTAGCTTTTAGGGTTTTTTTTAAAAGATTGGCTTCAAGATTTTATTAGTATTATTTTTTTAATAAATTTAATTATCAATGACATCGCTTTATTTTGAAAAACGCTATGCTTCCCTTTAATTAAGAGCGCTTTTTAATAAAACCGATGTTATATCAATGGAAAAAATAGTAAAATAGCAGTTATTTCATAAAAGCGCTGTGCTTCCCTTTAATTAACAGCGTTTTTAATAAAAGCGCTATGCTTCCCTTTAATTAACATCGCTTTTTAATAAACGCTTTTAAATTTCCGCTATTAATCTACACATTTGTAATAGTGAGAAATTTTAGGAGTCTCGACCAATTTTTTTTTTTTCCATTTTTCCTTGACTTTCTTTAATTCTATTTTTTTTCTTCTTCTTGTTCCTTTAATTCTCTTTTTTCTTTAGTTAAACTAACTATCTATATAAACTCTTAATTTAGAAGAGTTTAGGATGATGTGTCAAGTTTAGAGAAATTTTAGGAGTCTCGACCAATCTTTTTTTTTTTGCCATTTTTCCTTGACTTTCTTTAATTCTATTTTTTTTCTTCTTCTTTTTCCTTTAATTCTCTTTTTTCTTTAGTTAAACTAACTATTGAGCTTAATTCAAAACATTGATCTTAGCCTAAATTATAATTTTAATAGTTTTTTTTTCTCTAAAAAAACAGTGGGATTAATTCAAAAATTAAAATTAATAATAAGAAAATATATAATTAATATTAGTAATCTATATCTATATATACTACTTTAATCGTTTTCTCAACCCATTAGTTTAATTCAAAATATTTAATTATCTGAACTTTTACAATTACGTTATAATATTAGTTTAACATATTAGTAAGATTTTATTTATAAAAAATTGCGCCATGGCGCGGGAATGATACTAATTTTATTTATTTGTGTTGTTATTTTTGGTATATCGAAAATACTGTCTACTAGTTCGTGAAAAGAGTGAGTACATCGTGATCTTTAGACCCCGCTGAATCGCATGATATAGTGATATGTTGTTGTTGTTGTTTGTTCTTCTTAATTTTTTCAACCATTGATCAATCGGTTTCTAACGCCATTAAATATATTTGGTACATTCAAGTTTGTCGACGGCATGGTTGTCAATTTTCCAATCTTTCTCTATTTGTATCGAATTACTTTCCGTTTCAATAAATGTTAACGTACGAAATCAACTTGTCTAAGAACAACTTTGTAGAATGGAAACTAAAAGCAAACACATTAAGAATTTAGGATAGCTATATATATGTGAGTGATGCCATAATAAAGGTATGGAGCGCAGCTATAATGCATAAGCCTCATTGAATGTAAAAGATGTGAAGGCCTTGAAGATCGAATGATTAATGAGAATTCAATTTGGGTATTATTTCGAAATGTCATCATCTTCATCTCTTTCTTGAGGCCAATCTTGAAATATGTGATATCTTGTTGGGGTATGGTGTGTGCTTCAGTGCTTGACATGGCCGGTGTACCCAACGTCGGCCCATCCATATAATGTCATGCGTACGTATATCCATCAATATATGAATTAAGATGAATGGAGAGGCACCAAAAATGTGAACAAAATCCCTTTTAAATTAAAAAAAAACAGACCAAAAAAACAATTAGATCACCTTTAAAAGTGCACTCGTAGCTACTAATAATGATCGGCCTGTGTTAGATAGATTATATGTATAGGTCCAATTATCCAATTGTAATTAGGGTTAACTATCTTGTACTCCTATATATATTCTAATGATAGCGAAGGCAATCCCAAAGATGATTATTCACTCTGACATGGTATCTGAGACTCTAGTATTTCATCAAAATCAACCATTTTTTTTTTCGATCCCTTCTCGCCCGCTCTCCTACCACCGCCGACCTCCCCGTCTCCTTCCCTACTGCCGTCGGTCATCCCCTCCCTCTATCTCTCTCCATATCTCTCTCGATTTCAAGATTTCCATATCCGGCCGCGACCACACTTCGGCCATCAAGATTTCCAGATCCCCTTGCTTCTCCATCCTCTCGCCGACTCCACTCCGGCCATCACGATTTCCAGATCCGGTCGCCAGCACTCCTTCCCAGATCTACTATTACGCCACCACTTCGGCCTCTCGCCGATTTACAGATATGGCGTACCCCTGCCCAGATACACACCCACCAGCGTCCTCATCCTCTCCTTCCTCTCCTCACAGAACCTACGCCACCGCCGCCGCACCTTTGATCTCCAGATCCGGCCACCCCTAACCACCGGCGACCACCACCGAGCCTAGATCCGGCCATCATGGTACCTTCGCTTTGCTACTTATCTACTTATGCTTGGCTTTGTTAGTAGCAAGAGTCACTTCTCTCTGTTTGTGTTTCGTCGGGGTAATCAGATTGCATATCTCCTTCTATATGTTGATGATATCATCCTTACTGCATCTTCAGAGTCTTTTCGATCTACTATTATTACACAACTCAGTAAGGAGTTTGATATGCCTGATCTCGGGCCACTTAGTTTCTTTTTGGGAGTCTCTGCATCTCGTTCTGCGTCTGGCTTGTTTCTCTCCCAAGAAAAATATGCAAAGGAGATTGTTGCCAAGGCGAATATGACTAACTGCAAGCCTGCTGCGACTCCTGTTGAGACCATCGTCAAACTGTCTCAAGCCGAAGGTCCACTTGTGTCCGATCCCACATTGTATCGCAGCCTTGCAGGTGCTTTGCAGTATTTGACGTTTACTCGCCCAGATATTAGCTATGCCGTTCAGTAGGTCTATCTCTTTATGCATGATCCTCGAGAGTCTCACCTTGCAGCTCTTAAGCGCATCATCATGTACATTCAGGGTACCACTTCTCTTGACACCGCTATCACCCTATCTGCTTCTCCTCCATCATTGGTTGCTTATACAGATGCCGATTGGGCTGGGTGTCCAGACACCAGACGGTCTACATCCGGATACTGTGTGTTCCTCAACGACTCTCTAGTATCTTGGTCTTCTAAGCGCCAACATGTGGTTTCTCGCTCTAGTGCTGAAGCGAAATATCGCGGTGTTGCCAATGTTGTCGCTGAGTGTGCTTGGATCCGCAACCTATTGCTTGAGCTTCATTGTCCTTTGAGTCAGGCGTCTATTGTGTATACAGACAATGTTAGTGCTACATACCTTGCTCACAACCCGGTTCACCATCAGAGAACCAAACATGTGGAGATTGACATCCACTTTGTTCGCGAGAAGGTAGCCATGGGACATGTGCGTGTCCTACATGTCCCTTCCCCATACCAGTATGCAGACATATTCACCAAGGGATTGCCTTGCCAATTATTTCTTGATTTTAGATCCAGTGTCATTATTCGCTACCATCCTGTTTCGACTAAGGGGGTATGTTAGATAGATTATATTTATAGGTCCAATTACCCAATTGTAATTAGGGTTAACTATCTTGTACTCCTATATATATTCTAATGATAGCGAAGGCAACCCCAACGGGGATTATTCACTCTGACACGACCTTCTCCATTCTCAGTCACTTGCACGAAACAAAAAGGGACGTACGTACAACGAAACTTCCTTTTCATATCTATTTGTGGGGACGTCCCCTCCATTCCATATTTCTAAAGCATTATAAACTAGTACTTCAGCCCTGATTGAGGTCAGAGGTGGTCTAGTGGTAAGGGTGCGAGAGGTTAATGAGATTGAGGTCCTTGAGTCGATTTCTATCTCGACCCCTTCTCTTGATCGAGTGAAAAAATCAATGTCTTCTTACTTCTTATCATGGATCGAACCAATACATGGTTCTTGTGGGATGGATTACGTGCCCGGAATTTGGTTGGTTATCCTCATTCCTCAATATCAAAAAAAGAAAAACCTAATACTTCAATTGTTGGTTAGGTTTCGGTCTAACCGAATTATTTCTTATTATTAAAAAAAATAGTACCTCAACAAAAATTAATAAATTTAAATAAAAATTGATCATAAAAGTTATATAAAATTTTTAATGGATCCCAACTTTTTTTATCATAAATGCAAATTTTACATTTGAGTGTTTTTGTTGTAATTAATATGGGGTATTATATGTCTCATATTGAAAATATTGAGATTTCATATAAATAGTATACACTACAAAAAAAACATATTGGCTTCGGCAAATAACCGTAGCCAAAAGCCTCTTTGTGGTAGCCAAAGGGCTTTAGCTTCGGCTTAGCTACGGGAAATCAGGGGGTAGCCAACTGGCGGTAGCAAATAGACACTAGCTTCAGCAGATAGCCGAAGCTACTAATCTAGCTACGGCTAAGCTACGGCAAAGGGAAGCTTGCTTATAAACAAATGCTACGGCACGTTGCCGTAGCTAAATTATTTGCAGAAACATTTTTTTAAAAAAAACTGTTTTTTAGCCTGAATTCTTCTGAACCGGGCTAAAAAGTCCCAAATTTTTTTAAAAAATATATATTACACAATTTATCTAAATAATACAATTTCATTAATTATATAAATTTATATATACATAATTATACAAATTTACATACTATATAATAAAATGTTCAAAACTACATAATTTACATACATTAATTATACAATACAAAATAGCATCAAACTAAAGTTGAACAAGCTCATGAAATATGAGTAAATTACTCTATTCAATGCCTAACAATTTAATAAACAACAACAGCTCTGATAGTTTGTCAAAAGAAGAGAAAACACCTCTTACTAACAAAGTAGAGATGTCACATCTGTGATGTAAAAGTTGGTTGAGAAAAAGAAAGAGAGAGGGACATTGGCCTCATCAAAGACTCCAGCAGGGCTATCTTCATAGATAGCAAGAAAGGCACCAAGAGTATATCTGCACATTACTGACAATGGCAAACCTGCAGCAAGTACACCTGACTAACATACATTTTTAACCTACAGTGGATTAAAAAAAATCCCCAATTAATAAGGATCAGTCCAGATCACGAACTGTAAACTTTGCAGCGATGAAATTGGAACAACATTTCGTTGAACTGAACCCTAAATCGATATCCTTTCATCTAGTATACCAAGAATCGATTTCAAGTAATAAAAAAGCAAGCAGAGAAATATCTACTTAACTTACAAAATGAAGTGAAAAAATCAGCTTGATAACAAGCGATAAACCACACAGAAGGCATACACAAACTGCAAGAATGTTCAGATTAAAGCAATAAACAAAGAAGTTAATGGAACATCTTATTACACCTGAATCACAAATTGATTGCTCAAAATCCTAACTAAACCAAACCCTAACATAAAGCAATACAATCACTTGAGTAACTGCAATCCAACATTCCTAGACCTCATATGGATTTAAGCTACAGTTCCTAATACACAAAAGTTTAGAAATAGGGAAATTGCAAACAATCATCAGAAAAGCTTTAAATTCAAAGGATAACATGACAGCAAAGACAAGAGTATTTGATATTCTTGCCATCTCTCTCTCAAACCCATGGATACCCTAAAGATCCTCTTGTGAGCAGAAATTAGGAAGAACCAGACTCTATTTTGCTCAAGAGGCCATTTATCGTTAGTGAAGGGGAAATTAGTTCAAACCAATATATGCCAATATAGGTGGACAAGGGGCATTGAAACTTTATAGAATAGAAACAAAGATGTCAAAGAGTATGGTGTCTAAACTTGTAACATGCCAAAGTAAAAAAATCAACAAAGATTGATCCGAAAAAACAATCAGCCTAGGAGCATCATAAAACAGTCATTGAAACTCATCAGCTATAAATCTAGTCCTCACAGAATGCTGATCAATAGTGTGGATTAGTTCTTGTAAGGCTATATCAAGTGAAAAAAGTACAATTAAGTAAAACTGTAATTTACGCTTGCAATTAGAACATTCTTTCCCCTATCATATAGAAAATAAGTTTCAAGTGTTTTGCTGGCAACCTCTCTAATCCTCGTCATATAGAAAATAAGTTTTAAGTGTTTCTCCCATGAAAAAGAACATTCTTTCCCCCAATAACAAGAACACGGTTAACCAATGCACATCATTAATTAGTAAAATACAAACTCTAGAAACTTGGTTTGCAAATCAGTGTACTGTTACCTTGATGTAATCAACTCCACGTCCAATTTTCTCTACTGCACCTTGGTGATAAGGAAGAAGCTCTTCCAACACACCCTTCTCATCTTCTGCATTCAGGCGATCCCCATTCCTGTACTTGAAATAATTTCAGAGGACAAAGTGAAGATCACGAAATGGCTGCAGGCAAAAGGACTTTAATGAAGGGGTATTTCCAATCAATCTTGCAAATGTGAAGATATATTTACACAAAACGGACTGATCTGATCTAGCTACATTTGCGCTGAAATTCTCAAACATTGTTGGTACATAGTCCTGAAAAAACAAAAAATTAATACCAAATCAGCCACACTTTCAAGAAATTGGAGCATGAATTTGAATCTTAAGCTGTAGAAAACCATAAACAGATAAAGAAAACCCTAAATAACCCTCGCTCCGCCCCCAATCTCAACCATCCCAAATCAACAACTACCAAATCCGATTCCACCCTCAAAACCCTTAAAACTAGAAGACTAACTATATCAATTTGTAGATATCCACAGAGTATGCGGATTCCTTCCCCGACAGTAAACACAAAAACCCCTCAAAAAGGAAGAAAAAAGAGAGAGACGGGATGGAATAACAAGCATTGAAGACAAAGATCGAATTAGTTGAGTGAAAGAGAAGGATAAATGGAAGAAAATAAAGGGATTTTCGAAAAGAAGAACCTTCTTGTCTTCTTCGGGTTGGCAGATTGGCAAGAAATAGATCAATTATCATCCAAATAAATAAATCAATTATCATGCACCTTCCACAACCAAAATCAGCATGTAAATAGATCAATTATCATCCAAATACATAAATAAATAAATAATTTATATTACCTTTCTAGCCACAGTATAGCAAAATGTAAGCATGCATTATATATATTACCTTTTTCTGAAGCTCAGATATTGATTCATGCATATGTTGATTCTGCAATAAGGGCAATCAATCAAGACTAGTGTATTCGTCAAATGATATCCTAAAATTGATATAATATATACTTATGTTGAATTGATATATTAAACTGAAACTGCAATGTTGTTACCTTTATGATTCAAAGTCTCCTTAGACCACTGTCAAGCTGTTGCTCCAAGTGCTGTAGTTCCCGTAGGCTTAGGGCGTGTTTGATAGGGGATGGGAAGGGATGCCGCGGGTGGGGGTGGGTTCTCAGGAACCGCGCCTGCGTGTTTGGCGAGGGATGCGTGGGGGTGGAAGAGGATGGGAAAGCGGGGATGCGGGAGATGAGACGGGATGCGCGACGCATCTCCTGGAAGGAGGATTTGGGGGATGGGAACCCGAAGAGTCCCAAATCTGCCCTTCCCTCTCTCCTCCATAAATTCGAAAATTTTTCACATCAATCTCACATTCCTCTCTCTTTTCACTCTTACCAGGGACGCTTCGTGGAACAGCGGCGAAGAAGACGACTTTCGAGCCTCCATTGTTGTCGATCTGCACCTCCAAGTAAGCCTGTGTTGTTTTTTTGGATTCCATCGTTTGTGTTCTTGAATATTCTTCGTCATTTCGATTAAAAGCTAGGTTTTTTTTTTGAAATGGGGAATTTGTCGCCGGTTTTCAACAGCTCTCCCCAAATCGATTAAAAGCTAGGGTTTCCCATCGAGTTAATTGCATATTTAGGGTTATTACTCTCAGTTTTCCATGAAAAAACGATGAAAAAGTTAAAAAGGTTCTTGGGTAACAATTGTCAGATTAGGGTTTCGATTGTCAGAGAGGATTTTTGGCTTCCATGGCTGGGGTTTTTTGGAGTTTAGGGTCTTCATATCGTCACAACCTTCGATTTGAGTTACCATGTTTACTCATATGTTGTTGCTTGTTAACTAATTTAGGAGCTTATGTTGTTGTTCAATCTTAGAAATTGCTTCAGCTTTATGTTTGAGATTATGTTGTTGTTCATCATGTTGCTTTCTTTAACATTATATGTTGTTGTTGAATCTCAGAAAATGTGTGCCATGAACTTGTTGTTCCTCCTGAGTTTACTCATATATGTGTTGCTTGTTAACTAATTGAGGAGCTTATCTTGTTGTTCAATCTTTTAGAAATTGCTTCAGCTTTATGTTTCAGATTATGTTGTTGTTCATCATGTTGCTTTCTTTAACATTATATGTTGTTGTTGAATCTCAGAAAATGTGTGCCATGAACTTGTTGTTCCTCCTGAGTTTACTCATATATGTTGTTGCTTGTTAACTAATTTAGGAGCTTATCTTGTTGTTCAATAGGGATATGGTGTTGTTGGTCCTCCTGAGTTTTCTGGCTTCTTAACTGATGTAAATATGATATTGTTGGTCCTCTAGAGATTGTTTTTGCTTCTTAACTGATATAGGAGACACTATAGGGATATGGTGTTGCTCCTGAGTTCATTGTTGTGAATCATGTTGGTGTCTTTTACATTCTGTTGTTGTTGAGTCTCAGAAAATGTGTGACATTAACTTGTTGTTCCTTCTTAGTTCATTGTTGCTTCTGAAATGCTTTAGAAGAGTGGCAATTGATAATTTCTAGCTTGTTAACTGATGTGAATATGATATTGTTGGTCCTCCACATATTTTTGTTGCTTCTTAACTGATATAGGAGAGACTCTAGGGATATGGTGTTGCTTCTTAACTGATTGTTGTTCCTCCTATTGCTTATTTTCACATTATTTTGTCGGTCAATCTCAGAAAATGTGTGACATTACGATGTTTGTCCTCCTCTTGCTTTCTTATAGATTATGTTGTTTGTTTTTTTTTGCAAATATCACACCATAACTTTGGATGGTTGTTGGAATGCTGATTAAAGAAGGGATCCAGATTAGGTTTTCTTGATTTGAAAATGATTTCTTTTTCACAAACATTGATATGGTTTCTTTGTCACAATATCAATGCTGTTTAGATTATTTGATTATGTCCATTTATGGTCTTTGAAGAAGGCTGATCATTGTAGGCAATTACTATAGGATTAGGGATCAGCATACATCTACTGAAGAATAAAACCTTTTAACCTCTTAGCAATGGTTGCTAGTTGGAAGGATTGAACTTTGAAAGAATCTCCACCCTTACATCTTCTGTAGGGATATGGTGTTGCTTCTTAACTGATTCTGTCACTGCATTAACAAGCACTCATTCCCTAATAATTATCATGAAACCCGGACATGTTTGGTTTGTCTTTTCAGTTTGCTTTCTGTTAGGTATCTCCTTTCTTTCATATTTTTGTTTTGATTTAGCACTAAGTGGTTATTATGTCCAACTGATCTGAACAAAGAATTTTTGATTTTGCTCTAATTGGTGCATATCAAGTGAAGTTGTGAACTGTGTACGATGTTTGAATGTTTCCCTCCCCTATGTATAATTTATATGTGCATATATGCAAGACTATGTGCACTGCATTGATTTTACATTTTTTTTTTTTGGGGAATCATTCAGCCGTGAATCACTCTTGAGTTCAGATGGGTGGCAATTGGTATATTCGCAAGTCTTGCATGTTTTTATTTAGCTTCTTTCAACTACTTTGACAATCATATATGCCCTTTGAACGTGCTTGTTGTTTTGATATATCCAATTGTACACATATATACTCCCATTCTTCTTCACACATTATTATGACACCGTGAATGTCCATCTCTTCTTCACTGCGTTGTTGTCGTTGTTATGGCTACCTAAGCACTAACACTTGATATTTCCAAATGAAGCATGTACCCATATTCGAACACCGAGGTTCTCTCCGACACCGACTCGGATAGCGACCGTAGCTACGCAAGTGGGGACCCCAGAGCGTACTATTCGCTCCACAGTGACTATGACTATGGCGCCTCCAGTCGTCGCACTCGAGATGACGAGGACGAGGCGCAGTCGGACGCCCGCGACCCCCAGGATGTTGAGGAGGATAACGCGCTTTGGGCCATGTACCGTGACAAGGTTAGGGAGCTGCGCGCCCAAGTTCGGGGCCTCCTGGCACAGGACGCTCGCAGGGAGCACCTGCTGAATGCGCGCAACGACGAGCTGCAGGAGACCAGGGCCCTGAACGTCAATCTTGGTGTCACTAATGACACCATGGGCCAAAGGATTGCTGAGCTGAGCACATTCATGTGTGAGCGCTGGGTGCACCACGCTGGGGAGCACCTCCGCGCTCGTCGCCTCTCCCACATGACCAGGCTGCTTGGGTGGATTATCCTCGTGCTCCTCATCATCATTGCGTCGCTGGTCCACATGCCGTAGTCGTGGAGCTGTTATGAAGATCTTCTGTTAATCTTTTGTGCTTGTTGTTTCTCTAGACTTTTGCTTTATGTTCAGTTTATGGTTGACGTAGTTGGGAACATGTAATTCAAGACAAACCTTTGTGGTTGACGACCCCCATTTTGTGCAGTTCGGGGTCGCGGATGTAAGGCAGCAGTAACCAACATTGCAACCTCGGCACATGGGTAAAGCTTTTTGTATGCCGAGTGTTGTGGCACCCATTTTGCTATGATGCATTTTGGGCCTTTGTATGTAGAACCATCATCGTTGTAATTTATAATATGTACGCAAATGTAAGCACCAATCGCTCAACCCTTATGTCGTTGTTTATAATATGTACGCAAATGTACTCACCATTCTCTCAAGCTGTATGTCGTTTATAATCAGTTGAATTGATGACGTCCAATTCAAAGTATGGCTTACGGTGTACAATTGAAGCATCACAAGACGTACCTAGAACATCTGAATGGATGTGGTCAACCACAACATCCAACACCAAAAACTTCCACAAAATGTTACCACCGGAATGAAATTTGGAGACCCCATGCACACACTACAAGCAAGCTGACTACACAAAAAATGATGTCCTCGTCTATCCATCGGACATCGAGCGTGCTTTCTATCTAACGCGACGGTCGTTCCAAATCTGGTGAGCAATTTCGTCCCTAAGCGCCTTGATCTCTTGGCTTGCCCCCGCGGCGTCGTCCACGGGGACGAAGGGGTCATCGTCCTCGTGGCCAACCTCCTTTCCTGCGTCGTAGGCGTCTTCGTCACCGTTCCCGTCGGATGGTGCATCAGTGTCCAGCGGGGGCTCCACGAACCTTTCATCGTCTTCTGAGTCTGAGCCCGACGCATTGCGGGCATCCCGAGCGTAGTTGTGAAGGGCGAAGCACGCAATGATGATCGCAATCTGCTTCCGTATCGGATACTTGGGGAGACCACGGAGGATCCTGGACTTCATCTTCAACACACCAAAGGACCTCTCGATCGCGCCTCGGAGGGATGAGTGTGACTTGTTGAATGCTTCCTTTTCGTTTTTCGGTTGGGATGCGATGAACTGAGGTCTGTGGTACTTCGTCGTCGAGTACGGGATCATGTAGCCATTTCGGAGACCTTACCCCTTGTCGCATAGGTAGTACTTCCCTGCTGGTGGATGTGGGAACCTCAGCGCTTGCGTCTTCACTGCGTGATCAAAGACACGTGCATCATGTGCGCTACCCTCCCATCCAGCGGATACGAATGTGAAGCGAAGGTCGAAGTCGCAAGCGGCCATGACATTGAACGTTGTTGTCCCCTTCCTGCAACGGAACCTTTGTTGTTCTTCTTTAGGAAGGGCGGCCTCAATATGCGTTCCGTCGATAGCCCCAATTGCACCCTTGAAGTATGGCCAGTACCTGTTGTCGTTGGAAATCTGCTCAGGAATGTCTCTGAAACGAGGGTCTCTGGGCCTGATCAAGTCCCCGGCAAGACCGCGGTACCCGTTGCAGCTCCCCCCGCATATGGCATCAAGCACATTGGTTATGGACTCCGAAATTGTACTACTTGAGCGTTGGAAACGCTCGCAAGAATTGCGCTGACTGGAGCCCCAAGCCATGGTATTGACGAAGATGGCAACCTTCTCCATCACAAACATTTGGATTGATCCGCGCAGACCGTACTGATGTTGGAGCATCCCACAAAGTCAAATGAATGCTCCCTTTTCCATTCTGAATGCGTTGACGCTTCTTGTATGCAAACGGCGGGTAAGGATTTCGTCAACCCATCGTGCCCCTGTAAACTCCCCAATGAACTGGGGAACCTTGTGCACATGGGTAAAGTAGTGGTGGGCATATGGGAGCCACTTGAGGAGGATGGCGATGAATCCAGCTGCGCCCTTGCCTTGTCGACGTATTCGTCGACGACGACATTCAATCAGCGTTTCCATCCGCCTGCATGGACGTAGTCATATAAGCTTAGATCTCAGAACCAACCATATCCATACACATAGGTTATGTTATTGCAACCATACATTGGGAAGAAACAAATTGCAAGGGAAAAAATTGTCCACTACATTGAAACGGTTATTACATCGCAAACAACAATGTAGGCATCACAGAAAAATGTATGTAGCACACATAAACGTATATATGAAGGCCTTAACCTGCCCTTCAAATGCGATAACACACGAACACAAATGTAATGACAAACATAAACATGTGGAATAAATTGGGTCCTTATTGAGATGCTCACTTCTCACATTGAAAAAAACGTTGGTCCGGGGATACTTGTGGAGGGTCAGTCAAGGTGTATGGCGCTCGGCTGCTGCCCGTCGTTGTTGTCAAGCTGAACAAAGACATCACGTCGCGTGCTGTCTCTGATGACAGCTAAGCTGAAGCACCAAATGGGATCACCTTCGGCCACAAGACCCTCTGCAACCATCGACCGCACCACATCCAACACTGCTTTCGTTGTGTCTTGGGGGGCATTCGACGACACCTCGTCCTTGTGCATAGCGTCAATGATCTCTCGGGTGCTGTCTTTGATGACCGCGACGCTGCGTGCGAACAGTCTACTCCCCTCCGACACGCGGACGTTGCGCTTGGAGCTCCGCCGGGAGAAGGTAGTCTCAGAACCAACCGGACGCTTACCCGTAGATGGCTGTGACGGACTGGCGACTGGTGCCCCTTGAGCCACTTGAGGGGGGGGATTCATCGTCGTCCACAATGCCCTGCACAAAGTCTTGCATGGAGGGCGTTGCGGCATCGTTGCGAGGGGTGTTGAAAAGTTCATCGAACTCCTGCTCAACACCCTCAAATTGGGACTCCTTAGGGTCACCCCTTGACTCGGTGTTATCTTCATCGTCCTCTTGCTGATTGGCTTTCCCATTGATGGCCTCCTATGCCACCTGCGCAGCACGGACAGCCGGGTCCATGGAGGGGGCTACGCAGAACTCGCCGATGGCAACTGTGCCGCCGAACACCTGGTGGAACAGCTCGTCCAGTTCCGGAGGGATTCCCTTCTTCCGGAACCTACTAAAGTTGCTATCCTCCTGCGCAAATGAATGACGAGGTGATGACGTACCCAACGGGATCTCTTTGAATTGGCATAAGGGGAAGGGAAGACGAGCACATACCGCAATTTTTTTATCCCACCATTCGTCCGTTGCACTTATGGTTCCAGTCGCCTCATCCCATCCTAGGCCAGTCTCCCCTTTTTTCAACTTATTCCAAAATAGGTATATGCCCTTCATGTCACGAGTTCGGTTCTTAAGAGTGCACTGGTTGCACCTCTTCCCAGTCGCCGCCTCAAATGCGGTATTGATGGGCCCCTATTTGAAGGACTGGTCCTTTCCATTTTCCCGCTGATAGTCCAGGAGCACAAGCATCAACTTCTTTGACAATTCTAGAGACCAGTAAAAGGCGGGGGGGGGGGGGGGGTACGTAGTTGTTGGTGTCAGTACTCGTAACCGTTGATTACTTAGCCTTGCGTTTTCCTTTCTCTTTCGGATTGGAAGAGGAATCCATACTCTCAGCTACAATCAGTTCACGAGGATCGCGGATTTCGAATGATTCATGTGGGTTGTGTAAGGGAACATTGGAAGGACGACAATGGCAAGCACATGAATGAACAACACAACATGAACAACAACAGCAACAACAACAACACCATCAAGAACAACAACATGGATGAACACAACAACTTTGTATAACAACGACATCAACAACAACAACACCAACAACAACAACAACCCCAATAAGAACAACCACATAAAGCAGAACACGAACATGAACATCAAGACCATCTTCGTTTATAACAGCACCTACTACACAACGGAAATAATCGTGATTATAAACAGATAGAAATAAACACCTAATTGAACTCATCGATTTTCTCCATCAACATCCTAATCCCCCAATGTCAGTTTCGTGGTAACCAATCGAAAATCAGTTCAAGTACACAACATATCATTTGCCAAGGCCTAACGACGGTAGTAGGGGACGAGGAGAGTCACTATGTGCATCTCCAATTTCGGAACCCTAATTCCCCAAAAATCCTCGACCCCAATCGACTTCCCCTACCTCGCTAGTAACCCCAATGAGGGGCTCGAATCTTCAATGAACGAATTTCCCAGATCCCATCAACACAGAAATTCATCAAATTCCCCCAATTCAGTCTCCGACTAGAGAAAATAGGGGACACACGAATTCGATTTCTAACATCAGCGAAGACACCACACATATAGTGGTAGATGACTTACATGGAGACCGAGGTTGTCGGCAGCGTCGGTACCGCAGGGGGAGGGAGGTGACGCGTCGGAGGCTTCCGGGGTAGAGCTCGCCGCCAACGTCGACAGATTTGGGAGTCTGAAAATGTCGAACTGAAGAGGAAAGGGCTTGGGCTTGACATCAGGGGTATATTTGAGGGGTATTTTTGTCATTTCATGTCACAAAGTGGGGGCAAAGGTGTCTTTTCCATTAACCCCCATCCCATGAACTTTAAACTTCAACCAAACACGAACGGGATTAAACTGGCTTCAAAATTCCACCCGGTCCCACCCGGGTTTCCATCCCCATCCCGTCCACCCCACAAAATCCATCCCATTCCACCTACCCCCATCCCGTTGCCAAACACGCCCTAAATCCTAACTAAACACAAATTCGACCACTGTGCCCATATTGAACCCTAGCCAAACCCAAATTCGACCAAACAGTACTACATATCCCCTCTTCAATTTCTGAGATTTTCAATTGGTTTTCATGAGGTGAAATTAAAGGGGTTTGAGGAGATATTACCCGATGTGAAGAATGGGGACAACCACAACTTTGCCGAGAAGGGCGATGCCCAGTGAACGAGAAGAGGGAGTCGCAGGTGCGCAGAAGGAGCCGAGGATGGCCAGTGAACGAGAGGACGGAGTCGAGGCCGGCTTCGGTGTGGCTCTAGAACACAGGCTTCGTCGCCGAAGAAGATGAACTGAGCAGACGACCGAAGAAGAAGGCCTGAGCGGGATGAGCGGGAGTGAGCGGGAAGATGAGGGTTAGGGCGCACTGGAGAAATGAAATGAAATGAGTCAATTGCTACTAATTTCATTAGGCAAATTTCAATTTTCGTTTTTTTTTAATTAAGGTGATAATTTTTTTTTTATTATAACAAATTAAATTAATAAGTTTAGCTACGGCAAGGAACCAGCCGAAGCAAGAGTGCAATCGGTAGCTACGGGAATACCCATTAGCGAAGCAAATGTAACCGATGACGCCTTAGCCATAGCTACGCCGAAGCTAAAACTACCCCAACGGCTACGGCAAACCCTAACCGAAGCTACCTCGAAGCTGAAACTAGCCCAACAACCTCATCCGTAGCTATGCCGAAGCTAAAACAACCCAATGGCTACACTGAAACCTTGCCGAAGCTACTGTCCGAAGCCAATATATTTTTTTTTGTAGTGATATAAGTTTGGCGTGCTAATCCTGTCATTCCCAATTGGTTTTGAAATTGAACCTCATTGGATTTATATGTTGTTCGTGTCTTCCGTATGTGGGTCAGCACACGACATGCAGGGGCGGAGGGAGGAAAATGTCTAGGAGGGGCTTGCTTTCACTAAAGGAAAGAGCTTTATAAAAAAATGGAAAAAGAAGCAGGAATGGGGATCAAACCCTGGTTTGCTAACACCTCCCTAGTGTCTACAACCATCATGCTACAAGTTTCCCTTTGTTACTTATCCCCTATTTTAATATATGTACAGAGTTTATATTTTCCAGGGGGTTCAAGCCACCACATGACCCCCCTGGCTCCGCCCCTGACGACATGACCTCCGAAACTCTTCTGAAGAAGATCATCAATATATTTTAACCTAAGCATCCTTATTGAACTCGATCACTATCACAAAATCATGTGTCAAAATATCATCTCAAATGAACATATATTTCTCATGTAAAATGCTTTAATTTTGAGTTCATCTTGTTCAAGTACTAGATATTTTTCAGTCTAACATTTTCATAAGTACGTTTTGGTAGGAGATAAGTGTGACTTAATTAGAAAACATAGGGACCAAAATGACGGAGTCATAACAACAATAGCAAAAACACCTTGATTTGCACGAAATTTACAATGTTTTGAGGATTCAGTGGATACTGTCATGCATACTGATCGATTAATAAACTGTAAGGAAAAACACTTTGTTTGAGGATACTGATCGATGAAACAGTGAGAAGCTTCGATCTCATTAAAAAAACGAACCATCATTTCTGCGGCCGGTACAAGTTTAAAAAAAATTAATAGGAAGAAGCCACTGAACATAAGTTAGTGGTGGATATCTTTGTTGTTTCCCACATTTTCTTAATGTTTTTACTTTTTATTTATACTCCAATAAACAAGCAGAGAACAAAAGTCAAAACAAATGAATGATGGCGAGAGAGGAGAAAGATGATGAAACAGACGTCGGATATGGGGTATCATTAATTATCTGCTGCGCCGCGGCTTATGCTGTGGTCGAGCCGTCGCGTCTGGTCAACAATTTTTTTTTAATTAGGATGATATTCTTACTTAGGCAATCTACACCCGTGTACTCTTCTCTTTGTATTTCACTTACTTTTTTCTCGCCATATCAGTATAAGAACGCCTCTTCAACTATTTTATGAATTTTCACACATCCGTATTCTCCACTCTCAAATTGTACACTAATTATTTAATCATTTATTTTAGTCTTATACTCTTATTATATGAAATTATAAATTTATTTGTTTATTAAATTAATATTTAAAAACCTTTTCGATTGTGATATTAGTTTTATTTAAATATTGTATTCAAAAGATAATTTTTTTTTAACAATTATTAAATTTATTAAAATAACATATCACATCAAAATATCCAAATATATATATATATATATATATATATATAATATACACACACACACACACTCAAGTTGCACTGATTTAATTATAGTCATTTTTTATTGTTACTTATATATAGTCAAAATTGGTATCTATGAAAAGATAAAATCATTGTCTATTCAAATATAAATTTATTTATTTATTTAAATATTTTAAACATTTGAAAAGTGAGTTTGAAATAAATAAAACCTTTTATCAAGTCGGGTTGTTGTGTACTCCAGCATGTTCTTATTTAAGAACACTTTTAAAGTGTACTTGGGTATTTGCTTTTTTATTTAATTAGTTTTTGCCTTAGTACACCCCAAATGTGCAGGGGTGTACATGCCCTTAGGATTTAGCAAATCTACTTTATATATATACTAGTTAGGGTCCGCGCGCGGTCTAATAATGTTTATATGTCATTTGGTGTTTTTTGTTGTTTGCGCAACATTGTGAAAGAGACAACTAGAACGAGGTAGTATTATCAAAGCATATCAAAGAACATTTGTACTCTTTTTCCCTTAGCCCTACTGAATCACAATAGAGTTATACAATTCGAAACAAGTGCGGAAATATGATAAAGCAATAAGTAAAGAACACAACAAATTGCTAATGAGGTTCGCCTCCCTAAAGGCTTAGTCCCCGCCTAGGATTCTTCCACAACCCTAGGATTTAACCGGCTTTATTGATTCACAAGACTTAGGATCCTAATAACTCACCGAGAAGCCTCTCTCCTATACAATCGCAATCTAGTCAACTCACGCTCCCTTGGAGTCCTAGACCAATCTAGAAGAGCCCCACCTCTCTCAGCTATCTAGTACAATCCTCTTACACTTCGTGAATCAATCGCCTAGTGCTCACTTTCTGAGTTATAAACTCTCGAGTATAACACTCTCTCATAATATATCCTATAAGCTCACTATGTAACTCTCAAATGCTTTGAAACAAAAGATACGACTCTTAACACCTAGCAGAGAGTACACGGAGAAGACAGATTGACTTGAGGGCGCTTGTGTGCGATGTAGTTCAATGAGGTTAATTTGTGTTCAACACTTGTATCTGTCCTCTCTTCTTCATCTCTTTTTTATACTTGATCAAATCGGCGCCTACTTTGAAAGAAGGATCATTGCCCAACGGCTAGATCAGATCATGGCTTAGATGCAATCTTCACAATCTTCTATTCTGGGAAACTCGTGAGTGCATGATCTTCGATTTGACTTTTCACGTATTTCAGCTCAAGGAAGGAGATATTCTCGAAATATATACTGCAAGGTTAGTACATAATATATATAATAATATTTGGAAATAATATATAATAATATCCGGAAATAATATATGCATATAATACAGGTTTTGAATTTCATCAATACAACTTTAGCTTCAAGACCCTTGACACAAGCTATGTGTCAAAGCCTTTGAAACCATTTCCAGTTTTCATCAAGGGAGTGGAGTTATCAATCCCCCCTTGATGAAAGACAAAACATGTGCATCCCTGTAACTAAGTCAAGCAAATATATCATAAGGCAAAATCGGAGTAAGTACTTGCATGGGTTAGACAAATGTTGAATAATAAAAGTTTTAAAACCAATTAAAGACATCCAACAAAATAAAACAAAATAAGGTCTTCCAAGACCCTAGTTCACAACAGTTTTAAAGTCTAAAAACGTCTAAACCATCAAACCATCTCCCCCTTTTTGTCTTTCAACAAAGGAAGGAGTATAAAAACAGACACCAAAAGTTTTGAAAAATAAGGCCAGCAGTGTTTAGATCACGGGCTAGGATAGGGGTTTAGGGTTCATCGTCTTGAGCACCATCTGTGATCAGCAACTTCAACTCATTCAACAGCTTGGCCATCACGCCCATCTCCAGCAACCACTCCCGGTGCAGCTCCTTGACGTCCAGGCGAACTTCCTCCAAACCCAACTCCAGGTTCTCCATGCGCTCATCGATGACAAAGGTAGTGGGAAGAGCTTTTCAGGAAGGAGAGGCAACATTCCAAGTCCCTTGAGGGGACTGAGTGATGCCAATCTTCTCAAAGCTCTTGGATTCGAATTTATCCATATGATGTTGTTGTTCTTCTTTTTCAAAATCAATTTTAGAAGCTTTGAAGACATGGGTCAAAAGGTTTGCAAATGGGAGGGGAGTTCCTTTTCTGGCTTTGCGGGTGTGAGCAATGGATCCTAGAATGGTATTGGCCAGATCAAGATCATGGCCATTCAATATTCGGTATAGGAGGACCAGAGCATTGTCAGTGAGAAGAGAGCCAGAGTTGATTTGGGGTAGAAGACATCTCACAATTATGTTAAAGATGATTTTGGCTTCAAGTGTGAGGGACGAGTGGGTGAGTTGTTTAATGGTGCTGCTTGATGCTTCGGGGAGAAGGTATTTGGGTCGGGCAAGAGCAACACACTGGTCTTTTTTGGGGGTTTCAGGGGAGGGTAGACAAGGTTTAGGAAGACCAAGGAGTTCAGCGAAGTCAAGGAAGTTGAACGTGATTCTAGCTCCTTTGATGATTGACTCCAGAGTCCAGCCGTCAGCAGTGTGTTTGGCTTTGAGGTTTATGTAGAAGAGACGGGTGAGTTGAGGGTAGTACTCAGATTCAAGGTTTAGAAGGGTCCAGGCAGAGGTTTGTTTGAGAAGAGAGATGCAGGGTAGGTTCAAAGCTTCTAAAAAATCAAGATCAATAAAATCAGAACGTACAACAAATCTTACGAGTTCTAAACTCGTCTACCCATTTGCCATCCATCTCGACATTCTCAAACCAAGAGGAGGGTAAGGTGATGTCTCCAAAGTAGTCATGTCTTTATGCATATTTTAGTTCCATATTCTTTATATTTTGCATATTTCGGGTTGGGAATATGTCGGATTTATGTAGTATATGCTTATTTTGTAATAAATGGAGATCTACATAAGTTTCTGTTTAATATTGCAGAATATGGAAACATTTCGGGAGAAAACCAAGAATCGAGGACCAGCACCGCGTCTGTCCGAGTCCATGCCGAGGAGGAGTCCTCGACATCACCAGCAAGCCATCCTTGACCACACCCTACTCGACCTCGACAAGAGTTAGTCGAGATCGACGAGCCTGGAGCCCAGATCCAAACCTGTCGAGCAGAGCCACCCGAGAGGACCTAGTCGACAAACCACCCAACTCGACATCGACAAGGGGTCCTCGAGATCGACCAACCCTGTGAGCCTTGTCCGAGCTTGTCGAGCACCAGCTAGCCGAGACGACGAAGCCGAGCCAGCCGACCAACAATCCTACTCGAGATCAACAAGACCTTTGTCGAGATCGAGGAGACTTCCAGAGCCGCGTTACTCGGTTTGACGAATCCTACTCGATGTGGGATTACTTGGGCTCGAAGTTTACCAATTCTATCCAATCTATCAAGATACATCATGGAAGGAGAAGATCTATCCATTAAAGACATTTAGATATATTTAGATTTAATTTCCTTATTGCTTTTATTTATCCTTAAGCATTTTAGATATAATTTTAGATATAGATAGAAATTTCTATCCTTGAGTAGCAAGGATTAGAAGACTATAAATAAAGCCCATGGGGCTGAGTTTTAAGAGATTGAATTCCAGTTAGAGAAGTAGTTCACAGAGACGGTTTAGGGAGTTCAGAGGTTTTAGGGTTTTGGCGTTCAACGAGAGTTGGATCGCCGGGATTGTAAAGTCTTTTGAATTTAGTTTAATGCAAGTTTCTTTTCATCAATCAATGTCTGAGGTTGCAATGAAGCGCGAGTAGTCCACCCACTTCTAGGGTTGGGGCGAGCCCGACGATAGCCATGCACGTTTGAGGTAAATATCTGACTTTTATCATGTTTTGAGCATCTACTACTTGTTTATGTGTTTATTACCCATCTAATGGAGATCCACGTTAACAACTTGGATTGTAAACATAAAATCGGTAGATACAATTAGGGTTTCTTGAAAGAGTTGTCTAATTGTTGGAAAAGGCGAAAGCTTGTCCTTGATGCAATTCACATGATTATCTGTTTATCTCTGCCTTATGCATGCTTGGTTATCGTTGTTGCAAACCCCAATCTTGGAAGCCTTTTACATTAAGTTTATTTCGAAGTCCCAAAGCATTTGCCTTTACTTTATTTCTTTGTTTCGTTTTATTCTCTGTCTCCTCAATATCGAATAGCACTCGTCGATATCGAGTTACTGATCTTCGATCTAGCATCGTTGTAGCTTAATTGTGCAGGTACTCGACAAGATAAGCCGAAGTCGACGAGGACTCTACTCGATATCGAGTAGCCTCTAGTCGATATCGACTACACCCGGTGCTTGCTGCTGGGCTGTGTTCGACTGTCTGATCTTCTGTCGACTACCCTAGTCGAGATCGAGGACCCTGTTGTCGACTTCTGACCGTGAGATTTCTCCGCTGCGTAGGATCCGCTGACACGCTTTCTCGTGGATCGATCCTGACTTCACACTGCTGCATCAGGAGGAGGTCTTGTAATTATTTGCAAGGGACGGAATCTGGTTTGCTGTGATTTAGTCATATTTTATTTGCATACTCGATTTTCTCCTATCAACATAAGGATCGGTTTACCTGGTTAAGTGCAGGGGGGTCGGCATTCTTCCTTCGGGCTTTTGTGGGAGAAGTTGACTTGACATGCGCGTCAAAGCTTCTGAGAGTGGCTTTCCTTGAGCGCTTGGGAGGTGGAGACTTCTTGGCTTTAGTGGCTTTGCGCTTTTTCGGAGACGGGGGAGGAGGAGGAGTAGGAGAGGGAACCAGTTCTGACTCCTCTTCCTCTTCTTCCTCAGACCCCGAGTCCTCAGTAGATACTTCAGCCTCATCTCCCTCGGCCTCCTCGTCATCATCAGTCTCGTCGTCCTCCTCTTCTTCCTCCTCTGGTTCCTCTACAGTGGGAACCTTCTTCTCTGCTTCTCTCTGGGCCTCTTCCTCGGCCTCTTTTGCAGCATCTCGCTCTAGAATCTCATCAAGATCTTTGGCCTAGGCTTCAAGGTCCAGACTTTGTTCCTTTCAAATTCGTTAAGCTCACTTTGCATAACAATGATCCAGTCTGGCTCTTGAAGTGCCTCATATACCTTCTTTGGTCCTACAAGAGAAACAAAAGCGTGAAAAGTACAGAGATCTTTAAGTTTAGAACGAGTTTGAACACTAGATGTAGGGTCAGAAATGATATCCTTTAATGAGTGCGATGATTAGTATTTGAACTTTCTCTTGATAGTCTCAACTCCCTGGTTCGTCACATCAACAAGATTGATTTGTGGTACGTCTGACTCCATGGATATGTTAAGATCTGAACCTGCAACACTTTCACTTAAAGAACTGTCATTGCATTCATCAAATATGACAACAAGCATGTACTTTTTACTATTGGGAGATTTGACTCACATAGGACCACATAAATCCATATGTAAAAGTTCAACCTTTGTGGCTAGACCAGTGAGCAAATTTAGATCCCACTCAAATGTCTAGAGCATCCACTATCAATAATCCATTTCTACTCTTACACCTTGGTGATCTCCTGCAAAACAAAAATCAACCTTTGTGGCTAGACCAGTGAGCAAATTTAGATCCTTTATTGGGATAAACCATATTTGGTAAAATAGTGCATTTGGGGACCCAAACTTGCGTTATCCGTTCTTTTCTCAAGCGAACAGGAAATGTATTGCGAATAATACGAGGATCTTTTCTTCTATAGGGGCAGGTCTCTCTTACATGTCCCTTTCTTGCACAGTGGTTACATATAGGAGAGGTTCTGCTTTCTTTTGCCTTCACAAAAGTGGTAATGTGTTACTTCTTTAAAAACCTCGGATTGTAGCCAATACTACTTTTGTTTAGAGAACTTTGTTGCTCACCCAACATCCTATCAAGAGTGCCTTTGGACTTGGTAAGACTTATGAGGACTTTCTGTTGGTCTTGAATCTTCTTATTCAGGGAGATCTTCTCGTTCTCTAAGTCATGATATTCACTTCTTAGAGACGAGAGATCTTTCTTGAGTTCAGATTTCTCTGAGTCAAGAGTCTTGACTTTAATGTCAAGACCTGAATAAGAGGTTTCAAGACTTTTGACCCTCATTGACAGTTCCTCAATAGTTCTTTCCTGGTCCATGGTTTTCTTAATAAGAGTGTTGGTTTGGGCAATAAGTTTCTCTTCATTGGCAATCATATTAGAAAGGAATTTCGATAGTGTCTCTTTTGGACTTGCCATGAGTTCTCTCATAGTTACCTCAAGTTGCTCACCGTGGGATTCATCTCCTGAGGCCATGAGACAAAGGTTGGCCTTTTCATCATTGGAGTCTGAGTCACCTGAGTCAGAATCACTCTAAGCTGCCACCATGGCTTTCTTTTTCCATCTATCACCTTTCTTGAACCGTCTCTTCTTCTTTTGAGGGCAGTCTTTCACTAGATGGTCTGTTTCACCACATTCAAAACAAGACAAAGGTTTAGTCTTCTTGTCATATTTGTTGTATTGAGACTTACCTCGAAATTTAGAAAACTCTGATCCATCTTTGTTGTTGAATTGCTTCTTCATTTTGAGGATTCGAGAAAGACCCCTTGTAATAAGAGCAAATGGATCACCCTCATCATCATCTTCCTCTTCAGAATCAGATACATCTTTGGGCTCATCCTTCTTAGACTTGAGTGCCAAGTTCTTAGTGCTTGTTGGAAGTTCTCCATCGTCTTCATTGAGGATCATCTCATGTGTGATCAGCTTCCCAATCAAATCATCAAGGGGTAGAGTGGTGAGATTCTGGGCTTCTTCTATGGCTTTCACTTTCGGGCCCTATTTGTCTTTTGGGAGGCACCTCAATATCTTCCTCACTTTCTCAACATTCTCAAAGGTCTTGCCGAGAGAGTCAAGGTTGTTCGTGATTTTCGTGAACCGTGTGAACATGTCCTTAATAGACTCATCAGACATCATTTTGAAGAGTTCATACTTTCAAGGAAGATGCTGATCTTGGTGTCCTTCACTTGACTGGTTCCTTCGTAGGTGACAAACATCTTGTCCCAAATCTCTTTAGCCGACCTACAAGATGAAATACTGTTAAACTCATCAGTACTAAGACCACAATATAGTAAGTTAATAGCCTTGTAGTTCTTGGAGACGAGTTCAAGATCCGCTTGGATGAATTCAACCTCAGTCTTCGCGACTTTGCTTCCATTTGGTCCGTCTTTCACATGAATCTTTGGACCATTCTCTATAATGTTCCAAAGTTCTAGATTTTGATCTATAATGAACATTTTCATCAAGGACCTCCAGTGGAGGAAGTTGTTTTCTACAAAGAGCGGTGGTCTACTAGTAGACCTCCCTTGTGCAAATCCTCTGCTAGCTTCACCAAACATGATAAAAAACTCATAAGATTGTTAGATCAAAAGCAGTGAGTAAGGCTCTGATACCAATTGAAGGTTCGATAATGTATAATAAAGTAGAATAAAGATACTCTAGAAGGGGGTTGAATAAAGTATGCCAACTTTTCGCTGTCAATCTCAAGACTTTTGCAACGCTTGCAAAACCCTTTTAGAGTAAACTTAATTCTTTCCTTTGGGAAACCTGAATCACAATAGAGTTATACAATTCGAAACAAGTGCGGAAATATGGTAAAGCAATAAGTAAAGAACATAACGAATTGTTAACGAGGTTCGGCTCCTTAAAGGCTTAGTCCCCGCCTAGGGTTCTTCCACAACCCTAGGATTCAACCGACTTTATTGATTAACAAGACTTAGGATCCTAATAGCTCACCGAGAAGCCTCTCTCCTATACAATTGCAATCTAGACAACTCACGTTCCCTTGGAGTCCTAGACCAAGCTAGAAGAGCCCCACCTCTCTCAGCTATCTAGTACAATCCTCTTACACTTCGTGAATCAATCGCCTAGTGCTCACTTCCTGAGTTATAAACTCTCGAGTATAACACTCTCTCAGAATATATCCTATAAACTCACTTTGTAACTCTCAAATGCTTTGAAAAAAAATATACGACTCTTAACACCTAGCAGAGAGTACACGAAGAGGACAGATTGACTTGAGGGCTTATGTGCGATATAGTTCAATGAGGTTTGTGTTCAACACTTGTAACTGTCCTCTCTTTTTCATATCCTTTTTATACTTGATCAAATTGGCGCCTACTTTGAAAGAAGGATCTTTGCCCAACGGCTAGATCAGATCATGGCTTAGATGCAATCTTCACAATCTTCTATTCTAGGAAACTCGTGAGTGCATGATCTGCGATTTGATTCTTCACGTATTTCAGCTCAAGGAAGGATATATTCTTGAAATCTATATTGCAAGGTTAGTACATAATATATATATATATATATATATATATATATATATATATATATATATATATATATATATAATATCTGGAAATAATATATAATAATATCCGGAAATAATATATGCATATAATACAGGTTTTGAATTTCATCAATACAGCTTTAGCTTCAACACCTTGTATCTGTCCTCTCTTATTCATCTCCTTTTTATACTTGATCAAATCGGCGCCTACTTTGAAAGAAGGATCTTTGCCCAACGGCTAGATCAAATCATGGCGTAGATGCAATCTTCACAAACTTCTATTCTGGGGAACTCATGAGTGCATGATCTTCGATTTGATTCTTCACGTATTTCAGCTCAAGGAAAGAGATATTCTTGAAATCTATACTGTAAGGTTAGTACATAATATATATAATAATATCTGAAAATAATATATAATAATATCCGAAAATAATATATGCATATAATACAGGTTTTGAATTTCATCAATACAGCTTTAGCTTCAAAACCTTTGACACAAGCTATGTGTCATAGCCTTTGAAACCATTTTCGATTTTCATCAAGGGAGTGGAGTTATCAAAAGGCTTGTGAGTCACATATGATGAAAGACAGATGAATAAGAAATCTCCCTCTACTCCATGTTGTTCTTCCATGAAAGAGTATTCTCGTTTGATATCCCTTGTAATATAACAATTAAAATATTTAAGTTATCGTGGAATGACAAAATCGGAAAATCGGTAAAGAAATCAATAACCATTGAATAGGCCGAATTTGGGAGGAACCCCCAAATCCTCCAAATAGACCTCAACACTCTGAAACAGTGAGTATTTTGAGAGGGACCATATATATCATAAATTTAAACCATGAAACAAACTTTAGAATGTGGAAATGGAAAACAATAATTCCCTTTAACCCCGCAGGTAAATAATTCATGGCTGCATTCAAATGCCAACTAAAAAGCAAGCTCTCTAGATTGTTCAATGACCAGAAGTACAAACACTGATCTTGCAGAGATTGGAGCAGATCCCGTTTTTTGAAGAGTTTAATCACGTCGCCGATGCAAGCAGTGTATAGATCAATAGAAATGTCACTATCACTATTGCGCCGCCTAATGTGAACCTTGGACGGGTCCATAGCATAAGGTTTGATCTTTCCGTTCTCTTGATGGGATCAACCTCTTCGAAGAGCGGGTAGTTTGAGCGACTCGGTTTCTAGCTCAAGCACTTGTCTAGGACGGGTTTTCCCCTTGTTTTCAGAAGCTAGACCATGCCTTGTCCCAATCCATTGAAGAATTTTCATCTGAAGTAATCAACTAGAAAAGGAATGTCATAATCTTCTTTCTTGCTCATCAATATTGTCTTCTCACAAATAGAGCATATCAGGCAAGCTTCTTAGATGAAGAAGAAATCCTATTTTCTCATATGTGAGATGCTCTAGATGGTCTACACTACAATTCATAGATGGTAGTTTCTCTTACTGTAAAAAAAATGATAAGAGAACATATCAAGTCAACAGTCAGGGATTTTATATGGAGTTTGGAATATCAGCTACTGAATTTCCAAATCCAAATGTAAATGTTACCAAGAATCATTTTTAGACAAGCTTCATCGTCACAGATTGTCAAATGCCTCCTAGGGAAAGAAAATAGACACTACTAAAAAAACAGAAAATAGCTACGGATTTTTAGACACGGATTACAGGCGACCCTGAATTCGTGGCAACTAGCGATGACATTGGCCACGACTCATCCTCACCGTGGCTATATTCGTGGCTGGCACTCATCCTGGGATGCCAAGTCCGGAAATTCGTGGCTAATAGCAACAAACCTTTTGTCCGTAGCTGATTTCGTGGCTCGGTGGGTGGTTGGTGTTGGAAAATAGCCACGAAATTAGCTACGAATTGTATATTCGTGGCTGTATTCGACGCTGATATAGCCACATCACAATATCCGTAGCTAACTCCGTGGCTATTAAGTATTGGAAATTCAGCAACATGTGGTGAGTGGGCTTGAATCACTAATTGTAGGCGGGCCGGATATTTATCATTAATGGGCTTGTCATGGTTCAAACATAGAGCCCCGTAGTTGAATTTGTGGCACAAATTCTCCCAAACTTTATGGGCGCGTCATGGGTCAATAGCCCATCAGAATTGATATCCCAATTAGCTTATTAGCCCATAACATGAAATTGTAATTTAGCGACGATTCTATCCGTGGCTAAATCCGTTGCTATTACGGACGAGGCCAACATTAAAGCGCTTGTACTTTACCTCCCATATGGTTGGGTGCATTAATTGGGGTCGGCCCACTTGGGTTGTCTTCTAGCTTCCACAACTGTCGACATTGGCCATTTGCATAGTGAGGAAGACCAATTCAAAATCAGGCCTTCTCTGTACGTCTTTGAAGGTAAGTATTTTTTTTTTAAAAAGTCACGAAATAAGGTAATTAGCTAGTCAGTTTTGTTTACTTTACATATGTATTAAATTTTATATTATTCCTTATTAATTTAAATATATATACAGTTAAGATTATATATATATATATATATATATACATATATATATATATATATATATATATATATATATATATAATGGGTAATAGTATAGATTTACTTGGGATTAGAACGAGTTAGGAAATGGTTTGGGTTTTGGAAGAATTTAAAATTTTTTATATCTAAATATGTGATGTAATTTAAAAATTTGTTGTAAGTTTACACTTGTATGCTCAATTAATACAATTTTATTCAATATTATGTACATATGTAATTATTTGGAAATTTAGTAATGTGTGTTTAAATAGAAATGTAGGAATGTTCAATTATTATATTATAATTAGTAATGTGCTTTATTATATCTACCGTATAGTTTGATCGAATTTGATAAAATGGAGGATCGTACATGGATGTATGATATGTACTTGGAGGATCGCAGAGGATTAAAGCCTGAATACTTCGAAGGAGTGGATAGGTTTATAAATTTTGCTTGTGCTCAAACTTATTATGTCGATGAAGGTAAGATAAAATGTCCATGTCGGAGATGTCAGAATTGTTATTTCGATAAAGTAGATGATGTGAAGGAGCATTTATACCGTCGTGCGTTTATGTTTGGTTATTATCGTTGGACGGCACACGACGAACCTATTGCATATCCAAACCATGGGCAAATGGTAGGGGGCAACCAGTGGGCTATGTATGATTAGTTAACTGCGGAGCAAAGGATGATGTTTGACATTGCAGGGCCGAACTTTGTTCCTCGTTCATGGTTTAGTGTTTGTAATATCGATGGTAATGAGGAATTCCATCCAGCTGAAGTGAATGAGGTCGATGAAATGAGGGAAGATCCAGTAGCGACCGAGGAGGCTAATTTGTTGTCCACGCGGTTTGCATACCTGCTAAGAGCAGTTGATGAACCTGTGTTTTCAAGGTGTACTACCCATACACAGTTGTCCTTTGTGAGCCGACTTATGAGCTTGAAGTGCGATTATAATGTTCCCCAAAGCCTCTTGAATGGTTTCGTGCAATTGTATGATGAAGTGTTACCTTCTGCCCACAAGATTCCCACCAGCTACTATGAAACTGAGAAGATAGTTTGAAATTTGGGGTTACCGGGGGAAAGAATAGCCATGTGTCCCAACGGTTGTATGTTGTATTGGAAGAATGATGCCAATAAAGAATCATGTAAGTTCTGTGGTGAAGCAAGATATGTTGTGGGTGCAGGCAGACGTCCTGAACATAAGGTTTTATTCTACTTGCCTCTTATTCCGAGGCTACAGAGATTATATGCTTCGGAGGTGACAACCAACCATATGACTTGGCATGCAGAACACGTAACATAGGAGGGGATGATGTGTCATCCTTTGGATGGAGATGCATGTAGGAGGTTAGACATGAAGCATCCTGATTTTGCTTCTGAGCCTCGTAATATTTGTTTAGGATTATGCACAAATGGTTTTTCTACATTTAACAAATCCGGTAAGAATTATTCCTGTTGGCCGGTGATTGTCACTCCTTACAATCTTTCACCTCATTTATGCATGAGGGCCAAGCACCTGTTTATGTCGTTGATAGTGCCAGGTCCTCGAAACCCAAAGAAGTTAATAGATATTTGTCTCCAACCTCTTGTTGATGAGTTGATGCAATTGTGGGAAGTTGGAGTTGCTACCTATGATGCCTCGAGGAGAGAAAACTTTATTATGCATGCGGCTCTACTCTGGACTCTCAGTGATTTCCCTGCATATGATATGTTGTCCGGATGGAGCACTGCAAGTCAATTGGCTTGTAAGATTTGCATGGAATCGGGATCTGATGCATTTCGTCTCGAAAACGGTCGAAAGACTTGTTGGTTCGATTTCCATCAATTTTTTTTAGAGAGTGATCATCCCTTCCGTAGAAACAAGAAGGACTTCTATAGAGGGCATGTGAAAATAGGATCACCACCTCAATTGCTATCAGGGGAGCAGATATGGGAGCGGGTTCGTGATTTGCCAACGGTCATGGAGGCTCCTTCCTACAAGTCCGATGAGTACGGGATTTCTCATAAGTGGACAAAATAAAGCATTTTCTGGAGACTTCCATATTGGAAGGACCTTCTAATCTGGCACAATCTCGATGTTATGCACATGGAGAAAAATGTCTTTGACAATGTGTTGAACACTGTGATGGATGTCCCTGGGAAGACGAAGGATAACTTGAATGCCCGGAAGGACATTCGCCTATATTGCCATCGACCTGAGCTGTAGGTAGTTGATGATTACACGGGTGCGAAACCTAAAACAATATATACCTTGACAAGAGAGGCGAAGAAAAAGCTGGGTCAATGGTTGAGGACTGTCAAATTTCCCGATGGCTATGCTTCCAACATAGGAAGATGTGTACAGAGTGACGATTTCAGTCTGAGTGGGATGAAGAGCCACGATTGTCACGTGTTTATGGAGCGACTCTTGCCAATTGCTTTCAAAGAGTTGTTGCATCCAAGCGTGTGGGGTCCTTTAACCGAGTTGGGTATCTTCTTCCAAACAATTTGTTCGTCGTCATTGTCAGTTTCTGTCATGAAGCAGCTGATATCCATGATTCCTCTATTGGTATGCAAGTTGGAGGATATCTTCCCTCCATCTTTTTTTGACTCTATGGAGCATGTCATTGTCCATCTTCCATATGAGGCCCGAGTGGGAGGTCCGATTCATTATCGATGGATGTATCCGTTCGAGAGATTTTTATTTAAGCTGAAAAAGAAAACCGTTCAAAAGAGTAATGTAGAATGGTCGATCGTGATGACGTTGTTTTTATTTTAGCTTATAATGTACATGTCATATATAATGACAGTCGGTTGAGTGGATTCCGCTTCAGCAGAGACAGATATCTGAGCTTTCCACCACCCCCTGATGCTGTTGCCGATTTCTTGAAATTCAGAGATCTATGTCTCTACTGAAGCGGAGAAGTGGCCTTAGGGTCCACCAGGAAGTGGAGGAGAAGGACAACGAGATCTTTGTCTCTATTGAAGAAGTAACAATTTCTCTTTTCTCTTACTTTTCCGATCTCGATTAGTTATCCAAGTGCTCGGAGTTGTTTTGATTTCTCTTACTTTATGTTTTATCTACATAGCAAACTCTTCTTCAATCCCTTCTTGATATTGGCTTAATGATTTCTGCATAAAGGTCAAAGCAACTATACCGTGATGTTGTCAAGACAAAGAACAGTTTGCTGAACTGGCTGTCGATGTTGTCATGACACTAAAGGTGATGAGTTGTGTAACATATGATCATTATAAATTCGGAATGATATATGCTTCTAGTGTCCATATTTTAAACTTTTGATTGTTCTGCATACATGTTTTATGCTTGGACTTGTTTAGGTCCTGGAGCATTCTAGCTATGTAATGGTTGTTAAGTATTGGGATGTGTTCGTATGAACGAGTGAACTTAGCTGATGTGTACAAGTAATGGCTCAAATACATTAGGTGACTTGAATGATTGTCAAGGACTGTAATCCTATTAGGGTTTGTTTACATACAATTTTGTAAACATATTGCAATATCGTTTGATACTGAAAATCACATTGATTTGCTTCTATAAGAAGACACAAGGTGAAAAAAGAAATATGGAGTACCAAACAAGATTTAATTCATGGCACTTCAGATCTTGTTTGTCATGAGCTTCTTTCCCCTTGAACCTTGTGGTAGCTCTCACATATGGTACTGTGTATGTTTCATGCCATGAAACTCTTCTTGTTTTTTTGACCCACACAAAATAAAACATCTTGGTAAGTATAGTTAATTCACTTCTCTGGAGTTGCAATGGGACAAGCTTGCATAATTGTATTAAGAGGAGCAAGGTACTTTTTAATTTCCTTAAATAATAATATCTGTTTGGACTGTGAATGGGTGGATTATGTTTGTGCCCTGGTAAGAACTTAGTTTCTGCACCATGTTACAACTAGCAACGGTGGATGTTACTATAGTTGGCTTCCATCATCTGCTAAATAAAATTGGAATTTTGTTATGTGTTTAAGTTGTTCTACTTGTGGTAATTTACATCCTCTAGATGAATTTCATTCCATTGTCCAACAAGGAAGGTTCATATAGAAGATAACTTTTATTTCATATGACAACTAGTAGTCTAGTATATTAGTACTACAATATACTCCATAGACCGACCTTATTCCTTATACAGTTTCTCATATATGCTTGGGTAATGCATGGGACATGCTTCCACTTAATACACTTTGAATAATTAGAGGACATTAGGGAGTGAAAAAAACTATTATTCTGATGACTTTATCTAATATTCATTACTATCACTCTTTATTGTCTTTTGTTTTGGACCATTGTGCTTGGTGGTGATTCCTATGTTTATTATATTCATCTTACACTATTTACTCCTTATTTCCGAAGTTTCTATGCAGTTATTTATCACTTCATCTTTGGTGGAACTCATTTTCTTCATTGCTCTAGTCCATTGTTATGTTGTCTTCTGTATTAGTCCATGTTTTTAGTTGATCTTGAACATAAATGCTCGCCTATCCTATTACAAGTAATTCTAAATATTACCGAGTTGGCTTTCATGCCCTTGCTTTTTTGTTGATGTTCAATAAATCTGAGATTTTATGCATCCTGAAAAAAATCTCAATGAGTGCATAGTGTTGCACTTGATCGACTTTACGTCACTTGAGAATGTTAGTGAGTGCATTCGGCTGACTTAAGAGTGTGTATACTTCCTTATAACCACAAGGGCAAAGAGGACAACTTGTAGGTAAGCAATTATTCACTCTTAAGACTGTATTTTCCTTCATATTACCCAATCCTATATCGTGCTCATTTTCTCTTTTTTTTTTCTCGGGGGACCTGATGCGTTTATTTCTATATGATCTGATCAATTAATATTTTTTTATTTCTATTACTGATATAAGAGCGCAATGCATTGATTTGTCTTTTAAGCTTTTCGTGATTCTAAAGTTGAAAATTTTCTGAGTTTGTATTGAAGGTTCAATAATATAAAACAATGTAATATAGAAATACTCTAGAAGGGGGGTTGAATAAATTATGCCCGTTTTTCGCAGAATGTCTCAAGACTTTTGGAGCTCGTATAAAACCCTTTGAGATTAAACCTGAATCACAAAGTTAGATAATCGAACCAAGTACGGAAATAAGGTAAAGCAATAAGTAAAGGACACGAGTAATTGTTTACGAGGTTCAGCACAAACTTGGCCTACGTCCCCGCCTAAGGTTCTTCCACAACCCTAGGATTCAAAAGGTTTTATTGATTCGCTTAGCTTAGGATCCTAATAGCTCACCGAGAAGCCTTTCTCGTATACAATTGCAATCTAGTCAACTCACGTTCCCTTGGAGTCCTAGACCAATCTAGAAGAGCCCCACCTCTCTCAGCTATCTAGTACAATCCTCTTACTCTCATAAATCAATAGCCTAGTGAAACTTCCCGAGTTATAAACTCTCGAGTAACACTATAAATGAATATATCCTATAAGCTCACAATGACTCTCAAAGACTTTGAAATAAACAACAAACTCTTGAGCGCTTAGCAGAGAGACACTTGGAAGACAGATCTTGCTTGAATGAATGAAAGCTCGTGTAGCACTGGTGTGTTCTGTCTTCTTCTTCCTTTCCTTTATAGAAGTAATATGGAGCATGAGGTTCTTCAACACCGAATCTTCAACAACGGCTAGTAAAGATCATGGCGCGCCCGGATCTTCTATTTTTGGACACTTTGAAGACATGATCTTCTTTGAATTGGATCACCTCAATATGCACCATAAGGAAAGATATAATCTCGAAATACTTCCTGAAAGATTAGTCATATATATATAATATAAAGGAAGTATATAATAAGATTAAATAATATTTGGACTTATAAAACAGGTTTTTTATTTCATCAACTGTTAATGCTCCAAGACCTTTGACACAAATTTCTTGTCAAGGCCTTTGAAACATTTATTCCGATTTTCATCAAGGGAGGGAGTTATCATGTATGTTCCCCCCTTTCCTGTTTCCAGGGCCTTCCTCAATGTAAGAAAAGCCCGCAAGCAGTGGCGGAACTAGACTCTCGGTAATGAGGGGGCCGAAATTTTACATTATTTTTTTGTTTATCAAGCATATTTTTTTTAAAAAAATATTTAAAAGGCAATAAATTTGTAGTTTAAATATGCAATTTCCTTATGAAAAAAATGGGGATATACTTAAAAAATGAGGATTTTTTTTACGGGATTTCTGTTTAGCGCAGGGGAATTTTTCCGTTTAGCGCAAGGCCAGATGGTCGCAACGACCATTTGCCAAATGGTCGTTGCGACCATTTTTTTTCACAGAACTACAATCTGGTCGCACCGACCAATCCCAGATCTGGTCGCACCGACCAATCCCAGATCTGGTCGCAACAACCATATGTGCACCTGGTCATTGCGACCATACATGCACATGGTCATTGCGACCAGATGTCCACATGGTCATTGCGACCAGGTGTGCTCCTGATCATTGCGACCATTTGCCAATGTGGTCATTGCGACCATTGTTTACGTGATAAAAAAGCTAAATCCGCCTATAAATATACGCAAGCATATCCGATAACCCTAAGACTGCGATTTTCTCTACTGAGCAATAATTAAGTTGTAAACATGTCGAAAGGGAACGATGAGTGGAGTAAAGGCCTCGAAGACATATCGCTGGAATTCGGACTCCAACGGGTATGTATCTCATCCTTTTGTTTATGTGTCGAATGTTATGATACAAGTATTGATGATGTTTACATATTGGTTAAATATGTTTATTTTTCATGATTAATAAGTATTGATGATGTTAACATGTTGTGGATAATATAAAATTACAATCTTTTTTAGGTTAATGAAAATTTGCATTGAGAATTAGGGTTAATAAGTATTGATAAAATTATGCTTTGCAAGGTTAAAAAAAATTAGGGTTAATGAAATTTTATGGCATTGTGAATATAAACTTACCAACTTTCATGAAATAGCTGTCTTTTGTAGGGTTAGTGAAATATTAGTAGCGATAATAAATTGAAATATCATGGCAATATTGAATATAAAATTGAAAACTTTCATGAAATTGCAATATTTTTAGGGTTAATGAAATTTTGGATTGATAATATAACATTGCAAACTTATTTAGGTTAAAAAGAATTAGAGTTAATTAATAAATTATATATTAGTTGAATGTTATGAATTGAATAAATTATATACTAATTTACTTCCACTCTATCAATTTGTATATCAAGTTGACACTTGTTTCAATGTTTATTGTAAAGGGGACAACGAGGACACTGAATTGTATATCAATTACAGTTTTGACACCGCGGTGCCAAACAACACCCTGTTGCCAAGCTCATCAACTGTCAGAGAAGAAAATAATGGGGCGCAACTCGTTCAACTGTCATATGATTTGGGTACCCCATATGGAAGGACTTTGCTTGTCCCATCATCAGCTGGAATGCAGATGGATCGGAATGAATCAGAGCAGAATGCAGTGCCCACGGAGCCTGTTCAGGTATGGTCAGCAGATTACACTGAACTGTTTACTACTAAGGACACATTCAACAGTAGGGAGAAAGCTGTAGAATGGGTAAAGAATAAAGGCAAAGAGAATCAAATGTGCATTGTGATCAGACGTGTTGTCAAGAGTGATGCGAAGACACTTGGCCGGACATGGATGTTTTGTGAGAGAGAAGGGGCATACACACCCATGAAAGATGGCATCCATAAACGCGTGAAGACAAAAAAACATGGATGTCCATTCATGTTGAAAGTTGTAGAAAGTAAAAGGGGATGTTGGAAGGTGGAGATGATAGCTGGAGTTCACAACCACGAGATATACAGGAGTTTGCATGGGCATGCGTTCACCGGAAGGCCTACAACAATAGAGCATGAGTTGGTTAAGACCATGACCGAAAGCCATGCGAAGCCGAAGAACATTTTGTTAGCCCTTCAAAAGAACCCCGGGAATGTTACAAAACTGAAGCAAGTGTACAACTTAAGAGCCAACCTCCGAAAGCAGGGTATGCAGGGGAGAACTGTTCCCCAACAATTTTTTGTCAAGGCTAAGGGGTTGAAATATTTTGTGCGGCACAGAACAGCACCAACCTCAGCGGTTTTGAGTGACATTGTCTGGGCACATCCTGATTCTATTGCACTGCTGAAGGCATTCCCTTATGTACTTGTGATGGACGCGACATACAAAGTGAATAGGTACAGTTCGTCACTCTTGTTTAAGTTTCTAAGTCCATTGCACATGTCCATATTAGAGAGCATCATATATATATTTAACACACTACTATATAAATAGGTACAATATGCCCTTCTTTGAAGTGATTGGCTTCACTTCTACGTGGAAGAACTACAACATAGCATGTGCGTTTATGAGCGGGGAAACTGTTGAAAATTACTTGTGGGTTATGGGTGTCATATCTGAACTTCTCAACTTGGTCGGAAAGTCTCTTGCTGCCATAGCCACCGATAGAGAGCTCGCTTTGATTAATTCCATTACAGTTGTCTTTCCCCAGACAAAGCGAATCCTATGTCGGCGTCATGTGCAAAAAAACTTGGAGGACAGAGCAAAGAAGCTTACAAAAGATGTGAAGCTTGCAGATAGGTTTGCGAGAGAGTGCATGTCTTTACTCTGGTCCCAGACTGAAGAGCAGTACGTCAGCAGATTGACTCGACTACGTGATAGCTGGAGAACTAGATCAGCGTTGGTTAACTACTTTGAGCGGCAGTGGTTGACAAATTATAAAGAAAATCTTGTTTCTGCTTGGACGGATAAGGTGTTCCATTTGGGAACCAGAAACACTAACATGTATTATTGATTTTTGTACTTAAAATGTATTCCATATCTTATATTATTATACTATATCTTTACTCCCTGCATACTTCATTCCAGAGTCGAGGGTGCGCATTCCACCTTTAAGCAGTTCATGACTCCTAAGGGAGCATTGAGTCTTGATTCTGTCTTCGACAACATGCATGCAGTCCTTGAGGTTCAAATAAGTGAAATTAAAGTATCGTTTGGGGAATCTCGGTTGAAAGGGATGTCGTCTGCAGCAACTGAAGATGTGTTTCGGTTACTGCAACATTCTGTTTCTCATAAGGCTATTGAGTTGTTGATGGAAGAGCAGCGGTATGCTGAGCAACACGGTCGATGTGACTCTGTCTGCACCTGTACAATTCAAGTGACATATGGACATCCATGCTACCACACAGTTGCGTGTCATAAGAATCGTGATATTCCGATCTCATTGTTGGCGTTGCATCCTTTCTGGACACAGCTTGATATCCCACTAAATGATAATCCAGACCAGCTTGACGATGATGCTACTCGAAAGCGCAGGGTTGCTAGATCGCTGATGGATGATTTGTACTTCAACGAATTCCCAAAAGCTTCTGCAGATGAACAGTTTCGATGGGCGACAACTATGTATGGCATGCGTAACCCTCAGCATAAAAATCTGAAAGAACCGCAAGTGGTACAGACCAAGGGCCGCCCACGAGGGAGCCTCAACAAACGCGACCTTTGTGGGTGGGAATACACCGATCTCCAACTCCAGAAGGCAAAAAATGCACCTCTGCCGATTCAAAAGTCCGCACTCACGCCAGTGACTCCGATCAAGAGAACTCGAGGCAGGCCCCCAAGCACCCAAAATAAAGTATCCCCAGCAGCGACACCGATTCAGAGTTCACCAGTCGGGTCGGACGAATGTACACCTAATAAAAAGATTTGGGTTATATTACGATATGTTTAGAAGGCACACATTTCAGTGGGGTAAGTACAATATTCATAGGTATATTGCTATTTTAGTTGTAAGTGTTATCTGATCTGATTATGGTATGCATTCTTTGTCTATACAGATAACGTTACAACCTGATGCACCCCTGCCTCCTATTGTACCCATGTGGCGTCCGAATCGACAACAAAGCGTTGCTGGCCTTGATTTCTTACTCCGAGAGCGGCTTGATGCATATCTGTATGAACAAGGTGATGTCCAAAGAAAAAGAGTTGATCATGTCGCTATTTCCGATTAGAATGCAATTATTTTACTTTGATATTATATGATTATTTATGTTGTTTTCCAACATTTGTCGATGGGACTCAAAACATTGTTATATTTTCAATGCATTATTTCATGTCACTTTGAGTATGATTTTGTATGTCTCATGAGCTAATTTAATGCAGAATTGATAGTAACAAATACACACTCTCATGAATCCTACCAAAGGTCGCAATGTCTATATTTAAGTATGTGAACTACCAACTACAATCACTTCCATTGTTAATTCTCACAAATAATATAAAGCATTACTAGCATACAGTCTCCAACTATAAAATAGAATAATCTACGGCTACCAAACACCATAAAATGTCACTCCTGATCCCCCCACCCACAACCCCCCCAACCTCCACTCGGTGGTGGGTTGTCATTCCATGATTCCCAACCCTCACTTGATGGGTTGCTACCTTGGCCAACATCGAACGTGGTGCGACGGGTGTGGTCGTTCAAGCTCATATACCCTAGCTCAATCGTTGCATGCATCATGCTCTGGTGAACGTCGTCAGGCACCTGCGACCTCCTATCCTCGGCAAACCAGAGGTGAGATGCCCAAGGGCCCGCTGCATATGCTGGAATTCGTGTAGTAGAAACCTAAGTACTTTATATATTGAAAGATAACAATGCAGAATATAGTAATATGTAATTATATAGTGTTACCATGGATTCTTCAGAAGTCGGAGCGAAACTAGGATGTACGAACCGATGTGTTCGCGGCTCGTACCACGATGCATATTCGTCTGACACATCACCAGGATACCTACCCTCATCGCCGATCATTTCCATGGACATGGAGTGGATGTGGACAAGATTCCAAGCCCACTCCCCAGTCTCGTACACGACCTTATAGTCCGCGTTGTTCACACCCCTCTTAGCAATCTTGGGCTTGATGACGTTAGATGGGATTCCTTGTTGGCGACCAAATTGCCTCGCGAATCGATCTGGCATATAGGGCTCATTAATATCCAGACATGAGATTATGCCATGGAATCTAGATGGCGCTATAGAAGGGTCGTAAAAGTCAAGATGTCCATACGGCATCCAATCCACCTGTGTGCATTCAAACAGATCAAATCAATCGTTTCCTATCTACTTAATCTATTTTATTAAAAACTGGATCCACATATTCATTGAAGAAGAAGATAAGCATACCTCATTCTGTTGCACTCCGTCCAAAATCTTTCTGTAGTTGGGGTACGGTGAAGGCAGAGTGGCATCTTTCCATTGGCATGCAAAAGGCTCTGTCTTCTTATTCCAATTGCTCGATGTGGTAGGACGAAATTTTGGAAAATATGCATATATCCAAGCCTATTATAAATAAAATGAACATAATCAGCACTAAAAATTTGTAATACAAACAATGAAATATTGCAAATATATTTTAATATGCACCTCGAGCAGCGTAATGCAACCACACATCTGGGTGCAATTTCTACGTGAAGCCTCTCCCAAACGATGGTACAAATATGCCAGGGTCGCAGAGCTCCATGAAAAATAGTTCACCTGACTGTGATTGCGCAACAACGGGAGGTAAGCTAGGTACAGCCTGTTCTGCGTCTTGTCAGTGAACAGGGTAGAGCAGAGCAAATATAGGAGGAAGCTGGTTGCAATTGATTCAGGATGCACAATATCTACATTTTCGCCCTCACAGTGCTGAACCAGAAATTCATATGGGAAGCCACGTCGCCCTACCTGGTTCACTATGAGCTCATCCTCAGTGATCTGCAACTCATCCACTAGCTCTTTCAACACAGCATTCGGGTCCATGTTATGTGAGACTACGTCTCCAGCAATGCTGATCCACAACAAGTAGTAGACGTCGTGCAACGTGATACTCATTTCTCCAAACGGCATATGAAATGAGTTTGTTTCTGGGTGCTAGCGCTCAACAAACGCGGATATTAGCCTTCTGTTGTGCCTACTGTACATTGACGTCTGGAGATGTGCCAATCCACTACTTGACACAAGCTCTGCCCATATGTGATCCTCGTCCAAAATCCACCTTGAAAGTTGTGTCGTATGAATATGTAACTTCAAAGGTTCCCGTTCCTATCGAAACATACAACAATCAGATTTGACTTACCAAAAAATGAAAAAGAATGTTATCACAAATAAACAAAAATACAAAGAATAAATATATGTACTTCTGTTGGTTTTCTTATTATTCTTCATGGTTCGAATTTTCAGGTATGATTTAGTGATTGCCCACAAAGAGGTACTTGGGCAGCTTATAACATTAGAGCAAGGGAATCCTTTAAAAGAAGCAATTGGGGAGGCTATATAGTAATTGACGTGTATAAGATTTGACTTACATTCCCAGCCCAAATGTGATGTGCTACGTGTCCCTCAAATCCCAAAAGTAGGTCAGGAATATGAGGGCCTCCTGGAGCTGGGCACGTTAGCAGTGGTGCTATCGTCGGACCTCCACGCTGCTGATTCCTACTTCTAGACGCCCTAGGACGTCGCCGAGAACCTTCGGGCACATCCTGGTCCACCGACGCCATCTGTTCCGGTATCATAGCGTTAGCCGAATCGTCTTCAGCCTCATCCGTCTCACATACGGACCTAAAAGCGACGCGCTGACGCCGTGCGGATGCGTGTAGTGCCGATCTCCTGTCCATCTGTAACGAAAACGAGCAATTAGCATACATGTTATTATTATTTGACTCCAGTAGTTAGCAACATATGGGCGGACTTCCGCCCGCCCCTAGTTACATGCCTGTGCTTATATCCACAAAGTCCGAACTATTACCACATAAGCTATACTATTAAAACAATATGCAAAGGAAAATTCTTACTCTCTTTTTACATCCCATCAGAATTAGGCATGTATGTCCCATTTTAGGATCTATAGACATATAAAAGAGCATTGCCCTATCCAATGGGCTGGAAATTAAAGTTCCCAAAAGCCAATATGTTATCTAGTCGGCAAAGGAAATAACTGAACTCAAATGTGCAGGAGCAAGATCTAATTAGCTTGCCAGATGAAAAGATGTTAAACTGAGTTGCTATTCAATGATCAAAATGGATTAGATTCGAAAGGTAACTATTATCTTTCCTTACCTACAAATAAACGAGGGGTTAGAGTTAATATCGAGTAGGAACACTAGCATATGGACCACTGATCTGAAATGGAAGATGATCGGATACATGGAGTCAATTTGTGTTTGTTAATTGCAAATCAAACATCAATCATTGCCCATTAATCTTAGTTTAATTTCGAGTTATTAAATTATTATTGCAACCATTTTCCTACTCTAAAATACAAAACGTGCGAGCTTGTCCAGAGATGCAAAATTACAAATGGTGCAAGATCAAGACCAGGACGTGCCTCCATGTCTAAGCGACAGAAGGTCGCAACATATGCCACAGAAGTTCGCAACGACCAGGTCTACATATGGGCGCAGCGACAACATCTCTTGGAGTCTCAGCGACCAAAGCCGGGATGATCGCAGCGACCAGTGTCGCCCGTGGTCGCAACGGCCAGTGTCGCCCTTGGTCGCAACGGCTAAATCCGGGATGGTCGCATCGACCAATGTCGTCCTCTTCCTTCCCCAACTGCGAAACCCATGAACCAATTCCCAAACGAAACTTGAATTTCGACCTCCCAAATTCTAGATCTGACTTCTACATACTTACAAACTACGTTTTTCGTCCCAAATCTCAAATCGAAACAACAAAACACCAAAATACCTAAAAACTACTTCAAATACTCAAAATCACATTAGATATGTTCAAAGCGTACCTTAAGGATGATAGATCTTCTAATAGAAAGTCTTTGATTGAAGAAACCGTCGAAACTTTGCAAGTTGTTTGGATTGAGCACAAAATCGCCGGCGGTGAGAAGGGTTTGAGCGTGAGCAGTGTTTGAGCGTGAGAGAGATTGGGGTGGGGTAGGGTAAGGGGTAGGGGTGTAATTAATTTTAGTTGTAGGGGTATTTTTGGTATGTTCTAAACGGGATTTTTACCCTGCTCTAAACAGTAGAGGCCTTTTTTTTATCATAAATAAAAGTGTTTCAAAATTTTTTTCAAATTTTTTTTTATAAAATTATAGTTTACATGTTTAATTTCTTTCAAAAAATTGGTAAAAACAAAAATGGAAGGCATACTAAAAATTTCTTCAAAAAATATTTTTTGTTTATCATAAAAATATATTGAAAAAACTATAAAATTTAAATTTAAATGTTTAATTTAAAAAAAAACATGGATGCAAAAATTTGCCCAAACTATAGGTATGAATGCTTGAATCTCAAATCTCTAAATTAAAGTTTACTCTTTAGACTTTAACAACTAAATTATTTATTATTTTACTCTTTCACTATTAATATCATATATATAATTACCTATATAAATAATACTAAATATATAATTACATATATGTTACAAAAATATTTGTGGGGCCCAGGGCCATCCCCTGGCCACCAAAGTGTTCCGCCATTGCCTGCAGGCGTTGGATGATAATGTTCCTCATGATTATCGAAAGAAATCCCTTCCCAAAGTTCTCATTAGAAAGAGTGTCCCATTGCTTAGAGCAACTTGGTTTATTAGAGTAACTTATCTTAATTAGGTTAGTGAGTCTAGATACGTTTATCCTAATGCAACAAATTATTCTATCCTTTTCTTTGCTTGATATTTAGAAATTGAATGTGCTAGTCTTGTTATACTTTTGTTTTTATTTTATTAGTCATAGGGAAAAGTTTCAGGTATGCAGAGATCTTTTATTGTTTTTGTTCAAATTATGTCAGTGATGTATATGTTGCTTGTAAGAATTTTCTGATGATTGGATTGAATGTTTTCTTCTTTTAGGAAAAAGATGTGGTTTAGGTTTTACAACTAGTACTATTATATTTAGCATGCTAGAGACGATTATTCTATCTCAGACTTGTGTGCATAAACTTGTGGATGTTTCTTTTAGATTGCTGAAATACTCTTATTAAACGTTTCTTCTCACTATAGAGTCTAGACCTGTTTCCTTTAGTAGTTATTTTTTTTATCTTTTGCATTTTATGCTTGTGTAACCGTAGGTTATTGTTGATTTTTCTGCCAAGCCATCATTGAAGTCTTATCTTCAATCAATTCTATAAGCATCAAAGAAAGTCTACGCCGAAGAGTCTCTTTGTTCTCTATATTAACCACTAATTTTTTCATCTCGAGTGTAGCTGATTTTTTCATCTCCAATGTGGCCTAGTGTAGTGGTGTGTGATATCTTGATTCAAAATTTGGTACTTTGTGCTTGATGATTCAACTATCCTTCACAGCACCGGCTAATAGCAATTTTCGCTAATCGTCTGACTTATAAGTTATATATAACCATGAGTGATGACAATATCCAGAAGTGCATTGTTAGTTACATGTATAAACTGAATGAATCTTTATTCTCTTTCCATCTACGAAAGTTTCTATGTTTTGGTGGCTCAATAATTTTTTTTCCAAATGGACCTTGGAAAATTAAGTGAGTTAATTTACAACTTGTTTTGAACTTTTTTATTCCACTTGAGTAGCAGGATTATTTTGCATATATATTCTACCTCTCATCATCATCATTATTATGCTCTTGTCATGTAATATGGATGTGTGTAGTTGTTGTACAATAGAGTAACTGGACCTCAAGGATGAAATATTTAATCATCACTTGCATCTTAAGGAATTGGCTTCTGGGTTTGTTTCTCTCCATATTGTTATATGATATCAGTTGTTTGCTTTTAAAGTTTATTAGCTCAAATGGTAGAGCGTTATGTTTAAACACAAAAATGCGGGTTCAAATCCCGCATAGGCTACGATAATAATAATAAAAACTGCAAATATGTCATTTCACATCGGGTATTAGCCGACGTCTTAAAAAAATCGATGTCTATGTGGGTGATGTAAAAAGTTATAACTTTTTAACATCGGGTAATAACCGATGTCTTTGTATGTTATACCATCGGTTATATTTTATAATCGATGTTATAGGATAACAAAGACATCAGATATAAAAATATAAATGATGTTATAACATACAAAGACATCGGGTTTTGTCCGATATGAAAAACTTTTGACTTTTTACATCCCCACATAGACATCGAATTCTTTTAAAGACATCAGGTAATACCTGATGTTAAATAAAAATTTCTAGTAGTTAAACTATAAATCAAGAAAGGATTAGGTGAGGATGGGGAAATTACCAATAAGGGGCCTTGAATTCTATCACTATTGTAGTCATTCTATGTTATACAACTTATACATCAAGCTGGCATATATGAAATTACTAATAAAACCCATCTGATAGCATTCCATTGAAAATCAACATGCCCATCAATGCCATCATATGATTCATACTGATATACATAATATCTCTGTCAGGGAAGTTGCCGTCATATTAACCCATAAGAACTATGACACACTAATCTTTCCTCAATACAAACTTTGGTGAATCCATATGCAGCACAAATTTCAGCTCAGATTTATGCAAACAATCTTTGAACTCCAATAATGGGCATTGGATATCACTTATGCAATGAATAAAAGCATTGTGTAAGGAGATGGGGAACATAAATTGAAGTGCACAACAATGCAGAAACACAGCAACATTAACTAAAGATGGCAATATATGTGAAATCCTAGTTGTAAATGATCTAAATGTACACATAAAATAAGTATTCCAAGAATTGGGAAAAATAGATGTAAGATTTGAGCAGCTGCCATTTTTAAAAAAAGCAAATTATTCCAACAGTTAAAATGAGCCAATAAATATTTGAATTTAAATCATAAAGCAAATTAAAGCATTATAAGATTTAAGGCTTTAAGCTATGTCGTAAAACACAAATGTATGATTTGATCACTAAATAGCTGTTGTTAGGAGGAAATCGAGTTGCAAAATAGAATGTAAATAAAATAAGGCAAACTAGATTCCGTCCCTTGCAAATAATTACAAGACCTCCTCCTGATGCAGCAGCGGGAAGTCAGGATCGATCCACGAGGAAGCGTGTCAGCGGATCCTAGGTAGCGGTGGAATCTCACGAACAGAAGTCGACAACAGGGGTACTCGACCTCGACTAAGGGTTAGTCGACAGGGGTCAGGCATAGTCGAACACAGCGCAGCAGCAAGCATAGGGGCTCGTCGATATCGACAAGGCCTACTCGATGTCGAGTAGAGTGTTCATCGACTTCGCTTCGTCTCGTCGAGTACCTGCACACAGAAGCTACAACGATGCTAGATCGAGAATCAGTACTCGATATCGACGAGTGCTATTCGATATCGAGGAGACAGAGAATAAAACGAAAGTAAAAGAAAGTAAAAACAATTGCTTTGGGATTTCGAACTAAACTTAATATAAAAGGCTTCCAAGATTGGGGTTTGCAACAACGATAACCAAGCATGCATAAGGCAGAACCAAACAAATAATCATGTGAATTGCATCAAAGGACTAAGCTTTCGCCTTTTCCAACAATTAGACAACTCTTTCAAGAAACCCTAATTGTCTCTACTAATTTTATGTTTATAATCCAAGTTGTTAGCATGGATCTCCATTAGACGGGTAATAAACACATAAACAAGTAGGAAATGCTCAAAACATGATAAAGGTCGGATTTTTACCTCAAACACGCATGGCTATCGTCGGGCTCGCCCCAACCCTAGAAGTGGGTGGACTACTCACGCCTCATCGCAAACTCAGACATTGATTGATGAAAAGAAACTCGCATTAAACTAAATTCAAAGACTTTACAATCCCGGCGATCCAACTCTCGTTGAACGCCAAAACCCTAAAACCTCTGAACTCCCTAAACCGTCTCTGCGGAACTACCTCTCTAACTGAAATTGAATGAATCTAAAATCAGCCCCATGGGCTTTATTTATAGCCTTCTATTCCTTGCTACTCAAGGATAGAATATCTATATCTATATCTAAAACTATATCTAAAATGCTTAATGATAAATAAAAGTGATAAAGAAATTAAATCTAAAAGGGAAATAATATCTAAATTGTCTTAAGTGGATAAAACTCTCTTCTTCATGATAGATGTAGATAATTCGGATAGACTAGGCTATCCTCGGCTCCAAGGTCTCCAACTCCGAGTAGGATTGCATAAAAGCGTCACGCGGCTTCGGAAGTCTTCGTCGATCTCGAGTACGACGTCCTCGATGTCGAGTAGGAAAGTCTTCGACTGGGCTGGCTTGTCGTCTTGGCTAGCAGGTCCTCGACGTGGCGTCTTCCGCTGCAGCGAGCCGCTTCTTCCGCTGCAGCGAGTTCGTCGATCCGCAGGTGCGAGAGCCCCCTTCCGCTGGAGCGAGTTGGCGAGCTTCGTCGCCTTGGTGCATCCCGCTGGCAGCGAGGATTTCCTCGGCAGCGAGAGGCTCGCTGCAGCGAGTCTAGTCGCTGGTAGCGAGTGCTGCCTGGTCGTCTTCGTCCTCGGCTTGCCTCCTCTTCTCGTCGACTCCGGGTGTGGCGCTGAGGCGTCGTCGATCTCGACTAGAGCTTGTCGAGATCGAGTTGCGTTCCGGGTTGGTCTGGCTCAGCTTTCTCGACCAGACTTTGTCGACCAAGTCCACTTGGGCTCTCTACTCGACATCGAGTAGGATGTACTCGACATAGAGTAGCCCTGGCTTTAGCTCGGTTTGTCCTGGTTCTGTATTTTCAGATTCTGGACTTTTGTAGTTGTTTTCCGAGCTTTTCTGACCTTCCTTAGAATTTCTGTAAAACGTCTCGAATTCTGCGATTTTAAACAGAAACTGGTGTAGATTCCATAATTTGGCAAATAAACATACACTACATAGATTCTGTACTATCTAACCCAAATATATGCAAAGTATACAGAAAACGATATTAAAGTTACTGTAAACTATGGCAGATTTAGCTCACAACAAACACCCCATACTTAAGCTTGCTTGTCCTCAAGCAATACTTTTATTTGTCATTCAGGGGAAGAAATCAAAACTCTCAACATATCAGATTCATTCTTATATAACCCAGCAGTCAATTACCATCCTCGGAAAGGTACTAGTGTCACAAATCCATGCATGTGCAATTATATCAAAGCAACATCTACTCACAAAAGGAGGGTTAAGCAAAAACATTCATTAGTGACAAAGCATTGATAATCAAGAGGACTTCAATTTAAGCTCAAATAAGGAGTAGATTTGGTAAAAGGCTAAAAGGTGGGCAATTTTTGGCAATGTGGTGCTAATGATCCGGGGAAATGGAGTATTTCCAAATTGAATTTCCACATTCCTTCTCATAAAATTCATCACCTTTCATAATGCTTTTATCAACAATAATGCTTTTACCTCTCTGACCTCAGCATTGCCTTCTCGCGAGTCGCAAACATGGGTGTCATGAATGGCCCCGGATACTTAGTGCTTTTGACTCCTCACAATGTGTCCCATCTCTCTAAACTATTATCTCAGAGAGCAGGGTCAATCTACCTTCATCTCCTGAGGTGATTGGATTTTCTTTCACTCATTAAATTTTCCATATATTTCAAACAATTTCCTTCCAAACTCCAATAATGATAATAATCATAACACCATATGATAATCTCCAACATGTGACATCATTCTCAACATAATCCCCGGATAAGGTAAAGAATGGCAAATATTTAGATCATGTGGAGCAATAATTGAAATAAGGCATAATATGGTTTTGTGATGCATAAGCATAGGTAAGGCTAGGATTTCAAGCAATGAGCATTATATGGAAATATAAAGTCCTCCATCATCTTATCATGCAACATATCAAAAGCAACTTCAAATTTTACCTCCTTCTATGGTTTTCAAGAAATAATGCACTTCATTATGACTTCCCTTTACTAGGCAATTTCATGCTATATCTCTAATGAATCCAATTTTGCATCGTCGAGTCCATTAATCAAAATTTTTCAAATTTTCAATGGGGGTCATTTTTATCAAATTTTTTTTTGAAAACATGCATATAAGCACATAAATCAATAATGCATTCCCAAAATAGCCATGTAGCAACTCAAAGAAATAAATTCTAAATATGCACGCATAATGTCAAATATGGAAAATATGCATGAAGTAAGCCCTTCCCCCACCCCATACTTAAAATTTACAGTGTCCCCACTGTATAAAATCAAATAGAAACAAGAGTAAAGGAAGGAACTCACAGGATAAAACATCGAGGAAGGCTAATCAGTGCATGTCGAGTAGAGGTAGGCTTGTCGATCTCGAGTACAGGGTAGTCGATCTCGAGGAGCCTCGTCTGCGTCTAGTGGTTTTCTGAAGTCGAGGAGCGTCTGGGCTTGTCGATGTCGAGTTGGCCTACTCGAGATCGAGTAGTGTCTGGGCTGCTCCTCCTTGTCGCCGTCGACTTGGTCTTCGTCGATTTTGACTGTTTTTCAGGGACTTCTTATTCCACTTTTCGCGATCCTTTTATGCTTGCCGACCTACAAGTGTTAGATTGCACACAAAACGAGACTATCCATGTAAAACATTCTAAAAGACATAAAACCCTAAAACCAAAAACAAACACCAAAAACAAACACCAAAAACAAAAAAGTTCAAAAGTCCCAAAAATTCATAAAGTTTTATATACATGCTCTAGATTTTAGAGTCGCTAGGCCGACTTCTCCTTTTGCGCTCAAGGACCATTATTGTGGGGCCCGCTCATGCTTGGCCCTTCTCCTGGATCATCTAGGTCCTGCTGGTAGTATGCAAGCTCAGCTGACAGGTTGTTGCTTGCATCATCTCCCTTTTCTTTCTTTTTCTTCCTTCCAGCTCTCAGTTTTCACAGATTCTCTTGCCACGGTGTCTTATCTCCCCTTAAATCATTGATAATTTTCTTTATGGACTGAGGGGGAGTAGGATTCATACCTGAACATGCCTTTTCAGACCCAAAACAGGGACCTTTGGGCTTGGGGCTAGTCGACATCGAGTACAGCTCGTCGACTTCGAGTACAGGGACCCCATACTTAGGATCTTGGCAAGTTTCTGGCTCTGCAGTGGTTGTCGACATCGACGAAGGCTTGTCGAAGTCGAGTACAGTGTGAGCACCCTCCCCCGCTGTTTGCTTGGTCCCGTGGTTGCTGATGTTTTTCACCTCCAGCCATGAAATTTCCTCTTTTGCAGGGCCAAAAGAGAAATCCAAAACCTCATCGCCTATGGTGAAGGTGAGCGATCTATTCTTGACACTTATTTTGGCATCTGCAGTAGCTAAGAATGGTCTACCAAGAATAATAGGGCTAGTAGGATCTTCAGCACAGTCAATGATAAGGAAATCCGCTGGAACAAAGAATTTACCAACCTGGACAGGGACGTTCTCAACTATACCTGTAGGGATGACTACTGTATTGTTTGCCATGTATAGCTTGGCATCCACAGGTTCTATGCATCCTATCTTTACTTTCCGCCAGATTGATAGAGGCATGATGCTCACACTTGCTCCTAAATCGCATAGAGATTCATATTTATATTGTCCAAAACCCACAGTAACAGAAAACTTACCAGGGTTAGGTCTTTTTTCAGGGAAGTGGAGTACTTTGCATTCGCCTGCGATCTCTGAGATGGATCGCTTCTTGCTTAGGATTTCCTTGAGAAATTTGACATATCCAGGCATCTCTTGCATGGCTTCTGTAAAAGGAATAGAAACATTCAGTTCTTGCAGCATATTGACAAATCTGGTAAACCTACCTGCAGTGGGATCTTTCTGTGCCTTTGAAGGGAAAGGCAGTGGCTTTTTCCGTTTCGGAGCCTGATCAGCCGTCGGAGGTGCTGCAGAGTCGTCGACGTCGGCCAGACGCTGCTCGTCGATCTCGACCACGGGCTCGTCGACATCGAGTACAGTGGTCGACCTGGAGTTGCTGGTCTGCACAGCGGAGTCCGAGCTCAGCTTCTGGTCTTTGTCGAGTAACTGGTGTAGATTCCATAATTTGGCAAATAAACATACACTACATAGATTCTGTACTATCTAACCCAAATGTATGCAAAGTATACAGAAAACGATATTAAAGTTACTGTAAACTATGGCAGATTTAGCTCACAACAATAGCTTAATTAAAATGATTCATGGCCTCAATCAATGCATTTTTCTAAGGATGAAAAATGGGGTTTCCAAAAAAAATTACATAAGGTCAAGAGTTCAATCCATGATCTAACCAAAGCAAAAATCAGTAGACAGTACACACCCATCAACACACATTATTTCTTGATCAACTGTTTTTCAATTCTTTATCAAACATCAAACAAAAATCAGTAGACAGTACACACCCAAATAAGAACTTGAAGAGAGTTAAGGGACATGTATGGCTGCAAACTGAATTTGATCTTTTCGCACAACGCCCAAAGCAGGACCCCAATCACAGAATCCTGAACCAAATCCTATAATTACAAGACGAATGACGAAGGTTTCAGAACCATTACCATCAGCTATTTTTCCAGCAAGATCTCTAAACCGTAAGTTTCCTTGATCGGATACAAGGGAGTAAATTACCCCATTCAAATGGCCTTTCCCAACAATACATAGTTGGCCTGAATTTCCCTTACAACAAGTTGAATCTTCTTCAAAGTGAGGCTTAGAGGTATACTTTAGGTTCTGGTTTTACTTGTAAAGTATTATAATGTTAAGACCTTGTTTGTTATCGATATGATATAGATATCAGTTATTGACTTGTATGATTAATTTGAGGCAACTTAATAGTTTGGCCAAGGAATCCTAAACAACATCAGTAATGAAATGAAAGAATGAGAAAGATAACAAAAATAGATCAATTCTTTTAGTTTATTTTGGACTTGTAATTCTAATTGTGACCAATTGCAGCATCCATATATAAAATCAAAGCTCTTCTAGTACTTGATTTTTCCTGTGCTTAAAGCTTATTCATGAAACTTAACGAACTAATTGCCATAGTAAGGAATCGACACAGATGACAACCAAATATCTCAATTCAAGGAATCTTGTTTAATTTAAAAAAAAATTCAGTTCATGGAATCAGTAAGTAAACCATAAATATCCAGTGGATTTCCTCTTCCCTTAATTTCCTAGGATAATGACCATAGCTCAAAACATCATCCAATGTAGATGGATAGATCAAATTTAATGTCCAGCCTCGAATCATAACTATGAATCCTCAATAAATCGCAAAAGAATTTCAAGCCATGATCGATTTGGACTACAATTACATTTCAAGAAACATTCCTAACAGAGGAAATTTTAAACCTAATTAAATGAATCAAACAGATGAGATTAATACAAAAAACAAAGAAAGAAGAATGAGATTCATGAGTTATGAGATGATTGGTGGCTCAATGGGAATGAATTTCTAATTACTCATTGATCGAGTGCTGGGATTTCTCTATTTTCTCCTTCTTTCTCATTAAGCAATTAACCTTTTCCATTTTAACAACTTCTAAAAGGGGAAAAAAAAGAACATGGTATATCATCAAACACAAAAAGAAATCACTCAAGCCAACTTTGATAAATCAAATGAATAAGATGTTATGACACCTAAACCCTAAATTTTCAAATTTGATTGCCCATTACTCAAAACAAACTAACCCCTAAATTCCAATTTTCCATTTAATCAAATTCTCAAATTCAAACACCTAAACCCTAAATTATGGAAATTTCAAAAGTAAAATCGGAAAAAAAAAACTTCTATTGGGAGAAAAATCGTCCGTCGATGCCGCCACTCACACTCCACTTGCTCATTGGCGACTTTGTCTCCATTGGAAGGCAGTGGTTGTCACACCTTCTGTTGGACGAAAGATCGTCCGTCGATGCCGCCCCTCACACTTCACTTACTCGTCATCGACTTCGTCTCCATTGAAAGGCAATGATTGTCAAATAATTCAATTTGAGAAGAGGGGATGTCAACTCAAGAGAGCCATATACAGGGACGGAAGGGGAAGACCGAGAAGTGGAGGAGGAGAGTCGATGTTAAGCCGTTAAAACTAACGGAGGTATATGACGCCGTTAATTTACTGTTGATTTTGGAGTTGGCACTTTTATAATAGTATAGATATGGTAAAATTTTGGATTGGCAAGCTCTATCCCATAGTATTTTGTCGGATGAGGTAAGGAGATCAGGATCATTGTGAATGAGGTCAAGGAGATCGGGATCATTGTGAATGTCGAGTTTCCCGATAGAGTAGTAAATGTGTACAGCCTTATTTGCCACTCGATATCCATTATGGGGAATATGAGAGAAGGAAACCTCCCTCACACCCAGCATAAAGGTTTTGATGTCAGCCATAATAAGTTCGATTTTCCATGAACTCTTATTGTTTGATTTGAAGTAGTTTATGATTATTAGAGAATCAACTTTTATAAGAAGTTTGTCTATTTTTAGTTCAATGGCTTTTAAATGCCATATCGTAATGCAAGAGCCTCTAATGTAATCGGTACTTGGCTACCAACTAGTTTATATCCATAATAGATCTTCCTTCCAACTCATGAATAATATACCCTATTGAGCTATCAATTTGTGAAATCGTCCATCCATCAAAATTTAGTATAATATTCCATAAGGTGGCTTTTTCCACTTGTAATTCTTCTTCTTGCTCCCTTTTGTACATTTGTATTTACTCAGCGAGGGAAGGTTCTTTTCATCAAGATTGTGTAGGTCTAAGCTACTTGCTTTTGTCCTAGTTGTTCGAGTTCATATCAATCATTTGCTTATCCCCCTATGCAAAAGAGGGATTTCCGTGCCTAAAAATGAAATGGTTTCCAAGAGCACATTTAATGTTCACTGTTCAAGATGCTTGGACATAAAAAAGATTAATAAAATATTGAAGAGTGGGGGGCTTGGATGCTTGGACAATGCTAATTTAGCATCGATGCTAAATGTGCATAATAAATGCATGGTACTTCATTTCTTTTCTTTTTCAAAAATTAAAAATCAAAACGACGTTGTTTTCGCTTTTTAAAATGTAAAATTTTATTTTAAAATATTACCATAATACTAGATTCATTTTTCTCTACACATAGACATCAATGTTGAATATGTTTCGACATATTCAAAAACAATGATTTCTTTCGATATTGTAATTTTATAAATGTCTAAAATTTATAATTAAATTTTAGTAATTAAATACTAATATAATATGTTGGAAATAATTGTTATAGAAGGGAATATTCATAAATTGAATTGGTAAAAAAAATATTGATTGTGGGATGTTATAGATTCTATTGTTAAAGTGAAAAAAGTAAAGAGAGAATGCTATGCTGATGTGGCGGAAAGAGATGAATAAAAAACTAGTAATTTTAGTATCTTGAATAGTAACTGATAAACATGGTCTAATAGACCCGATTGTGCACCATCGAAAAGCTAACTATTGTTTCTTTCGATAATCTAGTGCCCAAAATGCCTAAAATTTGTTGTATATCTCATGAGTCTGAGATCATATCATGAATTACTTGTGGTGTGCCAAATGCCATTAACGGTTGAAAAATATTATATTGGCATTCAAAAAGTAAGTGAACATTGTCTTCCAACGAATGGTTACATAGTACACAATTAGACGATATAGAAACCCCCCTTTTGCATATCAAGCGCACAATTGTAGGGAACCTTTTTTTTGAATTAGTTTCCATAAAAATATAATTTAATTATTTTAGAGCACATTAATATTCCAGATCTAAGCGTTCTCATCTGTGGTGAATGCATAATTGGTAGTGAGGAGCTTGGATGCACTAGCCGTAGTAAACAAGTCTTTTTTTTCCTACCACCAATATAATATATCTTCAATTTAGTTGAAGGAAGATGAATGTTCATTATTTCTTTAATTGTATTGGTTGGTAGGACAACCTCAATTTTTTTCATGCCACCGTTATTCGGCGAGTTCCTTCCTTTACCCTTGTGTTATTTTATTTATACAATGGGGACACTGTATATTCTAAGTATGGGATGGGGGAAAAGCTCATTATCATTAATTTATTATATATTCTTAATTTTGCTACTACATGGTAAATTTTTCGTTTATATGCTTAATTACTTAACCCAAAGTTTGTTTTACGAGACATCTCCCAAAACTTGTAAATTGTTCAAAGAAAGAGTCGTGGAAGCTAAAGCAAGGCTCGACGATGCAAGAGTGGAATCATTAGAGATATTGCACAAGATTGCCTAGAAAGGAGAAGTCTCAATGCAATGCGATTTTTTAGGTAAAACCACAAAGGTGAGGTAAATTGATGTTGCTTTTGACATGTTGCACAATAAGAGGATGTAGGGGTTTATATTTTCCATATATGCTAATTTTATAATCCTAGCCATACCTATACCTATATGCATCACAAAAGTCATATATATTATAAGCCTTACATGTCATTATATCATTATTGCTCCACATATGCCATGCATTACCTATTCTTTACCTTGTTTCCCTATCCGAGGATTATGTGAGAATTGAAATCATTTTTTGGAGATATTATATGGTGTTTGTGTTGTTATATATCATTATTGGAGTTTGGCAGAAGAATCATCAAAGTTATGAAAAATATAATGAGTGAAAGAAAATCCGGTCACCTCAAGAGAAAAAAGGTAGATCGAACCTGCATGCGTCGTGATAATAGTTCCGCAGAATGGGACACCAAGTGAGGATTCCAAAGCACTAAGTATCCGGGGCCATTCATGACACCCATGTTTGCGACTCGCGAGAAGGCAGTGCTGAAGTTAGAGAGGTAAAAGCATTATTATTGAAAAAGCATTAAGCGAATGAGTGAAAGGTAAGGAATCTTATGAAGAAGGAATGTAGTATATGAAAGCTTGGAAAGTACTCCAATTCCTCGGATTTAACACCACATGGCCAAAAATTGCCCACTTTTAGCCTTTTACCTATCTACTCCTTTTTGAGCTTGCATAAAGTCCTCTTGATTATTTTTGCTTTGTCATAGGGGAAATTGTTTTTCATAACCTTCTTTTGTGTGAGATGTTGCTTTTCATTCACAAACACAAATTTGAAGACACTAGTACCTTTTGAAGGATGACAATTGGGTAATATAACAATGAATCCACTATGTTGAGAGTTTTTGCAGGTTTCCCCTAAATGACCATCCAAGTTATTTCTTGGGGACAAGCAAGATTAAGTATGGGGTGATTTGATGTCCCTGTTTTATACCATGCTTTTATGTTTTATTCTGCTCCTTATTATACTATTTTGGGGTGGAATTATTAGGAATTTGTGTAGTTATGCTTAATATTGCCAGATATGGAGTCTACACAAGTTTGATGTGGTTTTCAGGCGTTAAGAGCTAATTTTGAGAATTTTGGACGCACTTTGGAGCTTAAAGGAAAATCATGAAGACATTGGAAAAGCTAAGGAAGAGCACGAGATGGTACAACTGGAGAAAACGCCATTTTCACCATTTATCATTCTAAATCAAGTTCTGATTTCTTCATGAGAGTTGTGTCCCTCGAAAAGTGCTTTCCAACTCATATTCATATGCATCAATCAGACAAACGAGGACTCGGGAAAATGTGTTTCAAGACGGAGCGGAATGCTGAAAGATTAAGAGTGGTCGATTTCTATCACAACTGGTCGATATCTACTAAGAACCCAGTCGAAATTTCCACGCCAGATTCGACAAGACGTGCAGAACAAAGACCGATCGATTTCGACCAAAGATCGACTCGAAATTCCTAACAGAGCCGACAACGAGTGAGCGGAAGCCGAATCCGAGCAAACAACTTGATATCGACCTACTTTGGTCCATACCGACCAACCCTCCAGGATCGATTACTAGTCGATTCCGAGTCATATCCAGATTCCGAGTGAAAGATATTCCGAGTGGAAATTACTTGCACATGAAGACTTGAGATATATTATCTTTTTTTATCTTATTTTCTATCCTAAGGGTTGAACTTTTAATTACCCTTTAGGATTTATTTAGTTTACCAAATTTGATTTGTTTCCCTTTTGGTAGAATTATATCTTTAGTTAGATAGATATATAGGATAGATATTCCTTTCCTTGATTAGCAAGGATTAAGGCCTGTAAATAAAGTTCTAAGGGCTAGCTTTTATTTATTCAATTTCAATTCAACTTCAGAGATTCTAATTCTAATAGCAAGTAGAGAGTTTAGGAGTTCAAGGCTTTTAGGGTTTTGGCGCTTTTGCGAAAGTTAGAGTGTCGGGATTGTAAAGATCGAGAATTTAGTTTAATGCAAATTTCTTTTCAATCAATGATGTCTTCCATTGCAATGAGCGAGTACTCCACCCACTTCTAGGGTCGGGGTGAGCCCGACGATAGCCATGCGCGTCAGAGGTAAAGTTTTGATATTTATTATGTTTTGACCATCCACTACCTTTTATATGTTTCTTGCCTACTCGAAAGAATAGAGATTCATGTTAAACAACTTGAATTATAAACATAAAATTGGTAGATACAATTAGGGTTACTTGAAAAGGTTGTCTAATTGTTGGAAAAGGCAAAAGCTTGCTCCTTTGATGTGATTGCATAATTATTTATTCATATTATCTTATCTTATGCGTGTTTGTTTATCATTGTGGTAAGCCCCGATCTTGGAAGTTTTCTTTTATATTATCTTAAATCGTTATCGTTGTTCAAACTGGTTTATTTCTGTTCATCCTTCGCTTCCATTCTCACATTCTTCGGCCCTCTTTCGCCGACACAGTTTCTGCAAAGCACTCGAAATCGACCTACACAGGTCGAAATCGAGTCTTTTGATCGACTAACAGTTTTCTGATCCGGTCGATATTGAGTACTGACTAGGTTGAAATCAAGCACTTCCACGCGAAATCGACTTCTGCTTGTTTTTGTCCTCTACAAGTACAGGAAGAAGTCGACAGGACTAGTCGAAATCAACCTAACAGGTCGATATCGAGTGATTTAGGTCGAAATCGACAGACTTCTACAGAAACCAAAAATCGACTGAAATTGGTCGATATCAACTACCCACTGGTCGATATCGAGTGATTTCCCTGTAGTCGAAATCCTACGTGAACACCAGCTATCCAGGATTCGTTGACCCGCTTCCTCGTGGATCGAATCTGATTCCCTTCCACTACAATGTGAGGAAGTCCTGTATTTATTTGGGCAGGCTAGATGATAGAGATATTTTCAGTCGTTAAATTCTATCAAATAGTTCTAAACTAACCTAACTAGTATAGCTTGGCAAGTACAGAACGAACCCAAAGAGACTTGTGCAATTCGTATGCTCAATTTGTATGCTAAGATGAGAATGATATGAAAAGGGGGTTTTGAAGTATGCAAAGTAACACAAAAATAAGCAAAGGATGCAATAATGGTGATTGATAACAATATGTGAGAAACACGCTTGATTAATTAGTATCCACTCTCAATTTGAATTCCGATCCTTGAAATTCCTTAAGCTTATTATTCTTGAGCAACCTATTGTGAAAATCAATTGTACCTTGACAATTACATTCAATTCCCTCCCTACAATTAGTGAATATGTCAACTAGACTCTAAACACCCTTATTGATGAATAACCTAGAAACTATCCAGATTCAATTCAACAATAGCAATGCACACCAAGGAAATTCAATAGGAACAATTGAAACAAAGCAACTAGCAATAAACCAATTGTATCTTTATCTTCATGCAATCAACCAAGTCAACTAGCCTTAGATGATCACAAGTTGCTACTACGATCTAAGTTCTTCAACTAGCGTCCCTATAAATCTAGCGATAGATTGAATTCAAGTAATATTAGGTGGCCAATCCAATAGAACACAAACTCAATCATAAGCATTGACAATGGAAGATAAAGATTACTCAAAAGTAAATAGAGTAGAGAATATCTCACGGAATATCAAATCGAAAGCTTCAAACTAATCAATCAAACGAAAGAGGAGTTTAGTTCGCCATAGCACAAAAGCTCTCCGCTAGGATTTCTTCAATTGCTAAACGGTCTCTAAAACGTCTCCTAAAAACCCCTTAAATAGGCATCCAAAAGAGTTACAAAATAACCTAATTAAAATAAGGAATTCGGCAATTTACAGTTTCGGCGCTGACAGAGGCCGCGGGCGCGGCTCAGGACTTGGTCAACTCTTGCTCTCGGCATTGGCCGCGGGCGCAGCTACTTGGCCGCGGGCACGGCTTACTATTCACAGCAATTTTCTCCTTAGCTCTTTGGTCGACTCTTGTGATCCCACTTTTACATTTCATGCCTCTCCCATCCAAGTTCATCATACCTGAAATTAACCACAAATATGTGTAGATTCCGCCTCGATAACAATAACAATCTAATTCACAAATTAATACTAATGAGGACATTATTTACACCTAAACTATGCTAAATAAGTCCTATAAAACCTATATGAATGCATGCTACCTACCGCGCCCGCAGACGCGGCTCAATAACCTTTGCTTGTCCTCAAGCAATGAAAACAACATCATATCACCCCATAGACAAACCCTTCATGCATCCACCCCAACTGTTCCTTTAGAAATAACAGGGAAGCAAACATGATAAATTGACAACATCATTGCACATATTTTGTAACCAATATACTCAAGCAAACATGTCAATTCTGCACTTCACTAGGTATGTGTTTCACTCTCACTCATGTGTTTAGGGTTAACAATTTCACGCTCAAAACTCAATCTTTGAAAGCTTAGCTACACGAGACTTGCATCAGTGTTCTAACTCTCCACCGCTGGTGACTCCACACACAACAAAAATCATGAGGTCTTTCAATCAGGTTGTAAAGGGGCCAAGGTAGAAAACATAAGGTATGGACATTTTTAGGCTATGTGGTGCTCATAATCCGGGAACTAAGGAAATCACCAAATTACAAACCACTACTCATCAACTCATACCATATATCTACCATGTCATACAATCCCAATCTCAAGCATACAACTCTATAAGCATACTCAACTCTTTCCTTTATTATATTTTCTTTTGTTTTTCTTTTGTTTTTCTTTTTTTTTCTTTTTTTTTTCTTTTTTTTTCATGCTATATTAATTGATTTTCCTTGACTTTTACCCCTAAGTGAATTTTATCCTCCTTAGGTCCCAAGTAATAAGCACTAATAAGAAACTGAACATATAGAAAGATACCTCAAATCACACCATCCATCACTGAAACCATCATCGACAATATAGATATTCACCAACTATTCTGAACTTCCCGGATGAGGTCATGCTATAATTGGTTATGGATAAATTTTGTGGAGCTAAAAGAGAATAGGCAATCAAGCTCAAAGGGCTTCAAGCAACAAATAATATGTAAGGTGGGAATGAGTCAAATAGGGCTAATAAAGATGCATCAATCATGTTTAAGCCCTGCGCATAATCATAAAATGTAGCCTTGAAAAAGATATCTAAATGCAAGTCAAAGAGGAAGCAATCAAAGAGAGTACACTCAACAAGCAAGAGGACACAATATAGATTGTCCTGAAATAGGCCAAAATAGTCTCACCGGGTAATTTGCACAGAATCTCAATGTCGCCCAAATCCAAGAGTCATACATGCTCAATCATCAATAAATCATGCTCACTAATATATGAAGGTACTAAATTAAAGCTTCAACAATCCAAGTGAGTCATGGGGCATCATTAATCATAAATAAAATATAGAGGACAAGCCATCTTTCATGTGGGAAGATAAGACCTAAACTTAACTAATGCATGATTTTTTTCTAGACTATGAAATAAACACCTCTAACAATCTACCACAACTCAAACAAGTAGAATGAGTATGGGCTCAATAACCCTGAGTCACCTTTTTTGGTATGCTGAAGGTCGCGGGCGCGGTTCTTGGGCCGCGGGCGCGGCTCAATTCGCCCTTCTTCTCTTAACTTGTCCTGAAATGTTAGTTACTGCCAAAACCAACCCAAACTATCTACTAATAAATAGAAAATGCAAAAAAAAGAAATTAAAGCAAAGTAGGAATAAACCTACTTACCTCGGGTTGCCTCTCGAGCAGCGCCTTTGTTTTATGTCGTTGGCTCGACTTATTTTAGTTTTTTGTTTAAGACTTAAGCGGACATTGTTAGCATCCTCAAAAGTAAATCGAACTCTCGTGCCCATCCAAGAGATGAATGAATACAAAATATGAAAAAGTTGATAAAAAATAGTATACTATTCAAGAATCTTACCAACTCATCGTATTCTTGAGCCTGACTTTCAGTCGAGGGTATGTAAGTCCACCAACACAGTTCCGTCGGTGGTGCATTGAAGTAATGCTCCCATGGATCGACATAATCACCACTACCTTCCCAGTCGCAATAGTTGGCCTTTATTACCTCTTGAGCCTCAGCAATTGGCTCTAGACTAGGTTCATCAACGAGCGAGCTAGGGGTGATCTCGTCAAAGAGAGTGTTGTCTTCCTCCATCTTCGTAGTATGATTCTCTACAATTACTTCAACAGAGGAAACAGAAGTCTCAACGATTTGAGATACTTGGGGAAGTGACTCATTCTGCGCACATTGAAAATCCATGTAGCAGAAAAAATCCCACATCTCCAAGAGTCCCATATCTAATACACCTCCATCACTTATGTCCCCGACAACGGCGCCAAATTTGATAGAGATATTTTCAGTCGTTAAATCCTATCAAATAGTTCTGAACTAACCTAACTAGTATAGCTTGGCAAGTACAGGTCGAACCCAAAGAGACTTGTGCAATTCGTATGCTCAATTTGTATGCTAAGATGAGAATGATATGAAAAGGAGGTTTTGAAGTATGCAAAGTAACACAAAAATATCTCTATCGATAGATTGAATTCAAGTAATATTAGGTGGCCAATCCAATAGAACACAAACTCAATCATAAGCATTGACAAAATAACCTAATTAAAATAAGGAATTCGGCAATTTAGAGTTTCGGCGCTGACAGAGGCCGCGGGCGCGGCTCAGGACTTGGTCAACTCTTGCTCTCGGCATTGGCCGCGGGCGCGACTACTTGGCCGCGGGCACGGCTTACTATTCACATCAATTTTCTCCTTAGCTCTTTGGTCGACTCTTGTGATCCCACTTTTACATTTCATGCCTCTCCCATCCAAGTTCATCATACCTGAAATTAACCACAAATATGTGTAGATTCCGCCTCGATAACCATAACAATCTAATTCACAAATTAATACTAATGAGGACATTATTTACACCTAAACTATGCTAAATAAGACCTATAACACCTATATGAATGCATGCTATCACTAGAATTCTGTTTGATTTATATTTGTATTTATTGAACTTGATTTCCCCCTACATCAAAAATTGGTGCCGTTGTCAGGGAAGCGATCATTCGCGCCTTAGGTAGCTTTATTTCACATTTTTCTTTTAGATTTCTTCTACAGGTATATGCAGGACACCTTCGAGTGTTACGAAACATGGGTCGGAAGGGAAAAAGAGAGACAGTATACAAAAGAATTGGAATATTTGAGATGGCTATACATGGTTGATGAGGAGCCATGGCTTGAGGGAGTACACGCATTTAGAAAGATACAAGATTTGTCAAATGTCATTGACAGCTATAGTGTAGCTATAGTGTCCCCCCCCCCCCTTCACCTGCTACTTTCCCATTCGGTTGCCCCAAAATTTTGCAAAACTAGACCATATTCTACCCTTAGTAAATTTCCAATGTACTAGTCTAATTTTGCAAAGTTTTTTTTTGGTCTATTTTTGAAAATTGGCCAAAAAAATTTCATACTACAAATACAAAAGGTTCAATTAATTTGTAATTTTTTAAAAAAAAAATAATTTCTTCTTTTCCAAGGATATCATCCCTTACTAGTCTACTACGAAATTTTGTGCTTTGTAGTACGCAGACTTGTAACCATCCAAATTAGTTACCTAAGAGCACCAGCATCTGCGTACATAAGTGTGTAAAATAAGAAATTTATTATTATTATTATATTATATCTGTAAAATGAAAAGGTAAGAAATGATCAGACAGGTTCATTGCTAAGGAACTTCTAAATACCGGAGGAGAGAGATGATATGAGAGATGGAGTGTACGGAGTGGAAGAGAGAAAGAGAATTTGATAGGTTAGCAAAGATAGTGGTGGGGTAGATTTTTTTTTAATTGGTTTTTAACAAAATGGGTTGTAGTGATGTGGGTATAACATTAAATCGAGTTTTTTAAAGAGAGAGAAATATAACACACAGTGCAATTCGTAACCAAAAAGAACATCAAATGTCGACATATTCTCTTTGTAACATCCCGTTCTACATCGGATTGGGTTTAACATATGTGGATGCTCTAAAGCGTAAAATGAGAAAATGGGGTTTTTGATACGGGCGTGGTTATAGGTATGGTGAATATTTCACCAAACACACACTGCAATTCACCATCTCCGAAAGTCATTAACAACATTGCGCCCACAGTCGTTTGAAGTTAAAGTCGGCAAGCCTGAACCCGGCATGTGTTTACCATCCCCATTATCATCGTAAGCCGAAGGTGGCATGTTCGTAACCGACAAAAACATCAAATGTTGACATATCCCTTTGTAACATCCGTCCCACAATGAATATCAAAAGGATGTTGAGAATGATTTATATGTGATTCAAATCCTACCCATATTATAAGAGCTCTTACTTTTCAGGTTTTAAGTGAGGACAACGAACCTGATCAGCTACTGACAGTATGTTTGGCCGTGCCAGTAAAGAAACGCCATCTCCATCAGACAACGTCAAAATTTAATCAACTCAACCATCCCATATATCCTACAGAGAATAATCATAGCAAAGACAACTCAAGCATACCATCCTAGTAACATCCCCTTGGGAGAACCCCAAATTCAAGCCCTTCGGTTATGTTCAGACTGTTATGTTCAGACTAACCAGCCACTGAGCAGTACATCCCTTCGGAAGAATTTTGGGACCAATAAATCGAAACCGGTTGTAGTCCGGTGATAATGAACCCAAATTGAAACCCCAAATCGAATTTTTAAACCCCGAATTCAGTGATAACGAACACAAATTGCAAACAAATCAAAACCCAAATTCGACCTTTAAAACCCTAATTTTTTTTTAAAGGGGACATACCTGGCAGTGGCACCACCACTTCCGGCGGGTCCTGGGCGTCTCCACCTTTCCTCCGGCGCTTTCGGCAGCTGCGGGCTCTCTTGGTTGTCGGGATTCCTTCTCCTCCGGTCGGCCTCTCCTCTCCTTTCTTCGTTTCTTCTTTTCTTCCTTTAGAATTGAACGTCTCCGTAAAAAACAAACGGTAGTAGGCAAGGGATGTTAGTTTTGACTGAGTAGGGGCACGGGGCGAATTAGATCCATAACTCAGGGGTACCGGGCGAAATTAGTGAATCTTTTGCACACCTCGCGAAATAAGAAATACCTCAGGGGTACCTGGCGAAATTTCCCAAAAAAAAAAGAGGTTTTGATGTTAAAAAAAACAGATGCAGGGTAAAAAAAAAGGGTCAGGAATGAGATTCGAACCTGGAATGGTAGCATCTGCACTCAAACAGCATCCGCATCCTCACCATTGCGCCAATTCATTTTTGTGATTCTATTCTACCTCACTTGTATATATTATTAGATTAACAGATATATAAATATACATATAGCCCTTTTTAGGATAGGGGGGGCTTCAGCCACCCCGAGCCCCCCCACAGTTCCGCCATTGTTGTCAATAAAGCCAGCCAATTCATACATGAACCCTGGGAAATCCATTTGCAATTGGGGAAAGCAAGTCTTTTGTACTTACGAGCCACTGCATGATCTTCAGTTCCACATCTCCTCGACACCACAACATCACCTATCGGCCGCCTTTATTGACATTGATTTGGTAGGAGACAGAGGAGATCGCCGCTTGGTCTGCATATTGTGTGTTCCATGGGTCGAATTTGATTTCTTGGAGTTTGAAGAAGCAACCGAAAACATCATGTTCCTCCACCGAAGCTGAGTATCGTGCCCTAATTGATGAGGCCACTTGTGAATGGTTATGGCTTCAAGCCTTGATGGCTGAGGTATGAATCTACCTCGCATCACCTCCTACGCTCTATTGTGACAACATTGGGGCAACATACCTTACAAGCAATCCGGTTCCCCATTACAAAATCCAGCACCTTGACCTTCATTATCACTTTGTTCGCGAGGGAGTCCAGTCCAAGGCCTTAGCTATCTCTTTCATTTCCTCTTGCGATCAGCTAGCTGATCTTCTCACCCAGCCGCTTGCAGCATCTTCGTTTGTTCGAAACTGCTCTCACCTCTGTCTCATAGAGTATTGAGTGAGGGGGGGGGGATACTAAGCCTATGACGTTTTCACAAGACCAATCACCTAATACAACTCTCAGCCCATGTATTAGCCCATACAAGTGACCAAAGTTTCAGCCCATGTAAATCATATAGCTACCCTAGATTCCTATCAGTATGTGTATATATAGGAGCGCACTGTAATGCCTGAAATCAATGAAAACTGCAGATCATTTCGAGAATGGCAAATCACAATAGTTTTGTGTTCTAGCAGGCCCTCAGGTTTGTTCATTGTGATCTAACAATGATGGAATCCGAAAAACTTCACTTGCTCTTGATGATGATGATGCTTGATTGAACCTGCACAATGAAAAAAAGAATACCGAACACAAAACCTGGTCATGTTATTGGACTGATGCAATTAATAAAATTACGGGCATGAATGATTAGTAACGAGGCTATTATGCAAGTGGTGTGGAAGCTAATACGTAAGTGTTCCCATTCCTCCGATTAGCTAGAATATTAACTAGCTTTAGTAGTAGGCTTGTGAGTAATTAGCTCTCCTGGAACCAGTATGATTGTTCTATAGTCAAGCTATTGGCGGAAGTTTGCCGAATGAGTGTCGAGCCATGTAAGTAGCGAGAGTTGTTGAATGAGTGACGAGCCAAGTAAGTGGCAAAGTTTATCGAATGAGAGACAACTAGTTAGTTTTGGGAATTAGGTTTGGGAATTTGTCTGCATAAGGATTTAGGGGTTTGTTTGCTTGTTGTTTTTCGATTGAACGAGCGGTTTGTTTATTTGTGCATAAGGTCTATTTGCTTATGAAACTGAGGGTGTGTTGCCTTCTTGTTTTTCAATTGAATGAGGTATGCTTATATTCTGCAGGATGAGTGCACAATCGTCCACAAATTGGGGAAGAATTGAAAAGAAATTCACGCGGCTTCGTTGCCTCCACAAGGTGCCTGCTTTAGTTTTAACGGTAACTGACACGACTAAGGAGTCATATCTAAAACGATTTCATCGATGTTCGTTTTGGATGGTATGTTCTAGTCACTTGTGCCAATTTAGAGTTACTCCAAATTCAACCTGTATTTTAGGGGTTTGCTTTCTTGTTGCTATTTCAATTCATCTCAAAAGATATGTGTGTCTAAATGACTAAGGAACTTCAAGCTTTGGTAGAAAATGACTATAAGAAGCCCTTGATGCGTGTGTGTACTACATAGATTGAGCTTGCTCTCTAACTTAAGAAAAAACATGCAAATGCCAGAAGCCTTGATGCATTCAATGAGAAGAACAAGCCTTTCATGCTAGAAGCCTTTCACCAACTTGTGGGTGAAAGTGAGAGACAGATGATGAAGTTGGATGAGCTTGGTAGTGCTAATTAATAATTTAATCCAGCTTAATTTTGTGTTAGATTTTGTTGAATTGGTTTGACATTGTTAGCCTATTAGCTCAATCGATTGATCATTGCTCTTAAGTGCAAGATTTGGGTTCGAATCCCACATAGGCTGTCTACTAAATAATATAGATAACTTTCTTGAACTATAGCAAATATTTATACCACAATCAACATCTTAAATTGATTTTTTTTTAAAAATATGTAGCTTCTATATTTTCTTCTCCATTTGTATCTTTGATTGAATAACTGGGCAAAATCATTTAAAACTATGCCAACAAAAAAAATCAACATTATAGCTAAATTGATGAATAGAATAAACTGGTGAGCAAAAAACGTAGAAAATATAGTAATAGTTGTAGGAAATTATAAATGCTCAAGACAGCAAACATCATCCAATTTAAATCAAAATTTCAGCAATAAAGGATGCATGAGCATACTCCTCAAAAAAGAGTTTAGCACATCAAATATCACATATTGACATCATCTCAAAAAATCAATTATCTAATAGGTCAATAAATTTAACACCACAATCATAGCAACCAAAGAACTTGTAGCCTATGAGGGATTCGAACCCACATTGATGTATGACATTGCTCTACCATTTGAACTAATAGGCTAATATAAAAAGTGTAACTAAACACTATGGAGTACAATCGTAATCTCTTTGACAAAAAAGGAAGCATAAATTAGAGATAAGTTTTTTTATTTTCTAAGTAGAAATTATGTTTAATCAAAAGTCTTGAACCCCAATCAGATTTCTAATCAAAGTCTTTTTCTAACTCAGATTTCTAACTTTAGAGAATTTGTAAGAATTCAAGAAGAAAGAAAAGAAGCTAACAACCCTGATGCAATTTGGAGTACTTTATGACAATAGTTACACACTCAACATTGAGGAATAGGAATAATCTATGACAATAGTTACACATTCAGCATTGAGGAACTGCAAATTTGCAATTTTGGATACTCAGATTTACAGAACTGCAGCAACCCAAATAATCTGCAATTTAACTACTTTTTCAATTCACAAACTTTCCCTTCCTTCTTGACTTCCTTCCCCAAACTCAGAAATTAAGTAGAGAATATATGCAAACCCAAAAATCAAATTCAAATGATCAAACTCAAAACCCTCAATTTCGAAACCCTTAAATTCACATGAGAACTTAATTGAGTAGAGAATACAAGTTCAATTTAAAGAAATTAAGTAGTTCAATTTAAAACTAAACCCTAATTTTAGTAGTATGGGAGAAATTTCATAGAGGGGACATACCTGCTACGACCGGTGCGTTGGCCGACTCATACGTGGTTGGCGGACTCCACTTCTAGTCGGCGTCGAGATGTGTCGCCTTCTTTGTGTTGCCTTTCCTCTTGTTCACTGTGAGTTTGCAAATCGCCAGCATTTGTCCTTTGTTCTCTCTTCGCTTTTTTTGTTCTCTCTACGCGTCGAGAACTGGGTATGGCGTCTCCTTCGCTCTCTGTGTATCGCGTATCCTCCTTCTGTCCGGCCTTTCTTTTTTTTTTATTTTTTTTTAATTTGTAAACTAACGGAAGAAACCCAAAACTGTTAAAATTAACCGGAAAGGGCACGAGGCGAAATGTTTTAAAACCACAGGGGCACCACGCGAAATATGCAAAAGAGTTGTATACCTCGCGAAAATTGCAATACCTCAGGGGTACCTGGCGAAATTTCCATTTAATAAAACATGAAATTAAAATATAGATCTAAACAGAGAGAAACGATCATGAAACAGAAATTGTATTATGTGAAATTGTGTATTTGGTTAAAACTTGTCCTTTCTTTATAGGGCCTTGTCCCGACATAGCTATTCAAACGGTCCCTATAGTGCAACTGCCTCTTCAAGTTGGTAGACGGTGGTGATACACGCGAGATCAATCCCAACTTGAGCAGGCCGGGCAGAGGAGTGTAGAGGGCCTTATAAAGGCTCCGTTAGAATGTCCACAAGATGAGAGTGAGTGGGCACATGTTGGAGTTTGATCAATCCTACAATTAGTTGAGCACGAACATAATGACAGTCGAGGTCTATATGTTTCGTACGTTCATGAAAAAGGGGGTTTCCACTATATAAATTGCATATTGACATCACATTTCAGGGTAATAGGAGTGATATTTAAGACATCGATCAAGCTCATGAAGTAACCTGTTAAGCCAAGCGAGCTCTATAGTAACTCGTCTCATGGTCCTGTATTCGGCCTCAGATGATGACAATGACATGGTTTCTTGCTTCTTCGATTTCCATCAAATAGGAGAAGCACCCAGAGTGATGTAATAGCCATTCACCGATCTTGTTATGGCATGGACATGAAGCCTAATAAGTGTCACAAGATGCTTCAAGACAAAATTCAGAAGAATTAGCAAGAAGAATACCCAAAGTAGTAGTGTAGTGCAACTACTGAATGACATGGTTCACTGCGTTCCAATGCACATCATGAACTGACATAAATGTTGCACTTTGAATGACAAATCCGGTCGAATACTTGTCAAAAAATTGAGCTTGCCAACGACCCTTTGATATTGTGTAGGATCAACAATAGGATTTCCAGTAGCAGAGCCAAGCTTAAGTGCATGATGAAGAGGACTCAAAGTAGAATGACTAGAGTCCTTCGGAAACTCTTTCAACAAATCCTGAATAAACTTCCTCTGAGTCATTATGATGCCCTTATCTGGTGTTAGAAAATCTATACCCAGAAAGTAGTTTAATGAGCCAAGGTCCTTGATGCTGAACTAATGATCCAAAAATTGTTTCAAGAGATTGATTTCAGATAAATGATTGTCTGTGATCAGAATGTCATCGACGTAGATGGCCAAGAACACATATAGATCTCCATTTTTCTTATAGAAAAGAAAATAGTCATTAAGAGACTAATCATAACCTTGAGAAAGGAAAGACTTAGAGAGTTTGTTGTACCATTGGCGTGAAGCCTGTTTGAGGTCGTAGGGAGACTGGGAGACCCAATGGAACCTTCATAACGAAATTGGTGTCAATATCCCCGTGCTATGCATTGTTGACATCTAGTTGGTAGAGAGTTCAACCCTTCTTGATAGGAACAACAACCAAAGATCGAATGGTAATCATAACGAAACCGAACAAAATGAAGAAAACTCAAGTTAATTAGAAATGTTTGTTTAAGTATATTGGAGAAACCATTAAATTTTTTAATTAATTAGACATTTTTGAAAAAATCTTAATTTTATGATTTAAATAAACATTTTTAGGAGAATTGTTTTTTAAAAAGGAACAAAAATTATTTAAAAAAAGGATAATTTTCTATATGTATATATTAGAAAGAAAGTTTTTGGTTAAGTATACTTGAGAAAAACTTAAATGTGGCTAACAATTTTTTTTTGTGAAAATTATTTTTTCATGTATTTATGAAAAATATATATTTTTTTAAATATATTAGAAGAAATCTTAAAATTATGATTTAAACAATCATTTTTAGTAGAAAAAAATTAAAAACATAAATTAGTTAAAAATCAAGAAAATATATATATATATATATATATATATATATATATATATATATATATATATATATATATATATATATATATATATATATATGTATGTATGTATGTATGTATGTATAAATTGTTTTTGTAAGTATCTTGGAGAAAACATACATTTGTTATTTAATTAGATATTTTATTAGAAGAAAACTAATAGAAACAAAAATTGTAAAAAAGCGAGACTAATGGGGTTTGATCTCATCACCTCAAGATAATAAATACCCTTCCTTCCCAACTAAGATAAGCCATCTTTATAGTTCATTACTTTTTTGATATTGTTTCATCTTTAAAATTAGCACAAAATTACCAAAAAAAAATACATAAAAATTACCACACTTTTCTTCCGTGCTACGGGGGCTTTAGCCGCCCCTCCTATTGGAAACGACAAAGATGAAGCTTAGAGCTTCGTTAATTGAGGGTGAATTTTGGAAAAGAGAGACCGGGAAAATTTGTTATTCATTCAGTTGGGGCAAAACTGAAGACAAGAGGAGTATATATGTACATTGATAGCACGTGTTAGGCACGTGATTACAGAGGGATATCCAGAGGAGGATAAATTTATCTCGCTCGATCTTGAGTGGAAGCGATTCGATCTCGAGTGAAGATTAACGCCAACACCCCCCCTAAAGTTGTAGGTGGTGAAACCATCTGCAACTTGCGAATAAGCTCACCATGCCGAGGGCCAGGAAGTGACTTCGTGAAGATGTCGGCAAGTTGATCCAAGGTGGGGATATAGGAGAGGTTGATGAGACCTTCACACAACTTGTGAGGAGCAAAATGGTAGTCGAGATCAACATGCTTAATTAGTATGCTAGTGATAAACTAGTATCTTAGTGATGTGAATCGCAACCTGACTACCACAATGTACTTGAATTGGTAGAATATGGGATACCCCAAGCTCATGAAATAGCCTGGACAACCAGGGAAGCGTTGCAGTAAATCTTCACAAAGATCTATACTCGACCTCAGCGCCTGAACGGGAGACGATGGATTGCTTCTTGGCTTTTCAAGAGACAGGGAAACCACCAAAGGTAATGTATAACCCACTCACAGATCTTCTTTTATGAGTGCAAGCGGCCCAATCTGAGTCATTGTAACCCTGTACCTTCATATTGGAAGAAAAATTCAAAAGAATCCCAAAATCAGGCTTTCCATGAAAATACTTGAGAGTGTGAAAGGCAGCCTTTAAGTGATCAGAGGTGGGTTGATGCATAAACTGAATTAGATATTGAAACGTGAACCCAAAAACGGGGCGAGTGTAGGTGCAGAAGTTCAATTTTCCCACCAAACGGCAATATATAACTAGATTAGAAAGTAGAGGAGCTGATGAAGAATTGTGTAAATTCAAACCAACCTCTAGAGGGGCATTTGCATAGCTTGATCCAAAATCCTATTCAGAACGCAACTTAGAGATAAACTTCTTTTGAGTCATCGCCAAACCGTGAGGCACTCGAATAAACTCAATTCCAAGGAAGTAATACAAAGATCCCAAATCCTTTATCTTAAACTGAGCATCCAGAAAAACCTTGAACTCTTTGATTGCAGACAAGTCATCTCCTGTTGCGGCCCGAGATTATGATTCATGGGTTACGTTTCGAGGGATGAAACACCTCGTTAGGATCTTGCACACCGAGTACAGGTTGAATGTTTGAAATTCTACTCTAATGTTTTCAAGTGGGATTTCATACCCAAAATTCGAAGGGGTCATTGGAATCCCCAGGGAAGTCCCATGTACCTGTCGTAGGTCTAAGCGTGAAAAACCAGTAGTAATGCAAATAGCGGAATCAAGGTGTAATACAAGATGGTGTCACGGCATAGCCGAGTCAAACCAAATCAATAAGCGTATTTATCGAAATCTAATAGGGGATGTTAGTGACGTTAGACCATTTCTTTGCAATCGCCCAAGAGAGTTCCCACATCACAGAAGCAAGGAACAATCAGGCTGCAAAACAAACCTAAAAAAATATGTATGCGGGGCGGTGTCAGATCGAAACCCTACACAATATAATCCCTAACCAGCAGACACATACACACGGTAGTCCAAATAAAGATGCTTCTAGATGCAAGGAGGAATATTAACACACTGACATGCTCCTAAGATCTAGTGCATAAATATAATAAGGCCTTAGCACCGTATACAAAGTGGTATCTCCCTCTCCTACCTCCACCCCCTTCCGATAGGGCGGAGACTGGTCAGCTCGTGAATGCATTCCATAATAATTGGGCGGCACGCATGTTCAGCCCGCACCACAAGAAAAAATAAAGCCCGTGGGAAGCTTTCGCAATCATGCTCATAATATAAGCAAAGGAAGTTCCATGACTCAATTGACTCAGGACGGGACCCGATGGGGTTGGGTCATCCTAAGATCCTAGAAAAGACTCTAGTTACTTCACAAATAACGGTCGTTCTGTTTATAAAAGAAATGAGTAAACAAATGTTCAATCATGAGTGCAATCCTAACAGGATACTACATGGCATGCTTAATTATAAATGCAAGCATCTAGTATGCACATGGCTACAAGCAGGGTGATCTCTTTTCGAATCTGAGTGAGCTCATATAGGAACTCACCTGGAAGTGCAGAACATCAAAAGGCAGCAACTAGGTATACAGAAAGCCAACATGTCACAAATGATCACCTAACAAATATACAAGTAATATAAATAAGTCTACTCCTAATGGTACTTAAAGCATATAATATCACACACAAGTCATCAAATTTATTCACCAAGTTAGGCAAGGTAAGTCATTTTCCCAAGATTTAATTCCCAAAACTCTTTTAAAACCTCAAGTTAGATCAAATCACTATTCGAAACGCTTTCTCAAATCATCCAAAAATCCATTTATAAAACGTAATCCTTCAAATCTCAATTTTGGGTCAAATCATCTTTAAAGAAATAACTCTCAAATTACTTGCCCAAAATCACTTATAAAGCATGGCCTTTTAAAATCGACTCATTACTTATTTTATCAAAATAATCTCGACAAGGTTAAGGTATTTCCAAAATTTCTCTTTTAAATTTATTAAATCAATCTCCATTTACCAAAACCACTCCCAACCCTTCAAACCTTTTCCAAATTCTTTTTCAAATCCAAATAATATATTTTAAATCCCATCATATTGTAAGATCCATAATTTTATAATATATATACTCCAACTATTTAATAATTAAATAATAACTCCAAAATCCCAAAATTAAATCTTATATTAATACACATTTTATATCATAACCCCCAACAAAATTAGGCCCAAGGGACAGAAGGGCCCAAACCCCACATTCTTAATTTCGGATCCAGCAAAATCACAACCCAACTCCTTTTAAAAAATGAACCGGTTTTCATTATAAAATAAAATGAGCCGAACCCCTTTTTTACTTAAAACTGACCGGTACAAATGCCCATTGTTCATCTTCCTATTGCAGACTGGATTCGAACGGAAGGAGAGGGAAGGGAGGGTGCTGGACGGCGACACCAGGCTCGGCTTCCGACCACTCATCCCGACACCAAGGCTAGAAAATAAGCAAGAAAGGAAAGGATGGGGAGGAGTGCTCACCGAGGGGGTCTTCGTCGCCGGAAAGCTCGGAGCTTCGGGGAGGCGCATCCGGGCTGCGAAGGAGGGGTATCTCGCCGGAATCCACCTAGGAGGGGCTGAGGAGATTAAAGGTGGGAGCTTTAGGTCGATAGGAGGTGAAAGGAAGAAGGACGAGAGGAATCGAGCCTTACCGAGACGAGTCGGGAAAACAGGGCGCAAGGAGGACGATGGTGGCGCTCCGGCAGCTTCTGCTGGACACTTGTGTATCCGGGAGGTGGCGAGGTTGTTGTCTCTGCTGGTCCCGAGGAAGAAGGGTGACGGAGGAGGTGATGGGCGCTGGGTTTCATCCACGGCAAAACAGGGGAAAAAAAAGGAGGTGGAGGTTGCGGTGGTGGCGGCGGGTGAGACTGGTGGTGGCGAGGTGGTGAAGGTGGTGTAGTGGGGTAGTGAGGTATGGTGGTGGACTGAGCGATGGAGGAGGAGGTTTAGGGAGGGAGCTCTCGGCAACCCCACAAGGAAGAGGATGGAGTTTGAGTTTGAAAGTGAAACCTAGAGGTGGGGGTTACAAATTTTCAGGTTTTGTGAATATAAGGTAAAACCATGTGCTAACCATGGGTTTTATTTAACTTATACTACCTCCGTCCAAAAATATATGGGCTTTACTATTCACGCAAGCTTTTTTAAGGAGGTTAAAACTATATAAAATATTATATTTTTTAATAATTACAAACTTATTGATAATAAGTTTGTAGTTATTAAAAAAAATTAATAAAAAAGCTAATATTTTATATAGTTTTTAGCTCCTAAAAAAGCGTGCATGAATAGTAAAAACTCATGTATTTTTGGACGGATGGAGTATGTCTTAAAAGGTAAACCCATTGTAAGCCATACCTTAAGAGCATCAGCAACCATGGAGTTACCTCTTCCCCCTTTTTATTTTCACCCTCTTATCATCATTTGACACTTCATTTATTTTTTTCTTTAAATAATTTTGTACTTTTTCTACCTCTTACTAAGAGGTTTACCTTACAACCATGGGGTAACCTTGTTCCATTACTTTTTCCATCTCATTAGTTTTATTTATAAATAAAATTAAAAAGTGCTTGATATTAATATTTTTTTATTACATTAGATGAAAAATAAAAATAATAATAACATTATATTATAAGCAAATAACAAAAATAATTACATTAATGTATGAGAATGGAATATGAAAAAGAAGTGCAAACAATATAATAGGTTAAGATAAATATATATAGGAAAAAATTATACTCAAATTATGGAGAAAAATAAAATAAAATTAATGGTATAATTATTATTTGAAAATAATATTAACAAATATATATTATAAATACATTTGAATCATTAATACATCAAATAAATATAGTAATAAAAATGGTGGGGGCCACTTGTGGTGGAAGAGGTTACCTTAGAGCATGAGCAACCATGAGATTTCCTTACCTTAAGGTTAGTAAAAGGTAAGCTTATGGTTGTGGGTCTTACCTTAAGGTAAGAGGATGGAAGGGGTTACCTTGGTAGAAAGAGGTAACCTCTTCCCTTTTCTAATTTTGTTTTCTTTTTTCTTTTATGAAAAAGTAACATCCTCTCTTTTCCATCCATATTTATTAATTGTAAACATGTGTAAAATGAAATAGAAAATATATTTATATTTCATTATTTTTTTAAATAAAATATCTCATTGGTTTAATTTTATTTTTCTGTATAATTTGAGCTCAATTTTACCCTATATATACCCACATCTTGATCTATTGTAGTTGCACTTATTCTCACTATGGATCACAATAATCCAAATAACCCACTCATTCCAAATATGCCTTTTGATCCAAATCTTTTAAAAAATTCTCAATTTCATGTGATGTTACAAATATTTAACAATCATTCAACACCCGAATGTCCAAGGCTATGATCCAAATTTATAGGTAGCTCGATTAGTATTTACGCATATTATAATGTTTCTAACTTTCTTAATTTTAATCTAGATGTAATGAAATATATTTATATCAAGTACTTGCTATTTTTATTTATTTATAAAACTATAAATAAAAATAATTGACAATAATATATGTTGATAACAAGATAATAAATGAAAAGATATGTAAATGAAAAGGAAAAGTGAAAATAAATTTGAAAAGGGGTAAAAGAGGTTTCCCATGGTTGTGGAGGAAACCTTTTAGAAAGAGGTAGAAAAAGTGAAAATAATTTTAAACAAAAAAATAAATGAGGTGTAAAGTTATGATAGGAAGAGGGAAGAAAAAAGGGGAAAGAGGTTTCCCCATGGTTGCGGATGGTCTTAGGGCGTGTTTGGGAGTGAAATTTTTTTTAGGAGGTGGAGATACTTTTTGGGGATGGAGGGGATGGAGATACTTTTTGGGGGTGGGGAAGATGGAGATACTTTTTGGAAAATAATCTCCTGCGTGTTTGGTGCGATGAAGATAGGTTTTTTATAGAATAAAGTAAAAAATCAAAAATACCCCCAACTATACCCCTAACCTTTCATCCTCCCCGTTTAGCATCCTCGTCCATGGAAGCAAAGCTATGGATGTCATCCAAAACCGACGTCGTTTCAGCCTCCAAGAATAAAACTCCTTCACCATTGCAATCTATGTGGATTCTTCCGTCCGGGCTTTCCCTCCATCGGTCGACGATGGGTAGAAGGAGACCAATCTCTCCGTTCGGCGTACGGCGTCTCCTTCGCCGTTCGGTGTTCGGCGTCCGGGCCCCCCCTCCGTCCGGGCCCTCCCTCCGTTCGGCGTCTCTTCCGCCGGCCGAACCATACTTGAATTCCTCACCTTGATTTTAATTTTCCAAGGTCTGAGTGAAAGGGCAAAATTGGATAATGTGGGTGGAAAAATTCTTCCACCCCGTCCATCTTGGAAAATGAAGGTAGGAGAATCGGTCACATTTCCTACCCCGCCACCCCGTCCACCCCCGCCATCCCCTGCCAAACACGCACGCACGCCGCCCCAAAAAAAATCGCCCACCTCCTCCACCTTCTCCACCCCGCGCCAAACACGCCCTTAGTGGGAAGGGGTAACCCCTTCCAACCTCTTCCCTTAAGGTTTGGCTTGCAACCATGAGCTTACTTTTTAAGACCTATAAGGTAAGTAAAACCCATGGTTGGACATGGTCTAAGAGCATCCGCATCCATGAGGTAACCCAGTCCCTCTCTCTCTTCGTAATATTTCGACACCTCATTTTCTCTTTCTTTCACATCATTTTTCACTAACTCTACCTCTACCTATACAAATTTCTCAATTTTATCCCACATCCATAAGTTTACCTTATCCCTTTCATATACCCCACCAACATATAATTAATAATTATATTAAATTTTCCTCCACTCCTACCAAACTCCATTTTCAATTGAAAAAAGAAGAAGAAAAGATACTAAAATGAATAAGGCTACCCCATTCTGCAGGGGTTTCCCCTTCCAAACCCCTACCCCTTACCTTTGATGAGGTACATCCCACATCCATGAGACACCCTTACTAGATGAGAGAGAGGGGTATAAGGTGGATGAACTTGATGAGTGTGGATGCCCTAAGGGAACCTCTTCCACCACAAGTGACCCCCACCCTTTTATTACTATATTTATTTGATGTATTAATTATTCAAATGTATTTATAATATACATTTATTATTATTATTTTCAAATAATAATTATACCATTAATTTTATTTTATTTTTCTCCATAATTTGAGTATTTGTTTCCTATATATACTCATCTTGCCCTATTATATTGTTTGCACTTCTTTTTCATATTCCATTCTCATACACTAATGTAATTATCTTTGTTATTTGCTTATAATATAATGTTATTATTATTTTTATTTTTCATCTAGTGTAATAAAAAAATATTAATATCAAGCACTTTTTAATTTTATTTATAAATAAAACTAATGAGATGGAAAAAGTGATGGAACAAGGTTACCCCATGGTTGTAAGGTAAACCTCTCAGGAAGAGGTAGAAAAAGTACAAAGTTATTTAAAGAAAAAAATAAATGAAGTGTCAAATGATGATAAGAGGGTGAAAATAAAAAAGGGGAAGAGGTAACCTCATGGTTGCTCATGCTCTAAGGAGCTGTCTTCGGCTGTTCAACCTGGAGTAGTTGCTACAATAGGCTTTGTCTTTGGTCAATTTGCAGGGGTTTGTTTGTTTGTCAAAACAATTAAAATCAAGAAGGGGAAGGGGAATGTATAGATAAGATTTTACCGAAAAGAGAGGGTAGGAGTTGGAAAGGATAAGGATGGGAGAAGATGACGTAATTTTGGCCCCAAGTCGAGAATTTGAATTTCCGACGATTGGTCTTTTAAATCCCGCTCTCTCGATCGATTAGATATTAAAATTTTGAATAGGACATCGCCGACGGAAGGAATTTTCGAATCCCGAGGTGAAAGACGGATTCGATGTTTAATGTTAAAAATTGGGCCGAAATTCGCTACAAGAATTTCAAGTTCGATTTATTAAATTTAGGACGAGTTTTCCTTGAAAATTCCAAATTAAATCTGTTTTAAATTCATTTTTAATTTCATTTTTCCGAAAATTAAGATTTGAAAATCCGAGCCTTTACACCTGTGACCAAAATATCATCACTACTACATTACGAGGCTATTGTGGCGGCCAAAAAATGCTACATAAAGTCCTAAATCCGCTACTTAAAGTCTAAGGAGGCGGTTTTTCAATCGCTACATCTGTTGCCGCTGCATTTGCTCAAATGTAGCGGTTTTTGAAAGAGTATGTAGCGGTTTTTGGAAACTCAAATAATCCGCCACATTAGGAACAGAAAACCGCCAGATGGTCATATAATGTAGCGGTTTTCTCTTGATGATTTCATAACGATTTAGTTTTCATATGTAGCGGTTTTTTAATATTGTAGCAATTTTTTTAGCCCTTTGGTGGCGGTTCAGTTCACTATTACAACTGTTTACATGAGACTTACGTAGCGGTTCGTTCCCTATAGTTTCCATATAGGTGGCAGTTTATATATTTTCCATTTTGTGTAAATGTAATTGGTTAATATCATATTCATAGTCTATAAATTAATTAAACATTTATACACCACCAATTAAAACCAGTTAAAAAGATAAATTAGAATAACACACCATAATGAATATTTATATACAAATGAGAATTTATTCTTACAAATATCATCACCTTGAGAAGATAGTTGATCTTACAACAGTTGCACTATAAAATACAAAAAAGTTGGCCAAACAAGGGGCTAACTATAAAAACAAAATAAGGGAGTACAACTTTACAAGTAGAGCAACCCTGCTTCCATTCACTATCTACCCTCCTTTTACATTTCATAGGATCACATTTACACTTCGTACCAAAACGTGCAGCAGAAGATGGTTTCATACTTCAAATCCTTTGAATAATTTTCAATTCTAAATAGCTAGCTCTGAATTAGAATGATATATAGCGCATACAATTTAGAATTGGAATTTCGTGAAAAGGTTAGGGTTACCTTTAAAGATAGATGAAGTAACAATCTGGTCGCCATGGGGTGTCTTAACCGAAAACTCTCTTTATGTCAGCAAACATTTCATCGAAACGCGTCAACAAAGCAACAATCTCACTGACAAAAGCTCAAAAACTATTAATCAAAACACTCTTCAAGTTGGATTTTTTTATATTAATATTATCCGGATAACAAGATTGTGAGAATTGCTCATTATTCCTTCGCAACCAACTAATATACCCTTTAGATCGAGATCGTCCTCAAGCAGGAAACAAAATCTTCAAATCACTCAAGAGAGATAAAATAAAAGGGCAAGTTATCAGATCTTGAAAAAAATGAGCTAGTGAAAGATCTTCTAAAAGGGTAAAGCTCGGGGACTTAGTTCTGCCCGAGAGAGATAAGGGTACAAAAATTGGGGCATAAATTGCTAATTATGTCTGTCCAAATTAAATTAACATATAAAACAAGTGGCTTTAAATTTAACTTATAAAAAGCAACATACCTGCCAAAGTCCCTATTGCCTTCAAATCCTCTATCCCTGCCATTATGGAAGCTGCCTCTTTTGTCTTCCCTAGCTCTCGTCCATATATTTGCAGTCCCACATGAAATGGGTCTATCCGCAAAGTCAGTGCTCCAAGCATTCTCAACAAATCCTGATTGAAACAGTGGTCTATTTAAGAAGCTGTCGAACCTGTCAGATTCATACCCAAGTCTTTCAACAACTTTATTAGAAAATAGGATTTTGCCAACCAATTCTTTAATCAGATCCTCCATCTTCATTACCCTCTCTTTGAGTTGTAAAATATTGCATACACTACTTGTTTGACAAGCTCTAGACACTTGTGAAGGGTCACTTGGTAGCTCTATGCCATGTTCTTTCTTTTAGACATTCATTTTCTCCCTTCAGTGCCTTTTCCTCGTGAAAATAGTAAACATAAATGACAGTGGAATAACTCAACTCTCCATGTCATGTTCTTTCTTGGGGCCTATCACAATTATAAAGATGGAGACTTTAACAGAGAATAGTCAGGTTCGTATAACAGTGGGCATAGAGTAAGAACCTCTTAAAACTTCAGGGATAAAAAACAAAATAGAACAATTCAACTGCATGATAGTTTGGAGGTAAATTGATCAAATTGGAAAATTCTAACCACACTCTATTACTTCTTCGTGTAAATAAAAGATATTCCCCACATAAGAAATGCATTTACAAAAATATCTTTATATTAAACCAAAATTCATCAGGATTAATTGCAGCCAGGCATCACAATCTCCAACATAAATTAAGCATATACTCTCATACATTACATCATTATTCACCCTCATTTCCTGACATGAACTAAATCAATAGTGTGATGTAATCATGTACATGATTTATCACATACAAAAATTGTTAATACTATGATAGAAGGCTCACCTGATCAAACACCATTCCAATATCTCTACTTTTTCAGTTTTTTCAGTCATATCACGCCTTGTCCTCCTTGCTAAGCATACTTCAGCATATACACCAAAGAAAATGTAAGCTCGACTAATAAAAGTGCAGCATATCTTACATGAATTGGAAATCTTCGATTTCTTAACTAAAAAAATGTAAGTCTGACTGAAAAAAGCTTCAATAAACTATGAATATGAGACTAGAATAAAATCAATCAACACTTGGGAGAGATAAAACAGATGAATTGAGCATGAAAAAGATTGAGAAATATAATCAACTACGGAGTATAAGATCTTGTATTTGCAAATGTCTCATTGCTTTCATCTTGTATCTTTATTCTTGTTACTTTGCTACTGTACGGCTATTTTAATAGGATATATGGAAATTGCCTAGGGACTTCCAAATGTAAAATCACCTCACTAAGAGTTTAAAATTAAAACCGCTATAACACACACAAACTACTAAAGCTAGTTCTTAACCAATTTTGAATGGATGTAGTGCTTTTTTCCGTTTTGTTGAATTCTGGGCAAGTTATAATATTAAATATGAAATTGTTGGCCACATGGAACATACAAAATAGACCATCCTACATTAATTGCCTAGAATTTTCTAAATCACATGGAACCATATTGCAAAACAAGATGCACACGTACTACTTAGAATATTAATGTTAAGGCATCAAAAAGGTACTAAATTCATAGCACTAACCAGGCTAACCTAAATAAAATACCTCTTTACTGTATACAATTTCTCCAACTCACACATTCCGTAAAAATATAGAAAATTTAGCATTACTTGTAGTATGAAATTATTTGACAAGCTTTATTTTTTTTACAAACAACTAATTATATAATAGTAAAGCACTTAGCTAAGAAGTAAATTAATAGCTTATCATACAACTATTCTGTCCAAGATGGCTACTGAGAGATGAAAGAAGTATCAAGCAAAGAACACCCCTATATTTAACTTTGCAAAACCTCATGAGAGTCCAGTATCACCAATTGAGCATCAAAACGAAAGATAAATAATCAATGGATCGGAACATGTAGTTGACATTGGAAATCTTTAGTTTCTCAACTACAAACCATTAAAGCATAAAAATATCATCAACCTAAACTCAAATATCGCCCAAACCTGAGAAGTTCACGAGACATTATGAAAACCCTATTTTCAACCCCTAAGTGTGAAATCAGAGAGAGAAAATGAAATTGCACCAAAGCACATGTAGTTCAAGTGAAAATTACATATTCAAATACACAATCAATGGAACAATTTAACTCTAGAAAGGAAACGAACCAGGAAGCTCGCGAGACTTCGCAAGAGAAATTGAATGACAAGATGTCAATGAGAGATTGTTGGCAGCAAAGGGAAGAACTGAAGGAGTCTTTGCTCGGCGAAATACTCGAAATCAAGAGGTCGCATTAGGGACGATTGATGGCATGGAAGGGGGGGAATGGAAGGCGGCGCAAGGAGAATCGCTCCACGCTCAGTAGAAAATTGATCTAACTTGAGGAATAAAGCGGTGGAAAGAACTTAAAAAATATTCAAAATTTTCCAAAGACTGAAGCGCTTAATTTTCCCGCTTTACAAAATTGAAGGCCGCTACACCTGCCCTAAAAAACCGCTTCATTTATTTTATTTTTTTATATTTTAGAGAACCGCCACATATTACAAACCAAATGCTACATATTACAAAACAAACCGCCACATTAGACTATTGAGAACCGCCCCCTTAGCTTTTGAGATGAAAATGGTCTAGAACGGTGATAGATTATTAAAACCGCTACATAAACCGCTACTAATATTAAACCGCCACAATCAACCGTTACATTAGATCATTTATGTAGTAGTGCATCAACATAGACTGTGAGAAACACCACGAACCACTAACCCATTGCATTTGCGATAGAATAGGAAATGATCATTCTAAGAATGAATGTAGCCTTGAGAACGCAATGAATCAGATAACTTGTCATACCATTGACGAGATGCTCGTCGTAGGCCATAAAGAGATTTGTTCAAACGACAAACCAGAGAAGGATCAAATGTCAGCAAACCAGGGGGTTCTTTCATATAAACTTCTTCGTGAAGATCCCCGTGTAGGAAGGCATTGTTTACGTCCAATTCAACCATAGGCCAATCACGTTTAAGAGCTACAAAAACCAGAGCCCGAATGGTTGTGAGCTTACCAACTAGAGAAAAGTTTTATGTGAAATCAATTCCGGCTTTCTGTGTGCATCCCTTGATAAGAAGGCGTTCCTTATGTCTGTCAATTGTTCCATCAGCTCGCAACTTTAACTTGAAAACCAACTTGCAAGTAGTTGGCTTCTTGCCTGGTGGAAGTGAAACTAGATCCAAAGTGTTGTTGAGCTCTAAGGCAGTGAATTCTTTATCCATGGCTTCCTACCAAGCTGGGGACTGAGCTGCTCGAAATAAGTACTAGGTTCATGAATGACAGACAAATTTGAAAGAAAATGATGAATGTTTAAATTCAAAATACTTGCACAAATGGTGGGGGGGATGAAAGAAAGCAGAGGTAATTGTGTTTGAGCAAATAAAGGATGACACAGTTGTATTACAAACGTAATCTTGTAAGTAAGATGGGCGAGCATGAGCACATGATGACCTTCTAACACCTTGTTGTTGAGCAGGGAGTGGTTCATTTTGAGGAGGTGGAGTAGAGGGAGAAACATGATCATCAAACTGAGGAACATGCATAGGTAAAGTGATATGAGAAGAAGAAAGTAAATCAGATTGCAAAGGTAATGTAGTTTCATAAAAAAAATTACATTCCTAGAAATGAAAATTTCTTTGGAGGCAATGTTAAGCAACTTGTAGGCCTTCTTTCCAAAAGGAAAACCAAGGAAAATGCAAGCTTGGGCACGAGGTTGAAATTTATCTCTGTCAACGGAGGAGGATGAAGCATAACAAAGACAACCAAATGGTTTCAACTATGTGTAATCTAGAAGAGAATGAAAGAGCTTTTCAAAGGGAGTCATATTTTGTAGAACTTTGAAGGGAAATCTATTAATGAGATGAGTTGCCATGAGCACACAATCACCCCAATATTTGAGTGACAATTTAGATTGGAAAAACAATGCTCAGAAAGTCTCAAGCAAGTTCTTGTGCTTACGCTCAACCACCCCATTTTGTTGGGAAGTGTAAGCACAGATGGTTTGATGCAATATGCCTTGTGAAGCAAAGAAAGAGATGCCCTGCTGACTAGAGCCAAGTTCAAGGGCATTGTCTGTTCGAATGGTCTTAGGAGTGACAAAAAATTGTGTGTTTAACCATGTGAACAAAGAATTCAATGACAGAGAATGCAAGGTTATTGTTTGGAAATAGATGAGTCCAAGTACATCTAGTAAAATCATCAACAATGGTTACAAAATACCTATGACCATTGTAAGTTTGTGTGTGATGAGGTTCCCATAGATCAATATGGACAAGATCAAAAGGGTTTTGAGGTTTTGATGGTCCTATGAGGAAAGGGAAGCTTATGCTATCTGGGTTTGTGGCAAATATCACACACAATATGCTTAGAGCAAGAAACATCATAAGGCAAACAAGAAAATTTATTGAAAGAGTCTTAAATGTCAAAGCATAAGAGTATCAACAGAACAAGAAAGAGTTTTACAAGGCATTAAAAGACCATCATGCACTTAAGGACTATGCTCAGAGACAGCCTTGTTGCAGTTCATCATATAGAGCCTATCTTCGTGCTCACCAAAAACCAGTGGCCTCTTCATAGAAGGGGCTTGCAATAGGCAAACAATGGAAGAGAAATGAGCAACGCCCTTTAATTGGGTAGTGAGGTTGCTTATGGAAAGCAAGTTAAAGCAAAAATCAGGGACAAAGAAAACAGGATGCAAGACAACATCAGGTAACAATTGAACAGATCTATGGAAACTCACAGTAATGTGAGAAGCATTTGATAATGTAATGCATTGACGTGGAGCTAAAGGGACAAGGGTGATGAACAAAGACTTGTGGAAACACATGTGGTCTGTGGGGCTAGTGTCAAAAATTCAAAAATTACCATTTTGTTTCAAATTAAAATGTGCACTCAAGGCCATATACTTATCAAAATTGGGAAGGTGAAGAGAAGTACCTGCCATAGAACAACCAACAACTTCCATATTCTGAGAAGAGGTTGAAGAAGATCCTTTGTTTCACATGTTCATTAATCAAGTGCCCTGCTCTATTGTGAAGCCTGGAATCAGAGATATCTGTTATTGATCACCATTATCAACTTCTGCCCAGGCAACAACCTTCTTGTTCTTTGAACTTAAAAAGATTGAGGAGCCTTCGAATCAGACGGATAACCAATCAATTTGTAACATATCTCGACTTTGTGACCCATCTTTTTGCAATTTGTATACAAATAACAAGGTCTCGTGGTTGGAACGAGGCTTTCCTTCTTCTACATCTGGTTTTGAGACGAGACATTCGAAGTACTAATAGCTTTACTATTCATGGTAGATGCGTCTCCCAAAGATTGGTTTCTGGATTTGAAACCGAGTTGCTTCTTCTCATGGCTAATCATCGAATACACCTTAGCAATGGTGGAAGTAGGACTCATCACCAAAATCTGGCCACGATTTGAAAGAAAACTATCACCAATGGCCATAAATAGTTCAAGAAGTCTTTGATCTTCCTCAAGACGACATAAATCTTAATTAGCATCACAAGAACATTTTATAACAGGTGGTAAAGCTTTCAATTGATCCCATAAGACGCTTCATTTGCGTATAGAAAGAAGAAAAATCATCAGATCCTTGAGAAATCTCACACAATTCTTTTTGAACACCAAAACGTTGAACAAGATTTGATTGCTCAAATCACTAAACAAGATCCAACCAGATCTCCGAAGCTGTTGAACTAGAGATCACACTCTCTGCTATGTGATTTCTTAGAGCATTCAACAACAAAGACAACCAAATCATTGCACCTTTGCCAAGCCCTAAACTCCGGCGATCCTACTGTCGGTTTCACAATTGTTCCATCAATAAAGCCTATTTTGTTCTTAGCTGACAAAGCAGTAAACATCAAACATTTCCAGGTTCCAAAACCATATCCATCGAAAGTTTTTGATATGAGAATCATATCTGGATTGTCCGATGCGTGGATGTACAAGGGATCGTTGGTGTCAACCCTCTTTCTCCCTGGTTGATCATTTCCAAAATCCATCACGAAAGCAGCGGAATACAGAGCAAGAAACAAATGATCAAAGACGGAATCGAGTCACGAGGGCTAGGATACCATGTTGGAAATGACGAAGAAGAAGCTTGAAGCTTCGTTAATGGCGGACGAATTTTGGAAAAGAGAGAAAAGAGAGAGCGGGAAATTTTGTTATTCATTCAGTTGGGGCAAAACTGAAGACAAGAGGAGTATATACGTACATCGATAGCACGTGTTAGGCACGTGATTACAGAGCGACATCCAGAGGAGAGGCTAACTCTAGCTTACTCAATCTCGAGTTGAAGCGATTCGATCTCGAGTGAAGATTAACTCCAACTGGTTACACAGGTTGTGGAAGTGTCTGTGGGACATTAATTGACATTCTGATCTCAGATATTTTCTTCATTCTCCAGCACTCTGGTAGGGTCCAGTTCAACCACTTCTCTCGAGAGATCAACACGGTTACCGATAAGATTGTTAATATATCTTTTTCACTCGATTCTCACTCAAGATCTTCTTACCGATCTGAATCTGTATGTATTCATCTGAAAGAATGCGATTAGATGGTAGTTCGGCAAATTGTGACCCGTTCCAAATTCTTCTTTTTTTGTAAGAAAAGAAAAACAATGCCTGGGTAGCATAGCGGTATAGCACCAACGACAAAAGCACCATTTTGCAAATTTAAAATGAACAAGGCTATGGAGTAAGCCAGTAAGGACTAAGGACCCCTCCAAACCAGCTCCCACTAATTATTGCCCTAAAAAATGGCCCACCCCATCCTCATCCTCTTCCTACTCAGACTCCATTTCCAGTTTTGTATACAAATTTCTTCACATGTAGGCTCCACTTAATGCCGTAGCCAACAATTTTCCCATGGAGGGGCACCTTGTTTCTTGTGATTTAATTTCCCCAAATCCATCATGACACTCTTTGCCTTTTGTGATGCTCATCAATCATCATATACGTTTATTATGTAGTTTGGCTTCTTCCCACAAACTTCTTAAAACCCCTTTTTAGGGTTTAGAAAACTATGTGTAAGGAAAAGTTGATTACCCACTTGTATTCCTTCTCCATGCATGTCAAATGCATCTGGAAAAACCATGTTCTAAAAGTCTTGTGTGAAAGGAATGATGGATAATCTTGGTGGTTAAATTTCAATTCACATTGAAATATATATTAATTAATGTTCAAACATGATCCTTTTTTTGCATGTAATTAAATATGATCCATTTTTGCAAGTGTATATAATTATCTTTTCAAAGCTTCACTTCCATCTAATTTATAACTATGTAATTAAATGATAATTAATAATACATATTAGATGGGGGAGCTTGAGAAAAATAATTTATACTATTTACAATTTGAAAATTGCATGTCACAGAGCAGTTCTCCTGGTGAAGATTGGACAAGCTTTTTGAATATGTTTGTTCAACACAAGAATTTTGGATACTCAAAATCCAGAATTACAGTTTCAATTAATTCATATAAAAGTACAAATTAATCAAACGTTATCTAACCATTTTAAGCCAAATTCATCCTACCACCCCAATAAAAATGACCTTAACCTGTGTATAAACAATGAAAAAGTAACTCCAAAATGCTAAAAATAAATAAATTAAATATGCGGTATTTTCTTATGATCAATTACTTTTATTTTTTCTTCAAAAAAAATTGCTTTTTCATTTTATCATAAAAAATGACCATAAAAGTGTTGATATCCATTTTGCTAAAAAAAAAGTGTTGATATCCATTGTACCAAAACTAATATAATAATCATTATAAAACCTAATATCCTAGTTCATGAATTAAATAAGCATATTCTTATACGATCGTCAATAAAAAAAAATTAAAAGTATAAATATAAAAAAATGAATAATTAATTAACTAATGGTGGTCCTCATCACACAAAATTTAATAAAAATGAATAATCTTATTTACATATGCCTGACTTGGAAATTAATTAATATTGAATGTTATATTAGTACGTCTTGCCTAAATGAAAATTATGTTAAAATTTTAATTATTAGCAAAAAGTTACCTTCATTTTTATCTCTTATTAACCAATTAATTTCATATATGTATAAAATTAACCGTTAAAATTAATTATATAAGTGGTAAAAAAATATCAGCACATCAAAGATAATGAAAATATATCTGTTTGGAATGGGATAATGAAAATATATCAGAATTTGGAGAAAAGGATAACACAATGCCAAGACATTTTTCCATTGGAATAAAAACTCAAATCAAATCGTGGAAATAAATATGATAAATGAAAATATGCTTATAGGCTTACTCAAAAGCGGAACAAACTATATATAGGCCCGAGTCCCCGACAAAGACAAGTATAGAATCAATGCCCTTATTTACTCAAATCAAAATATAACATATTATTGGGTATTCCATCTCGACAGTTTAAGATATCATTTTCGGGAGAGAAAATAAAAGCCGATATATACAGTAATAATAGTGTCGTATTTGTACCTTCTCCCCTTTGTAGGATATATAAATACCAACGCAAAGCACCATTGGTGCTCAAAATTCAATTCATTCACACATTTCCCACTCCTCCTCCCACCAAAACAAACCAAGCCAATTAACGTATAGATCGGAAGCCATGACAACGGCCAACCACACGGCAGCCGCAGCAGCCGCCTTGGGCAGCGGAATCAGGTGGAACTCGCCGATGCCGTACCTTTTCGGGGGACTCGCGGTGATGTTAGGGCTCATAGCCGTGGCCCTCCTTATCCTCGCTTGCACCCAAGATACTCGCTCCCATGATGACGAGGAAAACTGCACCGCTGCCGCGGGGAAATCCTCACAAGCGGTGGACGACGGCCCCACGTTCGTCGTCGTAATGGCCGGAGATCACGTCCCAACCTTCTTCGCCAAGCCTATGCCGCCTGCGCCACCGGCTTCAAAGCTTCAGCCTCTTCAGTGCCCGCCGGCTGGATCAGTTGAACACCTATAGAAGAAATTGCTTTATGTATAACATTAATATATATGATCACATTGTACATAACTTTACATGAACGAAATCAATTTTGGGAGGTTTAATTTTATTGATTCTTTCTTCTTCTTTTGCTGATGTATGGATTGCTTGTACGAAAGGTGGTGTGTTAAAAAAAATTATTTTTGAATACATTTTTAATCTAAAAAATTATTTTTGAATACATTTTTGAATTACCTAATATTAGAATAAATAATATATATTCGTTATATATTAATTTAACTAATATATAAAGAGATGAATAAGAGAGACTCCTCTCTCCTGATCTCAAACCCTAGAGAGTCTGTTCGTTAGACGTTCTCTCAGAAAAAGAAATCTCACAGAGAACTCTCCTCCCTGATGCTCTCCCATGGTGTGTAGGCTGTGAATCGTAGGTTCTCCACTGCTCCCGAATCTCTAACTAGATTTAGGGCTATGGAGATCTACCCGGTGATCAAATTCGAAGGCAAGACAATCTAGATTCCGCTTCCGCTATTCGAGGTAATCCGTATATCTCACAAATTCTAACATTGGTATCAGAGTTTTAGGCTCATATTGCTTTTGAATTTGTTCAATCGGATTGAATAACAACATGAATTAGGTTCTTAGAACTAGATTCAATTTGAAAGTACATTTTTGTGCCGTGTTCGTGTTCTTGACGATGTGCAACTGTATGTTTTTTCCTTTGGAACAAATCATATGCTTTTAATTTGTTTTTTGTGTGGAGCCGCACCTATCTGCCTAATTTTGAAGATGTCTCCTCCTTCATCGTGCCCTCTTTTTTTTCTCTATCGTCCCTTGGCCATTTTCTCTGATTGCATGTTGTTATAAGGGGATTCGATGTTGTTTCCATCTCTTGTGTGTGTGATTATTAGATGTGAATCTATTGCTCGGAAATTTTGTTTTTTCCGCTATTCGAGCACAGGTTCAACAGATCTGAGACATGGGTTCTCGAGGGCTAAAATTGGGGCTTCCTCCTCTCGATCGAGATCTCCCGGCCAGGCTTTGGGCATGGCGGCGTCTGCCTTGCCACCTTCCTCCTTGTCGGAGTGCTTGGAGGCAGCGGCGCCACCACCTAGGGTCGTCGGCAGCAAGGAGCGAGGAAAGCCTCTCCTTCTTCTCGATTTCACAGCAGAGGTTTGTATATCTGAAAAATTGAGACTTCGTGGCTCAGTTTTTGGCATGGATGATGGAGGATCCGAGAATTCTTGCCTAGAATCGACGAAATGCATGCTCAATTTGGTCGTTTGGATTGAATTTTGAGATGAGATTTGTGATTTAAAGTGTTTCTCGGCATTGGTTCTTCGACTGGCAAATAGATTTGGGCTTGGCAGCGCTTGTTTAGCCTCCATACTCTCGCAGGAGAGATGGTGGTGCTAGCGCTACCGCCTAGGTCGTCGCTGGTGGGCATGCTCTGCACAGTGGGAGGAGGACACGAACGGACTTCAAAGCTCGCTGCCATGGCCAGTGGGTGGTTGAAGAAGATGCCGGTGGCGGCGGCCTAGAGCAAGGCGGCGCTGCTAATGTTGCCCGCCCTTCGCGGGTGTTGGTGGCGGTGCAGCTGCTGCCTAGAGTCTCGGGCTTGATAGGGCCTTCGGGTCGCTTCTGGGCCTCAGCCACATTCTTGGTCAAGGTGTTGACTCAGAAGGTTTTGTTTATAAGGTTGGGCCTGATGTTGGTTTTGGCCTAATTTTGTTTGGGCTTGAACAGAAATGAAAAGGCATATAATGTGGATTTGCTGTTATGGTTGAACTTGACTAGTTGTCTGGATTCGTTTTGGACTGAGACTTGTCGTGTTTGACCGAGCGTTGGAGTTATCTTGGTCGGGTTCGGACCCGGAATGACACATGGTGGGTTGTGTTTGATGAGTTGGGCTTAGCCCGATTCGGTTCGAACGCGAATCATCGCTTTTATATGACCAAGCTGTGACTAAGTTATGTGAACTAGGTCCGTTGAAACAACTTTTTGGTAATGTTTGCTCTCAAAAAATTTTGATCGGACTATGTGTCTGATTGGATTTTGTGATAGAAGCGAACGAACTTGAAAGTTATATGATACATCGACCTACGTGGCCCTTCATCTAATAAAGAGCGATGATGAGTCCTAAGTTATGTTGATACATTCACATACGGACTGAGCTCTCTAAAATTCTTTTTCAAAGAATTTGTTTTTCAAGGATGTTTAACCTTGTTTGAATATCGTTTTACTTGAAAATTGAGCGGATTTAAATAATTCAATCGTGAGTTGTTTAAAATTATTTTGAGTTAACGGATAGTTATTGTGTATAACTTATTAACTTAAAATGGAAAATTGACTTTATGTAAGTTAATTAAAATCTGAGAAATAAATCTTTTATGTAAACATTGTATTAGAGATAAGAATTCGGGATGCATCTCTGAATCTTGCGAATAATTTCTTGTTTTTACTACTAACGTGGTGATGTACTTAAAATTATGAAAAGACACTTGATTTGTTTGAGTGTGATTGCAAGATAATTGACGGAGGGAAAGTCGTTGATTTCCCTCGCCAAAAATTATTCCCAAACAAACAAACTAGTATAGTATGCAAGTAAGGGGTCGAACCCTAGAGAATCAAGTATTTCTAAATATTGTGTATTTATCAATATAAAAGAAACGATTTTTATGAATGAAAATAAAAGAAAATAATATTGACAAAAGCAAATAAAGGATAGAAGAAAAGCGTTTCCACCTACAAGTTCTCGACTTTGGTTGGTTTTATTGATCATCGAATCCTTTTCAAGTTATTATCTTTTCCTACGAATTCCTCCCGTCTTGGTTTATATAGATTAAAAGTCCTACGAGTCCAATTAATCCCTTACACCTCAATGCAACATTAACACGGTCAAGATTTAACAAAGAGATAGCAAATAGTCCCAAGAACTTGAGCATATAAATAACACCAATTAAACATGTTAAATCAATGTTTAAGATATATGTCAACTCCCTACATAGTCATGCTTCAAACACGGAATCCACAATCTTATGCGTGCTACTACGGAAATAACACAAATACGAAAGTATTAAATCCTAGCAAGAAATCAATATTATCAAGGTAGCTAATCAAGATAACATCAATAACATAATCAATATCGCACAAAGACGTTGAAAGAATTATAGAGGAAAAATAACTTAAATTAGAAACTCACAAAACCACCAACCAAGTCTCGAAAGTGTAGGCGGAAACTAGAAAATTAGCCAAACATGGCTTACCTAAGCTTTCTTCTCTTTAATGGTGATTTCTCTACTTGGAATTTAAATTAGAAAACTAACCCTAGAACATCCTATTTATAAGCCTAATCTCTTCCATAAATAAGGTAAAAGATAGATAAACTAGATAGAAACTTCCTAAACAAACTAGATAGAAGAGAGACTTTCCAAATTTAATTCAGCGTCAAATTCCACTGGCAGCGAAAATTTCCGCTGGCAGCGAATGGCCTCAATCAAGCTCCTGTTGGATTTTCGCTACCACCTCGCTACCACACTCGCTGGCAGCGAATTTTCTCAAGCTCCTCGGGTACTTCCTTTCCGCTTTCGCGAGCCGCTTCTTCCGCTGCAGCGAGTTCGTCGATTCGCACGTGCGAGAGACCCCTTCCGCTGGAGCGAGTCGGCGAGCTCCGTCATCTTGGTGCATCCCGCTGGCAGCGAGGATTTCCGCGGCAGCGAGTGGCTCGCTGCAGCGAGTCTAGTTGCTGGCAGCGAATGCTGCCTGGTTGGCCGGGCTGACTCGACTCGCTGGCAGCGAACTCCATTAGCTGGCAGCAAGACGCGCCGGCTCCTGGACATGCTCCTGATGACTAGACTCGCTGGCAGCGAGATCCCATCCGCTGGCAGCGAGACGTGCCCAGGGACTTGCTCAGACATGATGTCTTTGACTTGATTCGCTGCAGCAGAAATCCATTCGCTGATAGCCAAAATCCAGTAGAACACCATCATGTAGATCTTTGAAAGAGCTTTCCAACGCATGCTCATATGCGTCGATCGGACATCCGAGGCCTCCGGAAAGTGCGTTACAAGTTCAGCTCGCCGAGCGGACAGCTTTCGCGACTCGCCCTCGTTTTCGCTCTTAGACCTCGATTTCGTGCTTCGTTGCTCCTTAGGTTGTTCCACTCTCTTCGAGACTTCTTCCTTAAGCTCTCTCAAGTCTCGTCTTATCCTCTTTTAGCTCCGTTCCTTGTGTTCTTTGCCTCGGATCTACGAATCTACATAAAACCATCGAAATAGCGTAGATTCCGAACTTTTCCACAAAACGAGCGCTAATCTAATTAACAATAAAACATGAATATATGACAATGAAATGCATCTAAAATAACTTATAATGCCTATTGGAATACGCCTTATCAAACTCCCCCACACTTAACCTTTTGCTTGTCCTCAAGCAATACAAAGACAAGAGCAAAACCATCATACGACACATATAATCTTCAAGCACTAACCTTGTCAAAAGCAACGTCAAAGTGGAGGAGCCATGAACATGAAAGTTAACATCCTAGCAAGTATATGAGCGATTCAAAGTAAAGGCACATCTAGTCCAACCTCACCGGGATAATGTGTTTACTCTCACTCTCATGTGTTTAGGCTTAACAATATTTCTCTCGACCCATTCCAAAATGCAAAAAGCTACATAGAAATTGACACATATATCACATATTCTCCACCGTGGATGCCATCACTTATAAGAAACATCAAGAGGTCTTTTATCAAGGTTGTAATGGGGCTTGGTAAGGAATTAAGGTAGGAAAATATTTAGGCTTGTGGTGCTAAAAATCCGGGAAAAAGGGATCCATAAGAACAACCGGAAGAACACTACAAATCAAATACTTCCAAAACCAAAATAACTCAAACTTTCACTCACAAAATACTCAACTAAAGAACTTTCACTCAACCATACATATTTTTCTCCAACTCCCACATACATAATAAAGATAAAAGGCTCTTATTCATTTTTTTATTTCTTTTCTTTTTTTTTTCATTTTTTTCTTCTTCTTTTTTTTTCCTCGATTTTTCTTCTAGAGCCAAAAATACAATAATGCACAATGCGAGGAATGAAACCAAAATTACATAATAATCCAAAACTTGTAACTTTCTCAACAATATTCTCTCTTCCACTCAAACATATCAACCATTCACCAATTCTAATCCTAATCCCCGGATAGGGTAAGGCTCATCATCGGCTAGGATAAATTTTATGGAGCTTCAAAGAAAAGGCTAAGGCTCAAATTTGGCTACAAACAAAGGACACATATGTAGGGTGGATATGGATAATAATATGGCTAAGAAAATCATGCCTCTATCATTTGAAACTCATAAGCAATAAACATATAAAATCGGCCTCAAATATAGATAACAATGTCAATCTCAAGAGGTAATTGCATAAGGAGAGTATAATGTCACACAAGAAAGCAAAAGGGAATAAATATATCAAATATCCCTATAAGGCCAAAATTCTCACTAGGACAATATTTTGTTGGATTTCAATAATGCCCAAAACTAAGAATCATACTTGCTCAATTGAACTAAAAAGTCATGCTCCAATAAAAATCATCTCAAGTATGTGACAAGGCTAGACAATTCAATCATATTATGGAACATATATGGTAAAACTCATAAAAATAGAATAGAGGACAAACTAAGCCAAGATGGGTATTTGAATAACACATATATGCAATGCATGATATTTTTGGATTTTTTATTTTTCAATTTTTTTCACTTTTTTTTATGCAATAAATTAACAAAAAGAATAAACATGAATGCATAACGGAAAAAATAAATAAGAATGGATGCATAAATCTATGAATGCAACCCTCCCCCACACTTAAACTCTTCATTGTCCTCAATGAAAATCAAAGACAACAAATCATAAAAATATGAGAGAAAAAGGGTAAAGAATAACTCACTTTTTTGGAAAAGTTTTGGCGGTGAAGGTGACGAATTTTTGAAAGAAGAACGATGAAGAACGACAATGACGGAGACTAATGAACCACGAGCACCGATGAATGAAGATGACGAAGAATGAATAAGATCAACGGTGACGACAATGGACGAAGACTGGGCATGCACCATGGGAGCGGTTGATCAGGCCGCAGACAAGGCTAATGCTAGCTTCGTACACTAGGCATCACTGCTGGATTCGCTGGCAGCGAGTTTTGGTTCACTGGCAGCGGATGAAATCAGCTCCTGTGACATCTGGGCGGCTGGACTCGCTGGTAGCGAATCATTATTCGCTGGCAGCGAATTGAGCCCAGATTCTCTATTCTTCGATCTTTTCTTTTTTTTTTTGTTTTTTTTTCCTGCATGGTTATCTCAAAATATCCGAAAGCATCTATCTACCACATAAAATAATTAGGAAATTTCTAATTTATTAAACAACAAAACTAATTAACTAACTATGAGTTGAAATAACTAATTTAGGAAAACTTACCTCGGGTTGCCTCCCGAGAAGCGTCCTTGTTTATCGTCATAGACTTGACGGTTTATTCGTCCATGTGTTCAAGACTCACTCGGACATTGCCAACGCCCTCTTTAGCAAATCGAACTCCGATGCACACCATCTAGGTAGGCGAGCACCACATATGAAGAAGCCGAAGTCAAAAGATGTGATGTTGAAGAAGGTCTCCAACTCTTCATATGCTCGAGCGTGATTTCCCGTCGAGGTTATGTAGTACCACCAACACAGTTCCGTTGGTGGTTTGTTGAAGTAATGCTCCCAAGGATCTACATATTCACCAAAATCCACAAAAGTGTAAGAAATATCATTACCTTGCTTGGGAGCCATAGAAATCGGCTCCGGACTTGGTTCCTTAATGGATGAGTTGGGGATGATTTCTATAGGTGGAGTAGGTGACAAAATACATGGTTCCTCATGCGTGCACTCATGAGACTCAATGTCAAGGGTCATCGGGTTCCCTTCTCCATCTTCGATTGAACCATTGGAGCTTGCGTCTTGGCTTCCATCATGTATCTCGTCCGCCATTGGTTTGAAAGGTAAGGGCATGGATGCCAACTTGTAGTCTTCTTCCACATTCGCCATGTCACCCACGCAAAGGAAAAGATCCCACAATTCCGACCAATCCAAACCGTAAAATCCTTCATCTTTCAATGATTGGGCGAATTCTCGTATCTCGGGAAGCATGTCATCTTGAACGCAAAGTACTTGTTCTTTCAAATCATCTTGGATACCCCGTGAAGCACGGTCGTCCACTAAATCTTGCACTCTTGCGAGGTAATGGTGAAAGTATTCTCCCTAGTATTGCCATAACTCCAACTCCATTGCAAACAATTAGAAACGAGGTGTCGTGAACCGTAAGATAGGTCCACGACGGGGTTATATATATATATAAATTAATAAATACACAAAACAAAGAAATAAACTTGATTCCCCGACAACGACGCCAATTTGACGGAGGGAAAGTCGTTGATTTCCCTCGCCAAAAATTATTCCCAAACAAACAAACTAGTATAGTATGCAAGTAAGGGGTCGAACCCTAGAGAATCAAGTATTTCTAAATATTGTGTATTTATCAATATAAAAGAAACGATTTTTATGAATGAAAATAAAAGAAAATAATATTGACAAAAGCAAATAAAGGATAGAAGAAAAGCGTTTCCACCTACAAGTTCTCGACTTTGGTTGGTTTTATTGATCATCGAATCCTTTTCAAGTTATTATCTTTTCCTACGAATTCCTCCCCTCTTGGTTTATATAGATTAAAAGTCCTACGAGTCCAATTAATCCCTTACACCTCAATGCAACCTTAACACGGTCAAGATTTAACAAAGAGATAGCAAATAGTCCCAAGAACTTGAGCATATAAATAACACTAATTAAACACGGTAAATCAATGTTTAAGATATATGTCAACTCCCTACATAGTCATGCTTCAAACACGGAATCCACAATCTTATGCGTGCTACTACGGAAATAACATAAATACGAAAGTATTAAATCCTAGCAAGAAATCAATATTATCAAGGTAGCTAATCAAGATAACATCAATAACATAATCAATATCGCACAAAGACGTTGAAAGAATTATAGAGGAAAAATAACTTAAATTAGAAACTCACAAAACCACCAACCAAGTCTCGAAAGTGTAGGCGGAAACTAGAAAATTAGCCAAACATGGCTTACCTAAGCTTTCTTCTCTTTAATGGTGATTTCTCTACTTGGAATTTAAATTAGAAAACTAACCCTAGAACATCCTATTTATAAGCCTAATCTCTTCCATAAATAAGGTAAAAGATAGATAAACTAGATAGAAACTTTCTAAACAAACTAGATAGAAGATAGACTTTTCAAATTTAATTCAGCGTCAAATTCCGCTGGCAGCGAATGGCCTCAATCAAGCTCCTGTTGGATTTTCGCTACAACCTCACTACCACACTCGCTGGCAGCGAATGTCCATGCCTTAGAATTTTCTCAAGCTCCTCGGGTACTTCCTTTCCGCTTTCGCGAGCCGTTTCTTCTGCTGCAGCGAGATCGTCGATCCGCAGGTGCAAGAGACCCCTTCCGCTAGAGCGAGTCGGCGAGCTCCGTCATCTTGGTGCATCCCGCTGGCAGCGAGGATTTTCGTGGCAGCGAGTGGCTCGCTGCAGCGAGTCTAGTCGCTGGCAGCGAATGCTGCCTGGTCGGCCGGGCTGACTCGACTCGCTGGCAGCGAACTCCATTCGCTGGCAGCGAGACACGCTGACTCCTGGACATGCTCCTGATTACTAGACTCGCTGGCAGCGAGATCCCATCCGCTGGCAGCGAGACGTGCCCAGGGACTTGCTCAGACATGATGTCTTTGACTTGATTCGCTGCATCAGAAATCCATTCGCTTACAGCGAAAATCCAGTAGAACAGTATCACGTAGATCTTCGAAAGAGCTTTCCAACGCATGCTCATATGCGTCGATCGGACATCCGAGGCCTCCGGAAAGTGCGTTACAAGTTCAGCTCGCCGAGCGGACAGCTTTCGCGACTCGCCCTCGTTTTCGCTCTTAGACCTCGATTTCGTGCTTCGTTGCTCCTTAGGTTGTTCCACTCTCTTCGAGACTTCTTTTCCGCTTTCGCGAGCCTAATCTCTTCCATAAATAAGGTAAAAGATAGATAAACTAGATAGAAACTTTCTAAACAAACTAGATAGAAGATAGACTTTCCAAATTTAATTCAGCGTCAAATTCCGCTGGCAGCGAAAATTTCCGCTGGCAGCGAATGGCCTCAATCAAGCTCCTGTTGGATTTTCGCTACCACCTCGCTACCACACTCGCTGGCAGCGAATGTCCATGCCTTAGAATTTTCTCAAGCTCCTCGGGTACTTCCTTTCCGCTTTCGCGAGCCGCTTCTTCCGCTGCAGCGAGTTCGTCGATCCGCACGTGCGAGAGACCCCTTCCGCTGGAGCGAGTCGGCGAGCTCCTTCATCTTGGTGCATCCCGTTGGCAGCGAGGATTTTCGCGGCAGCGAGTCTAGTTGCTGGCAGCGAATGCTGCCTAGTTGGCCGGGCTGACTCGACTCGCTGGCAGCGAACTCCATTAGCTGGCAGCGAGACGCGCCGGCTCCTGGACATGCTCCTGATGACTAGACTCGCTGGCAGCGAGATCCCATCCGCTGGCAGCGAGACGTGCCCAGGGACTTGCTCAGACATGATGTCTTTGACTTGATTCGCTGCAGCAGAAATCCATTCGCTGACAGCGAAAATCCAATAGAACACCATCACGTAGATCTTTGAAAGAGCTTTCCAACGCATGCTCATATGCGTCGATCGGACATCCGAGGCCTCCGGAAAGTGCGTTACAAGTTCAGCTCGCCGAGCGGACAGCTTTCGCGACTCGCCCTCGTTTTCGCTCTTAGACCTCGATTTCGTGCTTCGTTGCTCCATAGGTTGTTCCACTCTCTTCGGGACTTCTTCCTTAAGCTCTCTCAAGTCTCCTCTTATCCTTTTTTAGCTCCGTTCCTTGTGTTCTTTGCCTCGGATCTACAAATCTACATAAAACCATCGAAATAGCGTAGATTCTGAACTTTTCCACAAAACGAGCGCTAATCTAATTAACAATAAAACATGAATATATGACAATGAAATGCATCTAAAATAACTTATAATGCCTATTGGAATACGCCTTATCAATAATCGAGCAAGTAATTCATTTGTTAAATGGATGAAATATGTTCAGTAATTTTGAATAGCGTTTTTAAACGTAGTTCCAAAAATTCTGAATAAATCTTAAGGGGTAAGGACCTATATGTCTAGGATCTTGAAAGTCGATAGTCCTAATGAAGACATGTTATCTGACTTTGCTCGATTAGAATGGATTTTTTCCGGTGTATATCCATATGTTGGACATACAAATAAAGTGAGCTGGTGTTGAGTACTTCGGGTACGTCAACAGTAATGTAGTTCCCTTGAAAATTAGAAAATGAGCAGGTGGACTTGATGAGAGTTCAACTCTTGAGTCCTAGGCTTTAAAAATTATTCTCTAATTTGTAAAGCTCACTTTGAATTTTCTCAGATCAAGAGAGTTGTAAAACTAAATTTCATTGTTCTAAGGCATTTTCATGCTAAGGAAGATTGTCATTTAGTATACTCTGTTTCACTTAGGGACATGGTCCTAGTGGGAGCAAATCTTTAGACTGACTCGCACAGTTCAGAAGATAATTTTAAACGTATGTTGTTTGGAAATCGTCATACGGACGATTATGTCGTCAGGAATCTATGTTCTAACGGAGTGGATTTCATGATATTAATATGTTTTTGCTTCGAAGGTCATGGTAAATGATGATATGTGTTGTTTTGTGCTTCGTGCATGAACGGTAACATGTTTCTGGTCAATGGTGCTAGACGGGTAATATACTCATTTCACTGATCTGAATCAGAAGTTAGCAGAACTGAGATTACATCGATTTATATCGTAGTAATAAAAGTTTAGCTTTCCTGAAAATGTCAGGGGCTTCTGATGTTTCCTTACAAAGACCATGTGATGTCATGATGCTAGTAATGGAACATGCCTTGAGATCTTATTGGATTTCGTTTCCAATGTTATGATCATAAGTTTGCTGATTTTGTTTCAGTAACAAGAGGTTAAATTTGTCACTTTTGTGATAATGGTTGCAAATATGATTTGTAACTTATGCATAATCTGATTATTAGGAATAAGCAAGTCGTTGCTAGGTCCAAATGATGAAGTTGCAATCTACTTGGTTCAAGTTGATCACTAGGCAACTAGATCAGATGATATACCCAAGGATTGGTGCTGAACTTCGAAGTTTAGCTGAAGCCAATCGTATAAGATGATGTCAAGATCAGATCTTGACATTTTCTAATCCTCAATGAATTGTTGTAATTCATGAGAAGTGTCACTATGGAAGCATAGTTTAACGACTTTGCAAAGTGATAAAGGGTAAATGAAATGCATACTCTAAAAAGGTATTCTACTAGCGAGTGGGAGAAAATGTTCAACGGAACCTGAGAAAAGACAGAGTCGTCAGAAGAGGAAGTTTCCTTATCTGAAAATGATATGACACACCTTGGGGTATGTCTAGGATGATCATTGTGGGATTGTCCAAAGAGATTAGATGCTTATTGCATTAAGCACTTCTCTTGAGGCTTGAAGGGTAATCTGTTACTTGTAACAGATCACTACATTTTTTGTAGATTGCGTTCTACAAAATTTAGAAGCTTAAAGCACAAATTCTATTGCGTTGTTTGAATTTCATGATCTCCTAAGATCAATATGGATCTAAGGGTGTATAAATGGATGTTGATATACAAGGTGAACTTGCTGGTTAACATATATCCATGCTTTCTCTCACATTGAGTGATGGAGAAATCAGATGAAATTCAAAAAGTTTTCCTGTCTTAAATTCTTCTATTGACTGAAGTTGTCCGAAATGGTCAAATCCGAGCACCAAGCATTGGTTTCTGTTGAGTGCGTATTGTGCTGATTTGTGGAGTAGTTCATTTGTTGGACAATCCTTGGTCAGTTACTTCTTGGAGATGGCAGAAGTGTCATATTAAAGGCTAAAGACATAAGATGATCTCTGGGAGATGTACTTATGATTAAGGGTCACTTGGTGAACCTTAAAATGTAGAATAAGCTTAGCAGCTAGTTCTTGAAAATTTTAGCCTTATCTGTTTAGTTGCATCAAATCCATTTGGATAAAAGGTAACATGTAGAATGTGTGTACTAGGCATGAGGCTAGGTACATGATCACATTCTTAAATCATCTTGGAAATGCGAACTTCTAAGATTGATGAGAGCAATCTGATAAGGAAAATGAGTTTTCGTAGCTCAGGGATTCTTAATCATGATTGAGAGACAGTTGTTAAGACAACTTAGAATGAGTTTTGATTGATGAAACCACAACATAGCCTCTGGTAGTTCAGTTTTTACATTATCTTATGATAGTTGTGATACAAGTTGTCTTGCCACATTAACATTCTGGATATTCTAGGTCAAACGTGATCTAGTGTTCCTGAGAATGTTCAGAGCTAAAGAAGTTTCGTTCTTGGCTCACAACTTGTTGAACAAATGTGTTTCGAGTTCAGGATTTTCATCTAAAACGATTGTGAGCATATCGAAACCACTTTAGAGTGGGAGTTGTTTTGAACACGAGGTATCTCAGAAACACATTAGATGTGGTTGCTCCAAAAGTATCCAAATGAGACAGCGCCAATCACAACTGGAGTATGTGATTTGATGGTAAATCTAAGGCACAACTAGAGGATGGTGATGACAGATAATGAGTCTATGGAATTAAGAAGCCATGTTTTGAACCGGTTTCTATTCTGCCCAGACATAAAGCAATGAGATAATTGGGTTCTTAAAGCTTTATAGGCGGAATGATCCATTGAGAGTTATACCCTAGATCAAGAGAGTTAGGTTGGAACCTTCTCTCTACATGGTTAGATTGTGTTCAATCAGACCGAAGAATGGCTACAAAAGCTTGTATCTGTTTACAAGTTAACCTAGATAACAATGTTTTTCCCAGTGGGAGGACTTCTGGAAATTCGTTTTTTAGAAAAGTTTCTGCTAAGGTTTTGAGAAAGACTCTAGTCTTGTACTCACACCTATGTAAGCATTGAAACATGCATCTAGATGACAATGATAAGATGTTTTGTAACTTGCGTTCAAAATATGAATCATTGTAAGTATGTCATATTGGAAATTTTAACTTTCTTATGTTGCAGATGACACACTGATAGCCTGTTATGTTGTGATTCTAGCCTGACAACTTTGATACAATTGTCAGCTGAATCTGTTACATAGAAATTGGGTAGTTGTCTATGAGGTTATTTTGTATAATCTCAGGGATGCCATTCTCATATATGGAAATGTATAAATGGACTTAGATAGAAAGTAGATTAAGTGAGGAACACTTGAGAAACTGAGTGCAATCTCGCATTCTGTTGTATGCTGAGATGAGACAAGCGAACATGTGTTTGTTTACAAACTTATTCGAGTCTTATGCACTGAACACAGTAAATGATTGCAAAAGCACTCTTGTAAGTTGTGTATTGTGTTATGGTGGATGATGTCTATGTCCATGTTGAAACATAGATATGGATCTTAGTTATCTAATGGAGGAGACACTGATGTATGTATCAACATCAGTCCGTAGGTCTTATCTCCAATGAGAAGAGATGTTGATGTCTAGCAAGAAACTGTCTTGCTTATCCTTCCACCACGGAAGCTGAGGTTCTTACATCATCAGTAGCTTCCGAGGAGATTATGGAAAAAGATTCTCCTGAAAACATAAAATTTGGTTGTGGCGAAATATGGTGAGCGGATGTCATGACTATGAGTTGTGACTGATCATTTTTTTCAATACCAGGATTTCCAAAGGATGTTGGAGATCAAATGATATTCAGATCAAACCATGTCTAGTCAGAGAGACGTTGTTCAAGAACAACGTTGTCATAATATGTTTGACTCTTGATGGTTATGTGAGCCACCTCTTTGATTTGAGTTTTTAGCAAGTAGGAGACTTTGGTCTTAACTCATATGCTGTGCCATTGACATGGTGAAAACTGGTGATGTAAATATGAAATATGTTACATGTCACTGAACCATAGTTTGTTCTCTCACACGAACAAACGTTCCTATAAGTGTTCGTCACTGTAGGTGTAAGGTATCTCAATTCTTATGGGAACGAAATGAGATGATAACCGCCTTGACTATCTTTGGATGTCAAGATGAAGTCTCTCCGGTTGGGAAAGACTGAATGGGTAATTTATAGCGAGTCATTCATATGACTCGTAACTATGCTCCTGCGCCCATTGGTTCAGAATAGCAAGGTGTTGTAGGGTAAATAGTTCTCAAGTCTGCGTGACTATGAGATGAACACCTTTACAAGTTGAGTGGACAACACTTTAGAGAAGCGCTCCCTGTAGCACACTGTTATACTAGTGTGTGCTAGTCGACCCTATGAGGCGATAGATTGATCCCATCTCTATCACTGTGTGAGCTAAGATGTATGTAAACATGGCAACCCTTAGTGACTAACGGCTTGGGTTACTGATTGTGGTGGTGATGTGCTACTTTGGTTGTGTTCTGATGGCCATGAGTGATGCGGTCTAAGTGGGGCACTTCTGGGAAAGTGGTCATCATTTACATGAAAGTAATGCCAATGCGAAAGGAAGGTATTATGAGTAATCGTTGACAAAAATGGGATTTGCTGGATCCGGCAGTTACGTACTGTTGTGAATCGCCATTACAGTTGAACAAAACTGAGAGGGATCCAGTTTTGTGTATCAACTAGACCGATGAAAGATAATCCTAGGGATGCAGCAATACTTTTCAACTAACGTTGTGACCTAGTCCCTAGCGGGATTTTTATGCAGGTAGTGTTGCCGGGTCGCACGGCCTATACACGACGAGTATGAGAATGAGTTTTGGAGGAACGTATTCTTTTGTGCGAGTGGGAGATGTTAGAATTATTTTATAATTCAGACATTATTTTATATACGCCCAAAAGATAATTAAATAGCCTAATTTACGTAATTAGGTAAGTAATCCTTATTCGTTAAGAATTACCTAATATTAGAATTAATAATATATATTCGTTATATATTAATTTATCTAATATATAAAGAGATAAATAAGAGAGACTCCTCTCTCCTGATCTCAAACCCTAGAGAGTCTATTCGTCAGACGTTCTCTCAAGAAAAGAAATCCCACAGAGAACTCTCCTCCCTGATGCTCTCCCATGGTGTGTAGGCTGTGAATCGTAGGTTCTCCACTGCTCCTGAATCTCTAACTAGATTTAGGGCTTTGGAGATCTACCCGGTGATCAAATTCGAAGGCAAGACGATCTAGATTCCGCTTCCGCTATTCGAGGTAATCCGTATATCTCACAAATTCTAACACTATCTATACACATTCTTCTTTGTGTATATTTGAGACTACATTCAAGGCTTCATGAAATTGTAAGGTGTTCTATCGATATCAATTTCGCATAGCATCTCCAATAACTCTTAATAAAACAAAATAGAGAGAATTAAGTTTTGTAAAGAAAATAGAGCTTCTAATACTCTTTCCGTTAATTAAAATATGAAGTTGTACTATTTACGTATATATTTTTAGGGTAATTTAGGTAAATAGACATTTAGGAATATTAAATTAGGTAATTATACCTCTAAAAAAAAGTTTAGATGTAGCCTTCTCAAATGGAGTATTAATGAGTCAATGGTCAACTTATTTGACCGTCGAGCAGTCAATGTTGACAGTTAATCGACTCATTTAGATTTTTTTTAAGTGATGGCTTTTTTTATAATATCACCGTTGATCACTGATGCCATTTTTTTACGTAATTTTTTTTACCGTGATGTCATTTTTTAATGATATTTTTATTGAGAAACTTTTTGCCACGTGCACTATTTTCGGCCTAATTAGCGGAATGTCTAAGGTTTGGGACAAATTGTGAAATTGTCCATCTCCCCCATTGCACCATCACAAGAAACGGATGACAGTGGGCAGAAAGAGGGAGACGACCCCAAATTCCTTGAACTCCTTCCCTCCCGATCTTCTTCCCTTCAGATCTCCACCGGAGGCTGCCTCCATCTTCCTTCTCTCCTCTTGGTTGCCACCATCACCGGCAGAATCAAAGAGGAAGAATCCCCTTCGAGGAATCGAAGAGGAAGAATCGTCGAGTAATCGAAGAGCTGGAGGAGGAAGATCCGACTTCAGGTGGACAAATGCAGCGTTTTTGGTTCCGATTGTTGTCGTTCTTACCAGTACGTGCTGGCATCCGAACCCCATGGCTTCATTTGTTGATTGTCTGATATGTGCGCAGATCTATTGTGCTTAGATATGAATCTGAATTCCAGTTGCATTGGCATTCAGATTCCAATCGATGTGGTGGTTCAATCGGTGGTTCAGTCAACGTGAGCATTCAGATCCCAATTGCAATCGACCACAGCGAGCGAGATCGCCAAGGTCGAGCAGCCGGAGCGAGCGATCGAGGGAGCGACCGGAGCGACGGCATCCTCTAAAATCCGAGATCTCCTCGGTGGATCCAGATCCGAGAGAACAGAAGGTACCTTTTTCCTCGCAGTTGTGCTTCTGTTAGTGGAGTTTTGTGGGAGGTTGTGCTCAAATCCGTAGGAGGTTGTGCTCAGATCCAGCCGATTTCTCCAGCTTTAGATCTCCGGCTTGCTCATATTTGTGGAGGTTGAGCTAAGATCCGACCGATTGCTCAGATATGTGGAGGCCTGGAGGTTTCAGATCTCCGGCTTCGAGATCATAGGATTTAGATCTTCCAGCAACACTGGGGGGAGGAAGTGAAAAGTAGGGTTGAGCGGCGTTCATCAATTAGGTTAACTTAGAGAAATTACAAAATTTGTCCGCTATTTTATATTGTGAATTTTTTACCACAATACTACATTTGCCCCATTAAATTATATTTGCACAACAAAATATTATATGAGCACAACATACTATTATAGTTGCACAACGAAAAGTGATGAAACGAAAAAAGGGCGGGGGGGGGGGGGGGGGGGATATATATTATATTTGCACAATAAAATGTTATATTTTCACAACATATATACTGTTATATTTGCACTAGTACAACATACTATTATATTTGCACGACAAAATGTGGAAAAAAAAAATACTAGACTTGGGTTATATTTGCACAACATACGGTTATATTTGCACAAAAACAACATACTCTTATATTTGCACAACAAAATGTAAAAAAAAAAAGACTTGGGAAGGGGATGGACAATTCACTAATTTTTCCAAAGGTGTGGATAAACCACCAATTAAGACATGTTTTTGAACCTTTTGCAAACACCCCCTTTTTTATTTAATGTGATGCAACTTTTCAAAGTAGTATTTTGATGCCACTTTGTTAAGGCGTAAAAAAGTATTTATCAATATAATAAGAACAAGGTAATTAAATTTCCAACATCTAATATTTATTAACTAAATGCCCACTGGTAACCCCCTATCCCATGCCCGTGCCTCTTAACGCCCCGATTTTGCTCAGAAATCTCCAATTACCCCGCGCTAATGTCAGGCTCCCATTTCAATTCCCTTCAAAATTTCGCAACCGATTTTGATTACATTTCGTTTGTCATCATAATCTATTCGAATATTCTTTTCAACATAATTACCACATATTTTCTTCTTTAGTCAGCATGTGTATTCATCATAATATCATCACATGTTGACTAAATAATTTCCCTTGTTAGCATAATCAACACACATCAACACATATTTCCGACTAAAAAACCTTTTATCCGCATATATATATATATATATATATATATATATATATATATATATATAGGGATTGGTTCAAGAGTGCACACATCTTATAGTGTACCTTGTGCACAAATCTTGACCTTTAATTAAGAGCAATTGATGGTTAAGATTAATTAGGTTTTTCTTGCTATTTTTTTAATTAAAAAATATGGGACCCACCAGAAAAATTCCTTACCTGCCTTAATGCGGCGCGTGTGCAGTGATCCATCTCCCTTTTTTTTTCTTCCGAATGATTGAAATCTCTCTCTCTCTCTCTCTCTCCAAATTGCCATTCCCCTTTTTTTTTTAGTTCACACATGAGTGATCTTTTGGTGTACGGCGTAACCACCTGATTTGGTTTGTGTTTGAAATTTATCAATTTAACCAAATAATATTTCATATCATCACGAATTATGTTATGTTGTATTTTTTTCCATCCAGTTTATATAAACATTAACCAATTCCACTGAATATTTTTTTACGTACAACCGAATAATGTTTTTTTTTTCCATCAGATCAAATTCAAATGAAAGAAACCTTAACTCCCTACACAATACTTACGATTTATACGAATAATGCTTTATATTTCACCGAATAATCTCATAGTTCATATGTTGCGATAAAAAAATGTCTTTTATAAACGAATAATCACTACAAATTCATCGAATAATGTCGGTATCCCACCGAATAATGTTTCATGTGCAACGCATAAAATTAACCATCTAAGATTTCTCTAAAAAAATGAGAATTGTAATGAATAATATTTAAATATTCAGCGAATAATACTTATATTCAGAACTAAATAATATCGAAATCCTTAAAACTCAATCACACATTGATTTCGAATTACAAAATCCACACATTCCATTGAATAAATATTCAGAATTCAACGAATAATATGGATCGACAAATATAACAAGGAATGTTAACCTGATGATCTAAAATTTTATAGATGTACCTCCTTAGCCTCCTCTTCCCATTGCAATCCAATATTACTAATTACAGATAAGAAGAATAGGGATTTTGTTTAGGAATCAAGGCAGTAGCAAGCAACCAGGCGAGGCGCCGGAGGACATCGGGACCTTAGCAGTCAGCACCCGCCTCTTCATCATCGGTGGTTGATCCTGGAGCTGAGGAGCGCCCATTCGAGGCGGAGGCGAGGAGGACATTCAGTGGGGAGGCAAGGTGGCGGAGGCAAGACGATGATTCAGCGGTGAGGCAAGGCGAGGCAGAGACGAGCCCAGACGAGGCGGATGTCCGATCGAAGGTGCTCAGACACCTCGGAATCTGAAGCTCAATATCAGGCTTTGTCCCAATCGAAGGTCGTCGGTTGTACGAGAGTAGTGCAATGACGGCGGGGACGACGATGGGATACGATGGCCGGGTCGTCGGTTGTACGAGATCTAGCCTGAATCCCTGTTTCCGAGCCGCCAGCCTCGCCTCCATCGCCACCACCGGCCATCTGGACTCGATTCCGATCACGCCTCTGCCTTCCCTCCCTGCCGAATCATCTCCTCCCCGCCTCGCCTGGATCTCTTCGCTTGCAGGAAGCGATTTGGGATTAGGGATTTATTTTCCCCACCAAACACGCGCTACACGCTCTTTTATTGAGATTTAGATTAATTGTCAACAATTTTTTTTTAAAACTCAAGGGACACGTGGTAATATCTCATCCATCCGTTCCATTTAGATCAAAGGTTCAGATTTGTGCACAAAGTACACCCTAAACCTTGTGTACAACTTATCCATACTATATATATATATATATATTTGGTTCCGATGTAGTCAGCCCTTAACGTGTATCATGTACATAAATCTGAGCCGTTGATTAGATGAAATTGATGGCTGAGATTAAAAGGCAATTTTAGCTTTTTTTTAATTAAAAATCAGTGGGACCTACATTTTTTCTTGCCCACTTGCTGAATTGGGGGGGTGTGTGATGCACTCTCTTGAAATTATTTGATGGTATATCTGGATTATTCGATCGTATCGACGGATTATGCGGTGGTATCGATGGACTATTCTAATTGGCTACCACCTTGAAAACGCCATAAACTTTTAACTAATAATTATTCTATGATATCGCTTGATTATTCGATGGTATAGCTTAATTATTCGATGATGTTACAATATTATTCGGTTACTTATGTCATTTTAACAAATAACTAAATATTATTCGATAGTATTGCTGGATTATTCGATGGTATCACGTGATTATTCGATAGTATAGATGCATTTTTCATTCATATGAATGCCAACCTAAAAAAAAATCATATCCTTAAACACAAAATCGGTTCATACACCTGAATAATTCGCTCCATACACCTGAATAATTCGGCTTTTCTACCGAATACCTCTAAGATTGAATAATGAACCGACAATTCAGGAAATTACAAGCAATTAACAATGAAATTGAAATTGCAGGCAACTTAACCTTCAGCATTCAACCGTCAAAAATAAAATTGCAAGCAACCGAGGGTATCGCTTGATTATTCGATTGTATAACTTAATTATTCGACGGTGTTATAGGATTATTCGGTTACTTTTTCCGTTTTAACAACTAACTAAAAATTATTCGATGATATCGTTGAATTATTCAATAATATCACATGATTATTCGATATTATAGCTTAATTATTCGATCATATCTCACGCAATCAAACTACATATTTGCAACAAACGAAATAGATTTCAAACAAACGAATTACAAAGAGGACTCGATGGAAAGTGCTAATCAGATTAATATTTCATGTGGCACACCAGTACACCAGTACCCCACCAATTCACAATTGCAATCACAATTAGCAATGGTTGAGCAACTGCAATTGAAATCGCACGAGTGGGCAACTATGAAAAGAGTATTAATTCACAATTGAAATCACAATTCACAATTGAAAATAAAATCACAATTCACAATTGAAATCACACCGTTGTCTGTACTGTACCTCCAGTGCACACCAGTACACCACCATTTCACTATATCGTAGGGAGAGAAAGACATACAGTGACGCAGGAGTGGGCAATCAGACGAGAGCACTCGAGTATAGACCTGAACGATATTCACAGAGCATTCGAGCACCACAAGCCCTTCCAATATGCGTCATCGCATCTGCCCTTTCAATCGTCTGCCTTACCAGCCCTTCCATTGCCGTTATCGCCGCAATCGCATCCGCCTTTCCAGTCGAAGCTCAATTCGGAACCGCTTTCGCTTTCGCCTGATCGACGGAGTCCCAAGTGCCCGTACAGTTGAAACCCTACCGCATATGAAGGAGGACGCCATGGATAAGGAACAAAGGGGCACGGAGGCAGCAAACTCAGATCTAGAATAGAGGACAGGATTTGAGGAGAACAAGAAAGCATACCTTCAAGAATCGGATGACTCTAAGCTACAATCATTGCAATAACTTCGAGGTTGGGAAGGATTTAAGGAGAGGAACCCAGATCTCGACATAAAATTCGTCGATCGGCCATGGGAGCAACACGAAGGCGATCTAAATCGCTATAAATCCTGCCTCCCACAGTGTTGCTGTTCTTCTTCATATTCTGTGCAACCGCCATCGTCGCCGCCATCACCACCTTCGCCTCTACAACCGCCATCGCCACCTTCGCCATCACCTTCGCTATCGCCTCCACCTCTACAACCCCCATCGTCGCCGTCATCAACACCCTCGCCATCGCCTTCTTCACTCGCTATCGCCGTCGGAGGGAAAATCGGACCGTGGAAGATTAAAAATTGTTGATGTTGTTTTTTTTAAAAGAAAAATCCAAATGATTGGGAGATTAATGCACACAATATTGTTCCAAAATAAAAAAAAAACCATATATAATTCGCCTTTGTACGAATAATCATTCACATATTATCGAATAATTCTTATATATGTACGAATAGTTCACATCCATATTTAAACTTATATATATATATATCAATGAAATTTATTAAATAAATTAACTTATATGTACGAATAATCATTCACACATCACTGAATAATTTTTATTTTGATAAATATTTTTTCACAACCATAAAATTACTCAATAATGCACATATTGGTTGAATAATCATTCTCAATTCAATGAATAATAATTCTCAATTCAATGAATAATTTGATGTTTGTCGCTTGAGAATTCAAGGAATTAATTCTCCGTACGAATAATCATTCTCAATTCAACGAATAATGATTAACGATTTGTAAATATATTTTTTCATTGATCTAATAGTACTTTTTCATTTTTCATTTTTTTTATCTAAATAGTAAACAAAAGGAAATTGTATTTCTATTTACGTATAATGATTCTCAATTCATCAAATAATGTATAATTTTATTCCAAAAACCACTAATCTAATAATGCACATTTTTATAAATACTTGTCTCCAACTTATTATAATAATTGTGGTTTCACCGAATAATGTACAATTTTGTTGATAATCCTTTTAACTCTTCCATAATTAATAAAATCGTACATATGAATAATCTCTCTAGTTTAACCGAATAATCTCTGAAATTTCACAAAATAATATAATTTTCTCACAATTATCATGTGAACAATTGTTTTAAAAAAAAGCGAAATAAAAAGAAAAGAAAAAGAAGTGAAATGTTATAAAAAAAATAGTACTCCGTAGAAGAAGTAACCTACACAGTAGAAGGGAGTAGTTGTGAATTGTGATTGTAGCAGTACTGCCTATAACCACACCGCTGATTCCGGCAAACACCACTGATATATAAAACAACAACTCCAAAATAACAACATTCTCATATTTGAAGCCTCATATGATATTCTCTTCCTCATATGAAAAAAAAAGCTTCCTCCATATGCTGACAATGCTCATCTATAAACACAAAACCCCCTAAAAATGGTCACCTATTACACTTTACAAAATAGTACAAAAAGACATGCTCGTCTTCAGATAACACTGACTTTGATCGATTGTATTTCAGTACTCTACCTTTCTTCACATTCTCACATGGGCTCAAGTATAAACTACTTGATTTAGAAATAAGATTTAATAATTCAATTTCAGCATCATTCTCAGTATTAACCCCAATGGCCTTATCACTTTCAGCTCGACCCCGTATTTTAGAATCACTAAAAGAGATTTCAGCATCTCCCCTGAAAAAGATTGGAAATAAAGTCATAACTAAAAAAGATAAGAAAATAAAAAACTACACACAAACTCCCAAATGATAAAAAAATATAAGCTGACAAATAATGACAGATAGCTAACAAAAGGGTAGTGTTGTTGAAGGAGGATTATATGTCTAGTATTAAAGTAAATAAAACTAATAAAAGCAAACCAACTCATGTCCAAGCAAATAAATACAAGACTTCCTCCCGTTGTAGTAGAAGGTGGTCAGGATCTATCCACGAGGAAGCGTGTCAACGCCCGCCTTTTGAGTCCAGAAAACTCTCGAAATCAAATCAGGAAGTACTCGACGTCGACCAGCGTCCTCGACCTCGACCACTCAGTCGAGTAGAATTGCGAAACAGAGAACAGAAACGCAAACACGAACGAAAGCTAGTCGATCTCGAGTGGATGTACTCGATGTCGACCACTGTAGCACTCGACGTCCACCAGGGTCGTTGATATCGAGTAGTGTAGAATCAAAATTCGCAACGAAACACAGAAATAAACACGTAGTTTTGGGAATAAATTCAATAAACCAAAAGACTTCCAAGATCGGGGTTTCTATACCACAACGATAACCATATAAAATAATGAATAAAGGTATAAAAGATCAGGCTTTTCATCAAATAACCGTCGTTATCAACAAGTAGGAATATAGAGGCTTTGCCATAAACCCTAATTGTTACTAACCCTTTTCACGTAATTATTCTAAGTTGTATTAAGAACACTTTCGCTTAAATAACACAAACAAGGATCACCTTCAACTTTCGTAAAAGAATCATGCTCATAGGGATAGAAGACGAAATCGTATACAACGATTGTACCTTTACCGCGTTTACCTTACATGGCTACCATCGGGCTAACCCCGACCCTAGAAGTTGGGTGACTACTTACTCTTCATCATCAAAAAACACATCAATAATAAAAGGGAAATAACTACTTGCATTAAATAAAACAAAAACTTACAACCAATCGAAGCCAAATCCCACTCTCGCAAAAGACACCCTCTATCGGCCAAGGTCTCTCTTGAAATTCTCTCTCTAACTATGGTGGAACACAATTGCTTGTTGCTTGGATGCTTCATAAAACCAGCCCCTAGGGCCTTATTTATAGTATTCAATCCCCGCTATCCAAGGAAAGAATATCCTATCTATATCTAAAATTATTTATCTAAAAACATAAGATAAAGTTTAATGAATAAAGGAAATAAATCTATAATGAAATAAATCTATCTTCTCGGCACACACTCGATCTTGGACTCGGACTGACACAAGTGAGTACTCGACGTCGACTAAAAGTACTCGACATCGAGTCGAACTTTTCTCCTCGGATTTGCACTCGAGCTCGGCTACTCTCTGGACTTGATATGTGTACTCGACATCGAGTAGAGTTACTCGACGTCGGTTAGCTCTTGACTCGTCGAGTGGCTGGCTTGCTCGACTTGCTCGTTTTCGACTGGGTGGCACTCGATATCGACTAGAGTTGGTCGATATCGACTAGCTATGTCGAGTGCTTCCTTCCTTGTTTCTTGCTCTATTTTTCCTGGTTGAGCTGCTCCTTGACATATGACTTTCTGTATATAGTTGACTTCGAGTTTTTCATCCTTTCTCCGAATTGCTATCAAATGCCTCGATTTCTGCAAAATTAAACAGAAACTAGTGTAGACTCCATGATTTGGAAAATAAGCATAAACTACATAGATTTTGTACAATTCTAACCCAAATGTATGAAATGCATATAGAAATTGTTATAAAAGTAAGTGTAAAACTTGGAAACTTAGGCTCACAACAAGCACCCCATACTTAAGCTTGCTTGTCCTCAAGCAATACTTTCAATGGTCGTTCAGTGGAAGAAACTGAACTCTCAACATCATAGATTCATTCTTATATGTCTTTAAAATTAATTACCATCCTCGAAAATGTACTAATGCCACAAATCCATGCATGTTCATAAAAGCAACATCTACACACAAAATGAGGGTTATGCAAAAATAAATCATTTGTGACAAAGCATTAATAATCAAGAGGACTTTAATTAAGCTCAATAAGGAGTAGATTGGTAAAAGGTTTAAGGTGGGATATTTTTGGCCATGTGGTGCTTGATAATCCGGGGAAATGAGGGTCAAACCACATTCCTTCTTCCTTTGATTTCTCACCTTTCGCTCATCGCTCAATGCTTTTTTTCAATATTATGGGTTTACCTCTCTGACCTCAACACTACCTTCTCGCGAGTCGCAAACATGGGTGTCATGAATGGCCCCAGATACTTAGTGCTTCGTACTCCTCACCTGTGTGTCCCATCTCGCGAAACTATTATCTCAACGAGTAGGGTCAATCTACCTTTATCTCTTGAGGTGACCGGATTTTCTTTCGCTCATTAAGTTTTCCATATCTTTCAATTTCCTGTCAAACTCCAATAATGATAACAACACAAATACCATATACTAATCTCCATAATGTACATTATTCTCAACATAATTCCCGGATGGAATAAGGTGAAGAATGGGCAATATTTAGATCATGTGGAGCAATAATTGAAATAAGGCATATTATGGCTTTTGTGATGCATAAGCATAGGTATGACTGAGGAACATATGACCATTATATGGAAATATAAAGTCCTCCATCCTCTTATAATGCAACATGTCAAAAGAAACTTCAAATTCTACCTCCTTTCATGGTTTTCAAGAAAATAATGCAATTCACCGTGACTTCCTTTTACTAGGCAATTTCATTCTACATCTCTAATGAATCTAATTTTGCATCGTCGAGTTCAATTATAACTTCCATGACACTTATAAAAATTTTCAATTTGGGTGATTTTTCAAACTTTGGAAAACATGCATATACACACATAGATTGGATATGAAATCCAAAGTAGCCATGTATAAGCAATTCAAGAAATAAACTTCAAAATGCACACAGTAAGCCTTTCCCTCACCCTATACTTAAACATTACAGTCTCTTCACTGTATAAAAAAACAAGGGTAAAGAAAGAGACTCACTAGACAGGTGTGCAGATCGTCGGAGTCGAGTGCATATGTTGCTGTAGAAGTGGTTGAACCCCAAGATGGCCTTTCTCCTCGACCACATGTCCTTTGCTCGTGATGGGTGGTCGATGTCGAGTAGGTTACTCGACGTCGAGTACGTTTGTAGCTTTTTCGTACCTGCAAGTTCTGTTAGACAAATACACCAACAATAGAAAAACCCAAAAAACAATGTTTCAAAATCAAAAACCAAAAGCAAAGATGTCTTAAAAATCCAAAAACTAAGTATTTTGTTACAAGCTCTAGATTTTATAGTCGCTAGGCCAACTTTCTCCATTTAAGCTCAAGGTGGCATCTGCAGCGCCCATGTAGCTTGGGCTTCAAACAAGACTCCATTTTTATCTGTAACGTCAATTTTGTCGCATTCCTATGTACCTGGATCTGACCTTTTCTCTGTAACGTCAATTTTGACGCATTCCTATGCAAGCTTAGTCATTGATCGCTTCTTGCTGAGAATCTCCTTGAGGAACATTACGTATGACGGCATCTCATGAAGAGCTTATGTGAACGGAATGGTGACGTTGAGCCCTTGAAGCCCTTGAAGCAGCTTCAAACAAGACTCCATTTTTATCCATTAGTTGTAGTCCTCATGAATGAATCTTGTTCACCATGAAAGGTCCCATCTTTTTCTTGTTGAATTTGTTGGGAAACCAATGATCCTTTGATTTGGAGACATAGACTTTGTCTCCAACTTCATACTTCTTGGGATCGTCATTGGAAACCTTGCATAATCGCACATACTAAGGCAAACCTCTCTCATGTATAGATAAATCTTTAATGGAAATAGGAGAAGAGATGTCTTTACCTTGGCTTACCTTCGCAAATTAAGCATTAGAGACCTCATATTCTACTCGACATCGAGTAACCATAGTCGACGTCGAGTATGTTGCTTCTCCCGGTGGACTGCTCGTCGAAGATGGAGAAGTCGATGTGGGGGGCTGGTCGACGTCGAGTAGTCTACTTGATGTCGAGTACTCCTTGGCTCCGGGTATGTTGCTCGATGAAGTTGTGCTTGATGGAGGCTACTGGATATGGTCGACATCTACTAGAGTACTCGACATCGAGTACTTCTAGTCGACATCGACCCCATACTTAAGACCTTGCAAAAATTCTGAATAAAAATTAGTCGCTATCGACTTACCTAGGTCGATGTCGAGTAGATCCTCTGTATCGTCGTTCAGAATTGTCATGATTTCCTCCACCTGTGCTTCCATATCTCGCTTCTCCAGCTCCCCGGGGGTCATATTTCTTACCTTAGGCTCCCCGCAAGTGATGTACCTGGCTGAGATTGACTTGACCTCCTCCATAGGACTTGTATGCCTTCCAAGTTTATTAAAAGAGTACTTAATTACCTTATCGCTGATGTTGAAAGTGAGCACTCCCTTCCTTACGCTTATGTTGGCATCCATCGTTGCTAAGAAGGGTCTCCCTAGAATAATTGGACAAACATGGTCCTTTGCCATATCAATAACTAGGTAATCAGCAAGGACAAAGAACTTACCTACTTGTACCGGTACATCGTCCACCATGCCTGTTGGGATGACAACTGTGTTGTTTGCCATATAGAGTTTAGCATCCATAAGCTCTAAAGCACTTATCTTGACTTTGGACCATATAGATAAAGGCATTATACTCACACTGGCTCCTAAGTTGCATAAGGCATTGAATTTATTTTGACCAAAGCTAGTGGTTATAGAAAACTTACCTGGATCTGACCTTTTCTCTGTAATGTCAATTTTGACGCATTCCTATGCAAGCTTAGTCATTGATCGCTTCTTGCTGAGAATCTCCTTGAGGAACATTACGTATGACGACATCTCATGAAGAGCTTATGTGAACGGAATGGTGACGTTGAGCCCTTGAAGCATCTTCACAAACTGTTGAAACTTCTTTTCTACTGGGTTCTTCAAAGATTTTGTTGGGAATTGCAGCTTTTTCTTTGTCGGAGGTTTTGGAGTGTGGTCAACAAGGGCAAAAGGGTGGTCGAAGTCGACTAGAGGTTGGTCGACATCGACTACAATAGTCGATTTTGGGCTGGGCTCAGAACTATGGTCGATATCGACTGCGGGCTCCTCGATATCGACCAGATTCTAGTCGGTGTCGACTGGACTGGTCGATGTCGAGGAGTCCTCTAAAGCTTTCTCCTCTGTGCTTTGCTCGGGCGTTTGCATCTGTCGCCTACTCCTTATATTCATGGTAGCTACATGTCTTGTAGATTTGGTTTTAGGATTAGGTTCAGAGGATCCAGGAAGTGTACCTGATTGCTTGGGGATTGATGAAGCCAAATGACCCATTTGGGTCTCCATTGATTTTCGCCAGATATCAATCTCCACAAGCCTTTAGTTGACGCCATGCAGCTGTGTGTGGATGGAATTGATAGACTGTTTGCTTTTTGCACGATTCCTCCACATCTCCTCAAGTATAAGTTGCAGGTCATCTTTCTTACTTTCTCTGTCAGGGTGACTAGGAGCTCTGTAGAGCGGGGGGTCTCTTTGATGCTAGGGCTGGCGATAGTGGCTCTAGTTCTGTTATTGCTGATGTTGCCCCCGAGTAGTCTCACCCCACATACCTCACCTCTTCCTGGGTTTCAGTTACTAATATCTTATCGGCGTGTGGACATGCAGTGGTGTTGTGCCTCACAAACCCACATTCCAAACAACGTTTATCTTTAGAAAGGAATTTGACTTATTTGGTAAGACAACATACCTGATCGTTATGAAACTGGGTCCTGATGTCTGGTTCAATCTCTTTAGGTGGCACATATAGAGGCATAGATGGGGCATGTCTTTCATACCTTTCGTCGCCAGAGGCCGTAGAAGTCCCATAAGTATTGTCATAGTTGGCCAACGTCTCAAAGGTCTCCCAAGCACGCCGTGGGGTGTACTCGAGATACCTATAGGCGGTGTAATTGTTGATCCGATCTTTTGTAGGTGCATCCAGGCAGCTGAAGATGATCTCCCGAATGACGTAGGGTGGTTTTTCATGCGTAGGACAGGATTTCAGAAACCTTTTGTAGCGCTCTCAGACCTGTGCAAGCAGTTCTCCTGGCTTTTGTCTGAAATACATGATTTGTTCTCTGAGCGCAACTACCTTTGCAGGAGGAAAGAACTTGTAAAAGAACAAGTCTTTTAATTCATTCCATGTGCGAATTGATCGTGCTGGAAATCCTTCAAGCCACTGTGATGCTATTCCTGCAAGGGACCAATGAAACACCTTTAGTTTCAGGTATTCTAGTTTAGCATCATCTGCAATTGCTTCATATAAATCTAGAAAAGTAGTGACGTGTTCTAAAGGACATTCCTTGGGCTTTCCCCTAAACTGATTCCTCCTAATTTCAGTAATAAAAGAAGGACGAATTTCATAATTAACAAGGGGAAGAATGATCGGTGATTCTGGAACTTCCAGAGTATGATGCAGATACTCCTTTGCGTTGGCTGCGACATGCCCAATCTGCTCCTCAAGTTCCCTTCTTGCATTGACCTCACGATCTACCCTTGCTTCCCACCTTTGTTGATTTTGTGTATATTCTGCCTCTCGTCGGGCGTGTTCTGCTTCTCTAGTGGTTAATTCCTCAATTCGTAAGCAGAGTTGCTCAAGCTCTTGTGCCGGTGTGAGCTGGACCTCGTTCTCGTTGTGTGTTTGCGACATCCTCCTTAGGCTTTGTTAAAGATGGAGGAATCGTTCAGGCTCGAGAATATGATCAATAGGTGTGCGGTCAGTTCTTCGCATGCACATGAAAAACAAAAAACAAAGAAAGAGTAAAAAGGAACCAAAAAAGGCGCGATTGATTGCTTCCCTAGCAATGGCGCCAATTTATTTTTATAGGAGGATTATATGTCTAGTATTAAAGTAAATAAAACTAATAAAAGCAAACCAACTCCTGTCCAAGAAAATAAATACAAGACTTCCTCCCGTTGTAGTAGAAGGTAGTCAGGATCGATTCACGAGGAAGTGTGTCAGCGCCCGCTTTTTAAGTCTAGAAAACACTCGAAATTGACTCAGGAAGTACTCGACGTCGACCAGCGTCCTTGATGTCGACCACTCAGTCGAGCAGAACTACAAAACAGAAAATAGAAATGCAAAAAAGAACGAAAGCTAGTCGACCTCGAGTAGATGTAGTCGATGTCGACCATTATAGCACTCGACGTCGACCAGTGTCGTCGATATTGAGTAGTGCATAATCAAAATTCGCAACGAAAGACAAAAATAAACACAAAGTGTTGGGAATAAATTCAATAAACCAAAAGACTTCCAAGATCGGGGTTTCAATGCCATGACGATAACCAGATAAAATAATGCATAAAGGTATAAAAGATCATGCTTTTCATCAAATAAATGTCGTTATTAACAAGTAGGAATATAGAGGCTTTTGCATAAACCCTAATTATTACTAATCCTTTTCCCATAATAAATCAAAGTTGTATTAATATCACTTTCACTTCAATAACACAAACAAGGATCACCTTCGGCTTTCGCAAAAGAATCATGCTCGTATGGATAGAAGACGAAATCGCATCAAAAGATTGTACCTTTACCGCGTTTACCTTACATGGCTACCGTCGGGCTCACCCCGACCCTAGAATTTGGGTGACTACTTGCTCTTCATCATCAAGAAACACATCAATAATAAAAGGGAAACAACTATTTGCATTAAATAAAACCAAAACTTACAATCAATCGAAGCCAACTTCCGCTCTCGCAAAACAGAACCTCTCTCAATCAAGCTCTCTCTCGAAGTTCTCTCTCTAACTATAGTGGAACACAATTGCTTGTGGCTTGGATGCTTCCTAAAACCAGCCCCTATGGCCTTATTTATAGTATTCAATCCCCGCTATCCAAGGAAAGAATATCGTATCTATATCTAAAATTATTTATCTAAAAACATAAGATAAAGTTTAATGAATAAAGAAAATAAATCTATTAGGAAATTATACTAATCTGGATAAATCGCTCTTGAGAACTTGATAGATCTTCATGTTGATGGATATAATTCCACATATCTTCACTTGCAAGTAATCTATCTTCTCGGCACACACTCGATCTCGGACTCGGACTGACGCATGTGAGTATTCGACGTCAACTAAAAGTACTCGACGTCGAGTAGAACTTTTCTCCTTGGATTCGCACTCGAGCTCTGCTGCTCTCTGGACTCGATATGAGTACTCGACATCAAGTAGAGTTACTCGACGTCGACTAGCTCTTGTCTCCTCGAGTGATTGGCTTGCTCGACATGCTTATTTTCGACTAGGTGGCACTCGATATCGACTAGAGTTGGTCGATATCGACTAGCTGTGTTGAGTGCTTCCTTCCTTTTTTCTCGCTCGATTTGTCCTGGTTCAGCTGCTCTTTGACCTCAGACTTTCTGTAGTTGACTTTGAGCTTTTTTTTATCCTTTCTCCGAATTGCTATCAAATGACTCGATTTATGCGAAATTAAACATAAACTAGTGTAGACTCCATAATTTGGCAAATAAGCATAAACTACGTAGATTCTGTAAAATTGTAACCCAAATGTATGAAATGCATACAGAAATCGTTATAAAAGAAAGTGTAAAACATGGCAAATTAGGCTCAGAATAGATTGAAATATCAGCATAAAAGTGGTTTTACCGACTTGACATATAGCATCATATATTGTGAAATACAACCATAAACCGCAACATAAAAAAGGAACATGTTCTTAAAAATAAAGTCAAAACTAACCTTCCACTCTAACATCATCCCCCCCCCCCCTAAACCCCTATTTTGTTCTTTCCCGCCGCCATTTTTACCCCCTCGATCATAAAACAAATTATCAGAAAGGTTAGTAACTTTGTTCCAAGTTCAGTTACTTTGTTCTTTAAAATTACAACTCTATTTGAAATCATTTCAAACATACCTTCAAGCTTCAAGCACAAATCCTTATCCCATACAGGTATGTCCCCTTTTGTCTGCTCTCGTATTTTCAGCATCCCCTTTGTCAACTCTGTTAAGGCCTTTGTAAGCTTCACCATCTTTTTAATCTTTCTCAGATAAATGCTTATTCTCCTTGATGACAGCATCCAACCGTGGAGACGAGTCCCTCCTCAAAATGATAGAAGTGTCCGGCCTGCTCTTCTGCCAATTTTTTCCCAACCTTAACAGCCCAAATATCAGAAGCCTTGTACTTAACACTAGAATGCATCAAGAAAACTACGAATGGAATCGAAATATCTAGAAAAGGAGGGGGAGTGGTAAAAGCAGGTACGAAAGCACAAGGGGCATTGCCACCAATAAAATTCAAGTAAATTTTTTTTCCTAACATGCCTCACATGATAAGTAGGATATAATCGAGGTTCACAATAAAATTCAAAACAAAGAGAGTCAAGAAATTGTTTTTCTTGAAATTACATCCCATCCAACCCTGAGAATTCAGCATACTTTGGATATAATAGTGCCTATTTCAAATAAATACAAGAATGCTGAACAAAAATAAAAACAGATAACCGACAAATGAATAAACATAGCATAACCAATAATAACAGATAGCAGGCAAAGCTTGAAAATAAATATATTTAATATAAAAATCATACCAAGTCTTCATTAAAAAGCTTAACTGCCTCATCGTACACGTGTTGTACAACGGATTCTCAATGTAGAGAGTAAGGATCCCTAGAGGTCATCTTGAAATTGCAATCAAACTTGTCAAACAGGGCATGAAATGCTTTCAATATCCAAGCATGTAGATATAACAATAAAAAAAAAAGAATTTATATAATACAAATAAATAATTGCTGACATCTAAATACATAAATAGCGATACAATATAAACTGCAAACACAAACAATATTTGCTACTAACAATGAAACACAAAAATAATAACAAAAATATTACCTAGAAAGCTAAAGGATATCCATATCATTCATGTCACTCTCTTTTATCATTGATGTATTGTTATTCCTGATCCTTCGCTCGTGGGCTTGGAATCAAGAATTAACAACTCCGTATATTTGTCCCGACCTTGCAATATTCTTTGATTTCTCCTGATTCGGAACAAGTTCAAATAGGTATTATTGAAGGATTTATATTGGGACAGAAAATAAATAATAACAACATAAGAGAATAAAAGAAACAACGATGGAAGCCGCTACAGCGACGAAGGCAGCAACCTATTGGCTACACGTGCAGTGACCAGGCGGTGGACAAGGCAGCAGCCGTTGCCAGCATGCAGGGGCCACCGCGTGAGCGAGAGCGAGGACGCAACGACGAAAATCTCACTCCCTTCTGCGACGAAGACTGCTACTATTCTGCGATGGTTTTTTTAGCTAGGGTTCTTCCTTTGTTTTTGGGATTGTGTTTGGAATTAGGGTTTGGATCTTTTGAGAGGATGAATTAATAATAACAATAATTTGAATACAAAAGCTTGGGATTGAAGGATTGAATAACCTTTTAGCCAAAAGGTTTCTTCAATACAATTTTCCAATTTAAATTTAATCAATTGTAGAGAATGTCTTAAATAACAAAGCAATTCCAATCCTTCCTTGCAAAGGATGTAATTTGGCTAGATAAAATAATGATAAATCCTACCTAAGATAGATTAAAACTAGATAAAAGATGGATAGACATAGGCTTAATGGTAAAGGAAAAACCCTAGGAGGTATTTTCCTTCACACAATTATTTCCATAATGGTTTAAATAATAAATATAACAAAAATAATGTTCCAATATTAAGTAGGAAAATTGGCCAGCACCTAGACCCCTCAGCATCGTCCCCTAGGCCTCGGCATCGACCCCCTGGGCCTCGACATCGAGTCACGGTGGATGTTGGCGAGTCCTCATGAGCTCTGTGTGTGGTCTCAAGCTCACCTCTTGGGCTGGTGGTCTAGTCCTGAGCAAAGTGACCCCCTAGGCCTCGACATCGACCCCCTAGGCTTGAATCCTTGCTCCATAGCTCCTTGGTAATGAATGAGAAATGCCTTGGTAGCCTCTTGAATCTTCTTGGTCCTTGCGCGAGTGATAGGACCATCAAATGGCACCTTTATCTTGTCCTCAATGTCACCAAGAGTCATCGCCAGTTGCACTACATCATTCTCCTCCACTTGAGCATGATTTGTCCTCTAATCGTCGTCAGAGTAATCGTCTTGCACGACCAAGAACAGATCGACTACATTGAAGGTGGAATGGACATTGTACTTGTCGGCAAGGAGATCCAGCTTGTAGGCACTGGGTCGCATCTTTTGAACCACGCGGAATGGTCCATCTCCCCTGGGATCCAGCTTAGTTTTCCGTTGCTGGGGAAAATTTCCTTCCTGAGATGCAACCATACAACGTCACCAACGTTGAACTGCACATCCTTGCGATAATTGTCCTTCGCCGCCTTGTACTGAGCGCTCTTCCTTTCCAGCTGTGCCTTGGTCCGCTCATGCAAGCGCTTGATGAAATAAGCCTGCTTAGTTGCATCCATGCTCTCCTTCTTTTCCACATGCGTAAGAGGATTGCGCCCATATACCACCTCAAAAGGAGTCTTCTTTGTTGTAGAATGCCTAGACCTGTTATAAGCAAACTCAACAAAAGGTAGGCAATCTTCCCACCTTCTAAGGTTAGTACACAACATGACTCTCAGGAGAGCACCAAGAGTCTTATTAGTAACCTTAGTTTGGCCATCAATTTGAGGGTGACAAGAAAGTAGAAAATAAAAGCTTAGTGCCCATCTTACACCATAAAGTTTTCCAAAAACAACTATAAATTTTAGAATCACGATCAGACACAATTGATAATGGCAATCCATGTAAATGAACAACATCCTTAAAGAAAAGATTAGCAACATGAATATCATCACCAGTCTCGCAGCAAGGAATAAAATGAGCCATTTTGGAGAACATATCCACTACAACAAAATTAGAGCCATGTCCTTTAGATGTCCTTGGTAATCCGACAACAAAGTCCATAGATACATCTTCCTAAGGAGCATTCGAAATAGGTAGTGGAGTATATAGACCATTAGAATTCGCTTTAGACTTAGACTTGCACATGTAACCCAACTTTTGACAACTCTAATTACATAATTAATCATTTTAGCCCAAAAGTAATGTTCTTTCAATCCTGCTAAAGTCTTCTCTAATCCAACATGTCCTCTAGATTCATGCACTTCTTGAGTAAAGAGTCTTCTAATAGATGATGATAGGATACAAAGCTTGTCCTTCTTAAACAAATATCCATTATCAAGAAAGTAAAAATAAACTTTACTTTCGGACACACATTGAGCATAAATGATTTTAAAGAAACTATCACTAGCATATATAGTTCTTTAATAAATGCAAAACCCAAGATATGTGCATCACAATTGTTCAAGAGGACATACTAGCGTAATAGATCGTTAGCTACCACGTTATCCTTTCCCTTCTTGCGGTGAACAACATAGGAAAAGGTCTCCAAGAACTCCACCCACCGAGCAAGGCGTCTACTCAACACCGTTTGACCTTTGAGATACTTTAGCGCTCCGTGATCCAAATGAATCACAAACTCCTTAGGCCATAGGTAATGCTTCCATGTCTGCAAGTAACGAACGAGAGCGAACAACTCCTTGTCGTAGGTAGAATAGTTGAGCTCAGCAAGGCCTAACTTCTCGCTGAAATAGGCAATGGGACGCCTATTATGAAAAAGCACCCCATCAATGCTAGTGCTAGAAGCATCACACTCGAGCTCAAAAGGATGTGAGAAGTCGGATAGTTGCAGCACTAGGCCATGAGTGAGCCTATCCTGGAGAGTATCAAATGCCCTCGGATGCGCGTCGGTCCAACGGAACTGACGGAAAGAGAAATGTCGTTAGATTTCACCTCGCCAAAGATAATGACTCAAACTAACAAATTAAACTAGCAACCTAGTATATCGGATAAGTAAGGGGTCAAACCTACAGAGAAGCAAGTATTTCAATGCAATATATGTTTATCAATTATGCAAATAGGGATGAGATATGAATGTAAAGAGGTAATGAGGAATGCAAATAAACTATGATAAAGATGTGAATAGGAACAAAGAGAACATAAAAGATAAGAGTGTGGTTTGCCTACAGTTCGCAACATTGGTTGATTTACTTGATCCTTGAGTTGATATTAATATTATTCCTAAGCCTATGTCCACTTAACTAAAGTTGAAGGATCCGCATGGATACAATCACCTTATTCAATATCACTAAAGAGTAGCATTAAGAACTCAAGTGCTTAGACCAATTAGCATATCGATTCAATGCAATTAAGACACAATTGGAACAACCCTAATCAACATAATCAACATCTAACAATATAGATCAATTGTTATCATCCACTACAAAGGCATAGAAATATTACTAAAACAATGACTTCATTTGCTACCGAGAAACCAATAACAGATTCATAGCATAAATGCGAACTCTAACTAGACGCGAGGTCGTAGAAAGAATCACAAATATAAACAATTAAGAACAAGATGATAAATAAACTTATGAATAACATAGAAATCAAGTCTCACAATCAACCAACCAAGTATTGAATCATAGCAAAACCACAAGAATTCTAGGCAATAACATACCTTGAATCCGTAAACATAAATCCTTTATTTGTCATAAGTTTATGGGGAATGGAATGAATGAATAGAACTACAATAACCTACTGAAATATGACCTAATATAGCCTCCTTTCGTCGGCCAAACCCTAGAATAAGTGAATATAAAAGTTTCCATAAAGATAGACTTGGGCCGCGTATCGCAAATCTGGAACGGACGACAACAGCGGGTGTCGTGTGAAAGGCGGCGGGCGCTGTCCGTACGGTTTGATAGCTTCGACACACTAAACTTGTAATGCACCTTTTGGAGTCATCCTTCGTTCGATTGATACAAATAAATATGGGTTGGAAAGCTCTTTCCAAACTCTACAATTCTCATGAAAACCTCAGAAGCTAATTTTAACTTCTCATAAACTTAAAGATGGGACTTCTCCATTGTCACCATTTTTGCACTTGTTCTTTAGCTCTTCTTTTGTCCATTTGCTCCATACTTTCTCCACTTTTCAAAGCCGGATCTTATAACCTACAAATAAACACTAGAAATCGTGTATTTCGCACTTTGAATACCAAATGACCAAGAATGCAAATAATCTAAATACATATGCAAAATGAATACTTAATGCACCTAAGACTACCTACAAATGACCATAAAAAATATGCATTATCAAACTCCCCTACCCTTAAGCGTTGCTAGTCCTCTAGCGAACATATAGTAGAGAAAAGAGATAGAGACTTCTTCATGTCTAAACAATTTTTTTATAGATCATAACAAATGCAAATTAAACATGAAAGACGCAAACAAATTGTCATATATCCAACTCCCCCACACTGAAGCCTTTGTTTGTCCTCAAGCAATAAAAAAACAGCAATGACCAAACATCCCACAAACATATTCATCATGCATTCACATCGTCAAAAGAAACATCAAATTTAAATGAACACAAAATCAAGTGAATAAACATCATAGCATGTATTTAGCAATCAAAGCGTAGAAGTAGAAATCATCCAACCTTACCAGGAATATGTGTTTCACTGATGCTCTCATGTATTTAGGCTTTTAAGTTCAACTCTCAACTCAATCCTATATGTAACTAAGCTCGTAGAAATTGGCAACAATATCACCAAATCTCCACCGAAATGCCATTACTTGCAGAAAAACAATAAAAATAAGCAATTTGGCTCTAGATAACTCTCTTTTTTTTTTTCTTTTTGATTTTTTCTTCTTTTTGTCTTTTGTTTCTTGCTTTACTTTCTTTCGGCCTTAGTATATTCCTTACTCGAGTCGCAAACATGGGTGTCATGAATGATCCTAGTCTATCAACACCTCAACTTACTTGAATAAAGTCCATGTGAACATCTTTTGACATGAGTTGCAAACATGGGTGTCATGAATGAACCTGGTTACTCAATGATCAAGCTTCCTTCCTTACTGGGTAGCTTTTGACACCGTTTTGCGTGAATCATAACCATGGGTGTCATGCGTAGACCCGGTTACTAATTGTCTCAACCATTTTCAATTTAATTCAGTCAATTCTCACATGCAACTAAGCCAAATATGAACATAAAAGCATAAGCATCCGCAAGCAACAAACATGTGAGTCGGTATTGACAATAGATAATGAAGTCAATATCAAGAGGTAGAAACATAAGGCGAGTAAATCACACATACAAAAGCAAAAGGAATTAAATGATTCCAATAAGGCTAATACAATCTCACAAGGGTCATGTTTTGATGGATTTCAATCATACTCAAGCTCAATTACATCACTAAATCATGCATCATACGAAAAACATTTTAAGGTGATAAGGCTAAACAATCCAAACATGTTATGGAATTTATATGGTCAAGAGAAAATATATAATATAGGACAAACATTGCTAGATGAGTAGTTGAATAACACATATTTATGCAATGCATGATATTTTTGGGTTTTTTTGACATTTTTTATTTCTTTTTCTTTTTCTAATGCAATAAGATAACGGAAAAGCAAACATGAATATATGAATATATAACAATGCAAACAATCAAACATAAACATGAATGCAAACAATAAAACATAAACATGAATGCATGAATCTAATAATGCAACTTTCCCCCCACACTTAAACTTTTCGTCATCCTTAAATGAAAATCAAATAAAGACAACAAAATTTAATAGAAAATCACAAGTGACGTAAAAGGGAACCTACTTGATCATGGTAGTAGTGGTTTCCATCATCGGACAACAAACTTTAGAACACTGAGGGTGGCGGCAGGCACTGGTCAGAGGGTGGCAGGCGCCGTGTGTTGCAGAACCGTGAATAAGAGGTTCAACGTCGATGTTCCGACGTCTAAACTCCTTCCAAATTTTCTCCTTGAAGATCATGACTTGGTTTCAAAGTCTTTCTTTGGTGGTAGGGATGGTGATGGCATGAGAAAGAATCGAGTTTTGATGGATGAAGGGTAGTGATGAATGTATTTGATGGATAGGAAAAGAAAGACTTTTGATTGAAACACAAGCCTTAGGTTTTGGAATTTAAATTCAAGTGGAGAAATTAAGATTCTTGTGTGGCTTAGAGACAAAGGCTTGAACGATCAAAATTAGGGAATTGGGATGTCTGGTGGTTGGAAGGGAATGTCCATCTATCAAAAAGAAAAGAAAAATATTAGGAAAAGATAAAAATAGTAAAAGAAAACAAAATAAATGAAAAGATAAAATCTAGTCCTAAGATAAATGGAAAATAACTAAGATGAATCAACCTAACCTAAGATAGATAAAACTAGCCTATGATAGAATAAAATATAATCCTAAAGAAGATAAAATAAATCTACTCCTAAAATAAAAAGAAAAAAATATATCTAATCCTAAATAAGATAGAAAATAAAATCTAACCTAAAAATCGGAAATAATATAAAAAATATGGATAAAATAGGATAGCAATTACTCTATTTCAATGTTACCGAAATTCGGAACGCATCTGTAAACAGTACAGCGGTGGGGGCCGTCATGTGCAGGATGACAATCTGAGATAACTTCCCTACATTGGTTAGCTCAAGACTCCTCCAAAAACATGTATCTATATGAAACTCTATCATTTTATTGAATTTGAAAGACTACCTACCTAACTAGGAATCGGAAAACTTGCAAACTAGAAAACATATCTTGGGTTGCCTCCCAAGAAGCGTCCTTGGTTATCGTCATATACTTGATAGTTTATTTTATCCTTCCTTTTAGACTCATTCAAACATTGTTAAAGACCTTAGAAGCAAATCAAATTGTTGTACCCAACCAAAATTTCAATGAACACTAAACATGAGAAAATAAGCAAATAAGGATACCTTGTAGAGAAGCTTTGACACTTCTCTATTTACCTGAGTTTGATCTTTCCCAGAGGGAATATAAGACCAACACAGTTCCGTTGTTGCCTTATAGAAGTAATGCTCCTAGGGATCTAAATATTCACCATAATCCACAAAAGTGTTAGAAATTTCATTACCTTGCTCAGAAGCAATAGAAATCGGCTCTGGAATTGGTTGTGTGATTGAGATTAGCTCTTCTGATGAATTAGGAGCCAAAACATATAGATCCCCATGCGTGCACTCATGAAATTCCATTTCAAGAGGCATTGGGCTTTCCACTTCATCGGATGTAGGTAGGAAGAGATAATGGATGGTGAAACGAAAGGTATGATAAATGATGGAGAAGAAGGCACAATGGGTGATGGGGAGGAAGATATAATGGATGATGAAGGAGATGGCATACAAGATAATGGAGAATAAGGCATAATAGATGAAACCTCACGCATCAACTCATGAGACTCCATTTCAAGAAGTACTAGATCTTCTTCTTCACCCCAGTCATCATCAGAGAAGCCATGCATCTCCCAATATTCTTGCTCAGTTAGTATCCTTACCTTTGGGAAGTTTAATTTAAAGAGACGGTCGTCGCCGATTGTGTAGCGATGGGCGCCGCCCTATACAGTGGCGATTCCTCCTTGAGTAGCTAGGCCAACTTCTTGCATCATTTCTCCCATGTTTCTTTTAAATCACAATCAAGGGCCATGTTTAGGATAAGATCCCATATTCCTAATAGTCCCGGGCTACACTCGCCATCGTCAATAAGTTTTCTTATTTCAGGTAGTGCACCTTCCCTAACACAAAGCACCTTATCTAACTCACTATCATTAAAACCCTGATATTTACGCTTGCTCACTAGATTTAGCACCCTTTGAAGGTAATGGTGAAAATACTCTCTCTGTTTTAATGTAACCCCGATATTGTTTTTAAAATTTTTTTTGAAAGAAACTACTAAACAAAATAAAGAAATATGAACACACAAAACAAGGGAAATATAAACAAAGATCATGAAACACAAAAAAAAAAACTTTCTTTCCCTGCAACGGAGCCACTTTGAACGAAAGGAGAAACATCATTAGATTTCACCTCGCTAAAGATAATAACCCAAATTAACAAACTAAACTAGCAACCTAGTATAGCGGATAAGTAAGGGGTCAAATCCACAGAGAAACAAGTATTTCAATGCAATATGTGTTTATAAATTATGCAAATAAGGACGAGATATGAATGTAAATAGGTAATGAGGAATGCAAATAAACTATGACAAAGATGTGAATAGGAACAATGAGAAGAAAAAAGATAAGAGTGTGGTTTGCTTATAGTTCGCAACATTGGTTGATTTACTTGATTCTTGAGTTGATATCAATATTATTCCTAATCCTATGTTGACTTGACTAAAGTTGAAGGATCCGTAGGGATACAATCACCTTATTGAATATCACTAAAGAATAGCATTAAAAACTCAAGTGCTTAGACCAATTAGCATATTGATTCAATGCAATTAAGACACAATTGGAACAACCCTAATCGGCATAATCAACATCTAACAATATAGATCAATTGTTATCATGCACTACAAAGGAATAGAAATGTTACTAAAACAATGACTTCATTTGCTATCGAGAAACCAACAAAGGACTCATAACATAGATGCAAACTCTAACTAGATGTGCGGTCGTAGAAAGAATCACAAATATAAACAATGAAGAACAAGATGATAAATAAACTTACGAAAAACACAGAAATAAAGTATCACAATCAACCAACCATGTATTGAATCATAGCAAAACCACAAGAATTCTAGCCAATAACGTACCTTGAATCCCTTAACTTAAATCCTCTCATTGTAATGAGTTTATGAGGAATGGAATGAATGAATAGAACTACTAAAACCTACTGAAACATGACCTAATATAGCCTTCTTTCGTCGGCCAAACCCTAAAATAAGTGATGATCAAAGTTTCCATAAATATAAACTTGGCCCGCGTATCAGAATTTCTGAGCTGATGACAACGACGGGTGCTGTGTGAAAGGCGACGGGCACCGTACGGTTTGATAGCTTCGAAAGACTACACTTGTAATGCACTTTATGTAGTCATCGTTCGTTCGATTGATGCATATGAATATGCGCTGGAAAACTCTTTTCAAGCACTACAATTCTTATGAAGAACTCAAAAGTTAATTCCAAATTCTCATAATCTTAAATCTGGGATTTCTCCATGTTCTCCATTTCTGCACTTGTTCCTTAGCTCTTCTTTTGTCCATTTCCTCCATACTATCACCACCGCTCAAAGCCGGATCTTATAACCTACAAATAAACACTAGAAACTTTAGATTCCGCACTTTGAATACCAAATGACCAAGAATGAAAATAAGCTAAATACATATGCAATATGAATACTTAATGCACCTAAGACTACCTACAAAGGACCATATAAAATATGCAATATCAGGAATGTCAAATCTTTCTTGGTCAACTCATGTTAGGGGGCGGGAATGGTGCTGAAGTCCTAAACGAATCGTCGATAGAAGCCAGCAAGGCCCAAGAATGAGCAGCTATGAGTAGGAGTATGCGGTTGGGACCACACCTGAATAGCTCTAACCTTTTCCTCGTCCACTTTCAAACTTGTTGCAGAAACTACAAAACCTAGAAAGATAGTAGATTCGGTATCAAAAGAACACTTTTTTAAATTAACATATAATTTCTCTTTGCGAAGATAATCAAATACTGACTTTAAGTGGGCAACATGATCATTAAGGTTCTTACTATAGATTAGAATATCATCGAAATAGACAACGATAAATTTCCCTTAGTATCTCCTAAGAACATGGTTCCTAAGCCTCATAAAAGTAGAAGGTGCATTAGTTAATCCATAAGCCATTACTAAGCATTCATATAAGCCATACTTAGTTTTAAAAGCCGATTTCCATTCATCGCCCTATTTCATCCTAATTTGATGATAGCCACCCCTAAGATCAATTTTAGAGAAAATACAAGCACCATAGAGTTCATCAAGCATATCATCTAAACGAGGAATAGGGTGACGATACTTAACCGTTATTTGGTTGATTTCCCTGCAATCAACACACATGCGCCAAGAGCCATCCTTCTTTGTTATTAAGATAACAGGGACGGTGCAGGGACTAAGGCTCTCACGAACAAAGCCCTTCTTCATAAGCTCCGTGACTTGGCGTTGTAACTCCTTTGTTTCCTCAGGGCTAGCTCTATAAGCGGCACGGTTGGGCAAGGCTGCGCTAGAGACAGAGTCAATCTGATGCTCAATCCCTCTAATGGGCGGCAAACCTTGTGGAAGTTCAACAGGAAGCACATCTAAATAATCTTGCAAAAGAGTAGCAATAGGTGCATGAATATAACTTAAATCCAAAACATTAAGTAAAACTTCTTTCATAATCAAAAGGATATGAGGTCGATGAGCATTCCAAGTAATTGTCTCCTTTTAATGCTGAGATAGAAGCGTCTTTCGTTCGACGGAACCTTTGAGTGTAGAAGAAGAAGAAGGCATCGTCGACGAGGCAGAAGGTGAAAAAGATGAAGCTGGAGCAGCTGAGGACGTTGCGGCGGCGGGGGCAGATGTGACGGCCGCCGCATGGGATGTTGTGGCCGCTACCTTGGTTGGAGTGGGGTCTATGCCGCGGCCAGCTGGATGCTTTTCTGGGATTCCTTCTAAGTGTCGTGTTGTTGTCGCTTGCGTACATGTTCCTTCAAAGCAACTTAAGGAGACAAGGGTAGGAGAGTAACTCTCCTCCCATCAAAAGTGAAAGAATAGGTATTCGCATGACCATCATGCAAAATACAGTGATCATAAATCCAAGGACGACAAAGTAAAATATGACTACAATCCATCCTAGCGACATCACATAAAATTTGATCATGATAGGAACCAATAGACAAAGAAACTAAGCATTGTTTAGTAACCATAATATCGGACCCATCATCAGTAATACCATTAAGACCATAACGAGTAGCTCTAGGAGTAGTAGTCAAATGCAAATAATCAACTACCTTTTCATTTATTAGGTTGCAGCAACTTCCTCCGTCGATGATGACGTTTAAGGTAGCCTCGCGAACCACACACTTGGTGTGCAAGATGTTCTCCCTTTGATCAGCCAAGGGAGCCTCCTGAATGTGGAGGACTCGACTGTTGACAGGGAATAGAGCGTGCTAAAAGCCAGTAGGATCGATCTCCTCATCATTCTCCCTAGCCGTGTCCTCCTCCACTTCACCTGAGTTATAGGTTCCTCAAAAGTCTCCTCCTTATAGTAGTAGTCTCCCAAGTCATTAAGGAGAACCTTTCGCTTTTGAGGAAAATCGCGAGAAACATGTCCAAAACCTCCACAAGTGAAGCAACGGAGCTCTTTGGTGCGTTCTTTGGTAGGAGGTGCATCAACTCTTCTAGTTTAAACTTCAAAACCCTGTTTAAGTGAGTTGGAAACTCTCTTTTTCTGCATAAAAGGTTTAGAAGAACCTGTGAATTGACTAGAAGAAGCAAAAGGAACAAACCTGCGAGTCTGCGACCTTGTGTAGATTACTTGGTCCTTGCCCTTTGTTGTTGCTCATGTAATAGCTGCGCTTTATGAGTTTAAGCGTTAATATCCCTAATACTATGAATAGACAAGGGATTGCAAATAGAAGTATTAAGGCCAGCAAGAAATTGAGTACATAAAGCGCGTTCAATAAGATAAATATTAGCCCGATAAGCGAGGCGTTCAAGTTCGTCTATGTATTCCATAGGGAAGCGAGATCCGTTACGTAGTTGAGCCAAACGTAGCCTCATCGTCTTTGTGTACTCCTCATGTACATGTCTCTTCTTCAACAAGTAGCAAAAATGTGGCCATGTCTCAACTGCTTACTTACCTTGACGACAATAGATTTCTCTAGTGCGAAATCACCATGATCCTCCCAAGCAAGATATGTCTCAGGATCATTAGTACCATCAAAAGTTTCAAGCTTGATCTTCACATCTCGTCGTTGGATGGCCTGTGCATTATCAAGAATAAGATGACCAAAATTAGGGTTAGGTAAATCATCAATATTAGAATCTACCTCTTCGTAAGCGTACTCCGGACGGGGCATGTTAAGCAAATCATCATCGTTGTGACTACCCTCCCAGTCACCTCTAACAAACAAAAGGTTAGAGTGGTGATTTTGTTGTTGTCGTTGTTGTTCGGGACGATGTTGTGGCGCCTCTTTGTTGCAAAGATCTCCATTAAACGACGATAATAGATCATCGTCATTTTCTCATCCAAAAGGGTTAGGCGTATCAGATTTAAGTTTAAAATGTAACTAGTACTTTTCACGTACCTTGTACGGGTGAATATTTTTATCGAAATTTACCGCTTTAGTTCTTCCTCATACCATGAATATATTTCATTGAAATTGAAATTGTTGTCATGATATCAATTGCATTTAAATAAAAAAGAAGTTACAACTCTCAAATTGGAAACTTCTTCTTGATTGATGACCTAAGAGTCTAAGACGCATTACAGAGTGCACACTTGTAATTAAAGGGTTGTGTATCATCTTTATAATCGTTGATCTTCTTAGTTTCCCCTTTAGACTTTTCCTCATTTACAGGACTATAGAAATGAGAGCATAACCATCAACCAAACCCTCATAAGCTAAGGTTTGAGTAAGCAATCTTAATTTTTTTAATAAAAAACTCACTACATATTAAATTACTTAGGAAAATAAAATGCCCCCGTTGTGCATAAATAGTCAAAAGAGAAGAGCAATGAACATTGCATGCACATAGCCAATAGAGAATACATTTACACATATCAAACACCAAATGCCTCCTTTTTAGGCCTTTCGGGTTAGCTAGTAACCTTACCAATAATATATATGTTACGTTACAAACATGGTTGTTTTGCAAGATCTTGGTTTATCCTTGGTTGACTCCTCTACTTAATTCGTAGGTCATCAACTCTCTATCTTTCGAACCCACCTCGCCGAGCTTAACGCCCTTTGGACTTTTTTACAAATCAATCATTACATTATGGATGTCACTAAAAAAAAAAAGGGTAGTCATCAATCAGCAGATGAATCAGCTTAATGGAATGTCCATCATCCACAGCTTGATAAAAGTTTATGTTTTTTTTTAACTAAATCTATGTGGTTGTTAGGACCCAAAGGTCTGATAGGAGGGTGAGCTATGGAGCTCGGTAATGGAAGAATTAGAATAAGGAGGAAGAGAATGAGAGTTCAAAGAGAAGAGAGGAAGAAGATAGGAGTGTTTGTAATTCATTCATAATCATTATCGGTGCAACCGAGAGGCTCTTATAAGCCTTGTATAGGCTTAGCCCCGTATACAATGGATCTTAGCTCACTTATCTCTAGCCCAATCCATACACATATATCCGAACAAAACTCCCTCCCTCGTAAAGCTTTGTCTACAAAGCTTTGTTTACAATTTAAAAAAAAAAAATACTACAAACTCAAAATAAAATCAGTTTGATAATGTTTTCCATCCTTACTTAATTGTTGGAAGAAGGCAATTTGACCCTTACTTAAGTCTTCATGTCCTGCTTCATCAATTCACCCTTACTTAACTGTTGAAAGAAGGCAAGTTGAACCAATTTCCATAATTGTTTGCTAGCATTTGTCGTTATCCATTATCCTAAAATAGTTAGCCTGACAATGTCCCTAGTTGTACAAGCTTGCAGTATCACGTCCAACCGTACGAGAGCCATTTAGCTTGAGCAAAATCAGCAACAATTATCCAATATCACAAGCCAATTGGCGGTGATGAATTGGTAAACCCTTGAGTATTTTACCCCAAGTTATCCTACCTTATATGAAAATGCTTCAATATCACAAACAAAATCCATTAATACTTCCCAATACCAACATCTATTCAATAACTGCTCTTGTAAACTTGCCCCAATCTCTTGAAGTATCACTTCCTGTCACTTTCTTTTTTATAATGAAAATCAAACGACAACAACTATAGAAAGCACTTCCTATGACAACTTAGCTAGGCAACTATATATAAAAAAATTAGACCATCTTCATGACAACGTCAAGCATTTTAGGCAATAAAAATCAGTATGAAGACCTGCGGTTGCTTCCCTCGTCTTTCCAACAAAGTGAATCGAAGAATTGAAGATTGTCATCATATTATTTCCGATGAAATATTAGTTGAAACCTTCCTAACTCTCAACAAAACCATAACATCAACATTAACAACTTTTATTTATAGCTCTTGACCTCCCGCATCAAAGACAAAATTCCTTACTAAAATCAATTGTCCATCAATAGCTCGACAGTCAGCACCACAATCAACGAACTAATTCCAACCCAGCATTCCACATGGATCAAACATCCATGTTTCAACCCTTTCCATGTATGCACCAATGAGTTTATAAGAGCACCATAAAATTCAACATGTTGCCTATCATATTACATAAACCCGTTACATATTACTAAAACTAATTGTTTTGAATGCAGATTGGTTTATATGGGTGCAGTGAAATATATCATGGTTGTAAAAAAATCCTGACACATAACTTTAATTTTTCACCCTGAAAAATGACAACAGCTTGTCAAAAGCTGATGATTTTTATTAAATTTATGTGGTAAACAACATACAATGGTCAAAGTTGCAGACCACAAAAACACCCCTAACATATTACTTAAATTAATTGATTGAAATGCAGGTTGTTTCATAGGGGTACAATGAAATATTTCATGGCTGTGAAACAATCATGACATGAACCTTTAATTTTTCATTGTGAAAAATGATCTAGTCTTGACAAAAGTTGATTTTTTTTATTAAATATATGTGGTGATAAACATAATAAATCATATGATGCCAACCAAGCTCGATTTCGAGTTCCTAGTCATTTCAAATTAGTTTTATAGCATTCATCAAAAAAAATCCACAAAGCTAACTTTGAATGACTTGGAACTTGAAATCATGCATAAAACTTGTCTAATATTCTTATTGTCAAGAGATTGAGATAGGTTTGAAGCTGATAATGTACTTATGTACTTAGGAGATATATATGAATGAATTCATCAAGCGAACAAAGATGAAGATAGAATAAACATTCAATATACCTTACCATGTCCGGATGATCTTCACTTCCAAGCATTAAAAGAAAAGCGATTATAAAATAGAAGGACATGAACTCTTTTGAACATGCGAATAGCTTCATTTCCAAAATATCATTATGCCAAGTTTATCATTATTACTGATACATACTAAAAGCCAAATTTTCATTTATAGAAAAAAACAATTTCAACCAAAGGAGACCTCATCTTATCATGAAATGAAATTGTATCCTCACCTCTACCGGAATCGCAATGAGGGTCATGGAGATTGCACCTCAGACTTGTCTACGATATCATTATCTGGATACCAAAAATCCATAAAAGGATAAGTGAATTGGTGATATTATATAGACATCGAAAGATGGGTAAAATGAGAACATGAGCAAAAAACATACTTGTTGCCAAAAATTATCTTTGCCCGACTTACTTTTTTGACATATTTTCTAGAAATGACAAAGGGAAACAAAAGTTGCCCTCATCTAAGATTTCTAATATAAGTCATGCATCAAAATAGAGAAAATATAAGCAAGGCCTTACATATAATATATCTCTGAATAAAGTTTGGCAATTCAGGCTCCATGCAAAATATAAGCTAATATAAATTTCAGTGTAATTAAATATTCCGAACAACCACAAGAGACCAGGGAGAAGTCTAGGATGATCACATTTTTGGCATTAGTAACCCCCTAAAATAGTAACCCCTAAAATTTGATGAAATCAACACAAAAGAACAATACCCATCGGATTCGCAACTAATTGGACACCATTAATACACAAGCCGCCTTAATAGATCTGATCAGAACTACGACTTCATTACTATGGGGGATTCATTGTAAAGAAATCACCAATATGAGAAAACGTTATAGGCTCAAATCCAAAATAACCCTATTTTTTGACCTAATCAAACACCAAACTTTAGCTCTATCGATGGTTTAGGAATCTAGCTATGAGCGTAATTTCTTATTTTGTGAAAAGATGGACATGTGGCTCAATTTTTACTAAAGACATCGCTTCTAAATTAATAAGTATTGTGGGTGGATTAACTTTATTTTTATTCAATATTCAAAACTGCATTTCATGGCCATGAAATATTTCACACCGTTGTTGTGAAACCTGCTGGAGTAAAATTATAGATTTATTTTTATGATGGTTTTAAGGTGTTGCGTGTTACCATGAAGTCCAAATATTCCAAAGTGAACCTCCATTTGACGATTTCTTTTCAGATGTTTATATAACTAACTTCATTTTTATTCAATATTCAAAACTGATGGAGAAAACAAACTGAATTTGATTTCTCCATCAAATTGAAGATTGTAAAACAAAAAATTAAATAGTGACACAACATAGAAAGTAAAAGAAATGGGAATTGGATTTGCATAAATAACCTAATTGAGAAAGAATAATCAACCCAAAGTATATATAAATGAATTGAATTTGTATATACACAAATTTTCCACACAAAGCACATGATAAGTCACTGAGATCTTTGAGTCTATACCAGATTCATTAATCATTTGTTTTAAAATCTTTACCTCAGCATCCATGCAGATTGACCTATTTGCTAAAGGATTATATATTTGCTTCTCTATAGTACATTCAGAACAGTTGAGAAAATTTTATTCAAGCAAGTTATTCTCATAAAAACGATTTTCAATTTCCAATTTTTGGCATGAAGGAATCAGAGCATAAGAAATAAGTTATATAGAAATATCAACAGCACAAGCAAACAATAACACCTCATTCCAATTAACAAAGAATTTACAACAATTGATCTCTTTATGTGAATTTCTTTGCTATGAAATTGATAAATTCAATCAAAAAGAATATGCTCACAACTCACTTGTCACGTTGTAAGTACCTAGGAGTCTAGCACTTGCAAGTTATGTAATCTTTTATATTGTAATTCAAGTTTAATCCTTATCTGGAATTTAATTTTGAACTTGAAGCAATGTATCATAAAATTTTCTAGTTGGACCAATACCGTTGGGTGGGGTGCTGCAAACAATTTCTGAAGACTGGAGTACTATATTATTAATTAGTCCATCATACATTCATGTATTAATTAGTCCTACTGGAGTACTATATTATTAAATAAATATAAATATAAATAAAAAGCATAGTATATAATTACAATAACTACTGGAGTACTATATTATTAATTAGTCCTAAGAAATAAACAATAAAAATTGAAAAATAAAATAAAACTGAAAATCACCTAATTTGCTTTAGGGTTTGTGACCAAGAACTGCACCAGTACCAAATTCAAAACGAAAAACCCTAGGACGGGTCAATGGTACTCTACTGATCATCCCCGGTGGCTGCCGCCGTCGGCTGCTGAATCTGCCCTTCAATCCCGCCGATCCCCGTCGCAGCGGTGGTCAGATTCATAGCCTGCAGGCCTCCTTCGCAGCCTGATCCCCTGCGCCGCGGCACCGGTGTTGAAGCCCCTGATCAGCCTCAGCTGGTGGTTCTGGTGGGCGTCGCTGGTAGGGAACAGCTGGTGGTGGAAGTGGTGAGATGGAGGCGACGCCCCTTCACGATTTGTGTTTCCAAAACAAAATCCTAACAAATTGAAAATAGAGGGATGGCTTCAAACAGTTAAAGAGAACGTGGGCTTCCTAGGATTGCTAAGGGTATGACACGTGGTGCAATCTTTTACAAAGAGGCTGCTTCTAAAATAATAAGTATAAGGGGTGGATTGACCAGTAGGAGGGACGTTATCGCTTTGTGGAGGTACAAAACCAGAAGCTTCATTCCTCTTATTCTATTCGAGGATTCGCATGACCACATTCACAACCTGGGTGGTAACTTGAGCACGTTGGTAAGTCAAGGTTTTGTTATAACGTGCCTCCCAGTGAGCATCTCGACCATCCAGGCCTGCCTTAATCTGAGTCATTGTGCCTTCTGTAGCGACTTCAATGATGAATTTCATCTGGTTATCAGAAATGGTGCTAGGAGAATAGGGTAGAGGATTTTTCGTCGTCTTTCGACATGTTCCTACAAATCATTAGAGAAACAAGTAAAAGGGACAAAGGAACGGAAACCAATCAATGCAAGCCCTTTTGATTCTAAGAGTGATTAGATTTTAGAAACAATTAGACGAGAAATAAAGGCGTCGTATTCAAGCAACATTCCATGGACAGAGAATTATGCAACATTGAAGGAGAGCAAGTATTGAAGGTAACAAGAGATGATGAAATTGCAATTTAAATCAGCCACAACTCGGATAACAAGGAGACCAAGTATAGAACACGCAACTACGATATAAGAAATAAATATTACAATGTGATGCAAAAAATTCAGCAATAACGTAATAAGATGAATGCAATCACAAGGGTAATCAAGTGCACACACTCTGTCAACTATTATTTGACGGTTGCAACACGATTCGAAGAGAGATGGGTGTGACCAAGGCTCTTGTGTCGACACAACACAAAATCACACAACAAAGGGTGTGACCAAGGCTCTTTGAGGTGCTGCAAACCAATAAGATCATCAAATAAGTAGAAAAAAAAATTGAAATAGAAAAGTGCAAGAGTTACTAACTCGAACAATGTAAAGATGGTTTCTTTCCTTTTTCTTGTTTTTTTGATCGATTTTTTTTACTACTGTCGTTGTAATACATCTACTGTAATGGCGATTGAAAATAAAATAAAAACTAATCTACGATGATCTTTAAGTAAGCGAAATTAACAAAAATAAAGGAAATAGGCTAACAAGATGGAAAATTAGGGTTCTTGTGCAAGTTCATGACAATTCTAATCCAAGAATCACATTCATAAGCATGATATGTAGCAACATGGAATAAAAATCAAAACTTGGAAACCAAAAACTCATTATCTTCCAAATTGTAGATCCAAACAAGATTATTACCCAAATAACAAGTGCCAATTTTAGGGTTGAATAAAGATTTTAAATTTCAGCAGCAGTATGGGTCACAAAATAGGCACAAAATTAATCACTCAAAATAATGAATCAAGAGAGTAAAGAACTTGCATACACCTGAGAATCCGATACCACTTGATGTGATGATATTCCCGATTCTTCGTCCGTGGGCTTGGAATAAAGAACAACTCCGTATATTTGTCCTGACCTTGCAATATTCTTTGATTTCTCCTAATTTGGAACAAGTTCAAATAGGTAATTGAAGGATTTATATTACGACAGAAAAAAAATAAGAACAACACAAGAGAATAAAGGAAACAGCGACAGAAGCCCCTGCATCGACGGAGGTAGCAACCCAGCGGCTACATGTGCAGTGGCCAAGCAGCGGCTACATGTGACGTGATCTCCAGACTGTTGAACAATTTACTGGTCATTATGTCTTTGCCCTTGGAGTTGCAAGATTCCTGAGATGTGCACATTGGGTGCTTCAGGTATGATCTTATTTCTTACCTATTTTCACTTTGCAGGAACTCCAAATCATTCTCTTGAAGCTAATCCTCTTCATCATATCCATCACTCTCTTAACCTTTTAATGCATGATCAAAATATCATTATCGTTAAGCTATGATCTTGTTTCTTGCACCTGTCACATAAATAGTGCATTTCATGAGGTGCTAATTCATACAACTAATCTAGTTGCGTTTAATTTGAATTGATTTAAATTGATATTTTTCAACCTACATGATGACTAGTTCAATTTCAAACTTCAAAGTGAATCTGGCCCTAATTATCTGCGATTGGCCAAAGATGAAGGTACACTTTTAATTTAATTTTTTTGTTTTTGTTTCTATGCAGTTAGCATGAAGCAACCAGAGAATAATATTCCTGAAATGATCCCTTACCATACAAAACTTGGTGGCTTTTCAGCAATTCAAGCAAAGAAATGGATGGAAACCAATGAAAGAGATATGGTGGAAGAAGGCAATGGCCATGGCAGTGGTCATGGATCTGATCATCAGTAACGTTGTATCAGTGGGTGTGGGAAGCTCAGCTTTGTCTCAGTTTCTGATGACACCGAATAACATATCGTTTCAAGAATGCTACATGAGGTGCTTCATTCTCCACGCCATCCAACCAACCCTAACCCTGTCCTCTTGCAGGTTTGAGTGCTTGATGGATTGCCTCACGCTTCAAAACCTTGATGATAACAACAAGAGAGACAACCAAAAAAATAAAATGCTCATGACTCCCTTTCATTTCTGCAGTTTCCAAGCTTTAAAAATTCATGCTTGAGAAACTTAATTAATCAGAGGTGGGAGAATCTGACAATTTTACAACGTAATTAAGTATGTAAATTCTAAAGCAAGTCTCTTCTACTGATGAAAAGGTGGGCTTATTTATTTGCTTCCGTATTCTTGTTTACAGCTTGAATTGGAAGCACCAGCTTTGCAAGAATCCAAGGCCTAATCCTGATATTAGGACCCTTTTTGTGGATCACATTTGTGCTCAACCTAATAGCACTACAGTTCTGCTAGGGGTAAGTGACTTTCCACTTTGCTTTCATCATATTAATATTCTTTGTGTGTATTTGTGTTTATCCCTTTTAGATGGATGAATGAATGTGGGAGGGGTTTGATGAATAATAAGCTGATATATGTCTCACATGCTATTGTTTCTGCATGATGATGTGCATGTAACGACTAGTTTGTAGAAAATGGATTTCTTTGCGTAATAGGTTAAGAAAATGGTTTTCTTACCTGATTAGGACTCTTCAATTGCATCTACATTTAATGAACATGTCCTGGTAAATTCTATTTCAAGTGCTTATATAGAGTTTATTTGAGCTCGGTACTCAGAAAAGTGGTTTGGTTTTGATGGTTTTTTTTATTATAGAAGTGCTTGAGTCTAAATTTTCTTTGAGGCTGCAGTTTTATAATGTTTTTACATGCAAAGGCATGCATTTCTTATCTGCAATCATAAGGTTTAATTTTAGACTTCAATAAGCAAGCATCGTCTTAATTAAAGGACAAAAACTGTCAAATTTACACTAAGTTATAAAAGCGTGCAAGTGGCCTTTTAGAAAATTTCTAGGTGATACTATGATCTATGTTTTCGGAATGAAAATGCCTCAATAAGGTGATACCATTACAAAAAAAAGCTCTTATGTTCATTAGCTTTCACTAAACACTTCCATATATATTTTTCTTCTTGCATTGCTGTTTACAGGGCTATACTTTCTTTAGTTTATGTTCAGCTATATTCCCTCATGCATCCCCAAGTTGATGTTACAGAAGGTTTTTTTATGGCTGATGGCCATTGGTATCATCTTATGTGCATCTTATTGGTCTGTGTGGACTGCCAATGAAGCAACCACTAAGATGGATAACAAGGTGATTTCAATCTTCAAATTGCTTACTTAGAAGCTTGAAGTGTATATTACACTTCAAAGGGCCAGATTCTTACTCCTTACCGAGCAAAAGTGTTTCTTTCATCTGATCTGATGTATAACAATTTTGTTCCTGTAGGATGCTTCTGATGAATTCCTAAATAACTAGAGCACAGTTCCAATGGGCTTTGTGGATGTCATTGCCATATCAACAATTCTTTTTGTCATGGCTGCTTCGTGTTTCTTGCTTATGGTGTACAAATTTATGTCTGTCAGGTTTTTTAACAGTGGTGGGGTTGAGGTAAGTGGTTTTTTGGTTTATGTTTGTGCATAGCTACTTTTTGCAATTATGTTGCCTTTACAGTTTTTGCATTATATTATCTCTTGCAGGGCCTACAGACTTGCATGGTCACTTTGCTTTCAAGGTATTTTCCTGTCTAGCTAGTGTTTCAGTTTCTGCCTTTGGCTTCCCATAGTTTATCACAAATGGTTCTTGTATAGAAAGCCAGTATTGATCATTTCCAGTGAACTACTCTTGATCTTATCAAGCAATTGATCATCTTTTTTATGTTCTTCAATAAAAATTCCTATGGTATCACCTGACTAGGGACATGCTAGAATAGAGATTTGTTAAAATGTGATGGAATTGATCGTAGTTCTTGCATTATATTGACAAGCAAAAATGCCAAGGATGATAGTGAAGTGATCTCTCTTCATTAAACATATTTGTCAATTAAGAAATAAAGTTCATAACTGATGCTGAAAATGTATGCAGTTTCCAGTGGTTTGAATATGCTTCAATGTCAACTATTGAGGTGCCTTATTTGGGATTTATCTCACATCTCACTGTCGTTTCTCCATTCTACCTGGTTATTGTTTGGGTTGTTTACCATCGTCACGGATACTTGGCTAGGAATATTCCGTTGGGTCTGATGTAAAGCTTCAAACTGGCTTCAAACTGGTGTACAGGAAGTACCCATAATTTGTAACCGTGTATCTTTCAAGTACTCGTCATTTATAAAACATTTGTAAATAATGATTTCGTGTTTATCTTAATATATGTGTTCATTAAAGTACCCATCCGTTGCAAAATCTTATTTCATGAGCAAAGGGTGTTGTGTATCAAACGAAAAAACATCGGATTATAGATGAAAAATGCTATGCCTTAATAGCTAGGAAATCGAACCATTACATAAAAATAGATGCTAGTATCGTTATAGACATGGTCTAAATAATCTAAATCAATGTGTTACATATATTTTTACATCACATTGTTAATATAAACTGATACATATTGCCAACAACAAAATCTTTATCAAAATATAAAATGATGTCTATATCATATTAATACATCAGTTTTGTACATATTTAACGCAATCGATCATTTTAAAACAATAAAAAATCACTATATTTGTATATGAAATAAATGTACACAAATTCAGTATAATAAAAAAGATGTCTACATTGTTTTAATACATTGATTATTTTAAAAACAGTGATGTAAATGTAAAATTTAGACTTGGTGTGGACATCTTCAAAAACTTATAAATGAAAAATAACGAGACTTTAACAACAAGTGAACACGTCAAAAATAAATTTGAAGAGCTGATTTATATCTATAATCAAAATTAAACAGATGTTTTAACAAAGAAAAGACATCAGTTTAAAACCGATGTGGAAAAGTTGATCTTTTACTACACGCACAAAGAGATCGGAATTTTTTTTGAAAGACATCTGGTGACAGCAGATGTCTAATTGAAGTTTTCTAGTAGTGTAGGGCAGTAACAAATGCAGTTCTTGAGAAACCTTGTAGTAGACAGTAAGCAGAAACAACAGTAGAGCGAGGGACAACTCTAGAGTAAACTGTAAGAATCCTATTGTAGTCTATTGATATCTCAACAATCCATAAAAACAATTAAGAGATCAATGACTAACTCTATATCACTCTATACCAGTCTAACAAAATAGAAGATCAATGACTGAAAATCAAGAGATCACTCAAATATTGAATCCTGCATTAATGGCCTGATAGAGGAATGATACTTTCTAACATAAAACTAATACAACTATGCACATATTTTGACTACATCAACACCACCGGTCTCATCTTAAAGTTGAATCTACAACAAGAGAGACGGGAACTCCTCTTTCATGATGTCAACGAAAGTGGATGAAAAATCATGCAAGTGAAGGGGATGCGACAAGTAATATCTCAATGACATGCTAATTCTAATAGATTCGAAAGTAGATGATTCATGCAATTTGACAAACACCTTGTGCACACTAGGGTTTCCCAAACAATCAAATAAATCTGTTATATAACTTGCGATCCTAATTTTCATCAATTTGATCAAGAACACACAACAATTTCACCTAATCTCTTGACTGCACCTCACATTTCACTGCCCTTGCATGAATAAGAAATTACCTTGTTTAAATTTTTGTCTGAATTGTTCTAATGCCTCTTCCCTGCGTGTGTGCCAAATAGTTGCCTTCGTTGTTGTGCAGAGCAAGAGACGGCTTGCACTCATAGATGAACCAAACCAAAGAAAAAGATGAACACAAACCCTAGGTTAGCAATCAGAAAATCGAATTGAGTAGAAAAAAATTACAAATTTGGGGCGGAGACACACCTGTCAGCCGATGGCCCCATTCTGGAAGGAGGCGGCGCCACCGCTACCTTGATTGGAGAGGAAGAGCGAGAGCGAGGGTGGAGGGTGGCTACGAATCACGAGAAGTGAAGAAGGAAAGGAATCTAAGTTGAGGAAGCCGTAATTGGAAGCGGAACTAGAAGAGAAGGAAGGGGGAAGATGGAGGGAGACTACAATCCGGGAAGCGAAAAGGAAAGGAATCGAGGCTGAGGAAGAACCGAAGAACGCCATGGGAAGGAAGAAGGGAGAAGCGGCAAACGGAGGAGGAAGGGAGGAGGTATACAGGGGGCAAAAAAATATTGAGAGTTCTAGCACGGCTCATTTAACTTTGAAAGAGAACAACTACCTAATCTAATTTACAAAAGGGTACAATGGGCCAAATTTTCTCTAAAGTAAAAACCTACTAGGTATATTCACCAAAAAAAAATGAAGAAGGTACGATTAACTAATTTGGCTAAAAGAAAAATTGAGCAGAAAAGTTGAACAAACTATTTTAGGATTTGGTTAAAGTAGCTAATTAACTAGGGGTGAGAAAAAAATCCTGCAAATTCCGTCTTGTCCTGATCCAAGTGGGATTTGAAAAAAAAAATCAATCTCGTGCGTCCCGATCATGTTCCGAAAAAAAATCAATCTCGTGCGTCCCTATCAATTCAGGATAACATCCTTATTGCCCATGAAAATTTTCACACTTTCGGATCTATGAAAGCTAAATGTGGCTCTATGGCAGTCAAGACAGAATTGAATGACCCTTCTTATTTTCGACCATGGAGAATTTTGGTTTTGACACAAGTTTACATCTTGGATTAGGGAATGTGTTGAATCGGTTTCTGACTCACGACTCATTAATGATGAACCTACAACCCCATTCACCCCTTCAAGAGGAATGTGACAGGGCGACCCTCTCTCGTCTTTCCTCTTTATCCTTACTCCTGAAGTTCTCGCTAGATCCTTACAATGAGATGTTAACATCTCTAAAGATTTGGGAGGTTCTTTGGTAGTGGAGGAGTTAAAATTTTGTTTCTCGCCTTCGCTGACGACATCATGTTGTTCGGTAAAGCAAACCAATCCACCTGCAACAAAAATGACCACAACTATCCAAAGATTTTGCCGTATATAGAGCCAAATGGTTAATTTTCATAAATCAAGCTTTCAGGTATCTCCTAATACCTCCGCTTCGACAATCCTCTTGGTAACAACCGCCCTTGGAATTCCATTATCAAATAACCTGGAAAAATATCTTGGATGCTCTGTTGTCAACGGAAGGGTGAATCGTGATACTTTTAGTGACGTTATTCTTAAACCAAAACAATAGCTCTCGAAATGGAAAGCTTCGAGCTTGTCTGCAGAAGGAAGAAGAGTCCTTCATAGTTTCTTGCTACTAGCTTCGATCGTGCGAGAATTAGACAAAGTTTACAGACAATTTTTCTAGAATAAAGTTTGAAAAAAATCACCTTTGATTAGCTGGGATAAGATCTGCACGGACACCCTTAACAGGGGGTTGGATCTCTACAAGGATGAAACTATGATTATTGCTCTTTAGATGAAACTGTTGTGGAAAATCATCGCTGAGCTAGATAACATCTGGGTAAGGTGGTCTCTGCTAAGTATCTTATAGGGGCACCGATAATGAGTTACAAAATGAAGACAAGTACTTCATGGCAATGGTTGAAACTCCTTTCGATTAAACACTTATTCAAACCCGATTTGCGCTGGTCAATTGGTGATGGTCTTTCATTTAACTTCTGGTCGGACAATTGGGCGTTCAAGACACCTTTAGCGAATTTGGCGATTGCTCTTATCAATGATGAAACTTTGTCTTGGCCAATCAATCATTTCATCACGGATAACAAACAGTGGAACTTGTACAAACTAGGGGAGGACATACAAGGATTACTTGATCCAAGTGTTGTAACACATATTGTAAACATTAATAAGTTAACAGACAACACTTTCCAAGATCAACTTTACTTGGGCCAAGCAACGATGGTTCGTTCTCTATCAAATTTGTTGCCACTATTGTTTCGACATGCTTAGGTGATCAAAACTTTGTTTACCAATGAATTTGGAAGCTTGATGTGCCACACAAGGTAAGACATTTCCTCTAGAAAGTTTCCTGTGATGGGCTACCTACTTCCGATAAATTACAACGCTCTCATGTTTCGGTGCCTTCGGGTTGCTGCTTCTGTGGATGCACTACCAAATCTATTTCTCATTTGTTTTTGGATTTCCCTATTGTAAAGCAACTATAGCGTGACATCCTAATCAAGGTTCCGCCTACAAACTCGGATTACAATGACATAAATCAATGGCTAGACTGGCCATTTTTTTGTGAGCTATGTGGTTCGAACTAGATTATTTTCGACCACCGCTCTTATGTTTCAGTGAGATAAATTTACATGTTTTTACCAAACGACCGAACAAATGTGGGCGACATAAAAAAAACTACTCCGTAATGGGGAGCTGTGTGGTGGTGACCTTAAGGCTCAAGAAATCTTCCGACCAAGTCCACATCAACTGATTGGAAGTAAGCAAAAACAAGATGAACCTTCGAAGAAGCCCCTGATAGGTTTCTTCAAACATAATTTTGGCGGTTCCTTTCATTTTTCTGAGGATGCGTCCTATGGTTTCGTCATCCGCGGCTCAAACGGGACGGTGGTCTCAATGGGGCATGAAACTTGTCACAGTAGTTCCGCTATATTTGTTGAGGCTTTGGGACTCTGTATGGGAGTTGTAAGGGCAAAACAACTTGGTCTAAGAAGATTGTTTGATGTTAGTAAATTAAAGCCTTGCTAGGTAACTGGAAGTGTCCATGGAATATTGAGCCCGTAGAAGCAGATACAATTCTTGATCTAGCTTCCTTCTCTAATGTTGCTATTCGTCATATTTTCAAGGATTCGAATGTTGTGGCTGACAGGATTGCACGTTTGGCCTACAGTAACCCTGTCAATGATAGTTTGGACTCTGACTTAGAACTGCGTGTTCTCATCCATCTGGACGCTCTAGGAGGGAGACCGGTTTGCCGACGTCTGTCTTAATTCTTATCATGTTTCCAAAAAAAAAAAATTCCAATGGTAGGTTGAAGCCACTGAATGCTTAAAATTGGTAAGATTGAATATTGCATTTTAAAATGGGAAATTTAAGGAAAACCACCCTTTAAACATGGGAGCTTTCACTTAACCACCCTTTAAATTAAAAATTACAGAAAACCACCCTTTAAATGGTCTTTCATTACAACTCACCACCCATTCATCTATTTTTGCTAATTTATAATTAAATATATTATATTTTAATATTTATAAACTCAATTTTGATTATAAATATATTAAAATTTTGAATTTAAGGGCTTGTTTATATTTTAGGGATCATTTTATTTATTTTTAAAAAATAATAATAAATATAGCCTAGAATTATTATCTTAATTTATGTTTGAAAATGTTTATAACTTTTTAAAACATTATTTAAATTACTCTTTTCTTTATAATATGATTAGACTCTTCAAGCTTTCTTCTTGCTATATTGCTATTGGAATTATCTAATATTGTACTTGTCTTTATCTATTTGCATATTGTGATTTTGCTACTTATTAGCGTAAGATTCAAAAAAATTTATTTTTGAAGTTTATTGGATTATTTTGAAATCTTATTTTATGATGAGTAATCCTGTTTTGTCCCTCTGGCGAGATTTGAAAAAAAAAATATCAATTCTATCCCGTAAAAAATACGACCCCAATCTGGTTTCGTCCGATCCCATGTCCACCACTATAATTAACTGTCGATTAAAATAAATTAGACTAGTAACCAGGGACTTAATTTGACTGTTATTGACCGATGTGGCGGCTAGGAGTCGCAACTATGTACCTAATTCTTTCTTGACTCTACTGCACTTCTTTTTCCACAATTTTATTATAGTTTAATACTCCGTATCATATTGGCGTCTGATCGATGGATTGGAATTTGGAATATTGAAAATGTGTTGGATAAGATTAACTGAATTCAAATTTTCATATCATATGCTGTATTATTAATTCTTTAATTTATGAAAGTGGGGGTAGGAAACTCTCTACATAAGATCTATGGGGCTACGAGTGGTGGAATAAACTAAGGTTAAGTCGCTCTACCACTTGAGCTAATAGGATTTATTAACACTAAATAAATTTAGTATTTTGCATCTCAAAGTGTAGAGAACTTATTCAAATAGTTAAGTAGAAACATACAAGGGAAAGTACAGTAAAAAAAATGAAACAAAGCTAAACTGCAAAGATAAGTTTGGTGCTAAGCAAATACTAAAGGTACAGAGTAATTCGCACATGATCAAATCAAAGCCATTAGTATTGGACTTGTTTTCTATGATTGAATCCCTAAATATCGAATAGACTATGTAAATTTAGTCAAGCAAATCACTGGGCAAATAATCATATACAGCAAAAGTAATCAAACTAAATGATGACAATAGGTGGCTCCAAAAAAATTATAACAAATTTATAAACAAACCCAATATATAAGGTACCCGATTTAGCTTATTTTGCCCGAACAAAGTTGGGAAAGCAGCAAAATCAGACAAATTAATGTGAAACATTTTACCTTCAATTTAAAATCTAACAAGAAATTAATGAACTCTTAGCTTCAAAATGAAGAAGTGATCAAGAGCACAACAACTTACAAGGTGAACAAACCCAATAAAACCCTAATCAAGTGCGGTTTACCTTATGATCGAATTAGAAAACTCAAAAAATTGAATCCACCAGTGAAAACAAGGAGAAGGAGGGCAATATCGAACCTGGAAGAGGATGAGGGTTTAGTCAAACCTAGCCGGTGATAATGAACCCAAATTGAAACCCCAAATCGAACTTTTAAACCCCAAATTCAGTGATAACGAACACAAATTGCAAACAAATCGAAACCCAAATTCGACCTTTAAAACCCTAATTTTTTTTTTAAAGGGGACATACCTGGCAGTGGCACCACCACTTCCGGCGGGTCTTGGGCGTCTCCACCTTTCCTCCGGCGCCTTCGGCAGCTGCGGGCTCTCTTGGTTGCCGGGATTCCTGCTCCTCCGGTCGGCCTCTCCTCTCCTTTCTTCGTTTCTTCTTTTCTTCCTTTGGAATTGAACGTCTCCGTAAAAAACAAACGGTAGTAGGCAAGGGCTGTTAGTTTTGACTGAGTAGGGGCACGGGGCGAATTAGATCCATAACTCAGGGGTACCAGGCGAAATTAGTGAATCTTTTGTACACCTCGCGAAATAAGCAATACCTCAGGGGTACCTGGCAAAATTTCCGTTTTTTTTTATAGGGACAGAATAACCCTTGCTTTTGCGCACACACAGCGAAGAGAGAAGACGAATCCCCGAGCGGCCGAGCCGAGCAGGACAGCACCACCTCCGGCCAACCTCATACCGGCGACGCACCACCGCAACCTGCTACGCGTACCACCGCAACCTGCTACACTGGCGAGCACTCCCGTTTCCCGCTGCGAAATCTTCAATTCTTCACTCCTTCGATCTAGACTTCAAGGTTTGTTAGTTTTTCTCCTCTTCCTTTGAATTTGATTGTTTTTAATTTCAATGGATTGAATGAGAATTAATTTAGAATAGAATTTGTGGATTTGAGAATCAATTTGGGGAATTTCGATTAGGGTTAGGATTTGTGAGAAATAGGTTTGTTAGTGCTCTTCATCTTCCTTTGAATTTGATTGTTTTTTAGTTCAATTGATTGATTGAGAATCAATTTAGATTAAAAGTTGTGGATTTGAGAATCAAATTGGGAGAATTTCGATTAGGGTTTATGATTTGTGCGAAATAGGTTTGTTAGTTTTCTTCAACTTCCTTGAAATTTTATTGTTTTTAAGTTTAATTGATTGATTGAGATTCAATTTAGATTAGAAGTTGTAGATTTGAGAATTAATTTGGGGGAATTTCGATTAAGATTTGTGATCTATGAGAAATAAATTGTGCCTTTGTGGTTTGTGATTTGTTATTTGAAAATTGAAATTGTGGTTGTTTATGATTTGGAATTGTGGTTTGTGATTTTGGTTGTGAGAAATGAATTTGTGAATTTGTGGTTTGTGATTTGGAAGCGTGGTTTGTGGATTTATTTTGTTCTTTACGATATTCAATCAAAATTGCCAGATAGAACAATTATACAAATGGGAATCAAAACCTAGAATCATTAGACCCATTTGTTATCAAATATTCTTATTTGCTAAAATTTTGTTATTTGCTTGTTTCAACCATTTACTGTTATTTGGTATCCATGTCTTGAAAAATTCAATGTAGCTCTAACCAAAACCATATGATTTTCTTTAATTTTCTGCCCTAAACCTTTCTCCCTTACTTACATTCGTTTAAATGCACTAAAAATATCAAACAAGCTCAAGGTTGAAGCCAATTATATTAACCCACGAAGCTTGTGTCCAAAATCAAGTATTTTTTTTATTGTTCATCTAAATGAACTCAAAATTTGTGTATCTCTTTTCCCATGAAATTATGTATCCTTATGAGTCGTGTATCTTATTAAAGTCTCTTTTCTCGAAAAAAATTCAGCCCCCCCCCCTAAACAAAATTCTGGATCCGCCACTGATTGACAACAAAGGAGACATTCGATCTAGAACAACCGAGATATTAGAGTGAGCCTACAATACTTCGATAGAATTGGGGATCATCATATTCAGGGGGGTCGGTGAAAGCATCGAAATTTGAAGCATTGGGAATGGTGACTTGTTTGGACTCTACAAGTCCTACATCCTACATAACTTCAAAAATATGTTTGGACTGGTTTAGATGGAAACCATTGTAGTCCCGAGAAATATCAATACTAAGAAAGAAGTGAGCATCTTCGAGATCTTTGATGGGAAACTGTGAGGAAAGAGAGGAGATGAATTTTGTAGCCAGAGTAGAGGTGGATGAGAAGACCAATAGCTCATCAACATAGACAATTGAAGGACGAAAATATATTGACTATTTGAATAAAAACTAAATAAGGAGGAATCTGATTTGGAAGAAGTGAAATTAGACCTGTCAAACAGGTCTGGCGGTTTAGGTTTAGGTCGGATCATCTCGGGTTTGGGTTCATCACGTGTCGGATTATTTTGAGTTACTGATAATGAAATGCTCAATGCAAACCCATATTTAAAGGGTTCGGGTCGACCCGACAGGTCAAGAGCTAGCGTTACTCATCTAGAATTTTTTAAATGACATTTACTATTCATATACGTTATTTAAGGATGATACAAATATGAAAAATATCAATTTTTTTATTTGTTATAATTTCATTCTTTTTTGTTTGAAGTACGTAATTATATATAATATATAAATTGATATTTTATATAATTTTTTAGCATTTGGGGCTCTCGTTGATCTCATTCGTTGAGACGCTATCGGGTGGTGGATTAATTGTAATTAACTACCCTCGAATCCTTGCCTTGTATAAAAAAAAGTAAACGAAATTTAAAAGTAAATAGATGAATTTAATGACTATTTACATAGTTCATAAATCTAAAATTTATTATATTACCCTAATAATAGTTATATTATTGCCCTAATAATAGTTATATTATTGAAAATAAGTAATTAATGTTGCTACAATAGTAATATACTAATATGTATTTTTTATACATAATAATTTGCAATGTTAAATTATAAGGTAACGTTAATGATAGATAAAAAAAAGATAATATTCAATCCTAATTATTATTACTATTAAATTTCAATATTAGGTTAAATTGTAATTTATTTATGTTTGTATTATCTTAAGCTTGACCCAATAGGTGACCCATGGGTTGACCCAACCCGATCCAGAAATTCGCTTGTTGAACGGGTTCGGGTTGCTTTAGGTTTCATGTTGAAATATTTGCGTTAAAATCCACGTTTTACGGGTCGGGTTGTTTAAGGTCCTCGGGTCGGGTCACGTTTTGACAGGTCTATGTGAAAACCATCTCAACTAGTGCATCACTCAAATAGAAGAACCAGGTTGTTTAAAACCATATAAGGAGCAATGTAACTTACAAATGTGGGTGAGATATTAAGGATTGACGAATCCCGGTGACTCTGAGATGAAGACCTCTTCGTTGAGTGCCCGATGTAGGAAGGTGTCCTGGACGTCTAACTAGCAAATGACCCAGTCACGCATGAAGGCTAGGGAGAGGAGAGTAAAGATGGTGGATGGTTTAACAACAAGGTTGAAGGTGTCGTGGCAGTCAAGACCATGGAGTTGGTGATATCCTTTGGCCACAAGACGTGCCTCCGATGCTTGATCGAGCCATAAGAATTTCTTTTGGTTGTAAATAACCATTTCACTCAAAAGACATTGGTGGATGATGTGTTTGGGACAAGAGACCAGGTATGAGTCCGAAGAAGGGCATCAAATTTGGCAGTCATGTCTAAACGCCAATCGGGGAAGTTGGATGCCTTGGTGTAAGAGGAAGGTTCCTTCAGGACTGATTGTGGCCAAGCAATGGGGTTTGGGTGGCCATGTTATGGTTCCATCAGTCGGATGAGAGGTTTGGTTATGTGGTGTTTAAAGCGCATTTTCATTTGAGGAGAAGGAGGTGTTTGCTGAGGGGTTTGGTGTGCTGGCGGAGGTGTCTCAGAGCTGTTAGATGAAGAGGTCGGTCTAGGGCTCAAGTGAGTTTACGGGTGGTAAACCCTCGTGTGTAAACCTCGCCAAAGAAATTCCAATAAAAATAACTACGTATAGCGATAAGTGCAAGGCCGAACCCATTGGGAAATCTAAGATTCAATCTAAAAGCTACTTTACCAAAAAGTGGAAAATAAGGAAATGAATGTGGGAAATAGAACTAAAGATCACAATTGCAATTGAAATAACAAAGCATAAAGATGACGGTTTTGATAACAAATCAATGGAGAAAATAGTTCCACGTGCGCTTTCATTGACATTGGCTGGCTTAATTGGTCCTAGACATAAACTGAAGTTGTATGATTCCTTTAACTTACATTCTTCCCATCTTAGTTTGAATAGATTAAAGCACAAAGAGCACAATTAATCTCTTACACATTTATGCAACCTAAGCACATACAAATATTTAACATAAAGATAGAACAAATTCCTAAGAATCTAGGCATATGAATAATACCAAGTATGCAAGCTAAAAAATGTTTAAGACATATGTTGAAATCCCTACTTAGTCATGATCAAACGAAGGTTCTCACAATCCTAAGCATGCTACTACGAAATTCATTCAATGACGAAAGAACAAAAACCTAGCATGATACTATTATGGCGGCCAATCACAATAATATCATCAATAATCGCAAGGGAAATCAAAAGAACAGTGGGAAACAACTGAAAGCCTCATAAACCACCAACAAAGTCTCCAAAACACAGGTGAAACAAATAACGAACTTAGCCACTCATAGCGTACCTAGATCTCGTTCGAATTGATGGAAAAATAAGCAAATTTGAATGGATGAATGAACTACTGTAAATTATGATTCAAGGTCTGAGAATAAGCGTTCTCCCATGTCTAATTCGTGCATCCCCCCTTGATAGGAAAGAAGAGACCCCGAAAACCTAGATACTTTCTTTACAGATAATCCAGAAATAATCCTACAATAACATAAAATATCCTAAAAATAATAATAAATAAGTCTAAAAATATCTTCCTTAAACCCTAAGGAATAAGTCTTCAAAAGATTGGATCGAATCTCCTTCCGAAAAGATAGAATTTTGCTTCGAAACTGAACTTCTCTACACGAACTCGCCGACGCGACAGGTCTCTCTTGGCCGCGACTGGTGCTCTTCAGCAAACCCTCTCGCCACGGTGAAATGGTTGATCTCATGGGTGCGAATCAGGTACTCGTGGTCGCAACTGGCATCAGAACTATGTGTTCTTGTGGTTTGCTTCCAATATTTGCTTTCCTTGCTCTCTTTTCTCTTCTTTTATTGTTCTTCTTCTTCAATTGATTAAGAACTCTTCCAAGCTAACCATAAGCCGGATCTATGAACCTACATAAAAAATCGAAATAGCGTAGTTTCCTAACTTTCCAACCAAAAGAATATAATATGAAATTAACTCTAAAACATAACCAAACAACCCTGAAATGCAACTAAAACTACTCTAAATGCCTATTGAAATATGCATTATCAAATTCCTCCACACTTAAGCTTCGCTAGTCCTTGAGCGAATAATAAAAAGAAACCTATACCTATGAGTTCATCATCCATGCAATAGCCTTAGACAAAAGCAACATCAATATGAAATGGAGCACATAATCAAGTGAATAAACATCCTAGGATGTATTTAGCGATCAAAGCGCAGAAGTAGACATCATCCAACCTCACAAGAAATATATGTTTAACTCATGATCTCATGTGTTTAGGCAATTAGGTTCAACTCTCAACTCAATCCAAAATGCACTAAGCTAATAGAAATTGACAACAACATAATCAAATCTTCACCAAAATGCCATCACTTGCGAAAAACAATAAAAATAAACAATTTGGCTCTAGAACTTCACTCTCTCTTTTTTTTTCTTTTTTTTTTTTCTTTTTAGTTTCTTTTCTTTTTCATTTCCTTCGGTTTTAGTGTATTCCTTACGCGAGTCGAAAACATGGGTGTCATCAATGGCCCCGATCTATCAACACCTCAACTTACTTGAATAAAGTCCACTTGAACTTCTTTTTTACGCGAATTGCAAACATGTGTGTCATGAATGAAACCGTTTACTCAATGATCAAGCTTCCTTTCTTAGTCGATAGTTTTCAACACCGTTTTGCGTGAATCATACCTATGGGTGTCATGCATAGACCTCGTTACTAGGTGTATCAACCATTTCCACCTTGTTTCACTCAAATCTCACAAGCAACTAAAGGCAAATATATGACATAAAAGCATAAACTCCTGAAGCAACACACATGTGAGTCGGTCTTGACAATAACTAATTAAGTCAATATCAAGAAGTAGAAACATATGGAGAGTAAATCACACAATTAAGCAAAAAGGATTATAAATGAATCCAATAAGGCTATAATAATCTCACAAGGGTCATGTTTTGTAGGATTTCAATCATACTTTAGCTTAATCATACATGCTCAATTACATCACCAATCATGCTCTATAAGAAAACATTTCAGAACAATAAGGCTAAGCAAATCAAACTAATCGTAGGATTTACAAGTTCATGCCATAAGAATATATAGAGTTTCGCTAACTAAGGTGGGTGTTTGAATAACAACATACATGCAATGCATAATATTTTTGGATTTTTGACATTTTCTATTTTTTCTTTGATTTTCTAATACATAAAAATAAAGACATAACTGAATTTTAAAGATGAAATTAATTGAAACACGAAATGCATGCAGAAATTTAAATATGACCTAACTCCCTCCCCCACACTTAAATAAAGACAACAAAAATAGGCAAATAAAACGAGGTGAGGGAAGAGGAAACTAACATGCTCACTGATGTGGTGGCTGGGGCGGATAGCCTAGAAATTGCAGTCCATGGAGCATAGAGCAAAGATCATCAAAACTCATCATCTAGGTCTCCTGAGCAGCTCTAATCTCGGCCTGAGAATCGCGCAGGACAACCAGTTGGTTGTCAAGAGAATTGAATCGCTGAGTGACGATACAAAAGATCTGATCAAAAGACGTGAACCTCTGATCAACAGCAGCGAACCGTTGATTGTTGGACTCATCCAACGCATGTAGTTGCGAACCATATGGCATTGGTTGTCGAAAACCATCTGCTAATGGTCCTAAATAGGGCGGAAGAACCCCTCAAAATAGATCTGATAAGGAAACTCAGCGTCGAATCCTCCATGAGATGAACTAGCACCAACATAATAGTTTTCGCCCGGATAGGTAGTCTCCTCATGAGGAGGGAACTCATAATCCATGTCATCTCCCTATTTCTCCTACTGAGGCACCTCCTGCTGTAGCGGCTGATGCAGAACTATAGGCAACTGAGCTCTTGGATGCTCACTGGGAAGTAGCAAATGCGCGGTGGTGGGACAAGTAGGCAGATTCTAGTGAGGAAGATAAATCATGTAATCTCTATCTCTGCCAGTGAACCAATCGTAACCATCACCAACTACAATCATCAGCCTCCCATGCTTCAAAAGGTTGATATCAATTCAGTGACTTCCTCTCAGCGCATCCTACTCATCCAAAACAATCCTCAGCTCAATAGCAAGCAAAGTGATCAAGCCACCAAATTTAATCGTCGCAGAATCCATCCTGACATTCGTGGCGGAGGTAAGAGACTGACACACCATGAAGAATAGCTCCAACTAGTCAGGAATCGCGTCAGGCTTAGGCAACAAACAGTTAATGCAACTCCAAGTAGATCTCGTGACCTTTTCGAACTCAGAACGCAGATTTCGATGAAATAATTCTATAAACTAAAGACTTCCAAGTTCAGGGTTTCAACACCGCAACGATAACCATGCACAATAACACATAAAGGTATAAAAGATCATGCTTTTCATCAAATAACTTTCGTTATTAACAAATAGGAATATAGAGGATTTCGCATAAACCCTAATCGTTACTAACCCTTTTTCACATAATTAATCCAAGTTGTATTAAGATCACTTTCGCTTCAATAACACAAACAAGGATCACCTTCAACTTTCGCAAAAGAATCATGCTCATAGGGATAGAAGACGAATTGCATAAAAAGATCAAACCTTTACCGCATCACCTTACATGGCTACCGTCGGGCTCACCCCGACCCTAGAAGTGGGTGGACTACTCGCTCTTCATCATCAAGAAACTCATCAACAAACAAAAGGAAATAACTTGCATTAAATAAACCAAAGAAAGCTTACAACCAATCGAAGCCAAATCCGCTTTCGCCTTTCCAACTTCTCTCGCCACAAGCTCTCTCCTTTACTCTCTCTATGTAACTAATTGTAACTGAAATTGAATGACTAAAATCCAGCCTCTAGGGCTTTATTTATAGGCTTCCAATCCTTGCTAATCAGGGTAAGAAAGTCTATCTATATCTACATCTCTTTATCTACTTACTTAAAGATTAAATAATGGAATAAAAGAATTAAATCCAAAAAGGAAATATATCTAAAGTAGGTAAATCCTCCATGGAGTTGATAGATCTTGATGAAAGTCTTGATAGATGTGGATCGAATCGGACAACTTCGAATCCAAGCAAGCTCAACTCGACTCGGACAGCCCACAACGTAACGCGGCCCAGAAAAGCTTTCCTCAATATCGAGTAGTTTACTCGATATCGAGTAACTTCTTCGTCGACTTCGGCTTCACTGGTCTTCTCGAGTAACTTCTCTTCGACACTGGCTCGGACATGCGATGCTGGTTTACTCGACATCGAGAAAATTCCTCGATATCGAGTACATGGTGCTCGGTATGTCCTCTCTTCGGCTTCTCGGTCCAGTGTCGCTTCCTCGAGCACAGGTGCGGCTTCTGATCTTGGTCGATATCAAGTTAATTACTCGATATCGAGTAAAGTTCTGCACTCGAGTTGTCTTGTCCGCTCAGTGTCGTCGATCTCGGCTTCAGAGGTTGAAATCGTCTTGGGTTGTCCTCGGTATCGAGTAAAAGTCCCCGATATCGAGTAATATCTTCAGCTCCCGGCTTCACTTGTTGATGTCTGGTGCTCAGCTCGATATGTTGCCAACTCGACATCGACTAGAAGAAGTCGATATCGACAAAGGATTTCTCCAGCTTTCCTTGCTCAATTCTGGTTCTGCTGCTCCTTGACCTTAGACTTCTGTAGTTTGATTTTCGAGCTTTTCTTCCTTTCTTAGAATTGTTGTAAATTGCTTCGATTTCTGCGAAATTAAACAGAAACTGGTGTAGATTCCATAATTTGGCAAATAAGTATAAACTACATAGATTCTGTATTATTCTAGCCCAAATGCATGAAATGTATGCAGAAAACGATATAAAAGTATTTATAAAACATGGCGAGTTATGCTCACAACAAGCGCCAAGGCGTTTGGGTGTGGAGGTCTTCTTGGATTTGGGTGCCATGGATGAAATTCGGCTAAGCTTATAGAAAAAGGTTGAAGAAGGGGTTTAAGAGAGGATTTAGGTAGTTCTGGAGAGGTGAGGAATAGTTAGGGTAAAATGTGTGGTTTAAAAAGGGTGAGAGGGGTAAGTTGATGGGACGGGTTCAGGGTTCCAAGGATAGTAATCATCACACTGCCATTTAGAAAAAATTTGATTTCCAAAAACAATTTAAAATTCAAACCATCTTGTCACATTTCAATTTCAAGAAGGAGTATTTCCGAAAATATATTTTCCATAAATAAATATACTCGGATATAAGAATTTTGGAAAATAAAATGTGTACCGCATAAAGAAGGTTAAAAAATCATAAAAACTATATTTGATCAAATATCTAATAAGATATTAACCAAATATATGATCCGTTATATGTGCTCTACCATTCAGCTCACAAACTTTGACATAATTCTCAAAGGTCTTGACACTGAGTAGAACTTATCTTTCGTAAAGGGAAAGCTACCCCTACGAAAGTGCATCCCTGTTAAGCATTCTGATCTCACGTCTAATGAAGGTGAACCTGTCCTCTACCGAATACTTAGGAAAAATGTCAGCCCATTGATAATCAGTTGAAATAAAAGATATGGATACATCACCTTTTTCGACGTGGTCTCTAATTAAATGATGCCTTACATCAATATGTTTGGTCCTTGAATGCTGAACAGGATTCTTTGTAATGGAGATGGCACTTGTATTGTCACACTTAATGGGAATGTCGTTGAGGTTGATGCCAAAATTTCTCATTTGTTGAGCTATTCAAAGGATTTGGGAGCAACATGCTCCAGCTGCTATATATTCGGCTTCGGCAGTGGATAGAGCAACTGAGTTTTATTTCTTTGAGTGCCAACTGGTCAAGGATGCTCCTAAGAATTGGCAACATCCTGACGTGCTCTTCCTATCCACCTTATAGCCTGCAAAATCTGCATCAGAATAACCGATTAATGTAAAATCTCTTTGCTTTGGGTACTATAAGCCAAGCTCCTTAGTGTCATTTAGATATCGAAAGATCCTCTTCACAGCCTTGAGGTGAGATTCTTTAGGGTCAGCTTGAAACCTGACACACATGCAAACACTAAACATGATGTCAGGTCTACTAGCCGAATGATATAATAAAGATCCAATCATCCCTCGATACTCCTTTTGATTGACACTCTTTCCGGTCTTGATCTAGAGACAAGGTTGAGCTCATGGGTGTCTTGGCTGCTTTGGATTGATCCATCTTGAACTTCTTCAAGAGATCCTTAGTGTACTTGCTTTGGTTGACAAAGATGCCTTTCTTAGATTGTAAACTTGTAACCCCAAGAAGAAGTTGAGTTCTCCCATCAAGCTCATCTCAGATTCACTGCACATAATGTCAGAAAATTCCTTGCACAAAGATGTGTCAGTAACTCCAAATAATATATCATCGACATATATTTGAATAACCAAAATATCATTTCCTTTGGTTTTGATAAAAAAAAGTCTTGTCGATCAACCCCTTTTTAAAATCATTTTCTAAAAGAGATTTTGACAAGCGCTCATACCAAACTCTTGGGGATTGTTTCAAACCATATAGCGCTTTGTCTAGCTTGTAAACATGATTAGGAAATTCCGAACTTTCAAAACCTGGGGGTTGAGCCACATAAACTTCTTCCTCTAAGAAACCATTAAGAAAAGCACGCTTGACATCCATTTGATATAACTTTATGCTCATAAAAGATGCAAATGCTAATAATATGCGAATGGCTTCAAGCCTGGCTACGGGAGCAAAAGTCTCCTCGTAGTCAATACCTTCCTCTTGATTGTAGCCTTGAGCAACAAGCATTGCTTTGTTCCTCACGATCTTACCATTCTCATATAGCTTGTTCCGAAATATCCAACGTGTGCCAATGACTGATTGATGCTTTGGCCTAGGCTTCAAGGTCCAGACTTTGTTCCTTTCAAATTCGTTAAGCTCACTTTGCATGGCAATGATCCAGTCTGGCTCTTGAAGGGCCTCATCTACCTTCTTTGGTTCTATAAGAGAGACAAACGCGTGAAAAGCACAAAGATCTTTAAGATTAGAACGAGTTTCAACACTAAATGTAGGGTTAGAGATGATATCCTTTAATGAGTGTGATGAGGAGTATTTGAATTTACTTTTGCTAGTGTCAACTCCTTGATTCGTGACACCAGTAGGATTGATTTGTGGTACATCTGACTCCATGGATCTATTAGGTTCAGTTACAACAGTTTCTGACGTTTCAACACTTTTGGATTGGTCACCAAGGGCATTGGACGAAGCTTCAACACCTTGGGCCAATTCTTCAGTGTTGAGAATCTGATCCAGCATGTTCCTCTTCTCTATGTTCTTGGTAGCAGCATCATCACCATCCTCATTCTCTGTATGGATGTTAAGATCTAAATCTACAATACTTTCACTCAAAGAACCGTCATTGCATTCATCAAATATAACATGTATACTTTCTTCAACTAACTTGGTCCTTTTGTTGAAGATTCTATATGCTTTGCTACTTGTGGAATAGCCAAAAAATATACCTGCATCACTACGCGCATCAAATTTCCCAAGGTTATCTTTTCCATTGTTATGAACAAAACAAGTACGGCCAAAGGGTTTAAAATATGATATAAGTGGTTTGCGGCCTTTGAAACGTTTATAAGGAGTTTTCTTTAAGATGGATCGAATAAGACAACGATTCAAAATATAGTTAGTTGTGTTAACAGCTTCAGCCCAATAGGTTTTAGGTAATGCATTTTCAAAAAGCATAGTCCTGGCCATGTCTTCTAGGGTGCGGTTCTTTCGTTCCACAACCCCATTTTGTTGAGGTGTCCTAGGAGTAGAAAATATATGGGAGATGCCATATTTAGCACAAAATAAATCAAACTGAAGTTGATCAAACTCCCTACCATGATCACTTCGAATTGACAGTATGGGCTCATTTTGTAAAGTTTGCAACTCCTTACAAAGTTTTGAAAACTCAAATAAGGCCTCTGATTTTTCTTTTAAAAATGCAACCCAAGTATATCTCGAAAAATCATCAACAACAACAAGCATGCATATTTTACCATTGGGAGATTTGACTTGCATAGGACCACATAAATCCATATGTAAAAGTTCAAGGGGTCTAGAAGAACTTACAACCTTTTTGGGTTTGAAAGAGCTACGTGTTTGTTTACCTCGTATGCATGCTTTGCACGTCTCAATACCTTTGAAGTTCATCTTAGGTAGTCCTCTTACAAGCCCTTTGAACACAAGCTTCTGTAGTGTATGTTGGCTCACATGACTGAGTCTCCTGTATCTTCTCTCAAGGTTCTCCTCGTGGGATTCATCTCCTGAGGCCATAAGACAGACATTGGCCTTCTCATCACCTTTCTTGGACTAACTCTTCGTCTTTTGAGGGCAGCCTTTCACAAGATGGTCTGTTTCACCACATTCAAAACAAGACAAAGGTTTAGTCTTCTTGTCATATTTGTTGTATTGAGACTTATCTCGAAATTTAGAAGACTCTGATCCATCCTTGTTGTTGAATTGCTTCTTCATTTTGAGGATTCGAGAAAGGCCTCTTTTGATAAGAGCGAAAGCATCATCCTCATCGTCATCCTCATCTTCAGAATCAGACACGTCTTTGGGCTCATCCTTCTTAGACTTGAGTGCCAAGTTCTTAGTGCTTGTTGCGAGTTCTCCATCGTCTTCGTTGAGAATCATCTCATGTGTGATCAGCTTCCCAAGCAAATCATCAAGGGGCAGAGTGGTGAGATCTTGGGCTTCCTATATGGCTGTCACTTTAGGGCCCCATTTGTCTTTTGGTAGACACCTCAATATCTTCCTCACTTTTTCAAAGTTCTTAAAGCTCTTGCCGAGAGAGTCAAGGTCGTTGGTGATTTCCGTCAATCGTGTGAACATGGCCTTAATAGACTCATCAGGCTTCATTTTGAAAAGTTCATACTTTGGAAGGAAGATGCTGATCTTGGTGTTCGTCACTTGGCTAGTTCCTTCGTAGGTGACAACCAGCTGGTCCCAAATCTCTTTAGCTGACCTACAAGATGAAATACGGTGAAACTCATTAGTGTTAAGAACACAATATAGTAAGTTAATGGCCCTGTAGTTTTTGGAGACGAGTTCGAGATCCGCTTTGATGTATTCGGCCTCGGTCTTACCATCTTTGGTTCCATTCTTTATAATGTTCAAAAGTTCCAGATCTTGATCTATAATGAACATTTTCATCAAGGATCTCCAGTGGATGAAGTTGTTTCCTACAAAGGGTGGTGGTCTACTGGTGGACCTTTCTTGTGCAAATCCTCCGCTTGCTTCACCAGACATGATCAAAACTCACGAGATTGTTAGATCAAAAGCAGTGAGTAAAGCTCTAATACCAATTGAAGGTTCAATAATGTATAACAAAGTAATATAAAGATACTCTAGAATGGGGGTTGAATAGAGTACGCCGGATTTTGGCAGATAGTCTCAAGACTTTTGAAGCACTTGGAAAACCCTTTGAGATTAGACGTAATTCTTTCTTCTGGAAAAGCTGAATCACAACAGAGTTATACAATTCGAAACAAGTGCGGAAATATGGTAAAGCAATAAGTAAAGGACGCAATGAATTGTTTACGAGGTTTGGCATGAACTTGGCCTACGTCCCCGCCTAGGGTTCTTCCACAACCCTAGGATTCAACCGTCTTTTATTGATTCACAAAACTTAGGATCCTAATAGCTTACCGAGAAGCCTCTCTCCTATACATTTGCAATCTAGTGAACTCACGTTCCCTTGGTGTCCTAGACCAATCTAGAAGAGCCCTACCTCTCTCAGTTATCTAGTACAATGCTTTTACACTTAGTGAATCAATCGCCTAGTGCCCACTTCCTGAGTTACAAACTCTCGAGTATAACAGTTACTCGAAATATATCCTATAAGCTCACTCTGTAACTCTCAAATGCTTTGAAACAAAATATACGACTCTTAAGAACTAGCAGAGAGCACACGAAGAAGACAGATTGACTTGAAGGCTTGAGTGTGAATGAAAGCTTGTGTTCAGCGAATGTATCTGTCCTCTTTTCTTCAACTCCTTCTTATACAGATCAAATCGTTGCCTCAGGATCTTCTTCAACGGCTAGAACCAATTGTGGCTTGAGAAGAAATCTCCATGATCTTCTATTTGTGGAAACTCGGAAGCCATGATCTCCAATGTGAATCTTCTCGATTTCAAGCTTAAGGAAGGAGATAATATTTGAAAACATGCTGCATATGATAGTGTATAAAACATGCAATAATATATGGAAATAAAATATAATGACATATAATAATATTCGGACATAATATGCACATAATAAAGGTTTTGTGTTTCATCAACACAGTTGTAGCTTCAAGACCTTTGACACAAGTTGTGTGTCAAAGCCTTTGAAACCATTTCCGATTTTCATCAAGGGAGTGGAGATATCAGTGAAGTTCTGTTGTGCTCCATTCAACATCATGGAAGCATAGTAGATCACATGAGATGCCTTGTCAATCTTCTAACCTAGCACAACGCCAACAACATAGTCACTCGCATCATACAACAACTCAAAAGGAAGTGTCCAAATAGGAGCTTGGATGATCGGTGCAATAACAAGTCGATCTCTCAATGTATGAAAGGCTTCCTTGCACTTCTCTTCAAACTTAAAAGCAACATCCTTCTTGAGAAGCTCACATAACGGCGCTACGAGTTTCGAAAAGTCCTTGATGAATCGGCGATAGAACCCAGTGTAGCCTAGAAAAGATCGTATCTCTCTCACATTGGTAGGATAAGACAAGGACTGAATGATCTCAATCTAAGCCTTATCAACCTCAATTCACTTCTTAGACACAATGTGGCCTAAAACCATACCTTGCTCAACCATGAAGTGGCACTTTTCTGAATTCAGAACCAAGTTGGTGTCAATACACCTCTTCAACACAAGTGCCAAATGAGCCAAACATGAATCAAAATAATCGCCATGAACTGTGAAATCATCCATAAACACCTCCATGAAGCTCTCAATGTACTCAGAAAAAATGTTGACCATACACCTTTGGAATGTTCCTGGTGCATTACACAACCCAAAAGACATTATGCGATATGCAAAAGTGCCGAAAGGATATGTAAATGTAGTTTTCTCCTGATCCTCTGGTGCAATGGAAATCTGAAAGTAACCTGAGTATCCATCCAAAAAGAAATAGTAGGCTCTCCCAGGAAGCCTCTCTAGCATCCGATCAATGAATGGGAGAGGAAAGTGACCCTTGCGAGTCTCAGCATTCAACTTCATGTAGTCAATAAAAACTCTCCAGCCAGATTGTACTCGCGTAGGCACTAACTCACCTTCTTTGTTCTCAACAACAGTAATACCCCCTTTCGTAGGAACCACTTGCGTTGGACTAACCCATTTGCTGTCTATATGGCTTGGTTCCTTCCACTAGCAAAATTCGGTGCATACATGTAGATGGGCTTATCCCTTTGATGTTTGCAATGGTCCATCCTAGGGTTTTCTTGTATTCCTTAAGCACCATAACTAACCTACCCTCTTGGTCAAGGTTGAGCTTGTTAGAAATGATGACTGGAAGGGTGTCATTCTCACCAAAGAAGGCATACTTAAGGTGATCGGGTAATGACTTAAGCTCAATTTCAGGCGGTTTGATTTCAGAGGGTAAAAGCTTCTCTTCGGGAAGCGTTAAGGCTAAGTTCCCACTCTTCAGATGTGAATGCTAGGCATCTAAGGCCAAGTATGGTCTCAACGGGTAATCTAGGGAAAACTCATCCAGAGGAGCTTCCAAAGCAACTTGCAACTCATCTTCCTTATTCATCTCAAACACATCATCAACAATAAGTTAAATAACATCAATAGAGAATAAAGAATTCTCATCAACATGATATCTCATAGCACCCATAATGCAGTACTGAACCTTAATTTTCACCATTAAATTCCATAGTGACCTTACCTTCCCAACAATCAATCTTAGTTTTCGTTGTTCTAAAAAATGGCATGCCTAAAAAAATAAGTGCATCCACAACACTAGGTTCCATATTCAACATAAAGAAATCATCAGGAAAAATCAACTTATCAACCATAACTAAGACATCTTCGATAAAACCTCTAGGATAAGCATGAGAGCGGTTACCCAAATGGACAACTACTCTAGTTTCTTGCAATTCACCAAGCTTCAAGGTTTTGAATAAAGAGTATGAAATCACATTAATCGATGCACCTAAATCTAACCTAGCATGTTAAAATTTAGTTTCACCGATAGGGCATGGGATAGTGAACATACCTGGGTCGCTACACTTTTCCAGCATACGCCTTTCAATCATGGTGGAGACGTGCTCACTCACATGAACCTTCTGCTTCCCTTTCAGATTTTTCTTCCTCTTAATGCTGCAAAGCTCCTTTATGAACTTGGCATATTGATGAACCGTTTTGATGAGGTTGAGAAGCGGAATATTGACTTCATACTTAGCAAATGTCTCATACAAATCCTTATCATTATCCAGTTTTCTTGTGTCCTTCAAGGCTTCGGGAAATAGGGCTATGGGCTTGTATGGATCAAGGTTAGGTAACGGATTCGGCTTTGGAACAATAGCATCGTCGGACACAACAATCTCATCTTCCATTGATGGTGTCGCGGCGGCGAGTGGGGTGTCTCATGGCGGCGACTCAGCATTCAACATAGGTTATGGGAGGGGCTTTGTCCTGTCCGTGTCATTAGTGCCTCGCGGCGGTGACTCACTGCAGTCAAGGGTGGTCTGGCCAGGCTCTTTTGCGGCGGCAACAACGGTGATTTCGGACTCCCTTGTCCAACTTTCTTATCACTCTCTACCCAATCCTCCATAACTCCTTGGTGATGGTTAAAAGGAAGTAACTTACCACTTCTTAGATGTATGGTTTTGACATTCTCACGTGGCGGAGGAGGGATCGATTGCGACGGTAGTGAGTTCGACGTCATAGCTTTCAACTCACTCACTTCAAGAGTTAATTTCTCTACGGTTTTCTCATAAGCACTCAACTTGTCCATAATCATCGTTAGAGTCTCACCTTGTTCTGGATTGGCTTGAGGAGGGGGCCTTTGTTGGTAAGAAGCTTGATTCTGCTGGAACCTTTGGTCAAATCCTTGGTAGTTGTTGAAGTTGGAACTGTAAGGACCATTACAAAAGTTTTAACGAGGACCATAATCTCCCAAGGCATTGACATCAACGGCATTCTCCTGAATCTGCGGGCACAAATCAGCCAGATGTGAAGGATCACAACAGACTCCACAAGAATGGTGAACTTGATTAACAAATTGATCAACTCCTTGCAATGTCGTGGTAAGCTTACTCAATTGATCCCTTAGATTTGTGTGATCATCTTGTGGCGGGTCGGCTTGCATCTTTAAGACTCCTCTAGCTCCTAGAGTCTTAGAGTATTGATGAGATGAATTCCCAAGCCTCTCAAACATATCCATAGCTTCATCTAGCATCTTAAGCAAAATATCTCCTCCACAAGCGTTATTCACTGACCCTCTATCTCTATCAGTCAGTCCTTCATAAAGTGCAAGGACTAGATCATCCTCAGTGAGTCCATGATAGGGACATGCAACTACAGTCTGTTTGAAGCGCTCATAATACTCATTCAGTGACTTTGTAGTCAGCTTCTCAATACCAGCGATCTCACGCTTCATCTTGTTGTGTATAATAGCAGGATAATACTTATTCAGAAAAGCTTTCTTCAGCTCAATTCAAGTGTGAATACTTCCAGCAGAAAGATAATACAACCAATCGCTGGCTGCATCCTTCATAGTGAAGGGGAAAACTCTCAAAAGCATCTGATCATCATTCAGACCACCAACTCTGATGCGGTCACAGACAGTGTGGAACATAGTGAGATGCTTGTTGGGATTCTCACTCTGAAGACCCTGAAAGTAAGGCAGGAAACCAGTCCATCCTGACTCAAATTTGAATCTAGAACCCTCAGAAAGATCAAGGAGTACAATAGCCAAAGGTTGAACATTAAAATTCGGCTCCCAAATTTCTGCCAGAATCCTCCTTGGAGGATCACCTGCGTTATTCGGAACTTGATTGTTGTTTTTATTCTAATTCAAAACTTGATTGTTGTTGCCGTTCGGGTTATTAACATTATCACCCATCTCTTCTGTGCTTTCTGAGTTGGAAGATTGATCTCTTCACAACCTAGAAAGTATGCATTCAATTTCTAGATCCAAAGACAAAAGAGATGCGTTAGTAGCACAGTTGTGAACCAAAAAATAATTCACATCAAAGTAAAGTAACAATTAGACAATGAATCAAATAGATGTTCCTCGGAAACGACACCAAAATTTGGTGGGAGATAAACCGTTGTGTTTAAACCTCGCCAAAGAAATTCCAACATAAATAACTAAGTATAGCGATAAGTGTAGGGTCGAACCCACGGGGAAATCTAAAATTCAATCTAAAAGCTACTTTACCAAAAAGTGGGAAATAAGCAAATGAATATGGGAAATTGAACTAAAGATCACGATTGCAATTGAAATAAGCATAAAGATGATGGTTTTGATAACAAATCAATGGAGAAAATAGTTCCACGTGCGCTTTCATTGACATTGGTTGGCTTAATTGGTCCTAGACATAAACTCAAGTTGTATGATTCCTTTAACTTACATTCTTCCCATCTTAGTTTGAGCATATTAAAGCATAAAGAGCACAATTAATCCCTTACACTTTTATGCAACCTAAGCATGGACAAAGATTTAACATAAAGATAGCAAAAATTCCTAAGAATCTAGGCATATAAATAACACCAAGTATCCAAGGTAACCGATGTTTAAGACATATGTTGAAATCCCTACTTATTCATGATCAAATGAAGGTTCTCACAATCCTAAGTATGCTACTACGAAATTCATTCAATGACGAAAGAACAAAAACCTAACAAGATACTATTATGGCGGCCAATCACAATAATATCATCAATAATTGCAAGGGAAATAAAAAAAACAATAGGAAACAACTGGATTTAAGTCTCACAAACCACCAACCAAGTCTCTGAAACACAGTTGAAACAATTAACGAACTTAGCCACTCATAGTGTACCTTAATCTCCTTCGAATTGATGGAAAAATAAGAAAACTTGAATGGATGAATGAACTACTGTAAATTGTGATTCAAGTTCTGAGAATATGTGTTTTCCCATGTCTAATTTTAGCCTCCCTTTGATAGGAAAGAAGAGACCCCGAAAACCTAGATACTTTCCTTAAAGATAATGCATAAATAATCCTAATATAATATAATATATCCTAAAAATATTAAAACTAAAAATAATAATAAATAAGTCTCAAATTATCTTCCTTAAACCCTAAGGAATAAGTCGTCAAAAGATTGGATCGAATCATCTTCCGAAAACATAGAATTTTGCTTCGAAACTGAACTTCTCTGCACGAACTCACCGCCGTGACAGGTCTCTCGTGTCCGCAACTAGTGCTCTTCAGCAAACCCTCTCACGGGCATCTCTCCACGGTGAAATGGTTGATATCGCGGGCGCGACTCAGGTACTCGCGGCAACGACTGGCATCAGAACTATGTGTTCTTGTGTTTTGCTTCTGGTCTTTGCTTTCCTTGCTCTCTTTTCTTCTCTTTTCTTCTTCTTCTTCACTCCATTCAGAACTCTTCCATGCTAACCATAATCCAGATCTACGAACTTACATAAAACAATCGAAATAGCGTAGTTTCTGAACTTTCCAACCAAAAGAACATAATATGAAATTAACTCTAAAACATAACCAAACAACCATGAAATGCAACTAAAACTACTCTATAAAGCCTATTGAAATATGCATTATTATGAGTCATATAATTACTAGAGGAGCAAGAGTGGGCCTCTTGGGTGGTAGGGGTTTGGGCCGACGATTGGGTTGGAGACGTTGGCTGATTTGTGGGTAGAATGGATAAAGTACACACAATAGTAGGATTTGGGGATATAACATAGGATGGGTTTGTCTAGGGAAAATCATTTTCATGGAATAAAACATCCCTTGAAATAAAGAGTTTGTCATTTACCCAATCATAACAAGTATAATCCCTATGATTTGGTGTGTACCCCAAAAATATATGAGGAGATGATCGAAAAGACAATTTCTGAGGTTGGTAAGGCCGAAGGTTTGGGGGAAAAAAGGAACCCAAAACCCCGAAGGAGAGTGTAGTCGGGTAATTTCCCAAAAAGGAGTTCAAAAGGGGGTTTTGTTGGAAAGGAGTGGTGTGGAGACGCAGTTTTAAAGATAGACCGCGGTTTAGACGACAAAGTCCCGAAATTGTAAGGGTATGGAAGCACCCTTTAGGAGAGTGAGGGTCATGTCAACAATGCGCCGGTGGCGACTTTCAATGGTCATGTTTTATTGATGGGAATAAGGACATGTGAGTCGATAACTAATCTCAAGTGTTAAAACACGGGAATAAGTGGATTGAATTCCTTAAGATTGTCGGTTTGGACGGAGATAATGGTGGTGGAGAAGTAATTTGTCACAAGTTTGATAAAATTCGTAAATACGGAAGTGACATCGGACATTAGCATGAAGATGCACCGAACAAGGCATGAATTCGAGTCTAGATTTGAATGGAGGTATTACACTTGATGACTTGAATCATGATAGGATTAGTGTGAGAGGAGGCGAGGATGGCTGAAACGATATTTTCTTTCGGAGACAATTCAAGATAGGCTTGGGATGATTCGTCAGAAGGTTTGGAGTTGTAACCATAAACAAAGGAGAAAAGAGAGTTGGCTTTGAGATAATTGGAGATATGTTTCTTCCAAATCGGAAAATTGCTATTTATGAGCTTGACAATATTGAGAGCCGCAAAGTTGGGAAGAGATAAGAGAGAGTTAGAGGACGAAGGGAATTGCAGGGCCATTGATAGACGAACAAGTCACAAAAAAAATTTTTAAAAAAAGTTGTAGGAGAAGAAAGGGAAGAAGATTCTGGGCAGGATCGGTTAGAGAGAGGAAAAGAAAGGTGGCGGTGGGGTGTCAGAATGAGAGGGTGAGGAGAGTGTGGCTTTTGCCTCAAGCTCTGATGCCATGCTAGAAGAGAAAACTATTCTGATTTGCTATCCTCAAAATAAATCGCAGTTTTAACTGATTTTAGGCATTACAATGCTCATGTATATATACACATACTCATAAGAATCTAGGGTACCTATATGATTCACATGGGGTGAGAGTTGTATTAGGTGAATGGTCTTGTGACAACGTCATAGGCTTAGTACGGGGCAATTGAAGGATAAATTATAAATCGATAAAATATAATATATTTGTTAACAACATACAAGCATAAATTAGGGATGAAGCGTTGCACTCCCAGCATTCGATTCTCTTTTATCAAAACACTTATATTGGCTTGCATTAGAGTCACTGTTGTGAGTATCCATGAGTGAATATCGTGAAAGAGAAAGATATTGCACAATAGGACACAAAGGATTTCTGTGTTTTAGCAAGAACCGCACATAACACCCTACAGAGAAAAACTTCTCTGCAACTAGGGTTTCTTATTATTGTGATACTTTGATGAATTCATAATTCCATCCCTACATGCCTCTATTTATAATAGAGAACCTTCTATAGATAAACCTAGATATAGATAACCTATCTTATCTAAAACCTATTGTAGATCAACCATCCACAATAATCCTTCTATAGATAAATATCATCTATGGATAGACTTTCTAAAGATTGATCTAGATAATTAATTGTCTCAAACAATAATCTCCCCCTAGACAAATAATCTATATTTATAGCGACGAACGGAAACTTCTCCAGGATCTTGTCTGCCCCATGACTTCATGTGCTCCGTTCCCTAAGGCTTCTCACTCAACTAACATAGAGTAATATGAACCAAATTCAAGCAGTGCTTGAACTTGTCTGTAGTGACTGGTTTAGTTAACATATCAGCAAAATTCTGAGAGGCGTGAACTTTCTCTAAGATGATCTCTTCGGATGTTACAATCTTTCTAATCTTGTGAAATCTCACATCAATGTGCTTCATCTAAGCATACATGATATACCTGGCTCTTAGACATATATATAGCACTCTGACTATCATAGTATAACTGTTGTTGCAAGAGGATGGTCAAGTATGAAAATAAATATAAAATATGAAATCAAACTGACTCCCTGTCTCAGCAAATAAATACAAGACTTCCTCCCGTTGTAGGAGAAGGTAGTCAGGATCGATCCACGAGGAAGTGTGTCAGCGCCCACCTTTTCAGTCCAGAAACTCTCAAAATTTGACTCAGGAAGCACTCGACGTCGACTAAGTGTCCTCGACGTTGACTAATCATTCTAGTAAAACTGCAAACAGAAACGCAAATGAGGTAAAAACAAGCAATGTCGAGTAAAACCGACTCGACGTCGACTAAGACCTACTCGACGTCGACTAGAAGTGCTCGAAATCGAGCAAATCAAAACCGAAAATCATAATTTAAAATTGCAATAAAACGAAAGTAAACACGAAATTTGGGAATAAAATCAATAAACTAAAATACTTCCAAGATCAGGGTTTCAACACCACAATGATAACCATATAAAATAATGCATAAGGTATAAAAGATCATGCCTTTTCATCAAATAACTGTCGTTATTAACAAATAGGAATATAGAGGCTTTCGCATAAACCCTAAGTGTTACTAACCCTTTTTCACATAATTAATCCAAGTTGTATTAACATCACTGATCGACTTCAACTGCTACAGTTGTCGACGTGGAGTAGTGCTCGGCCTCGGGTGGTTTGCTCGACGATGGTATGCTCGAGGGAGGTGTCTGATCTTGGTCGACGTCGACTAGAGTACTTGACGTCGAATACTTCTGGCAATGATTCTGACTAAAAGTTAGTCAATCTCGACTTACTTGGGTCGATGTCGAGTAGATCTTATGTATCGTCGTTCAGAATCGCCATGATTTCCTCCACCTGGGCTTCCATATCCCTCTTCTCTAGCTCCTCGGGGGTCATTTTTTATACCTTAGGCTTCCCGCAAGTGATATACCTTGCTGATATTGATTTGACCTCTTCCATGTGACTTGTGTGCCTTTTAATTTTGTTAAAAGAATACTCAATTGCCTCATCGCTGATGTTGAAAGTGAGTACTCCCTTCCGTTCGCTTATGTTGGCATCCACCGTCGCTAAGAACGGCCTTCCTAATATGATTGGACAAGAAGGGTCCTCTTCCATATCAATAACTAAGAAATCAACAGGGACAAAGAACTTACCTACTTGCACCGGTACATTGTCCACCATGCTTGTTGGGATAACCACCGTGTTGTTCGGCATGTATAGTTTTTCATCCACGGGCTCTAAAGCACCTATCTTGACTTTGGACCAGATTGATAGAGGCATTATACTTACACTGGCTCCTAAGTCACACAAAGCATTAAACTTGTATGGACCAAATCCAATGTTTATAGCAAACTTCACGTAGGACGACATCTCATAAAGGGCTTCTGTGAAAGGAATCACGACATTGATTCTTTGAAGCATCTTCACGAACCGCGAGAACTTCTTCTCTGCTGGATCCCTTGGAGATTTTGTTGGGAATTGCAGCTTTTTCTTTGTCGGAGGTGTAGGAGTGTGGTCGACAGGGGCAGAGGGTTGGTCGACGTCGACTGGAGGGTCCTCTACGTCGAGTACCGAAGTCGATTTCGGGTTGGGCTCAGCGTTCTGGTCGATGTCGAGTAAAGGGTCCTCGACGTCGACTAAGTGCTGGTTGACGTTGACTGGCTTACTCGATGTCGAGTACTCCTCTGCATCTTTCTCCTCTGTGCTTTGCTCTAGCGTTTGTGTCTGTCGCCCACTCCTTAGATTCATGGGAGCTACCTGTCCTGCAGATTTAGTTTTAGGATTAGGTTCAGAGGAGCCAAGGAGCATACCCGATTGCTTGGGGGCGGATGTTGCCAGTTGTCTAATCTGGGTCTCCATAGATGGCAGATGTATGTGGTTTTTGGAATGTTTGCTTTCTGCATGGTTCCTCCGCATCGCCTCAAGTATCAGCTACAGGTCATCTTTCTTACCTTCCTTGTCAGGGTGACCAGGAGCTCTGTAGGGCAGAGGGTTTTGACGCTGGGGCTGGCGATAATGGCTCCAGTTCTGCTGTTGTTGATGCTACCCTGAGAAGTTTCCCCCCGCATACCTCGCCTCTTGGTGGGTTTCAGCCATGAGTATTTGATCTCCATGTAGACACGCAGTAGTGTTGTGCCTTACAGACCCTCATGTGTGGGGTGTAATCGATATACCTATATGTAGTGTAATTGTTGATCCGGTCCTTAGGAGGCGCATCCAGGCAGTTGAAGATGATCTCCTAGATGACGTAGGGTGGATATCCGTGCGTAAGATAGGATTTCAGAAATCTTTTGTAGCGCTCCGAGACCTGTGCTAATGTTTCCTCTAGCTTCTGTCTGAAAGTCGTGATCTGTTGTCTGAGAGCAGCTTTCTTTGCAAGAGGAAAGAACTTGTTAAGGAACAAGTCATGTAGTTCATTCCACATGTAAATTGATCGTGGTGGCAATCCTTCAAGCCTCTGTGAGGCTATTCTTACAAGGGAGCAACGAAAAGCCTTTAGTTTTAAGTATTCTAGATTAGTATTTGTAATTGCTTCATATAAATCTAGAAAAGTAGTAACGTGCTCTAAAGGACATTCATTGGGTCTCCCCCTAAATTCACTCCTCCTAATTTCAGTAATAAAAGAAGGACGAATTTCATAATTAATAGGGGGAAGAACGATCGGTGATTCTGAAACTTCAAGAGTAGGATGCAGATACTCCTTTGCGTTGGCTGGGACATTCCCAATCTGCTTCTCAAGTTCCCTTCTCGCTTTGACCTCACGATCTACCCTTGCCTCCCACCTTTGTTGATTTTGTGTATATTCCACCTCTCGTTGGGCGTGTTCTGCTGCTCTTGTGGTTAATTCCTCAATGCGTAGGCGGAGTTGCTCAAGCTCCTGTGACGGTGTGAGCTGGACCTCATTCTCATTGTTGACTTGTGACATCCTCCTTAGTCTTTGTCGAAGATGGAAGTATCGCTCAGGTTCAAGAATAGGGTCGATAGGTGTGCGATCAGTTCTTCGCATGCACCTGAAAAACAAAAACAAAAAGAAACTAAAAGGCAAATAGATAAGTAAAAGGAACTAAAAAGGGCGCGATTGATTGCTTCCCCGGCAACGGCGCCAATTTTTTGTTGCAAGAGGATGGTCAAGTATGAAAATAAATATAAATATGAAATCAAACTGACTCTGTGTCTCAGCAAATAAAAACAAGACTTCCTCCCGTTGTAGTAGAAGGTAGTCAGGATCGATCCACGAGGAAGCGTGTCAGCGCCCGCCATTTCAGTATAGAAACTCTCAAAATTTGACTCAGGAAGCACTCGACGTCGACTACTCAGTCGAGTAAAACTGCAACCAGAAGCAAACAGAAATGCAAACGAGGCAAAAACAAGCAATGTCGAGTAAAACCTACTCGACGTCGACTAAGAACTACTCGACTTCGACTAGAAGTGCTCGAAATCGAGTAACTCAGAACCCAAAATCGTAATTTTAAATTGCAATAAAACGAAAGTAAACACGAAATTTGGGAATAAAATCAATAAACTAAAATACTTTCAAGATCAGGGTTTCAACAAATAACTGTGGTTATTAACAAATATGAATATAGAGGCTTTCGCATTGTTGAGAGAGGAAATCGAGAATTGCAAATAAAATACTAATAAAATAAAGCAAACCGATTGGATCCCAGCAAATAATGTTCAAGACTCCCTCCCGATGTAGCAAGAGAAAGTCAGGTTCGATCCTCGAGGAAGCTGGTCAACGGATCCTAGGTAGCGGAGGAATCTCACGGCAGAAGTCGACCACATATTACCCGATATCGAGTAAAGTTACTCGACAGAAGATCGGACAAATCGAAACAGAGCAGGCAGAAGTCACTGGCTTTGTCGATATCGAGAAGATTTACTCGATATCGAGTAAATATGTCGACGTCGAGGAAAGCTTTGTCGAGTACCTGCAGTTCAAAAGCTACGGCGATCTTGTTGATCGAATATCAGTAGTCGATGTCCAATTTGATGGACGGTTTTTAGTCGCGTAAACCGTATCAAAATAAAATTCAAACCTACAACCTAGTATAGCAAGCAAGTAAGAGGTCGATCCCACAGAGAATCAAGTATTTCTTAGCAATGTGTATTTACCAATTAGTAGAAAGGGGGGTTTTGGTTGATTGAGATTGAAAAGAAAATAAAATAAAATAAAAACAAATTGATGCAAAACAATTTAGAGATAATCGATCTACCTACAACTATCCACTTTATTTGGTTGAATTGATATTGTAACTTCCTCTTGTCCTTTTAGGTTTCCTATGAATGCCCTTGTCCCGACCTAATATAGTTACTAGTCCAATCAGTCCTAGAAACCCTTATCAATCGAACAGTCCCTAAAGAAGGATTTAACCCAATTGATAGCTTTAAGTTCAGAGATTAGCCAAGGTATTTGCAGTCCCTAAAGAGGGATTTAACAACACATCCAACTTCCTACCTATCCAATTAGTTCAATCAGCCCTAAAGGGACAAGTTTGCTACTTGGGTTAAGGTTCGCAATCAGGAATCTACAAAACCCTAGCAATTGAATTGATCTAACAAGTTGGCCAGACAAGATAGAACAAAACAATAAACAATCAAGCACAAAGAAGTTGAAGCATTCAATATATGATATAAAGAACAAGATTCAGAAACTCACAATCAATCCAAATAAAGCTTCAAATTGCAACTAGAACGAAGAGAGTTTAGTCGCCCATGGCGAACATCGCTCTCTCTCCAATCGTCTGATAGAACGTAGAATAGAATAGAAGTGATTCAAAAATAACTAAAAACTTGGCCTTTTAAAACATCAAAGTCGGCCATAAAAGAAATCAAAAGGTTCTAGGGTTTTCATTTAATAAAACGCAGCGTATAATTGCTGTCGGCAGATGCGGCGGCCGCCGCATGTATGCTGCGGCCGCAACATCAGAATTCCTTTAGCGTCGTCCCTGGCGGCGGCCGCTGCACACCATGCGGCGGCCTCTGCATTGGTCTTTCACGGAAAATCCGTCTTGAATCAGCTCTGGACGTCAACATGAAAGTTGTAGCTCTCTGAAAGAGCTTTCCAACGCATGGTCATAATAGTCGATCAGACAACCGAGGCCTCCAGAAAGTGCAAAACAAGTTCAGCATGTCTGGTGACAACTTCTGCAGACTTGTTCTTCGTTTAGGTTCGCTTCTTCTTCTCAGGATCTCTTGAGATATTCATGTAAGCTTCTTCGATCAACTAGACATTCTCATCCAATGCGTTATCAACCCATTTATCCTTCTCGGATCCACAGTTACCTGAAATAATCAATAAAAACGTGTAGATTCCGACTCCACCAACATAGAAAGCAAATATGCAAATTCTACTTAAATCATGCATGATATGCATCTTAACTAAGCTAAATGCAACCTATTATGCCTACCCAAATGCATGCTATCAACTAGTTTTGGTCGAAATCGAGGAAAACAGTAACTAAAATTAAATGCAAAATTCGAATCTTTAACCGATGGATGAAAGAGAACTTCCAAGATTAGGGTTTGCGACAACGATTACCATGAAAGCGGAATATAAATCATAAAAGGCGGTGACTTTATCGATAAAGGAGAAGGCTTTCACCCAATTCGACAAGTAGGAATATAAATCTCGCGATAAATAACCCTAATTGTATCTATTCTTTTTCATAATTAGAATTTATAAACTTCCGAATAGAAATCATAATTACTACCCAAGTTTCACAACATGATTTCTTTAATTTCTTAATCAAAGACGAAGCACATAGAATAGAATAAGATAACGATAAAATACCTCCTTTTGCAATCGCTAATCCATCAACATGGCTCTCGTTGGGCTCACCCCAACCCTAGAAGTAGGTGGACTACTCGCGCCTCATCGCAATCGCAGACATTGATGTAAAAGAAATAACTTGCATAAACTATATTCAAAGTTTTTTACGATCCCGGCACTCAACTTTCGTAGAATGCCAAAACCCTAAAACCTTTGAACTCCTAAACTCTATGTGGAACTACTTTTCTGAAATTGAATGAATAAAAAATCAGCCACATGGGCTTTATTTATAGGGCTTAATCCTTTCTAATCAAGGAAAGCAATCTATATCTATATCTAAAGATAAAACTAAAATAAAGATAAAACATTAATTCTAAATAGGAATATCTAAATATCTAAATATCTCTTAACATAAGTGAACAATCTTCTCTCCTTGGATAAGCCCTTGATATAACGTGATAGATCTTTGATAGACTCGGACTCCTTCGCTCCCAAGCAAACCAAACAATCCAGCTCGACTCGGACAGACCCAACAGCGTCACGGCCCAGGAACTTTTTGGTCGACATCGAGGAAATATCTCATCGATTTGGCTTGACTGGCTTGCTCAAGTAACTTCTTCTCGGACCTGGCTCGGACATGTGCTTCTGGCTTGGTCGATATTAGGGAATTTCCTCGACATCGAGGAGTTTTTTCGTCGGCTTCAGCTTGTCTGGCTAACTCGAGTAGCTCCTCCTCGGATCCTCGATCAGGTGTGGTGCTGGGTTTAGTCGATATCGAGGAAATTCCTCGACATCGAGTAAAAGCTTTTCTCGAGCTGGCTTCTCTCCTCAGTTTCTCGATCTGGCATCTCCTCGAGTCAGCTTTGGTTCACAGCTTTTGTCGATATCGAGGAATTCTTCTCGACATCGAGTAAAACTTGGCTTATGTCCTCTCTTCTTGGTTTTGTCCCGGAATGGCTCCAAATTATGTAATATTAAACCAAAACTTATGTAGACCTCTATTTCTTGCAAATAAGCATATATTACATAAATTCAACATATTCTCAGCCCGAAATATGCAAATTATATATAATAAGGGGCTAAAATGTGCATAAAAACATGACTATTTTATTGGACATCAAATCACCCCATACTTAAGCTTGCTTGTCCCCAAGCAATAACTTGGATGGTAATTCAGGGGAAACCTGCAAAGACTCTCAACATAATGGATTCATTGTAATATTACCCAACACTCAATTGCCATCTTTGAAAAGGTACTTGGTGCCTACAAATCTGTGCCTGTGAATGAAAAGCAATTTCTGCACACAAAAGGAGGTTTATACTAAAACAATTTTATGTGACAAAGCAACAATAATCAAGAGGATCTTATTTCAGCTCAAAATGAGTAGATAGGTAAAAGGCTAAAGGTGAGCAATTTTTGTCCATGTGGTGTTTAATCCGGGGAAATGCTTTATTTCCAAACTTTCTCAACCACATTCCTTCTGCATAAGATTCATCACCTTTCATAATGTTTTTATCAATAATAATGTTTTTACCTCTCTAACATCAGCACTGCCTTCTCGCGAGTCGCAAACATGGGTGTCATGAATGGCCCCGGATACTTAGTGCTTTGGACTCCTCACATGTGTGTCCCATCCTGCGGAACTATTTTCTCAACGCAGGCAGGGTCGATCTATCTTTATCTCCTGAGGTGAGCGGATTTTTTCTCACTCATTAAATTTTCCATAAGACTTTGAATTTTTCTTGCCAAACTCCAACAATGTCATAACAACACAACAAACCAAATAATGGCTCCATGAAATGAAATTCATTTTCAACATAATCCCCGGATAGGGTATAAGGTAAAAATGAGCAATATAAGACATATGTGGAGCAATAATGATGTAGAGGCAAATAAGGCTTATAGTATGGCTTTTGTTGTGCATTTGGGTAAAGGTATGGCTAGAAGTATAAAAATGAGCATATATCGAAATTTAAAATCCCCCATCCTCTTATTGTGCATAATGTCAAAAGCAACATCAATTTACCTCACTTTTGTGGTTTTACCATAAAAATTCGCACGTCATTGAGACTTCCCTTTTCTAGGCAATCTTGTGCAATACCTCTAACAAATCCATCATTTGCATCGTCGAGTGTTGCCTTGGCTTCCATGACTCTTTTCTTTGAACCTTTTGCAAGCTTGGGTGATGTCCTTACAACTTTCTTTAAAAGTGCATATTTTGAATAATATGGAATTTAACTATGCAAATGCGATAAATAATATGCAACTAAACTCAAATACAGAGTTGTGCCATGTCCTAAATAAATCCGATACAAACCATGGAATGAAACTTAAAAATACAATCCTGGAAGCACATAGAAATAAATAAAGTCTCAAACATAGTCTTTACTCCAACCGCATACTGAAAATAGACAGTGTCCTCACTATCAAAGAAATATAACCAAAGGGAGGAAAAAAGACTTACAGAGTTGCTCACTGAGGGGGCGGTGGTCCGTAGTAGGGAAAGTGAAAGGTAATCTGCTAGGTTGTCTGTTTCCTCGTCGTTATTCCTTAAAATAATTCATCTTCGGGTATTTTGTCCCAACCATAATACAGCAAAATAAAATAACCCTTATAAGATAATATATAATAACCCCATACTTAGTTCATAAACTATCCTATTATAGATAATACATAAGCATAAGGAAGTTCATATTATCAAACAATGTAACAACTCATATAATAAAACAACAAATGCCACATATATATGAATTTTAAATAAATGCCCCAAATTCAAGAAATTTCTAAATATACCATGTAATATATCTCAAATTTCATTAATTTCCTTTGATAATATAAATGAATTAAGTATGACATCATTTAGATAAAGAAAAATCAGCCCACCAAACATAGTAATTTTCATATATAACCCACCCGTAATTATAAATATCAATTTCCCCAATAAATTTCAAACCCTAGACATTCAACACACAACTCTAAATCCAATCTCTGGCTAGGTTCTCATTAAAATATAATCTGAAATTTAGAGAGAAAAGAGGGAGAAATCATACCTTAGAGTTGAAACTGTGGGAAGAAAAAATGTAATTAGAGAGAAATTAAGGGGTGGTTTCTTAGATTTTGTCAAGAAATCACACAGTGGCCGGCGATCTGTACTGGGTGGTAGCGCGGGAGAAGGGTACTGTGCTCGGCGGGGCTGTGGGTGCTCGGACTTGCTGGATTCGGGCTGCTAAGAGCCGGAGTTGGTGCAGGGTTGCCGGATCTGGTGGCTGAAGGTGATCGGCGAAGCGGGATCCGGGCAACAGCAAGAACGAGGAGGGAGGCGGGGGTTCGGTTGTGGCCCGCTGGTGGCCTGGTGGCCGGATTCGGGTTGCTGGCGGTGGGTATGGCTGGATCTGGGTCTCAGGAGGCCGGAATTCAGGGCGAGCTTGTCGGATCTTGGAGATGGAGGCAAGCGGCGGCCGTTCTGGGTAGCAGTGGTGCGCAGGCAGGGATGGCGTCGGCGATGCTGCTGGTGTGGTGGGCTCGGAATTCGGCTCGGTGCTGAGGATGAGGGCTTGGCAGGGCTGAACCAGCATGGTGGTCGTCAGGGTTCAGCGAGGGCTCGCAGGAGCGAGGGAGCGAGATGATGGCTGTGTTGGCCATGGTGCCCGAGGTCAAGGAAGGCGGGAAGAGGGAGAAGGCTTCCAGGTAAAAAAAATTAAAAGAAAGCAAGAAAGAAAAAAGAAAGAAACTGTAAGTATATATATTTTTTGTTTTGTTTTTTTTTAATGTTTTTAAGCGAAAGAAAACTTACATGAAACCTCCTACTTACCTGATGTGCTTACCTGACTTAGAAGAACTCGACCGATAGGGAACCACCTTGAATGCCTAAGTTTAACCACGGGAAGAGATTATGCACGAATTTCAAGAAAATAAAACAAAATAATTAAAGAAAAAGGAGTAAGAAAAGCGGGTTGCCTCCCGTAAGCGCTAAGGTTTAAGTCTTTAGCTCGACCCACTTCCCTGTTTTAGCCTTTGACCAACGCCAGGGTGGCGCAAATCTCCTCTTCTAGGCCCTCTTTTTCATAGTATTTCTTGACCCTGTGCCCCCCATTTACCTTAAAGGTGGTTCCATCAGTGCCAATTAACTCTACTACTCCATGAAGGTATATGTGGTGAACCACAAAAGGTCCACTCCATCTTGTCCTGAGCTTTCTTGGAAACAGACGCAGTCTAGAATTATATAAAAGCACTTTGTCACCTACCTCATATGTCTTTGGCACCAATTTCTTATCGTGCCATCTCTTGGTGCGCTCTTTGTAGATTTCGGCATTCTCATAGGCTTTCAACCTTAGCTCCTCTAACTCCTGCAAATCAATAAAGCGTTTCTTACCTTCCTCATCGAGATCCATGTTGAGCTCCTTGAGGGCCCACATTGCCTTATGCTCCAGTTCGACAGGTAAATGACAAGACTTGCCATAAACCAAGTTGTAAGGAGTTGTTCGCAGCGGTGTTTTATAACCCCTGTGAGTGGTGTCTCATTCTTCCAAGTAATGTTGCCCGATCTTTGGCACTCATCACATGAAGTGACATCAGCCTGCACATCCCTGAAAAGATTAGGCCAATAAAAACCACATTGAAGTACCTTAGATGCAGTTTTGAAGTTGTTTGCATGTCCGCCTATAGGGAGATTATGACAATGGCGAATGACACTTTCCACTTCCTCATCCGGAATACAACATCTGAAGATATGATCCTTTCCTTGTTTGAACAAGTAAGGATCATCCCAATAGTATTGCTTGACATCGTGGAGGAACTTCTTCTTCGCCTGTGAGGATAGTCCTGACGGAATCTCATTTCCTGCAAGATAGTTAGCGAAATCCGCATACCAGGGTACCTTTGATCCTCCTACAGCATATATATCATGTATAGGACTAGTAGGAGGGGTAAAGAAGAAATCCTCACCGAAATCTGTACGAATAATCTCACCTGAAGACTCACTAGGAATTTGTCGATCTCGAGTACAGTTACTCAATGTCGAGGAAGATGCAGGGGTTGCTGGTGAAGTGCTCGTCTTCTAGTGGTCAGTTTTACTCGATGTCGAGCAAGATTGCTCGATGTCAAGGAAAACTGTACAGTCTGCTGGTGCTGTGCTTGACTCCAGGTGGTCCGTCGAGTTGGCATTGGTCGACATCGAGGAAATTTGCTCGATGTCAAGTAACCCTACAGCTCAAATCCATGCAAAGAAGAATACTCACCTGGTTTACTCGATGTCGAGGAAGATTGCTCGATGTCGATGAAAACTGCGTCAGTCCGCATCAGGTGCTCGTCTGGACGAGAGTCGTCGATTGGTGTGGTGTCCTGGGCTTCCTCTAGCATGTCTTTGGGGAGCCTGGATAGGTGATCGGCGACTGAATTCTCTATGCCTTTTTTGTCCTTTAGCTCAACATCAAACTCTTGAAGTAGGAGCACCCATTGTAACAACCTTGGTTTAGCATCCTTCTTTGTCATTAAATATCTAAGAGCAGCATGCTCAGTATGGACAATAACTTTAGAGCCAACAAGATAGGAACGAAATTTTTCAAAAGCAAAAACCACATCCAAAAATTCTTTTTCTGTTGTGGTGTACTTAGCTTGAACCACATCAAAAGTCTTGCTTGCATAGTAGATTGCATGTAGTTTCTTGTCCTTCCGTTGTCCTAGAACTGCGCTCACGGCATAATCACTGGCATCACACATGATTTCAAAAGGTAATGACCAATCCGGCGATTGAATGATCGGAGCAGAGATAAGGGCTTCCTTCAACTTGTTGAAGGCTTCAAGACATTCGCTAGAAAACACAAACTTAACATCTTTCATGAGAAGGTTAGTTAACGGTTTAGCAATTTTAGAAAAATCTTGAATAAACCTTCTATAAAAAACAGCATGACCAAGGAAAGTCCTTATCTCTTTGATGGATGATGGTGGGGGCAATTTCTCCACTAGCTCTATTTTGGCCCTGTCCACCTCAATACCTTTTTTAGACACCTTGTGACCTAGCACAATTCCTTCCCTTACCATAAAATGGCACTTTTCCCAATTGAGAACCAAATTTGTCTCTTTACAACGCTTGAGTACCCTGCGTAGGTTAGAGAGACAAATATCGAAAGTAGTACCATAAACAGAGAAATCATCCATAAATACCTCCACTATGTCCTCTATCATTTCGGAGAAGATGGCCATCATACACCTTTGAAAAGTAGCAGGGGCATTGCAAAGGCCAAAGGGCATCCTCTTATATGCAAAAGTTCCATAGGGGCAAGTGAAGGTTGTCTTTTCTTGATCTTCATGATGAATAGGAACCTGCCAAAAACCAGAATATCCATCCAGGTAACAAAAGTAATCATGTTCAGCTAACCTTTCGAGTACCTGGTCAATGAAGGGGAGCGGGAAATGATCCTTCCTTGTGTCGGTGTTGAGTTTTCTGTAATCTATGCACATTCTCCAACTGGTAGTGATTCTTTTAGGAACAAGTTCTCCCTTCTCATTCTCCTCAACGGTCATTCCACCCTTCTTAGCGACAACATGAACTGGACTTACCCACTTACTGTCGGAGATTGGATAGATGATTCATGCGTCTAGCATGCGCATGATCTTCTTCTTAACCACCTCCTTCATGTTGGGGTTAAGCTTCCTTTGATGCTCAATTGTTGCCCTGTGATCATATTCCAAAAGAATTCTATGCATACAATTAATGGTGGAATACCTTTTATGTCCTCTAGAGAATAGCCAATGTCTTTCCTGTGAGGGCGGAGGACTTCTACTAGCTTGTCTACTTCCTGTGTGTTTAATGAAGCACTGATAATTACAGGGAAAGTAGAGTTAGGACCAAGGAATTCATACCTGAGGGTGTCAGGTAAGGGTTTCAGCACCGGAGAAGGGCTCTGTGGAATCAAGATGGGCTCTACTTCCTCCGTCTTCATGATCTCCCCTAGGTAATCTGTCTCAATCCTCATGAAAGAAGCATCCAAATCAGCTACAGGAGTTGGCGTCCACCACGCATACATCGATAACAACGCTGAATCGGACATAGGGTTGTGCAACTGCAGGGGACTACTCGACATTAGGTTAGAAAAATCTGAATCGACCAAAAAATCAGAACTCACCTTTGCTGCAGAATTGGTCGACGTCGAGAAGTAATCCTCGATATCGAGGAACAGTGCAGCTGTCGAGTTGGCCTTCTCGACTTCTGGTGTTCCTGCAGGCAAGAAAGTAGTCGATGTCGAGGATAACTGCTCGACATCGAGGAAATTTAGGGGGCTTACCTGTTCTGGAGGAGTAGTCGTCGTCGATTTCGGGAAAGTTTCCTCGACATCTAGGAGATTGGTCGACGTCGAGGAAATCTGCTCGACTCCGAGAAAGTCGTTTAGCTCTGCCGACAATGCATCGTCGAAGAACTCTTCCTCGCTTGATTCTACAGCAACTAGTTCCTCCTCTAGCATGGATTCTTCCTTAGCCCCTTCTTGTTCCAAAAGTTTTCCTACAGGTTCATCGCAAGAGATAACATTAAATTTTGAATAAATAGCTTTAATTTCCATTACCTCTTCTGTGTCAGCACTGATAAAGTATTCAATAATCTCATCTCCAATGGTGAAGGTGAGAATTCCCCTTTTTACTCCAATGTTGGCGTCTGCTGTTGCTAGGAAAGGTCGCCCTAAGATGATGGGGCAAGATGGGTCCTCTGCCATTTCTACCACAAGAAAATCTATAGGGACAAAGAATCTACCAACTTTAACAGGAACATTATCAACAATACTTGTAGGGATTACCACTGTATTTGTTTGCCATGTAGAGCTTGGCATCAATAGGTTCCAGAGCGCCTATCTTTACCTTTGACTAGATGGATAGAGGCATGATGCGTACGCTTGCTCCTAAGTCACACACTTCTTTAAATCTATGTCGACCAAGTCCAACAGTGATAGCAAACTTACCTGGATCAAGTCGCTTCTCAGGGAAATCCATCTTCTTGCATTCCTTGGCAATCTCAGTCATTGATCGCTTGTTGCTAAGAATCTCCTTGAGGAACTTGACGTAGGCAGGCATCTCGTGAAGTGCTTCTGTAAAAGAAATAGTAACATTTAGACTCTGAAGAAATTTCACAAAATGCTGAAACTTACCATCAGTTGGATCTCTCTAGTTCTTAAAAGGGAAAGGGAGTGTCTTTTTAGTTTTCTGAGCCAGAACAGCTTTTGGAGGTGATGAAGACTCCTCGACATCGGCCTGTTCTTGCTCGACATCGACAAGGGTTTCGTCCACATCGACCAAAGTTGTCGACTTTGGGTTGCTGGGCTGTGCAGACGAGTCCGACCTTGGCTTCTCCTCCATGTCGAGTTGTTTTTTGTCGATATCGACCAAATTTTGGTCGACATCGAGTTGCTGCTGCTCGTTGTCGAGGGCAGTTTTCTCCTTTTCTTCTCCGTTCTCTGGCTCGTTGTTGTGGAAGAGGAAATCGAGTATGAAATATAATGAAATAGATCAAACCAGATTTAGGCCCACGCAAATAATTACAAGACTCCCTCCAATGTAGTAAGAGAAACTCAGGATCGATCCACGAGGAAGCGTGTCAGCGGATCCTAGGCAGCTGTAAATCTCACAGAAAAGCAAACAGAAGACAGAAACAAGGAACAAAGAAAGAAAGACGGAAATAACAAGCGAAAGCAATAAATAAAAGTAAAGACAGAAACTGCTTGATCTCGACAAAAGCTACTCGAGATCGACAAAACTCAGCAGAAATAGAAACTCAAAATCGACGACAGAAACTCAGACACAACTTGATATAGATTAGACTCTACTCGAGATCGACACTAGTCAACTCGATCTCGATAAAGAATTCCTCTAGATCGAATAAAACAGACAGAAACTGTAAATTGCAGATTCGAACACAGATTCGCAGATTTTGACAGAAATAAACTCAATATATAAAGAACTTCCAAAGTCAGGGTATCAACGCCACAACGATAACCATGCAAAGTAACACATAAAGGCATAAAAGATCATGCTTTCCATCAAAATAACTTTCGTTATTAACAAATAGGCATATAGAGGCTTTCGCATAAACCCTAATTGTTACTAACCCTTTTTCACATAATTAACCCAAGTTGCATTAAGATCACTTTCGCTTCAATAACACAAACAAGGATCACCTTCAACTCTCGCAAAAGAATCATGCTCATAGGGATAGAAGACGAATTGCATCAAAAGATTGTACCTTTACCGCATCACCTCACATGGCCACCGTCGGGCTCACCCCAGCCCCAGAAGTGGGTTGACTACTCGCTCTTCATCATCAAGAAAGACATTAAATAACAAAAGAAACTAACTTGCATTGAATTAATCCAAAGAGAGCTTACAACCGAACAAGACAAATCCGCTTTCGCCTTTCCACCTTGCTTGCCACAAACTCTCTCTCTCTCTACTACTACTTACTTGTTCTCTCTGAAATTGAATGGGAATAAGATGTCTAATGCTCATCCCCTAAGGCTTTATTTATAGCCTTCTAACCCTTGCTATTCAAGGATAGAATATATCTTTCTATATCTAAAAAGCTTATAAGATAAATAAATTAAATAAAGGAATTAAATCTAAAAGGAAAATAAATCTAAAATAGGTAGAATATCTTCCATGTGTTGATAGGTCTTCTCCATAGATAGAACTTGATAGATGTAGGATAGATCTCGACCAAAATTGGATAGAATCGGATCCAAGGACTCCCAATTTGAGTATGACAGCAAAACCGCGTAACGCGCTCCCGGACACGGTTTCCTCGATCTCGACTAAGCTTCCTCGAGATCGAGTAGGATTGACGTCGATCATGGCTGGCTGGACGTCTCGGGTTGCAGGACCTCGACATGCTCGGATGTGGCTCACAAATTTCCTCGATCTCGACAAACTTCCTCGAGATCGAGTAGGTTTTCTTCATCGACTGGGTGGCCTGGCGCTGTCGAGTAGTCTTCCTCGACACTGGCTCGGATTGGCGCCATGGTGGTCCTCGAGATCGAGTTGTTTACTCGAGATCGAGTAGGGTTGGCTCGGCGTCTCCATCCTCGGCTTCTCGACTTGGCACAGCTCGTCGACTCCAGACATGGCGTCAAGGTTTTGTCAATCTCGACAACTTTCCTCGAGATCGAGTTGGCTTCCGGAGTCGGGTTCTCTCTGACGCTCAACTTTTTGATCATGGTCTGCTCGACTAGGTGTGCTCGGACAACTTTCCTCTAGATCGAGTAAGCTAACCCGAGATCGAGTTAAGATGGGCTCCTAGCTTGATTCGGCTGGTTCCGCTGCTTCTTGACCTTGGACTTCTGTAGTTGATTTCTGAGCTTTTCTGACCTTTCTCAGAACTGCTGTAATTTGCCTCGAATTCTACGAAATTAAACAAAAACTGGTGTAGATTCCATAATTTGACAAATAAACATAAACTACATAGATTATGTACTATCTTAGCCCAAATGGATGAAATGTATGCAGAAAATGATATAAAAGTTACTGTAAAACATGGCAGATTCAGCTCACAACACTCGTGCAATTTGTGACCGCTCCGTAGCTTTACAGCAGCGACATGTCCATGTTGCCCCATGCGATTTGGTTCTGTATGCCCTGGGAGCTGCCCGGTTTTTCGTGGAATCTGCGCCGCGAATTGACCCATTTGGGTCTCAATGTTCCTTTTCCAAATATCCAGATCTCCAAATATTGTATTCATGTTCTGGAGCTGATTATTGATGGCGCTTGTAGACTGCTGCTCTTGTGCTTGATTTCTCCTCATTTCGTCAAGGATAAGCCGTAGATCGTCCTTCCTTTGGTCCCTTTCCGGATGTCCTGGAGCTCTGTACGGCTGGGGGTTCCTAGGAGGACCTTGGTTCCGTTGTGGTTGATAGAACCTTTTATCCCCCATATAGCGATTGGGATCCCCTGCATAAGCTACCTCCATGTGAGTTTCTGCCATCCTGATTTGCTCCGTGTGCGGGCACTCAGTAGTGGTGTGCCGATGTGAACCACATTCGATGCAGGGTTGGTTGACAGAGAGATGCTTGACTTGCCTGAGGAGCTTGCGATTCTGATCTCTGTAGTATTGCTCATTGACATCAGGGTCTATCTCTTTAGAAGGCTCATAGAGAGGCATGGATGGGGCTGGCCTGACATAGGCATCTTCATCATAGTTTGTTGGAGCCCCATACTTGTTGTCGTAATTGGTCAGCTTGCCAAGGGCAGCCCATGCGTCAGCTCGCGGCATTGTCAGATACTCATAATAAGTATACGTGTTGATCCTATCCTTAGCATCCAGGTCAAGAGAATTGAAGAAGATCTCCTGAACGATGCAGGACACATATCAGTAAAGTTGGTAATATGTTGAAGAGGGCATTCATTAAATCTACCGTAAAAAGATTTATGTTTAATTTCAATCAGGAAAGGAGTGCGAATATCAAAGTTGTTTTCATGGATTAGAATAGCCGATTCAGGAACGATGAGAGTCGGATGCATGTAATCCTCTGCAGTGGTAGGGTATTGGGCAAGCTCATCTTCCAATTGCCTCCTTCGCGCAACTTCCAGTGTAGTGCATGCTCTTTCAGCGGTGAGAGCAGTATCCTTGGTGGCTAGTTCCCTCTGAAGCCTCTCAATCAGCTGTTCCTGTGTTTCTGCGGCCACCATGGCTCTTTTCAGTTTAGCGTGGATGTGTATAAGGCGTTCCGGATCGTCTAATCCGTCAAACTCAGGGGGTTGACCAGAACGGCGCATACACCTGCGAAGTAACTCAAAGCAAACGTGAGATCTAACTACCTAAGGCGCGAATGATTGCTTCCCCGGCAACGGCACCAATTTGTTGAGAGAAGAGATCGAGAATTGCAAATAAAATACTAATAAAATAAAGCAAACCGATTGGATCCCAGCAAATAATGTTCAAGACTCCCTCCCGATGTAGCAAGGGAAAGTCAGGTTCGATCCTCGAGGAAGATGGTCAGCGGATCCTAGGCAGTGGAGGAATCACACGGCAGAAGTCGACCACAGATTACCCGATCTCGAGTAAAGTTACTCGATAGAAGATCGGACAAGTCGGAACAGAGCAGGCAGAAGTCACTAGCTTTGTCGATATCGAGAAGATTTACACGATATCAAGTAAATATGTCGACGTCGAGGAAAGCTTTGTCAAGTACCTGCAGTTCAGAAGCTACGGTGATCTTGTTGATTGAATATCAGTAGTCGATGTCGACCAGTTTTGGTCGAAATCGAGGAAAACAATAACTAAAATTAAATGCAAAATTCAAATCATTAACCGATGGATGAAAGAGAACTTCCAAGATTAGGGTTTGCGACAACGATTACCATGACAGCGGAATATAAATCATAAAAGGCGGTGACTTTATCGATAAAGAATAAGGCTTTCACCCAATCCGACAAGTAGGAATATAAATCTCGCGATAAATAACCCTAACTGTATCTATTCCTTTTCATAATTAGAATCTATAAAGTTCTGAATAGAAATCCTAATTACTACCCAAGTTTCACAACATGAGTTCTTTAATTTCTCAATCAAAGATGAAGCACATAGAATAGAATAAGATAACGGTAAAATACCTCCTTTTGCAATCGCTAATCCATCAACATGGCTCTCGTTGGGCTCACCCCAACCCTAGAAGTAGGTGCACTATTCGCGCCTCATCGCAATCGCAGACATTGATGTAAAAGAAATAACTTGCATAAACTATATTCAAAGTTTTTTACAATCCTGGCACTCAACTTTTGTAGAATGCCAAAACCCTAAAACCTTTGAACTCCTAAACTCTATGTGGAACTACTTTTCTGAAATTGAATGAATAGAAAATCAGCCCCATGGGCTTTATTTATAGGGCTTAATCCTTGCTAATCAAGGAAAGCAATCTATATCTATATCTAAAGATAAAACTAAAATAAAGATAAAACATTAATTTTAAATAGGAATATCTAAAGCTCGACTCGGACAGGCCCAACAGCGTCACGGCCCAGGAACGTTTTGGTCGACATCGAGGAAATATCTCGTCGATTTGGCTTGACTGGCTTGGTCGAGTAACTTCTTCTCGGACCTGGCTCGGACATGCGCTTCTCGCTTGGTCGATATCGAGGAATTTCGTCGACATCGAGGAGTTTTGTCGTCGGCTTCAGCTTGTCTGGCTAACTCGAGTAGCTCCTCCTCGGATCCTCGATTAGGTGTGGTGCTGGGTTTAGTCGATATCGAGGAAATTCCTCGACATCGAGTAAAAACTTTTCACGAGCTGGCTTCTCTCCTCAGTTTCTCAATCTGGCATCTCCTCGAGTCAACTTTGGTTCACAACTTTTTTCGATATAGAGGAATTCTTCTCGACATCGAGTAAAACTTGGCTTCCGTCCTCTCTTCTTGGTTTTGTCCCGGAATGGCTCCAAATTCTGTAATATTAAACCAAAACTTATGTAAACCTCTATTTCTTGCAAATAAGCATATATTACAAAAATTCAACATATTCCCGGCCCGAAATATGCAAAGCATATAGAATAAGGGGCTAAAATGTGCATAAAAACATGGCTATTTTAGTGGACATCACGCATAAACTCTATGTGTTACTAACCCTTTTTCACATAACTATTCCAAGTTGTATTAAGATCACTTTCTCTTCAATAACACAGACAAGGATCACCTTCAACTTTCGTAAAAGAATCATGCTCATAGGGATAGAAGACGAAATCGCATCAAAAGATTATATCTTTTTGCATTACCTTACATTGCTACCGTCGAGCTCACCCCGACCCTAGAAGTTGGGTGACTACTCGCTCTTCATCATCAATAAACACATCAATAACAAAAAGGAACTAAATTACAATAAAATAAACTGAAGAAAGTACAAACTGAACAAAGCCATATCACTTCCGCTCTCTTTACTCCACTAGGCCTCTCTCTCTCTCTCTCTCTCTCTCTCTCTCTCTCTCACTCTCTCTCTCTCTCTCTCTCTCTCTCTCTCTCTATCTATCTATCTATCTATCTATCTATCTATCTATCTATCTATCTTTATGTGTACTCTCGAAAACTCCTATTGGCTTGTAGCTTGGACTGTTGGATGATTGAATGATTCTCAAATCTAGCCCCTAAAGCCTTATTTATAGTGTTCCATGTAGCTAATCTAGGAGGGAACAACTATATCTATATCTAAAACTTTCTATCTAAAAACACAAGATAAAACTTGATTGATAAAAGAAATAAATCTTTAAGGAAACTAGAACTAATGTGGATAGACCCCTCTTCGACTTGATAGATCTTCATCTGGATGGGTAGAATTCCACAAATCTTCTCTTGCAAGCATTCTATTGTTGAGAGCCTAATTTGCCATGTTTTATACTCACTTTTATATCAATTTCTGAATGCATTTCATAACATTTATATCTAAAACTATATCTATATCTAAAACTTTCTATCTAAAAACACAAGATAAAACTTGATTGATAAAAGAAATAAATCTATAAGGAAACTAGAACTAATGTGGATAGACCCCTCTTCGACTTGATAGATCTTCATCTGGATGGGTAGAATTCCACAAATCTTCTCTTGCAAGCATTCTATTGTTGAGAGCCTAATTTGCCATGTTTTATACTCACTTTTATATCAATTTCTGAATGCATTTCATAACATTTGGGTTAGAATAGTTCAGAATCTATGTAGTTTATGCTTATTTTCCAAATTATGGAATCTACACCAGTTTCTGTTTAAGTTCGCAGAAATCGAGGCATTTTACAGCAGTTCAGAGAAAGGAGGAAAAGCTCGAAGTCAACTATAGATAGTCTGAGGTCAAAGAGTAGCGGAACCAGGACAAATCGAGAAAAGAACGAAGAAAATCGAGTCGACACCATCTGGTCGATATCGACCACCTTTGGTCGATGTTGAGGAGTCTAGTCAATTTCCACCTGAAGAGCCAGAATCAAGTGAAGAAGGAAGGAAGAGGTCGATATCGACCACACTTGGTCGATATCGAGTGACCAAGTCGAGCCGAAACCCAGGAATCGACCCAGAAATCTGGAGCAGGAAAATGCAGGTCGATATCGACCTAAGCTGGTCGATATCGAGTCACAGTTGGTCGATTTTCATCCCTGGAGTCAAGATCGAGTGTCTGAAGTGAAGCTGAGAACACGAGCTCGATATCAACTTATGTTGGTCGATATCGACCTGAACCTAGTGGCCGATTTTGAGCAAGATCCGAGCTCTAATCCAATTTCTATCCAAAGTCCAATGGAGATATCCACAAGAGGAGATTTATCAAGTTCTATCAAGATGGAAGAGATATTTATCTACTTTAGATATAATTTCATTTGGAGATTTATTTCTTTAATTTCCAAAATTTAATCTTTAGATATAGATGGATAGATTTAGATAGAGATATAGTTTTCTTTCCTAATTATCTAGGGAATGAACACTATAAATAAGACATTAGGGGTTGGATTTTATGCATTCAATCAATCCAAGCTACAAGCCACATAGAGAGAGAGAGAGAGAGAGAGAGAGAGAGAGAGAGCAAGTAGAGAGAGAGAGGCCAAGAGGAGCAAAGGTGTTGAGAGATGTTTTGGCTTCGTTCGGTTGTAAGTCTTATTTAGTTTATTTAATGCAATTTATTTTCTTGAAATCTTTAATGAGTTTATTCATGATGAAGAGCGAGTAGTCACCCAACTTCTAGGGTCGGGGTGAGCCCGACGGTAGCCATGTGAGATGATGCGGTAAATGTACAATCTTTTTATGCGATTTTGTCTTCTATCCCTACAAGCATGATTCTTTTGCGAAAGTTTAAGGTGATCCTTGTTTGTGTTATTGAAGAGAAAGTGATCTTAATACAACTTGGATTAATTATGTGAAAAAGGGTTAGTAACAATTAGGGTTTATGCGAAAACCTCTATATTCCTATTTGTTAATAACGAAAGTTATTTGATGAAAAGCATGATCTTTTATGCCTTTATGTGTTATTTTACATTGTTATTGTTGTGGTATTGAAACCCTGATCTTGGAAGTCTTTTATTTTACTGATTAATTTCACAAATTTTGAGTTTCAAGTTTCTGTTCTAGTCGATATTTAGTTACTGAGGTCGATTTTATTGGTCGATATTGAGTGCATTGGGTCGATATCGACCGGTTTCGTTTTCCATTATGGTTCTGCTTTCTTCTGTATTTTACTATTTCTCTGAGATTTGGGACTGATAAGGCGGGCGCTGACACACTTCCTCGTGGATCGATCCTTACTACCTTCTACTACACTGGGAGGAAGTCTTGTAATTAATTTGCGGAGAACGGAGAGTCAAATTTGGAATCTATATTTCATATTTGATTTTCCTCCTAACATCTATCTTCTCTTCTCCACTCGATCTCGGACTCGGACTCTTCTGGATGGTACTCGACTTCGACTAGAGTTAGTCGACTTCGACTAGAATTTTGCCATGTTTTATACTTACTTTTATATCGATTTCTGTTAACATTTCATGCATTTGGGCTAGAATAGTACAAAATCTATGTAGTTTACACTTATTTACCAAATTATGGAATCTACACTAGTTTCTATTTAATTTCGCAGAAATCGAGGCGTCTTACAGCAATTCGGAGAAAGGAAGAAAAATCACAAAGAGGTCGATATCGACTGGGCTTTGTCGATATCGAGTGGATTACATCGATCAAAAATGTCAGAAATCGACCAGAAAAGTGGAGAAAAATAGGAGAAGTCGATATCGACCACTTTTGGTCGATATCGAGCACATACGGGTCGATATACCCTCTGGAGGCCGAGATCGAGTGAAGAAGCGAAGACAGGTCTATATCGACCTATGTTGGTCGATATCGACCAAAGACCAAGTCGATATTCCTGCCAGAGTCTATATCGAGCGAGAAGAAGACGAACCAAGCAGACAACTCGATATCGACCAACATTGGTCGATATCGACCAATCCCCAGAGACGATTTCGAGTTGATTTCAAGTCCGAATGCTGAGATGGCTTTCTTCCACATGAAACAAGAGATATTTTATCTATTCAAGAGAATATTTATCAAGTCCAAGAGAGATCTATCCACTTTAGATATAGTTTCCTTTATGGATTTATTTCTTTTATTTCCAAACTTTATCTTATGCTTTTAGATAGAAAGTTTAGATATAGATATAGTTGTTCTTTCCTATATTAGCGGGGAATGAGCACTATAAATAAAGCCTTAGGGACTGAGTATTATTCATTCAATTTTAGTTACAATTAGTTACATAGAGGTAGGAGAAAGAGAGCTTCTAGCGGAGAAAAGTTGGATTTTGCGAGAGCGGTTTTGGCTTCGATCGGTTGTAAGTTTTAGTTATTTTTTATGCAATTTATTTTTCTGAAATCTTTGATGAGTTTATTCATGATGAAGAGCGAGTATTCACCCAACTTCTAGGGTCGGGGTGAGCCCGACGGTAGCCATGTAAAGTGATGCGATCAAGGTACAATATTTTGATGCGAATTCGTCTTCTATCCCTATGAGCATGATTCTTTTGCGAAAGTTTAAGTTGATCCCTGTTTGTGTTATTGAATCGAAAGTGATCTTAATGCAAACTTGGATTAATTATGTGAAAAGGGTTAGTAACAATTAGGGTTTATGCGAAAGCCTCTATATTCCTATTTGTTAATAACGAAATTTATTTGATGAAAAACGTGATATTTTATGCCTTTATGTGTTATTTTACATGGTTATCGTTGTGGTGTTGTTACCCTGATCTTGGAAGTTTTTAGTTTATTGATTTTATTTCATTAGTTTCGTGTTCTGTCTTGCGAAAAGTTATGAATTTTGGTTTTTATTTGCTCGATTTCGAGCACTGTTAGTCGATGTCGAGGAAAAGTTAGTCGATATTGAGGAGTTTTGGTCGATATCGACCGGTTATTTTCCTATTTGTTTCTGTTTATTTCTGTGTTTTGTAGTTTCTGTCGACGTAGTGGTCGATATCGACTAGATAGGCCGAGATCGACTACTCTTCTGGTCAAAATCGAGTGGTTTTCAGGAACTGAAAAGGCGGGCGCTGACACGGTTCCTCGTGGATCGATCCTGACTGCCTTCTACTACAACGGGATGAAGTCTTGTATTTATTTGCTGAGACAGGGAGTCAGTTTGATTTCATATTTATATTTATTTTCATACTTGACCATTCTTCTGCAACAACAAATTGGCGCCGTTGCCGGGGAGGCAATCAATCGCGCCCCTTTTAGTTCTTTTTCCTTTCGTTATATTTTTTTTTGCTTTTTAGTTTCTTTTTACTTGTTTCTTTTTGTTCTTGTTTTTCAGGTGCATGCGAAGAACTGATCGCACACCTATAGACTCAATTCTCGAGCCTGAGCGATTTTTCCATCTTCAGCAAAGGCTTAGGAGAAGACTCATGTCACAAGTCAACGAGAATGTAGTCCAGCTCACACCAGCACAAGAGGTTGAGCAACTCCGCTTACGGATAGAGGAATTCACCGCTAGAGAAGCAGAACACGCCCAATGAGAGGCAGAATATGCACTGAACCAGCAGCGGTGGGAAGCAAGGGTAGATCGCGAGGTTAACGCGAGGAGGCAACTTGAGGAGCAGATGGGGCATACCCTAGCCAATGCAAAGGAGTATATGCATCCTACTCTAGAAGTTCAAGAATCGCCGATCATTCTTCCCGCTATTAATTTTGAAATTCGTCCTTCCTTTATTACTGAAATTAGGAGGAGTCAATTTAGGGGAAGAATCAATGAATGTCATTTAGAGCATGTCACCACTTTTATAGACTTATGTGAAGTTATAGAAGATGGTGCTAATCTGTAATATCTAAAACTAAAGGCTTTTCATTGGTCCCTTGCAGGAATAGCACAATAGTGGCTGGAAGGATTGCCTGCACGATCAATCCGCACTTGGAACGAACTGCAGGACTTATTCCTCAACAAGTTCTTTCCTCCTGCAAAAATAGCAGCACTCAGATAGCATATCACGACTTTCAAATAGAAGCTAGGGGAAACACTTGCACAGGTCTGAGAGCGGTACAAGAAGCTTCTGAAATCCTGTCCTACGCATGGACAACCACCATACGTCATCCAGGATATCATCTTCAACTGCCTAGATGCGTCTAATAAGGATAGGATAAACAACTACACCGCCTATGGGTATCTCAAATACACTCCACGCCGTGCTTGGGAGGTGTTTGAGACGCTGACCAACTACGACAACACATATGGGACTTCTGCGGCTTCTTCTGACGAAGGGTATGAAAGGTCAACTACATCTATGCCATTGTATGTGCCACCAAAGGAGGTTGATCCAGATGCTAGGGAGCAATTCCAGAATGACCAGGTACGCCGTCTTACCAAACAAGTTAAATTCTTATCTAAAAATCAGCCTTGTTTGGAATGTGGGTCTGTAAGGCAAAACACCACTGCGTGCCCACACGTCGATCAAGTACAAGCGGCAGAAACCCACGAAGAGGTAAGGTATGTAGGGGGGCAGTACTCAGGACAACATCAGAACCAGAATTGAAGCTATTATCGCCATTCCCAACACCAGAATCCTCGCCTTACAGAGGTCCTGGTCACCCTGACAAAGAAGGTAAGAAAGATGACCTGCAGACAATTCTTGAGGAGATGCGGAGGAATCATTCAGACACCAAGCAATCCATCAATTCCATCCACACTCAGATGCATGGTGTCAACTCTAGGCTTGGAGAAATCGATATTTGGCGGAAATCGATTAAGACACAGATTGGCCAATTGGCAACATTTGTCCCCTAACAATCAGGTACGCTCCCTGGATCCTCTGAACCTAATCCTAAGACTAAATCTACAGGATAGGTAGCTGCCATGAATCTAACGAGTGAGCGACATATGCAAACGCCCGAGCAAACGACGGAGGAGGAAGGAGCTGGAGACGAGTCGATATCGACCAAACCAATTGATATCGACCTGTCCCCACTCGATATCGACCAGAATGCCCTGCCAGCCCAGAAATCGACCAGTCCAGTCGATATCGACCAGACGCCAGTCGATATCGCCCTCCTCCACTCGACATTAGCACCTACGAAAAAGAAAACGTTGCCATTCCCGATGAAATCGTTGATGGATCCACCAGAGAAGAAGTTCCAGCATTTCATCAAGATGCTTCAAAGGCTCAATGTCACGATACCCTTCACAGAAGCTCTTAATAAGATGCCATCCTATGTCAAGTTCCTCAAGGAAATTCTAAGCAAAAAGCGGTCAATGGCTGAGATCGCAGAAGAATGCAGCAAGATGGACACCACAGAGAAAAGGCCAGATCCAGGTAAGTTTTCTATAACCATTGGATTTGGTCAATACAAGTTTAATGCCTTGTGTGACTTGCGAGCCAGTGTGAGTATAATGTCTCTATCTATCTGGTCCGAAGTTAAGATAGATTCTCTGGAGCCTGTGCATGCTAAACTCTATATGGCGAACAACACGGTTGTCATCCCTACATGCATGGTGGACGATGTACCAGTACAAGTAGGTAAGTTCTTTATCCCTGCTGATTTCTTAGTCATTGATATGGCGGAGGACCATGCTTGTCCAATTATTCTAGGAAGGCCCTTCTTGGCGACAGTGGATGCCAACATAAGCATACGAAAGGGAGTGCTCACTTTCAACATCAGGGATGAGGTAATTGAGTATTCCTTTAATAAAACTGAAAGGCATACAGGTCCCATGGAAGAGGTCAAATCAATATCAGCCAAGTACATCACTTGCGGGGAGCCTAAGGTAAGAAACATGACCCCCAAGGAGCTGGAAAAGAGGGATATGGAAGAACAGGTGGAGGAGATCATGGCCATCCTGAACGAAGAAACAGAAAATCCACTCGAAATCAACCAAGGTAAGTCGATATGGACTAACTATTTTTCGGATGCTTTGCCAGGTCTTAAGTATGGGGTCGAAATCGACCAACATTCTGCAGTGGAGTCGACTGTGCCACAGAAGAACTCGATATCGATCACTCTTGTTCGATATCGACCACCTCATATCGAGTCAACTCCACCTCCAGAAATCGAGTCAGCAGAAATCGAGCAGAAGAACTCGATATCGACCACTCTTGGTCGATATCGACCTCCTCAAGTCAAGTCGATTTCACCACCAGAGACGAAGCCAGACGAAATCGAGCAGAATCACTCGATATCGACCACTCCTGGTCGATATCGACCAACCCACATCGAGCTGTCTTCGTCTACATCGACTGAAACTCCACCAGAAAATCAGCAAAAGATATCGACCAGATCCTTGGGAGCTGAATGACGCCGAATCTGCAAAAGTAAGCCAAGGTATGGATCCTTCTTCTCCTATTTTAATTAAAGATCTAACTATACATGGGAGAGGTCTGCCTTGGTATGTGCGCTTATGCAGGGTTTCCAATGACGATCCCAAGGAATACAAAGTAGGAGACAAAGTCTATGTCTCCAAATCAAATGATCATTGGTTCCCTAATAAGTTCAAAAAGAAGAAGATGGGACCTTTCACGGTGAACAAGATCCATTCCGGAGGACTACATCTGATGGACAAGAATGGAGTCTTGTTTGAAGCCCAAGCAACATGGGCCCTGCAGATGCCACCTTAAGCCCAATGGAGAAGTCGGCCTAGCGACTATAAAGTCTAGAGCTTGTAAATAAAACACTTAAATTTTGAATTTTTGGATATTGCTTTTGGTTTTTGGTTTTTGGACATTATTTTTAAGTTTTTCTATTGTGGGTATTTCTTTTCTAACAATTTTTGCAAGTACAAACAAAGAAGCAGCGGACTCACTCGATATCGAGTAATAAAGGTCGATATCGATCAGGTCACTTGAAATTGACCTAGGTCTACAGCAACATTGCACTCGATTCTGACAATTAGCACGCATGTCTAGTTAGTTTCTTTCTTTACCCTTATTTTTTATACAGTGAGGACATTGTAATGTTTAAGTAGATGGTGGGGGAATGGCTTACTTTATGCATATTTGACTTTATTTGACCATATGTGTGCATATTCTTATGTTTATTTTTCGAATTGCTTATGCATGACCACTTTGGATTCCGTATTTGATTTATGTGCTTATATGCATGATTTCCAAAGTTTGAAAAATCACCCCCATCAAAATTTTTGATAAGTGTCTTGGAAGCTTTAATTGAACTCGACGATGCATAAGTAGATTCATTAGAAATATAGCATGAAATTGCCTAGTAAAGGGAAGTCACAATGAAGTGCATATTTTTATTGAAAACCATGAAAGGGGGTAAAATTTGAAATTGCTTTTGACATGTTGCATGATAAAAGGATGGAGGACTTTATATTTTCCATACAATGCTCATATTGTTTAAATCCTAGCCTTACCTATGCTTATGCATCACAAAAGCCATATTATGCCTTACATTATACTATGCTCCACATGATCTAAATATTGCCTATTATTTACCTTATTTCCATCCGGGGATTATGTTGAGAATGAATGTTACACTATGGAGATTACTATATGGCTGTTGTTTTGGTGTTATTAACATTATTGGAGTTTGGCAGGAAATTGAAAATTTTATGGAAAATTTAATGAGTGAAAGAAAATCCGATCACCTCAGGAGATAAAGGTAGATCGACCCTGCTCGTTGAGATAATAGTTCGGCGAGATAGGACACACGGGTGAGGAGTCCGAAGCACTAAGTATCCAGGGCCATTCATGACACCCATGTTTGTGACTCGCAAGAAGGCAGTGCTGAGGTTAGAGAGGTAAAAGCATTATATTGAAAAAGCAATGAGCGAATGAAAGAAAGGTGAGAAATCAAAAGAAAAAGGAATGTGGTATGAAAATTTGGAAATTACTCCATTTCCCCGGATCATTAGCACCACCACATGGCCAAAAATTGCCCACCTTAAGACTTTTACCAATCTACTCCTTATTGAGCTTAAATTAAAAGTCCTCTTGATTATTAATGCTTTGTCATGAACGATTGTTTTGCATAACCCTCCTTTTGTGTGTAGAAGTTGCTTTTATTCACAGACGTGGATTTGTGACATAAGTACCTTTTCGATGATGGTAATTGATTGCAGGGACATATGAAAATGAATCTAAGATGTTGAGAGTTTGTAATTTCTTCCCTTGTATGACCATTAAAAGTATTGCTTGAGTACAAGCAAACTTAAGTTTGGGTTGTTTGTTGTGAGCCTAATTTGCAATGTTGTATACTTACTTTTATATCGATTTTTGTTAACATTTCATGCATTTGAGCTAGAATAGTACAGAATCTATGTAGTTTACACTTATTTGCCAAATTATGGAATCTACAATAGTTTCTGTTTAATTTCGCAAAAATCGAGGCGTTTTACAGTAATTCAGAGAAAGAAAGAAAAATCACAAAGAGGTCGATATCGACTGCGGTTGGTCGATATCGAGTGGATTACATCGAGCAAAAATGTCAAAAATCGGCCAGAATAGTGGAGCAAAATAGGAGAAGTCAATATCGACCACTTTTGGTCGATATCGACCACTTTTGGTCGATATCGAGCACATACTGGTCGATATACCCTCCTGAGGCCGAGATCGAGTGAAGAAGCGAAGACAGGTCTATATCGACCTATGTTGGTCAATATCGACCAAAGACCAAGTCGATATTCCTGCCAGAGTGTATATCGAGCGAGCAGAAGACAACTCGATATCGACCAATCCCCATAGACGATTTCGAGTCGATTTCGAGTCGATTTCAAGTCTGAATGCTGAGATGGCTTTCGTCCACATGAAGCAAGAGATATTCTATCTATTCAAGAGAAGATTTATCAAGTCCAAGAGAGATCGATCCACTTTAGATATAGTTTTCTTTATGGATTTATTTCTTTTAGTTTCAAACTTTATCTTATTCTTTCAGATAGAAAGTTTAGATATAGATATAGTTGTTCTTTCCTATATTAGCAAGAAATGAGCACTATAAATAAAGCCTTAGGGGCTGAGTTTTATTCATTCAATTTCAGTTACAATTAGTTACACAGAGGTAGGAGAAAGAGAGCTTGTAGCCGAGAAGAGTTGGAGTTTGCGAGAGCGGTTTTGGCTTCGATCGGTTGTAAGTTTTGGTTATTTTTAATGCAATTTATTTTCCTGAAATCTTTGATGAGTTTATTCATGATGAAGAGTGAGTAGTCACCCAACTTCTAGGGTCGGGGTGAGCCCGACGGTAGCCATGTAAGGTGATGCGATCAAGGTACGATCTTTTGATGCGAATTCGTCTTCTATCCCTATGAGCATAATTCTTTTGCAAAAGTTGAAGATGATCTCTGTTTGTGTTATTGAAGCGAAAGTGATCTTAATGTAAACTTGGATTAATTATGTGAAAATGGTTAGTAACAATTAGGGTTTATGCGAAAGCCTCTATATTCCTACTTGTTAATAACAAAAGTTATTTGATGAAAAGCATGATCTTTTATGTTTTTATGTGTTATTTTACATGTTTATCGTTGTGGTGTTGATGCCCTGATCTTGGAAGTTTTTAGTTTATTGATTTTATTTCATCAGTTTCGTGTTCTGTCTTGTGAAAAGTTATGAATTTTGGTTTCTGTACTCGCTTTCGAGCACTGTTGGTCGACGTCGAGAAAAAGTTAGTCGATATCGAGGAGTTTTGGTCGATATCGACCACTTCTGTTTCTATTCGTTTCTGTTTATTTTTGTGTTTTGCAGTTTCTTTCGACATAGTGGTCGATATCGACTAGATAGGTCGATATCAAGTACTCTTCTGGTCGAAATCGAGAGGTTTTCTGGAACTGAAAAGGCGGGCGCTGACACGCTTCCTCGTGGATCGATCCTGACTGCCTTCTACTACAACGGGAGGAAGTCTTGTATTTATTTGCTGAGACAGGGAGTCAGTTTGATTTCATATTTATATTTATTTTCATACTTGACCCTCCTGCAACAACAAATTTGTCTCCTGGGTTGCACTCGAGCTCGGGCACCATCTCGACTCGACGGGTGTACTCGACTTCGAGTACTGTAGCACTTGACGTCGAGTAGTTGTTGATAGAAGGAAATTGAGAAGTCAGGATCGATCCACGAGGAAGCGTGTCAGCGGATCCTAGGCAGCGGAGAAATCTCACGGACAGAAGTCGACCACAGGTTGTCGATCTCGACTAGGGTTAGTCAACAGAAAATCGGACAAGTCAAACAGCGCAGCAGCAGTCACAGGCAGTTAGTCGATATCGACTAGGCTCTACTCGATATCGAGTAAAGTTGTCGATGTCGAGGATGGCTTTGTCGAGTACCTGCACAGGAGAAGCTGCGAGGATCTGGGATCGGAGATCAGTAACTCGATATCGACAAGAGGTAGTCGATATCGAAGAGGGCAGAAAGTAAAAACGAAATAAAATAAAGACAAAGGCTTGTGGGATTCGAAAATAAACTGTATAAAAGACAACTTCCAAGATTGGGGTTTGCAAAAACAATAACCAAACATGCATAAGGCAGAAATAAACAGATAATCATGTAAATCGCATCAAAGGACCAAGCTTTCGCCTTTTCCAACAATTAGACAACTCTTTCAAGAAACCCTAATTGTTTCTACTGATTTTATGTTTACAATCCAAGTTGTTAGCATGGACCTCCATTACATGGGTAATAAACACATAACAAGTAGTAGATGCTCAAAACATGATAAAAGTCGGATCTTTACCTCAAACACGCTGAGCTATAGTCGGGCTCACCCCAACCCTAGAAGTGGGTGGACTACTCGCGCTTCATCGCAATTGCAGACATTGATTGAAAGGAAATAACTACTTGCATTAAATCAAACAGAGCTTACAACCAAAGGAAGCCAATTCCGCTCTCGCTTCACCAACTCCTCTTGGCCACTCACTCTCTCTCTCTCTCTCTCTACTACTTCTCCTACTGAAATTGAATGAATAAAAATCAACCCCCTAAGGCTTTATTTATAGGCTTCTAATCCTTGCTAATCAAGGATAAAAATCTCTATCTATATCTAAGGATAAAACATTAATAAAAGAAACATATATCTAAAAAAAGACATATATCTAAAAGGATAAAATATCTTCATGTGGATAAATCTTCTTCTCCATGGATAGATGTTGATAGATCTTGGATAGAATCGGACATCTTCGGCCCCAAGTAATCCAAAACCGTGTAGGACAGTTCAAACCGCGTACGCGGCTCCGGATAGATCTCCTCGATATCCAGTAAATTACTCAATATCGAGTAAAGTTGGTGTCGACTTCAGCTTCAGCGGCATGCTCGACTAGTTGGTCCTCAACATGGCTTGGGTGCGCGCTTCTGGTGTTGTCGATATCGAGTAGATTACTCGATATCGAGGAAATTGGCTTCATCGGCTTGGCTGGCTTGGCTTGGTCGAGCAACTCTCTTCGACATTGCTTGGACATGTGCCCTGGGTTTGTCGATATCGAGTAAGTGTTGCCCGGCATGTCTTCATCTCCGGCTTCTCGATCAGCTTATGTTCCTCGACTCCGGGTTGGTCTTCAGGGCTTTGTCGATATCGAGTAACTTTCTAGAGTCGGGTAACTTTGCCTTCAGTTCCTCGATCTGGTGCTCCTCGATCAATGATGTACCCGAACATTGTTTGTCGATATCGAGGAAAAGAAGTCGATATCGAGTAATCTTCAGCCTCCGTCTTTGCTTCTTGGTTTTCTCCCGAAATGGCTCCAAATTCTGTAATATTAAACCAAAACTTATGTAGATATCCATTTCTTGTAAATAAGCACATATTACATAAATTCGACATATTCCCAACCCGAAATATGCAAAGTGTATAGAATATGGAACTAAATGTGCATTTCAACATGGTTATTTTAGAGACATCAGTAGCTCTGGGCTATTCGAGTGATCTGCTCGACTCCGTGTGACTTTCTGGCTCCTGGTGTACTCGACTTCGACCAATTGTAGTCGACGTCACCTAGTCCTGTCAGCTTTCAGCATTCTGCTCCGTTCTTGAAACGCACTTTCCCGAGTCCTCGTTTGTCGAATTGACACATATGAGTATGCATTGGAAATATCTTTCCGAGGGCTACAACACTCATGAAGACATCAGAACTTGATTCAGAAAGATGAATGGTGAAAAATGGCGTTTTCTCCAGATGTACCATCCTTAGCTTTTTCATGACTTTCCTTTAAGCTCCAAAGTGCGTCCGATTTCTGCGAAATTAAACAGAAACTAGTGTAGACTCCATAATTTGGCAAATAAACATAAACTACACAGATTATGTATTATTCTAACCCAAATGTATGAAATGCATGCAGAAATCGATATAAAAGTAAGTGTAAAACATGGTTATTTAGGCGCACATCAATATCTCAAATCCACCTTGCTCAACACTCAGTTCCTTCACAATTCCTTTGAGCCATAGTCCCTCCTTGGTTGCCTCTGCTAAAGCCATGTATTCTGTCTCGGTAGTACAAAGGGCTACCATGGACTGCAAAACAGATCTCCAACAAATAGGTCCCCTAGCAAGAATAAGGACATACCCAACGGTGGACCTCCGATTATCAAGATCACCCGCATAGTCTAAATCAACGTACCCTTTGACTAAAAGACCGCCCTTTTCACCACCAAACATGATCCTATGGTCATAAGTACCCCTCAAATACGAAAGAATCCACTTGCATGCATTCCAGTGTTCCCTCCCAGGATTAGACATGTACTTGCTGACTTGGCTAACAGCTTGGGCCAGATCAGGTCTTATGCACACCATAGCATACATCAAATAACCAACTGCACTAGCATAAGAAACTTTGGACATATCTCTAATTTCTTCATCAGCCTTTGGACCCTGAGTGGAAGAGAGTTTGAAGTGGTTCACCAAAGGAGTGCTAACAGCTTTGCATTTTTCAATGTCAAATCTGTCAAGCACTTTCTCGACATAACTCTATTGAGATAGCCACAATCTCCCAGAACTTCTATCTTTGCGAATTTTCATACCAAAGATCTTCTTTGCTGCGCCAAGATCCTTCATATCAAACTTCTTTCCCAACAAAGCTTTCAGCTCAACAATATCATCAATGTTCTTCCCATCAATAAGCATATATATCATCGACATATAGCAGCAAAAGCAAAGGGGAACCATCATCAAGATATTTCACAATAAATGCAGCAATCATACTCACATTTGTGGTAGCCAATTCGAAGCATATAGGAGTCAAACTTCTTGTACCATTGCTTAGAAGCTCGCTTTAACCCATACAATGACTTTCTCAAACTGCATACAAGCTTCTCCTTTCCAGGTTCAACAAAACCCTCTGGTTTCTCCATGTAAATTTCTTCCTTCAAATCACCATCAAGGAAAGTCGTTTTCACATCCATTTGCTCAAGATGTAAATTCCAACTAGCTACCAGTGCCAACACCAATCTGATAGAAGTGTGTCGGACCACAAGGGAAAATATTTCATCATAATCAGTCCCCTTCTTTTGTGAGTAGCCCTTTGCTACTAAGCGTGCCTTGAACCTCACCCCTTCTCTATGTGAGTCACCTTGTTTCATCTTGAACACCCATTTGCACCCTATAGCCTTCTTCTCTGTCGGAAGACTAACTAACTTCCATGTCTGATTCTTATTGAGAGACTCCATCTCTTCTGCCATAGCACCTACCCATCCTTCTTTCTCCTTACTTTGAATAGCCTCTTGAAAGTTAGATGGATCATCTTCGCTAATAAAAAGAGCATAATTAACCATCTCATCAAAACCAAATCTGTCTGAAGGTCGTGTCACGCACTTAGTTCTGCCAGAAACAAAACTATCCACTTATCATTGTTGTTGCTCACTTCATGCTGATATAGGATCATTGGTATCAATCTCTTTACCAAGATCCACCTTCGTCGTCTTATGATCAGTCTCTGTAACCACATACCTCTCAACTTCTTTGGCATGTTGAAGCATATACTGCTCAACAAATACAGCATCTCGATTGATCACTCGTTTCTTAGCAACACGGTCTCAAAACTTGAAACCTTTTACACCTTTCTCATAACCCAAGAAGATGCAATTCTTAGACTTTGCTTCCAATTTCGTTATCTCATCACTTGGAATCAGCACATATGCAGGAGTACCAAAGATCTTTAGATTTAACAAATCTAAATTTGAACCAGTCCATACCTCCTCAGAGACCTTCGCGTCTAGAAAAATATGTGGTGATCTATTGATCAGATAGACTGTCATGCTCAGTGCTTCTGCTTAAAAGCTCTTTGCAAGCCCTGCTTGCAACCTTATGCAATGAGCCTTCTCTGTAATTGTACGGTTCATCCTCTCTGAAACACCATTCTGTTGTGGTGTCTTTCGGACTGTAAAGTGACTTTAAATGCCATGCTCTTCACATAACTGCTAAAACTTTGTGTCGGTCTATTCTGTACCATTATCTGATCTCAGATACTTCACCTTCCTCCCTGTCTGGTTCTCTACCTCTGCCTTCCACAACTTGAACTTGTTGAAGACCTCATATTTGTGTTTCATGAAAAAGACCCAGACTTTTCTCGAATAGTCATCGATAAATGTGACAAAGTACATGGATCCTCCTAATGAATCTACTTGAGTTGGCCCCCATACATAATAATGTACGTAGTCAAGCAGACCACTTGTATTGTGTTTGACTGTCTTGAACGATATTTTGGATTGTTTTCCCATCACGCGGGATTTGCAAAAATCTATCCTATAACTCTTTACACCAGCCAGAACACCTCGCTTGTGAAGCTTAGTGATGTCTCCAAAGTAGCCATGCATTTATGCATATTTTAGTTCCATATTCTTTACATTTTGCATATTTTGGGTTGGGAATATGTTAAATTTATGTAGTATACGCTCATTTATCATAAATGGAGATCTACATAAGTTTCTGTTTAATATCGCAGAATATGGAACCACTTCGGGAGAAAAACAAGAAGCAAGAACCAGAGCACAAAGCTACTCGACATCGACTAAACCTAGTCGATCTCGACAAGACATGCCTAGACACCAGCCAGCATCGAGGAGCCTACGTCGAGAAACTGAAGATGAAGAACCCGACTCCACACCCTACTCGAGATCGAGTACGGGTACTCGAGGTCGACAAGACGTGGAGCCATGTCCGAGCATGTCAACAAGAGACTTGCCCGACCAGCCAAGCCAGACCTAGTCGATGAACATTCCTACTCGATGTCGACAAGACTGTCGTCGAGATCGAGTACACCTGTGAGCCACACCCGAGCTTGTCGAGCACCAGATAGCCGAGACGACGAAGCCGAGCCAGTCGACCAACAATCCTACTCGAGATCGACAAGACCTTTGTCGAGATCGAGGAGGACTTCCAGAGCCGCGTTACTCGGTTTGACGAATCCTACTCGATGTGGGATTACTTGGGCCCGAAGATTGCCGATTCTATCCAATCTATCAAGATACATCATGGAAGGAGAAGATCTATCCATTAAAGACATTTAGATATATTTAGATTTAATTCTCTTATTGCTTTTATTTATCCTTAAGCATCTTAGATATAGTTTTAGATATAGATATAGATATTCTATCCTTGAGTAGCAAGGATTAGAAAGCTATAAATAAAGCCCATGGGGCTGATTTTTATTGATTGAATTCCAGGGGGAGAAGTAGTTCCACAGAGACGGTTTAGGAGTTCAGAGGTTTTAGGGTTTTGGCGTTCAACGAGAGTTGGATCGCCGGGATTGTAAAGTCTTTTGAATTTAGTTTAATGCAAGTTTCTTTTCATCAATCAATGTCTGAGGTTGCGATGAAGCGCGAGTAGTCCACCCACTTCTAGGGTTGAGGCGAGCCCGACGATAGCCATGCACGTTTGAGGTAAAGATCTGACTTTTATCATGTTTTGAGCATCTACTACTTGTTTATGTGTTTATTACCCATCTAATGGAGATCCATGTTAACAACTTGGATTGTAAACATAAAATCGGTAGATACAATTAGGGTTTCTTGAAAGAGTTGTCTAATTGTTGGAAAAGGAGAAAGCTTGTCCTTGATGCAATTCACATGATTATCTGTTTATCTCTGCCTTATGCATACTTGATTATCGTTGTTGCAAACCTCATGTTGAAGGGTAAAATTTCATGAATTTTTTTATTATTATTCATAGTATAAATAAATTTATCACATTCATTCCATACAAAAATGTGGTAAATTTTTCTCAAAAGAAATACAAGTTTACAAATCCAATGTTGGGCTTGGAAAAATCCATTGAAGCCCAGCCCACACAAATCCATCACATACAAAAATAAAAAAAATAAAAAAAAGCTAGAGAACTGCTGAATGTGGCAGTTGAATGAATGTGGCAGTTGAATGAAAGCTCTCAAGTCTCAACTGCTCCCTACTACCTCAGTACGTGGGAATCTATTTCCATTCCCAGAAAAATAACATAAAATGGGAAATGGAGTAGTGGGTAGTTTTCTAAAGGCAGGTAACTGCTATCCCTACACCCTATAAAATGGGGCTTTCCCTCCGGCTTGGCTTTTTCTTCCTTTTCTGGGCTATTCAACTGCAAAGAAGAAAGTAGTTTTCTGCCTCTAAAAATCCTTCCTCTTGCTTCCTCCTCCTTCCAGACGTGTATCTGCAGCCACCAAAAGAAAGAGAGAATGCAAAGAGAGAAAACACAGAGAGAGCGAGAGGGAGAGCAGGGAAAGAAAAATACAGAGAGCAAGAGAGAGTGCAGAAAGGAAGTGCAGAGAGAGAGACACCTCTACTGCAAGAGGTAGAAGATCCATCTCCTGACCTTTGTTGTTTCTTCTTTATCTGCAGGTACAAAAAACAAATAAACGAAACCGGAAATCAAATGGATCCTAGCGGCTTGAGAGTTTAGTCTCTCGTCGCGACCTTCGATCCTGGCTCAGCGGCTCAAGAGTTTAGTCTCTCGTCGCGGCCCCATCCTGGCTCAGCGGCTCGAGAGTTTAGTCTCTCGTCGCTACCCCGATCCCGGCGTGGATCGACCCACATCACCGAAATGCTGCATAAATTTCACCAGGAGCATTAGTGGCTCAAGAGTTTAGTCTCTCGTCGCTACCCCGATCCCGGCGTGGATCGATTCATTGCGCCGAAAGGCTGCCGGATTTTGCCCGGAATTCACAAGCAAATAAATTGCCGAATTCCATCATCTATAAGTAAAACGAACACAAGGGCGAAGTGCTGCCAAATTTTGCCTGGAATTCATAAGCGACTAAATGCAGAATTCCACATGCTATTACAAATGAAAATGAACATGGGACAAGTTGTGTTTTGTCAAATAACAACACAAATCTAGCTACTGGAAGGCACTAAAATGATAAACAAAAAAAAGTTTCTTTCTGCAGTCCCAAGTGAACACCAAACAAATGAAACTGGGAGTTCATACAAAATCAGAATCCATAACACATTCAAGTCAGGACTCTGCCAAATACAAATCAAAACTAGCCCTAATTTTCTCAAGACCCGAAATAAGTAGGTTCAACAAATCAATACCACTGAGAAATCAAGGGTACCGAAATTTGAAAGCAGAAAGGAAGGGAAGCAAACATACCTAAGCTAAGAGGCCGAGGTAAGGGTCGCCTCCACCCTGCAGTATTGCGCTGTTCCTCCTCCCAGATGCTCAAATTCGGACGAATGGTGGCTGTTATAGACGTCCCGAGCCCGGAATTCTGCCGTCCCAAACCGCAAGCCCCAAGATGCTCAAATCGCAATTCTGGAAGTTGCAAATTGCAAGAAGAAATCAGCCCAGCCTTGAACGCCCAACTAGAATGAGTGAAGGGGAAGAAATTCGAAATTTGGGGCTAAATTATCAGAGGAAATAATGTCGAACATACCCAAAGGGAGACCCTCTGAGTTGGAATTTCCATGGCTCATTTCGAATCCCTGGCAATTAGGGCTCGGAGGGAGACCCTCCGAGCGTTCTCTGTGATGCGTGACGAGTTGAAGTGTTGAAATGGCAATTAGGGCTCGGTCTAACCCTAACAAAAGAAGATGGGTTGGAGCAGGGAATTTAAGTGGGCTAAATTAACAAAGAAGGGAAATGGGCTTATATTCCTTAAAACAAAAAAATGGGCTGAATTTATAAAAGACTCGGCCTTATAAAAAGAAAATGGGGAGCAATGTGAATATGTGAATCCATATGCTTGCTTCCGCATATGTTCGTAGCATGTGGAAAAAAAATTGCTTAATTGCAAAACCTACCCACTAAAATATATGAATTATAATTGGCACAAATTAAGAATTCGAGTTTGATCAAATTATAAAATTAAGCTCGTCTAATATTCTTTGCCGATTAATTCTAGTGGGTCAATCTCAAACCGGCTTCAATAAAAACGGAGTCAAAACATCAAATCAAGTTTCACCAAATATAAACTTGGTTTTAAGGCAGAACTACGTAAAGACTTGACACCGTAAAATCGGTTACGTAGGTGGCCCGATATTAAATCTCAAAAATATATCGGGCACAGTCGTCGGCCTCTAAGTTCACTTCTAAATGAATATGAGGTCAAACCCAATTAAATTAAAATGGTTCTCAAACGAACTACGAGTGATTTGATTCTCTTCCAAGAGATACGTAGGAAACCCGATACAGAGCTATAGCTCATCGGGTTCAATCACACGGTCCTCAAACGACCAAAAGGGCAAAACCACAAAATCAAATTGGTTCCTTCTTTTTACAGAACTACGCAAGATTTGATCTCGTCGAAACGGGAACCTAGGTAGCTCGAAATAAAGCAAAAGCTAGTCGGGTTCAATCGTCAAACCAAAAAAATCAAAATGGTTCTTTTGAGAACTACGCAAGATTTGATCCCGTCCAAACGGGTACGTAGGTAGCTCGACATAAAGCAAAAAAAGCTCGTTGGGTTCAGTCGTCAAATAAAAATTAAATCGGTTCGTTTAGAACTACGTAAAGACTTGACGCCTTCTATCGGCTACGTAGGTTACCCGATATTAAATTCTAAAAATAAATCGGGTACAGTCGTCAACCTCTAAATTCTCTTTAAATGAATACGAGGTCAAAATCAAACTTGGTTTCTAAAAGAACTACGTAAAGACTTGATACTCGTTTACGAGTTACGTAGGAAATTCGATATTAAAAATTAATATATATCGGATTCAGTCGCCCGACTCAAATTAAATCAAATTTGTCCTTCGGTAGAACTACGTAAAGACTTGACGCCGAAAAAATGGCTACGTAGGTAACCCGATATTAAATCTCAAAATATGTCGGGTACAGTCGCTAACCTCTAAATTCACTTTAAATGAGAACGGGGTTAAAATTAAATTTAAACTAAATACACATGATTTTCCGTGTAAGTGATAACCGTTGAGTTGGGAAACCCTTCCGAGAAGGTGTGCTCAATTTATTCAGGTGATACATGAGAAAATCTCATGCATATGATAGTGTGATTTATGTTAGGGCTACCCTTCCGAGAAGGTGGGTCCTAATACGATCCAATGATGCATGAAAATCTTAAAGATGCTAAAATACACAAACTTAAACACTCAGAACTACGTGAGGCTTGATTCTCTTCCAAGAGATACGTAGGCAACCTGCTAAATACGGGTGCAACCCAAATCACCAAAACCAACAAAATCTTGGTATTGATACGACTTCGAATCAAGAGGATAACAAAAAGGGGTCGAACTCAAATATTAAAAATCAAATAAAATGTGTTGTACGATCATTGCGTATTTTTGTTCAACACCCCAATCTTGGAAGCCTTTTACATTAAGTTTATTTCGAAGTCCCAAAGCATTTGCCTTTACTTTATTTCTTTGTTTCGTTTTATTCTCTGTCTCCTCGATATCGAATAGCACTCTTCGATATCGAGTACTGATTCTCGATCTAGCATCGATGTAGCTTCTGTGTGCAGGTACTCGACAAGACAAGCCGAAGTCGACAAAGACCCTACTCGATATCGAGTAGTCCTGGTCGATATCGACGAGACCCTGTGCTTGCTGCTGCGCTGTGTTCGACTGTCCGATCTTCTGTCGACTACCCTAGTCGAGATCGAGGACCCTGTTGTCGACTTCTGACCGTGAGATTTCTCCGCTGCCTAGGATCCGCTGACACGCTTCCTCGTGGATCGATCCTGACTTCCCACTGCTGCATCAGGAGGAGGTCTTGTAATTATTTGCAAGGGACGGAATCTGGTTTGCTTTACTTTAGTCATATTTTATATTTGCATACTCGAATTTCCTCCTATCAACAAATTGGCGCCGTTGCCGGGGAAGCTATCATTCGCGCCTTAGGTAGTTAAATCTCACATCTACTTTGAGTTACTATACAGGTGTATGCGCCGTTCTCGTTTACCACCTGAGTTTGACAGCTTAGACGAACCGGAGCATTACCTACACATCCACTCTAAACTCAAAAGGATCATGGCGGCCGCTGAAACACAAGAACAGCTGATTGCAAGGCTTACAAGGGAGCTAGCCGCAAAAGACACCACTATCGCCAATGAAAGGGCGGCGGGGGAACAAGAAGTTGAGCGCGCAAGGCAAGCAGAAGCTGAGCTTGCCCAATATCCAACTACTGCTGAGGATTATATGCATCCAACTCTCGTCGTGCCTGAATCGGCTATTCTAATCCCTGATAACTCCTTTGAAATTTGCACTCAATTTCTGATAGAGCTTAAAAATAATGCTTTTTATGGCAAATTTAATGAGTGTCCTCTTGAACATATTACCAATTTTCATGACATGTGCCGTACTCTTGCTGAAGGTACAACTCTGGAATATGTCAAGATGAAAGCTTTTCGTTGGTCTCTCGCTGGACCTGCACTGAAGTGGCTTGAAGGGCTGAAGCCGAGAACTCTGACCACATGGGCCCAAGTAGAGCAAGATTTTTCTGAACAAATACTTCCCACCCGCCAAAACAGCACTTCTCCGCCAGAAAGTATGGGGTGATTTGATGTCTCCAAAGTAGTCATGCCTTTATGCATATTTTAGTTCCATATTCTTTATATTTTGCATATTTTGGGTTGGGAATATGTTAAATTTATGTAGTATACGCTCATTTATCAGAAATGGAGATCTACATAAGTTTCTGTTTAATATCGCAGAATATGGAACCATTTCTGGAGAAAACCAAGAAGCAAGAACCGGAGCACAAAGCTACTCGACATCGACTAAACCTAGTCGATCTCGACAAGACATGCCTAGACACCAGCCAGCATCGAGGAGCCTACGTCGAGAAACTGAAGACGAAGAACCCGACTCCACACCCTACTCGAGATCGAGTACGGGTACTCGAGCTCGACAAGACGTGGAGCCATGTCCGAGCATGTCGACAAGAGACTTGCCCGACCAGCCAAGCCAGACCTAGTCGACGAACATTCCTACTCGATGTCGACAAGACTGTCGTCGAGATCGAGTACACCTGTGAGCCACACCCGAGCTTGTCGAGCACCAGATAGCCGAGACGACGAAGTCGAGCCAGTCGACCAACAATCCTACTCGAGATCGACAAGACCTTTGTCGAGATCGAGGAGGACTTCCAGAGCCGCGTTACTCGGTTTGAGGAATCCGACTCGATGTGGGATTACTTGGGCCCGAAGATTGCCGATTCTATCCAATCTATCAAGATACATCATGGAAGGAGAAGATCTATCCATTAAAGACATTTAGATATATTTAGATTTAATTCCCTTATTGTTTTTATTTATCCTTAAGCATCTTAGATATAGTTTTAGATATAGATATAGATATTCTATCCTTGAGTAGCAAGGATTAGAAAGCTATAAATAAAGCCCATGGGGCTGATTTTTATTGATTGAATTCCAGGGGGAGAAGTAGTTCCACAGAGACGGTTTAGGAGTTCAGAGGTTTTAGGGTTTTGGCGTTCAACGAGAGTTGGATCGCCGGGATTGTAAAGTCTTTTGAATTTAGTTTAATGCAAGTTTCTTTTCATCAATCAATGTCTGAGGTTGCGATGAAGCGCGAGTAGTCCACCCACTTCTAGGGTTGGGGCGAGCCCGACGATAGCCATGCACGTTTGAGGTAAAGATATGACTTTTATCATGTTTTGAGCATCTACTACTTGTTTATGTGTTTATTACCCATCTAATGGAGATCCATGTTAACAACTTGGATTGTAAACATAAAATCGGTAGATACAATTAGGGTTTCTTGAAAGAGTTGTCTAATTGTTGGAAAAGGCGAAAGCTTGTCCTTGATGCAATTCACATGATTATCTGTTTATCTCTGCCTTATGCATACTTGGTTATCGTTGTTGCAAACCCCAATCTTGGAAGCTTTTTACAGTAAGTTTATTTCGAAGTCCCAAAGCATTTGCCTTTACTTTATTTCTTTGTTTCGTTTTATTCTCTGTCTCCTCGATATCGAATAGAACTCGTCGATATCGAGTACTGATTCTCGATCTAGCATCGATGTAGCTTCTGTGTGCAGGTACTCGACAAGACAAGCCGAAGTCGACAAAGACCCTACTTGATATCGAGTAGTCCTGGTCGATATCGACGAGACCCTGTGCTTGCTGCTGCGCTGTGTTCGACTGTCCGATCTTCTGTCGACTACCCTAGTCGAGATCGAGGACCCTGTTGTCGACTTCTGACCGTGAGATTTCTCCGCTGCCTGGGATCCGCTGACACGCTTCCTCGTGGATCGATCCTGACTTCCCACTGCTGCATCAGGAGGAGGTCTTGTAATTATTTGCAAGGTACGGAATCTGGTTTGCTTTACTTTAGTCATATTTTATATTTGCATACTCGAATTTCCTTCTATCAACAAATTGGCGCCGTTGTCGGGGAAGCTATCATTCGCGCCTTAGGTAGTTAAATCTCACATCTACTTTGAGTTACTATACAGGTGTATGCGCCATTCTGGTTTACCACCTGAGTTTGACAGCTTAGACGAACCGGAGCGTTACCTACACATCCACTCTAAACTCAAAAGGATCATGGCGGCCGCTGAAACACAAGAACAGCTGATTGCAAGGCTTACAAGGGAGCTAGCCGCAAAAGATACCACTATCGCCAATGAAAGGGCGGCGAGGGAACAAGAAGCTGAGCGCGCAAGGCAAGCAGAAGCTGAGCTTGCCCAATATCCAACTACTGCTGAGGATTATATGCATCCAACTCTCGTCGTGCCTGAATCGGCTATTCTAATCCCTGATAACTCCTTTGAAATTCGCACTCAATTTCTGATAGAGCTTAAAAATAATGCTTTTTATGGCAAATTTAATGAGTGTCCTCTTGAACATATTACCAATTTTCATGACATGTGCTGTACTCTTGCTGAAGGTACAACTCTGGAATATGTCAAGATGAAAGCTTTTCGCTGGTCTCTTGCTGGACCTGCACTGAAGTGGCTTGAAGGGCTGAAGCCGAGAACTCTCACCACATGGGCCCAAGTAGAGCAAGAGTTTTCTGAACAAATACTTCCCACCCGCAAAAACAGCACTTCTCCGCCAGAAAATCACCGCCTTCAAACAGAAGCAAGGGGAACCGCTGGCAAAGGCATGGGAACGCTACAAAGAACTGCTGCGATCTTGTCCTACTCATGGACAGCCACCCTACGTCATTCAGGATATCTTCTTCAACTCTCTTGATCAAGTCACTAAGGACAGAATCAACCATTATACTCGCTATGAGTATCTGACGATGCCACCAAGCGACGCATGGGGTGTGCTAGAAAAGCTCACTAACTACGACAACAAATATGGGGCTCCTACAAACTATGATGAGAACGCATATGCCAGACCAGCCCCATCCATGCCTCTCTATGAGCCATCTAAGGAGATAGACCCTGATGTCAAGGAGCAGTACTACAGAGATCAGAATCGCAAGCTCCTCAAACAAGTCAAATATCTATCTGTCAATCAGCCTTGCATCGAATGCGGATCACAGAGGCACACCACTACTGAGTGCCCACGCACTGAGCAAGTCAGGATGGCAGAAACACATGAAGAGGCAGCTTACGATGGGGGTCCAAATCGATACATGGGAGATCAAAGGTTCTATCAACCACAGTGGAACCAAGGTCCTCCTAGGAATCCCCCACCCTACAGAGCTCCAGGACATCCAGAAAGGGATCAAAAGAAGGACGATCTGCAGCTGATCCTTGATGAGATGCGCCGAAATCATGCACAGAACCTGCAGGCTACAAACACCATCAACAATCAGCTCCAGAATTTCAACACAAAATTTGGGGAACTGGATATCTGGAAAAGAGGAATAGAGACCCAGATGGGTCAAATCGCTGCACAGATCCCACGACCGTCCGGACAGCTCCCTGGACAAACAGAACCAAATCCTAAGGGGAAAACCGGACACGTCGCAGCTATTAAGCTCAGGAGTGGGCATCAATTACACGAGCCAGAGGTCGGGAAACAGCAAAGCAAGGCAGAACAGCAACTCGAGACAGAGCAGACCCAACTCGATCTCGAGAAGACTCTACTCGACCTCGACAAGGAGCTACTCGACCAAGACCCGAAGCTGAGCTCGGACTCCGCTGCGCAGACCAGCAACTCCAGGTCGACCACCCAACTCGATGTCGAGGAGCCCGTGGTCGAGATCGAGGAGCAGCATCTGGCCGACGTCAACGACTCTGCAGCACCTCCGACAGCTGATTTGGCTCCGAAACATAAAAAGCCACTGCCTTTCCCTTCAAAAGCACAGAAAGATCCCACTGCGGGTAGGTTTACCAGATTTGTTAATATGCTGCAAGAACTGAATGTTTCTATTCCTTTTTCAGAAGCCCTGCAAGAGATGCCTGGATATGTCAAATTTCTAAAGGAAATCCTGAGCAAGAAGCGATCCATCTCAGAGATCGCATGCGAATGCAAAGTACACCACTTCCCTGAATAGAGACCTGACCCTGGTAAGTTTTCTGTTACTGTGGGTTTTGGACAATATAAATATGAGTCTCTGTGTGATTTAGGAACAAGTGTGAGCATCATGCCTCTGTCAATCTGGCGGAAGGTCAAAATAGGATGCATAGAACCTGTGGATGCCTCAGTTCAGGTATGAATTCTACTCCCCCTCAGTCCATAAAGAAAATTATCAATGATTTAAGGGGAGATAAGACATTATGGCGAGAGAATCTGCGAAAACTAAGAGCTAGAAGGAAGAAGAAGAAAGAAAAAGGAGATGATGCAAGCAACCTTCTATCAGCTGAGCTGGCATACTACCATCAGGACCTAGATGATCCAGGAGAAGGGCCAAGCATAAGCAGGCCCCACACTAATGGTCTTTGAGCGCAAATAGAGAAGTCGGCCTAGCGACTCTAAAATCTAGAGCATGTATATAGAACTTTATGAATTTTGGGACTTTTTAAACCTTTTTGTTTTGTTTTTGGTTTTGGTTTTATGTCTTTTAGAATATTTCATGTGGATAGTCTTGTTTCTTGTGCAATCTAACACTTTTAGGTCGGAAAGCATATAAGGATCGCAAAAAAAAAGTGGAATAAAGAAGTCCCTGAAACAGTCAGAATCGACGAAGGCCAAGTCGACGACGACAAGGAGGAGCAGCACAGACACTACTCGATATCGAGTAGGCCAACTCGATATCGACAAGCCACCAGAAGCTCCTCGACTTCAGAAAACCACTGGACGCAGAAAAGCTACTCGAGATCGAGTAACATATACTCGAGATCGACAAAGATGTCTACTCGACCTGCACTGATTCGCCCTCCTCGTTGTGTTATCCTATGAGTTCCTTCCTTTACTCTTGTTTTTATTTATTTTATACAGCGGGGACACTGTAAATTTTAAGTATGGGGTGGGGGAAGGGCTCGTTATTATTATCATATGTGTTAGTCTTGCTTTTGGTTTTACATGGTGAAATTTTAATTCATGCATTCATGTTTATGCATTTTAGTCTTTTGTCATACTTTAAGTCTTGTTTTTAGTTGCAAAAAAAAAAAATAATAAAAAAAAAAAATATGCATGTTTAAATTTTTGCATTGCTTTAGTTTTTATACCCTAACTTAGATGTCCTATGATGATAAATAATAATTGACTTGATCATATAAATCCTATGGCATGTTTGGAAGGTTTAGCCTAAGTCCTCGAAAATGGTTTTTATGTGGATTGTGAACTTGTGATGAAATTGAGCACATATGATCCTAAGCTAAAGGTTAAAATCCAACAAAAATTGTCCCAGTGAGAATTTTGGCCTTATAGGGAGAACATTAAAAATCCCTCTGCTTTCTTGAGTGTATTTACTCTTCCTATGCATCTGTAAATGTTGTGATAGTTATTCAAAGCCAATGCATTTATATGTTTATGTTGACGAGAATTAAATGATGGAGGCACCTTTTAAGACAATTTTATCCTCTCTTTACCCACCCTACATTATCCCTGCTTGAAGCCAGAACATTAGCCTGAGACTTTTATTGTAAACTCCACAAAATTATCCTTAGCCAAATTGAGTCTGACCCCCTTTTGGGAATTAAGACTTAGAGTTGGTTGGAATGATGATTTGTGGAAAAAATGAGCTTATGTTGCATTTCAAGAAGGATCATGGAAATTATTGAGATATGGGTTGGTTGTACATTTTTTAGACATATTATGTAAAAGGATTTTTGGCTCACATTATAAATGCACCTCTAGTATTATTTTATATTTTCGTTTAAAAAAAACAAAAAAAAAAAGAAGAAAAAGTATATATGTTTGTGAATAAAGTGCATGAGCCAAATTTACCTTATTTCTTTCATTATTTACACGATACATATTTTGGAGAGATTTAGAAAGTTTGAAAGGTTATATACTTTATTGAGAAAAATTGGAGAGTTTGGCGAATGCATATGACTGAGAAGTTATGTTTTGGTTATGTTGGAGATTTAGGAGTCTTGATTCCCGAATTTTATTTAGCACCACATGGCCAAATAATTTCATTCCTTACTATTTCTTACCAAGCCCCATTACAACCCCGCCGAATGGAATCTTCTTTGAAGACTTCTATTGAGCGAAGTCCTCCTGATATTTCTTGTTGCATTTTCATAATTGGTTGCGAAGTGGATTCATGTTTAAATTGCAATGTTTATGAGATTGTATATGGAATTGAGTTGAGAGATGATCTACATATCCTAAACACATTGAGAGCTGAGTGTAAACACATTATCCCTATGAGGTTGGATTTATATTGCCTAAGCCTATGGATCGCTCATATATGTGTGATGACGTTAAATTCACTTGTCTTACATTGCTACTACTTGAGATGTTGCTTTTGACAAAGGCGAAGACTTGAAAGATGTGTTGTAGGTCTTGTTTATTGTTTGGTTATTGCTTGAGGACAAGCAAGTCTAAGTATGGGGTGATTTGATGTCTCCAAAGTAGTCATGCCTTTATGCATATTTTAGTTCCATATTCTTTATATTTTGCATATTTTGGGTTGGGAATATGTTAAATTTATGTAGTATACGCTCATTTATCAGAAATGGAGATCTACATAAGTATCTGTTTAATATCGCAGAATATGGAACCATTTCTGGAGAAAACCAAGAAGCAAGAACCGGAGCACAAAGCTACTCGACATCGACTAAACCTAGTCGATCTCGACAAGACATGCCTAGACACCAACCAGCATCGAGGAGCCTACGTCGAGAAACTGAAGACGAAGAACCCGACTCCACACCCTACTCGAGATCGAGTACGGGTACTCGAGGTCGACAAGACGTGGAGCCATGTCCGAGCATGTCGACAAGAGACTTGCCCGACCAGCCAAGCCAGACCTAGTCGACGAACATTCCTACTCGATGTCGACAAGACTGTCGTCGAGATCGAGTACACCTGTGAGCCACACCCGAGCTTGTCGAGCACCAAATAGCCGAGACGACGAAATCGAGCCAGTCGACCAACAATCCTACTCGAGATCGACAAGACCTTTGTCGAGATCGAGGAGGACTTCCAGAGCCGCGTTACTCGGTTTGAGGAATCCGACTCGATGTGGGATTACTTGGGCCCGAAGATTGCCGATTCTATCCAATCTATCAAGATACATCATGGAAGGAGAAGATCTATCCATTAAAGACATTTAGATATATTTAGATTTAATTCCCTTATTGTTTTTATTTATCCTTAAGCATCTTAGATATAGTTTTAGATATAGATATAGATATTCTATCCTTGAGTAGCAAGGATTAGAAAGCTATAAATAAAGCCCATGGGGCTGATTTTTATTGATTGAATTCCAGGGGGAGAAGTAGTTCCACAGAGACGGTTTAGGAGTTCAGAGGTTTTAGGGTTTTGGCGTTCAACGAGAGTTGGATCGCCGGGATTGTAAAGTCTTTTGAATTTAGTTTAATGCAAGTTTCTTTTCATCAATCAATGTCTGAGGTTGCGATGAAGCGCGAGTAGTCCACCCACTTCTAGGGTTGGGGCGAGCCCGACGATAGCCATGCACGTTTGAGGTAAAGATATGACTTTTATCATGTTTTGAGCATCTACTACTTGTTTATGTGTTTATTACCCATCTAATGGAGATCCATGTTAACAACTTGGATTGTAAACATAAAATCGGTAGATACAATTAGGGTTTCTTGAAAGAGTTGTCTAATTGTTGGAAAAGGCGAAAGCTTGTCCTTGATGCAATTCACATGATTATCTGTTTATCTCTGCCTTATGCATACTTGGTTATCGTTGTTGCAAACCCCAATCTTGGAAGCTTTTTACAGTAAGTTTATTTCGAAGTCCCAAAGCATTTGCCTTTACTTTATTTCTTTGTTTCATTTTATTCTCTGTCTCCTCGATATCGAATAGAACTCGTCGATATCGAGTACTGATTCTCGATCTAGCATCGATGTAGCTTCTGTGTGCAGGTACTCGACAAGACAAGCCGAAGTCGACAAAGACCCTACTTGATATCGAGTAGTCCTGGTCGATATCGACGAGACCCTGTGCTTGCTGCTGCGCTGTGTTCGACTGTCCGATCTTCTGTCGACTACCCTAGTCGAGATCGAGGACCCTGTTGTCGACTTCTGACCGTGAGATTTCTCCGCTGCCTGGGATCCGCTGACACGCTTCCTCGTGGATCGATCCTGACTTCCCACTGCTGCATCAGGAGGAGGTCTTGTAATTATTTGCAAGGTACGGAATCTGGTTTGCTTTACTTTAGTCATATTTTATATTTGCATACTCGAATTTCCTTCTATCAACAAATTGGCGCCGTTGTCGGGGAAGCTATCATTCGCGCCTTAGGTAGTTAAATCTCACATCTACTTTGAGTTACTATACAGGTGTATGCGCCATTCTGGTTTACCACCTGAGTTTGACAGCTTAGACGAACCGGAGCGTTACCTACACATCCACTCTAAACTCAAAAGGATCATGGCGGCCGCTGAAACACAAGAACAGCTGATTGCAAGGCTTACAAGGGAGCTAGCCGCAAAAGATACCACTATCGCCAATGAAAGGGCGGCGAGGGAACAAGAAGCTGAGCGCGCAAGGCAAGCAGAAGCTGAGCTTGCCCAATATCCAACTACTGCTGAGGATTATATGCATCCAACTCTCGTCGTGCCTGAATCGGCTATTCTAATCCCTGATAACTCCTTTGAAATTCGCACTCAATTTCTGATAGAGCTTAAAAATAATGCTTTTTATGGCAAATTTAATGAGTGTCCTCTTGAACATATTACCAATTTTCATGACATGTGCTGTACTCTTGCTGAAGGTACAACTCTGGAATATGTCAAGATGAAAGCTTTTCGCTGGTCTCTTGCTGGACCTGCACTGAAGTGGCTTGAAGGGCTGAAGCCGAGAACTCTCACCACATGGGCCCAAGTAGAGCAAGAGTTTTCTGAACAAATACTTCCCACCCGCAAAAACAGCACTTCTCCGCCAGAAAATCACCGCCTTCAAACAGAAGCAAGGGGAACCGCTGGCAAAGGCATGGGAACGCTACAAAGAACTGCTGCGATCTTGTCCTACTCATGGACAGCCACCCTACGTCATTCAGGATATCTTCTTCAACTCTCTTGATCAAGTCACTAAGGACAGAATCAACCATTATACTCGCTATGAGTATCTGACGATGCCACCAAGCGACGCATGGGGTGTGCTAGAAAAGCTCACTAACTACGACAACAAATATGGGGCTCCTACAAACTATGATGAGAACGCATATGCCAGACCAGCCCCATCCATGCCTCTCTATGAGCCATCTAAGGAGATAGACCCTGATGTCAAGGAGCAGTACTACAGAGATCAGAATCGCAAGCTCCTCAAACAAGTCAAATATCTATCTGTCAATCAGCCTTGCATCGAATGCGGATCACAGAGGCACACCACTACTGAGTGCCCACGCACTGAGCAAGTCAGGATGGCAGAAACACATGAAGAGGCAGCTTACGATGGGGGTCCAAATCGATACATGGGAGATCAAAGGTTCTATCAACCACAGTGGAACCAAGGTCCTCCTAGGAATCCCCCACCCTACAGAGCTCCAGGACATCCAGAAAGGGATCAAAAGAAGGACGATCTGCAGCTGATCCTTGATGAGATGCGCCGAAATCATGCACAGAACCTGCAGGCTACAAACACCATCAACAATCAGCTCCAGAATTTCAACACAAAATTTGGGGAACTGGATATCTGGAAAAGAGGAATAGAGACCCAGATGGGTCAAATCGCTGCACAGATCCCACGACCGTCCGGACAGCTCCCTGGACAAACAGAACCAAATCCTAAGGGGAAAACCGGACACGTCGCAGCTATTAAGCTCAGGAGTGGGCATCAATTACACGAGCCAGAGGTCGGGAAACAGCAAAGCAAGGCAGAACAGCAACTCGAGACAGAGCAGACCCAACTCGATCTCGAGAAGACTCTACTCGACCTCGACAAGGAGCTACTCGACCAAGACCCGAAGCTGAGCTCGGACTCCGCTGCGCAGACCAGCAACTCCAGGTCGACCACCCAACTCGATGTCGAGGAGCCCGTGGTCGAGATCGAGGAGCAGCATCTGGCCGACGTCAACGACTCTGCAGCATCTCCGACAGCTGATTTGGCTCCGAAACATAAAAAGCCACTGCCTTTCCCTTCAAAAGCACAGAAAGATCCCACTGCGGGTAGGTTTACCAGATTTTTTAATGTGCTGCAAGAACTGAATGTTTCTATTCCTTTTTCAAAAGCCCTGCAAGAGATGCCTGGATATGTCAAATTTCTAAAGGAAATCCTGAGCAAGAAACGATCCATCTCAGAGATCGCAGGCGAATGCAAAGTACTCCACTTCCCTGAAAAGAGACCTGACCCTGGTAAGTTTTCTGTTACTGTGGGTTTTGGACAATATAAATAGGAGTCTCTGTGTGATTTAGGAACAAGTGTGAGCATCATGCCTATGTCAATCTGGCGGAAGGTCAAAATAGGATGCATAGAACCTGTGGATGCCAAGCTATACATGGCAAACAATACAGTGGTCATCCCTACAGGTATAGTCGAGAACGTCCCTGTCCAGGTTGGTAAATTCTTTGTTCCAGCAGATTTCCTTATCATTGATTGTGCTGAAGATCCTACTAGCCCTATTATTCTTGGTAGACCATTCTTAGCAACTGCAGATGCCAGAATTAGTGTTAAGAATCGCTTGCTCACCTTCACCATAGGCGATGAGATTTTGGATTTCTCTTTTGGCCCTGTAAAAGAGGAAATTTCCTGGCTGGAGGTGAAAAGCATCAGCAACCATGGGACCAAGCAAACATCGGAAGAAGGAGCTAACACTGTACTCGAGATCGACAAAGCCAACTCGATCTCGACAAGGCCTCTGCTCGATCTCGACAAGCCCTTGTCAATGTCGACTACCTCTGCTAAGCCACTGATTTTCCAAGAGCCTAAGTATGGGGACCCTGTACTCGAGGTCGACCAGCTGTACTCGATCTCGACTAGCCCCAAACCCAAAGATTCCTGTTTTGGGTCCAAAAAGGTAAGTTCATGTATGAATTCTACTCCCCCTCAGTCCATAAAGAAAATTATCAATGATTTAAGGGGAGATAAGACACTGTGGCGAGAGAATGTGCGAAAACTAAGAGCTAGAAGGAAGAAGAAGAAAGAAAAAGGAGATGATGCAAGCAACCTTCTATCAGCTGAGCTGGCATACTACCATCAGGACCTAGATGATCCAGGAGAAGGGCCAAGCATGAGCAGGCCCCACACTAATGGTCTTTGAGCGCAAACAGAGAAGTCGGCCTAGCGACTCTAAAATCTAGAGCATGTATATAGAACTTTATGCATTTTGGGACTTTTTAATGCTTTTTGTTTTGTTTTTGGTTTTGGTTTTATGTCTTTTAGAATATTTCATGTGGATAGTCTTGTTTCTTGTGCAATCTAACACTTTTAGATCGGCAAGCATATAAGGATCGCAAAAAAAAGTGGAATAAAGAAGTACCTGAAACAGTCAGAATCGACGAAGGCCAAGTCGACGACGACAAGGAGGAGCAGCCCAGACACTACTCGATATCGAGTAGGCCAACTCGATATCGACAAGCCACCAGAAGCTCCTCGACTTCAGAAAACCACTGGACGCAGAAAAGCTACTCGAGATCGAGTAACATATACTCGAGATCGACAAAGATGTCTACTCGACCTGCACTGATTCGCCCTCCTCGTTGTGTTATCCTATGAGTTCCTTCCTTTACTCTTGTTTTTATTTGATTTTATACAGTGGGGACACTGTAAATTTTAAGTATGGGGTGGGGGAAGGGCTCGTTATTATTATCATATGTGTTAGTCTTGCTTTTGGTTTTACATGGTGAAATTTTAATTCATGCATTCATGTTTATGCATTTTAGTCTTTTGTCATACTTTAAGTCTTGTTTTTAGTTGCAAAAAATAAAAAATAAAAAATATGCATGTTTAGATTTTTTTGCATTGCTTTAGTTTTTATACCCTAACTTAGATGTCCTATGATGATAAATAATAATTGACTTGATCATATAAATCCTATGCCATGTTTGGAAGGTTTAGCCTAAGTCCTCGAAAATGGTTTTTATGTGGATTGTGAACTTGTGATGAAATTGAGCACATATGATCCTAAGCTAAAGGTTAAAATCCAACAAAAATTGTCCCATTGAGAATTTTGGCCTTATAGGGAGAACATTAAAAATCCCTCTGCTTTCTTGAGTGTATTTACTCTTCCTATGCATCTGTAAATGTTGTGATAGTTATTCAAAGCCAATGCATTTATATGTTTATGTTGACGAGAATTAAATGATGGAGGCACCTTTTAAGCCAATTTTATCCTCTCTTTACCCACCCTACATTATCCCTGCTTGAAGCCAGAACATTAGCCTGAGACTTTTATTGTAAACTCCACAAAATTATCCTTAGCCAAATTGAGCTTGACCCCTATTTGGGAATTAAGACTTAGAGTTGGTTGAAATGATGATTTGTGGAAAAAATGAGCTTATGTTGCATTTCAAGAAGGATCATGGAAATTATTGAGATATGGGTTGGTTGTACATTTTTTAGACATATTATGTAAAAGGATTTTTGGCTCACATTATAAATGCACCTCTAGTATTATTTTATATTTTCGTTTAAAAAAAAACAAAAAAAAAAGAAGAAAAAGTATATATGTTTGTGAATAAAGTGCATGAGCCAAATTTACCTTATTTCTTTCATTATTTGCACGATACATATTTTGGAGAGATTTAGAGAGTTTGAAAGGTTATATACTTTATTGAGAAAAATTGGAGAGTTTGGCGAATGCATATGACTGAGAAGTTATGTTTTGGTTATGTTGGAGATTTAGGAGTCTTGATTCCCGAATTTTATTTAGCACCACATGGCCAAATAATTTCATTCCTTACTATTTCTTACCAAGCCCCATTACAACACCGCCGAATGGAATCTTCTTTGAAGACTTCTATTGAGCGAAGTCCTCCTGATATTTCTTGTTGCATTTTCATAATTGGTTGCGAAGTGGATTCATGTTTAAATTGCAATGTTTATGAGATTGTATATGGAATTGAGTTGAGAGATGATCTACATATCCTAAACACATTGAGAGCTGAGTGTAAACACATTATCCCTGTGAGGCTGGATTTATATTGCCTAAGCCTATGGATCGCTCATATATGTGTGATGACGTTAAATTCACTTGTCTTACATTGCTACTACTTGAGATGTTGCTTTTGACAAAGGCGAAGACTTGAAGGATGTGTTGTAGGACTTGGTTATTGTTTCGTTATTGCTTGAGGACAAGCAAGTCTAAGTATGGGGTGATTTGATGTCTCCAAAGTAGCCATGCCTTTATGCATATTTTAGTTCCATATTCTTTATATTTTGCATATTTTGGGTTGGGAATATGTTAAATTTATGTAGTATACGCTCATTTATCAGAAATGGAGATCTACATAAGTTTATGTTTAATATCGCAGAATATGGAACCATTTCGGGAGAAAACCAAGAAGCAAGAACCGGAGCACAAAGCTACTCGACATCGACTAAACCTAGTCGATCTCGACTAGACACCAGCCAGCATCGAGGAGCCTACGTCGAGAAACTGAAGACGAAGAACCCGACTCCACACCCTACTCGAGATCGAGTACGGGTACTCGAGGTCGACAAGACGTGGAGCCATGTCCGAGCATGTCGACAAGAGACTTGCCCGACCAGCCAAGCCAGACCTAGTCGACGAACATTCCTACTCGATGTCGACAAGACTGTCGTCGAGATCGAGTACACCTGTGAGCCACACCCGAGCTTGTCGAGCACCAGATAGCCGAGACGACGAAGTCGAGCCAGTCGACCAACAATCCTACTCGAGATCGACAAGACCTTTGTCGAGATCGAGGAGGACTTCCAGAGCCGCGTTACTCGGTTTGAGGAATCCGACTCGATGTGGGATTACTTGGGCCCGAAGATTGCCGATTCTATCCAATCTATCAAGATACATCATGGAAGGAGAAGATCTATCCATTAAAGACATTTAGATATATTTAGATTTAATTCCCTTATTGTTTTTATTTATCCTTAAGCATCTTAGATATAGTTTTAGATATAGATATAGATATTCTATCCTTGAGTAGCAAGGATTAGAAAGCTAAATAAAGCCCATGGGGCTGATTTTTATTGATTGAATTCCAGGGGGAGAAGTAGTTCCACAGAGACGGTTTAGGAGTTCAGAGGTTTTAGGGTTTTGGCGTTCAACGAGAGTTGGATCGCCGGGATTGTAAAGTCTTTTGAATTTAGTTTAATGCAAGTTTCTTTTCATCAATCAATGTCTGAGGTTGCGATGAAGCGCGAGTAGTCCACCCACTTCTAGGGTTGGGGCGAGCCCGACGATAGCCATGCACGTTTGAGGTAAAGATATGACTTTTATCATGTTTTGAGCATCTACTACTTGTTTATGTGTTTATTACCCATCTAATGGAGATCCATGTTAACAACTTGGATTGTAAACATAAAATCGGTAGATACAATTAGGGTTTCTTGAAAGAGTTGTCTAATTGTTGGAAAAGGCGAAAGCTTGTCCTTGATGCAATTCACATGATTATCTGTTTATCTCTGCCTTATGCATACTTGGTTATCGTTGTTGCAAACCCCAATCTTGAAAGCTTTTTACAGTAAGTTTATTTCGAAGTCCCAAAGCATTTGCCTTTACTTTATTTCTTTGTTTCGTTTTATTCTCTGTCTCCTCAATATCGAATAGAACTCGTCGATATCGAGTACTGATTCTCGATCTAGCATCGATGTAGCTTCTGTGTGCAGGTACTCGACAAGACAAGCCGAAGTCGACAAAGACCCTACTCGATATCGAGTAGTCCTGGTCGATATCGACGAGACCCTGTGCTTGCTGCTGCGTTGTGTTCGACTGTCCGATCTTCTGTCGACTACCCTAGTCGAGATCGAGGACCCTGTTGTCGACTTCTGACCGTGAGATTTCTCCACTGCCTGGGATCCGCTGACACGCTTCCTCGTGGATCGATCCTGACTTCCCACTGCTGCATCAGGAGGAGGTTTTGTAATTATTTGCAAGGGACGGTATCTGGTTTGCTTTACTTTAGTCATATTTTATATTAGCATACTCGAATTTCCTCCTATCAACACTTAGTCATGTCGTGCTCACCGATGTGGCCAAGGCGCATGTGCCACAAAGTTGCACTATCAAACTCGAACTCTATAATTGCAGCTTCACCTATAATTATACTCCCTAACGAGAGATAGATATTTCGAGTGGTACGTCTTGCCCTCATTACTGTCATGGCTCCTTTGCTCACTTTTAGACCGTCATCGACTGTCTTGTAATGGAACCCATTTGCATGTAATGCACCCAAGGAAATCAAATTCTTCTTGAGATCTGGAACATAACGTACATCAGTTAATGTCCGAACTACACCATCATGCATCCTGAGTTTGATCTGCCCGATTCCTACAACATTGCATGGCTTGTCGTCTCCCAATCGAACAAAACCAAAACTTCCTGACTTGTACACCTCGAACCAGCCTTTGTTCGAAGTCATGTGGAATGAACAACCAAAATCCAAGATCCATAAATCTGAACATCTTCCCAACATTACTCGAAGCATATCTGAGTCAGTATTGTTACTGTCTGAATCGTCTTTCTGCACTACGTTTGTTGATTTCGAAGATGATCATCCGTCTTTCCTTCATACTTCTTCTTCCTTACTGGACAATCACGCTTAAAGTGACCTTCTTCCTTACAGAAGTAACAAGTAACTGTTGTTTTCCCTCTAGACTTCGATCTGGACGGTTTTTCACCCCCATCTTGCTTCTCTTTCTTCCTCCCTCTTCCCTGGTTGCCTTTGACATACAACCCTTCACCGTTAGAGTTTTGATGTCGCTCATGATGAGCAAGCAATGTCGTATTCACTGTATCCAGGGATATCGTCTCCTTCCCTGCTGTCAGCGTCATCACCAAATTCTTAAACGAAGAGGGTAGAGAACATAGCAAGATCATGGCTTTGTCTTTATCCTCAAGCTTTACATCCAGTCGTGCCAAATCTCCGATAACTTGGTTAAAAGTGTTGATGTGGTTTACCAAGTCGGAGCTTTCTGTCATCTTCAACCTATACAATCTTTGCTTTAGATACAACTTGCTGGACAAGGATTTTGACATATACCTGTTCTCCAATTTCACCCAAATCCCCTGTGAGGATTTGAGATCAATTACATGGTATATCACCTAGTCCACCAGACTTGAGATCAATTACATGGTATTTCACCCAATCTTCATCTTTAACCACATCAGGCGTTATATCCTTCAACGCCTTTAACATTCCCTACTGAGTCAGCAGATCCTTTACTCGTCGTTGCCAAAGACTGAAATTTCCAGTGCCGTCGAAAAGCTGAACCTCGAATTTCGCACCGGATGTCATGGTATAACCTGGCTCTGATACCGATTGTTGTGAATATCCACGAGTGAATATTGTGAAAGAGAAAGCTATTTCACAATAGGACACAAAAGATTTCCGTGTTCCGTCAAGAACCGTGCAGAAGTGCAGAACACCCTGCAGAGAAAAACCTCCCTGCAGCTAGGATTTCTTATTATTGTGATGCTTTGATGAATACATAATTCCAACCCTACATGCCTCTATTTATAATAGAGAACCTCTTATAGATAAACGTAGATATAGATAAACCTATCTTATCTAAATAAACCTAGATATAGATAAACTATCTTATCTAAAACCTATTGTAGATAAACCATCCACAATAATCCTTCTATAGATAAATATCATCTATCGATAGACTTTCTAAAGATATATCTAGATAATTAATTGTCTGAAACAACAGTCACCTAAAAGAACTTTAGCCTCACCCCCTTGATCGTATCTATGGCTCCAAACCTCACTGGTGAAGGCAACCAATCTGCATTATCTTTAGTGAGCATAAAATCTCTCTCACAATTGGTGTCATCTTTTGGGAAGATACAATCCTTTCCATAAAAAGTTTTCATATGCCAAAAAAAGAGAACACTTTCAATACCAATCGACTTTCCAGAACCATGTTGCACCGAAAGACGATGCAGTTGTTGCCTTAGCCTCCAATAACGAACGCATTACTCTATTGGAAACCACATCTATGGAAAATGTTCGCCAACTTGTTGAAGTCCTTGTTATACTAGATGAGGCATGTGAAAGCAACTAGAGAAGGCTCGTGGAAAATGCATCGAGCAAGGAACCAGACAAAATCAATGCCTCTAAAGCATCTTTAAGAGTAGTAAACATTTCAACCTAGCTAGCTAGAAGGACAAGACGAGAAAGTTAAAGAATTCAACAGCATGACTAGTTGACATCATCTTTGTTCGACAAGGGAGAGGCAACGAGAGACGTCACCATCGCTAAGCCTTGATCGGGTCGAGCTCTGCAATTATCAGGGTGATAGTACTAAGGCGGGAGTAGGAAGATGGCACCGTCTCTAGGAAAAAAGTGCTCCATCGACCCGAGTGCACCGTCCTCCTGAACGAGGTCAACACGTAGAGCACAATAAGCTAATATAACAACATCGACAAGGAGAGAGGCTATGCGAATCGAAAGAGAAGGTGTCAGGACCACCATTACCCATGGCATAGCAAATACAAAAGTGGTTCCGAGTCTACCTCTCATGAACATAAAAATAAACAACACCGTCAACGAAGAGGAGATTAGGAGCATTGACCAATGATATTGAAAGAAGGTTGCATCGAATGCTCATGAAATATAGTGGGGCAACTGTAATCGCTAAGGAGAAAGCCGGAAGTGTGTATGAACATATGTGTTAGCATGTAAATAAAGTGAGAGCCGTTGGATATTTTAGTACTTTCAACTGATCAACTTGATAATCCGAGAGCACATGTATAAGGTGCAGTTCAAAGAGCGGGAAAATTAGTTTTGCAACTGAATTTTCTTGGGGCTCAAAACTCTCTCCTCAATGGAGTTTTGTGAAGGTTTTCTTGGTCTAATTTGCATCTAGTTTTCGATCTTTCACTTCTTCAAATGGTATCAGAGCACTTTAAGTGAAGATCATCTTCCTCTGTTGTGAGGATTGGTGTTTTCTGGTTCGGTTTCTGTAGATTTGTGTGTTTCTTCCTGGTTGGACGAGGTGCGACGACTCAACCCGGTCAAGGATCTGGTGTTGGAGGTGATGGTAATGGTGTTAAAAGGGGGGGCATTTGTCTTTGTTATTCCTCCGGGTAACGGACCAAGAAGATGATGGAATTTCGGAAACAATATTGGCTTATAATTCGGTGATGTGATGTCAGGTATGAATGGTGCACATCTTATTCAATTTTATTTTATTTTTGTCAAATTCAGATCATACAGGAATGGATTTGGTATCTACTCCGTCTAATGGCTCCATTTTACAAGTTGGAATCGTAGTGAGAAAATGGATTTAGGAGCCAAAGCAAAGTTAGGTTTTATAACTAGAAGTTGCGTTAAACCATCTAAGGATAGTGATGACTATGAGAAATGGATTAGAGCTAATTGTATGCTGATGTATTGGTTGATTAATTATGTAGTTGAGAAAGACGTTGTTGCTGAGGAGGTGGAGTTGGACTTCACTCCAATGGAGAGTCATGTACCTGATTTGGTCTCCAACCAATCATTATAGTCAGGTACTACTGACAGACGATTTTCAATCGCCTTAAATCGTATCAAATAAATCCGACTAACCTAACTAATGTAGTTTGACAAGTACGGGTCGATCCCACATAGAGTCAACAATTTGTATGCAAGTCAACTAATTAACACACAAAAGTAGACAAAAGTAACAAACGAAACAGATTGAGGAAATGAATATAAAAAAAATAGCTTAGGTCAACCAATCTCAGCAATCAGGTTTGTTCAATGATCATCGAAATCGAATAGATAACTTTCTCTAGAATACTTTGGTGTGGAAAGACTATGTCTTTTGAATCCAATTCTTTATCGAATCTAGTTAACAGGACAACCAGACCCTGAAAACCCTAATTATCAAACAATCTTGAAACTATCAAGATTCAATTCAATAATTGATGAAGAATAAAGGAAATCAACAAAGACAATTGACGCGCACAACCAGTTATTGCATCAATTGCAAACCAATTCTTTATACAAATCCCTAAATCAACCAATTTCAGAGATTTATACTTTGCCACTCAAGAATATAGATAACTCAACTAGAAATTACCTATATCTAGCTATAGATTATCATGAAAAGGCATCAGTTGATCAGACTAACGAAAATTCATGAAAACCCTAAACAATCAGCGCAAAGAATTGATAATATTCAAAGAGGAGTATTAAGAACAGAAATCTCACAATGAAATAGAAAACCTGAAGCTTCGATTAATCTCCCTAAGCAAAGAAGGTTAGTTGTTCATCCTTGAGAAATCACAAGAGGTCTCCAATTTTCTATGTACCAAAACCTCTTCGTTCTTCCCCAAAACTCAAAACAAGACCTACCTAGTGTTCTTGGCCAAAAACCAACGTTTCCTCTTCTCTCCTAATAAATAAAAATAAATAAAATAACATCTTTCATAAATTAACAAAAGTAACAGCCCACATCGTTGGAAATGCAATATAACTCGGGTGCACCAAAGAACTCGGGCGAGTTTTTATGCCCAGACCGAGTTTCTTTTCAGCAGCCATCTTGACGTCCAGATTCTGCTATTTTCAAGGCCGAATTTGGAAAAGTCATAAACACAAAAGTTGTAGGTCTTCGAATCCTCTTTACAACAAGTATAAGTATGCTCCGATCCGATAACTACAGCCTTCGAACGACTTGTTTTAGTGCAGCGTCGCCAGTTTGGACAGCTCCAATCAATTCTTCATGCTTAGCTCCTCTCCTCGACTCTCGTGCTCTTCTATTTTCGTCAAATCTTTGAGCATTGGCTCGAGTTTAGCTTCACTTCTTTGCAATCACCTGAAATCATGCACAAAAATTGTAGATTCCGACTCTAATCGAAACATGATGAAAACATGAAAACTACTCTAAACTTATGCATTTTACCCTACTTAAACACATCTAAATGCCTATATTAACACTACCTAAATGTGCATGATCAACTACTGAGTCAAACACTATCGAGACAGAGGATATACCACTAGACACAGGAGCAGGTAGAGCGATACATCGAAGTATTGCTCTAGATCGATCAAGAAGCGTTGACATCAGGGGGTCTGCGAGATACAGGTCTAATGATCTGGAGGGATATGCTTTGCATGTGGTCGAGGAGATGGAGGTGGGGGATGATATTCCATCCAATTACAAGACTGATGTTTTTGGAGGTGAGTCAGCACACTAGCAACTTGAGAAGAGAATTGGGGTGAAGAAGGTGGAAACATCTGATAATCCTGCTGATTTGTTCACCAAGCCAGTTCTAGAGAGCAAGTTTCAACATTATTTGGACTTGCTTAACATCACCATCTGGTGAATTGCCCTACGGGGTAATCTGGGTCCACCTACGAGGACAAATATGAGGCAGAGGAATGTTTGACACTTGTCATGGTGCGTCCGTTTCTGAGATGGTTCAAGTCATGGTGGAGATTTGTTAATATGCGTTGAATTGGACTTATTATCTGTTTTAGGTTTAGCCTCATAGTCTGAATAGAGTTTCACGAGTCCCTATGAGGATAAATTTTAGGCAGAGGAATGTCTGACACTTGTCATGGCGCGTCTGTTTCTGAGATGATTCAAGTCAAAGTGGAGATTTGTTAATATGCCTTGAATTGGGCGTATTATATATTTTAGGTTTAGGATCATAGTATGACTAGAGTTTCATGAGTCCCTATATATACTCATGAAACCTAACAGTTTGTGACCCTAGTTTTGTTTGCCTCCATAATAAAGAAAGAACATATTCTTCTGCCCGTGGACGTAGGTAACACATTGTTGCTGAACAACGTAAATCTTTGTGTCGCTCATTGTATGTTTATCATTCTAGTTACAACATTTATCTATTTGATGATGATCATATTCTCATAGGCTCTTTCCACATCAGAGGAATCATATAATAAGAACCTAGTGATCTTCAACACTTTCGACATATTTGAGAATCACTTGATATTCATTGGGTTAGAGTTACTTTTGGAACTTTCAATTGAGCTAGTAAAATTTATGTGGATTTGTCATTTTCTTGGCTTCAGTAAATGTTTATCTTTTAAACCGTATAATCATTTCATCTATTGAACATCTATTTCACTTGTATTTATCTACGGATTTAAAATAATAGAGAAGTTGCTTTCATACAATCTTTTTCTTAATAATCTCATTTCCTCGATCTCCCCATAAATACCAAGCATTTGATCATTATTATAAAGCTTTAGGTATTTGATATCAATAGGGATTCAAACCCCATGTATCAGTAATCTACATCTTCAAAAATATCACTTATGTTAGACTAACTCCAATTGTTGTGTGCAAATGTTTAAATGTGCATTTTTTTGACATTTTTTAGCTCCATTGGTTGCTTTTGGGGTGTGCAAATGTGCACATTTGAGCATGTAATGTGCAAATTTGAGCATATCATCTCCCCCATGTGCAAAAACTTTTTCAAAAAGTATGACAATTATATTGGTGTGTTTTTTATTATTTTTGTTTTTTTTTGTTTTAAATTAATTGTATTTGAATGGTGTGTAAAAAATACACATTTGACCATTGGAGAAAAATACCAAAAAGTAAGGTGCATTTTTACACACCTTGTGCAAATGTATACATTATAGACAAAATCATTGTGGATAGTCTTACAAACTGAAAGTATAAAAGAGAATAGAGAAGAGATAGTACTTGATGTGTTTATTAGTGTTCCAAATGACCTTTGTATAGGATTTCACAAGAGAATTAAGATTTTTTTTTTAAGTTTATCTAATACCTTGTTAAAATTTATCCAATAGTAATAAATATAAAAAATACTCCCTATGTTAATTAAAACTTGTCGTTTAATATTAATGCACACTTTTTTAGAATGATAAGAACTATATAAAATATTAACTTTTTTGAACATTTGTTTTTATAAATTCACACCTTATAGTAATAAGTATGAAATTATATAAAAAAATTATTAAAAACGTTAATATTTTATTGAGCTTTTTAACACCTAAAAAAATGTACGTAAATAGTAAAACATTAAGTTTTAATTAACGGATGAAGTATTATAAAACATGGCAAAGCTAATCACGCCCTTAATGTGATGAGTTGCGCGTAGACCTGTCAAAACACAACCCGACCCGGTGACCCGACCCGACCGACCCGAAAATTTTCCGACCCGAACCCGAAAATTTTGACCCAAAATTTTTTTTCAACCCGAACCCGAAAAACCCGAAATTTTTCGGATAATCTGGGTTTCGACCCGTTGAACCGATTGACCCGGTAATTTTGACCCGATTTACCCGATTGACCCGATGACCCGATTGACCCGGTTGATTTATAATTATATATAATTTTTTTTATATATAATTAAAATTTATCACAAAATTATCAAATAATGATTTTTTTAATTTAAAAAAGAAAAATTTGACAAACCCGAAATCGACCCGAACCCGACCCGAAACCCGATCAAACCCGAGTTCGAGTCAACCCGAAAAACCCGAAATCCGTTTTACCCGAGACCCGTTTTACCCGAAACCCGAAGTGACCGGACTCGAACCCGACCCGAATGACCCGTTTGACAGGTCTAGTTGCGCGGTCTGCACACTCAGTTGGATGAGTTGCATGAAATAAAACATGGCAAAGCTGATTTCAATTTTCAAAATGCTTTTTTGGGATGTTCACTTCTGCCAATACATAAATACAGAAAGTGAAAGTGGAATTTCGAATAGATTTCAACAATCCGAAAACAGAATCTCGGTAAAGGTCACCAATGTCAAGACAAAATCTATCCCAACCAAACACGCAGCTAAAACCAGAGTTCCCATTACGAGTCGTATGATATTTCATTATGTTACTTTCAAAATTATCCCTACCCACTAATATTGATACATGGGCCCTTAAACTGTAAATTTGGGCCCATTGTCCTAATTTTGGAAGGGAATTACTATACACGGTTAAAATATTATCAAATTTTTCAAATCAATAGCTATCTTTGCTTAAAAGGTTAAAAGTAGTCCGCTCATATCAGTTTCTCATATCGGTAGATATTCTAGCGACTAGGAGACCCAGTGTCGATTGGCTGTTTTCAAGTAAAAAATACCTACCAACTTAAAAAAATCAATATCATGACCATATACTTGGTGAAAAAGTGAATAAAACCAATTTGGAAATGATTCAGGTACTCAAGAACTATAAACACAAAAGTTTATATTCATAATATTATTTGAATTTAGGCATACAATATGTTAACGAGTTCATATGATCAATTGTACGTATGACAACGAAAGTCGATGTCATGATCGTGTATTTAACAAAAAATTCATCATTCGAATATCAAACCAATTTAGGAATAATTCAACTACACAAGAAGTATAAACACAGTAGTTCATATTCATACTATAATGTGAATTTAGTCATATCATATGTTAACGAGTTCATAAGATCAATCACACGATAAATATTTTGTTTTTAATTGTTGTTTTGGGTGATTATTTATATACGAGTCTTAGTATTGTCCGGGCTCAAATAGATGCATCGCTTCATTTGCACATTTTCATAGAACTCTAGCTTCATGTAAATACTCTAGTGAGTTTGATGGGATCAAGTTTAGATATATTCATTCGGGATATTGGACCAGGTCATATGTCAAATATATTGTGTATTTGGGTCAGATTGGGTTCTGGTCGGGTAAGTACATGTCAACATGGATTTCAAGTTGAGCTAGGTCGGGTTGGGTTCAGGTCGGATCACATTTAGTTTTATTATAATATGATGATTATTTTTATTTATCTTAATTGTTGACTATTAAAATTAATTTATTTAGTTATACTAGGTCTCATTATAGGTAATTTACATTATTGGTGTGTTTAAAAATGAGAAAATTAAAGTAATTACAAGGATGAGTCGGGTCTTGTTTGGATTGAGTCAATGACGGGTCAGGTATATAGGTCAGATCGAGTTTGGCTATATTTGTATTCATTCGAGCATTGGGTCAAAATGAATCGGACTCAGCTCGGGTTTGGATTCAGGTCACGCATGACACTAGATTATCGAGTTCTATCGAGTCTAAGTTCTGGTAGGTTGAGTTGGGTTCTTGAGTCAAATCAAAATTTTCCAACTCTACCAGTTAGGGCTGTGCATAACCGGGTATCCGACACGACACGACACGACACGACAAAAATACGAAACCAATAAGGGAAAAAGAGCCGATCCGAACACGACACGATAAGTACCGGGTATCCGACACGATAACACGACACGGTTTCGTGTCGGATACCCGTGTAACACGACACGACACGACAATTGTAAAATAACATTTTTTTCCCTTGGCTGCTGCAACTATACTGTAAAACTCTTTTGCTATTCTGTTTCATGGCAGATCCATCACTCTTGGGCTCAACTCCGGCGACATCACCGCCAGAAATGGCTTCCCCTTCGTCGGATCCTTCAGATCCACAAGGGGTTAAGGCAGATCTGAACTTTGAGTCGCACTGTTCATCGTCCTCCCCGCTCCCATGGTGTCTGGCGGATGGGTATGAGCCTCATCCCCTCCGTCCAACCCCTCCTTCCAATCAACATCCACCCAGTTTCAACCCCACCGACACCCACCCGGATCTAATAACCCTCCCATGGCGAGGCTAAGCGCCGCCAATGGTGGTTTTGTGAACCCAATCGCCGCTCCCCCGCCTACCACCCTCCATCTCGTCCGGCCGCCTCTGCCTAGAATGAAGGAGGAGGAAGAAGACAAAAGAACGACGACGGCAAGACTAGCGAGTGGCAAGTGAAGAACGAACGGTCACCGACTGCTGAGAAGGCGAGAGTGAAGAGGAGCCGTCCGTCGAGGAGAATGAAGAAGGAGGAAGAAGCCTGGGTCAGTCTGGAATGGCGACGGTGAGAATGAAGAACAACAAGAAGATTTGTAACCCTAGCCTACTTTAGTTTAATTAGTAAGGGGGAAAAACGAAAGGCAAAAAATAAAAAAATTGGTGGCAGTCAGGATTCGAACTCAAGACCGCCCCCAGGATAGGTCAGGTAAATACACAAGCCGCACTCACCAACTGGGCAAACCGCACTTTATGTTCCTCTATGACATTTTTTATATTTCTATCATCACAACAGGTTAATATTAAAAAAAAAAAAATTGTCGTGTCGTGTCGGATACCCGATAAGGGAAAAACCCCGATCCGAACACGACACGATTATTATCGTGTTTTACCGTTTCGTGTCATAACCGTGTCGTATCTATATCGTTTCGTGTTTTTTTGTATCGTATTGGTGCGGTTTCGTGTCGTGTCAACCGTGTCGTATTTTTTTGCACAGCCCTACTACCAGTGAGCATCATATAAAAGATTAGAGTTGGGGCCTCCTCAAGAAAAATAAATGATTAATAGCTAGTACAATCCTCATGTCAAGACGCATTTTTTGAAATACAATATTAATAATATAACAAATTACTATTATAAAATAAAATAAAACATTAACAAAGTTAGCATAAAGAAGCTATGTTGGAGTTTTTTTTTTTTTTTTGGACGTGGGGGTTCCGAGGTTATCGACTAATCCCCCCACGGGTCCGAGCCCTAGCCTGCAAAGGACGCGAACCAGTTAAGCCAGGCGACAAGCCACCAGGCAGGCTCACCCAAGCCAATGAAGGTTTGAGCACCCACTAATACACAAATTGTGTAAGAAGTGGGATTTGAACCCTTGACCTCTTGCAAGGGTCACCTCTCCCTTACCACTAGGGCAAGGGGTCATTGGTAGAAGCTATGTTGGAGTTGATAAAGTAAAAAATACACAAAAAAAATATTAAAAAAAACATAATATTAAGGTGGTTATGACACCTAAGAAAAAAATTCTTAATTAATTTAGATTTTTTTTTGTCAAGTTATAAAGGGGAAGCAACACGAGAACTTCCCAAGAGGTCACCCATCCTAGTACTACTCTCGCTCAAGCACGCTTAACTTCGGAGTTAGATATAGATAGATAACTAAAAATGTGTAAAATTTTCACTTCTTAACAATTTATGAGAACGCGGAAAAAAAACTTATTTAATAGTTAGATATAGATTTATATTTAGGTATAGATAATATATTAATTCAATGTTTTGAATTAAACCAATTGATTATAAATTGTAGAATATATTAAGAAAAAAAAACTCTATTATAATTTGATTGGTTAAAAATGTATTGATTCAAATATTTTGAATTGAACCCATTGATTGGAAATTTTTAATATCTTAAGAAATAAATATATATTCATTTAATGTTAAGATAAGATGCTAAAAAAATTAATTAGTTGAAATTTATATTTTTAAGAATATATATATAGATATATAGATAGAGATAGATTCTCATATACTTCTTATCATTTAATTTATAAGTTTATAAGATAAACTAGTACGATTTCCACAACATGGTGCGATTTTTTAAACTAAAATCTTAATAGTATAAAAATAATTTTATAACATATTAGTAAAAGTTAAGATAAAATTCATAAAAATCTTTACCATAAATGTATCTTATAAATATCTCAAAAAAAATATTTTTAAAAAAATCTCATGTAAAAGTATAATACATAAATATAGATATTTAAATCACTTAGTAAAAACAATAATATCATTGTAACTTTGTTTAAATATGATGTGGCATAACCAATATCTAAAATGATATTTGGTATGACATATCATCATAAAGGTTTACATATTAAGTAGTATATATAGATTAGATATTTATAATATTTAAATATTTACATGTCGATTAATAGCTACCATTAGATTATATATATATATATATATATATATATATATATATATATATATATGAAATTCAATGTTTTGAATTAAGCATAATAAATAGCAAAATGTTTAAAATAAAAGAAGAATGTGATTGGTTTAAAAGGAAGAAGAAGAAAAATTAAAGGAAAAAATAGATTGATCTAAAGAGCTAAAAAAAAAGTAGGGATGTCACGTAGGCTAAAACTTTTTTTTTTTAAGAATGTGTGTGCGTGCGCGCACGTGTAGTAAATGTGATAAAAATAAATGAAAAAATATAATTGGTTTGAAAAGAAAAAAAAAGGGAGAAAGAAATAATTAATCAAAGAAAAAAATTTGAGTCAAGCCCAATAGCTATATTGAATTGAATTCAATGTTTTGAATTAAGCTCATTGTTAATTAATATGTTGAAAATAAAAGAAAGAATGTGATGGATTTAATGAGATAAAGGGAAGAATAAAAATGATAATTAAAGGAAATAAATAATTAAAAAAGAGCAAAAAAATTTGATTGGTAAAAAAAAGAGGATTAAGGAGAGGCTGACACATAAACCTTAAGTATTCTAAATTAAGATTATTTATATAGATATATAAATATATAGATATTATAATAGGTCATGAGTTTGATCTGTCAATTCCTGTCTAATATCATGGGAGATTGAGATGCCCGTCCTGACATCTTACTCTAGTTCCAGTCTTTCGAAACGATAGGTTTCAGTCACATATTTTGGGAGATCAACACAATGATGGATCGCATTACTTGACTTCATCATACGGTAGACTCCGAACTATTGACGACGTATTCAGAGTTTCAAACATTCACCCTCAACGATAATATTGGGTGAAGTACTAGCCGATGCTAACATCACTCAAACCCTCACTTTGTTAAAAAAAACATTGGAATATCTAAATATCTTTTCTAAGAAGAAAAAAAAAAGTAGTGTAAATTTGTTATATACAGTAAGTAAAACCAAAAAGAACAGAACATTAAATGAATCTGCATCAACAAATATTGTCCAATGAATCTCCGTCCTTCTCCCAATTTAAGTCATTTTAATTTTGGCACACTTTTTATAATGTAAGAAAACTCTAGTATTAAATTTCTAAAAAAGCGTTTGGTTAGGAATTCAATTCTCATAAATTATACTCCATCCGATTTTTAATATAAGGTATTAATAACACTTAATTTAAGGAGCTAAAAATTACTTTTTCTTTTTTAAAATAAATGTCATTTTACTCTTCACCACGTATTTTAATGAGGTAAAAACTATATAAAATATTATTTTTTTAATTCATTTTTTTTAATAATTTAGTATGAAATTACGGTAAAAAATTGATTAAAAAAATAATATTTTATATTATAGTTTTTACCTCATTAAAATGCGTACACTAAAGTCCAAACAACTTTTATTTTCAAACGGAGGAAGTATATAAAATATTATTTTTTTTAATAATTTTTTTTTACATTAAACTACGTGCACTGTGCACAAAAGTCAAATGTCTTATATTTCCAATCGGAAGAAGTAGTATTTTATAATATAATATTATGTATTATTAGTTATACTAAAATACATGGTAATCCAAATAAATCCTTAATTTGTAGGCACAAGTGCTCTCAACTAATCTAAATAGGTTGGTTTCAAATTTGCAAGGTCTAGCCCTAGGTAATTACTGATGTGAGCACAGCCTGTTAGGTTCAAAGTTAATACAGTAGCCAAGTCATCTGGAGATTGTGGTCACATGAGTAATTACTCCGTGTTGTTTATTTTAGAGTACTTGACATATTTCACTGTAGCCAAGTCATCCGGAGATAAACTGGTTATCTATAATTAATGCTTGATAATTCGACTGTAGATGATACTGCAACAGATCAGAGAGGAGAGCTTCTCCATGTCATATGGCTTTGTGAAGTCATATTCGTCTATACTTTTCCCACATAATTGTGTCGTGCAGCTATAATGGCACCCCACTCAACTTTATGTTGCTTTCATTAAAGAAACTTGCTGCTGTTCATTTCCCCCTCCTTTTTGTAAAGCAGTGATTCAAATTAGAAAATGTAATCAACTTTCAATGCATTAGTCAATCAGCTGTGAATATTTTATAGGTTGATTTTTTAACTCATCCATCTGTTTGCAAGAATTGAATTTTATAGTGACAGTTATGTACTTATGGGTAAGAAAATGGGATAAGATTTTCAAGGATTCAAATTTGGCATAGTTCATACTTCATAGGATGTAAATTGAGCAGTAAAGAGCTTAATAAATCTGTGAAGAACTTCATAAGATCTACTGTATTTCTGTGTTTCAACTCGTAGAATTAGATGCAGTGGGGAAAAGGACATGTGGACACAGCAGAAAAAGCCTAAATCCATGGGGAAAAAAGAGGTTAGATTTATTGACTTCACCAATCACCCCACAAACTGGTGATTACAAGAGACAAGAAGCACACTCAAATTAGTACTGTATTTTTTTCACCTCTACAATTCAAAACCTGTTGGGTCAGGCTTTCCTTATCCGCACAAATAAGTACACATAAAGAATGAGATTTTGAAGCTTATATGGCAAGTAATCCATGTCAAGTTGATTGCAGGTTGACAATCATATAGTACTACCTGTCTTTGATCTAAACATTATTACTATATTATTTAGATCAAGACAGCAAATAACAGGTTTGTACTGTAATTTGTAGTGATCATCCATCCATCTCCCTATAATACAAATTATACAATATAGGCAGGCAGTACTATTTAATTCAAAGTACTGTTTATTTATTATACTCCGTAGTAGTTTAAGTCAGTGGATGTAATTCATGTCATGTGAATGTAATCCTACTTGCAACTTATGGATGAGACAAATAATGGTAAACAACAAGATTGCAAGAAACAGCCAAGCAAATCACCCTCTTTCAACTTTTAAAAGCCATTTGGCTTTTTCTTTCTGAAAAATATTTAATAAATTTCTTTATAGCATATGGTTAAATTCTTTGGCCAATTTCCACACTTCCAAATCACATCAATAGAGTATCCTAAGGCTATGTTTAGGATCAATTCAATGTTTATTTTTTCCCTGGGTTAAAAACATTAAACCATATTTTCAATTTCAGCTAGTTTCTGGTAAGAGAGTCAGAAAGACAGACAATGAGGAATCAGAAAACTCAAATGGATTGGATAAGAACGAAGAACTCGCTTGAAAATGTATACAAGAAAGACTATACAACACTTGAATGAATGCAAAACCATCAATACTTGAATGGGACAATAGAGAAACTTATATCCCCCGAACAACCTCACTTTTAATGTAACTACAGCTATCAACCTTTACAACAAACAATCTCAATTAGCAGGTGAATTGAATCCAAAAATCCATTAAACAAAAACTAGTCTAAGACAACATCTCAAGTACAAGATAGAGCTAATGAATTTCAATCTTACTGGATGCATCTGCAGGAGGAGTAGCAGAAACCAGACAAGCAGTAAGGACCTCTTTTCTTGTTGCACTCTCTGAATTAGCACATTCAGGCTGGTTTCGCCTCAACTGAAGAATCGAGGCTCGATTCATCAACTGATAGGTTCCTCTTCCAACAAACCTCTCACTCGAGGCCCTAAAACTCGAACTGCATCCGATTTCATCAGGTCCATCCATCAAGTCCTTGAGGTTGTTTCTAAACCCCAAATCAGAGTAAACCCTCTTTGAGTTCCTAAGCGGCCTCGCAATCTTATTAGAATCAACATCATTCGGGTTCCCACACTCGAACCCTCGACTCCTCAATCCCGAATGGGATGCTCCGGATTCAATCGGGTGACCCACGGAAGCATCAACCATCAAGCAAGGGTTAGAAAATCCATTCCATGAATGCAAAGGTACCATCTTTGTCAACAAATCAAAACCCTCCACAACCTCCTTCATCGAAGGCCTCCTCTCCCTACAAGATCTCACACATTTGGCCGCGATCACCGCCAGTTGCTTCCTAACGATTGGATCCTTGGGAGGAGGGATCCTCGGATCGAAAATCTCGATGAGCCTCCCCTTTCTGATCAGCGGGATCGCCCAATCGACGATGGAAGGCGGGGAGTGAGCAACATCAATGGCCTTCCTCCCGCTAATGATCTCCAACAACAAAATCCCAAAGCTGAAAACATCGGTCTTGGTACTGAGATTATCAGGGGTGACATAGCCCGGATCCAAATACCCGATTGTGCCAGCTGGGGGAGTTGACCGGAGCTTGAGATCATCCCCGAAGCAACGGAGGGCCAATCCGAAATCCCCCAATCGGGCATCGGAGTTGCGGTCAATCAACACGTTAGCAGATTTGATATCGCGGTGGATAACCGGAGGGAATTGGGAATGTAGGGTTTCGAGGGCCTTGGCGGTGTGGAGAGCGAATCGGACCCGGCGGCCCCAATTTGGGGGCTTAGGGTTCTTGTGGAGGACGTCGTAGAGGGTACCGTTGGACATGTACTCGACAACCATGAGGCGGTCGGTGGAGGGATCGGAGGAGGTGAAGCCGAGGAGATTAACGAAGCGGGGGCTCTGGAGGTGGGACAGGATGTGGATTTCGTTGTCGAATTCGCAGGGGGAGTCGGGGGGGCGGCGGCGGGAGGGCTTCTTGACGGCAACGAGGAGGCCAGAGGGGAGGAGGGCCTTGTAGACGAGGCCGTGGCTGCCGCGGCCGAGGAGCTTGTGTGGGGAGAAGTTGTCGGTGGCGAGCTCGAGGTCTTTGTAATGGAAGTGTTGAAGGTGGGCGTGGGGGTGGGGCTGCTGCTGGTGTTTCCTGGGGCGGTGCCGGTGGGGAGAAGGGGAGTGGTGGTGGGAGTTGGAGACGGAGATGGAGGACTCAGCTTTGCAGGAGGAGAGGTACCCCATCAAAGAATACACCCACTTTGGCTTGGCTGATTGTTTTTGGTTTTTGTCAAATTTGGAGAAATTGAATAAAGAGATTGTAAAATTGGGGTTTGGTTGATTGTGTTGCGTACTTGCGTTGTATACGGGTTTTAAGGATGGAGTTGGAGGGGATTGCAAAAATGTAAAGAAACTGCCTTGGAGAGGGAGAGAGGGGGTTACACTAAACTACATTAGGTAGGAGGGTAGTGGAGGAAGAGTGGTGGGGTATCTCATCTCCTAGACTCCTCCTACCCAAAGGAATCCCAAGGCAGTGATGCTTGAAAACTGGTTGGGGTTATTTTAATGAGATGATGCTTCTATAGAATCGGTGCACACAATTTCATAAATAACGCTTCTAGGTTAACAACTTGGTTAAAACACACACTAATATTGGGTCGACATATTTTGGCTCACCGGATAATTAAGGATAGTTCAACCCTTAGAGATATATATTTTTTGATCGAGTAAAAATTCGGGTTGACGCACATATCCGATGCCATCCTTTCGGATAAGATCATGAAGGTCAGGGTCGTTGCTAATGTCGAAACTCCTGGTATAGCGGTATAGGTATGCAACTTTATCAGTCACTTTGTTACCATCACGGGGTACGTGAGAGAATGAGACTTCTTCCACACACGACAATAAGATTTTAACATCTAATAAAATCATTTCAATTTCTCAGGGGTATGGATTATTTGTGTTCATGTGATTAATTATTGAGAGGGAGTCGACTTCGATTTGTATTTTCCTAATACCCATTCTAATAGCTTGGGTTACACCGAATCGTAACGCAAGAGCCACATCTTTAAGAGAGGATTGAGCCCCCAGTAACTCGTGGCCAATATAGGTAGTCATTCCATGTCAATCACGAATAATAACACCACACGAACTGTGCTTGTCTTCTAGTGTGGATCCATCAAATTTTAGTTTATAGATCCCATGAGGTAGCTTTCTCCATTTGATGTTCTTGCGCTTTGTCACACTTTTAACCCGTTCAGGCGCAGAGCTAAACCGAGGAGAGATGCAGACATCCTTTTTTTTTCCAACAAGGAGATGTACACTTTAGTTTTTCAGGTGCGCTTTGATGTTGGTCCTGACGATGCTTTGTGTCGGAGGAGTTTCGTTTTTTAATATAGTTTGGTTCCTTATATGCCAAATATTCCACCAAGTGTTGATATTTTACCTTTTTCCTCCTTAGACAATGATTTACCAAGAAAGGCTAATATCAGAGAGAATTTTCTAGAGTTTCTTATTAATGAGTTTATGGCTTGTTGTGTGTTCCCACACCAGGGAAAGTGGGGAGAGGCATATTGACATTCCACTAAGAGGTGTAGGTTGTTAGTTTTGGTAATGAATTTGTACGCACTACTAGTTGTGAACCAGCCAGCCTTGTCCGACCACCAGTACATGATGTCCTCAAATGTGTTGTTCGGGAGAGGTACATCCAATATGTCCTTAATAATACTTTGAGGCAGAGAAAGATGCATCTTTTCAACCCACCACTTTCCTCCGATGATATAGTCACTAACAGTTTCCTTACAGTTATGTACTACTGGACAATCGCATCTGTTCTGTAACAGGGTGATTTATTTGGCATAGAATTCTCCCAGATAGGAAAAAGCTTTTGATAGCTTTGATGATGGATCCTCCGATAATGTCTCATTAAGCTTTGTAGAATTCAGATGTCATTCCATCCGGGCCTGGAGATTTGTTATTACCCATACTAAATACTGCCTTTTTATTTCCCCATTATGAGGAATATCTAGGTATTCGTTTAGGAGGTTCTCATTGATGTGTACCTGTTTAAATCTTTTTTCGAAGTCTCTCCTGATTTCATTTTCGACGTTATATTCTCCTTCAATAAAGGTGCCTTCACCAAAGTTAATTAATCGAATGATTTTTCGGTTTCTTCTGCCAGTACGTAGCAATTTTATGGAAATAAGATGTGTTCGAATCGAATAGCTTAAGGTTCTTTGTTTTTTCTATTTGGCTCCAATATTTTTTCTGAAATAGGAGTAGTTTTTCTTTTTTTAAGTATGAGGTTTCTTTCCTTAGTTCTATAGTCGGCCCAGTTATGCACGTACTTTGGGATTGTATTTCTAATAGACTATTATCCACTTCTTGAAGTTGTCTGAAAATATTACCAAAGGATTTGTTTTTTGTTCAATTCCTTTACTTTTTGTTTGAGTATTCGAGTTTTATGTGCCAATTGGAACATAGGAGACCCGGGGCATGTAGCTCACCAGCTTTGTTTTACGATGTTTCAGAAGTCTTTTCTTTATAGCCACATATTTTTGAACTTGAATGGTGGAGGTTTTTGTATCAAGCCGTTTGCTAAAGTAATCGTAATTAGGCAATGATCATAAGATGAAAAGATCCCATTTGACGTTATTAGATATAGGAAGAAGTGAAGAATTTGATGTTGGACAAAGACTCTATCTAATGTTTCTATAATGTTATCCTCCCCTTCCAATTTTTTCTCCATGTAAAGTAGTTTCCTGAAGTGGGAATGTTGTCATTAATGAACATAGTTAGTCTTTCAAATCTGCGAGGATTGGTACCAACCTCGCCGACTTTGTCATCACTGCACATGATCTCGTTGAGATCACCCATAAAAATACATGGTAAGGTTGAGGCGGAGACAAGGTTAGTAAGAATTTTCCAAAATTCATCTTTTTCCTTAGGTCCCGGGGGGGCATAGACAAAGAAAAGTACCAAAGCGACATTATTTTGGGAACACTCGTATCTTACACCAATGATTCTTGGAAGATGGATTTCAACGGTAATGGTTTCGTAAATGAGGTGGTTTGCTTTCCACAAAACGCCCAAGCCTCCAGATTTACCCTGAGCCGGGGACCAGATGGCATGGTCAAACTTATCACCTTTCCATATGTTTTCGTTGGGGATATTTTCCGTTTTTGTTTCTGATAAGGCGTGAAGTTGAATATGTTCGTTTTTACACCATGAATTGATATGCGTCCAGAAGGTTATTTTGCCAGTTCCTCTATAGTTCCAAAAGCTGACTTTCATAAAAACATAATTTCAATATGAGAGCAGGACATGTAGTTGCTCCCATAAAAAAGCTTTGTGTTTGGTTTGTTGTGCTCGAAAGGGCGTCTCAAGCGAGGTGATTCAGAGATAACTTTGACACTAGAAGCATTCTGCAACATTCATGTTGAACAATTTAGCCACCACCACCGTAGCCTTAAGAATTTGAGAGGGAATCGATTGTTAGAAGAGTGGTTAAACCATGTTAGATCCATAGAAGATGTAACTTTAAAAAGTTTTATAATAAAGTACTTAATTATAATCAAGAGGGTTAGTGGAAATTGGTTTCCCACTAGCAGATGGCCCTAACTAAGAACATTTGGAATATGGCAGTTGAAATTGAATGAGTGCTTCATTGTGTATGTCGACATTAAGGTCGAGAAGAAGCTTACGCAAATCATGAATCCAGAAAGGTGAATCCACTGTAAGTGAGGAGCATTAATGGTGTGGAAAGAAACAATGTCACAATTAGACTTCCAATCCCCAAATAAGTGATAACCTATGCAAATTGGTAGACAACGAGTCTATAAACCCGGATCCATTAAACATCAACTTGCCAAACCCCATGGGAAGAACATGCCACCAGAAACCAATGAGGTAGGCGATACAAATCCGCATATTACAAGAGCAATACCAAATACCAAACCTAATTAAGCAAAATGACCATAAACATAAGGTAGATAAGTTCATGATTGAACCACCTCAAGAGAGGCTATGACCAAAAGGGGCAAACCAAAATGAATTACACTACCTATGATAGGTAAGAAAAGGTAGTTTCATCATCAAACTTCCATGGCTTGCCCCCTAACTACCAAAGGAACAAGCACAAGGGCACCAAACAAGGTCACTCATCATTCTTGCCATGTTTGCTGCAACCACCCATCAGTGTGGAGGATGCAGAATCGTTTTCTTCTTCCCCGAGCTTGTGTTTTCCCAATTCAGTTTTGGAGGAGCTCTCAACCAGCTCCAGCTCCGACCTCCGGGCCACCCTAGGGTGCTCAAAGGGAGCAGTAAGAGGGAGAGATGCAGCGTTGTTCTTTCGAGCAGGGTTGCTAAGGGGAGGGAGCACGAATTCCTCTAAGGCCGGGATATTAGAAAGTAAGGTATCAAATTAAGCCAGTGACATGTCGGCCAGGATCCCACTAAAGTCGTCCACAAACCCGGAATCATCTTCAAACTCCATCATTTCATCATCATCGGTTTCGTATAGCTCGAGGTCAAAGAAATCAGTCTCGACCGGAAGAGGAGTAACATCATTTAGGGGCATAGCAGCATCAGTGTAGGTAAGGGTCGGAGCACAAGGAGGCAGGGAAACCACCTCAACCTCGGTTTTAGTAGGAGCTTGCTTAGAGGAAGAGATATCAACCGACATGGAGGATGAATTAGAAGAGGATGATTCAGAGGAGAGGGGCACACTTTTCCCAAAATAGTTCCATATTTCACCTTTGGAGTGGCCAAAGGTAGGGGGCCGAAAGCAGAGGCTTTCCGACTAGCCACATGAACCCACTCCCCACCATCGGCGGGAATTGGCTCACCTTCAAAGCCATCAATAGCACTCGGCATCTTGCCCAAGATCCCACCAGCAAAAGCATTGCAAAGTTTCCTAAGAGGACAATCCTCGAAGGTATGGTCCAGTAGACCACAGCTACCACAACCCTCGGGGAAGTCCTCAAACCATACAGGGTAGCTTTCGAGTTCCCCAGCCTCATTGAGCACGATGACTTTCCTAGCCCGAATGAGGATAAATTCAGCCAAAATACATACTATCGAGTAGCGAAGCCTTGCACCCTTAGCACTAAAGGCAGCCACACATATTACCGTGCCAATTTTGTTCTCTTCAATGAGGGATTTTAGGATAGAATCACTTACAAATTTGATAGGCAACCCAGGGGTTCTCACCCAAAGATCAAGCTTGGTGACAGACTCAGTCCAGGGATCGAAAGAGATACTCCATGGCCGAAGAAAGAGCAATTGACTAGCCACATGGAAGGGGCGCCTCTCCCACACACTTTCCTGATCCTCAAGTAGATCTAATTTGAGCTCGAACCATTTTTTGGCCACTAGGACAAGCTGGAAGCCACCAACAAAGAGCTTTCACTCGAGCCTAATCCGCTTACGGACCTCTTTAGCTTCCACCGGATTGCCAATGATGGTGGCAAACGGGGAGGAGGTGTTTAGGGTGGAGATGTTTTCCTGGATGCAGCACTGGATCGACTTTAGTTTCTTCATGTCCACCTTAGGTGCCTTGGGTTTCTTCACCTTCTTCGACTTCATTCCACCAGAAGCTTTAGCCCTAGGATCTTTTGACACGGAGGGGATTTCTCCCATATGGATCTGATTTTTGCCCTTTCGGGATGTGTTTAGATGAGGAACGAGAAGCTCGTCCCCCGTGGGTTATTTTCCTTTATCCTTTGAGGAGGATGCCATGATTGAAACACAAACAGATGGATTAGAAATCAGCAATAGAGAGTAATAGTAGAATAGAGAGAGAGAGAGAGAGAGAGAGAGAGAGAGAGAGAGAGAGAGAGAGAGAGAGAGAGATGGGAGATTGTGGGTTGTAAGAAAGCAAACCCAAACGTACTTATATATGTGGAAAGTAAGGAAGATGTAAGTAATGAGAAAACTCTCACCCATGACAAATCGACCAGAAGTGAAATTCGTCCGGCTGAGGGGCAGAACCGACCAAGATTAGGGAGGTCGACAGAGGTAGCAACAATGGGAATTGGAAAAGCCCTCCATCGTACAACTTAAGATAGGCTAGGGCAGAGGACGAGCGCACCATCCAAGGCATTGACCCCTTAGAAGTGAACCTCTCTGGTTGTAACAGCCTCGACAGCAGCAAGAGGGAGAGGAAAGTTGCCGAAGAACCAGAGCCAACTATCAGCTGAGCACATGCAGAAAGTGGTCTCGTCAGAAGGGATAATCGAAAGAAAGGTGTGGATAATCAGATCTACCAGCTTTAGATGCAGGGTAATTGCCAAACTTGATCACATCGGAGGCATACTTACTGACGATTAGACAAAAAGAATGGAATTTAGGGGCTAAGGTTTCAGATTTAGGGTTATTCAGAGATGGTTTACTTTGTGGACAGACTTGGGCAGAGAAGGGAGAAACGCACAATGCGTGGGGCACGTTAATTACTTAGAGCATTTTTTCAGCATTAATTCCCTAAAAAAATTACAAATAGAGAATTATATTTTGAATTCTTTTTTAACCAATTTGAACTACTTTCTTATTTTGGAGTTTACCCTTAAATATATAGAGTTTTTTCTAAATCGAGGGAATGATCTCCATTTCTTTTCCTAATTATCTATTTTGGATAATATAATGGTAAATCGTTGGACCAAGAACAATCTCAATATTCTCCAATAAATGAAGAGAGAGAATTTGTTGGACTTACTCTTATAACATTGTGTTTAATTATAGGCGAAACTAATTAAAATAACTCAACCTAAGGTTGCTCAAAATGTGAACCGGTCCGAAGACCAAACCGGAATCGAATCTCCCCTTTTTGTTCTCCTATTTGGCATATATATAATGTGGATATTGGTTAATCAAACATTTTTCACATTTATATTCACATTAATCAGTCATAATTTCTCTTATATTTTCAAACCTATATTAGTTCATAGGAAACCAAATGTCTCTATTTTGTTCTCATATTTGGCATACACATAAGCGCATAAATACAAAAGTCTTTGTGGATTTGACCCATACTCACCAACTACATTGGTTAGTTTAGGTTCGGTTTATTTAGGGCTGCTCAAATGGGCCGAACCGGCCCAAGCCAAACCGAGTTAATCGACCTGGTCTAAAACCGACGGCCCAATATTTTTCAGAGGGAGGACTGTACCCCGGACTGAAACCGATTCATCGATTTTTGATTTTTTTTCGGGTCTCAGCCCAAATGGACAGAAAAAACCGAGCCTTTTGACAATTCATCCACCCTAGCCTCTACCTCACCATGAAATCGTAACTTGCTGGAGGTGAGTCGAACCTCAAGTGGATCAGGATCTCGTCCAGATCTAGGGCGACTGTTCTAGCCCCCAGATCCAACGGCGGTGAGAGACATAAGAAGAGGGGTTTCTGGGAGGGGAAGGGTGGGATGAGAACCTGAACCTAGGATTCATGCTCCTCATCTTCGGGTTGAAGAAGGAGGGATTTAATCGTTCTGGGGATTTTGCACTTCTTTGGAGATTTGTTCAAAGGAGTGGAGACGTGGGCGAGCTTTGCGAAGATCATGGCGAGGCGTATGTAGCAAGTTAAGGAGTCGTGGAGGGTGGTGATGAAGAGGGAGGCATCGTCGAATCTAACGAGGGAGGCCGAATTTCTTGCGGAAAATACAACGGAAGGGAAAAGTAAGCAATATTGCAGGAGGAATGTTGAAAGAGTTTCTTGATTCAACAAATAAATTTATAAAAAAGACTCTACTATAGTATAGCAGAGTGAGGTTCGTCCACATGAAAATCGTCAGTGCTGATTCTATTATCTAAACAAAACTAAAACAAATAAAAACTATAAAATAGGGTTTGTTGAATAAAAAAACTTAAATCAATATTGAAGAGATTCTAGATTCGAGGATCACAACAACAACAATCATGCATATCAATCATCAATGAATTGAATCAAACGCATTCCTACCACAAATATTAGTTCAACTTTCATAAAACCAAAGATATAGATTCAACTTTCGCTAAACCTAACAATCAATTAATTTTACTTCCGCTAAATCAACCAATTACTCAACCAATTACGCAAAGATAGAGAGATAGATATAGGCAAAAAAATCATCAATTCATCATCATTCGACACACATGACCATCGCTGGGATTACCCAACCCTAGAAAAGAGAAGATTTACTCACAAATCATCAAAGAAAGCATAAACAAAACATAAAAGAATAAAAAAAACACCTTCAAAGAACTTCACAAATCATCTCAAACTCGCCAAAACGTCACAAATCCGACCTCGTCTTCCCCCCCCCCCCCTATCTCTGTCTCAAGTCTAAAAAAATCCCCATAGGGTTTCAACCTAACATCCTCTTTATACTCCTAGGGTAAAAATTAAGAAAATAATAAAATCATAACGACACTTGGCGGCCAAGACGAATCGTATCTGCGCGAAATCCTGCTTCGACGACTGCTGCAAAGTCCCAGCTATCAAGTGCATGCCTATGGTGCACGCTCGCGCGCCTAATAAGCTCCAAGAAGAATTGTATCCGTTGACTTTTAGACTTTTCTTCACTGGATGGCTCGATACCGAGCTAGAAGCCTCGACAGACACATCAGTAGTTCTCATTTTCAGCTTTTTCAACTCTATCTTATAACACACCTTTGGAGTTCTTGTTGGTCCGATTGAGGCATATGAATATGCGTTGGAAAGCTCTTTTCGAGGAATACAACTTTAATGAAGATGTCATATTTAAAGTGGAAAATGACGAAAAATAAGGAGTTTCTCCAGCTGCTCCATCTCGTCGATTTTGCTCGATCTCGCTTCCACTTCCTTGGCTTTTCCAACATCTTATTGACCATCCTCCAAGCTCTTTAATGCATCAAATCTCTCCACAATAAGCTCCAAAAACCTACAAAACATGTAACACAGTTGTGTAGACATCTATATCGCAAACTTTACTAAAAACCTACAAAAGTGACTTAATTCTAACATAAATGCAATGCAAACGAACTTGAAACCAAGCTATAAAACATGCTAAAAACGCAGACATCAAGGAACATTGAATTGGGAGAAAGAAGAAGCAAGTAGGAGAGGGGAGGCCAGTAGAGGAGAGGAGTGCCGAACTGGGTGTGGGTAAAATTAGGGATTTCCCTAAGTTTACCCTTTAACTTAAAAAAAATGAAAACCGGTTTTTCTGAGCCAATACCATAAAAAATGGTTATGTTCTCGTTTTTTGTCCGAAACTGAAATGTAGAAATTTAAGGCTCGTAGCCTGAACTAACTTGCCCTTGGACTAATAGAAACCGGGCTTTTTAGTTCGGTTCACATTTTGAACAACCCTAGGTTTATTTGATAGGTAGATGAGAGAGCGAAAGTAATTCAATAAGATGTCTAGGGGCATAAACGTCTTTTACCAGGTGAACCCTAATCCCAAACCCTAATCCTCATTATATATTCGAGTTGTCTACTAAGGTTTAGAGGCTTCTATCGGCTGACACATTCTGACTTGAGCGTCGGAAGCTGCTCTTGGGAGTCAAGCCCCGCTCCGACCTCATTCTTGGTTGATCTTGCAAGATTGTATCTCGCCGAGCCTCCTCAAGATCTATGGTGCAGATTAAACGCATTACATTTGGCGCCGTCCGTGGGGATTCGATCAAAAATCCCTAAGGTCGGATCTCTCAATCAAAAAAGAAACAAAAGTATACTGTCGATGGTGGCGGAAGACCTGCTTCACCGCTGCCAGTGGTGGCGGATCTGGGTCGCAGCCACAGGCGGCTTGCTCACAGGTTCAATTTTGTGAGGCGGCTCGTTTTCCTTCACGTGGCTCAGTGCCTAGGGGCATAACCAGCGCTCTGAGGTGCATCAGCCGGGAACTGCATCCCCAACCCGCAACCAAGGATTGATGTCTCCGGTGAACAAAGGCTACGTCGGAACCTTTCCTGAATCGCCGTCATCAGTGCACCTTTGGGGATTCCACGTCGTCGCTGGGATCGAAGCCGATCGGGGCGGGTCAAGCGTTGGCTGCCGAGTGGGGAAGAGAGAACGATGAGCCCCTCACGCCACCATCCTTCTTTTCCACTAGTCACCACCCTATCAGCCGCTAATCGCAGCCGCCTCCGTCGGAATCAAAAGCGCCGCTGCGTAGCGTCACTCCCCTATGGGTTGCCATGTCCACGTCATCTTCGTCGGGCCTTCATCGAGCCAAGCATCGGTACGTCTCGCCCACCATTGACGCCCACCATTGAAGTGACGGTGGAGTTAATTGCTGCCTTCGGATCTGGAGAGAAGACTCGAGATCGGCTTCCAGATCCAGCGCCGCCACCCCTGCAAAACCTAGCGAAGAAGACGGTTTCTTTTGATGAAGATTTGTGTTAATTACAAATCTAGCCCGAAACTCTCACAAACTACAAAATCAGCCCGGAGTTTTTGGAAATCTCAACTTAGCATCTGCATTCAAGATAATTACGGAAAAGGGCTTAACTTTCATAAGGCAGAATTTCTCACATGAAATGCAACGTATCGAATGATTTGGATTTCACAATAATCAATGCCAAAAGTACCTCTAACAATAAGTATGACCTTATGTCTTCCAAAAGTACAATCAACATAAAATTTCAACCAGAACAACCATTTACAACTCATCAAAGATTTGGCTTTCTCTCGAATGATTAGAGGCCAAGTATGTTTGGTATCAAGAGCCTCAATTCTTCTTTCAAAATTGATGGTTTAGTTAAAGAAGCCACATTACGAATAAATGACTTGTATAAGGAAAACACAAGCTGTGTGTAAGAAAGGATTGTATATAAAAGGGACAAGAGAAATTACTAAAAGTAGTAACTGTAGTGAAAGAAACACTAAAGGATGTACACAGAAAGTTCTTCGGCCAAGCTGGAAGTTGATTTTTTTTTTTTAAGATCTATAAGGAGAAGTAACTTTTTTTAGAGAGATCGAATCTCATCAAATTCAAGAGGGAAGAGAGAGAGAGAGAGAGAGAGAGAGAGAGAGAGAGAGAGAGAGAGAGAGAGAGAGAAAGCTTTACACGAGACTCATAGGAGGAAGAAGGATTTAAAGAGGGTGAAACATTTGAAAGAGCAATCTCAACTAGATGAAAGTTAAATGAGAATGGAGACTCAATCTTTTCAATAACAAGAGTAGAGATAGAGGGGAATTTATATTAGTTTAGAGATGTGTACAAGTCTTTGTTGTTAGAAAAAGGAAAGACATTTTCCACAAAATTAAGTAACATCACTTTTGATTTCACATAATTTGCTAGTGCATAGATCGTGGACTTTGTATCTTTTGAAGCAAAAGAAGTAACTAAGAAACACACCAAGGGCATACTTATAACCAAATTTTTCTCTAGATGCAAAAGAAGTAGACGCAAATCACATAGAGTGGAGATAACTTTACTCATCCTTTCTATGATCATGCCATATCAAAGAGTAGATTAGCTGAGAAACACACTGAGAGCACGCAATATCATTACATCGAAACCCATATCAAAGAGTTTTTAGCAGTTTCAACCAAAGGTCCATTCAATAGGCCGAGTTTGCTCTTGATATACATATCCTTAACCATCGCTCTTTTTCATTGTTTGTAATTCCCACTAGATAACTGAATTGTGGTGAGAATTATATTTGAGTTTTCCAATGGATGGATGAACAAAACAATGGATGCATGAATTAAAATTTCACCATGTAAAACCAAAAGCAAGACTAACACATATGATAATAATAACGAGCCCTTCCCCCACCCCATACTTAAAATTTACAGTGTCCCCACTGTATAAAATCAAATAAAAACAAGAGTAAAGGAAGGAACTCACAGGATAACACATCGAGGAGGGCGAATCAGTGTATGTCGAGTAGGTTCCTTGTCGATCTCGAGTAGAGTGTACTCGATCTCGAGGAGCTTCATCTGCGTCTAGTGGTTTTATGAAGTCGAGGAGCTTCTGGTGGCTTGTCGATGTCGAGTACGTCTACTCGAGATCGAGTAACTTCTGGGCTTCTCCTCCTTGTCGTCATCGACTTAGCCTTCGTCGATTCTGACTGATTTTCAGGGACTCCCTATTCCACTTTTCGCGATCCTTATATGCTTGCTGACCTAAAAGTGTTAGATTGCACAAGAAACAAGACTATCCACATGAAATAACATAAAACCAAAGCCAAAAACAAAAACCAAAAAGTTCAAAAAGTCCCAAAATTCATAAATTTTATATACATGCTCTAGATTTTAGAGTCGCTAGGCCGACTTCTCCGTTTGTGCTCAAGGACCATTATTGTGGGGCCCGCTCATGCTTGGCCCTTCTCCTGGATCATCTAGGTCCTGATGGTAGTATGCAAGCTCAGCTGACAGGTGGTCGCTTGCATCATCTCTTTTCTCTTTCTTCTTCTTCCTTCCAGCTCTCAGTTTTTGCAGATTTTCTTGCCATGGTGCCTTATCTCCCTTTAAATCATTGATAATTTTCTTTATGGACTGAGGAGGAGTAGAATTCATACCTGAACTTACCTTGTCGGACCCAAAACAGAAATCTTTGGCCCTGGGGCTAGTCGAGATCGAGTACAGGGACCCCATTCTTAGGCTCTTGGCAAGTCAGTGGCTCAGCAGAGGTTGTCGAGGTCGACAAGGTCTTGTCGAAATCGAGTAGAGGCCTTGTCGAGAATGCAAATAAAAATACGAATAAAGCAAAGCAAACTAGATTCCGTCCCTTGCAAATAATTACAAGACCTCCTCCTGATGCAGCAGTGGGAAGTCAGGATCGATCCACGAGGAAGCGTGTCAGCGGATCCTAGGCAGCGGAGAAGTCTCACGGACAGAAGTCGACAACAGAGTCCTCGATCTCGACTAGGGTAGTCGACAGAAGATCGGACAGTCGAACACAGCGCAGCAGCAAGTACAGGGGCTCGTCGATATCGACAAGGGGCTACTCGATATCGAGTACAGTCCTCATCGACTTCGGGTTGTCTTGTCGATTTCCTACACACAAAAGCTACGGCGACCTTGGGTCGAAGATCAGTAGTCGAGCTCGACCAGGCTTGGTCGAGATCGAGTAGAGCAGAAAATTAAAATGAAAGAAAATAAAGAACAAATGTTTTGGGATTTCGAACTAAACTTAATGTAAATAGACTTCCAAGATTGGGGTTTGCAACAACGATAACCAAGCATGCATAAGGCAGAGATAAACAGATAATCATGTAAATTGCATCAAAGGACAGGCTTTCGCCTTTTCCAACAATTAGACAACTCTTTCAAGAAACCCTAATTGTCTCTACTGATTTTATGTTTACAATCCAAGTTGTTAGCATGGATCTCCATTAGACGGGTAATAAACACATAAACAAGTAGTGGATGCTCAAAACATGATAAAGGTCGGATCTTTACCTTAGGCACGCATGGCTATCGTCGGGCTCGCCCCAACCCTAGAAGTGGGTGGACTACTCGCGCTTCATTGCAAACTCAGACATCATCGATTGAAAGAAAATAAAAACTTGCATTAAACTAAATTCAAAAGACTTTACAATCCCGGCGATCCAACTCTCGTTGAACGCCAAAACCCTAAAACCTCTGAACTCCTAAACCATCTCTGTGGAACTACTTCTCTACTTCTGAAATTGAATGAATCTAAAATCAGCCCCATGGGCTTTATTTATAGCTTTCTAATCCTTGCTACTCAAGGATAGAATATCTATATCTATATCTAAAACTATATCTAAGATGCTTAAGGATAAATAAAAGCAATAAGGGAATTAAATCTAAATATATCTAAATGTCTTTAATGGATAGATCTTCTCCTTCCATGATGTATTTTGATAGATTGGATAGAATCGGCAATCTTCGGGCCCAAGTAATCCCACATCGAGTAGGATTCGTCAAATCGAGTAACGCGGCTCTGGAAGTCCTCCTCGATCTCGACAAAGGTCTTGTCGATCTCGAGTAGGATTGTTGGTCGATTGGCTCGGCTTCTTCGTCTCGGCTATCTGGTGCTCGACAAGCTCGGGTGTGGCTCACAGGTGTACTCGATCTCGATGACAGTCTTGTCGACATCGAGTAGGAATGTTCGTCGACTAGGTCTGGCTTGGCTGGTCGGGCAAGTCTCTTGTCGACATGCTCGGACATGGCTCCATGTCTTGTCGACCTCGAGTACCCGTACTCGATCTCGAGTAGGGTGTGGAGTCGGGTTCTTCGTCTTCAGTTTCTCGACGTAGGCTCCTCGATGTTGGCTGGTGTCTAGGCATGTCTTGTCGAGATCGACTAGGTTTAGTCGATGTCGAGTAGCTTTGTGCTCCGGTTCTTGCTTCTTGGTTTTCTCCCGAAATGGTTCCATATTCTGCGATATTAAACAGAAACTTATGTAGATCTCCATTTCTGACAAATAAGCGTATACTACATAATTTCGACATATTTCCAACCCGAAATATGCAAAATGTAAAGAATATAGAATAAAAATATGCATAATGACATGGCTACTTTGGAGACATCAGATACCAATGTTAATTCAAAAACCAATTAGTAGGAAGAGTGAAGAATGTATGATTTGGAATCACTATTTTATTTGTAGTGACAAATAAGCGTACACATGTAGTAGTCCTCAATTTTATTTGTATTGAAAAATATAGCAAGCGTACGAGGCCTCGTTAAAACCTTATCGTGGGAAAACCTCGTGGGATAAAACCACACGGTAAGGAAAGAGTACCCCTTATTTTCAAGTTCATTACCAAGTGCATAAAAGAGTCTCAAAATGGAAAAATGCAGTACCAAGGTGAAGATATTAAATGTAAAAGAGCTTCAGGTTTTCTATGTTCCATGTCCGAGGAACAGCGTTGCCGTTGGCATCTTCGAGCTTGTATGAGCCATCGGGCAGTTCCGCGACAATCCGGTAGGGCCCCTTCCAATTCGGACCCAACTTCCCGTCTGCAGGGTTTCACGTATTGCCCACGAGCTTCCTTAGTACATAATCTCCGGTTTTAAAGCCTCGGTACCGTACCCGTTTGCCGTGGGATTGGATCAAGCCTCATTGGTATTCAGCTAGGCGAATAGCTGCCGCCTCTCTCCTCTCCTGTAGCAAGTCGAGATTCGCTTGTAGGGCGGACTCATTTCTTCCTTGCTCAAAGGCTGCTGTCCAGACCATCGGGAGCCCCACTTCTAAGGGAATAATCGCCTCAGTTCTGTAGGTGAGCGCGAAAGGAGACTCACCGGTCGAGCGTCGTGGAGTGGTGCGATAGGCCCATAAGACTGCTGGTAGCTCTTCGACCCACCTTCCATTGACTGTATCTAGCCGCTTGTTCAGCCCATCGAGTATGGACTTGTTGGTTGCTTCCGCTTGACCGTTTGCATGCGGATAAGCCACAGAAGAATAAAAATTCTTTATTCCATAACTTGCACAAAAGGACTTAAACGCGGAGCTATTGAATTGAGTTCCGTTATCAGATATGAGTGCGTAATGGATTCCGAATCGTGGTATGATGTGCTCCCACACAAATTTCTTGGTTTTTGTGTCCCGAATTCCTGTCAGTGCTTTCGCTTCCACCCACTTGGTGAAGTAATCCGTCGCGGTGAACAGGAAACGCTTGTTCGCCGGGGCCTTAGGGAGTGGCCCCACTAGGTCGAGCTCCCACTGGGCGAATGGCCATGGGCTGGTTATGGGATGTAGGTCTCCGGCCGGCTGGTGAATGAGTTTGGCAAACATTTGGCACTTGTCGCACTTCTTTACGTAACACTCGGCGTCTTTCTACATATAGGGCCACCAGTAGCCTTGCGTCATTACTCGAAGCGCAAGGGATCTTCCGGCAACGTGCACGCCACACACTCCTTGAATCTTGAACAGCAAATTCTGCACTTTTTCTGGGTGTACACATCGCAAATATGGCCCTAAAAAGGACTTTTTGTATAATACTTTAATTGGTGAAATCCAGCAGAAGCGAGAGGCTTGCATCCTTATCCTCCTTGCCTCCTTCTTGTCCTCGGGGAGCTGTCCCTTGTCCAAGTAAGCGACGATCGGGTCCATCCAGCTAGCGCTTGCTTCTGCGCAGTCAACTCCGGCTGCTGCGATGCTCGGAGCTTCCAGGGCGTCGAGCTGTACTACACAGCTGCCCATACTCGGCCCGGCGGATGCAAAGGTGGCCAAGGCGTCCGCCACGACATTAAGCTCCCTGGGGACCTGGCTCACTTGCCACTCTTGGAATTCCGAAAGCAAGCTTTTCGCTTTCTCCATGTATGCTGCCATTCGGTCACACTTTGCTTCAAATTCACCATTAATTTGATTGACGGTCAGTAGAGAGTCCGAGGTTACTGACACGCTCGATGCTCCCTTATCTTTTGCGGCTCTCAATCCTAGAATTAGAGCTTCGTACTCCGCCTCATTATTCGTTGCTGGAAAACCCAAGCGAACGGCCGTGCGGATCACCTCGCTTGTCGGTGTGCTGAGCACCAAACCGGCCCCTAACCCTTGGCATGAACTGGACCCGTCAACTTGCAACTTCCAAAGGCCCTGCTGCTCGACGCATACCCGCCAACTTTGATGCGATGGCTCCGGAGGCTCATGTATGAACTCCGCTACGAAATCAGCTAACACCTGGGCCTTGATTGTTGTTCTCGGCGTGAACCGGATGTCGTACTGATCAAGCTCTACAGCCCACCTAGCCACCTGTCCGGACAAATATGAACTTGACAATAAAGCTTTCAAGGGGTGTGAAGTAACCACGGCAATGGGATGGGATTGGAAATAATGGTTAAGCTTTCTAGCTGCCATTATTAATGCTAATAACAATCTTTCCAAGGGGGCGTATCGAGTTTCCGAGTCGAGGAGCGTTTTGCTCACGTAGTATATGGGTCGATGCACCCTATTCTCATCCTCCTTGACTATCACTGCGCTCACGGCATAGTCAGACACCGTGAGGTAGATGCTCAGCTCCTCCCCTTCGTTCAGTGTAGTCAAAATGGCAGGCTCTTGGGGGTACTGTTTTAACTCCAACAAGGCCTGCTCACACTGGTCGTCCCATTGGAACAATCTGTCGCCTCTCAGGAGCTTAAAAAAGAAGCAACATCGGTCCAATGACCTGCTGATGAAGCGGTTTAGTGCAGCCGCCATTCCTGCCAATTTCTGAACTTCCTTCACGCTAGTGGGGCTCCGGATGTCCTGTAGAGCCCGGATCTGGTCGGGGCTTGGCTCGATCCCCCTCTTGGTTACTAGATGCAAGAGAAACTTCCCCGAGCCCACGCCGAATGCAGACTTGGATGCGTTAAGGCGTAGGTTAACACTTCTTATCTTGTCGAAAACCATCTGCAGATCGTCCAAATGGGCTTCCTTTGCCTTGCTCTTAACGACCATATCATCTATATAAACCTCGACCTTATCCCCTACGAGCCCCCCGAACAGGCTCATCACCATCCGTTGGAAGGTGGCGCCGGCGTTCTTCAATCCGAAGGGCATTACTTGATAACAAAAAATGCCTCTTGGTGTGATGAAGGCGGTTTTCTCTTGATCGGAGTCGGCTAGAGGTATCTGATGGTAGCCCCGATACGCATCTAGGAAACTCATTCACTCATGTCCGGCAGTAGCATCCACAAGCTGATCTATTTTTGGTAGCGGAAACATGTCCTTGGGGCACGCCTTGTTCAAATCCGTGAAATCAACGCAGACCCGCCACTTTTCATTCTTCTTTTTTACCACAACAGTGTTTGCTAGCCACGTGGGGTACTGCACTTCTCGAATAGCTCCAGCCTCCCATAGCTTATCAAGCTCCGCTACCACCGCCTCTGCGTGCTGAACTGATGACCGACGCGCTCGCTGCACTATCGGTTTGACGTCTTCTTGAACGTTTAGCCGATGGGAGGTCACATCAGGATGAAGGCCATGCATTTCGTACTCACTCTAGGCAAACACATCCCTATTGCTGCGCAGGAGCCTTACTAAAGACTCCATCTCCTCACCTGTCATCCCCGAACCAATCAAAAAATATTTATTGGTTCCAAGATTACTTACCGGGATTCTTTGCAGAGCTTCGATTGATTTCTCGCCGGGCTGAGTTCCCACTTCGTCCAAAACCTGAGGTGCCGGTTGCATCATGTAGGACTCTGGTCTCTTCGCCCCAGTCTGCATACAATGACGGGCTGCCCTCTGATCGGCGCGTATCCGAACGATCTTGCCTTGATGAGGAAACAAAATCGTCTGATGGAGCGTGGAGTGTACTGCTCCCATGGCGTGGAGCTAGGGACGTCCCATGATGGCGTTGTACGAGGATGGTGCCGTTATCACAAGAAACTCAGTGTCGATGACCTTCCCCCCGAGCTGCACTTTCGCCCTTAGCATGCCCAGCGGCCAAACCGACAAGGCCGCAAAACCCACCAATTGCGTGGATACTGGTATCAGCTCCTTCTTGCCCCTTTCGAGCTTCTCAAAAGTCCCATAAAACATGATATCGACCGCGCTTCCGGAGTCCAAGAGAACCCGACGAACATCGTAGTCCCCGACGCTAATTGTCAACACCAGGGGGGTCGTTGTGAGGGAGCTGCACCTCAACTAAATTTTCATCCGTGAAAGCCATATGCAATGAGGGCATGGACTTCGCCCTTTTCTGCTCATTGCCGGTCGCCGTGAAGACCTCGAGCGCGTGGCGGCTCTTCCGATACTCGTGGTGGGTCCTGAGATCCTCCTTTTCCCTTGTCTCGACGAGGTTGATGACTTTCCTCTGATCATCAATTTTGCCCTCTACTGCCTTAACAACTCCCTCATCTTTGCTTTGCTGATGGTGAGCAATTTCCTCTTCCTTAATAAATTCCTTTAAAAAGCCACGTGACACCAAATACTCTAGGTATTGCTTGAGAGTTCGACACTCCTTCGTTAAGTGACCCTTTTCGCGATGGAAAGAGCAAAATCTACTGTTGTCTCGCTCAGCGGGGTCACCTCTCATCTTGTTTGGTCATTTGAAGAAATGCTTGTCTTTTATCTGAGTAAGAATTCGGTATATGGGGATCTTAAAGACAGTATTTACCGCCATATGAGTCGACGAGCCAGCTTCGTCTGATAGCAAGCCTCTGCCTTTGGGTGCCGGCTTATCGAAATGACCTCGGTCTCGCCGCGCCTCGTTTGCTTGCTGCCTTCGTGCGGGAGAAGGGGACTTTCCCTCACGTTGAGTGGTGCGATCATCTTCAAGCTTCGTGTACTGCCTTATTCGTTCTTGCAGCTCTGCAATGCCAGACGGGGTCCTCAATGTCAAGCTCTCTCTCAACCGACTGTCTCGCGGCAAGGCTAATCTAAAGGCAGAGACGGCCACCTTCTCATCACAGTTTTCTATTTCGGCGTAGCATTCCATGAAGCGAGAAGCGAAATGCCTTAATGTATCTCCTCGATGGGGCTGCATAGTGAAGAGGGAGTCCATGGATGCGGGGTCTCGACTATTAGCTATGTACCTTGCAACAAAGCTTCTGGCTAGCTGTTTCCACGAAGAGATGGATTCCGACGGGAGCGCGTGGAACCACTTGGAAGCAGTCTTTCCCAAACTGAATGGAAATAATTTACACATCATTCCATCATTCTCAATCCACAACGCCATTTTGTGCGTATATAATGCTATATGATTTATGGGGTTTGACTTCCCATCGTACAATTCAAAAATAGGAGCGGAAAACTTATCTGGTGGTCGCTGGCTCCGAATTTTGCGTGTGAATGGGGTAGACATCATCTGGGTTAATTTGACTTCAGCTTGCTCTTGAACTGATACCAATGACTCGCCCTGATTCGCAAAGAGCTTTAGCAGCCTCTCTTCGGCCCGCGACAGTTGCTCTCGCCTTCTGCTGGGACCCTGCCCCTCACAACTGACGTTGCTTGAAGCCTCATGATGGTGTCGGGTGGTTTGATCAGGGGTACGGGCGCGCCTATCCTTTCTTCCTTTTCGATCAAAAGCTGGCTCCTTGGATGGTTCCCACCGGCGCTTGCGGTTTCGGTGCCGAGAGTGTTGTTGACGTGACGACCTGTCCCTCCTATGGTGGGGGCGTATCACCATCCTGGGGCGGAGCGACGCTATGCTCCCTCGGCTATGATAAGGTGATCGTGAGGGGTTCTCCCTATGTCATTCCTCTTCTGTTACTTTATGGACTCGGAAACGATCAGACCATTGTTCACCAATGGTAATCCTTCCCTGGCTTCTCTGCTCGTCTCTCACCAAGGATAGGCTCTGCGAATTATGCACGACGGCACTGACGAGCCTACCCGCGGCGCCACCCGCTGGACGCTTTCCCAACGAGCGCTCCTGCAGCCCGCATTGCCAGCGCAAAGGGATCACCTCGTCCAGTGCCGCCGCCTTTAACTGGCGGTTTCTTTCCTCCAGCACTTCCTCAAGTTCGGCTTCTCGAGTGAACTCACCTTCAGGCCTGCCATTCGGAACCGTCGATTCCTCCATTCCCACAGACGACGCCAATTGTAAGGGAAAAGCGGAACATTTTTCCAAAAAGAGGTATTAGTGGAGGGAGGGGGACCACTGGATCATAGCGATCTTGAGATCAAAGCCAGAAAAAGCAATTCTCACTTTCATCCATTATTTAAGCCATGTTATCCTAAGTTTAAGGTAATTAAATCACTCCTCCCTATATGTTGCTGATGCAATGCCCTATCCTCAACGTAATGTCTTTCTTTAATGCGTATGTTCATTATGTTCATACAGTATTAATTGATTCACCCTTCACGGACCTTCCAATCTTCAATTCCGAATTTCCGATGCATTAATTAAAGTTTGTCACACACACATCCCACCAAAAAAAAAAAAATGGTTTAAATAAAAACTAGTACTCCGTGTAATTGTTGATAAAGATTTGTAAAACAATAAATAAAAAAATCTTGTAACCAATTAAGATATAGATAAAAAAAAAATTAAAATATTTATAGGAGTTTTTAGGAAAAATTGAATAAAACCACCATTTAAATAATTTTTACTTTTTAATTGAATGTTAAAGTATGTGAAAAACCAATTATATCCCTCACTTTCTTTTTTTTTACCGCATCCAATCGGTATTAATTAATTTTTTACTTTTTAACATGTTTTTCAAAATTAAAAAAAAATTATAATACAGAGTATAAAATATCTCTATTTTAGAATTTTTCTTTCAAAATATTCAAAGAAAAATAAAAATTTACGAAAAAAAATCGCACCTTAAGAGTATTTGCAAAAATATTCAAAATTTTACAAAGAGGTTAGAGAAACGCGATCCGACCACGTTTCATTCATAAGAAGTGAAATATATGGGTGGGAAAAAAAAAACGAAAAAAATGTGGTTTGTAGCCGCGTTTTATAATTAATTTTGGCTCGGTAAAACGCGGTTTCAAACCGCGTTTATTGTAATTTGTATTTTTATGTTAAATTTTTTTTTTTTGAAAAAAATAGAAAGAATGAAACCAAGCCGCGTTTCATTTGGAACCCCTCAGCTCCCAATCCCCCATGGCCAGAGCACCCCGCCCTCCGTCCTCGTTGTCCTCCCTCTGTCCTTTGTCAGCGCCGGGGACCCCAAGCCAGCCTTCTTCTCCTCTATCAACTGCACTTGAAGACCAGAGGAGCGTCCCGCCACCAATTGCAACCGAGTCCAGGTGTTTGAGGGACCAATTGCAACAGGAGATGTCTAGTCGAGGTGTTTGAGAGGAAGAGGATGAGGCCATGGCTCGATTTTGGGTATCTTGGCGGGCGGAGGAGGACCAGGGCGACGAAGGTTGAGGCTCGCGATTCTGCCCATCTTCAATCGAAGCCCGTCTCAAATCAAAGAGGTAGGCGAGGCCACAAATCCGATCGATCGACGCTCTCTTCCTCGCTCCTCCTCCGGTGGCGCTCGAGAGGTCGACCGTCTCCAAGCTATGGTGAAGGTCAGGGCCGATCCTTATATAATAGAGGCCCCGGGGCGAATAAAAATTAAAGGCCTTAATAATTTGAAATTTATAATAATCGATCACCAACACCTTCATCTGGTTCTATTTGTTCAGAATTTTCAATTGGATCTATCTTTTTTTATTAAAAACTTGTTCATAGCTCCTCTCTGTGATTTAATGAATTGTTCATTTTGCATTCTTATTTTCCTTTTAGCACTCCCGGACAAGTGCTTTTTAGGCAACATTGTAAGATTATATAAAACAATCACAACAAAAAAGGAGAATAATGGAACAAAATCACTTGAACTAATGAGCAGTGGAGAACCGACACCAGCCGTGAGCAATTCAAAATCAAAGCAAACCCTTAAAATCTCACTGTTGGTCTGCTAATATGTTGTATCTGCAAATTTCCAATAAAATTTAATCAATAGCCCATATAAAATCTGAAGAAATATGACCGGAATCAATTGCCCCAAATTGAATCATTGTTGGCGTACTAATGAGGATACCGGATAATCAAAATTGCCACAAATCAAATTGAATAAAAAACCTGCAGATTCTTAGTTTCTCACTCTTATCGGTTGATCCGGTTCATTCAGTTAGCATCAATGACATCGACGACGCCGGAGACAGCTTCGGTGGTGCCGGCATGCCGCGTGTGACCGGCGCTGGAGGTAGATCCGGTCGGTGGTGATGCCGCTCTGCCGCTGGCAACTTGGAGGTAGATCTGGTGGTGTTGGTGGCGTTATAAAGGCAACCTTGAAGTTGAAAAGGCTTCATCTCTTCTCCTTGAATGCTAGACGAGGACTCAGATGTTGAAGAACGTCTCTTCGTCTTCCGAATCTTTGAATCCCTAATCTCACACTCCGGTTAAATTGCACGCTTGACAAAGATTCATTTATTTATATTTTACTTTTCAATTAATGATCGTTTCTATTTAATGCTTTAGTAATGGATTGGGTCATTGGACCTCTTTATTTATACGGGAATGGGCCTATTATTCATAAATTACTTTATTATACCATATGCATATATACCTACTTAAAAAAAAAAAAATTGGGCCCTGGGCAGGCGCCCAGCCTGCCCTTGCTTCTGGGCCGGCCCTGACCAGAACACGAAATAGAAGACAGATTATACTGAAAACCAAGTAAAAATGGTTGGTTCAGCACGGAAAGTGCCCTAGCACACATCACAAAGCAAAACACAGAAGAAACTTGTGATACGACATGGATATGGAACTTAGACACATTCCCGAAAATCAACAACTTCATCTGGAAACTTACACAAGATGGAATCCCGACGAGAACTAGGCTAGCAAACAAAGGCATTCATGTTCCACTATCTTGCGCTTTGTGTGACCGGATGGATGAAAGCCCAATCCATCTCTTTACCGAATGCTATAACACCCTACAATTGATTCACAAAATCGACCCAAATATTGAAAAAGTGATTCGAGAAATTGACACTAGAAACAAATCAATCAAAAACATTGTATGTGAAATTTTTACTAAACTCAACCACGAGCAAAAAGGAAGACTTGCGACGACATGGTGGAGTCTATGGACAAGCAGGAATCGACAAGTATTTGAAAACCTCAATACAACATCCATCCATACTATGGAGAATTATACCAAACAACAAATACAGAACTGGGTTGCATCTAAATTGACTTTTGAAGAGGAGACCACATGCCACAACCAGAAAACTCGAACAACTCAACCACGGAGAAGAAGAAATTTGAGATGGAGTAAACCGGATGAGGGATCTTTCAAAATTAATTTCGATGGATCCAAACTATCTTCGGGTGAAGCTTCTGCAGGTTTCATCATTAGGGATCACAGTGGGGCAGTCATCGAGAATGGCAGCTTCAAATGTGGACACATCTCAGCACTAGCTGCGGAGGCTCTGGCGATCAGAGGAGGCATCGCCAAGACAAATGAGCTTCGGCTACCGAGCATCATGATTGAAGGTGATAGCCTGACCGTTATCAATTATTTGCGAGGCCTGTGGTGCTGCCCGTGGGAGATCGAGATGCTGATTTCTGACACCCTGCTCCTACTCCAATACTTTGCTAGGGTGCGATTCAGCCATGTCTTCCGGGAGGTCAACTCGACTGCTGACAGGATCGCGCGTCTAATCCACACAATGCTCACGCGGGACCTCCTCGTAGATCCTGCTCTGCGCGTACTCATCCGCAAGGATGCCCGTGGGTGGTGGTCCAGCAGGGTCTGACCTCATCCAAATCTTTACCTTATCAAAAAAAAATTAACAAGTGCAAAGTGTGCGATTGCACCGGGCCTCCAATTTTTCAAAGCTATACTATAATAAAGCCAAAAGGCTGTCGGTAGTTAACCACATTACACGGATGGCCTAGTAGAAATATTTCCGTTCGGTTGTTCTTCCCCTTACCCAGGTAGACGCAAGTTCGAATCTATGTCGATCCATATGTCCTTTATTTTAATTTCTTTTCTACTATTTTTTCCCTATTCCTTTATTTCGTCTTTCCTTATTTCCAAATTGTAATAATCATATTATTCCTTGTGTTCAATGGGCTTATAAAATACAACACAAGGGCAATACCTCGTGGCAGTGGGCTAAACTCAACTCTATTACCAATCTTTTCAAATCAGGCCTTCGCTGGTCAATCGGTGACGGGAAGACGACTCATTTCTGGACCGACATCTGGGCAACTAAAAAACCATTGATTAAATTGTCTCTTCAGTCGCTCCCAGATGGAGTGCTGAATTGGACAGTTATTAGATTTATTAACGACAATAACTCTTGGAACATTACAAAACTTGAAACGGACCTTCGTGGATTACTACCCATGGATATCATCTCCGGAATTCAATCTACCCATCTTCCTCACAATTTTTTCCCTGACAGACTCTTCTGGGGTTCCAGTCACGATGGTTGGTTCTCCACATCATCAGCAACAAAGCTAATTCCAAACTACGGGGGTGACCAGAACTTTGGCTGCAACTGGATCTGGAATCTTGACATCCCCTTTAAGGTAAGGCATTTCCTTTGGAAGATTGCACGCGATGGTCTCCCGACCACTGAGAGACTACAACGGTCCCATGCCTCGGTGCCCTCCGGGTGCAGCTTCTGTGGATGCCCTATCGAATCTACAGGTCATATTCTCATACAATGCCCAACTACGATCGCTCTTACCAAATCTCTCCATATCAGCCACTCATTATGTGTTGGTATCGATATAGACATCAAACCAAATCTTCTCCTAAACAATATTTTCACCAACATTGGCATCCAGGCTTTCACTAAGCTGGCCTTTGCTTGGTGGAGTATTTGGTATTTTCGAAACCAGATCGTTTTCCAGCAAATAAGCAACGCACCTGTGCAGGCTATAGCCATTTTCTGCAATACTACTTACCAAACTTGGAATGCCAGAGTGGAGGACTCGGAGTCAGATGGTGTGTCCCGGTCTAGAAAAAAGACTTGTGGCACTACGGTAGGCTCTAGATCAACAAACCATAACGCTTCCAAGGCAAATAATTGGGAAAAAACACCTATGGGATACTACAAATTGAATTTTGATGGCTCGTACTGCCAGTCGGGGAAAGGAAAATAAAATAATAAAACGTAAATATTTTTAACCTCCAAACAAAAGCAAGTTAAATAAAATTATTTAGAACCCATAAAAAGCTAAAGCAGGAGAATTTTTTTTATAATGATCAGACTTATAATTCATGAAAACCATATTAGAAAATTATGATTCTCTTAATATTTTTAATATCATATGAAATAATTATAAATATTTTGTTATAAAAAATTTCCAATAATGAATATTTTAGTTTCAAAAAAGTTAATATTTCTAATACGTACTTGACTACATAAAAATACTAATAGAATTACTAGACATGAAATATAATTTTATATGTATAAAAAAAATCATTCATAAATAATACTGGTACAAAGAATTAGGAATTAATGGATGAGGTAAATTAGAATTAGTTGAGAGTATATATAAATTCAATGGAGGAGATAAATAGTCTTTCAATTAATGAAAAAGTAGTAGTAATGAACAACAATTAATACTGGTATAAAGAATTAGGAATTAATGGTTCATGAAAAGTATAAAACGTCATACATATTGGATCAACAAAAGAAGTTTTAAACGTCATACATAATGGATCGGAGGGAGTATCAAACACCTCGTATTTTAATATTTGTACAAGGGGCGTGTCTACCAAAAAAAAAATATACTCCGTGTAATGTTGTTAACCATTTTTCTAAAATTCCTAAAAATGTTAATGTCAATCATTTAATTTGATTCAGGAGGGTAGTTAATGCTGGAAAGAAAATGCCAGAAAATGAATTGTGGAAGAAAAGCAACGAAATACGAACAGTAGGTAAATGGTGTACCTCGGCAGCTCGATCCGATCCCCACTAAGCACTAACTATACTACGCACACAACACATTGCATTGCTTTGAAGCCTCAAATGTTGTCATCATCTTTTAGGCCCAAAATATATATGTTGCTTTCGGGATATTACAATATAATGACCCATCTCAAACTCACATTTTTTTTTGGTCCCCTCTCGGCCTCTCTCCCTCCCTTTTTTGGGTTGCTGAATCAAAGGATATTTTTAGGAGTATAAAATTTTGGGCTATTTCACGTGATAATCTTGCAGTTTTAAAAATTTTGCCTTGTGTCCAGCCCTTCCGTGAAATCTACCTATAAGTAGGAGTGTGCATAACCGGGTACCCGATACTAACCGGTTAATCGTATCGGGTACCCGGAACTTTTAAGCCCAAATTCTCCGAACCGTCTAAACCCGGGTACCCGACATGATTAGAGTATTCGGTTCCGTGTCGGATACCCGGGTACCCTATACGAACCACTTTTTTTTTTGTCTGTCCGTGTGTTCCTTCCCTAGTTCCCTTCACTGTGTGTCTGTGTAACTGTGTGCAGAAGAATCATTAAGCTTAAAGCAAAATAGCTTCCATTGAAATTTGCCCATTACATAATCATTTAGCTTATAAAAATAAAAAATAAACAAGATAATCACTTTCTTCAACAATTCACAAGATTTGGTCATCAAAGGTTCATTGGTCATCATTTACTTTCTTCCGAAATTCTTCCTCGGCACTCGGCAGTCAAGGCTCTCCCATGGGGTTTAAGCACTTGCTGATTCATACTTACCATGGAGATTGGAGAGAGAAGACTCGCCCCCTTGTTGGACCATCGGCGTCGAATAACACATGCGATGCCGGATCTGGAGAATTCTAGATGGAGAAAGTGAGGTTGCTATCTCCCGTTACCAGGCGATTACACCAAGTCGGAGGCGGCGAACTTGAGACAGGAAGAAAGTGAAGCCACAGTCTCCGCCACCACCAGGCTTTTCAAGGAGAACTTCGGAGACTCGGAGTCGCTCAGTTTATAAAGAGAAAAATAGAGGATTGAGGAGGCGGCTGCTCTGTTCTTTTTAGTTTAGGGTTTGGATGAAAACCCAGTTTGCAGAGAGAGGACTGAGGAAGGAGGCGGCTTTTCTTTTTAGTTTAGGGTTTGGATGAAAAGAAAGTATTTATATACAATACAAAAAAAAGACAACTTGAAAAATAAAACAAGAAGGGAAAATATTGGGATCGAACCCAGGACCTCTGGGTAACTCCTTCGGCCCAAAACCAGCTGAGCCGTTCCAATTTGGTGATTCTAAAGGGACTATCTAATACTAATACCATAATATATTACTTACAGATTTAAAAAAAAAAAATTTTAACGGTTCGTATCGGGTACCCGATAAGGCGATTTGCCCGACCCAAACACGAACCGTTTAGAGCCGTGTTTTCTCGATTCGTGTCATTATCGTGTCGTGTTTTCGGTTTTGGGTTTTTCTACACACCCCTACCTATAAGTCTATAACCCCGCCTTTAACTTTATTAAAGGCTTTTAATTTAATTGTTTTTCTGAAAAACAACCAAACCTATACGAGATGCGATTTTAAGTTGATACCAAAAAAAGATAGGGGTGATTACTACGATGTCTAAATTTTTGGGTTTTATTAGGAAAATTTCCACCACCCTCTCCATGTTAGCAAAATGTCCACCCACTGCTGAAACGAATTTGCTGAAATTGAGTGTTTTTTTCCCCGCGAAATTGAGTTTTTTTTTTCTGCGTTGCTGAAACTGATGAAACCGAAGTTGTTGAAATTGAGTTTTTTTTTCCGCGTTGCTGAAACTGCTGAAACCGAAGTTACTGAAATTGTGCCCCTGTGCCCCTCACGTGTGCCCCTTCATGTTTCAACAAAAAAAAATTATGCGTTGCTGAAACCCCGATTTCAGCACTTTTGTTGATGCTGAAACTCCGATTTCAACACTGTTGTTGATGATGAACTCAATTTCAGCAACGTTGTTGATGCTGAAATCTCGATTTCAGCAACTTTGTTGATGCTGAAATGATTATTGCTGACACTGGGGTTGCTGAAACTGTGTTGCGAGATATAAAATTTAGCCTATGCGGGATTCGAACCCATGTATTTGCGCATAAGCACATCGCTCTACCATTGAGCTAAGAGACTTTTAAAGGAGATTTAAAGCAAGGAACATCAAAATTCATTTGCAGTCCGCATTTCAGCAATGCAAAAAAAATTGTTGAAAATGTTATACATACAAATTGTATTTTTAATATAATGCAATATGATGTAGAAAAAAAATATAATGCTCAGTTGAATGTCTACTTAAAAATAAAGAATCAAACAATAAGGAATCAAACAAATAACTTGATATCTTTTTAAATCATACTGGGACATCTTTATATTTATTGAAATATAAACTAGTACTTTACAATATCTAAATTTGAATGATAATATGTTGCAATTGAAGTGGAATGGAAAGTCATTTCACATTTAAATGAAATAGCAATAGCAGTACCTAATATAAAGATGTACATGTGCTTTAAGCACTCAGAGTTCCATGAAAGCAATGAAATATATATGCCTTTTTGTTATTTGCACGGCGGTTTCTCGCCAAACGCACGGTGCCCTTCCCGGACTCCCAAACCGGCAGTCAAGCTTGCCCTTCCCGAACTCCCAAACCGGCATCGTATATGCCCTTGCCGGACTTCCAAACCGGCATCCAATGCCCGAGGTAAGTTCGATATCCTATATATAGAAGCGATGCCCCGGTTCAACTACAATATTTTCGATTCGAAATACATATTCTAACATCGGAGGAAATGTCGTTACCGGAAGAAGATGGCGGAGGCGGATTACCGTTCGACATTTTTGCCTATAGCGATCCGGAGGAGCTCGTGAAGAATCTCGGGGTAAGTTAATATTGTTACAGCGGATCGTTTATATATAGCGGAACCTTTATATAATTATGTTTGAGTAGAATCATATTATAGCGGAATGTTTAAATAGAGGATATGTAGTTTGAATCGAAACATTATATAATTGAATGGATATGTAGTTTGAATCGAAACATTATAAATAATACAGTTTTGTAAAATGAAACCATCATATAATATAGTATTTTAGATATTTTTTTGGCGAAAAAGTTCTTAGTACAGAAGTGAAATTATGCAGGAACAAAACCAACCTCTAAATGTGGGTACAGAATATAGCTCGATGTTTACAGTCGATGGTTATTGGGCTGATCAAATAAACATGAAGGCATGGGCTAGATACGTAGGGAAGATTAAGAACATGGTACTTGTGATCACTCGGTCATGGAAGAACCAAATGAGTGGTTTGGTTACCTTTCGTCTAGTGTGTGATAAGTACGGAGGGGGTAGAGATATTCCAGATGTCGACAAGGATTTTTCGCCTGCAGTGAGTAGGCGCGGGAAAACGACAAAGATCGGATGCATGTTTGAGCTGGAGGGTCGTCAAAATGATGCTGACAATTGGACCATGAAGGTTATATGCGGTGTGCATAACCACAAGCTAAACGATGTGATGTTAGGACATCCCTATGCCGGTAGATTAACTCCAGATCAACATCGGCAGGTTCGACGTGATACAGTGATTGGGATAAAACCGGGGGTTATGCTGCGCGGGATGAAGTATGATGATCATGACTGCGTGACGGATATTCGTCAAGTCTACAATGCACGAGCCCAGTTGCGGAGAACCGCTGCAGAAGGACGGAGGGACCTGCCTCAAGCGCTTCACAAACTCAAACAAAAGGGATACTTTATCGCCACACGGAATTCCTCTAAAGCAGGAGTAGACGAGGTTACTGATGTGTTTTTGTCCCATCCGAACTCCCGACATCTTCTGATGTTGTTTCCGTATGTTATCGTGATGGACTCGACCTACAAGACGAACGAGTAAGAGGAATCACATTACCGTCGACTACTTTTATATATGTCATACGTTGTAGCAATTTGTTTGACTAATTCATTAAAATGTGATAGGTACGAAATGCCGTTGCTGGAGATCGTTGGGATTACTAGCACGAAGAACACATTTGCAATTGCGTTCGTATTCATGGCAGGCGAGAACGCAGAACACTATAGTTGGGCACTACGGCGACTACGCCATTTGTGCGGTCAACGACTCCCAGAAGTAATTTATACAGACAGAGAGTTGGGTCTTATCAAGGCTCTTCGGGAGGTGTTACCCACGGTAAAGCATATGTTGTGCACTTATCATATTATGTGCAACATTGAAATGAAGGGTAGGATCACGAAATCTACCGAGAAGCGAAACGCCTTCTACAATGAATGCAAGGCCTTATTTGAGTCAAAGACAGAAGAAAGTTATGAAGGTCGTCTACAAGTGATGAAGGCGAAATGGGAGGCATGATGGGGTCTTATGAAGTACCTTGAAGACACATGGCTCACAGAATTCAAGGAGGCGATAGTTCGTGCATGGGTTGATAAGTTCCTACATCTCGGGGTGCGAACTACGAATAAGTAAGTAACATTGAATCGTATAAATTCGTAATTATTATAATATTTAAGAATCCTACATAACCGAGGTAATATATTTTTTATGATACAGTGCCGAGTCAGCACATGCAAAATTAAAGTCCATGTTAGGGACGGCTGTTGGTGGGTTCGTTGACGTAACAGATTGCATTGACAACTTGGTCAACGAACAGGTAGACCAACTCAGAGGTTTCCTTGAGAAGTCACGGCTGACAATCAAACGGTGTGTCATGAGTGAACCAATATTCGCCCCGCTATTGATGCTGGTGACTGATGAGTGCTTCGATCTTCTACTGACCAACTACAACATGGCGAAGGAACTCCCGGCTAGTCATGACGGTGTCTGTAGGGATCGCTATTGGAGGGACGCTTACGGGGTACCATGTGTACATGAGTTCTTAGAGGCGATCGCAAACAGGCAACCTATTAGGCCCTCACAAATTCATCCCTTCTGGAAGCAAGTAATGTGGGATCTTATAATTCCTCCCGAAGAATCAAGTGGCGGCAACGATGGCGCAACTCCTAACAGTCAGGAATATGTCAGTCTTCGGAGGGATATTGATGGCAACAACCTCACGCCTGATCAGCAGGATTTGATGGGCGAGGCATACTTCAACATGAACAACCCTGGGTTGTCTACCATGAGAGAGCCAACGGGGATCCATCGAAAGGGTCGTCCCACGGGGAGACGATCATTGCAGCGTGAACCATCTGGTTTTGAACATGGGAGACGAGAGGCTGCCTCTCGGGCGCGTGGTAGAGGTCGATCAAGAGGTAGAGGTCGGCAGACAGATCGGGAGGTTGATCATTCGGTATTGTTGACAACTCACATACATAACTTCATGCTCACCTTTGTTGATAGAAGTAGCCAGGTTTCAGCTGATGGTCATTGCGGTTATCGGGCCTTAGCGGCTGTGCTGGGGTATGGAGAAGACCAGTACATGCAAGTCAGAAGAGAGGTCGCGCAAGAGCTTCGAGGGAATCGGTGGTTGTATCAACCAGCAAGCCTATTACACTCCATTGACGATCTCATCGAGAATGTTGATCTGCAAGACCCAGCTCCTTGTTTACATCGTCATCAAAACTGGATGGAGGCACCTATGGTCCCCCTTGCTGTAGCGACCTTGTACAACAAGGTCGTTGCTGTCCTAAGTGTCGACAACCCTCACACCTACTTTCCTATTGTCGCGAATGGGTCGAACCAAACTCCACCAACTGAGGTCATTACAGTTGCCTGGCTAGCAAGAGTCCATTGGACCCCCGTGTGGCTGAAGCAAGGGTCACCACTTCCACCTACTGCACCTGAATGGTCTCACTTCCACCACCCAAGTGTGAATGGATGGGATACCCTATTCAACGACCGCATTCAACAATACTTGAACTACCGTCTAGTTGAAAGGGCAACTCAGTAGTTGTGATACTATTATTTTCTGGGATCGCACTTATTGTATTTTAAATGATCCAGCTACGGATTTTGTAATCTCATTCAATATCATAGGTGTAGCAATGTTGAAGACCCACAATGTGTTTTCAAATTTCATCAATCAATACCAAAACACAGTACATGATTCGCAAATACAACTACCAACAAATTCAACACATAGACAACAACTACGCTAAAACCAGCTAACAGTTCCATGCCATTCATCAGGCGTTTGGCATAAAATGGAAAAACTGCGATGCTCGAACCTGAGTTGGCGCCAATGGCACATCTCCCCCCCGCGCTTCTTCGACATACTCCCGAAGCTCATCTGTGGAAACCCACGCGTCGCCCCGAGCGAGCACAGCATCTAGACGATGAAGCAACATACCCATCCGCTGCATTTCAAACAATATGATGGTGAAAACTAACATTTTATTAAACAACACACCAATAACGAAAGGACTTTGGTATTATTCACACGTACCCGGTGATCGTAAACGGCCACTGGCGAAGCTATGTTTACTGGAACCTGGTGGCTTGAGCTTTTGAAAAGAAAAGGATGGCCGTGGTTACCAAACCACCCCATGTACTCAGCAGATACAGCGTGCGGTTCCAGCGCAACCCTATGTTGGCTGAAGGATATGTATACAGTGGGAACAATCAAATGGTCATCCCAACGGTCGTCCACTGGGTGCCATGTCAGCTTCAGGCCCTTGACTTGAGGTGGTCGCACTTCTTGCATGGGGAGGATTCGCAGCATGGGGAGGATTCGCAGCATGGGGATTGCCTGAACATAACCGAACTGTCGCATAACCCTGTCCGGCATGTAGGCTTCCATAATAGAGGAGAATTGGATTAAGCCTCTGTACCGCGAAACTCTGTAAAACCCATCAAAGTCAAGGGGACCGTAGGGCATGAATTTGACGTCCTCTGCTCGCATCGTTTCTAATTGTACGATGAACTTCAGAGTCCTTTCAGGGGTGATTGGTGGTGTAGGTCGACTCGCGTACCGCTTAGCCCATCGTGCGTCTCCATGGTCCGCGGGGTCCTCACAGACGCCGGGCGCGAACATTGGGAAGTGAGCAAATATCCAGTACTGAATAATCCCGACGGAAGTGAGACTTTGAGTTATGTTCAATAATAACACACAACATATGTATGGGGTTCAACACATACTTGGAGAAGAGCAGTACAGCCCCCCAAGTTAGCCATCCCCTGTCTCGACGAGATCCCCAGCTGCCTATACAGATACGCCAGGACTCCCGCACCCCATGCATACTCAGATGTGATTCGGTGATTAGTCACGAAATCCAAAGCAATTATGGGTATGGTTGTCGTGGTCCGGTCGTTTAGAACCAAGCAGTCAAGAACCTCCAACATATATCCGCTTGCGATGACACCTGCCTGTATCTGGGGGTTGTTAATTAGTTGCACCATGTGGAAATCTAGGCTTCCATGGAAAAATGCATTCCCACTTCGTACAAAGTCGTAGAGGCCAAATCCAAATTTTTCCGTCAGCCACGCCTGCCTTAGCTGGTTTGTCATGTTAGCGACCATGGCGCGTCCGTCGATGGTAAGACCAAACAGCTTGTGCACATCATGCAAGGTAATAGTCCTCTCCCCCCATGGGAGATGAAAGCTGTTGGTCTCTGGATGCCAACGGTACAGAAATGCTTGGACGAGACAGTGATCCACTGTGTCCATCCTGATGTCATCCAACACATGTAACCCGCTGTGGCTCACAACATACCACCACTGCCACTGCCCCGGTAAACGAGGCCAGTTGCGCATTGACTGCCACCGGTCTGCACGCCTTATGTTCTTCACTATCATCTCCACCTCCTGCAAGACAAATAATAAGAGTATGAGTTGGACGGATACCACCGGATACCACAGTTGCACATAATATAACCTTAATTGTAACCAAATCGTTCTTACAGTAACACACACCTCACTTAACCACAGGTACTAACACATGTGAGTCCTATAGTGTCGAAGTGGTTCCACATACTTGGGGCGGACGTCGTCGACACCCCAGCTGTTCAACTCGTCATTCATCCCCGCACGACAGTTGGGGTTATGCTCGGGATCTGTACTATAAATACCCCCAAACGTGTCAGCGACCCCGAAGGGGTTAGACGCGCGTGCCGCTGTACCAGCAGCTGGGTTTGAGGAGGATGCCCCCTCGTCGCGGATGGGCTGCTCAGTCATGCCCGCCCAGTTCGGCCACAGACCAGATCCACCCACGGTCGAATGAATGGGGGGGGTCTGGTTGATTTGTGGTTCCCACGCAGTGGAATGATGCATGAAACCGGTGTCGACGTCCTCGGCTGACGTATACATGGGGGACTGGGGGATGTCTGGGACGTAAGGGGTCTCCGGCAATTGTGAAGTGTCGACCTCGTCGACGGTGTAATCACCCAAGAAATCCTCGTCGTCCCACCCGAGAAACGACGTGCTTGCCCTTGCGGGCTCCTGGATCGGTCTCTCTATTGATGGTTGTCTAACCGCCGATGTGCTGGCTCTCGCCGGCTCTATCGGCCTATCACCTCTCCTCAGAGAGAGGCCGTTGGCCTAACCCGTTCCCGCTGGGATACGACCCTCCTCATCCTTTGTATTATAAAATTCCATATCCATTAGGTAAACATAAATTCCATATCTATATTCCATCTGCATCTATTTCCATTTATATTCCATAAATCTACATTATCTAATTTCATATTTGCCCATAAATCATATTTAGTGACATGTTAACATAAATTCATTGCAAATATTTATTTTTCATACATTCCACATAAATCGAAATTATGTACTTTCATAATTTAATTACAAATTCCCTATCTATTTTTCATGAAATAAAAATTCTATATCTCATTTTCATGCATAATTATATCTATATCTAATTTCATGCATTACTAATTCCCTATCTATTTTTCATGAAATAAAAGTTTTATATCTCATTTTCATGTATAATTATATCTATATCTAATTTCATGCATTACTAATTCCCTAGCTATTTTTCATGAAATAAAAATTCTATATCTCTTTTTCATGCATAATTATATCTATATCTAATTGCATGCATTACTTATTCCATATCTATTTTTCATGAAATAAAAATCTATACAATTCTATATCTCATTTTCATAAACTAATTCTATATCTCATTTTCATGCATTACTAATTCCATAACTAATTCCATATCTAATTTTATCAATATTCCATACCTAATAATAACATAAACTTAACATAAACTAAACATACAATCAATACTTACCTCCGCCGCAGCTTGCGCTCTAGGATCGTTCGGCGCGGGTTGTGAAACCGCACGCTCATCGGGAGGTGGAGTCGCTAGTGAAGAGGATCTCGAACCTCGAATAAACCGATCTAACAGGTTTGGGAACTTCGGCATTTCTCCTAAGACGGTATTCCGGGCTTGTAAAGCTCTCTAGCTAAAACCGCCGAGGTAAGAGACTAAGAGGTGGGAGCTTGGAGTGGAATATGTGGTGCACCAAGTGAGGGAGGGGCACCTTCCTTTTATACTACATCGGCACCCCCTTTGCCGGACTCGGAACCCGACACCGACACCACCGAGAAGACATGACGCAAGCGGCAGGGAATCTGCAGCTTTTCAGACGATGTGAGTGATTTGACCGAACCGGACCCGGAGTCCGGCACCGGCCTGCATTGGGTGCAGCTTTTCAGTCGATTTGACTGATTTGACGAAAGTTGCAGATTCCATCGAACCACGTGTGCCAGTTTGGGAGTCCGGCATCGGCATCAGGGCCTGCCAGTTTGAGAAGCCGGCACCGGCACCGTGCGTCTGACGAGAAGACCTCCGTGCAATTAGCAGGACCGTATATATGATATACATGTGGTGGATGAGAGGAGGACAGAGTCGGAGGAGGGAGGGCGGCAGATCTGTGGTGGATGAGAGGAGGACAGAGTCGTAGGGGGAAGACGGCGTCGACGTAGGTGGAGCGAGTTGAAGAAAATCAGAGAGCAAACAATCGATCGAGCCATCAAGGAACAGCCATGGGAGAGGAGCCATGAGATCTGAGATCCGTTTCGAGCAAAGTGCTGAAATCGGCGGAATCAGCGAAGCTTTAAGATCTGAAATCGCAGATCGGCGGAATGGAGGAGCACGACCGGATACACGACGCTGACGTCGGAGGAGCAAACGACGCCTTGGATATCTGATCGTCTTTGCCAACTGCAGAGAGGGAGTAGTCGACAGCGAGGCCAGGCGACGGCAATACAATTTCAGCAGATCTCGGGCTTCACAGAGGAGACGAGCATTCGCTTTGCTAGAGGGTTGACCCTAGTGGCACCATCCCGACGGAATCGCAGATCTGAATCGGCGGAATCGACAGAGGAGCTTCGTCGGTGGGCGGCATCAGATCTAAACGCCACCACGTTCGCATCGCCAGGCTTTGTACCAATGAATGGAGGCAGAGGTCAGATGAAGCGCAAATGAAGCGATTGGTGTGAAGATACAGGAAGTGATGAGAGATCTTTCAGGAGGGCAATTTTGTCCAGAAATTTAGGAGATGGACAAAAACCTAATTTGATGGACTTAGAGACACTCCCACAATAAAGACCCAAAAAATAGCCGGTTGGGCAAATTTTCTCAAAAAGATATAGGCGGTTAACGAACAACAATTGGAGCACGGCGGTGGAGCTTCAAGCCTCCACCCTTCTCAAACCTGTCCTGTCCCTCCAACTCTACCTATATATTTGCTCTTCGCTCTACTTAGTTTATGGGGAAACTTGGCAACTATATGAAAAAGTGAAGAACAACTAAGGAGACGGTGGAGCAACGACAACCCTCTAGCAAAGCGAATGCAATGTGTGCATCGCAATGAAGCTAAATTCAATCTCCTAAATCTGTAATTTAAATTTTAGGGTGAAGCACCCGAAGAAAAATGCAGAAATTTTAAAAAAAAATTATGTATATTTTTATATAATTTTTTTTTATTAATTTTAGGGATAAAAGAGGGTAAAAAGAGTAAGAATTTACAAAGACAACTTAACTTATTTGGTGTAATTTTTTTAAGATCATGAATGAGTTCAAACTCCATTAACCTCACTTTCTTATATATTTTTTGTTTCTCTTAGTTTTCTTCTAATAAAAATTTCTAATTAAATAACAACTTTATTGTTTTCTTCAATATATTTAAAGAAAAACATTCTTTTCTTTTTATACAGAAAAAAATTCTCTTTTTTTATAAAAAAATTTCTTAATTTTTTCCACTAAAAATGACTATTTAAATCACAAATTTAATTTTTTTTCTATATTTAAACAAAAAACTGTTTTTCATAAATACATTTAAAAGAAATTCTCGGAAAAAAAAAATTAGCACCCCTACAAAATTTTCTAGATCCATCATTATATACAATGTTGGTATATCGTGGCTAAAGGAGATATCGAAGTTCCTAAACGACTGAAGGGACAACAAAGAAGAGTTGGAAAGAATACTTGAAGGCCTATGATAATGCGTATTTTGTACAGGCGTTCTAGGTCATATTAACTTAGTTTAGGTATTACATGTTTTGGTATTAATTCCATCATATATCACTTTGGTATTCGATTCAAAATCTAAGCGTTTTTAGTACTTATTTGCATATCATAAGATCGAAGCCCGAATGGTGGACAAATGAGAGAGTAATAGAGCTAAGAAAAGCAAGGAAAGACCAAAGACAAGTGGAAAAAGAAGCCCAAATCACAGACGAGTCGAAAAAGAAGCCCAAATCACCAGTTTCATTTTGGTAGTCGAGCCATTATTTGTTCTCTTGGAATATCTTTTTATGGTAAATTTCAAACCCTATTTTGTCAGCTTCATTCTGATTCATTTCAACAACTGATCCACTCCCTTTCAAACCACCCGTTTGACCTCTCCTACAAGCAACAAGTTCTATAACCTTCCTCTTCAATTTATCTCTTCTTATAACCATCATCTAAACCTCCAGTTTTCCGCTTATTTACCACCTTTGGCGTTTCAAAGTCATTAGAATTACCACCCGCAATAGGTAAACTTTGCATTGATAATTAATACATTACATTTTAATAACAAGATAAGTTTTTCAAAACCTCATATTGAACAACATTTTCCTTGTTTTCCCTACACCATAAACCTTATCATCTGGAGTTTGTGAGAAGACAGGTTCACTTATATGATCAACGACATCGTCAACACGTTCATCGAGATACTCGATTCCAGGTTTCCTTGCGAATTCCCCATAGTTCGTAATGCACTTATTTTATTTGTTTTGTTGGACAAATGTCTTTGTCAACATAAATATATATGATCATAAAAAAACATTAATATATACAAATATATGAAAGACAATAACTTACCGTTTCCCCTTGAAAAGTAGCTACTGCCTAGTCATATTGAGCTTGACATTAAAGGCTCAATGTACCAAGAAAGGGTCTTTTGAAGGGCATTTAAAAGAACAATCAAATTTCGCAATAGTGCATGGGAAAGCTTCCATGATCCACATCTAATGTCAATAAGTAAGTATTTTTTATAATAAATGTTTATAATTTGATCCACGTCAAATGAATGCATGTGCAAAACGCTAATGGATAACCATGTAGCTCAGATACACCTCAAACAACAACAGTTTGAAAAAGTTGTCAGTATCACAAGCAAAAGACAAATGAGTACCAATAACAGTCTGTGCACATTTGAGCATAACAACTTGTTCCAATAAAAACAGTTTACCCATGATTAATTTTTCATGGAAGGCTTCGACTAAGATACAAAAGATACAAAAGGTTCGCATAAGAAACCGTCGATTTGCCAAAAAAAAATGCTTGACAGATACACCTTTTGGAGGGGGGGCATTGTATGGGATGCATGAGAGCCCTGTTAGAACATGAAATTCCAGTTAAAAGAATTGGGAAATTAGACTGTCAACTTTAAACAACGACTCCATTTCTTCTTTACACAACCTCATGAAACATTATATGATGAAATAACTGAAATTTTCCCTTCCTATTTGAGCCTTGTGCTAAAACAGATCCCAAACATTCTCATTTGAGTAGTTCAAAATCAAATGTCGACACAGTATTGCTCTACCTCTGTTATGCGATACCTCATAAGTCTAAAATAAGAACAAAGAAATTAAGTCCATGAGTAAAAACAATTGAAAAACATCAGAAAAAACAACATACAACCAATAACTGCTTATCAAATGTAGAAAATACTCACATCGAATCTACATTTATACACCTCAACATTTGTGACGATAACATATATAAGCATTAAAGAAGCTAGATAAGATGAAATCATTAATAAAAACACTAAACAACAAACATAATAATCCTAGTTTCATGATATGAAAAACGTCAATTTGCTCTAAAACAACACTAACCTTCACTTGTTCTACTTGATTCCACCATTTACGAATGAAGAATGAACATATATATGTGAAGTATACACGCTCTGGGACCAATTTTGCCTGAAAGTCGAAGGGACTCTTTTTGGGAGTGTTTAGGAACAAAATATAGTGCACGCTTGTAAAATGAAATAGTGGGACATGACAAATATCCAAACGAGGGATAATTTGGACCAAATAAGAACTGTTGGACATATACCTATTAAGGATTAACTAGTGGACAATTATCTAATTAGGGTTTAAAATATGGACTATACGCCTAATTTTCTCATACAAATATCATAGGAAAATTAGAAAATCAAATGGATCAACAAAGTCACTAAAGGAACCCAGATGAGGTGCTAGGCGTTCAGCCAAATATTATGTGAATATAGAACGCACTTTTATTTTATTTTTTTGGAAAAAAAATGAAGAGTAAGTTTATTGGCAAGAGGACTTTCGTCTATTGACAATATTAATGAAGACATATTGCAACGTAGTTCTTTTTATTTTAGAAAAATAGTTATGGTTTTGGCTCGAGAGACTATGAGGAACGGAATTCATGAACTTCATTAATCTCATTGAAATGTGATGAAAAAATGTATTTGGGATTTGTTTTTGATTTTTTTCTAAGTTTGGTGGTTTTCGACAATGTTTATGTGTTTTCCACGTTGATGTTATAGACTCGAAGAACTTCGTCGAGTATATGCTATAGCATCAGTGAACTTCACCGAGTATATGTCATAGCCTTGGCGAATTTCACCGAGTTGATGCTATTTGCTCAGGCCAGTCTTGCGACCCTCTTTCTCGATTGGAATCCCCTCCAACTCTGCCCAAATTGCACATTTACAAGCCACATTTACACACATCTTTGCAAATAAACCACTCATATCACAAGAAGAAGAACAAAACACATCAAAATCTACTCAACCCCCTCCCCCCCCCCCCCCCCCCCCCAAAAAAAAATTTTTAATGAAATTTTAGATTTTTTCATATTTGCCAAAATATTTTAAAACCCCAATTTTGAGGTTGATTATACTCAAAATTAAGGATATTTTGAGATTATATGTGATAACATACCTTTATATTGATATTGGTGTAAATTCCACCAAAAAAGGCACTAAAATAACCCAAATATGATGCACAGTTGCATTGGCTTAAATAGGGTAAAAAAAGGGTATAATTATTTAAATTTTTTCTTGCCAATAGACAAAAAGGGTGTCGCCAATATAATTTATGAAAAATGAAATATGGCTAGGTAATTTTTTCAGCTTATGCTTTGAAACTCTGATATCCACCTCTTAACCAAGGGATCGAGCCAGGAGGTATAGTATCAAAAAATGGTTTGGCTTGTGAAACCATGATTGCAAACATTGAGGGAGTCCTTGGGTCCAATTCGTCATTCAATGACTCTAATTGAGTCCTTTTCATGTGTAGTTTTGGCAGATTGGGTGTAATCAGATTCGGTCTTCATCAGTACTACAAAACAATAAGCAACTACCTACCTAAACTCTATCTGCAACACCAAAATCCAGCATGCTTAGAGTATGTCCAACAATTTTCCTAAAAAATTCTCTAAAATAGAGAACTGCAAATCATTTATTCTGAATTTTTTTTGGTTAAATTCCAACAACTTTCCCATTACAGAGTTTACCCAAAATACATATAGCTTTCTTCAAATTTAGGGAATAATCTCCATTTTTTCTACTCGTTCTCTATTTTGGAGAAGATAACGGGAACGCCATTGATCCAAAAACAATTCATATATTCTCCAAAAATTCAAAATGGAGAATCTATTAGGATTTATCTTAAGCTCATCAGGTACGTCGATAATCATTTTCAATTGAGCCATATCTTCTGCACAGTGACATTCCCCGCCGCTTTAACCACAACCCATCTAGACTCAGTAAAACTCAGCAAGACCCAGTAAGCAACACTCTCACCCGGCAGCCTGGAAAAGCGACTTGACACTGAATTGTTGTGCTTCGCTTTAGTTCTCGTAATGCGGGAAAATGGAATTGAAAGAGAAAAAAAAAAGATGATAATGAAATTTCTATATAAATTCACAAAATCATCCAAAACAAAGTTAATAGCGAAAAGTAGACGTGTGGCGCATATGCCCAATAAGATGCTAAATCGCATATTTTGAAACATTTGGTGAACTAAGACTTGAGAGCCATTTGGTTAAGATGGTTAATCAGCTCCTTCTTCGAATCCTTTCCATTTTTATAAAATAATTACGTTTGGACCCGAGACCTAATTAAAAAAACCCTAAATCAAAATATACACACTAGTGGGAGATGTGCAGTCCTAAACCGGCAACGATTGCCATGGTCGGTTGCACTAAAGGGGTCCCAAATGGAGAATGGTCTTTATACTCTTATAGTGATCCATCGAACGCTAAGAGGATCTGGAAGGCGGTGATATGGGAGAGTCAAACTTGAAGCGGTCGGCACTTGCGCAACCATCGTTCGACTCTAACATGAGTCAAGCCACTTGACACTACATCCCTTGCTTGCTTCCATTGTGCACGAGGTCGTTGAGGAAGCTGGCAAGATTTCTTGCGTTGCCACCGTTGACTTCTATGTTTACTACATAATGCAAAACTATGAAGAAGATGATGAATATTTGGGTTAATTATAGAATCAACTCATAATTCTTATAATATCAAATTGGCCCGTTTTTAAAAATAAAATTGAAAAGACTAGAGTGTAATATATTGTCATCTATCTTGTCAATGGACAAAGAACATCATGCCAATAAACATTCTCGTATTGACAATTAGCTAAAAAAAAATGTCTTACATATAAAAAATGTGATAAAAGTGGGGTGTTTGTAGGTCCAAATCTGGACCGGATTTGGACTGATTTCCCCTATTTTAAGAAGGGTGTTTTTAAATACACCGCAAATCCACCTTTACCATCACTAATTAGCACTTTTAAAAATTTAATTAACACACTTTAACCCTGCACGTCTGAATTGACGTGTAGAGTTTGAGGTGTATATAACGAAAGCGTTTTAAGAAATAACGTAGTTATTTAGAACGGACTTGACTTTATTTTTATTTTTTAAAAAAAAATCGAATCCCAGCATGCCCAAACCTGTCAGAGTGGACTTGAAAAGTTCTTTAAATCAAGACCTAGATCTAAGCTTAAGCTTACCGGCCCTAAAGTGATCCAAGTCTGGTCCGGTCAAGGAGCGGTCCATGTCTAATCTAGCCCAACCCAATTTCTAGGTCTGAACGTATTTTTACCCAGTCATTTAAGGCTCTCCACATACAATTTCCACTACAAGGCCAGGTTGGTACAAATTTAGGACTGGATAGAAACTAGACAAATTTTAGGGTCCGACACCAAAAAGACTAAAGTACAAACCTAGAAAGACATGGTTGACATTGGCAAACTACAAGTTGATTATTTTTAACGAGGTAAAGGTCAGGAAAGAGTTAGACCCAACTAAACAACCACCCAAGAATATTCTTTTGGATGTGAATAGAAAATTAACAATAGTCGAGAAATAAGAATGATGTGTGTGGCGTGTCAATCTATCCACAAATGTTTTAATTTAACCACGATTTGATTATATAGTTGATTTTTCATAGTATTGTTATCATTTTCCTTAACAAACAACACTATCGTAAGAAAGATCAATCTCCGTAAAGATCGGTAAGGCTGGGGAAAAGAATCCAAGAATATAAGATCAACACCATTCAATGGCACTTGCTTTATAAAATCTTCCCATAATGCCAACTGATTAATCCTATGGTGCGTGCTAATTAAGCTCTCAGGAAGGGGGGCCATGAATTAAGAAGAGAGGCGACTAAAATTACTTTCAAATAATTTCCTGCAAACCCTAATCCCCTACGCTGGAGTTGTAAATCATAAACAGTCACATTATCAAGTCCTCAATACCCAAAAATAAAATAAAATAAATCAGATGATGGATTGGAAACTCCACGTTAATTTATTTTTTCAAAATCAAAGATTAGAAGTACAACCCAAAAGCTGTAAAAAAATATCACAAGAAGAATCTTGACAAAATCCCCTAATCCAAATTACAGTATAATCCAAGATGATACGGTGACCCCCAAAAAAAACCAACAAAGAAAGTATCAAAAGTCACATACAGACCCCCATTTTCATGCTACAAGCACTGCGAGGGGAACGGAACAATATTAAACTACTGTACTGGTGGCTGTCCTTTGCTAACACTGGAAGCTACGTAGATATATGGACCTTGTTCAAGAGGAGAATTAGACGTGCATCTTAATCTATAGGGCAAATTAAAACGAAACGAAAAGGACCTCTTTTGTACCTGAAAAGTGACAAGTTGAAACGCCATTTCTTGTGTTGGTAAACAGAGAACTCGTGATCTCAAGATTGACACGCGAGCGTATATAGCACATGGGCACCCAATGATCCATTTTCTGGGTTGAAGTCTAAGCTTTATGACTCGTCCTTATCATTCTCTTCAGTGCTGCAAGCCAGTACTGACACTCATCCCAATCACTCGTTGTAAGTTGAACCTGAACAGACAATAAACAGAAACTTTCATTTCACCGTCCCAGAGGTATGAAGATAGAATCCATGCCAGAATGTTTACCTGGGATTGCATTGCACTATGGAAATCGCCCTTATCTAAATGGTCACAGAGCTGAAGAAGTTTCTGGATTACACTGCTGGATATCTGCCCTTTGTTAAGACTGTCGAACAAAGAACCTATTCTCCTCGAGTTATCTTCCAATTCCTTCTTCCTGGCAGGGGCATTTCCAACTTGCGCCACGGTCCCATGGAATAGTCTTGTCAACGTTACAATAATAGGCTTTTGCTCAGCTGCGAGAAAATTCAAAGCAAAAAGAGAATGCTTCAGGCACTCAACTACAAGGAATCCCAAAGGGCATACCAACATATTTGTAACCAACAACAGAAATTAAATATGCAAAACCACACACCAGTGCCAGATCTGCATGCAAAAGAAAGGAAACAACATACCTATGACTCAACAGTCAGGAGTGATCAGATAACCTATAAACTACATCTTGCTTCTGCTAGGACCCAATTAAAAAGACACTAAAGAAGGATGGAAGTCACTGAATACAAAAGCCAATCATTTGTGGTAAATGATTTTTCTTAGAAAACAGCCAGTTGAGGTTTTGAAAAAATTATGCAGAATAATGATCTTATATACTGCTATTGTATGTAATGTAAAAAATGAGATCGCTTCCAAATAAAAGTTGCAGGATGATCGACAATGGCTGAGTCTACCAAAAGCAAGAATTTTTGTATTTTTTGTCTTGAGCTCTTACGGGCAGTGGAGCAATTAAAACAGAGTAAACAAAAATGTCTCACTTGAAGCTAGTATCACACAAATGGTATTTATGCAACACCATCCACATAAATGGTCAAGTCAAAGCCAAGATAACGTAAGCAGTTGTTTTTAACATCCAGGTAATATCAGGGGAATAGAGTTTGGAGAACAAACTCTTTATTACCCCACTGAGGAAACAAGTGCATTTATAGATTGAAGGAGATCATCTACTAACAAGAAATAAGAGAAACCAGCCAAAAATTACTGCAGCATAAAGGTTATGGAACAAGGAGCATAAAAATTCAGAAGTAACCATCAGAAACAAAAGTGTAAATACCAGGTACTCTAGAAGTATCAGCTGTCTGCACTGTTGGTGGAGGAGCTGCAGGTGCAACAGCTGGTTGTACTGGTGCGGGATGGGCAGGACCCGAGGGTTGTGTAGAGTTAATCCCAGGCTTAAATGAACCGACTTCAGGACCAGGCATAAATCCCCTTCCTGGAGGAGGAGGGACATGGCCCACAGCAGAGGGCATTGTTGGGCCGGGAATAGGAACGGTTGGAGGTGCCACAGGCCCAGATGAAGTCCGTGATGAACCTGGTAGATATGTACCATTTCCTGCTCCCTGAATTAGATGTGCAAGGATATAATAGTCAGAGGCTTTGTAACAAACATGAAATGGCCAGATTAATAAATGTAGTGGAGATGTTATACAGACAGGATATAAGTGAGATGCCAATGTAGTTGGCTGCTGGTACTGATCAGCATTCTTCAACACTGGTGGGGGTGCAGGCATAAAGGGCTTTGCTGCAGGCTGAGGGACAACAGGTGGTGGTGCAAAGTTGTGCTGGTCAAGAAAAGCAGGGGGGAAAACCAATTAAGAGAGAAAAAATAAAAATGAAATGAGAGGATAATGAACTTAGTTTTTGATCCGCTTCATAAGAGAAACATAAAAATTGAAAATTACATTTGTTAACACAAAAAACCCAAATATCCATTTGTATAATTTAAAAGCCTTGATTTCACCAACAATCCTTTATTTTCTCCAGCTTTTTTGAAAGGGGAGGTGAGAAGTTGCACTTGAAAGGAGTATGGATTACCATAAAAATATGTATATTGACAGAAAATAATACCTAGAAAAATGTATTATTACAGTTTATACCCTCCAAAGATCATGATACAGCAACTTTTGGGCAGTGAATAAAAGGTGCCCCCAGACATAAGCCTGAAAGGGACATGAAGACCCTTTCTTTAAGCCTCAAGTTAAGCGCGTCGTTAGCTTGAGGCAATGCTGTGGATTTATTTTTATTTTTTTTAAAAAAAAAACCATGATACAGCAACTTTTGGGCAGTGAATAAAAGTTGCCCCCAGACATGAGCCTGAAAGGGACATGAAGACCCTTTCTTTAAGACTCAAGTTAAGTGCATCATTAGCTTGAGGCAATGCCGTGGATTTAATTTTTTTTTTTTAAAACCTTCCATTATATTTACATGAGATATTTCACATTAAAACCTAACCAACCCCATAAAAATCTGGTTTACAATCCTTACAACTAGTTGTTTAAAAACACACAACTAAAAGAAACCAAAGGCTAGACTAGAGGGAGCAATGACCAAAATTCAATAAGCCAGCTAAGGCAAGACCTCTCTAGCAAGAAGCCAACTATCTTTTTATTGAGAGATGTGAAGACCGAAAATTCCACATCGAATATATGAACTAAAAAAGCATAGTATATGAGTAGGTAGGCTCTCTAAAAAGAGAATGAGATGCTAGACCAATTGCCAAAAATAAAGTGAATCGATAGCTCTAATTTTAGCTACTTCTATATTTGTTTTATTGCACTTCCTACTTTACCTCTGTTTGATCCTCGCACTCATTTTTCCGTCCTCCTGGGTCTTTCGGAAACACTCCCCCAACTAGTTTGGGGAAAGAGTGTGTACATCCTGACCCAGAACCCGCTTGATTGTGGGAAATACTGGGTTGTTATTGTTGTTGGATAGCTCTAAAATGGTAATCACATGCTTTATTATAGGAGGGAATTCTCACAGCCACCTATGGCTGCCAATGACTCAAGCCTCATTTTCTCACAACCTCACATGAGAATATAAGGGCATTTGATTGTAACAAATACTCAAAACCCCTAGCACCAACACTTTCCTTATACTAACCCCACATACAACATCCCAACTAATTCTAATCCATGTGCGTAACAGCATCTCACCCCCTCACATGTGTTGGGAAATACAGAGTATATAACTTTTTTGTACCTCAAATTTTTTTCTTTATTTGTGGCATTTACAATCAGAACACCCAAAAAACTGTCATTGAGAATTTTATAAGGGCATTTGATTGTAACAAATACTCAAAACCCCTAGCGCCAACACTTTCCTTATACTAACCCCACATACAACATCCCAACTAATTCTAATCCATGTGCGTAACAGCATCTCACCCCCTCACATGTGTTAGGAAATACAGAGTATTAACTTTTTTGTACCTCAAAAAAATTTTCTTTATTTGTGGCATTTACAATCAGAACACCCAAAAAACTGTCATTGAGAATTTCCACTTCCTGATCATCTTCTACTCCTGAATAAATGGCAGGATCCAAATTATTTATAAAATCAGTTTATCTAATCTCCGTATAATAGATTAAGAATCCCGTTTTCGGAAAGATTCCACTAGATTTCATTGTTATCCATATTTAACATAAAATTATAACATTTATATTTCCTAAAACATGAGTCTTAACCTATGCCCCAAAGGGCATAGGTTAGAAAGACCATCATAAAATAAATAGATTATCCTTCAAATATGCACCAACAGAGATATATGTTGATATCAACCCAGTTTTGAAGGTTAACAGGCACCCAAACATGAATTACTTGATTGAAAGGAGCAATATTGATGAAAAAATAGATGCTAAAATCCAGTTTTATATATTTACTAATATCATTAAAACAAGCCATTTCCCTCATTAAAAAGAAAAAAATCATAAATACCTGAGGAACTTGAGGCGTTTGAGATGGGAAAAACATTTGTTGTTGTGACGGTGCTGGTTGATATGGAGTAGACGGAGCATAGTTTCTTGCATATTGTTGATAGTTATCAGAATATGAGTTAGGAGGTACATATTGCGAAGATTGTGACTGTGGCAACTGGGCCTGTGACATAACCTAGTGTAAATCAAGGATTCGATGCAAGACATTAAGGAAAGTATCTGCAAGATAATTTCTTCCACAAAAAAGAATAGCAAAGCAAGGGAAGATCATCAGTAAGATATTAGAAGAAACAAACTTGGTAATGATGTTGAGAATCTTCAGCTAGTAGATAATTTGGTTGATGGGCCATATCCACAGCTCCTGTATGTTCTACTGTTTCCTCCTTCACTGAAAAAGCGCAAGTTGCAGATGAAGAATGGTTATAAATTATCACAAGAGAGCACGCCCAATACAAATGAATCATAGAACTAATTTACGAAGGCATTGGGTTAATTTGGTAACACGGCTCATGAGGTAGCTGAAGCCGATAGATTATGTGTTATAAACATGTGTTAAATATTAAATTAAACTATTCATAAGCTAGTAAGGTGTTGGTAACTCTAGCAGTTAGGATAGCCGATGAAATAATAGATTTGTGAATGTAAAAAGGAAAGTTATGAAAAGCTTGGGGTGAGTAGCCATAGAAAATCTATTTCCAAAAGCTAATTAAACTAAAATCTTATTTTTTATCTCATTAAAATCCATACTCCCTCCGTTAATTACAACTTGTCATTTGAAAAAGTAAATTTTGTTAAGAAAAACTTGTCATTATAGGTATTTTGTCATCCACTTTACGAAATTGCCCTTGTAATGATTAGATAGTTGAAAGTAAAAAAGTAGAGTAATAATTAGGGTTATAAGTGTATTTATGTTTGTTTTCTTAATAAGTGTGTAGATTTTTAAAATGACAAGTTTTAATTAACCGATGGAGTATATATAATATTAAAATCAAAAGCTCTGAAAAGCTACTTGCATTACCAAAAGGAGCCAAATATATACTCATAACAATTGTCCATGGAGAACAAGAGAAAAAAAGATAAATCAAGACTGTCCTACAGCATACAGAAGAAGAACACTTGATAACCCCGCACACAGAGAAACTGGATTTAGGTAACCCAAATAAATGAACATATAGGATAGAGTGCAAAGGCGTATCTAAGATGCATCAGCAACATTATTTCAATTTTCAACCCACAACCATTAGGAAATTGCCTACAAGGCTCTGTGCATCGTAGGATGCATCTTATGGCAGATAAAAGCTCAAGTGATGTGTGCAAATATGACCCATTGGTTAATCTTTTTCAAATAGTCAACAAAATAAAAGAACGTATAGGATAGAGTGCAAGGGATATCTAATACTATGCATCAGCAACATCATTTCAACCCACAACTGTTGCATAATTGTCTCCACGGCTCTGTGCGTGGTAGGATACATCTTATGGCCTATAAAAACCCTAGTGATGTGAGCAATTGACTAACTGCTTAATCTTTTTTAAATAGCCAACATCAGTAAATAAGTTATACTCCAACCTCAAAATAATGAACCTGCCTATTAAAATGCATTGCCACATTGAACTGAAATGAAATATATCATTCAATTGAGTTGGTAAATAGTACGTAGCACTCAATTTCTCTTCAGTTTTATCATGAATTAAGAAAGTATTAAAAAATACAAAGGGCCAATAACTATAATCGAAAGGGTGCAAATTAAGTTGCCAGCAATATTAGTCAACTGTAATGAACTAAAACCACATGGTATACATTGAAAAAAAAAGATATAAAAGAGAATAAAACCTGATTCTGTTGACAGGGAAATACGATCTCTCAAAATCAGAAGCTCAGGAGATAAATCCTCCCCCAAAAGTTTCAAGAAGTCCATAGCTGTGGATAAAAGACCTTGACTAGCCAAAATTTCAGCATATTTCTCAACTAGTTTGAACAGAGCAGCACTGAAACCCTTTTGCCCAGTTGCTAGAGCAAAAACAATTGTCTTTTCCATCAAATCCTGGTTAAGCAGAAGATTTTAAAAATTTTATTTTTATCAAGTTTCTTTATTGAGATTTGTATGGTGCAAGATCTGTTCACAATCTGATATGCTGCTTACCTGAAGATGATCAGCATAACTTTTTCCCTCAGAATCCCCTGATAGACCCCATGACCAGATCTCCACTGTCTTGTCAATGTTCCCAGCACATATATAGCACACTGTTGCGGCTAACATATTACCAGCAGCCGAGAGTTTTGAAGCAAGTGCATCACAAAGGCTAGTCCATTCTTCCCTCTGAGCAAACTGAGAAAAGTGCATAAAAGAGAAATAAGCTGTGAATAGAATGATCTTATCAAGCATAAGGAGCATGTCATACTCTAAAAAATGTAAAATAAAAACATAACCCTGAAAAGTAAAAGGCTAACAGAAAAAGACAAACTTTACGGTTAAAGTCTCAATTTATATGTGGAAGGACAGACTGCCAAAGTGCCCTCCTTGGCATTATGTAAAAAGTCAAGTAAATAAAAGTACAAGAAACCAAAACTGTAAACAATGCCATCCATTATTACAGCATCAAGTCATACTTGTATTCAATGTGTACAGACAACTGAATGCAATGAAGAAAAATAATTAAACCAACACAGTCATCACGGGTCATAAAAATCCTTCTGTATGGAGACATCACTCAACAAAGGAAAGGATACCGCTACAACCCTTTAGTAAATTGCAAAAGACCATGCTCTAGGTAATCCCTTTCCATAAGCACCAAAAGAATTAAGGGCAACTCAGCAGAGAAGATAAACCAAACCTAATGTCATTTAGAGACATCTCGGATTCATCAAACAAGTATATATTATTGTTATTGTTATTGCTATTTTTTTTGCTATTATTATTATTATTACTATTCACTAGAAGCCTCTTCTGTACAAACAAGTGCTTGCAAAAAATATAATGATGACATATGAGAGCTGTATAATAATTATGACAAGCACTTGACATATTATGTTTAGCAATTATCCAGTCGCACTTACTAGGACAAAACTGAATAAACTAACTAAATAGCTGAATTTCTTTCCAGCAATCACAGACATCTCATTTACAAAATATCAATTTCCGATAAAAGAACAAATATTTTCATAAAAAAAAAAAAAAAACTTACTGTACAAAGAAGTGCAAGAGTCTCCTTCCAGGACTTTAGAGGTCTGGTATTTACAAGGGCCATAAGATCATGATTTACCATAGCAGATACAACCTACAACACCGGATAATAAATCCCTCATAACCAAAAGATTATATCAAACCAGTTTGCATTGTAAAATAAAAACATGGAAAGAAAAAGGTAGCAAACCAGTATTTCATACCTTTAAGTATGGGGAATTGCTCTTCTTAAGGTACTCATCACGAGTGGTTTCCCACAAAGACAGGCCACCAACATGAGCAATAACCAAAGCATCAGCCATCCTGTTTGCAGCTATGCATTGTGCAACGGCCCCCTTGTAGTCTCCTACTACCAATGCACCCTGAACAGCATCAACAAATGCTGGATCTATACTCTCCTCTTGTGCATCATAATCTAATTGCACATCATCCTCAGCAAGAAGAGTTTCTTTGGCAGCAAAATGATTTTCTGAGCTTGACACCGGAGTATCAGCCTTTGGGCTGGGAAGATTGTTAAAAAAGTCTTCACCGTTATCATGAGAAAAAATAGCAGTTTCCCCTGAGTGGTCTGCTTTCTCAGCTACATTTTCTTCGATAGCAGGAGTGTTTACATGCTGGACCACATCCTCCTGGATGGTATCGTTCACTTCATCAGGTGGCAGACTAAAACCCAAATGAGTGAGCAACTTTGTCCTTGCAGTTCCGTCATCCTCGAACATGACTTTCAAAATTCCCCATGTCTCTCTATCATCCTCTGACCTGCTTGACAGTCATAACAGGAGCCTGAGGAATCAGAAAATAAATCAGACAAATAATCATAAAGCAGCTTCTGTGGGCAGCACATACTCAGATTCTTGTTCTTTTCTTTCACAGACAGTTCTAAGCGATGCCCTCTCTCCATTCTGTATCGCAGCTTGAAATTCTGTCGCACGAGTGACCAAACTGTCTTCAATGACTACATTATGTACATAAACCTGTCGGAAATATGGAATTGTCAAAAAGAAGTTGTGAAATTCAAAAACAATTATGTCAGAGAAACCAAGGCCTACCTCTGAAACACCCGCTCCTCCCTGAGCACCTGTAGCAGGCAACCTTGAGTGAAATGAAACGAGCTTCCCTCCAAAGCCAAAGCACACACCAGCTGGTCGCGTATACCATTTTGGCGCTCTAAGAGGAGCTGCAGTTATAATGATGCCATATGAGAGTTGTATTCATTTCAAGTTTATAATTCTGGCAGAACAGTGGGACCACTGCTTTCAAGAACCTTACCTGCACCAAAATCAGTTTCCCCAACACCATAGCGACTGCAAGCCTATGTAAACACATTTAAATGAGAACAAATCAAAGAGTTAGGTCATGACGAATAATTGACATCTACGAATAACTGAAATCAATTCCCACTTTTTATTTAGTAAAGGGGTTCATTTCCAGAATTATGACAGCATCATAGAGATGAAATCAGGAAGACACTTTTTCACTGTTCAGTGCAGTTTCTAAACTAGGTATTCTCCGATCCGTCAACTGCTAACCAAAACTTATGCTACTTCAATCTCATGCTGCTTAATAGGTGCCTCTGCTTAGGACCTTTTTTGAAGTAGTCTGCTCAAATATCTTTTCCTGAAATTATGACACCATTAGCTCCCCTTTTGTTCCTACCATGCACAAATACGAGCTCCCTTATGACCTCGGGCCACCTTTCGAATTTTTCAACACAGGTGGTAGGAAGCTGAGCAAGACACATACTTATAAAACATACATGAAATGATTAAGCAACTAAAGGAACAAAATATCTATCACTATGAGAAAGAAAAAACACTAAAAGCCATTCAAAGCAAAAATAAATTTCAAAACAAGAATATTTGGCAAAAAGGAATAGAAAAGTTATGCCTCGATATTATGCAGTCCAATTTTTCCATCAAAAGAAGATGCTGAAATCACTCCGGGTATTTTTGGGTACCAATGTACATCGAAATTCCAGTTGGTGCCTGCTGGCAGTTCACATACAATCTGTAGAATCCAAAGAAGCATCAGGTCAATAACTAATGCCTACTTGGGAGATTTAATGAATAGGAGCACAAAGGATGGGGAAGTTTTCCAAGATTGAGTTTAAATACCTCTCCGGTTAAAGTGTCCCAGCATATTGTGCGGTTATCTTTGGCACAAGTAAGCAAATAGGAGCTGTCAACAGGGCACCATGACATTGAAATAACTCCTAGTTTAAGAGAGCAGATAGAAAGATATGAAGAGTTCAGCATTACTCTAGTCATGAAATCCAAACTTAAGTGAAAAACAAATTGAACCCGTAATTATCAAAGGAGCTGCATATAAGCCACATCCTGAGCCAATTTTTCTTCATCTTGAGCAAGGAACAGAAACTTCAACCAAAGACGCAAATCACGCGTACACAGAGGCAATAATAATCTAGAGATTGTATAAGGATGAAGTTCTATCCAATTCCATCCATTACACCAATATATATAATTACATATCAAACATCGGTAATATTAACTGTTACTTTTTATCAAATTTTGGAGATATTGTTTGTTATTATAACTTAAATTTGCATTACATGTGTATAAGAGGTAGGAAATCATTAAAACTTAAAACTTTTGTATTATAAGTAAAATAAATAGATAAATCTGTAATTCACACAAAAAGTTCATACCCACCCACTTGTCAATAATTGTGAGTGACATGGGGCAAGTTAGAGTAGAGGCATGATTAGCTAAAGGTTGGAGGTTGATAGGATTAGCAGGTCACATGATGGGGAAGGTCTACCCATTAGTCACCCAACACGACCTTTGCCAACCTTCTTAGGTACCATTTTAGAAAAAATTGCGCTAATGATTAACTAGGTTGTTGAGTCCAAAAACTTCCAAGGTCAAACTTGGTGCCTTTATCAATTAAAAAAAATCTAAATACATCTTCAGCCATAATAGTAAAGCAGTTGAAGACGCAAACATTAATCAAGAGCCTCATGGCAAACACAAAATTATGAGCAGGCATGGGTAGAAATCATGAAATGGCGAGGAAAACAGTAAAATTTATGAAAATTTAAATTATTGAATGGGCAATATGTGGTACATAATTCAGTACAAGGCAAGTAAAGTAAGTCTACTAATTAAAGTGTGTTAAAAAACGCTAGGCAAGTAAGTCTAGTGCCTAGGCAGCTGCCTAGACCCACCTAGGTGTAGGAAGTGAGTGGTCGTCAAGTGCCTAGGCGGCCACATAGCCGATTTTAGAACTAATAATGTTTATGTTGGAGTGACTAATTGCAGAGAAGAGAAATTAGCAGTGCTCACATATATCAAATTTGACAAACCCAAAAAAAAAAAAAAAAAAAATTAGATACAAAATATATGGATTTTTGTTTATCAATGAAATAATCTCAAATTCACACTTTGGCAACTGATTGATGGATTGTTTTTCAGATACCAACTACAGTATCTAACATAGAGTATGACAATCTCGCTCTTATTAACTGAGATTATACTGAACTTTGTTTATACGTGAGTGACCTGTATTCACCACCCAAATCCTACACATCTCGTTTTTGGGACCTTTTGACTCAACCAACCAAAGACTATTTCTTGTGTTTGAATTTTTTAGCTTTGTTTCTAGATGATCATGATCACCCACTTCCTATTTGTTACTTTTTGCTAGGATTTGTACTTCTGTCTTGTCGACTTGATCAAAGTTTCTGTAACCCGTCGCTTGTCATGTTTAGATCTTGTACTTTTTAAGGTAAAATATATTAAACAGAAATAGGTACCAACTACATCCAACAATGACTAGCCTTACCTACCATTACTTCCGTTTTGGTCATAGACACAAGTAATTCAGATTTTATCTATGAGCAGTACTGACCATTCGGAATTGACTTTTCTGTAGCATTTCGGTGGCATATTTTGTTCAAAACATTTTAAAGACCGTTGACGGACTTTATGCTCCTATTTTCTAGATTAATTTATTATCTAGGCTGCTGGTCTACTGCATTTATTAGGTTTACTTTTACTTCTGTTTGTAAGCTTTGGGATTCCCAATCTCCCTGAATTTATTCACTAGTCTCCCCATGGAATAATACATAGCAGAATTATTTTCTCTTTTGTCTTTTCCACTTGTCTCACAAAGACAACTGAACATGCATAGAGGAAGATTACATACCTTTGGTGTGTCCTACAAATTCTTTTACAGGAGACATGGTATTCCTCATGTCCCAAAGCTGGAATGAAAACAATCATTTGAATCAAATCACAACAAAAACATCTCCAGAAGCCCAGAAAGTATTTAAAGATAGTGATTACCCTAATTGAAGGAGAATTATCATCATCGGAAGCAATAACAAGCTGAGTTGCTAAATCAGGATTCCACTGAAAAACAGAGCATCGCCTTCTATTTGAATCCTGCAAGCTGTCATTTGCCAATAACTAGGTCAAGCATCATATCAGAAAGGATCATGTAGCTAGTAATTAAGTACGCGGATTATGGTTCAGACCTTAGAACTGGCTTCTGCTTTTTCAGATCCCATACCACTGGAATGCATTATAAGATATAAGTGCTATGATTAATTAAGATTTATAGTAAATTCTTGAAATAGTAGAAGTCACACATACCAACTGTCCCATTGTATGAAGCAGATGCTACAATGTGTTGCACCTTGCTATTCCAAGATACATATGATATTTCACCCTGAGCAGCAGACCCACTGCCCTGCATGAAAATTCACATACACTGTGAACAAAGCATATGATATGATAAGGAGGCAGGAGAAAATGTAGCCAGTACTGAATACTAATTCAAAACATCTTCATATAACAAATTTCCAAACATAGCAAAACAGGGGAACAATCCAGTTCCAAAGGAGAACCAATAATGCAAAAAGATCAATAAACACATATACATAACGTAATAAGCTTTCCAATGCAGGTATAAAGTTTGCTGCCTACAAGTCTACTCTACAGCAAATGCTCTGCTTCATATATGACCAAAAAGTAAAGGAAAAAATGTCAGAACTTGCAACGCAACATTAGCTCCTCCAAAACTCCCATCTTTACAGCATATACCAGACGAAGAACTGCATTCCACTTGCAGCAAATCAATGGGCAAGGACAACTATTCTTAGTGCTCAGAGGTGGCATTGCAAGGAAACCCATGACTTGTCAATATTTTTGAAGAGAAGGAATATGAAGACTTATCAGTGGCAGAATCAAAGCTCAGTATATATATATAAAAGGTGAACAAACTTATGTATGGTCTTGTTCACCTTGTATCCTCAGGGTCTCGTCATACATTGATCATTTCTACTTGACGGGATTGTCAAATTCGTATATAAACAAACTCATTAAAATAATTCCAATGCCAAATTGCTAATGAGAGGAAAATAAAAACTTGGTGATTGTCATATAGATACATTTTGGTCACAAATTTATGGTTCACTTAAATAAATTCATAATTCGGCCATATCCCCGTTAATGGAGCCTCAAGTCTTGTCCTCCTTTTGATGCGGCTTTCATTCTGCCTTCCTCTTTGGGATAGGCTTTGCTCTTTTGTCCAGCTGCCCATTAGTGATCACCTGCTAGTTTGGCACTATTCCTATTTGTTACTACGCCTAAATAAACCAGATTCAGAAGCAAAACTATAACAGGCACCAGCAGTCCAACTGCAGCATCCCTCCTGCCACGCTCTTAATATAAAAGGTAATAACAAACTTGGATGGACCCTTAGCACTTCACCTATAGCACATATGAATTCGTGAATTCAAAATGCCAGAAGTGCCGATTTTAAATACCAACCTGGATATCAACTTCTGTAAGGTTATGCTTGATATTCAAGATTACAAGCATGTTTAGGGCATCGCAGGTATCGGGGGGGGGGGGGGGGGGGGGGGAAGGCTTGAGAAAACTGATATCATCTCACATGCCCCAGTATTCAACTTCTCTTGCATTTGGACAACAAGCTTAACTAGGAGCTCTAGCCATTTAAGAGCTCAAGCTTAAATGCTCAACGCGCTTATTTTTCCTTGGGAACAAAGTTCCTAGAAATGTTGCAGCTCCAAAAATAAAATAGGAAGAAGTAAAACTAAACACAAGCAATCAAAAGAATGTGAGGCAGGCAAGGCATATTGTATATTAACATTCAGAAGCTCGAGCATGCTTGAAAAGTTTTGCACCATCAAACCACAAGGTCTACAACCACAAATGAACTAAAAAGAAAATCATGGATACATACCTTAAGAGGAGGAAAGTGGGAAGGCTCAGCTGGTTTAGCCAGATCCCAAATGCAGATTTCACCATCATCAGCCCCAGAAGCAAGCATATGTGGAGTGAAGGAATTAAATTCAAGACCACGTACCTAAACTCAAAGTATAAGGGTAGCAGAGTGTAACTAATTTTGAGAAACAAGTGGAATGTTCAGTTCAGAAGCTTAAAAAAGATAAATAGAAAAACATACAGGCCCTTTATGCCTTGAAAGCTGTCCAACAAGAGGATTAACACTTGATTCTGATCTGAAATATTGGGAGGAAAAAAAAACATAACAAGATTAAATTTATAATGTTTTTGCATATGCTATTCAAAATATACATGGTATAGTTATACAGTTATACTCCTTGGGAAACAAACTTTCTGCTGACAAATCAACCAAATATTGGACATAATTTTGCTTCGAATGAACAGAACAAAGAAACTTCAGAGTAGCTTGTGAGATAATTTTCTTGAACAGGCCAGCCTTTGCAGGGTCAAAGCACAAAATAAAAAGAAACTGTAAGGGCAGAGTGATACTAACAGCCAACTTTTTCAGACAGTGAACTCTTCGATCCCATGCAATGATAATACATAGTTGAGACTTGCGATATAATTCATAAATTATATCACCAATATCACTTACTGAATCCTAAAAGTTAAAACAAACTACAATCAAGTAACCGAAGCAAAGATAGTACCACAATGATTAATGAGTCAAACTAAGTAGCTAACAGAAAAATGCATCTCACATCACAGGGATGAAGCAATTCTAGTCTCCTAAGAGTCAACTCCGAAAATCTGATCACTCCATATAGATCTAAATTGATCAACAATGAGTAATTTCCTCCACATTGGGATCCAGTATTCACACTACCTTGCGTCTACAATGCAAAAATCGATCCAAAAGAGAAAAGTGAGAAATAAAGAGATTAACAGTTGAAATCGGGGGTAGAACTTAGAAGAGTACCCTATCATAGTGGCAGGGTTCCAAATACCGATAGTACCATCGAGAAGACCACCAGCGATGAGTCCAAGGCTGAATTCCTCGGAATTGGAGGCGCTCTTACCCCAGGACAGCCGATTGAAGCGCTCGGAGCTCGTGGACTGGCCAATAAGAGGAAGCTCGGAGTCATCGGACTGGAAGTCAAGCTTGAATATCTCAAGAAAAGCCGAAGTGCTGAACGACAGATCCACCGCTCCGGCCATGGTTCCAGCCGCCAAGTACGGAGCGTCAGGCGAGAGCGCCACCGACGCCGATCGGCCAACGCTCTTAAAGGACGTCATGGATCTGTGTGATCTTCAGTACCAGTGCCCGAGCAGATCTGAGAGAACGGATCTAGCAGGGGTTTGGGAACTTGATCGAACTAGGGATCGCGAATCCCCAACAGCAATTGGAATTGGAAATAGAAATGGAATTGCAATTGCAAGTATAGAGAAAGAGAGGGGTTTGGTAAAGAAGGAGATCGGAGAGAAAGAGAAAGAGGTTTGAAGGTGGGAGGAAGAAAGGATGGATGGGGGAGAGGAAGATGGTGTAATGGTGCGACAGAAGCGTTTCCTTTCTTCGTCTAATCGCCTCTGTCTTCCCCTTCGGCTTTGGGGATTATTTTTTTCCATTTTTCGGGTTTTAGACCATCCGCAACCATGGGAAATCTTTTTTCCCTTTTTTTTTCATCTTCCTATCACAATTTTACTGAAAAGACTCGAATTAAAGAAGGCATTTATTTTTAGTGGGACCCGGAAATATACACAGTGTGGCCTTCAATACTCCCAACGGGCTTACCTAACCCGTACCAAAATAATCGGTACGGCCCAACCTGTGCCGCGGGAATAATTGGATTACATTGCGTTGATGGATTATTCCCTTATCGAGGTTTTCTCAAATGAATTGGGAATCAATCACTTACATGCCGTTGTTGGCTGGCTTAGGGACCAACGGCAACAAACTATTGATTCTTACTTCGGGCTTTCAAAAGGCAAAGTTAGGTTTATGTCCGCGGAAAAGATCATTTTCCTGAAAAAGACTTCCTCGCGTGTCCTGCTTTCTCTCTTCCTCTTTTATTCACTCTTCTCAAGATACTTGGTCTAGGTCCGCTTGTTTTTCCCTCCTCTTGTCGTCCAAAAAGTCTTTCCCTAGTATGTTAGTTTTTGTTTTTATAGGCGACGGGTGATCTTCTGACAACTCGCTACGTGGGGTTTGTAGTTTGACATGTGTCCAACTCGTGGGGTGTGGGCATGTCAGACATGTGCCTCTCTTTTTCATCCGCGGATGATATGGCTTTTGTGAGTTTATAGTTTCCTGTTTGGATGCTCATCCGCGGATGATCTTTACAATCCGTCTGAGGCGACTCTTGTGATGATTTTTACTATTTTTCGCCTGTTGCTGTGACTTATTTTTATTTTTTATGCTTATCCAAATGTTTTTTATTGTTGGTTTCATCACAACTCCTCGGGCTGGGTCGATTCCCTTGGGAATTGACGCGGGCCGACGAAGAATTTTTTAGAAAACATCTGATTTCCTGTGGTTGTTTCAATTTTGCTCTCATCTGCGATGATGGGCTTTTTTGCTTCTTTGTGTTTGGCCCATTTAGGGCCCATTAGGTCCATTTCCGTCTGGAAGTTCGATCGTCGGTAATTTTCTATAAGTTACCTCGTTCCGTTCTTTTCACCTCACATTTGTCTTCTTCTGTTCTTTCAAAGATTTTTTGTTCTTATCTACAGCTTGGTTTTCCGGCGGCGGTCTTAGGTTTCCGACTAGGGTTCGTTTGAAGTTTCCGGCGAGGTTCTTCAGAAATTCAAGGTATTTCTTCTTGTTTCAAGTTGTTTTCCCTGGTTTTCTTTTCAATTCCTCAATTTTCTTTTCAATTCCTCGATTTTCTTGATGGGTAGATCGAGAATTAGGGTGCGACTTTGTCTCTAAATGTGTTTTTTATTGAGGTTTCGTTTTGCGTGAGTAAATCTTCATACAATTTTCTCTAGTTTCTTTGGGAATGGCTAATCTCAGCGGAGAGCATGATGTGTTGGACGATTTTGAGAGAGAAGAAGGGTGGAAAGGTGACGTCGCTTCGTCTTCTCAACCGCGTCAACTTCAAGAGATTCTCTCCTCTTCCTCTGAGAGCTCTTCTTCTAGCTCTAGTGGTACTTCGTCAGGGTCATCTTCCGCCACATCCACATCGACTCCAAATCGGGTTGGTCCTACGGGCAGCCCTATTAAGGTGAGAAGGCGTCGGAAGCGTACTGACCCTGGTTACTATTCTTCTCCTTACACAGTTTCTTCTTCTCCGAAGGGATGCGCGGGAGATGAGAATTTTGAAGATGGGGGTGAATCTGGTGCTTGTTCTACCATGGACGTGGGTCTTTCTTCTACTTCTCACCCTGTGGACGCGGATCAAGAGGTTGAAAATGTTTGGATTCCTTACGAGGCTTCCCCTATTGGTGTAGCGGAAACTCCGAAAAAGATCTGATCCAAAGAAAATTTGAATGACTTGAATACCCCAGTGTATGACCTAAGAGATTTAGACACTTGTCTCTTTCTTGGAGATTTTAAGCCTCTGCCGCCTCCGTCCGACCGTCCATTAGTTGTAGCTGACAGGATTTACCCATGGAGATCTCATGTGGAGGAGCTGAGGGGATGTACCACTTTATTAGGATTGGCTGATCTTGACGCCATCTCTCGAATTTTTCCATGGCCCGCGGGACTAGAGTTTTGCCTTCCTGAGGAGGGGGGAGATTGCTTGGATGCTTATGAGGATTGTCTGGTTGTTTACGCGGCCAGCTTGTCTCAGGGTTTCCGACGTCCCTTACATCCCTTTTTCTCGGAGTTCTTGAGTGAATACAACTTAAGCCCTGCTCAGATTGTTCTGAATGGTTGGATGTTTTTCACCAGCTTTATTATGAGGTGCAAGGAGATCGGGGTTACTCCTTCTTTGAAGTTGATATTTAGTATTTTTTCATTGAAAAAGGGAACCCAGGACCCGAGATTTTATCAGTGCAACTCCAACTATGGATACATGGAGAGGCTATCTAGCAAACCTAATTGGAAATATAAGTGGTTTCTGAACCGCGACAACTCTGGAAATGGTTTCAATTGCCGGACCGTCCCAGGGCGTTTCTGCTCCGTGAAAAAACCAATTGTTTCCAATCTTCCTGAGTTTAAACAATCGTTTTCTCATACACCTAGGTTTCCCTGGGATAAAATGCTCTCCGCGTTCCGGCTTGAGATGGCTGGTTTGAGTTTGCCTCATCCGCGACTAGGTGGCTCCTTTTGTTTTATTGTTTCTTTGGGCGTTTAGATTTGTGCCCCCTGTTTTGTCTTATTTTGATGGTTTATTTATCTTTGGATGTTTTTGTATTCAAATACGATGGATTTGGATTCTCTTTTGAATCGTCACAAAGCAAGATCTGAGTTCAGAGATCCGTGATCCCCCTGCTCCTCCCTCAGTTCCTAAGGTGGCCCCGACCACTGATATAATCATAGCTGGAGAAACTGGCGCTCTGGTAGGGTCCTCTTCATTAGCTCTTGTGTCTCGGGCGAAACGCGTTCGTGTATCTGACCCTGAGACTTCCAAGAAGAGAAAAGTTAGCGTGGTTATTGAATCGTCTGCCGCGGATGAAACGGGGCTCTTTCTTGAGGGTGAAGCAACTCTTCGCGAGTTTCCCATCCCAGGTTTTGATATAGTTGACCTGCGAGGTCTCGCCTTTCCATCCAAGAAACGTTTCTTTCCCGAGCAAGGGTATGTACAGCGGTTAGATGTCGTTAATCTTTCAACTAATTTCGACCGCCTTAACCAGTGGGTAAGTTCTTACATTTCGCGAGTTGCCTTTTGTTCTTGTTCTTAGAGTAATTCAACGCGATTTAACTCTGGCCTCTTTCTTCTTCTTATTCTTGTTTCAGCTGAGAGTGATCCAACAGGATGTCGAAAGACGCTTGGTGTGTGGGGAAGAGAGCCTTAGTAAGAAAGATGATGAGATTAAGAAATTGACTCATCAGCTGCGGATTCTTGGGAACACCGTTGGTGACCCAGCTTCGGTTGAGAAGTTTAAAAAGAGGTATGTGGAACTCCATGAAGAAGTGCAGACACAAAAAGAAGCTATGACGGCTTTGAAGAAGAAACATGATGATCTGAAAACTTCTCTGGATGTTGCCATCTCCCGCGTCAAAGAACTTGAGGTTGCGGAAGGGTGTTCGCGGGAACTTCTTCAAGCCAAGTAGGCCAGCATCAATAAGTTGGAAGAAGATTTTTCTATCCTTCATGAGGAGCAATCTATTACTAAACAGGAACTTGACAACATCAAAGCGCGTTCAAACCAAGATGTGGCTCTTCAATGGCTTCAAAGTCCGGAGGGTTTGACTTATTTGTCCTCCGAGTGGATCAAAACTAAGGTTGGCGCATCTTTCATGTCTTCTATAGCTAAAGCTTGTCTCCAGACTCCGAAAGGTGCCAGTATTTTAAAGGACAAGTGTTTTAGCTATTTTCGGAAGGGGATGGTCACGGGGATCAATCAAAGTGTAGTACGTTCGGCAGCTAACCTCGGAGTTCCCTTAGAGAAATTTGAGTCGAGCATGACCAGTGCCGACTGGGGGCTTTCAAAAGAAGAGATGGCCGCGGAAGAGTCATACTCTGAGGATGAAGACGTCGAGGACGCGGGCGATAACGTTGGAACGCCGACCACTACTACTTGATCTTTTATGTTTTAGCTTTAATTGGTAACTTGGGAATGAAACATTTCTACCTTGAGAACTTGTGATGGTTCTTTTTTGGGGTTCTATGTGACATCTGTCTTTTGTGAAGTTGGGCTCGGGGCTTCTTGGATGAAACTTGGTATTCCTGTATATTTTGGCTCGTTAATACTCTGATCTCTTTCCAAGTGTTGAAAGGGTTAATCCGAATGTACAAAGCCTTTTCCCACTTGTCTCTAATTCTCAAGATGTGATTTTTCCTTTTTTAAGGCCTCGATCCTCCTATCATTTTTACTGCTTTTTATGCGTCGATAACTAATTGTGTTTTCATACGCGTCATGTCTTCGGGATGTTTTAATCCTTGGGCCTTTTTTCAAAAGATTGAGAATGTGGATCAACTTTCTCGACTTGTGAGCCTTCTCCTTGTTTTTCCTTACAAAATTTAGGCTAGTTCTCCGAATTATATATGTATTTTTTGTTTGTGTGCAGGTTTTGCCTCCTCAATTTGAGGCTGAGTATGGGCCGCTACCGCCAAGATGGGCTTTTCTTTCATCGTATCTGGTTTGCGACTTCCCAGTGGTTGTGTCCTGGAGTGAGAACGGTCTTTTTCAAATTGACAGTGGTTGGGATGAGTTTCTTGCCCTTCATCATCTTGGGATAGAAAGTGCCATGATGTTTTTTCATAGGGGCAATGTCTCTTGCAAAGTTTGCCCGCGTCGCGAGATTGGGAATGATGATGAGGTTAATTTTAGCTCAGTTTCTTCTTCGTGTAGTTCAAACCGAGCCTTCTCGGTGTCATGCTTTTGAGAGTTTGTAAATTGTTTATGGATTATATTTCCGCGAGTGACTCGAAAGGGGAACTACGACTTTCTTTCGCTATCTATCACATTTTGTGATTTTTTAATAAGCTTAAAGGGGGATCTTTTATTATTCATAATAAGAAGTAGCATGTAGAAACCTTTCTAGAGGCTCGATCCTTTTAAGCCTGATACATCATATTAGAGATGGTAACGCGATACATAAAAATAGAAACTTAAGGACATCCCACCTCTCCATTTTCCTCGCTATCAGGGCTGACGACGTTGACTTCAAAGATGGAGTCTCCCATGTAGGTGAAAATCAGAGCTGATCCTACATTGACTCGATTTGCTTGTGTGAAGTCGTGCCACCCTTGTGTTAACCAAAAAAGGTCATCTCCATCTTTTTCTACTTTTACTTCGTGTTCCTGGTTGGAGCGAGACCAGAGCCTGGCTTGAGTGTGAGCATCTTCATCGATTAGGACGTACATGAGCGGGAGCCGGAGTGTTTGAAGTTGCTCCTCTCTCATGATGACCCTATAGAAAGCTCTTGGCGGCAACCCTGGATCCATCTTGTTTTGGGATGTTCGTCACTTGGGTCATTCTTGCGTGCTTTATATTCGCTGAGTGAGGCTTCCTTGCCCTTGGTCTTATCGCCCTTTATTGAAAAGTAATTTAGTTTTTCTTTTCCGGCTTACTTGCTTTAAAGGCCTCTTCTGAGAGGTTGGTTGGGTTTCAGCGGGATGGTCAATAAAATTAATTTCTATTTTCAGAAAAAGAGGACGCGTGCCTTGTGCTACTGTGTTACCTGTTGCGCGTCATGCATGCATCTCTTCCCCATTTATTTTACTCCTTCCTCGTGGGTGTTGGGACAAAAAAAGAAAAAGGCTATTGCTCTCCTAGCTTTTCTCGAGATGAGGGGATCCATTATAGTTCCTCCTTTAGCATTTAGGGCTAATGTGGCCTCTGAGCGAGAATCTCGATGGGCTTTCTTCCAGGCAATTGATTATCCTGAGCAGTTTTTGCGTTTGGTAAGATTTTCATGTTCAACTCCCATATCTTCTTCACGAATTCTTTCTTTGTTTTTATCTCTTCCTATTTTTCAGTTGCTGCCACTCAAGTTTGAAGAAGTGTATGAGGACGCTATCCCTAGTCGAGCCTTACTTTCTTCTCATCAGTTACGTAATTTCCCGGTTTACGTAGAATGTCAAGATAGTGGTCTTCTCTACTTTGGTCGCGGATGGAAAGATTTCGTAGAGTCGCACGGTTTTGAGAAAGGGGCTTCTATGATCTTTACTCATATGGGTGAGGCGTGTTTTGAAGTTCAGGTGGTGGACCCCCGTGGGGGAGAGCGCGAGATTAATCACAATGATCATTCCTCTCATGGATTAGCTTCGAATGGCTTTTGAGCTTAGTTCCTTATGTCTGTGCTTAATAAAGCAAAGCTTTGGAACTTGTTTGCTGATCCGTTTAATAAGGCAAAGCTTTTTGTTTTCTCAAAAGGGGAGTAATTGAGATGTTGGCCATAACTTCAGTTAATTGTAGACTTGTGGTTTTTCTTTTTGGGGGATTTTCAAGATTGTGCATGCTTACTGTACGATTTACCTTCTCGATGCAATCTTGTCGCGATACGTTATTCACAGGTATTCTGAATTTATCTTCAGATAATAGTGTCTTTTGTCGTCTTGTGCATGACGTGCCAATTGTTAAGTTTGGTGAATCAACCTTTCAAATCCACTGAGCTTCTGTCTCGGCATGTGACGCGTGTTAGCACCGTCAGAATGTTCTGTATAAAAAGAAAGCATAGGGGTGAGGTGTTCAAACTTGATCTTTTTCTTTCAATATGCCTTCTCCTATTCGACCGGCTTGGTCATTTTTTGAGCGTATCAGTTTTCCTAAGCAACTTCGCCGCTTGGTTAGTCTCTTGCTTGCTAAGTTTCTTTTTTTAAATTTATCTTTTCTCAACATTCTCTCTACTTTTGTATTTTGCTAGTCTTTGCCGCTACGCTTTGCGGATGAGCTAGGGCCAGATCTTCCTGGGAACATTCTTTTGTCAACTAGGATTCTTCGTGACTTCTCGGTGGAAGTTATACGCGGTGACTATGGGTTTCCCTTTCTGAGAGGCGGTTGGAATGATTTTGTCGAGTCGCACATCATTAACATTGGTTCTTCCGTGACCTTTATTTATAAAGGAGGAAATCGTTTTGAGGTTCATGTTTTAGATGTTGTGGGTGATAAAGTGGACGCTGAATGGGCTTCCCCAGAATTAGGAGGTCCGCCTTCAAATGGATTTATCTTGAGTCAAGGTAGAACTCGTCTGATTCTAGCTAGGCCCCGACGGGCATAAGCCGATGTTTGTATGTTTTCTTTTTAAGCGGACAAAATGCTCGAATGCGCTAGCGTAGCTTCATCACTGGTTGTTTATCTTATGTTTAGTTGCTAGCTCACGGCTGCAACTTTCTATGTTATCAAATAGTCCAGGCGTTCTTGAAGGGCTTATGAAAAATATTTTTTAAAATATTTTGAACAGAGATCTGACGCGGAGCCAGAGCTCCAGCGTACTAGGGTTATGTTTAAAAACGTATCTTCGAGAATGTAGCTTCAATCGGAGGCCCGACGCGGAGCCAAGCTCCTACGCCTTTGGGACTTAATAAAATCTCATCTCTGAGAATGTAGCTTCAATCGGAGGCCTGACGTGGAGCCAAGCTCCTGCGTCTTTGGGACTTAATAAAATCTCATCCCCGAGAATGTAGCTTCAATCGGAGGCCCGACGCGGAGCCAAGCTTCTGCGTCTTTGGGACTTAATAAAAGCTCATCTCCGAGAATGTAGCTTCAATTGGAGGCTCGACGCGGAGCCAAGCTCATGCATATTTGGAACTTAGTAAAATCTCATCTCCGAGAATGTAGCTTCAATTGGAGGCCCGACGTGGAGCCAAGCTCCTGCGTCTTTGGGACTTAATAAAATCTCATCTCCGAGAATGTAGCTTCGATCGGAGGCCCGACGCGGAGCCAAGCTCTTACGTCCTTGGGACTTATTTAGGGATCCATTGGAAGGAAGATGATAAAAGCGCCCTCTTACCACTTTATTTAATTTTCGCGGGGGCGACTAAGTTTCTCGTTACATTTAAGCCCTGGCTATTACACATAGTATTTCTTTAGATTATCTGCATTCCAGGTTTTGTTCAAAATGGTGCCTTCGGGGGTGCTGAGTTTGTATGCTCCTTCTTGGATTACTTTCACGATTACATATGGCCCCTCCCAGTTCGGGTCCAGCTTTCCTCTATTGGTAGCTTGACGGAGCACCAAATCTCCCTTCTTGAGGTGTCGCGGGCGAACTTGCCTGTCTCGGTACTTAGACAAGCGCCTTTTGTACTCTTGCTCCCTTATGGCTGCTGCCATTCTGCTCTCCTCTATGAGATGGAGTTCAAGTTCCAATGCTTCGTCGTTGGTTTCCTGTTTGTATGTCATTATTCGTGCCGAGGGGACCAACCTTTCTACTGGAATGACCGCGTCCATTCCATAAACTAGCGCAAATGGGGTTTCCCCGGTTGGAGTTTTGACTGATGTGCGATAGGACCAAAGAACTAATGGTAAAAGTTCAGCCCATCGCCCTTTTGATGTGCTTCCAAGTTTCTTTTGTATCCCATGCAGCAACTGTCGGTTGGTTGTTTCCGCCTGTCCGTTCGTCTGTGGATGGGCCACAAATGAGAACTTAAAGTTTATGCCCAATCCCGCGCAAAAATCCCTGATTGTTTCGCAATCAAACTGAGGCCCATGATCTGTGATTATCGAGTTGGGCACCCCAAAACGGCAGATGATGTTTTTCCACAAGAACCTTCTTACTTTTTCCGTAGTGATCAGCCCCATTGCTTCGGCCTCAACCCACTTCGTGAAGTAATCAACCAAGACAAACACATACCTCAATTGTCCTAGGGCGGTTGGAAACGGACCAAGGATGCCCATTCCCCAGACAGAAAATGGGCAGACTCCAGTAATGCTTTTCATCATTTCAGTAGGGTGATGCATCAGATTTCCAAACCTCTGGCACGCGTCACATCTCAGAATATAATTCTGAGCATCCTGCTTCATAGTTGGCCAGTAATACCCCAGCCTGGTTGCTTTGGCTACCATGACTCTCCATCCTTGGTGATGTGCACAAACTCCATCATGCAACTCCTTCATGACAAGACTTCCTTCTTCAATCGATATGCATAGTAAATCTGGGAGACAGTAGCCCCTTTTATAGAGCTTTCTTTCTCTAATGGTGAAACGAGAGGATTTTGTGATCACCCTCCTGGCCGCGTCTTTCTCTTCGGGTAGAATGCCCTTACCTAGATAATCCGCGAGCGATGTTCTCCAGTCTCTATCTTCTATCCCTTGGACTTGATATACTTCCTGGATAAGCCTGCGACTATTTATTCTTTCGAGGACAACCTCCTTTCCCACTTCTTCGGGCATGACTGCCCCCATTCGAGCCAACGTGTCTGCCTGCTGGTTGTCATTCCTTGAAATCACCGTCAAGCAAAAACTTAAGAACGCTTTTGACAACGCTTGCACTTTTCTCTGATAGACAGGCATTAGCCCGGTTCTGGCCTCATATTTTTCTGTTATCTGTCGTGCCATTACCTCTGAGTCAGTGTAGATCGATACTTGTCTGGCTCCCTTGATCAAAGCTATTTCTAGGCCTGTGAGTAGGGCCTCATATTCAGATTCATTGTTCGTGGCTTGAAAATCCAGTTTGTAAGCATAGTTATATTGTTGTTCATCAGGTGCAATGAGAGTAACTCCAGCCCCGCATCCATCTTTATTGGCCGCACCATCTACCTTGAGTGTCCACTCGCTTCTTTCTGTTTGAGCGCTTAGCTCGAAGCTTGTTTCACTGATGAAATCGGCTAAAGTCTGAGCCAGTACCGCCCGCCGTGGGGTGTATTCAATTTCAAACTCTGTTAACTCAACGACCCATTTCATCATCCTTCCCGACAAGCATGGGGAGTAAAGAATTTGTCGCAAAGATAGGTCAGTCATCACTCTGATAATGTGATCCTGGAAGTAGGGCCTCAACCTTCTTGCCGCGAACACTAGAAATAGGATCATCTTTTCTACTGGTTCGTATCGTGTTTCAGCATCTTGTAGTACACGACTGATGTAGTATACATGGTACTTCTCCTCTCACGTCAAAACCGCGATGATGGTAATGTTTTTGACTGATAGGTACAGGTGGAGAGTCTCCTGTTTCTCGGGTTGGTGCAAAGTGGGGAGTGTCAACAAGAAGACTTTCAACTCCTCGAACGCTTTCTGTAATTCAGGAGTCCACTTTATCAGACCCTTTTTCTTAAGAAAGGCAAAGAAAGGTAGTGAATTGTCCGCTAGACATGAGCAAAATCTGCTTAGGTAGTTTACTGCTCCGTTCAGAGACTGTAATTCCTTGACCGTCCGCGGTGGCTGGAGATTCTGGATTGTCACAACCTTTTCAGGATTTACATCAATTTCCCGATGGCTGATCATGAAACCAAGGAACTTTCCAGAATCGACCCCAAAGACACATTTGTCCGCGTTCAGGTTCAACCCTCCTCTGCGAAGGGAATCAAACGTCTCTTGCAGATCTGCCGCGAGATCTTCTGCCTTTTTCCTCTTCACCACGATGTCATCCACATATATCCACACATTCCTCCCGATCTGCTTGCGAAAGATTCGATCAACAGCTCTCTGAAACGTGGCTCCTGCATTTCTGAGACCAAAAGGCATAACGCGGTAGCAAAATATCCCCTGGTTGGTGATAAAAGTAGTTGCTTTTTTATCTAGCGGGTCCAAGCTTATCTGATTGTACCCAGAATAAGCATCAAGAAAACTGAGGACTTTGTTACCCGCAGTTCCATCGACAAGCTCGTCTATGGATGGTAAGGGGTAACTGTCTTTGGGGCAGGATTTATTTAGATCAGTAAAATCAATGCACATTCTCCACTTTCCACTAGACTTCTTTACCAAAACCACATTTGAGAGCCAGTCTGAATCTTCATCTTCTTCTATGAACCCTGCTTCTAATAGCTTATCAGTTTCTTCTTTTGCCGCGGCTGCCTTTTCGGGGGCCATTTTTCTCTTCTTTTGAACTACAGGCTTCGTTCCTGGACGGATCCTTAAGGTGTGCAAAGCAGTTGTGGAAACACCCCATACTTAGACTTGTTTGTCCTCAAGCAATAACCAAACTATGATCAAGACCTTTAACATGCCTTCAAGTCTTCGCCTTAGCCAAAAAGCAACATCATAAACGCAAGTGGTCTAAAAGAATCAAGCAATCAAACGTCATCACACATATATAGGTAACTCTAAGCAAGACCATTGAAATCCAACCTCACAAGGATATATGTGTTTCACTCCACTCTCAATGTGTTTAGGATTTGAACAACATCTCTCAACTCAATCCTTAATGTAAAAAGCTACATAGACATTGTTATTTATATCACCAATCTCTCCACCGGAGATGTCAAAGCAATCAAAATCATCAAGAGGACTTATGGCTCAATGAAAGACTTCAAAGAAGACTTCATTCGGCCGGGTTGTAATGTGGCTTGGTAAAAAATAAATGGTATGGAATTATTTAGGCAAAGTGGTGCTAAAAATCCGGGAATCAAGACCCCTAAACTTCCAACTCAACTCGACCAAACAACTCATCTCAAAATTCAGCACATGACCAACCTCACCAACAATCAAGATCATCAACCCATGAAAATACTTGTAAACCAACAATTTAATCCAACTCTCACATATAATAAACTAGGCTCTTAATAAACACTTTTTTTTTCTTTTTCTTTTTTTTTTTCGCCGACACAAAATTTGTTTCATTCTTTTTCTTCTTTCGGCAATAATACGTATATAAAAATTTTCGGAGCCTCTAAAGTATAAGAACAATATGAGGAATAATGCTCAACCTTACATAATCTCACTCAAAGCATCTCAACAAAGCTCAACAACTTAGCTTCTTCTCCATCAAACTCAACTCAATCAAATTTCAACCAACTCTAAATCCTAATTCCCGGATAAGGGTCAAAGCTTATAATCGGCTAGGAATTAATTTTGTAGAGCTAACAAAGAATAGGCCAAGGTTCAAAGGGCTTCAAGCAAGATAAATATACAAGATAGGTAAATGAATGGATAAAATATGGCTAAGAAAATATAAGTCCTCCATCATCTAATTTTAATAAGCAATGAACTAGTATCTCATAATCGGTCTCAAGAAATAGATAACCACATCAATGTCAAGAGATAATCACATAAGGAGAGTAAATCACACATCAAAAATAAAGAGAAATATATGAAGAACATTCCCCATAAGGCCAAAAATATCTCACTAGGACATAGATTTGGATTTCAATCACCTCTACTTAAAATCATATGTGCTCAATTATAATCGCAAGTCAAATTCCCACATAAAAATCAAACTTTTCAGGAGACTTAGGCTAAACCATCCAAACAAATCATAGGTTTCACATGATCAAGTCGATTATTAAGCATCATCATAGGACATCTAAGTTAGGTGTTATCCATCCTAAAAAACTATGCAAAATAACGAACAAGTAAGCAAATGAACATCAAATGAAGACATTTTCTAATTTTTTTTTTTTTTGAATTTTTTTTCAGAATTTTATGACTCTAAATAAAAGACAAAATTAAGAAAATCAAATGAAGACAACTTTACAAAAATAACGACAAGACACAAATATGAAAAACTAATAAAGACAAAAGGCAAAAGTATGCAAAGCTAGGTCATGCGAATTTCGAATCTCCCCCACCCCATACTTAAAATTTCAGTGTCCTCACTGAATAAAATAAAACAAGGGAAAGGAAAAAGAAACTCACATGGACAATCGTGCAAAAATGGAGCGAATTGGAGAAGTTCAAAAATCTGCACAGGGGTCGGCGCCGACAGGGACTGCATCAACGTCGATACTTCTCAGCACTTCGACTTTCTTCATGGCATGCTTCTGCTCTTTCCTATGCACCATGGCTGATCTGTAGGACATGTTCTCTCAACAAAAACAGTAAGTCTTGGGCTATCTAAATCCTAACTAAAAATCAAAAGCAAAAAGCAAGAAAAGAAAGCAAGAAAGCGGGTTGCCTCCCGTAAGCGCTATATTTAAAGTCTCTAGCTTAACCTACTTCCCTTTTTCTCTTCAATCCGGATCCGGAGGAGGTGGTGGATCCGGTGGTTCAGCTGGTGGAGGTGGTGGTGGAACATCCTCCGGTGGTACATCGGGATAGATTGTCAAGTGATATGGCTCTTGCTCCTTGTACCTTTTTATGCCTCTCTTCCTTTCCTTGTGGATGAGCTTGAACCTTCCCGAGTGGACACTCCAACATTCCACCCATTCATCTCTCTTGGATCTAGCTAGCCAGCGTCTTCGAAAGCACTCCGCGAATGTGCTTTCCTCATATGCGCCTCTCTTCCTCTTCTTGGTATGGCTTTGATTTGTTTCCCCACCATCGTACACAAATAAATGTGCTTCGTTGTGGAGTTTGGTGTACAATGGTGGAGGGGGAAAAGATTCATCCACTTCTTCTTCTTCTTCTAGTGCCTCATCTTCAACGTGCCACTTTGCGAGGACCCCATACTTCAATGCGAAATACGGTTGTTCGAGATCGTCGGGAATTGCCTTCGCCGTGAATGGAAAAGGTAGCGGTGTAGTGCATCGAAGAACAACTTCTATCTCTTTTTCTTCTTCTTGGGGTTTCTCACATGGCTTCTCTAGAAACAAGGGTAGTGGTGGCGTCGAGATCGGAGTAGAATTGGCCCTGAAAATAGGCTCGTTCACCTCAACAAGTTGCTCTTCAATTCGCTCTTCAGGAGGGGGTGTCGGCGCCGAGGCATCTGTAGCCTTCTCAAGTTTCTGCAGAAACTTTTCTTTGTCCAGGGGTGTCGACGCCGAGACACCTGTATCATTTTCAACATTCTGCAAGAACAATTTCTCCGCCAGAGGGGTCGACGCCGAGGCTGAGGGTGTCGGCGTCGAGGCTTCTGCAGCCTTTTCTTCCTCCATTGGTTGTGGAGCCTCAACTTTCGGTGGTGAATCTGACGGCTCTGGTAGCTTTCTCAATGCGTCAACCTCCTCACTAATGCCTTGCAGCTCTTGTTGAACTTCTTCCTCTATTGACGGAGGCTTTGTTGCAGGCTCTCGTGGATAGACCGACTCGTCTGGAATTGGCCCCCACTGCTCATAGGGGGGGTATGGTTCTTGATAAAAGCTAGGGCAAGCACGGCCAAGATGGGACCTTGTTTCACATAGATGGCAAGGCGGGTTCGCCTCAAGAAAGCGTATCTCTTCCCTTAGCTTGGCATTTTCTCGTTCTATCTCAAGCATCCGTATTTGTTTCCTTAGCTTGTCTCTTTCCCTTGATAGTTCTTCCTCCCGAGTAAGCTTTCGTTGTGAGATACTCCATGGATGATAGGGCTCATATGGGTCGTGCTGAGCATAGTACCCCTCCTTTGATTGATAGGATCCATATGACTCTTGGGCTTTGGTTGAATCCTCTGATAATTGTTTTGCTTTCCAACTATCAAAGTCATAATAATCTTCATCATCCTCATCAACCTCGGCAAAAAATTTCGCATACTCCTTCATCCTTTCTTTCCGTCTTTCATCCGCTCTAGCCCTTTCGGCCCTTGCTTCTAGATAATCATAATACTCTTGTGCATCCTCCATATTGTACCAAATCCTGAAAACTCAAACAGGCGCACAGATCAAATAACAAAGGCTCGGCACCAAGTCAGCACCGATGAGGCGAGTGGATGGGAGGTGTGACGTTCAAGAAGATAAAGACTACTAAAATAAAATAAAAGAAGAATAAAAACTAATTAAAATAAAAAGAGAAAATAAAAGAAATTAATATATACAAAAGAAAAGGGATGGGCTATTCCCAAACCCTAAAAACAACTAAACAAGGCGCGATTGAACTCTCCCCGGCAACGACGCCAATTTGACGAGAGGGTTTCTCGACCAAATAAATTTGTAGTCAAGACCCCGCTATAGTATAGGGAGTCAGGATCGTCCACAGGAGAGAGTCAGCGCTTCTTATTTAGTTGCTTTGTCGGGTTGAAAGTAAAAAAAGAGATGGAAGAGGGATGAGCAACGATAAGAACATAAAATCTAAATTTTTATTAATAAAAGGGAAAACTTCCAAGGCAAGGGATCACCACAACAATAAACACATGGGAAAATCAATGAATCGCATAAAAGGTCATGCTTTTATCATCAAACAATTAAGTTTCATCAATCAACAAGTAAATCAATTCACTTTCGCATAAAAGACCTACTTGTTTCTACCTTCTCTTAATTAGGATCCTTTAACTTTCATTAGAAAACCCTAATTACTATCAAGTTAACAATTTTCTCTTTCAAGACCAATTGCAACTATAAATTCCTTTAGACTTTCATCAAAGGTTAAGCACATAGGTAGAAGACAATAAAAACATCACACAGTCATAGATCCATCAATTCAACACACATCTCTATTGTTGGGATCACCCCAACCCTAGAAGAGCAAAGAACTACTCAAACATGGCAATGGAAAACATGATTTTAAGTGAAGAAAACATAAACTGAAATTAAACTAAATAAAACCTGGAAATTCAGCGTTCAATCGCAACAAACACGCCCAAGCTTTCGCCCAAACGCCAAAACAAAACCCTAAAACTCGTCCTACAGCTGCTGCGCGCAGCCCTTGCGCTGAACAACGTATCTTCTCCTCCCCCCAAAAATCAGCCCCTAATAGGCTTTATTTAAAGATAGAAATTTAAGACTTAATCTCTAGGGAAAGAGATTTTATCTTAGGAAAATAATATATCATATCTATGTCTATCTAACTAAAAGATCCTAAAAGAGATTTAGAAGAAAATCCTAATTAAAAAGCCCATTAAGTGAATAAAACAGCCCGCAGAATCCTTTGCTGGTGCGCAGGGTTTTTCTCCAGCTTTTCGACTCTGTCTTCAATCGCACTTTCCTGAGTCCTCGTTAATCCGATTGACGCATATGAATATGCGTTGGAAAGCTCTTTTCAAGGACTACAAATCTCATGAAGGCTCCATAACTTTAATCGAAGTGATGGATGGCGAAAATAAGGCTTTTCTCCAGCTGCACCTCTTTCCCTTTTTGCTTGGCTTCTCCATTGCCTTCATGATTTTTCCTTAAGCTCTAAAGTGCGTCAAAACTCTTCTAAATCAGCTCCAAAACCTATAAAATCACACCAAAGCTTGTGTAGACATACATATCTAGAAAAATACGAACACTAACACAAACGACACACTTTCCCAACACAAAAGCTAATAAAATGACTCAAATGGAATCAAAACATGATGTAAAATATGACTAAAAATGCGGACGTCAGCGGGACTCCTAAAAGGTCTCGTGGAGTCCATGCAAAAACGTCTCTCGACCTTGCTATGATTTCCAAGACTCGATCTCTTTCTTTGGTTCTAACGCTTGCCCCACATAGACCTTCTCCTCGGGATTCTGAAAAGGGGTGTAGACAACCCTTTCGTCCGCAGTTGGTATTTTTGTTTCTGTCAATCTTACTTCAACCTCAGCTTCTGAGTGCTCCGCTGGGCCACTGTCTCCCACCACATATTCATATTCTTCGCTAATACACATCACTTCTTTCTTCCTTTTGATAGAAGTTAAGTAACAGCTTCTGCTTTCTGGCTGTTGGCCGCGGACCTCACCTACTCCTTCTCCTGGTAAAGGAAACTTTCCGACAAAGTGATAGATCGATACAATCATCTGAAATTTGTAGAGCAAGACGCGTCCCAACAAAGCGTTATATACCGTTGGAATTTTCACCACTATGAATACGATATTTTCCACGCGCCTTTTTGGGGTTGTTCCCAAGACTACTGCCATCTCGATCGTTCCGGCCACTTGCACTTCTCCCCCTGAGAACGTAATCAACGTGCCGGAGTATGGTTTCAATGATGTCGCGGATATCCCCATATGAGAGAAAGCCTCCCATGATAAGATATCAACAGATGAACCGGTGTCAATAAATACTCTTTTGACTGTTTTGGCAGCAATTTGAGCATGGATGACTAATGGGTCCGAATGCGGCATCCTCACTTCCTCAGCGTCTTTCGGCGAAAAAGATACATCTTCATGCTGTGACAGAGAGATCCTTCTGCTTGACGCGGACGGCGGTTGCCTTCCTTCTCGCTCGTAGTTCCTCTTTTCCTGTCTACTCGATCCCGCCATGGAGTACCCTCCCGTGAGGGTATTAATGAAACCCTCGGGTTCCGGTATGTGGCATTCTTCAGGTCTTCGAGCTCTTTCCTGGTTAACGGATCTTTGCATAGTGGGTGCATGGTTGCGTCTTCCTCCGCGCCCTCTTCGTCCCCTGCCTCTTCCTCGGTTGTAATACGGGGGATCCTTGCGCTGGTCTTGCTGTCCTTGATACTGATTTTGTCGATCGCGGGGGACGTTAGGTCTGGGGTCACGATCTTCCCAATCTGGTCTTCGATTGGGTCGATCTTCCCTCCGCGGTGGAAATCTCAGTTCCTGGTACCTGTATGGATTCTATCTCGGATGATAGGACCGCAAATGTTCCTCTCTCAAATGATATGACCGCGGATGGTCGTCTTTCAGACGGGATCCTGGGTTTCTTTCAGAATTCATATGTATTTCGTCGTGTCGGGGACGAAAATCTCCTGCTTCTGACTGATGTCTGGGCGGCTTAACTTTCTCTTTTTTGAATTTTCCAGCGAGTTTCCCAAAAAATCCTTGGTTGCCTGCGTTTGCTCTTGAACTGGACGCAGCCGCCTCTTCAGCTTCGATCTGTCTTGACACCCGTTCCCTCAAATTGTCGTAACTGGCTGGTTTTTTTCGAAACAAGTACGTCTTGAAATCTCTTTCTGCCAAATTTCCCATGAGTATGATGATTGCTGACTCATGATTAAAGTTGGGGATTTGCACCACCACACTGGTAAAACGAGTGAAAAAGTGCCCCAAGGTCTCTCCAACTCCTTGCCTAATGGAATTCAGATCAAGCATGGACTTCTTTCTCGACCGTGCGCTTCCAAAATGGGATGTGAAGATATGAGTCAGCTGGGTGAAACTGGTTACGGAGTTTTTTGGCAGGTTTGTGAACCACGTAAGGGCGATTTTCGTCAAGGTTGAGGAGAGCGTTCGATATAACATAGCATCGTTGTACTCGTTTATCCCCATCACGGTTGTAAAATGGCAGAGATGATCTTCGGGATCAGTCGTCCCATCATACTTCATAAGGTTCACATCTCTCCACCTTTTTGGCACTGTCGCGGAACAGATTTCCTTGGTGAAAACCGATGGGAAAACCGCCGGTTCGCCTTCTGCTCTTTTATCCGCTGAGTCGGACTTTGTGGAGGTGTAAACATCCATGGATCTCTCTCCGCGTCGGTGTTTGTTCTCATGCTGCCGCTGATCATTCTGCCATGCTTGGTGCGGCATTGCCTGACTCTAGAAGCCGTAATTCATGTTGCCTGGGTTGTTGTATGCAGTATAATATCTATCGAAATTTCCACGCTGCTCCTCGTGATGGAAATTTCCCTGTTGACGCGGATTCTGATCCCAGTGATCATAATAGTAGTACTGTGATTATTCTTGCTGAAGGGGGTTAGGCTGCTCATGATGGACTTCATAATACCAGAAATTCTAAGGTATGTGCTCTCCCTCTGCTCCATGCTGATGGTAATGGTGATGCGGATGTGTACCGAGGTGCTGATCTCCTGTTTCGCCATCTGGATCGGGTTAAGGTGTTAACGGGACATACATGCTTGAGGCCTCCTGATCCCGGTGGATCCCACGGCTCATGCTCTGTGTCGCGTTGTTTTGATTATCACTCATTTTTTCAGCGTCGTAATTCTGCGAGACTCATTTTCATATATATATATATATATATATATATTCATCTTAGACGTGGACCCTTGCTCCTTTTAATGATCTGGGGGTCTTTGCCTGATTTTTAAAACGAAAGTTCTTAGAGGAACCCCTTAGTGTGAGGGGGTTCCCACAGACGGCGCCAGTGAAAAGACTCGAATTAAAGAAGGCATCCATTTTTAGTGGGACCCGGGAATATACCCAGTGGGGCCTTCAATACTCCCAACGGGCTTACCTGACCCGTACCAAAATAATCGGTACGGCCCAACCTGTGCCGCGGGAATAATTGGATTACATTGCGTTGATGGATTATTCCCTTATCGAGGTTTTCTCAGACGAATTGGGAATCAATCACTTACCTGCCACCGTTGGCTGGCTTGGGGACCAACGACAACAAACTCTTGATTCTTACTTCGGGCTTTCAAAAGGCAAAAGTTAGGTTTATGTCCGCGGAAAAGATCATTTTCCTGAAAAAGAGTTCCTCGCGTGTCCTGCTTTCTCTCTTCCTCTTTTATTCACTCTTCTTAGGATACTTGGTCCAGGTCCGCTTGTTTTTCCCTTCTCTTGCCGTCCAAAAAGTCTTTCCCTAGTATGTTAGTTTTTGTTTTTATAGGCGACGGGTGATCTTCAGACAACTCGCCACGTGGGGTTTGTAGTTTGACATGTGTCCAACTCGTGGGGTGTGGGCATGTCAAACACGTGCCCCTCTCTTTCATCCGCGGATGATATGGCTTTTGTGAGTTTATAGTTTCCTATTTGGATGCTCATCCGCGGATGATCTTTACAATCCGTCTGAGGTGACTCTTGTGATGATTTTTACTATTTTTCGCATGTTGTTGTGACTTATTTTTATTTTTTATGCTTATCCAGATGTTTTTTATTGTTGGTTTCGTCATTTACAACTCATTTATTTTTTTGTTTAAAATAATTTTCACTTTTTCTACCTCTTTATAAAAGTTTTCTTCTACAACTATGGGAAACCTCTTTTACCTCTTTTCAAATTTATTTTCACTTTTTCTTTTCCTTTATATCTTTCCCTTTATTATATGTGTATCATCATATATTATTGTGAATTATTTTTATTTATAATGTTATAAATAAATAAAAATAGCAAGTAGTTAATATAAATATATTTGATTACATCTAGATTAAAATAAAAAAAAAGTTAAAAACATATTTTATTGTGAACAACAACTTCTTCGTTCTCTTGTACTTGATGAACTTGCCTTGCATCTTCGGTTGGACTTCGAGTGGCACTCCCTTGAACATCCGGAGAATGCTCAAAATATTGTTGGTTTGGAAAAAAAATTGATTGTACACATTGGTAGGATTATGTGGGGTATAATTTGGATATTCGGGTGTTGAAGAATTGGTAAACATTTGCAACATCACTTGAAATTGAGGATTTTTGAGAAGATTTAGATCAAAAGACATATTTGGAATGAGTGGAGTATTTGAATTATTGTGATCCATGGTTAAGAAAATAGGTGCAACTACAATAGATCAAGATGGGGTTACATATAGGATAAAATTGGGTTCAAATTATAGAAAAAAATAAATATAAACCAATGCGATATTTTATTTTAAAAAATAATGAAATATAAATATATTTTTATTTCATTTTAAATCATATTACAACTAATAAATCTAAATGTAAAATATATCAACCTACTTTATCATAAAAAAAAAAAAAAATTTAGAAAAGGGAAGAGGTTACCTCTCTCGACCAAGGTAACCCCCTCCTACCTCTTACCTTAAGATAAAGGTCACAACCATGGGCTTACCTTTTAGCAACCTTAAGGTTGCTAAAATCCATGGTTGCTCATGCTCTTAGACTAACTCCAATGGTTAAGTGTGCAAATGTACATATTTGCACAAGGTGTTTAAAAATGCACATCACTTTTTGATGTTTTACTCCATTGGTTAAATGTGCATTTTATACACACCTATCTCTAAGTAAATATGATTAAATTAAAAAGGAAAAGAAAAAACTTAAAAACAACCAATAGAAATGACTTTACTTTATTAAAAAGTGATAAAAAGTTTTTGCACATGAGGGAGGTGATGTGCTTATATTTGAGCACTTGATGTGCAAATGTGCACATTTTAAACACTCAAAAGTAACCATTGGAGCACAATTTGCATCAAAATGTGCATATTTAAGCATTTGCACCATACCATTGGAGTTAGTCTTAGGGTGGTGTTTGCAAAGAATTAACGATAGGCATATAAATTGAACGAACGATCCGGAACGTGACAAAAGAAACGAACGATAGGCATAATTCGTATATATTTTACCAATATTGATCATTACCTTTACTCTTTTGGGGTATATGATCGATGAGAAACAAAATAATTTTTAACAATAACGATATCATAATAGTGGAAGATTAGATAAAAAAAACAATATAGGAGGACTTGGAGAAGAGCACAAAGTGATGAACAAGAAGATGAAATTGACACGTTACGGCCAACCCCCCAAAAAAGAGAAACCAAAAAACGAAAATAGTTAAATGGAAAAAGATTGTTGAAGATTCTGCAAGCTTATATTTGATGGTGCTTGAACAGGAGCAAACCGTGCGGCTTCTGGCTTTGTTATCCATGATTGTAAGGGAAGGGTCCTCTCATGTGGGGCTCGTAGCCACGGTTCGGTGTCAGCAGTGCAGGCAGAATACTATGGTCTTGTCGATGGCCTCCTAGAAGTTTCGAAGTGGGGTTTCACTCGGCTAGAGGTCGAAGGTAACTGCCTCACCATCATCAACAATTTGCGGGGCCTTTGGCAGTTCCCGTGGAAGATCGAGATGGTGATTTTGGATGCTCTTGATCTTTGTCGATCGTTCGAGGGGGTCTCCTTCGCACACATCTTTAGAGAGGGCAACCAGGTGGCTGATCAGTAGGCGCATCTGGGTTTGACATCGCATTTCATTGATGATTGTGTTCCAGGCACTTCCAGCAGAGATTTATGATCTCGTCCGTTGGGACGTCATTGGGTGGTGGGTTAACCGCGGTTAACCGCCCCCAAATCCTTGCCTTACATCCAAAAAAAATTATTGGGGTTCTTAACGCTAGGGATGGGCATATATCTCACAAATTCCGTCTCAATCTCATCCTGCAAAAAATACGCAAGACGGAGGAAAGTTCTCATCCGATAAATCTCATACCGCCCTGCATACATATATAATTATAATTATAAATATATAAATACAAGTAAATGCTCCTCATATATATATATATATATATATATATATATATATATAAGTAAATACAAGTAAATTCTCTGTATGCTCTACTTTGAATCTAGAAGCACGAAAAGATTCTCAGCATGCTCTGCTTTGAATCTAGAAGCACGAAAAGGACCCCGTGGCTCCAAAAGGTCCCCATGGTGGAGAACCCTAGAAGAAAGAAATTTCGAAGCATGAAAATCGCAAAAGAACAAATGCAACTTGAACAAGAAACTGGAAAATCTACTTGCAAAACAGACCAAAGAAAAGATATTAGACAAGGATCGAGAAATCGGCCAATTGAACCACATCGAGTGGATCTGAAGAAAGACGAAAATTGCAAAGGTAAGAAAGCTTACTTGGTGATTTGTATTCCTATAAAAGAATGGATTTGGTGTATTCTTTTGAATTGGTTGGATGTCCTGTTTTCGGATGGCAGAAACTGTCATCCCTTTGGTTGTATATATGATTGTTTACTCTACAAATCATGCTACAATGCCCTCACTGAAATGAAACAAGGTACTGATTATGAAAAAATAATCCCATTGAAAACTAGTTCTAATCGAAATTGGACTTTAGTTTGTCCCCTTTAACTATGTACGAACATTTGAAGTGTATCATTGACAAAAAGGAAAAGCTTGTGCATGCATTTCTTTCTTTTTGGGTTTTGTTGGGAGTTGACAATTTCTACTTTGAACCCACTGTCCTTGAACAATCTATTTCTGCAGGCTTGAATCCATTCAATGAAACCATTGACAAAACAACTCAACAAAAGGATTTTGAAAACCCTGAACTCAAGCATCCCAATAATGAACACTATCGTCTAGGGGGTGTAGAACACACAAACATGACCTAGGAAACCGACATCAAATATGGAGTGACCACCATTTGCACACCAACCAACAAAAAGATGGAAAATTTTAGAAAATGCCAAATATGACCACTTTTTTTTATTATCATTCCAAGATAAAAATATGCACATGGAATTGTTGTGGTATTGGACAAAGAAATAGATGGACTGACATTGGAACCTTATGTAAAATCGAGAACATAGAAATTTTAGCTCTGATGGAAACCAAATCGGGTATCCAGCCCCATGATGCCGTTTGGAAAAAAGCTGGATTTGATTCTATTTGTTTTGTGTCGGTGATTGGTCGTGCTGGGGGAATATGTGTGCTCTGGAAAAACTACTAGCTGTTTGACTCTCCAGTCACTGTTATGACCAAAGAAGAACGCTTTATCACCTTAAAAATAGAAAATAAATATAGAGGAATAACTTATGTAGTGTGCTTTGTCTACGCACCTCCCAACGAGCAAGCTAAAGTCTCGTTCTGGCCTTTCTTGACAACCTACATCCAGAGGTTGTCGATTCTTGTCATTCTGATGGGAGATCTTAATGATATTCAATGTTCTAGCGAAAAGGCTGGTGAAATTGAACCACACCATACGCGCTTTGATAGATTGATTGCCTTCAAAGATCAATGTAACTTGTTGGATTTTCCGTCCTTCGGAAACAAATTCACATGGAGAAAAAACAGAACATATGTAAACAATATCTATGAAAAATTAGACATAACTCTAGTTCAAGACCAAATACTCCAATGGTACCCAAATTTAGCAACAAGAAATCATGCTTTCTCGACCTCTAACCATTTCTCAATCTCTATACAACTCCAAATCGACAATAGAACAAAGGCAAGGCCTTTTAAGTTTGAAAAAATGTGGCTTTCCAGAAAAGATTATAAGAACCTAGCTGCTCAAGCACGGCGGAATTTTTTTGAAGAATCACACATGTTTAACGTTATGAAAAAAAAACACAACTTCTTAAATGGCTAACTAAAGAATGGAATAAAAAGACTTTTGGAGATATCTTTAGACAACTAAGAGAGACAGAAGAAAGATTACTCGAATTACAAAAGAATGATAGCCAAAGCAGGCAATCTGACAACATTAGAAAACAACAACAATTGATAAAGAAAAAGGAACAACTTCTGAACTATCATAAATTGTACCGGAGCCAAAGAGCAAAAACAAAACATTTAAAACTCTCGGATTCGAACATTGGATACCACCATAGAGTAGCGTCGGGTAGACGAAATAGGAAAATCATTAGGGAGTTTAAAACACAAGAAGGTACAGAAATATCGGGCGAAGAAAACATTAGAAAAGAGATCAAAAATGTCTTTGAAAAAAGATTTAGACGAGAAAATATCAATGACGGATTGCTTCAAGAGTATCTTCTCCTAATAAATAATGAGATAACGACGGATGGAAATAAGGAACTCACTAGAGCGGTTTCCAATCTAGAAATAAAATCAGCTTTCTTTTCTATTGGAAAAGATAAATCCCCGAGCCCCGACGGAATGACAGCAGAATTCTACAGAAAATATTGGGACATTGTTGGACCATCAATCACAAAGGCTATTAAAGGATTTTTCAGATTAGGGAAAATGTTACGCCAAATAAACCAGACTTTTATCACCCTAATTCCAAAATGCGACAACCCGACCACAACAAATAACTACAGACCAATTAGCCTATGCTCCACTATGTACAAAGCGATTGCAAAAATTCTCGCGGATAGAATGAAAAGGGTACTCGGTAAAATCATTCCCCCTCTTCAAGGAGCGTTTGTTGCGGATCGTGCGACCCAAGATAACGTTCTTATAGCTCATGAAATCTTTCACTCATTCAGAGCCAGGATTGAGCGACAAGGATGGATAGTGATAAAACTTGACATGGAAAAAGCATATGACATAGTGGACTAGTGCTTTCTATTATATGGAAAAGTTTGGCTTCTCCACTAAATTACTTGGGTGGATTAAGGAATGCATCCAAACTGCTTTATTCTCGGTGCTACTTAACGATGAACACATTAAGACTTTTCAACCACAAAGAGGGAAGGGACAAGGTGACTCGATCTCCCCCTACCTCTTCATTATTGGGGAAGAAATATTTGCAAGAAAACTTCAACATCAATGCAATGACACAACAGACTTGATTGGCTTCAAGATCACCCCCAATGGATCTCGAATCCCTTTTCTATTATTCGCAGATGACATCATGATTTTTGCCAAAGCATCTCAGGAATCGTGTGTTAAAGTTAAAAAAATTATTGATGAATATTGCCAGATATCGGGACAAAAAGTGAACTTTCATAAGTCAGCGTTCCAAGTAACTAAAGGAGTCCCTTCTAGCCAAAAACTCCAGATCCAAAGTACTCTTCTTATTATGAACCAAGTTGCGCTAGAAAAGTAGCTTGGCTGCCCGATCATTAATGGCAGAGTAAACAAAGAAACCTTTGAAGATGTTATAGGAAAAACGAAAAACCAACTAACAAAATGGAAAGCGAACACGTTGTCACAGCAGGGAAGGACGATTCTCATCAAAGCAAATCTTTTGGCCAAACCAAACTATGTTATGCAAAGCTTCATGCTCCCGACAAATATACACAATGAGCTAGATAGACTAAACAGATGATTTTTTTTGGAACAAGCACCAAAAATACAAACCACTATTAGGATGGGAAAAAAATATGTAAACCAAAAAAACATGGAGGCCTAGGAATCTACAAAACAAGGGACATGAAGAAAGCTCTGCAAATAAAACTTCTATGGAAAATCCTTGTTGAACCCCATAACCAATGTGTTAGAATAATTCGAGAAAAATACTTGAAAGAGGACCAAATCTGGGAATACAAGAAGAAGAAAAATACATCATGGCAATGAGCCCAACTATCTGAACTAATGGATGAGTTTTGTGCTGGACTCATATGGCAAATTGGAAATGGAAAAACGATAAAGTTTTGGAAGGACAAATGGCTAAATGATGATAGAAAACTCGAGGAACACCGATTATCCCTCCTGATTGATGACCGAGAAAAGGTTGCTAACTATATCTTACCAAACAGGACATGGAACATGGACAAGCTTCGAGAAGTACTGCCTTTTAGATATTGTACGTCGAAAAAATTACAAATACACTCTTGCCTTCGCATGATTTCGAGGATAAACTTTATTAGAAACCAAGCTCTGATGGTTGGTTTTCCACATCGAGTGCTCTAGAATTTATTACGAACTCTGACAACAACAATTTTGACATGTTCAGCGGGATCTGGAAAATCGATTGCCCTCCCAAGGTGAGAAATTTCATGTGGAAAACAGTGTTGGATGGGCTATCGACCAAAGCAAGACTAAGAAACAAAGGAATACACACTCCCTTGGAGTGCACCCTCTATGTGTCCAGGGAAGAAGATGCTATCCACCTTCTGATGGAATGCCCGACAACCTTAAGAACCATAGGTCTAATGGACAAAGCTACCGAGCGACAAATCATAAATACAGACAAAAATAGTCTAAATATAAAGGCCATTACTAATGAAATCTTTCGACACCTAAACCCCGAACAAAAAGCTACGTTGGCTTTCACCTGGTAGTGCATTTGGACGAAGAGGAACAAGATCATTTTTGAAAACCAAAACATAAGAACAATAGACGAATTGATAGCAGTAATAAAAATCCATAGAAAAAACTAGAAAAAAAAAAACAAAACAAGATGAAATGGATAATGTAATCGAAAAACCAATTATGAACCCAAAGAGCAACCCACACCAAAGAAAAACCATTAGATGGCGAAAACCTCAGGAAGGTGTTTTCAAACTCAATTTCGATGGGGCTAAATCTTGCCTTGGTAATGCTTCCGCAGGGTTCATGATTAGAGATGCTGATGGAAGACTGGTCGCCTGTGATGCCAGAAAGTGTGGGACTTTGTCCGCTCTTCAGGCTGAGGTGGTTGGTTTGCAACTCGGACTGCTGGAAGCTAGGAAGAGAGGGGTTCGTAGACTCGCGGTGGAAGGTGATTGTCTTTCAGTCGTGAATGCTATCAATGGGACCTAGAAGCCCCCCTAAGAGATTGAGATTCTGATTTCGGATGCTCTCCTTCTTCTCGGTTCCTTTGAGACGGCCTCCGTCACTCACATCTTTAGGGAGGCCAATGGGGCGGCGGATCGACTTAGGCATCTAGCCTTGGATTCCACCTCGTCCTCTTGGGATTCTGACCTTGAGTTTCAGACTCTCGTCCGCAAGGACGCTCTTGGTGGTGGTAAAACCTTGGTTGACACACCCCAAAATATCACCTTGTATTAAAAAAAAACAAGTAAATTATTTGGATCCGATGAGATAGAAACTCCCAATTGTCCCCTTCCCTGAAGTGGTGAACCCTAAATAAAAAATCGCTTCCAAATTCCGTCGAAATGACATCAAATCTCACAAAATTTATGGGGCTTTTACTCATCCTCATCTTGTGGTGAGAATGAGTGGTGATATGGAAATTCTTAAGATTATTGAATGCAAAAGTCCTCTACAGAAGAATATGGTACGAAGTTGTTGGTGTGAGTCTAAGACGAACAGTAGAAGAAGATTCATTTATGTGATCCTAGAAATGATTTTGTTGTGGATTTGTAGATTTGGAAGCTACTGGTGGTGGTGGATTGCGGATTGGTTTCTTCCTCCACACAGGAAAATTAAATACGAGGATTGTTCTTTGAATGAGAGTAAGGGGGTTCATTCGATTCAAACGTTGTATGGAAAGGAGGGGGTTGCTTAGAGGTGTGTGAGTGTGTCATGTACTCATGTATGGTGTTTATAAGTGTATGAAGTTGTGAGAGGTGAAGATGTAGTTTTATAATTAAGTATCATTTCCGAAAACAAATCAAACAATCGACAAGCAGAATAGGTAAAAGAACTATGTGGCCTTTGATTCCTCAACCCCGGGAGGATACGTAGGCAATCGGGAAAACGATTCAAGCCCTTCTTTTTTTTTCCCCAACTCAAATGTAAATAATATGTAAATGGTAAACACGAAATAGTATTTTCAAAACGTCAAAACATTGCAAAGGTGCATTTCCGCAAAGGCGCAAAATCGTTCAACCCGGACCCTAACCGCCGGGTCAACGCGTCGATGCTGTGACCCGCAGGGTAACCCAAACTCGTAAACCCGTTGGATTCCCGGGTTAGGGTTCGGGTCACCCCTCCCCAACCCTTGATCCGACGGGTCGAACCCGTCGACCTACCGGGTCGGACATGTGGCCACGCCTAGTTCTTCTCGAAGTGTCCGCATAGAAGGAGGGCTCCTCCTACTCCAGTTGTTGTCCCGTCCTCTCAACATAATGTTGTTGCCTCGACTAGTAAGGAGGAGGCTCCGAGCGATGATGACTCACGAGAAGAGATTCGTATTGCATCTAGGCACATGAATGATCAACCCGAGATGAAAAATTGGAAATCTTAAGTCTGAGCTCTTTAAGAGTATCGGGGTCAGGGTTATTCCTTCCGACTCCTCTTCCTCTCGTCACTCTTTACACTCTAGTAGTCATTCATCATCCCATGTGAATGAATTGTTACCACAACCCCTCAAGATCCCTTTGCAAGGGCTTGGCGAGATGTTTCCAGTGCCACATGAAACTGTGCAGCTCATGCCTGAGATCCCAGATGATGAGTCCTTCAAAGAGTTGTTCGCAACCTCGGAGCCAACTCTTGTATTTGTAGATGATGATGAGGATCCCATGCAATTTAAGGAGTATGCAGACGATCCTCTATTGTATGGCTTGGACCCAATGTTGGAGTACTCTCAGGAAGACTTCGACGTCTTCTGATGTCCATGTTTTATGCCATGTTTTTATGCTTATTTTCGCTCCTTATTCTAGTTATTTTATATATTTTGGGTTTGGAATATTTTTAATTTGTGTAGTTTATGGTTATTTTTAAGAAATGGAGGTCTACACAAGTTTTGGTTTAATTTTGCAAAATTTGGAGCCCTTTCGAAGCAAACCCAAGAAGAAGAATCGACTACAGAAAAGCACTCGATATCTTGTGAATTCACTCGATGTCGACGGAAGAAAAGCTAAAAATCGACTAAGTGTTGGACAAGCAAGCTACTGTAATTTCAGTCGAAATTGGCCCTTGAGATCGATTGAGGCACTCGACATCTACTGGGGTACTCGACGTCTAGTGAAGGCTAACCGATGTCAAGTGAAGACATCCATGCTTAGAAGCTGAAGAGAAGAGACTCTCGAGATCTACTGACCTACCCGTGATCGAGTGAAATGTACTCGATGTCGACTAAACCTAGTCGACGTCGTCTGGATCCTTATTGGGTTGCGGACGAGATTTAACGAATTTGAGTTGAAAGAGACTTACTTAAGGATGAAGAGAGAATCTTTTATCATTACTTTATGAACTTCTATCCTTATGGGTGAATGTCTATTTACCCTAGAGAATTTACTTATTTAGATATATTTTTATTAATTCAAGTTATAGTAGGATTATGATTACTTTCCTTGACTAGAAAAGATTAGTAGCTATAAGTAAAGCCCTTGGGGCTATGTTTTAGACATTCAATTTCAGAGAGAACAATTCTCATAGAGTTAGGTGTTTTCGAAGCTTTAGAGTTTGGTGTTCTTACGAAAGTTGGAGCGCTACAATTGTGAAGACTTAGAAGTTTATTTTATGAAAGTTATTCTTATTTCCATCATGTCTTTCGTTATTATGAGTGCGTAGTCGCCCTTCTTCAAGGGTCGGGGTGAGCCCGACGATAGCCATGTTGGTGAATTGGTAAGTCGCTAAATAAAGGTATTTTAACTCGCTCTATCTTGTGCTTCATCTTTAAATGGAAATTTAAGGAACTCGGGTTGCGAAACTTGTGTAGTAATTAGGGTTTCTATTCGAAATTTTATTAACTCTATTTATGAAAAAGGTAGACGCAATTAGGTTTATATTTTGCATGATCTATTTACCTATTTGCTTGATTTGGTAAATCCTTTTCCTTTATCGATAAAGTATTTGTCTTTTGCGATTTATTGGTTTTGCTTGCATGGTTATTGTTTTGGTAAAACCTGACTTTGGAAGACTTTTCTCATATTGTTTATCTCGTGTTTGTCGTTCGTTAAGTCGTCGTAAAACTCGACACCCTTGTTTATTTCTGATCATCTTTCTTTTACATCTTTTTATTCTTCATGGAAGACCAACTAGTAATCAGAGAAGAAGACATCAAAACAGAAATCAAAGACAACTTTATCACAAGATTTAAAAAAGTACTAATTGATGAGGAAATATTAAACACTTATTTAATCCTGATTAGTAATGAGGTACGTGAAGGGGACAACAATAACATGATACGATCAATTACGAATCAAGAATTTAAAAAAGCTATATTTAATATAGGGAAAGACAAATCACCAATCCCAGATGGAATGACAAAAAAAATTCTACAAAAAATATCGGGACATAATCGGACCCATGATGACAAGAGCAATAAAAGGTTTTTTCCAGTGAAAAAGAATCTTCAAACAACTAAATTAGACTTTTCATGCTTCTTTACCATCTCCCTTTCTTTCTGGGTGGCCTATTTTCATGTGGTTTTAGTGTCCTATTGTTCTGTGTCTTTTGGAAGCACTATCTCGACTTGTTCGGGAAAAGAGTGTGTACATCCTGACCCTCTAGACTCCACTTGATCGCGAGATTTACTGGAATGTTGTTGTTGTTGTTGACTAAAACCGGTGATCGGTTTTCTAATACGTCATTTACAAAGAGCATTTGTATCTCAAAGAGCCATTCAAAATTGGACATGGAAAAATTATACGATAGAGCTGAATGGATTGATGACAATAAAACTAGACATGGAAAAATGATACGATAGAGCTGAATTAGACTTTATGAATAAAGTCCTAGGGATTGGATTTTCCCTCGAATTTCCAAAATTGGATTGAGTAGTGCGCCAAAACAATTTCATTTTCAATCTTGATCAATGAATAATCTTTCAACCCAGAAAAAGGACTACGACAAGGTGATCCACTATTACCCCTCCTATTTATACTAGGAGTATAAATACTAGTGAGAAAGCTACAACAATGAGCAATAATATAGAATTCAATGTCACGAGAGAGGGACAGAGAATTCCTTTTGCAGATGGCATGATGATATTCACCCAAACGAACCAGAAGACTGCACACGCAGTAAGTGAAGAGAGACATCGACAAATATTGCGCAACATCGGGACAACAAGTTAACTTTCATAAATAAGCATTTCAAACGACACCCAAGGTGACAAATGTACAAAAACAAAGCATCTTGCACACAATCTAACATAACATATCAAAATAGACTTTAGAAATATCTGGGATGCCCAATCATAAATGGTAAAGTGAACAAGACAACATTTGAAGAAACCGCTTGTAAAACCAGAAATCAACCGAGTAAATAGCGAACAAATGCACTCGCATAAGAAGGAAGAACAACACTCATCAGATCAAATCTAGAGGCAAAACCAAATTTTATAATGTAGAACTTCATGTTACCGCGTGAGACACATAAAGAACTAGACCAAATAAATAGATCATTTTTCTGAAATAAAGACAGTTATTAAAAATCACTTTTTGAATGGGATAAAATATGCAAAAGAAAATAAGATGGTGGAGCAGGAATACACAAAACCAAATATGTAAACAAAGCACTACAAATTAAACTAATATGGAAAATACTCGTTGAATCGAAAAATCCATGGGTCCAGACGATACAACACAAATATGTAAAAGGTATTGACATACTAAACTACCAAAGATTGGGGAACAACTCATGATGATGGTTGAAATTAATGTCTATAAAAGACGAATTCAGTAAGGGAATTATCTAGCAAATTGGAATTTCATCTCGAAACAATATATGGATGGAATCCCTACCAAAACCAGATTGGCAAACAAAGATGTTGCAATCCCTACAAGATGTGAACTATACGACCAGACCGAGGAAACCCTGAATCACTTATTCATTAAATTCAACCACATTTTAGAACGTGCAAGAAAAATTGACCCGACAATTGAGCAAATCCTTCAAGGTATGGATATAAGTGATATGAACATCAAAGAAAATATAAAAGAAAATTTTGAAAAAATGAACGACAAACAGAAAACATCATTATCCACTACTTGGTGGTGCATGTGGACAAATAAAAATATAAAGATCTTCGACCACATCAACTCCACATCGATTATATTATGGAAGCCTTTACAAAGCAAACAATATGAAATTGGGATAAGACTACTAGCATGGGTGACAAATGCTAAAGACCCAACTATGATTAGAAAGAAATGAAACATGCGATGGGATAAACCACCGACATGAACCCGTGAAATAAACTTTGATGGCAGTAGCAATTAGCAAAGGCAGTGACACGTCAATAATAGGGTATATCCTCCGCGACCACTAAAGAGAACCAATATTTATAGGAGGGGCACAGATTGGCCAGAAGAGTGCTCTGATTTCGAAAGCGTTGGGACTTAAGATGTATCTTCTTAAGCCAAGAGATTTAGGACTACTGCGTTTGTAGATCGAGGATGACAACTATACCATCATCAACATCCTAAATGGTTGTTGATCCTGACCTTGAGAGTTTGAGATCCTGATTATCGAGATTCTTCCCATTCTTCGGCAGTTCGAAGTGGTATAGATCCATCATGTCCATAGGAAAGTCAATAAGTGCGCTAGTCATGTTGTCGAGCTCTTTTAGTCAACTTCTTCACCTGAGCCCCTTCGGGATATGGAGCTTGGTATTTACATCCGTAAAGATGTTATTGGGTGGTGGTCTAACAAATGTAGTCGCTCCCAAATTTTTACCTTACAAAGAAAAAAAAATCAATCTTATCAGTAACTTCGCTCTAATAAAAAAAAATTACAACATATTTGTTTTTTTTATACAGGTAAGGGTTTGGACGAGGTAGGGGTGTTATTCGAGCCGAACGAGCCGAGCTTGGCATGTTCAAACTTGGTTCATTTATTAAACGAGTTCGAGCCGAGCCGAGCCGAGCCTAATTTCTAAACAAGCTTTCTTTTTTGTTCAAGTTTGGCTTGTTTTAGTAAATGAACGAGCTCGAGCCGAGCTCTTTTCGAGCTTTAAGTAGTTTTACTTGGTTATAACATATTAACTTAAAGGAAATTTTAGAAATTTCATAAAATTCGAGCTAGCCTAAATCAAACGAGCCAAGTTTTTCAACCGAGCTTAAAATCAAGTTCAAGCTCAACTTGTTTAGGTAAGTGAACGAGCTCGAGTCGAGCTTTTTTAGAGCCGAACTCGAGCCATTCAGTACCACCTAAGAGCATCCTTGTGGATGAGAATATAGAGATGTCTATGCAGCTGAGCATTTGGTGAGGCGTCAGACTGGAAGAGGCGTGAGATGTGGTTGGCGACTCGGCGCATCTGTTAATCTCTTAAAAGCAATGCGAGAGGCTAACATGCTTAAAGGATCGGAGCAATAGGAGAATGTCCGTCATAAGTATCTCAAATTCCCATGAGTAGGACCAACATCCATTGATTGAGTGGATAACAATTAAGCTATCACCTTCAATGTGGATACTTGACAAAGCCAACTCTTTCGCCATCTGGATGCCTACAAGAAGTATAAGTTGTCTGCCTTTGCAGCCAATCAGCGAATCTGTGTGATCGCGAATGATGAAACCCACACTAGAAGTACCAGAGTAGTTTTATTACCATCAAAATTTATTTTGAATGTTCCTTCTTGTGGTTTATTCCATCGCATATGTCGTTTCTTCCGGGGTTCTGTTTGTTTTGTGGTTTAATGTTTGGTTTATCCAAATGTTTCGTTTTTCCCCCAATTCATGATTGTTTGTCTAGTCATGTTTTCCATGTTTTGGATTATCTCGATGGTTTCATTGTCGAAGATTTTCTTATTTCAATATGTTCAAAGGCACCGCTATGCAATCGTCATTTTTTTCCTTTGTTCTGGAGATATTGTTTCAAATATTATTGTCATAATTCTCTGTACAAGGTTTCTACTAATGTAACACTGAGTAAATAAGTGTGATTGAGACTCTTGCATGCATTACATAGGTCGCATGTGGAAGGGAGGGTCACTCCTTTGACGATTAGTCTAGTTCTTATTGGGATCCCGTTGTTATACAATTTTCATAAAAAAATTTTTATTTTTGGAGTCATGTTGTCCAAATCCATGCCATTTTGGATGGTGTGATTTTGTTGTTTTGAACCACACTGGCGATGCGCTTGTGCTGAACCATCTAGATTTACGACATAATGATGATAAGCGGTGAAGAAATTAAACAAATTTGCGGTCAAAATAGATTTATCAAGCACTGTGGAATCAATAGGTGATAGAAAAACACAAGGACGAGGATAGAGCGTTGACGTGTGTTAATTCATGGCATCCACCTTCCAATTGTGGTAGAGCGCAGGAAGAAGCCATGGACTTGTCTAATAAGGAAACTGCACCCCCTCGACCTTTTCAATTAATCTTCTGACCCCAGAGAAAAAAGGGTGTCGTACTGGTTTTCCTTCAACTGAAGCAAATCCAACAAAAGTTGAATTTAGTTCAGTTTCAAGTTATCATCACACCCAACAACAGATACAGTCCCCTCAGTAACCACCGAACCACTCACCCACCAAACATCCAACCCACCCAGGAAGCTGGGGACCTGTTTCTTGTTCGATTTCCATAATTTCGCTCCATCCTGACAAATTCAATTCGTGGTTGATAGAGGGAACGAAAGGAGGCAGAAATGTTTAGTGACGTGTCGACTTGCAACACATACAACTACTCGGACGCGCTCTACTGGGACTCTCGGTACATCCAGGAGGCAGGTTCCTTTGACTGGTACCAGCGCTACTCCGCACTTCGCCCCTTTGTCCGCAAGTACGTCCCTACCTCCTCCCGCGTTCTCATGGTTGGTTGTGGCAATGCCGGTATGCCCTAATTGCTTCTTCCCCTCTTCTTCTTCCCACGTGTTTGAGTTTTGATTTGACTTGATTTGATTGGGGTGTTTCCCAACTTTCAATTCTAGGGTTTCTGTGATGGTGGTGAGTTGAAATGGGCAGTGCTTGATTTGGTTTTAATGGGACTTGTTGATGTTTATTTAAAGCTGTGTGAATTTTGGCATTGACTTCCTGAAACAGAGAAGTTAGAAGTTTCCATGGTGGGCGGGTTTGTCCTCTCACCAATGTACAGTAATAGTTTTGAGCTCTAAAGAAGAGTTACTTTGTCCTCTCCAATTGGGGTCTTTTAGGAACTTTATTACCACTAAAGGTTACTGTTTAGTGATTTGAAATTTAATCTTGTCATGCTAAGGCATTTTGTGGATAATGTTGGCTGGTTTGTCACATATTGCCCTTGTTATGGTGGGATTGTGTTCTTTTTGTAAAGTTGGGGCTGCAGTTTTGAAGATCTTGTTATTTTCTGTTCTCTTCTTGCCTGGGATTCACTGATATGATCTGCTTGAGCTAGTTATGTCCGAGGACATGGTGAAGGATGGATACGAAGAGATAATGAACATTGACATTTCATCCGTGGCAATAGAAATGATGAGAAGAAAGTACGAGCATATTCCTCAGCTGAAGTGTATCCCACATGTACTTTATTCTTGATCTGTTTTGCCTCACTTTTCTTGTCTTGTTGGGTGGCATTCCTTGACATATATGAGTAGACTTGCAAATGGATGTTAGGGATATGAGCTTTTTCCCAGATGATTCGTTTGACAGTGTGATTGATAAAGGTATTTTCATCCTGCTTGCACTATTTCAGAATTAGTGACCGCTGGTGACTTTTGCCAGATGGATCACTTGACCTTTTTATTGGTAAAATTTATTTTTATGAATTTGTAAACTGATCTCTGGTGTATTTGGTAACTTTACATGGATGAACTTGCATTCATGGGCCATCTACTTTGTATCATAGGAACTCTCGATTCATTGATGGTAAAATACTTCATCTCTGATGATTCTAATAGATACTGTAGTTGTTTTTATCCTTTTCTGATATTCCATGTGGTTTTTATGTCTTCCTAGTGCGGTTCGGATGCTCCAATAAGTTCGGCTCGGATGCTAGGGGAAATCAGCAGGTTTACCTTTGTAATCTTTTGAAACTTGATGGCCTTCTTGTACAATCATGCACACTTTTTGAACTCCTGTTATGAGTTTTCTGCTCTAAACTTGCTTGATTGTCCTAGCAGGCTTTTGAAACCAGGCGGGTCTTACATAATGGTAATTATACACCTGCACTTGGAGTTGCTTTTAGTTTATCAATTCCACCTCAAGTATATATAGCTTATCATTAGGTATATATTGTTTTTAACAGATTACTTATGGTGATCCTACAGTAAGGATGCCTCATTTGAAGAGACCGGTGTATAGCTGGACAGTTTCACTGTACATCATACGTAAGATTTCTTTACCTTTTGTTGTATATATTGGATCTTTCCTTATTTTCTCCCTTTCTCTCCATGATTCAGTTTTGCAGTGTATATGACATTTATCTTCCTAATTCTCAATCGACAGTCGGGTTTAGGGTAGACACCCAGATATAGTATGATAGATGTGAAATCGGGAATCAACACAATTTTGATTGAACTCACAAAAGTAAACCCAAGAAATAAATGGAAACAATCTCATGGAACCAAAAGGGTAATGACTGATCCACCAGATGAGGATGAACCTCAGAACTGGCCACTAGAGAGAGCCGAGCTCAACTAGCTGAGGCAAAAGCCTTAAAAATGGTCTCTAATGGATAACTGAATCTGAGGCCTAGTGCCGTGTTTATGCTACTTCCTATCTCTTGAATTGGTAAATAAAGAGCGGCCATATCCGGGGTTCGAACCGGGGATCTATGGCTACTTCCTATCTCTTAGAGTCCTAGGTGACCGCACTGTCACCCTAACAAATCCCCTCAGAAGGCGCAACTCACTGCATTCTAGATATATTCCATCCAGCCCATGTGCTTAGTCATCATAATCCATGTACATAAATAGTACTGCTAATTTATGATGTGAATTACCTTTGTATTGCTATCTTGATAAATTAGCGTGGTATTTCCTTGAAAGTGTTGTAATTTCTTTTAAACCTTTATCTGCTATTGTTTGGATCATCACGGGTAGCTCATTTCCCATTGATTGTGGTGAAAATAATTACTCTGCGGTAGATGTGTATCGATGCAGTGTCTGCGTGCTAATTTATTACTTTGGTCATGTATCATTTGTTGAAAGTTCAAATGTAAGGATCAAATCCAGAAGTTGTGACACACTTCGCTATAAAAGTTAACTTCTTATAGCTAGCATTTTAGATTCTCTTTGCTTTACTTGATTAAGATAATCATAAGACCAGCCTCTTGGCAGTGCCAGTGCAAAGTTCAAATCGCTTATGCATGTGTAAATTCATAGAAAACGATGATAGAATTTGAGAGCTATCATTTGACTTGTTCTTAAAGAGTATTTAGAAACTGGCTTTTCAGTTCCATTTATTTAAAGGAAGGTGTAAAGTGTAAATCCTTCTATAATCTAAATAGTATTTAACCCAAAATGGTATCATATGTTTGGCTGTGATTATTACTTGTTCTTCTCCATTTCAGAAGCAGGGTAATAACTGCTTGGTACTGGTGCTAATCCTTTTTTTTTGGTCAATCAAAAGATATTAAAATTATGTCTAACTAATTTATTTTAGTTTGTAAATCCAAATGTCTTCAAGTGAGTGAAGTTATTCCTGATTGTAAAGTGACCCGGCCTATGATTAATTTGTGAGCTTTAAAGTGAAGGTGATTCCTTGTCCACAACGCATATATGCTGTTTTGTCACAAAGGCTTATTGTATCTTCTGCTGTTCGCATTGGATGTAAGTTCCGATGTAGAGACATTATATAATTCAATTTGCAGTGGCTGGTGGCAATGAACCACAAAACTTGGATGCACTTACAATGGAAATCTTGTAATTCTTCTGGTGTTTATGATTGGTACTGTAGTGTTATATTTCGAAAATTTTGAATGGCATGCCATATCAGCATGTTTAAGCACAATGGTTTCTGATTCAATCTACAGCCAGACCTGGATTCGAAAGCCTAGAGGTTTCCTCCACAACGGTAAAGTCAAGCATTGAACCTGTTCCGCTGACCGAGGAGGGTCTGCTGCAGCCGGGTTTTATCCTAGAAGATCCAGATTGCCACTACATTTACGTGTGTCAAAAGGCAGATGAGTTAACAAGCATCCTACCGACATATCCCCTGACAGAAAATTTGTTGTAGAAACACCCCAAGTCGCAACAGAAGATTTGTTGTAATGCAGCAGCTTGTAAAATCTCATTGTTGGTCATAAATTAGATGTAGAGCCACTTCTGTTTGTTTGTAACATTATCTGAGTACAACTCTTTGCCTTTTTTTATATCAGGGAATTGGAGAGGAGATCAATGGAGAATTTGTAGACTTCATTCCATAATTTCTTTCTCAGTTTCTATATTAGATGGTTATGGACGAATAATCATGTGCAAATACGCGAATAATCATGAAAAAACAGACTAATAATGTCTGTGTACACGATAAGACCTATGTACACTACACTAGAAACAATCTTTCTCTCTCTCTCTCTACATGTAAAACTTTGGCCACTATTTGCAGTGTTATACCAGGCAAGGCTCTAGTGCAGACGGATCAAGGGGTGGTGGGGCTAGGGCCAAGGCAGAGCATGGCAGTATCCTAGAAAGTAATGACGATGAACTTGAAAGTATTTTCTATTGCACTAGGGATTTCGTCGTGGTGGTGGTGGTGACTCCTCTTTTTCAGATGAGTGGAAGAGGAGGTTGAAATTTTCATGTTTCTTGAGAGAGTTCATCAAGGGCAGCTGAGCTGGCCACACACCCCATTCCTTTGAGGGAAGTGGAACCCACGAAAGCTCGCATATTGGAGACCAAGTTGAGAGAGCAAGATACATGTCCTGCCATTGTTTCAAACATCTGATTTTTAATTACCAGTATTCAATCATGTACTGATTACACTTTTGTAATTGAATGTGGATCTCCGTCTTATTGCATATATATGCCCCCGGTCTTCTATTGTCTACACGACATGATATTACAGCCGGGTTTTGTCCTAGAAAAACCATATTGTTTTGGCTATCACTAGGAATCTACTGTTTACCAGAATGCAGTTCCTTATGCTCTTGCAATTTTCTTCATGAGCTGATTATTATGTACACTTTTCCCATCTTTGCAGTAACCATCTAAATACAATAACTGAATAAGAGAGCATTGTCATTGCCCATTGCTCAAAGGAAACAGATTCTTTTGCACAATTTACAAGAATAAACATGCTGAGTCTATTATTTCTTCATTTTACATTTTACATCAGTATCAGCATAAACAAGAAAATTTAGACAAAATCATATATGAGATGTACAGAGGAATGAAAAAACACAGATATGTACATATATAAACAGTTAACAAAACACTATTGGCTATTGCTATTTGCTAGTGCAGTCTGAAGCAATCCATCAATCTGTTTCTGGAAGCCAAAACCTCAGAGAACAAGCAATTGACCTTCTCCACTGCCTCTTCCAACTTACTCTGAAACCTCTCCAGTTTCCTCTTCATCTCCGTTGATTCCTCCGGCGTCGTCACCGTTGCCGCCAATAGCCCATCCACCATCTGATTCACCTCCCTCACCTCCTTGAAAACCCTTCCTTCCTCCACCATCTCCCCACAAACCCTAGAATCAACACCCAGCACCACTGGCACCTCATTGCCCACCTTCATCTCTCCACCCAACCCACACACAACAACCCTGCAAACCCAGAGTGCCACACCTTTCATTTCCACCACAGCTTGCAGCACAAACCCTTGATTGCCATGGAGGGCCCCACCATCTCCCTTGCTCCCACTCTCTTCTTGGCTTGCCCATTTCCTTGGAGAATGATGGTGATCAGACTGCAGCAGGCGCCTGGAAGCGGAAGAAGGCGATCCGATGGCGTGGGCCAGGGCGAGGCGGACGCTCTGAAGGCGGGATAGGGAGGAGCTCATCTGGTTGAAGAGATCAAGAACCTCTAAGGTGTAGCCAAGGTACTCATCCACCAAAGGCGACTCCCATTCACTCATGGGACAATCCACGGATTCAATCAGCTTCGCAAAAGCGCTGTTTAAGCCATGTAGGAGCTTCAAACCCTGATCGACCCATGTCAATGAGAATTCTTTCGAATTGGCAATCAACCCTCGTAGTCCATCGGATAACTCGACCCGGAAATCTCTTAGAGGTTCCAGCAAGGATTCAGCCTCATTCTGGTGGTGGTGGTGGAGGAGATTATCCAGCTTTGCGTGGAGCCTTTTGCGGGGGTGATTTGGTTTTCTTGATGCAAACACAACAACCATGGAAAACTCGATCAACGGTCAATCAAATTGGGGGAATTTGTTAATTGGTGAATCAGGGTGCGGTGAATTTATATATCCTTTGTAGAAGGGAATCCCTTTGGTACATAGGATAACGTCGTGATCGTGTAGGAAAGATTCCAATTGGCTGATCAATTTGGAAATACAACGGGCGGGGGGACTAATAGAATATGGGCCCACTTGCTTTCGGTGTCTACCGGTCAAAGGATGTTATCGCATCGGCTGAGTTGGGGGTTTTTCATCAGAGATGCATGTGGTCTTAAGATACCACACGCTTCTGAAGACTGAAGTTGGAAGTTGCTTTTGCCCAAAGAAATTGTGCTTTCCTCGTAGCAACAACACCTTAAAGTTAAATCACAACAAAAGTAATTAGAATCTGTGTCCGTCAATTTTCCTCAACGGTTATAAAATGTGTCCAATGTCCATTAATTCTTTTTACGATTTTTTTTTTTAAAAATGACTTCAAATAATATAAATTTTCGGATTTAAACAAAAAATAATACGAATAACAAAAAGTCTTGAGATATTACAAACTATCAATTTATAAATAAATAATAATAATACAACCTTTAAAATCAACTAAAAATAATATATCAAATTTTGAGTTAAACTAATACAAAAATTTAAACTATTCAAAACAAAATTTTATTTATGAAAATTATAAAATAGTCCATAATTAGTCATACTTAAAATATATGAAATTTATATAAAATAATAATCCAAAATTGTATGAATTATAGGCTATGATTATTTTATTTTTATTTTTTTTATTAACTTATGGATAAAGTGAGCGTGATTTTATATAATTTCAAAATAAAAAGTGTTTTTTTAAAGTTGGCTAAATAAATACAGAGTAATGGTTTTGGTGTACTTAAAAAATAAAGGGGTAGATTTGTGCAAAGTGTGACTAACTGACTATTGATGATTTTTTTTTTGATAAATAGAGTTTTGTTTTTATTCTTTTCCTAAAAAGCTTGTATTATTTTGAGTCCAAAGTTCATAATTTGTATCATATATGGTTGATTTTAAACTTTGTATTTTTTTTATAGCCTTATAGTTTGTACTATATTGAGACTTTTTTTGTTCGTATTATTTGTGATTCATATTTGATAATAATTATTATTTTAAGTTGTTTTTCCAAAATTAAAATATACATATTGAATAAGTATAAATTGTAAAAAAATTATAATAAAATACTAAAACTCACTAGCTTAAATGAGTAGTAATTGTGTAAAATGTTAAAATCTCTAATTTTAAATTTTATAAAATTAAAGACTAAATATTCCCTTCCCATTTTATAATTAAAAGGCTAAATAAACTTTTGAGAAAATTAGGTGGAGAGTCCATTTGAAAGGACCAATTAATTAAATATCCATGGAAAAATCCTTATTAGATAAAACCCCACCATACAAAACCTTCCTCTTTCTCCTTACTTTGTTCTCATCATTTGGATTTGACCAATTGAGAACTTCCATGGATCTCATGGCTTCCGCCTCTTGAATTTCCAAATCCCGCTCTATCTCACATTCAAATTTTCAGATCTCGCTCCATCTCACCTTCGATTGAATCCCAAACCCAAAAATAATGCGTCAAATATATAGGCTCATCTGGACAGTGAGTCTATAGCTAGATAGATCCTTTCAGTAAAATCAATTTTCGGATTTGAAAAATGGATGCTCCCCCCCTCCCTCCCAATGTGGAAAGTCGTTGCTCAAATTTGCCAACTAAGTAGTATTGAATCTATTAATATTACTAATTCTGCTAGCATTTTGTTGACGTGTCACGCTCACAATTAAAGTTGAATTTTTTTTTTCAAATGAGCTTTTCTTATTGGTCAATATTATTATGGAAACTTTAAAATATTTGTTTTCTAATTTAAATATGATTTGAATCCGTTCTTTTTTTTTTATTTTCGGTTATATTGTCGTAAATATTGAGACATGTTCCCATTTTTTTTCCGATTGCAATATATCTATCTATCTATCTATTAATATTACTAATTCTGCTAGCATTTTGCTGACGTGTCGCTCTGTAAATTAAATTTGAATTTTTTACTCAAAAGTTTCATTTCTTATTAATCGATGTTATTAAGGGAAGTTTAAATATTTATTTCCTATATTATATTCATCACAATCGTATTAAAAATATCTAGACAAATAATTCAAATGTCAAAATAAAAATCTATTAATTAATAATCACAATATCTATCTATTAATATTACTAATTCTGCTAGCATTTTGCTGACGTGTCACGCCCACAATTAAAGTTGAATTTTTTATTCAAATGGGATTTTCTTATTGGTCAGTATTATTATGGAAATTTCAAAATATTTGTTTCCTATTTTAAATATGGTTTGAATACATTCCTTCTTTTTTTTAATTTTCGGTTCTATTGTCGTAAATATTGAGACATGTTTCCATTTTTTTTTCCCGATTGTAATATTCTAATTATTCGTCTACATACATTGAACTTAAATTTGAATCTTGGTATATTTTATTTTTTGAAATTTATGTTGTACATAGACCCATATCCAATTGTCAGTTTATAAAATGTTATGGAGTATAATTAAATTAACTTTCACATATGTTCATATTTTCTCACCAATCATGCAAGTTTTCATTTTCAAATAAATTAATCAACTATGTACTCGGATTGCCTGCATTCATTATCTTAACGGATTGAATTCATTTAAATATTTGTTTATTATATCACATTTATCCCAATCATGTTAAAATTTACCACTCTCTATTCGTTTAGCTAAATATGTTGTTTAATATTCATTCGCGCTTTGTTAGGATGGTAAAAATTATATAAATATTATTTTTTCAAATTTTTTATAAATTAATTTCGATAATAGGTAATCTATTAATAATATTAATTCTACTATCATTTTGCTAATGTGTCACGCCCACAATTAAACTTGAATTTCTTATTCAAATGGTATTATCTTATTGATCAATATTATTGCTGAAATTTTAAAATATCTGTTTCATATTTTAAACATATTTGTTTCCTATTTTTGTACTAAAATATTATTTAACTTGATATGTTGTATGTCAATTTGTGATCTATTTTAATCGTCTACGTACATTGAACATTCGTCAAGTCTTAGCTGATTTTATTATTGGATATTGAAATTGTTGATTTATCATATTTAACCGATTACAATAGTCCCCACAATGTCTACATACAACGAACATGTAATAATCAATTTGTAAATATTCGATTTCAAAAAATAATTATAACAATCAATTAGAGCCAAAAAAAGTTTTTTTTATATAATTTAATTATTTTAGACATCTTAAATGACTATCGAAAAATAAATAATATTTTAAGACTCACAAGCATTACTATTAACTAAAGTTTATTTTACATCTTGGATGAGGCTTCTTAGATCACTTTTCTACCTTTAAGGCTTTTTTTTTACCATCTTACCTTTATTTTCACTATTTATTTCCCTCTCTTTCTAACCATCTTTCTCATGAAAACAATGAATAAGTTATGTATATCTACATAACTTCAAAATTATTCACACAATCATGTGCTTATGATTTTTTTTTAATATTTATAATTTACAAATATTTAAAAAAATCATATTAGGTGGTGTGTTTGAGTATTATTACTACTTTACCTTATTAAATCGTTTTTAAAATTTGTATTGTATCTCTTTCCAACTAATTTATAAATTATAAAAAAATACTTTATACATATTTTTTTTGTAAACATGTATATATATTAATATAGTATTATATAGATATATAAAATGATGTTCAAATTAAAATAATGAATCAAGCTCACGTGCCTTCAAGGTACGGGTATTACACTAGTATATACTATAATCGAGTTCATTCTCAATGTTGCTTATATAACACGACGAAGAAGGATGATAATAACCTTTTCTTTAAATGGCCATTAACAACATACATGCTCAATGTAATTAATAATAAACTAGGTTGTAATACACACCTTCTACAAACAAGCAGCGAATTCATACAGAACCTAAGCTTGACAAAAGTAGCAAATAAGATCTTTCACGGCTTTGTGTTTTTGTGGCACCTGATCTGGGAATATAGAAAAAGGAATATTTTTAACACCAACAATGCTCCATTCCCAGAAACCCCCCTACAAGTGGCAATATCCAAACTAATGGACTAGTCGTAGGTTCAAGAGGTGTCTCAAGACACTCCCAAACATAAGCCTAAGAAGCGAGTGCACGGTAAAAAAAAGCATCTACTGATTATGTCAATTTTTATGTTATATTTGCATTCTAGGATGGGATTATTAGGAATTTGTGTAGTTGTTGATTATTTGTAAGATATAGAGTCTACACAAAGTTTGGTGTGATATTCAGGTATTTAGATCAGATTTGGAGAGGGTTGGACACACTTTTGAGCTTAAAGGAAAACCATGAAGACATTGGAAAAGCTAAGGAAGAGCTCAAGATGGTGGAGAAAATCCCACTTTTCACCATTTATGATTTTGAATCAAGTTCTGATGCCTTCATATGAGGGTTGTAGCCCTTGAAAAAAGCTTTCCAACACATATTCATATGTATCAATCAGACGAACGAGAACTCGGGAAAGTGCGTTTCAAAATGGAGCAGAATGCTGAAAGCTGACGGTGCACTCGATATCGATTGAAGATGACTCGATATCGAATCTACCACTCCATATCGAGTGAACATCCACTCGACTCGACATGAACATCACTCGACAAGCACAACATGAGTCAATATCAAGTCATTTGACTCGATATTGAGTGACACTCAAAAGCTATTCGACACGTTTTTGGAGTCCGAATTAAAACGGGTCATTCGGGTCGGGTAACTTCGGGTCTCGGGTAATACGGGTTTCGGGTATTTTCAAATTGACTCGAACCCGAGTTTGACCAGATTTCGGATCATTTCGGGTTGGTCAATTTTTTTTTAATTAAAAAAATCACGATTTGATAATTTTGCGATAAATTTAAAATTCTAAAATTAAAGGCATTGTTCATAAGTTTTAATGCTTGTAATTATATACAGTATCTCATCTAAAATATTTGATTTTTATTATTTCTCGTAATTTTTAATAAAATGTAATAATATATAAATATTAAAATTTTAAATAATTTTTAAAAAATATTTTTATTAAAAATTTGATATTTTATATATTATTACATTTTATTTAAAAACATTTGTTTTTTTTATTATTTCTCGTAATTATTAATAAAATGTAATAATGTATAAAATATCAAATTTTTAAATAATTTTTTAAAAATAATTTCATGCAAATAGTAACAAGCACAATTATTTTTTTAATATTTTAATATTTTTTAGAATTTTTATCTTCTTAAAAAAGTCTGTTGAAAAATAAAAAATCAAATACTATCGACCGGATGGAGTATTACACAATACAAATAAATATAAAAGTGGATTTGAAAATGAAAGATCAAGTGATTAGCATTATAAAATGTAATAAATTGGAATCTCCATAAAAAAATTTAATCATATATAATTATAAATCAATCGGGTCACCGGGTCAATTGGGTAAATCGAGTCAAAATTACTGGGTCAATCGGGTCACCGGATCGAAACCTTGATTACCCATAAAATTTCCGGGTTTTCGGGTTCGGGTCGGAAATTTTTCGTGCGTTCGGGCCGGGTCGTTCGGACCGGGTTGTGTTTTGACAAGTCTACTTAAGCACGAAGTTGAAGACTTTTATCTCTTTGACGACTTTTATCCTCTTGGGTTATTTCCTCCATATTTTGCTAGGGGAATTTTATTTCTTTCATATTTATTTATTAGGAAAGATTTATCTTTAGATAGATATAGTAGATAGATGATTAAGGTCTATAAATAAAGGTATATAAATACTCCGTCCGATCGATAGTATTTGATTTTTTATTTTTCAACAGACTTTTTTAAGAAGATAAAAATTCTAATTTTTTTAAAAATATTAAAACAATTCTATGCTTATTACTAATTGCATGAAATTATTTTTAAATAACTATTTGAAATTTTATATATTATTACATTTTATTAAAAATTACGAGAAATAATAAAAAAAAAATGTTTTTAAATAAAATGTAATAAAATATCAAATATCAAATTTTAAAAAAAAACTATTTAAAAAAAAATTAAAATTTTGATATTTATATATTATTACATTTTATTAAAAATTATGAGAAATAATAAAAATAAAATAGTTTAGATCAAATATAGTATATAATTACAAGCGCTAGAACTTATGAACAACGTCTTTAATTTTAGAATTTTAAATTTATCGCAAAATGATCAAATCTTGATTTTTTTAATCTAAAAAAGAAAAAATTGACTAATCCGAAATCGACCCCAAATGACCCAAAACTCGGTCAAACCTGGGTTCGAATCAACTCGAAAATACCCGAAACCCGTATTACCCAGGGCCCGAAGTGACTTGACCCGAACCCGATCCGAATGACCTGTTTGCCAGGTCTAAGCGAATGTGATCTTATTATGAATTTGGATTAATTATGAAAAAGGGACAGTAACACTTAGGGTTTATGCGAGAGGCTCTATATTCCTATTTGTAAATAACGAAAGTTATTTGATATAGCACATTCTTTTATGCGATTGATGATCTATATATGTGTTTACTGTTGTGGTAATCCATAACCTTGGAAGTTTGCACCTTTATTATTTTACATTGTTATTTTAATTTTAGCGCAGATTCTACCCGACCTCGACCACCATCCCCTCTCCATTCCCTCGACGTCGATCCACTCTTCAATCGACATCGACAGCAACCCTAGCCACCTTTTCCCGCTATTCCCGAACCCTGAACCCAACTAAACCTAGAACCGTTGACTTCTCCCATGAGGACAAACTTGACCCCGCTATCCTATAGCGAGGTCTTGACTATAAATTTATTTAGTCGAGAAATCCTCTCGTCAAATTACTACAAACTTAATGTTGCTGGATTTTTCAAATCAATAGGAGAACATCACATTGGATGTATTATCCGAATGAGATGGGAAATGTGATCGATCTTTTTCGCCAAGAGAATTCACCTGACACCGTCTTATGAATTGAAGCATTAGCTTTCAAGGAAGGAATCAAGCTAGCTCTCACTTTAGGCTTCAAGAAACTCATTATCAAATGCAGTAGTCAGATTGTGGTCAATACAATTAATAATAAGGGAACCACACAATGGGAAATCATAACAGTCATAGAAGAAATCACAGAAATCAGTGACCAATTCAAGGTTGTTAGTATTTAGCATTGCTATAAAGGAAAATAATTTCAATTGTAGATTTCATCGTTGGACATGATATATTGTAAAAGGGTCTTGTTAGATACACCGCAAATGATGATTAAGGATTTGCACGTCCTTATTAACGTGCATGCACGTCCTTATTAACGTGCAAGTGTGGAACTGTGCACGTCATTAACAAACCAGGGTTTGCACGTCCTTAACAACGTGCAAATATTGCACGTCATTAATAACGTGCATGCACGTCCTTAACGACGTGCAACTATGCACGTCTTAAGTGACGTGCAAACCCTACTTAGGGTTTAGCGTTTAGAGTTTAGGGTTTACCGAGGGTTTTTTTAAGGTTAATTGAAAGAAATTGAAGGGTTTAGCTAGTGGAGGTTTAGGATTCATGGTCTAAGTCATTCCGAGCATTGTTAAGTTTAATTGTCAAGTGATAATTAAATTGCAAGCAATAATTGTTAAACTTTTCATTCGGATAATATGCGAATAATGTTACAAGGAACGGAAAAAAAAAGTTTACATCCATAATTGTAATAAACTGGTGGAATAAAATCTAGGCAAAGTGTAAAGGGTGACCATACTCGATACGTAAGGCTCGAAATCTGTCAAACCGAGCTTGAAAAGGAGCATCCCATCCTTCGACGCTCGGATGATGATGTGCGACCCATTCTGGCGTAGGCGGCGGAATAAGAGTGTTACGATGCAACCAGACCTATGAGAACGGAAAATTAGAGTTAGAGTATTGACATATAGATGAAAAGTAAAATAGGTAATAATATAAGACGTTTGAATTCGTACCGCGGCAAAATGGTCTTGGTTTCCGGTGCAGGCTAAACCAAGGGTTGCTGATTAAGGGTTGTTAGCAAGTGTCGGCGAGGTCATGTGGAGACATGTGAACGAATGATTCCAATCTAGGACGACGAGAGGAATCTGATATACCGTTGCAAATACTAAACCCATGTTGGTTAGCTCTATCCACCATCTCCTATCACATGCACAGGTCCCGCCCATCTCTAGTTGTCGACGAACTGCTGGAATGGGTACCCTCCCATATAACAACCGGCGTAGAGATAGGCGTGATCCTCCAAGTGATTGCATAATAACTTTTTGAGTTTCGGGAAAGCAAACTCGCCGACCAGTGATCTTAATGACGGCAAAGCATGGTAGCCACAATGGCCATCTCCAATAGTGTCCCTCACACCCTCAATATGACCGAGCATGAAAGGATCAACGTTGTTTCGACTCCATTTGAACCCTCTGAACACATCATCACGTCCATGTCAAGCTGAGGTCACTTGTGGACGATGTCTAGTAGCATTTCGAGCAGCACGTGCTTCTTCTCTCTCAAATCTTTCCCTTAACTCCTCGTATGGAAACAGGTTGGTTCTGTAGGCATTCCTCGACCCTCGAGGCCTCCCTTTCGATCGGACACTTGCAGATGAGGGTGGGTGGAGCTCATCGTCGCATACATTGTTGGAAGCCATGTATGAAGATGACAGCTCATACGGGAGTGGGGTGTCGTCGATGTCATTCCATGACAAATCCCTCCAGAACGGGTGGATGTCCTCAGCGGGTATCGGAGTACCGGAAATGACGTAGGCCTGAATCTCATGGACACGAGTGATCCCGTAACAAACCCTCCAATGTCGGTCCGTGCATTCCGGAGGAATGTTTTGGTTTACGGCATCCTACCACAACTTATACAGATAGTCGAAGCACTTTTTGGAGATTAAAGTCTTTACCTCATCAAAAAGGTTGACTTTATACGCCGCCGTTGGCCATTTGAAGCGGTCGATCTCCAAAGTAGTTTGCAACTCATGCAGTTGACAATCGTTGACTCTATGAATTGCATCGATCATGATGCGAAAGTCACCAGTCGATGAGTGCAGTGCCTCCTTCAGAACCTTGTATTGACCCTCAACTCTGTACATATTGAAGTGCATACCACTAAATGTTTGATGTCATATCATATTGTAATGGGAGATATGAAGTAAGGTGTACCTTCTTGTTGTACGGGTGCCGAGATGGAAGACATTATCTACGTAGCATCGTACGATGTTCCTGCTCTACGGTAGCCACACCGCCTCTAAATACGCCACCACACCTGAGAATGGGTGTCATGCAACGTGTAGCGCCTGACCACTACCCTCCACCCTCCTCTGCCACCGCCGGGAGCACCTCAGCCTCCCCACCACCGCCACAACCTCCCCACCACCACCACTCTCCACCGCCACAGCCTCCCCACCACCACCACCACCACCCTTTGTGCATCCACCGTGTCCACCTCCATCGACTCCACCTCCGCCGTCGTCACCTCCATCGACTCCACCTCTGCCACCCTCTGGATCTCCGACTCTCTCTCCATCTCTTTCTCTCTCTCCGTTCGTCGCCGACGTCTCTCTCTCTCTCTCTCTCTCTGGTTGGATTTGGAATTGGGAATGGGAAAGACGAAGCACGTTTTTTGGATTTTGAAATAACGTGGGTGTAAGTCGTTTTTGACGTGCAATATTGCACGTCGAAAACGACGTGCACCCACGTTTTTTTTAAAATAAAAATACGTGCATGCACGTAGGCACGCTTTGGGGTCTATCCATCTTGCACGTTAATTACGACGTGCATGCACGTCATAATTAACGTGCAGATTTACGGTGTATATATCCAAAACGTATATTGTAAAATCATCCATTTGGATGATTTGGGATCAATCTTCCTACAAATACATTCCTCTCATTGCTGGCTGTAAAATAAAATAAAAAATGATTTGATCTCATCCCCTTTACTCTGGTGAAGATCTTATGGTCCATAATTGTGGTCCATTTAATAGTCCGCTTATCCTTAATGGTGATTATATGAGGAGAAACAAACCATATTTGATATTGAATTGAAGATTAGATGAGATTGAATGATTTGTTTAATTAATTAGATCGTATCGAATCCGTACTTCAATCCATCTATGTAGATAAATGAACAATGACGAGCAGCTCACCGAAGTTGTCAAAATCAAAACCCCCGAACCATCTCCAATGCCAAGTTCTCCTATCAACTGTGACACAACCTCTAGAATCACAACCCTAGCCCCCCCCCCCCACCACCATAAGTCGCCACCAGGTTGCTGCAACAGGCACCAATCACGTCCCCACCTCCGGAACCACCACCAATTTTGGTCTCCCAACCTCGACCCTCCACCAAAACTTTGACGTCACCACAATCATGCCACTACCCGCACACATCCTAGATGCGTGCGAGCTATTTTTTTTTTTAAAAAAAAATGTTAGATGCTATACCCGTAAAAATTTGTTTTAAAAAAAACTAAGCCACGCGCATTCAGGATGTGTGTGGCTTCCGTCGATTTTGAAATAGTTTTTTAGCTCGGTTAAGTTAATAGAGGTTGTTTTGTTAAGAAAAAAATAATAATTCAACACACGCATTCTGGATGCGTGTGTTGGGTGTAATTTTTTTTTCCCAATGGAGTGCTCCTTGGTTCCCCCTTGTATATGCACGATATTGTTTTGGGCTAAAACTGCATCACTTTGTTACTTTAAAATACTAGTAAAAATATATATAATACAACAACAAACGATGTGGTTTTAGGATTAAGTGTCGTCGTTTTTCCCCGTTTAAAAAAAAAAGAAAAAGAAATAAATAAATGAAATAGCCAAAGAAAAAAACTAATAAAATTAATATATAAAAAATAATATAATAAACATTGAATCAATATGTAATTTATTGTACACTCAACATGTAATAACAATGTGTAACTAGATATTAAAAAAAAAACTTGCAAAACTTTTTACCTAATTGTCAAAATGAGTAATATAACATCTCGTTTTGAAGCTCTTAAAATGTTGGTGTATGACGATGCCAACAACAATAACAACCCAGTAAATCCCGCGATGAGGCAGGGTCTGGGGGGTCAGGATGTACGCACTCTTACCTCGAACCAGTCGAGAGAGTTTCCGATAGACCCAAAAAAATAGGGCATAAACAAAACAATAGGGCCAAATAATAGAGTGCGGCAAAAGAAAGCAAAGAGCAAGGCAGACAGAAGCATAAACGGCAAGACCAACCCCCATCCCCAAACTTCTAAAGCTTCTAAACATCATAAGCCCGAATACACCTTCTCCATCAGTCTCTATCCCTTGTCATATCCTCCGAAAGGTTCATCAAATGAAGATCGTGTCGTATAACCTCCATCCAACTCTTCTTCGGTCAACCTCTCCCCCTACAAATAGCTCTCAGCTCCAAGCTCTCACACCTATGAACGGGCTCGGAAATGGGTCTCCTGCAAACGTGTCCAAACCACCGTAGTCTCGACTCTCGATGTTTGTCAACAATACTCGCCACTCTAACCTTACTCCTAATGACCTCATTTCTGACTCTGTCCAGTCTCGTGTGCCCACTCATCCAACGCAACATTATCATCTCAGCGACCTCCCAACTTCTGTTATTGAGCTTTAGTAATAGGCCAGCACTCCGAGCCATACAATAAGGTCGGTCTAACAACCACCTTGTAGAATCCTCCTTTCAGTTTTGCCGGAACATTCCTATCGCAAAGAACTCCTGACGCTTTTCTCCATCTCAACCAACTCGCCTGGACTCGATGCTCAATATCCTTATCAGCATCCCCATCGCTCTGAATGTATGAGCCAAGGTACTTAAAATACTCTTTCCTTGGGACATGATCTCCTCCCAATAAAATTGAAGCTTCTGGATCCCTGATCTCCCCAAAACTAAACTGAACATACTCTGTCTTGGTTCTGCTCATCATGAGACCCTTCGACTCCAATACCTCTCTCCAGTTTTCAAGCCTGCGAGCCAAACCCTGTCTTGAGTTGTCTACCAGGACGATATCGTCAACAAACAACATGCACCAAGGGACCTCTTCCTGGAGAGGAGCAGAAAGAGAGTCCATAACTAGCGTGAATAAAAGCGGACTGAGCGCTGAACCTTGGTGAAGCCCCACATGTACCTCAAAGTACTCTGAATCACCACACTGCGTTCTATAACTTGTCAGCGAACCATCATACATATCCTTGATAACTCTGACATACGACCCCGACACTCCCAAACATTTCCAAATAAGCCCCCTCGACACCTTGTCGTATGCCTTTTCTATATCAATAAAGGCCATATGCAGATTCTTCTTCCCGTCTCTATGCATCTCGATCAGTCGCCTAAGCAAGTGGATAGCTTCCACTGCTGATCTGCCAGGCCTGAAGCCAAACTGGTTCTCCGAAACATTTACCAATCTCTGCATTCTCACCTCTACAACTCTCTCTCATAACTTCATCGTATGACTCAATAGTTTGATTCCTCTGTAGTTACTACAACATTGAACATTCCCCTTGTTCTTGTAGACCGGAACCATTTTACTAAGTCTCCATTCCGATGGCATCTTAGCTGACCTTAAGATAGCACTAAAAAGAGAAGTAAGCCAAACCAAACCTTTGGGCCCCAACCATTTCCAAACATCCCTCGGTATATCGTCAGGGCCAGAAGCTCTATTGTTCTTTGTCCTACTGATAGCTTCCTTAACCTCCTCTATCGAAATGCGCCGGTGGAATCCATAGTCGATTCGAGCCGAGAGACTAGAACTTAAATCCGACGAGTAAACCTCCTCGTTGAGCAATTCTGAGAAATACTTCTGCCATCTTCCTTTAAACTGCTGATCATCAACCAAGACCTAACCGCTTTCATCTTTAACACACCTGACACTGTCGATGTCCCTGCTCCTCCTCTCTCTATGTCGAGCTAAGCGATAGAGAACATGTTCTCCTCCCTTCTCGTCAAGGGCTTTGTACAAACTCTCAAAGGATTTGGCTTTAGCCTTGGCAACTGCTCGCTTAGTCTCCCCTTTGGCTACATTATACCTAGACCGGAGCTCCAAACCATCTTCTCCAATGCCTCTGTGTAACCATCTCTTGAACGCTAACTGTTTCGCCTTAACCTTAGCCTTCACCTTCTCACTCCACCAAGCTACGCCCCGACTGGGCTCACGACTCCCTGAAGACACCCCCAACACCTCTCGACCCACTCTGCGAATATAACCTGCCAAAAAGCTCCACATCGCATCAGCACTGCCCAACCTATCTCCAATCCCAACCTGCTCAGCCGCTTGCCAAACTCCATTTTTTAGTAGACGCCCAGTCGACTCAATCAGTCACCACCACCTGATTTTCGAAGGGAAGATGCGGTTCCTCTTTCGAACTCGACCAAGCATTTCAAAGTCCATAACAAGAAGGTGGTGAGGCGTAGAAATACCACCGAAGGGGATCACCTTGCAATCCTTACAACGTCGTCTGTCTTCCTTTCTGACCAATAGGTAGTCAATCTGCGAACTTCTAACCGAGCTAGAGAAAGTGATCAAATGTTCATCTCTTTTACAAAACCAGGAGTTGCAGATGACACTCCCGAATGCAATAGTCCGAACCTCCATGATTTCTATCTCCTAATCCAAAACCTCCATGAGCCTCTTCAAATCCACCGTTATGCTTGCCAATGTGTGCATTGAAGTCGCCACCAATCACATACTGATCTGACGTCGGAATAGTCCGAACCAGAGCATCCAAAGCCTCCCAGAATAACCTCTTTTCCTCCACATGTCGACCTACTTGAAGGGCGTAGGCACTTATCACATGCAGAAAGGAGTCCTCCATCACTAACTTAATCGCCATCAGACGGTCATTCACACGCTCCACACTCACAACCCGATCCTTCCAAATCTATGTAATATAAAAGAATTATAGTTTACTAACATAAGATTAAAGTGATTTATATATCTTCAATTTTAAAACATTCATAACGTTGTACTCGGATGTCGAATTAGGACATTATATATATAAGAAACAAAGCCATCCAGGAGAAATGTGTGTGAGTTAAGGAGAGTTGGGTTGAGCATGGAGAGTTGGGCCAGCAACTGACTGATGAAGTGACGAGGAAGGATCTCGCAGAGCTGTAAGGGTTACTGGACTACTAATTGTGCGTAGGGGCAGCATCCGTCAATGCAAATGCTCAGATGATTAAATCTGGCATTTTAGCTGATCAGATTTTAGGGTACTTGCATTTTTATCATCCAATCCAAACATATATACTTGGCTAGATAGTTGCTCAACCTGAATTATGAATGTTCTTATATCCTGTGTTAGTGAAAAGTTTCTACAAAATTTAACCACGAGCCTGAATTGTAGATTGTTATACCAATCCCAAACTAGAACCCGTTCAACAATGACTGATTGATCGGTGTAGTGCAGGTAAAACTGTATTTCATGTTTGCACAATGTTAGGTCAAAAGGAGAGATTGAGCTAATGCCATACCTGCAAGCCAAAATGTTTGCTCCTTTTTTTTTTCTTTCTCTTAAACAATACGGAGTATAATAAAGTACAAACCACCAAAAACTAGTTATATTTTGCAACAATAACCTTGGAGTCTATTGGGACTCATTTGAGTTTTCGAAAAAAATAGAGTCATAACTGATTTAAAGGTAAAAGTCATAAAACCCATGCCCAACTATGAAACTAGATCACAAGTTTGCTATCAATATGCCCCCCAATTAGTTGAGTTCTACTAATATTTAGGTCTTACTCAACAGGTCTCTTTTCATTGTTTTCATCCCACAGATATCACTTAACAAGTATCATAAAAAACAGCCATGCCCCCCATTCTATATCCGCTTACTAAAGGCACATTACTTGGTCAAGATTCCAGGCTTTCCAGCTGCATCAATCCAACCCATCAAACTTATGCTAGAAATGTGAAACTAGAATCCCAATGATAAAATATATATTACTAATGCACCTGAAGAGAGAATCTATATACAATTTTCATAGCACCATGGAATTCTATACAAATGGTACTCTAGTTATGACAACCTAATGCCTATGCTTAGCCTGCATTGGTAAAGCATTTTGGAAGATCTTGTGTGGAAGCCAAATCATAGATTCAGTTTCAAACTTCTTTTTTTTAAATCATCAAAATTTAGGCATAAAAGTTAAAGAAACAGGCGAAAAATTTCTTAACTGATTGGCAAATCCTCTGAGTATCATCCTTCGCCATTCAGTCCATCCATCTCCCTTTTCTCGCACTCGTACTCCAGATCATCAGTTGGCAGCTCATACCGACAAATGGGGCAAGTATTACGAAGACCCAGCCACGGGATGATGCAGTCACCATGGTAGTAATGGCGACAAGGAAGTTGCCTGACTGGCTCCTTGGCTGAAATTTCACTCCAACAAATCGCACAAGTGACCTCATTCTCCTTCAACTGCTCATGGGACAGGTGAACAACCGGAAGGGCTTCAATAACTGATGTAGAAGCCGGAGGATTACCCCTCCACTCATTGATACTCTCCTCTACCACCCCAAACATAGCATCATCATCATCGTCGAAGTCCCTGTTCAAGTTGTTGACTCCAAATAGGATTTCCCACTCCAATCCCGGAAAAGCTTCCTCAATATCTATATCTTCCTCCGGATCGGTGTGGATAGAGACTAGATCCGCTACATTATCATCCCTATCACGAAACAAATCAAACAAGACAGGATCTGCTTCTACTAAAGGATCTATCACAATGCTAGATGCTTCAAATTCCCAATCATGGTTGTACACCTCTTCTTCATCGCCGTCCTCCCCATTGCCTTCTTCTTCCTCTAGTAAATCAAACTGATTAATATCATTCTGTTGTTGGTTGAATCCAAGATAATCCCAGCAAAAAGGCGGATGGTCGAAATCACCTACTCTTTCCGTCATCTCATCAATTTCATCAATTTCCGAATCGATTTGAGAATCAAAGACCACATTTTGGTCGGAATCAGACTCTGAATCAATATCCACCACACGAAGCCCCCCTAGGAAACTCAGTTCCTCGCCGGAGACACTTGCAAATTCAGAAGTTTTGGGTTCGGGGGGCGCAAAAGTCCCCCTACCAAACTCTCCACCATTCTCTGAACACAACCTTAGACGTAATTCCAGATCCACGTCAGAGGTTACATCGTTCCTCTCAATACCAACCCCTAAAATCGCACGATTGGAAACATCCCAATTATCCATATCCTCATCAATTTGACCAAACCCTAAAGCAAGACCCAAGCAGATATTAGAATCCTCCGCCGGGCGCTGAAACAAATCGGTAATGAAGCTAACCTGACCATCCTCTTCATCAACAACAAAATCCACATCCTCCGGGTCCTCCTCCTCTTCAGAACTGGCCCCCAATTCGAGCTGAGCTTCAGTTTCGGACTCGATTTCGGAATCGAATAAAGGCAGCGGCGAGCAGGCAACGGCGTGGAAGGGATGAGAAAGAAAGTCGAATTGTGGATCGGATACATAGGAATGAGCGGGATGAAAAATGAAATATGGGATCGGAATCTCAGGAAAGGGGTGTTGGTGGCGATGGTTGGGGCGGTGTAGCGGTTGCTGGCTGAGCTGTTCGGTGGCTGCGAGGGATGCAGTGGCGGTGGAGATGTAGCGTGGGATGTAAAAGGAGTTGGGATTAGGGTTAGGGTTGGGGTTGGGAAGGTCTCCCATGGCAATTGGTGATGGTGATGGTGATGGGTGAGGTGAGGAGAGGAGAGGAGGACAGGGGAGGGAGGGAGGGAGGAGGAGAGGTGTTTTGTTTCCAATAAACAAGAATCCTTTGGTAGAAAAAGTCTCGACGTTGAATGTTTCCAGTTTTCTATTAAAATTAATTTTTTTTATGGAAAAAATTAATTATTTAAAATGAAACAAAAGAGAGAAAATTATGTGTGCGGGGGGCTGGGTTGTATCCTTTGGGCTACGAAATTCTGGCCCATTGTTGTCCTCGTTAGCCCATTTCTAAAAGATGTCGTTTATAATAGTCGGGTTTTTTTTATAAAAAAAAAATGGAAAGTGATTCAATCCATGACATGTTTCGTATATCGAGAGGTCGAGAATGGGTAGAAAGATCAAAATTTATATAAAAATGAAGATCATGTATAAAAGAAAACCAAAGAAACCATGAAACATCAAAATGAACATCACATACAAAAGAAAAAAAAAACCCAAAAAACATCACAATCAAAGCAGATATAATCACATCGAAAAAAAAAGACGAGAATGATTCGAAAATCGATAGAGCATGGAAAGACATAAAATAGTAAAAACTATCACATTTTCTTATCACCGTTGAGAAGCATAACATCATAAACCCACCAATGAGAAAAGTGACATCTAAGACAATGTGAATCACATATGTTCTCCTCACTTAAATGATCAAAGACTCTTTGGAGACCTCAAATACAACCACGATTAGCATGATGCACATTGACTACTTTCTCATTTGAAACAATCACTCAATCAACATCCAAGAACGACTCCAATTGGAAAGATGCACCAACCACGGGTACAAAAATTTTCTCATCACCACGGGTTGAACAATAAAAATAAGTCTCTCAATTGAAAAGATAAAAGATAAATAAATAGAGTTGGTACAAAATTTTTGAAGAATGATTTATTATTTTATTTAGTTTTTTTCTCATCACTTTTATATTCCGAGTTAACAAGGATAGAAACTTGGATTGACAGTTTGACATTGCTCCTCTCAACTCCGATAATGAATTGGGAACAGTTACCATAATCACGGGTATTCTATATCATTTAGTCTATTCATTAATGTTATCCTCAAATGATTGTTATAACATGCGCTTGTTTTGATTATTGTTGTCTTCAAGATGTTGATTATGAACACATGGTACACTTGTCTACTCATATTGGATTAAAAAATCAGATCTCTTATTTTGAAGAGGGACACCCATAAAGAGAGTCAGGGTGCATTCATTTTCTCTTAAATCAAATCCTACTTGCATATTTGATATATTTAATTTTCGTAATCCTACCATTGTGATTACCTCTGTCTACTCTTTTGTTAGGCATGTTGAAAATCCAATATTGTGGGGGGGGGGGGGGGGGGGGGGGAGTATGTAATCTTAAAATTAAATCATCATCTTTGCTTGCTCGAATTGGGCTGCCATCACCCTCCCATCAGTTGGTCTGAACAGTATGTATCTACTTTTTTTTTTCCTCTTGCAGGTGGTTGGGTGGAATGACTGGTCTCAACTCTCTTGAGGATCATGTTCTTGAAGGCCATTGGTGCGGGATGAACATCATTAGCTTTTTCATCATTTGCCAAATAGTAATAATATCCTAACTCAAAGCTCAAACCAATAGATTAGTAAATCAATATATTGATAAACCAAAAAACTAGTATAGCGATGAAGTCCGAAGTCGAACTCATAGAGAGAACGGTTGCTACACAATGTTTCTTACAATGATTCTTATGACAAAAGCAATGATTTGTAGCAAATTGATAACAAAGTAAAGTAAAGAGATCGATGATTGCAAAGTATTGATAATAAGACAGAGAAAATATTTCACCTGTAATTCTCGACAATGGTTGAGGTTCAAGATCCTATGATTGATTCAATAGTTATTTCTAAGCATATGTCGACTTGACTAAAGTTAATAGATCCGCAAAGATACAATCTTCTTGTTCAATATCACTAAATAATAGCATTAAACACTCAAGTTCTAAGACCAATTGGCATATCGATTCAACGCAATTAGAACCCAATGGCGCAACCCTATTCGGCCCTAACAAACATCTATCGATATAGATCAATCGAAATCATCCACTACAAAGACAGAAATATCATTAATTCAATGACTTCGTTTGCTATCTAGAAAACAACAACGAATTCATAGCTTAGATGCAATTCCTAACATGGTGATCAATCATAAAAAGGAACATAAATATAATCAATAAGAACAAGATGATAAATATACTCATAAATAACTAATTAAAATCAAATGATCACAATCCATTCAACCATGTCTTCGAATCACATGCGAAACTATGAGTTTAGCAACTCATAGGCCTCAAATATCTCTTCTCTCTAATTGTGTTCATTGTCTAACCCTCATATGTCTTATGATTGAATATGAAAGAATAAAACCTAAATAGAGTCGTGCAAACCCTAGGAAATATAATAATAATACAATATATATAAAATTATCTTCAGACTTAAATCGGCAATGTTGAACACGGGATAGCAGCGGGCGCCGATCCCAAAAATGACCACTAGCTTCTCCTTTTAGCTTCGACGTTGTGCTTCCTTGCTCCTTTGTAGCTCTTTCCTCAGCCTTCATATGCTTCAAAACATGTCATTTAAGCTCCCAAGATCCCATCCAAGACCGGAATGTAAAACTGCAGAATAAACACTAAAAATGTGTAGATTCCGAACTCGAATACTTCACAAGAAAGATATGAAACTAAATCAAAACATATGCAAAACTCCTATCTAAATGCAATAAGAAACACCTATAATGCCTATGTGAAATATGATTTATCAGCAATGTAGCTTGGTAAAGATTTGTCTTTGGAACCCTTTGAAGTTGTGTATTCCCACAGGACACCGGTTTGCTCTTATGGTGGATAACAACAAAAACAAATGTCTATACAAACACATATCAATAATGTTGCTCACAACTCTTTTACAAAACAAATATATGCTATGTATGATTATTCATACAAAATGTATAGTTGTACAATTTTTTCTCAACAAATCTTAAAGCACAACATTTATGCAACAAATGGAGGAAACATGGGACTAGGAAAACCGCAAAGTTATTGTCTCTTCACAAAATCGGTACACAAAACATGATACAAGTACGATTCCTTACAATATCAGAGGGTGTATAGTATGATCCCATTTGGGTGGGTGATAATGCATATTTAATAGGTATTATAGGCTAGTTTTAGGTACATTTAATCATCATATAGTCACGTTTTACAGTTAATTTAGATTAAAAAAAATTTCTCTTTTGTGGAAAAGTTTAAAATTTAAGCTATTTGGTTTGATTTATGCAGATTCGTAGATCTGAGACGAAGAGCAAGAGAAACGGAGCTAAGAAGGTTAAGGAGAGACTTGGAAAATCTAAGAAATCCCAAAGAGCAAGGAACAAACTAATGAAGGGTTAGAAGCCGAATTGGAAAGCTAAGGAACAAGCCGAAACTAAGAAAATGGAGAAACCTTTTATTTTAGCTTTCAAACACTGTAAATCAGGTTTTGATGTCTAAGAGTTTTATTCCCCAAAAAGAGCTTTTCAACGCATATTCATTAGCTTCAATCGGACGAACGAGGACTCAGGAAAGTGCATTACAAGTTCAGTTTGTCGGATGCGTCGTCGGGCAAGTTCCTAGTCGCCACCGCTACCCAGATCAGAACTACCTAAAGACTCGGTTGTAAGTTTCTCTAGCAAGTTTCCCTTGTCACCACTGCCAGTTTCCCCTGTCCCTGCATGTAGTGAGTGCCCGCGAGCTCCCTTGAGGAACCCTACCTGTCGCGACCACTAGAGCCCTTGTCATCAGTGTCACAAATATATTTTTGGAAGGAGAATCTTATCTTTTCGGTTTGAAAATTCTATGAATTGATCACGTCTATCCACTGCAACTACTTGAGGATATTCAGATTTGAGTTTATATTTATTTAATTAGATATTTTTGTCAATTTAGGGATTTAAGTTTGTCATTTAGGATATTTTATATTATCTTTATAGGTCAAATCTAGGGTTTTTAGGCCATGTTTTCCTTATAAATACGTTAAGTCATGAAAATCCCTAAGAGAAATTCAGATTTGACAGCAACATTCACATTAATTCATAAGGTTTAGTCGAGTTTTTAGGGTTTATTTTTCATTCAAGAGAAGGAAGTTAGGTAAGCCATGTTTGGCTAATTTTCCATTGTTTTCGCCTACACTTTCGAGACTTGGTTGGTGGTTTGTGAGTTTCTAATAAGTTTGTATTTTTCCTCTCTTTAATCTCCTTTAACTTCCTAGTTATTACCACCGATGTTGTTATGATTAGCTACTATGATAGTATCTCCCTAGGGTTTTATTCTATCGAATTTGCATAAAATCCTAGTAGCATGCTTAGGATTGTAGATTCCATGTTTGAAGCATGACTAAGTAGGAAGTTTGACACGTCTTAAACATTGATTTACCATGCTTAATTGATGTTATTCATGTGTCCGGATTCTTAGGACTTTCTGCTATCTTTATGTTAAATCACTACCGTGTTTTGATTGCATAGAGGAGTAAGAGGTTAATTGTGCTCATTGTGCTCTAACTTATTCAAACTAAGATGTGAGGAATTCGTAGAAAATAACTTTAATTGGATTCGATGACCAATAATGTCAATCAAAGTCAAGATCGAACTTGTGGGTGGAAACACCCCTCTCTTTTATGTATTACTTGATTTTGTTCATATTGTTTTCTTTTACGTTTGTTTACTTTATCTCATCTTTGTCCATTCAATTGATAAATACGCAATATATCAAGATACTTGTTTCTCTCCAGGATCGACCCTGAGTTTGTATGTTTGGGATTTTCTTTGGCAGTGTGAACCACAACATTTACCTCTGTCAGTGGGTAGAAAGTTAATGCTACCAGAAAAAAAAGAAGCAACCACACTATAATCCTACCCAAAAGATGCCCAAAAGCCCAGAAGATAAAAATACATATGATTAATATAGGCTATTGGAATGTTAGGGGTTCTAGGTGATCCCTCTTATGGCAAGAAATCAATTATATATGACAAACAAGTAAACTAGATATATTAGCGCCAGAGGAAACAAAAGAATCTAAGCCACCGCCCCCTACGGAAGTAAAAAAAAAGAGCATGATTTATTTTGTGTCTTTTTATCCCATCACATGTGCTAAAAGGCAGAATTTGGATCCTAATCAAACATAATAACGCTACTGAGAACCAAACAATACTGGAGCAAAATGACAAAATGTAGATGATTAAAACTGAAATAGAAGGATATTAATTAGCTTTCTTATTCCTATATGCGCCTAATAATGAAGGTTCGAAAATAAGATTTTGGGATAATATCTTTAGAGTTGTCCATTCTCATATGATGCCCATCCTACTAATTGCGGACCTAAACAAAATTGAAAATGATATAGCAAAATTAGAAGTAGCTCCCTCCTTTTTAAATAGATTTCGCAGAATGATGAATAATAAATAAGAGCTAATTAAACTTATTTACCTTTCCCTTTAAATGACCCTCTTTTACTTGGAGGAAAAAACAAAAAAGCAAGTAATAGCACCTATGAACGTCGTGATCTCTAAAACTTATATGTTTTAGAGATCACCTTGCTAATGTGGTAAGTATGAATACCGCTCGATACTTCGTATCCTCGGGTCTAGTGGTAGAAGCATACGCTCTCATGAACGAATTGAAAGAGCGAGACACTTAATCTTGATATTCAACATATTAAAATTGAGGGAGACAATTTATGGGCGTATTTGTGATGGGGTGGAAACGACAATTGTTCCCTGTAAAAAAATAATAATAATAACTCAAACTAATAAACTTAGTATAGTAAGCAAGTAAGGGGTCGAACCCAGATAGAGATATTGTTTAAGCATGTTCTTATGCTAACTAAAGTAACTAAATAACAAGATTGAGAAGTATAAAATAATGCAAAGATAGTAGAGAGAGAAATGATTGTGAATTGATTACCAATGGGAGTAGAGCGCATCACCTGCAATTCTCAACAATGGTTGGTGTTCATGGTCATTGACTTGATTTCTAGTTATTATAATTCAATTTAATGTTATTTCGACTGTGGTTTATATAGACTGTCTCCTTACTAATATGTCAATCCCTTACACCTATATGCAAACCTAGCCTTGCTTGGATTTAGCATACAAATAGCACAAATTCCCAAAGTCTTGGCAAAATGGTAGTACCAACCCTCCTAAGCAACTAGTTTGATTGTAAGACCTGTCACTTCCTTAACCCTAATGAACTTGGGAACCGACATTTAACCAAGATATCATTACCCTACACAACCAAGATCTGCTTTGCGAGATTACATACTTTTGTTTGCTACAAAAGACACAATTACTCTTACGAATAAATTGAAACCCTAGCAAGATGCAATTCTATCAAGGTGATCATTCAAGAGAGAATGAAAAATTAATCAACAATATAAGCACAAAGGTGATGAAATAACCAAGGGAATAACTAAGAAACCAAAGTCTCGCAATTCAACCAACCGTGTCTTCGAATCGCAAGTGAAACAATGAGTTTAGTTGCTCATAATCTAATGAACGGTGAATGAAAAGTGGATAATAAGGTGCGTTTTTTCAAAAACTACTACAAAAACTCTCTAAATAGGCTGATAATCGGCCTCCTAGAAACCCTAAAAAATATAATTAATTGCCTAATTAAAAGATTTGGATTAATCCATGTCGTTTGTTGAATCTAGTAGACAAACGGTGCTGCTTTTCCTGTGTTCCGATTTCTTCCTTTGTCTTCGGTTCTCTTCCTCTTGGCTCCTCTTATGAAACTTCTTAGGCTCTTTTAACCTCCAAAATAGCCTATTCGAACCTCCTTGGATCCAACTTTATCCCCTCTTCAAGCTCGGATTGTAAATCTGCATAATAAGCAAAAAATAGCGTAGATTCCAAACTCGAATGCCCAAATGAGTAACAATGCAAATTAACTAATAAATATGCCATAAACCTATTCTAAATGTACCTAAAACTACCTATAATACTTATCTAAAATATGCGTTATCAGTTTGCGAGGGGATTATTTTTAGGAGGTGATACTTTTTTGGGGATGGAGATACTTTTTAAGGGTGAAGAGGATGGAGATTATTTGTAGAAAATAATCCTCTACGTGTTTGGTTGAGTGGGGACGGGTGGTGTAAGACTCTTGAGGTAAATATCTGAAATGTCCCTCATTTTCTACTGAAAAAGACAAAAATGTCCCTTAACTTACCCTTATCTAACAAGGGTCCCAACATTCATCCATAAAAAACTCTAAGAAACCAGTCGACCACCGGGTGTATAAAAGAACAACGAGCTTCGCACACCCCTCTCATCGCCAGTGACGAAGAGCATCTAGTCTTTCGACTTCGTACACTCCCACGACCAAACACCCCTCTCATTGCTAGTGACGATGAGCATCTGGTCTGGTCGACTTCGTACACCCCCACGACCAACGTTTTGGATCCGAGCACGATGAGGCTGCCACCCAGGTTGAAGTTTTACCATGTGAGTCACTTGTCATCTAATCGCCATTTTTTGTTCTTCCTCTTATGCTTGAAATTGGTTGGTTTTGGTATAGATTAGTTGAATTCGATGAGTAGAGTTGCACCCAAAGAAGGTATATTGGAACATTTGATAATGTCTTCTATCATGAATGTTGATTTTTTTTATATAAATGGTTTCTTTTCAGGCCTCTATTGTAGTAAATACTTTGATCGCGCGCATTATATGTGAGCACTAATGTTTGCATTTACTTTACAACTGATGCAACATTATGAGTTACTCTTTGACTTCTTTAGCAATAATATTTTTGCTGCAATAATAATGTTTATTTAGTTTAGGTCTCTACCCTAATATGTTTAATCTGGAGTTCTAATCAGTAGCTTTGTTTCAGCTCCTTTTATACTAGTTAATTTCAAATGTTTTTGATATTTTGTCCTAATTTGTTGGTTTGATATGAGCTGAGAAAAATTCTGATGTTTGTTATGCTATTGTTATTAAACTGCAAAACGACCTTTAAACATTTGAAAGACCGGGTGAACAAACTTGAGTATTTTTTACCATGTAAGTTCTGACACCATCATGCCAAGCTTTATTTTATTGTACAGCTTCAATGCGCATCTGAAGTTGTAACTTTAAGGTTGCTCTACATTAAAGTTGTTGTGAAGTTAGTACTTTATTTTATGTGGCTTATGACCGGGCTTCTTAACTTGCCAAAGATCAAAACACTAGATCCACTATCTCTATTATGTTTATTAGTTGGGCCAAGCCTAAGAAAATGCTTGCATGTCCTTGATTGCTTATTTCTTGCTGATGGTAATAAAACATGAGCCAACATATTGTTGGATGGTATAGAAAATATGATGGTCATCTAGCATTGAGGGGATCCTTTAGTTTTATCCTTGGTTATATATTGATATCTGTATATTATTTGGTTTTGTCGTTGCTATATGGGACATTGGCTCTAGTGATGTAGGGTAGATTTGAATATGAAAATAAGTAAATATAATCAAACCGCAACTCAAATCCTATCAAATAAATTCAAGACTCCCTCGCTGTAATAGTAGAGGAATCAGGTTTGATCCACGAGGAAGAATGTCAGCGGAATCCTAATGTAGTGCGAAATCCACGTTCTATAATCGACTAGAAGGCATTCGACGGCGATAGGATTGCAGTCGATGTCAACTGAGTGGTTGTCGATCTCGAGTGAAGCCCTGCACATAAAAAACGGAAATCGATATCGACTAAGGCTAGTCGATGTCAAGTGTTCAGCAGTAGATGTCGACTAGCTCAGAAGACTGCCAGCCGATCCAATGGACTCGATGTCGACTGAAAGTCAGTCGATGTCGAGTAAAACAATAGTAACCAAGTGCGTCGGCAAAGAAGGCCAAAGAATAAAAGGATGGTAAAGAAAGATGATCAGAAATAAACAAGGGTTGTCGAGTTTTTTGAGGACTCAACGAACGGCAAGTAACAGATGTAAGCAATATGATGAAAATCTTCCAAAGCCAGGGTTTACAACAATTACAACCATGCAAGTAAATCAATAAATCGCAAAGGCAAATACTTTATCGATAAAGGAAAAAGCTTTCACCAAATCCGGCAAATAGGCATATAAATCTTTCAATAAATAAACCTAATTGCATATATCCTTTTCATAAATAGAGTTTATATACGTTCGAATAAAAACCCTAATTACTATCCAAGTTTCGCAATATGAGTTCCTTAAACTTTCATTCAAGGATTGAGCACGAGATAGAGCGAGATAAAGTACCTTTCTTTCGCGACTTACCAGTCCACCGACATGGATATCGTCGGGCTCACCCCGACCCTAGAAGAAGGATAACTACTTGCTCATGGTAACCAAAGACATGATTGAAATAAAAAAATATTGCATAAAACTAAAATCAAAATATTTACAATCCCAGCGCTCCAACTCTCGCAAGAACGCCAAAACCCTAAAGCTTCGAAAACCTAAATATGAGAATTGTTCTATCTGAGATTGAATGAATAAAACTCACCTTCTAGGGCTTTGTTTATAGCTACTAGTCCTTGCTAGCCAAGAAAAGTAGTTCTAATCCTACTAACACAGGAATAGATAAAATAATAATAAAACAAGGAAACTCCGTAGGGTAAATAGATACTCACCCCAAAGGATAGAAACTAATAAAAAAGATAAAAGATCTAGTCTTCGTGCTTAAGAAATATATCCTCAACTCGGAGTCGTCAAAATGCGTCCCACCCAACAAGATCTTCAGTCGATGTCGACTGGGTCTAGTCGACGTTGAGTAAGGGCACTCAATCTCGAGTCAGCTTTAGTAGATATCGAGTGCTTCCTTCTTCAGCTGCTAAGCGTGGATATGTTTACTCGACGTCGAGTCAGGTCGATCTCAAGGTCCTTCATCGAGTGAAATTTCAGCAGCTCGCTTGTCCAACACTTAGCCAATTCCATGCTCATATTCAATCGATGTCGAGTCATGTAAGTCGACACCGAGTGGATTTCTGCATTCGATCCTTCTTCCTGGTTTCATTTTGAAATGGCTCCAAATTCTGCAAAATTAAACCTAAACTTGTGTAGACCTCTATTTCTTGCCTTTAGTATTCAGAAGGGGTGCGGAGCTCAGCTTGTTAGCCGGCTCCCATCCAATTTTATGTAATTACTAGTTGACATTCTTTATAATAATAATAATAATAATAATAAATAATAATAATAATAATAATAATAATAATAATAATAATAATAATAATAATAATAATAATAATAATAATAATAATAATAAATAGAATAAGGAGTGATAAAAGCACAAAAACATGGCATAAAACATGGACATCAGCTAGATGTGTTAGAAGTCAAGACTTATTTTGTAGAATAACTTAAAAAGTACATTTATGCTCAGCTGGGAGAAAGAACAGTCCAATGTTGCTCGAATTCATTGGGATGAATTGTTTGTTTACTTATTTCTAATGGTCTAATTTACATAAAAAGGGATGGGTTAGGGGACTTGGTTTTGAGTATATCCTCTACTATAGCCTCGGTACTGAAGTACTATAGCTTTCAGTTATTGAACTAAGACACCTTCAAGCCTTATCAATCTGACTTAGCAGCTTGCTTTTTTTTAATGATAAACTCATAGCCCCATATTATGTATACCGGGATTTAGATTACAAGCTAATGTTGCTCCTTCAATGACAACATCTATAAGCCTCTAAATTTTCAACTACAATTTTTTTTTTATCTTGGATGATGGTAATAAGAGTAATCTTTACTTCATATTCTTTTTCCTATCTGAATCTACTTGAGTTTCATGATGCTCATATTATCAGTACATTCTTAGAGTGTTTTGAATTGTTTGACTGTTTCGTAATCCTCTATTCTTAGGAGCAACCTAGTTTATGTATATGTGTCATGCGTTTTCTGTTTTCTGGTCCTTCGTTGTCTTTGCCTTTCATTGCTTTGGTTTGTTTTCCTTTAGAGAAATTAAACATACATTTTGAAGCAAATGACTTTGGATCGCTAATTGATGATTGAGCATGATTTGAGCTTCAATTATTGAAACTTCAAATGTTCCTCCAAGAAAAGCCCTTTTTTCTTTGTTAGAACAATCAAATGTCTGTTTTATTTACTTGAATTATCACATGACTGTTGTTTGAAAATAAAATGAATATGAAATCTGAAAATGAGGGATTGGTGAAATGATATCATCATAATTGATAAGAATAATTATATTATATTTTCTCTTTTCTTCCTTCTAATTCCTTTTGCTCAACGATAGTAATGTAAATTATTAGGCCCTTTATAGATCTTCTAAAAAGAGGTACTCCTTGTAATTCAACACTTAGCACTTTTCAATTGTACGTTAGAAATAGTTGGTTTCACTGTCCTATTCATGTGGTCCGGTTATTGTGTAGAGGAATGCACCTTGGTATTACAACCTTTAACAAATTAGTTGTAACAAATAAGTCTCTCACCCTTCTCTCAAAAAGTCTCTTTTTGAATTCTAATACAACTTGTAACAAATAATTAGTTGCAACCTATATCTCACTCTCACCCTTCTCTCTACTAATCAATACTGTCATCAGAATGTGAAACCCAAAGAGTTTTTGATGGATGCATGACAGAGTGATAGGGAGAAAGATATAAGTGAATTAAATGCAACAAAAGCTCTTTATAATGACAATTTTTCAAAAAATTTCATATCTTGCTTGGATATATAAATAAGCTTATATATATACATGCTATGAGTTATTTAAATTACAATTTGTGTTTTTTAGTAACATAGTTTATATTCTTCTTTTTCTATTTGTTTCATAATTTTTAGCAATGGATAAATCATGGATTGAAGAAGATAGATTCAGTGAGAAGTATCAATTGGGTTGGACGCTTTCTTTGTTTATGCTAAAACTAACTCCAGAGTTAGTTTTTAGAAGAGGACATTTAAAGTCGTGAGAGTACACTACCATAGATTTGGTTTCAGTTTGGGATACACAAATTGAAGTTGACATGAAGAACCTACTACCAGTGTTGACACAAACAATGAAGGCGATGATTATGATGCAGAATCTGTTGACTTATGAAGCAGCTTGGAATGAAGGCGATGATTATGATGCAGAATCAAGGGACTTCAATCAGTTTGTTGAAAATGCACAAAGACCCCTATTGGATGGTAGTGATCACACAAAGTTAGATGCGCTAGTTAAACTTCACTTTCTTAAAGCAAAGTTCTGCTTGAGTGACACTTGTTTTAATGAAGTACTAGAGACCGTATCGTCCTTACTTCCGAATGGAAATGCGTTGCCACAAACTTTGTACGAGTCAAGAAAAACACTAAACAAGATAGGGCTTTCATATTAGAAAATACATGCATGTCCCGATGATTGTATACTCTATAGGAATGAGTATGCCGAGTCAAAATCTTTCCCTACTTATGGTCTCTCTCGTTGGAAGTTGACAAGAGATCAAACAGAAAAGAAGGGATAACCAGCAAAGGTTTTATGGTATTTTTCTATCATCCCTCGATTACGTCATTTGTTTAAATATGCTGAAACAGCTTAATTGATTAAATGACATGATGAGAATCACAATCAAGATGGCCATATGAGACATCTAGTTGATTCCCCTGCTTGGAAGTTGATTGATTACAAGTGTCCAGAATTTGCAGCATAAGCTAGAAATTTAAGGATGGCCTTGGCGGCAAATGGCATTAATCCACATAGTAGTACGAGCAACAGATATAGTTATTGGTATGTAATTTTAGTAATGTATAATCTTCCTTTATGGTTGTGTATGAAAATGAAGTTTATGATGTTATCTTTAATAATTTCTAGCCTAAAACAGCCCGACGTTGATATAGATATCTACTTGGCGCCGCTAATTGAGGATCTGCAGACATTGTAGGTAGGGGTCCCAAATGTGTATGATGCTCATCGAAAGGAACACTTCACCCTTAGAGTGTATTACTATGGACCATCAACGATTTCCCTACATATGAAAACTTATCCGGCTGCTCCACTAAAGGGTACAAGGCATCTCCAATCTGCGGTGATAAAACTACATCAATTTATCTACCACATAGTCGAAAGATGGCTTATGGAGGTCACCGTAAGTATCTTAATCGCTATCATCCATATCATAGGAAAAGAAAGTGGGAGATGAACCATTTCCCCAATCAGGTGTGGAAGTGCTGAAGTCGGTTGAAAATATTAATTATGTGTTTGGGAAGAAAAAGAAGAAGAAAACCCCGGAAGTTGGAGCTACTTGCTGGAAGAAAAAGTCAATCTTCTTCAATTTGGAGTATTAGGTGTGGTTACATGTTCGACATTATCTCGATGTGATGCACATTGAGAAGAATGTCGTAGAAAATTTATGTTAGGAGGGAAACTAGTTATCAAAATAAATCGAAATAAACCAACTACCTGTCCAAGAAAATAAAATAAAAGAAACCCTCCCGTTGTAGTGGTAGGGTATTCAGGATCGTATCCACGAGGAAGCATGTCAGCGCTCGCCTGATCAGTTCCAGAATCCTCTCGTATCGACCAACAGAAGTCCTCGACGTCGAGTAAAGTACTCGATGTCGACTACTTCAGTCGAGTTAACCTGTAAAACAGAACAACGGAAAATGAAGCAAAGCAATTCAGTCGAGTTAACCAATAAAACAGAACAACAGAAAACGAAGCAAAGAAATGTTGAGTACAGAGTACTCGATGTCGACAAGAGTCTTCGACGTCGACTAACCAGTGGTCGAGATTGAGTAGTTGTGCAGAATAAAAATCATACCTTTGTGATGAAAATAAAATAGAAACAACACGAAATTGGTGGGAATTCAATAATATAAAAATCTCCTGGAATCGGGGTTTCAACACCACAACGATAACCATATAAGAATCATGCTAAAGGTATAAAAGATCATGCCTTTCATCAAATAACTGTCGTCATTAACAAATAGGAATATAAAGGCGTTCGCATAAACCCTAATTGTTACTAACCATTTTCACATAATTAATCCAAGTTGTATTAAGATCTCTTTCTCTTCAATAACACAAGCAAGGATCACCTTGGACTGTCGCAGAAGAATCATGCTTATAGGGATAGAAGACGAAAACGCATTAAAAGTTGTACCTTTGTTGCATTACCTTACAAGGCTACCGCTGGGCTCACCCCGACCCTAGAAGTTGAGTGACTACTCGCTCTTCATTATAGAAACACACATCAATAACATAAAAGAACTAAGTTGCATTAAATCAAAGCAAAACTTACAACCAATCAAAGCCAAATCCACTCTTGCAAGACTAAACACCTCTCGACCAAGCTCTTTCTCTACTCGGTATCTATTGTGGAACACATTTTCTTGTGGCTTGGATTAGATTATTCCTAAAATAAGCCCCTATATCGACCCGCCGGGTCATGACCCACCGGGTCGACCCTCAACCCGTGACAAAAACAAACAAAAAAACTAAAATATACATTTATATAATAATTATTATTATTATTGTTATAAATATAAATTATAAACAAAAAACTGGAATTTATATTTATAATTATAAATTATAAAAAAAACTAGAATTCATACTTATATAGTTATATACTTATAAAATATATAAATATGAACTCATATTCATATTGCATTCATATGCAATATATATGCAATATATGTAATGCATGATAAGTTGTACATGGGTTGAACTCTTTTTTTATAGAGTTAGGGTTCCACTTACCATCTCATTTTCAATGTGGGACAAAAAACCTCCCATTTTCAATGTGGGACAAATAATAATTATAAATATAAATATATTATAGTATAGTATAATTTTTTTAAAAGTTTTTTTTTTATTTTGCTGGGTTGACACGTTGACCCGCCGGGTCAACTGACCCGTCGACCCGGCTATTTCCCGGGTTCGGGTGCGGGTCGTGCCTATCCCGACCCGTGACCTGCCGGGTCGGACCCGTTGACCCGGCGGGTCCGACCCGTGTACAGGCCTACATCTTGCTACATTCCTCTGCGATCTCAGCCACCGATCGCTTTTTTCTTAGGATCTCCTTGAGGAACTTTACGTACGACGACATCTCATGAAGAGCTTATGTGAAAGGAATGGTGACATTGAGCCTTTGAAGCATCTTTACGAACCACTGGAACTTCTTCTCTGCTGGGTACTTCAAAGATTTGGTTGGGAATGACATTGTTTTTCTACTTCGAAGGTGTAGAAGTGTGGTCGACATTGTCAGAAGGGTGGTCGACATCAACGGGAGGTTGGTCGACGTCGACTACAATAGTCGACTTCTGGATAGGCTCCGTATTCTGCTCGACATTGAGTACTTTTCTGCATCTTTCTACTCCGGATATGCGTTTACCTCTCTAACCTCAGCACTGTCTTCTCGCGAGTCGTAAACATGGGTGTCATGAATGGCCCCGGATACTTAGTGCTTCGGACTCCTCACCTTGGTGTCCCATCTCGCGGAATTATTATCTCAACGCAGGCAGGGTCGATCTACCTTTATCTCCTTAGTGGACCGAATTTTCTTTCTCTCATTAAATTTTCCATATCTTTTCAATTTCATGCCAAACTCCAATAATAATAACAACACAAACACCATATAATAATCTCCATAATGTAACTTCCATTCTCAACATAATCCCCGGATAGGAAATAAGGTAAGAAAGACCAATATTTAGAACATGTGGAGCAATTTATGAAATAAGGGATAATATGGCTTGTGTGATGCATATAAGAATAGGTAAGGCTAGGAATAAAGTAATGAGCATTGTATGGAAAATATAAAGTCCTCCATCCTCTTATCATGCATATGTCAAAAGAAACTTCAAAATTTACCTCATTTCATGGTTTTCAATAAAAATATGCACTTCATTGTGACTTCCCTTTACTAGGTAATTTCATGCAATATCTCTAATGAATCTAATTTTGCATCATCGAGTTCAATTAAAACAAGGGTAAAGAAAGCAATGTCGAGTACATAGTACTCGATGTCGACAAGAGTCCTCGACATCGACTAACCAGTGGTCGAGATCGAGTAGTTGTGCAGAATAAAAACCGTACCTTTGTGATGAAAATAAAACAAAAAAAACACGAAATTATAGTTTCAACACCACAATGATAACCATATAAGAATCATGCTAAATGTATAAAAGATCATGCCTTCCATCAAATAACTGTCGTCATTAACAAATAGGAATATAGAGGCTTTCGCATAAACCCTAATTATTACTAACCCTTTTCACATAATTAATCCAAGTTGTATTAAGATCACTTTCACTTCAATAACACAAGCAAGGATCACCTTCGACTGTCGCAGAAGAATCATGGTTATAGGGATAGAAGACAAAATTGCATTAAAAGTTGTACCTTTGTTGCATTACCTTACATGGCTATCGTCGGGCTCACCCCGACCATAGAAGTTGGGTGACTACTCACTCTTCATTATAGAAAATTAGAAACACACATCAGTAAAATAAAAGAACTAAGTTGCATTAAATCAAAGCAAAGCTTACAACCAATCAAAGCAAAATCCGCTCTCGCAAGACTAAACACCCCTCGGCCAAGCTCTTTCTCTACTCGCTATCTATTGTGGAACACAATTGCTTGTGGTTTGGATTAGATTATTCCTAGAATCAGCCCCTAGGGCCTTATTTATAGTATTCAATCCTCGCTATCCAAGGAAAGACTAATCTATCTATATCTAAAACTATCTATCTAAAGCTTTATGATAAAACTTGGAAATAAAACGAATAAATCCTTAAGGTGAGTAAAACTAAGGTGGATAAATATCTTCAATCTTGATAGATCTTCACATGTCTTGATAGAATTCCACGTGATTTATCTTGCAAGTAATCCACATATCCAAATCTTCACTCGGATTTTGACTCAAAACGACGCTGGGAAGTACTCGACATCGACAATAGTAGTTGACGTCGAGTATAACTTTTGTTCTCCTCGAACTGCGCTCGAGCTCGGGTAGAGTTCCAACTCTCGATGGGTACTCGACATCGAGTAAAGTCCTAGAGGTCGAGTAGAATTCGTCGTCTCGAGTGGTTCTGTGCTTGGATTTTGCTCGATCTCATGTGATGATGCTGAGGTCGAACAAGGTACTCGACATCAACCAAATGTGCTCGACATCGACGAGAGTGGTTGGCGTCGACTAGTGTTGTCGAGTGCCTCCTTTCTTGTTTCCTAGTTGACATGCTCTGGTTCAGCTGCTACTCGACCTCTGGTTTGATGTAGTCGACCTCGTGCTCTTCCATGATTTTCTTCTTTCTCCGAATTGCTGTAAAATACCTCGATTTTTGCGAAACTAAACAGAAACTAGTGTAGACTCCATAATTTGGAAAATAAGTATAAACTACATAAATTATGTATAATTCTAACCCAGTGATATGAAATGCATGCAGAAATTGATATAAAAGTTAATGTAAAACATGGCAAAATAGGCTCACAACAGTTTGGTTGGGACATTGTTAAACATGCCTTTCAAGACAAAAGATGCTGCCCGCCAAGATATGATTGATATGGGTTTGGGGCTTGACTTGGGTCCACAAGCTGGAGAGAAGAGGACGTACATACCTGCTGCCTTATTTACTTTGTCCAAGGTTGAGAAGGTCAAAATGCTCACTTCTTTATCGTGCATGAAGGTTCCAGACATATATTATTCAAATATCAAAAATCTCGTGTCTATAGTTGATTTGAAGTTATATGGATTGAAGTCTCATGATTGCCACATTCTAATGCAACAACTGCTTCCTGTAGCCATTCGCTCGGTCCTTCCAAAGCATATAAGGGTTATTGTTATGACATTCTGTTTCTTTTTCAATACTTTGTGCACTAAGGTGATAGACGTGTGTCAAAGCTAGACAAGCTACTGATCTAGTGTTGACATTATGTGAGGTAGAGAAGATACTCCCTTTATCATTCTTAGATGTAATCGTGCATCTAGTTAGAGAAGTCAGATTATGTGGCCCGGTGTTTTATAGATGGATGTATCCATTTGAACGATTCATGAAGGTTCTAAAGGGGTATCTGCGCAATCGCTTCCATCCCTAGGGCTGCATTGTTGAGAGCTATCTTGCTGAAAGAATCAGCTGAGTTGTGGGGTGATTTCGGGTAAGATTATGGGTCAGTTAGACTTCCTCAGGATGTAAGTACCCTATCGGGCCCAATTTTAGTACCACCAACTAAGTCTAACAAATGCAACAAGAACTACAACTAAAACAAATGCCACCATCCAAGAATTTTAGTACAAATTAAGGAAGAATTATTTTAAAAACAAAAACAAAAATAAAAACTTTAATTTGGGAGAGAAGGTTATTTGGCGAAAAATATGAAATCTTAGAGTTATTTGACGAAAAAATATAAAATTTCAAGATTATTTGGTAAAATATGTAAAGAAAAGTTGAGCACCGCGTGGAATATGCAAAACCTTAAGTTAGGTTACTAGGCGAAAAATCCCAAATAAACCCTTGTACCGGCAGTGTAAAAATCAGACCTGCTATGGCGTTTTGGCAATAACCGTCGGAACTCCGAAGTGTTGTTTCAAAAGGAAAGAGAAAAAGCACTACGTAATTGAGTTGTGGTTATTTCAGAAGCCAAATAAAAAAGCTCAAGAGAGTGAAAAAGTCGGCTGCTAAGGTTTTTAGAAGGGTTTATTGGGCGGCCACCCTCTTCCAGTCTTCCACTCCTATCTCATGAAAAGCTTCGATTTAGTAAGTTCATCGACATCAGTCATCAATCTCCCCTTCCCCAAATCGAACGTAACTGTTCCAATTTTTTCTGTTAGACCATCAAAGCAATTCCACAATCACCAATTTCATGTCCATCAGCATATCCCCAATACCCACTACAGCCGTGCTTGCCACCTCCCTTGATCCATCTCTTCCCCCTTTCAAGCCCCCGAATTACAATTACCCATCCTCTGATTCCACTGTCATGTGGAAGAATGTGGCCAAACGAGCCATTTCAAGGAACTCGTGCAAGGGTTCCTCTTCCACTTCCCTCTACATCTCCCGCCCCTTCTGTTTCCTGGGGTTCTCCCAGAGTATGGAAATGTTCAAATTTCAGCCAATTGAGTTGAGTTCCTGTAAGAAGTTGAAGTTCCCTGAGCTGGGTCTTTGCCGAAACACCGAGTTTTTGGGGAAAGAGGACAGCTTAGGAGGTCCCGGATGGACCCATATGGGGAACATGGTGAATAGCAATGGAGTGTGTGCAAAAGGTTTTGTTAGTTTAGCCGAGCCCGAATTGGTTGAAGAGGAAGTTGGTCTGGTGGATGAAATCAATGAATTGTTGGAGAAAATGAGGAAAGAAGAAGAGCAGAAGAAGATGGCAATGAAGGTGAATGGTGTCAAGAGACCAAATGGGGTGTCCCGGTATGAGAAATTTGGCGGAATAAGTGAGAAGAAGTACTGGGTATTGAAGAGGAGGCAGGTGAAGTTAGAAACCGAGACTTGGGAACAGGCTGCGAAAGAGTACCGGGAGCTGTTGATGGATATGTGTGAGCATAAATTGGCTCCTAATTTGCCTTATATCAAGACCATGTTTCTTGGTTGGTTTGAGCCACTGAAAAATAAGATCGATGAGGTGCAGGATTTGATTAAGAAAGGCAAGTGTAAGGCTGCTTATGCACCTTACTTTGACCAGTTACCATCTGATAAGATGGCAGTTATAACCATGCATAAGTTGGTTGGCTTATTGTTAACCGGGGGCGAACATGGCTACGCCAGGGTTGTACAAGCAGCTTGTGTTATTGGGGATGCAATTGAGCAGGAAGTGAGTGGCTTTGAACTTTCTTTCTTGTTTCTTCCTATTTTTCTTTCATTTTCGTCGTGAATGCATGCTATAAATGTAAAAGACGAGTAATGCTTTATGAGAAATGAGGGAATTGTATTAGGCTAATCCGAAAATTGTGGAGCAGGATTACTGATTACTAGTTCCTTACCTATAAAGCTTATGAAATTTGTAGAAAACCTAATCATCATTATACCCATGAGCTTACGCCCTCACAGAATTAAAGCAGTCCTTGCTACTGGATTATTCTCATCAACCAGTTAATGCTGCTCATGTTGCATAGAAATGTGTAAATAATTGATATATTCCATAGCTTGACTTCAGTGCCCAGTAGAAGTTAAGACTCTCATTCAGCCCTGGGGTTCACCCTGAATGACTTTTATAGCTTTGGCCTTATATTTGTTCAATGTAGAAAATCCCAGATTATGCATTTGAAAGAGTTTCTGCACTGGATCCCCTCATTAAGGGTTCATTTGGCCTAATATGTTGAATGCAAATAATGAGCTTATTTGTGCTGATAAGGAAATACTGATAAACTTGCTGATAAGCATGTTGCCAAACAAGCCCTAACCTATATAGGGTCTTTCTTCAGATGATAAATCATAATTCTTGATGATCATTTTCCATATTTTCCAGTGTTGATAAAATAGATGAAACTATTAGAGAACATTTTGAATTTGTTGAAATTGCTCTTTAAAAAATCAGTTACTAATATAGAATTATTGATTGTTCTCAGGCTAAGATACACAGATTTTTATTGAACACAAGGATTGCAAAGGTTCCCAAGGATGAAATAATTGGAGAACAGGAAGAGTGTTCTGTTGCTGCTACACAAGAACAGAAGGTTCAAGAACAGCAAAGGCTAAAAAAGAAAGTCACCACTTTAATAAAGAAGCAAAAATTTCTGGCAGTGAGACAAATAGTGAATGAACAGGATGATGTTAAACCCTGGGGCGCAGATGCAAGAGCTAAGGTTGGTAGAAATAGAATTCATCCTGGCTGGTAATGAGTCATTGTACACTAGATTTTATATTCTCCTAGATGATGGGCGTACCTGTCTTTTTTTTATGTTTCAGGTTGGAGGTCATTTAATTAATTTGTTCGTGCAAACAGCATATGTACAAATTCCAACTGATCAATCAGCAGATGCTCCACCAGATGTCCGCCCTGCTTTTGTGCACACGTTTAAAACTGTTACGTATGAAAACAAGTAATGGTTTTAATTCAGGTTTTCATCATAATGTTGACTCCAGGTTTTGTTGTGGTAATTTATCTTATTGCCCTGTGACATTTGAATCAATAGGAAAGGTAGCAGAAGATTTGGAGTTATTCAATGTGATCCAGGGATTCTTAAAGGCCTGGAGAGAACGGTAACTGAAAATGATCTGTGTTATTTCTATCACAAAGTTACTATGTTACTCAAAAAAAGGTGCTATTATAAAATTATAAAGATTCATTGTGATTCTTAATGGCCTAAAGAGAATGGTAAGTTGTGAAAATGGGAAAATGATCTATATTATTTCTATCTTAAAGTTGTCATTTCTCAAAAAAAAAAAAGGCTATTATGAAAAAGAGACCCGGTAACCTTTCTCTTGCAGAAATACAGATCTTAGTCATTAATGTGTGACTAACATTGTGCTCTGCTCTTTTTTGTCAATACACTTTTTCACTCTTGGTATTCTAAAGATGATTACATGTCCAATATGCAGGCAAGGCATGTGGTGATTCCTTATATGCCAATGCTGATTCCACCCGTTAAATGGACAGGGTATAGGAACTTCCTTGATTCAAAATGTTTCTTCTTGTATTCAGTTGCCTAAATTTAGATTTTTTTCTACTAGTGAATGAAAATTCGTTTTTCACCAGCTGTGGACAATGGAAACTTCGATTGTGGATTCACAACTTTGAACAAATATATATTGAAGGAAAATCTTATAGGATAAAACAGTTACTAAACATTGGAGCCTGAAATAAATGCACACATTCGTAACTTAAATAGTGTGGCTTTGTGCAGTCTTCCTTTAAATGGAACTCCAGATTGAGGTTTATTCATATTTTCGGGCATGGAGTATAATATATATTTTTTATGTTGTTTTCTATTCATCTTGCTACAGATATGATAAAGGAGCACACTTATTCTTACCATCATATTTAATGCGTACCCATGGATCAAAACAACAACGGGAAGCTCTTAAGATGGTTCCAAGGAAACAACTGGAACCTGTTTGTCAGGTTCAATAGATATTTCAAGTTACTATATTATTCTCATCGGGGTAGTTATCATTGAATAGAGACCACTCGCGGAGGTGCATTCGGGGGGCAGACGTTTAGTGTCCCGGGCTGTTGTGTGATGTCTATTTTCTATGCATTTATGCTTCTTTGCTGGCTATTATCTCCCTATTGTTCTATCTGTTCTACCTGTTACCATTCTGCTCATTTGTTCGGTTATTTTTGGGTCTATCGGAAACACTCTCTTCAGTCTCGACTAGTTTGGGAAAAGAGTGCGTTCATCCTGACCCCAGACCTCGCTTAATCGTGGGATATACTGGGTTTTGTTGTTGTTGTTGTTGGGGCAGTTATCAGTGAAGTTGTATTGCATCACTAGTTGTCACAAAAACTATTTGATTTGAGTTGTATTTTCATTGTATATGTAAATTCTGCATGGTGAACTATGTAGGCCTTGGATACTCTTGGACGCACAAGATGGCGGGTGAACAATAAAGTGCTTAGCACTGTTGAGAGGATTTGGGCAATGGGAGGTCGCCTTGGTGGATTTGTTGACAGGGAGGATGTGAGCTATTTCACAGTCTGCAATATGCGCAATATTTCTGCTTAAGTTTTATTTTCAGATAAGGATCTTCATCCATTTTCTTCATATATTACTCCTTACAGATTCCATTGCCAGAAAAGCCAAATGTAGAAGATGAGACTGAGATCAAGAACTGGAAATGGAAGGTTAGATCTGTTAGGAAAGAGAACAGTGAGAGACACTCACAGCGGTGTGATATAGAACTCAAACTTGCGGTTTGTATTCTTTTCTTCTTATATATATATATATATATATATTTTTTTTTGCTTTATAGAATATTTATACTCATTTATTCTCATATATGAACTGCTTTATGTTTGCATATAATCAGGTAGCAAGAAAGCTGAGAGATGAAGACGGCTTCTTTTTCCCACACAACCTTGACTTTCGTGGACGTGCATACCCGATGCATCCATATCTGAACCATCTTGGTTCTGATCTCTGCCGGGGCATTTTAGAGTTTGCTGAGGGCCGACCTCTTTGTAAATCAGGCTTGCGCTGGTTAAAAATTCACTTAGCAAACCTGTATGCTAATGGTATCGACAAACTATCATATGAGGGTCGGATAGCATTCACTGAGAATCATCTGGATGACATATTTGATTCTGCGGATGAACCACTTCAAGGAAGGCAGTGGTGGTTAAATGCAGAAGATCCGTTTCAGTGCTTGGCAGTGTGTATGGATCTTGCTGGAGCTTTAAGAAGCCCCTGTCCAGAAAAATTCATTTCAAATATTCCAGTTCATCAGGTGACGATTTGATCCCTTTATTCAATTAATGAATTTCAAGGATGTTAGTCAATAGATTATATAGTATAGTCCATATGGATGTCATTGTATTTAGAGGGTGGACGTGGCCCAGTGAGGCATTCGGTTTTGATCCTAAAATTTTCGGGTCATACAGGTTTGAGTCATTTTTGGGTTCCAGGTAAAATGTTCGGGTTTCAGCACTGAATTTTTCAGACGGGGTTAGGTCAGGATTTTGGGTGGGGTCATATTTTGACAGGTCTAGAATCCTGCAACTATGAAGAGTTCTATGTTGTACCTACAGGGGGGGAATATTGGAAGAGGTTCTGTACTGTCTAGATGGATAAAATGTGGTGTTAATTGGTACCCAGGAATACTAATATTTCTTGCTGTTTGCTTTTAACAACAAATTGGTTTTGTTGGAACTCTTTTCTTCTCTCATTTTATTTGTCATTTATAAAAACACACGTGTATCTTGTTTACTCCTTTCATTTCAGTGTAATTCCATGCAATTTTTTTTATTAAAATGTAAATCAACAGTTGATTTGGTGAAATCAGTTCGCTCAAGAGCTAGGGTTAGGCTAGCCAAATATGGCTTTATAAAAAAAACGTGTTACTCTATTTGCAGTTCATGTTATATCATTTGATTTGCTGAGATCTGCCTGCTTTTTAGCTAGTGCTAGCAATAGTGACATGTCAAAATGTGCTACAATAGATAACTTATGAGGTATAGCCAGATATTTGGTGTACTTTTTCCATAATTGCTTATTTCTTTCTAGTTTATACATTTTCAAGAGCTTCAATTGGTTATTTTCTCGTTTATTTAGCTTCTTGTGAATTGTTTACTGATTTTCTTTGTTCTTGTTCATTTTGCTTCTTTTTTTTTTCAAATAAAAAGGATGGATCTTGTAATGGATTACAACACTATGCCGCACTGGGGAGAGATGAGGTACTTATTCATTTGCTATCATGTTCAATGGTTTCAATTGGCGCTCCAACTTGTTGTTTGGTCTATAGTTGTCTTAACGATAATTGTTCGCTTTGTACTTTTTTCATGGATGGCCTTTATTTCTTTTTTTTTTGGTAAATCTATAGAATGTAAAACTTAGTTACAAAAGGACAAGACAACAAGTTTTGTCATAAAATTGGCTCCTGGCAAACCACACCTATCTACCCGATATGAAGAGCTCCCAGAAAAACAACTCGCTCTTCCTCCAACAAACTCACTAACCCCCTAACGTCTCCTAACGCCCTTGCGTAAATTTCTTAAGGGGTGTGACAAAGTGCTTCCTCCAAGTGCTAATGGTTCGCTTTCGCAATGCCCTTGGTTTCCTTATTAAATTAGTTTGAATGCCCTCCATCTTACTGGATCACTTCAGACTGCCAACCTGTACTGATGCTATCAATATTTTCTTGATAATTGGTCTCATCCTATAAAAGAATATTTGTTTTGTCATATAGCTACACAAATGATCCTAGAAAAATCTGTTAGGCATCATAGTTTGCCCTGTTGCTGACTGAGTCCCTTCTATTTCTGCTGGCCGTGTCTTCTTCTCAAGACTGCATAAACAAGTTTTGTCATGTATTTGACCACTGAAAATGTAGAGGGTAATGCGGCTTTGTTAATCACAAGGTTGGACCTTCATTACTTTATTCGGAATACTGACTTTGTGGTTGCTTTTCTCAGTTAGGAGCAGCTGCTGTCAATCTAGTTGCTGGAGAGAAACCGGCAGATGTCTACTCAGGCATAGCTGCTAGGTAATGTTGTCCTGTTTTCAGCTGATTTTACCCATACACTTCTGATTTTGTGTTTCTACTTTTCTCCATTAACAATACTTTGTGAGGACTAGAACACCCATGTAATTTATGTTGTACTGTATAAACTATGGAAGTATCTTTAGCTATTATTGTGGTGGACTGATTTCTATCATCTTAGAGAAATTTTTTAATACTTGTAAAATCTGCAGAGTTCTCGAGATAATGCAGAAGGATGCAGAAAAAGATCCTGCATCATCCCAAGACGCACAACATGCGAGACAGCTGATCAGTCAGGTTTTTACAGCTGTTCTTGTAATTTGGATGGGACATTTGATCTTTTATTTCTTTGACCATAGATAGTTACTTTTGCTAGGAAAATTGGAATTTTTTTTATGTACTAACTCTTGTTCTATTAACGATCCATACATCTCTAGGTGTTAGGCACTGGAATGTTTTTGTTTTCTTGTTGAATATGATCCGCTTGACAGTTGTTTCTTTATGCAATTTAGGTTGATAGGAAGTTAGTTAAACAGACAGTGATGACATCAGTATACGGTGTCACATACATTGGTGCTAGAGATCAAATCAAGAGGAGATTGAAGGAACGTAATGTATTCACTGATGAAGTTGAGCTCTATCGAGCATCTTGTTATGCAGCCAAGGTAAGCGTTACCTTCATCAGTAAAATAAACATATTTACTCTACGATTTGCTTGTATTTTAACGTTATTTCTCAAAGTTATATTGCAAGCAAGATTATATTTTATGGCCTTCATAGGTCACTTTGACTGCCCTGGGCGAAATGTTTGAAGCTGCACGCAGTATCATGAGTTGGCTAGGTGACTGTGCAAAGGTTTGTGCCATATGCTTCCCGTTCATAAGAAGATTAAGACAAGTTACTTAAGTTGAATGACTAGTTTCTATTTTGTGTGAATGTATGAAGCTTGGTTGTGAGAAATGAATCTCAAATTTGTTGGCACTTCATCCCAGTCCTTGAGCCCTGTATACCTTAACCTGTTTATGTGCTGTTATAATCTCACTAGAGACTTGAATTTTGAATCAGCATGTAAGATGCATAGTATCTCTTTTATGAGCATCTTACCTGTGGCCTTTATATGTCCTTTTTATCCGTTCATGATATATATTATACACAGATGATAGGTTGTTTGGACACTCCAAACTTGAACATCCATGATGCGCGGGACTTGTCCCGATAACAACGAAAAAAACAAACATAAACAAAAAACAAGAAGAAGAAGCAAGGCTTATTATTAATACACAATGTCTCACCCATTCAGGATGCATGTGTTTGGAGTGCACAAACAGCCTATCTCTGGTGGACATAACTGAGTGTAATCCCAAGCAAATTGAGAGGGTGTTTCTTAACTCTAGTGTGCATATTGAGTTCATTTTTATTTTGGCTGCCGGTGCTGCACTGCTCGTCAGGCCATGATGGTGCTGAATTAGTGGCCAGTCTTTATTCTAACATGTATATAATTTGACAGAAACCCTAGCCCATGGGCTGGTATCATAGGATTATATAAATTTGGGTTGTGATTTATGTGTTCTGGGTCTGGCCATCTCACAGATTCACAGGCTCTGAAATGCCCTAGGGCATGACTTGTGCCTTTGCATGTAGGCTTGATTCTTGACTTCATCGAGGCAATGATATTGTCACGATGTTTTCACATACCACCAAGGCACCAAGGCACCAATGTAGGTGTGGGGGTTGAACTAATTAATCATCTTCTTGTTGATCAAGAATATGATCTCTATCTATAAAAATAAAACAGCTGAAACCAGCCCCCTGAAACCCAACAATATCTCGTCTGGTTTCAATTTCTCACATTACTACATTTTTATTGCTAGCCTAGCCTTCATGGGAACCTTTCTCGAGGTTTGTCTCAAACATATGACGATTTGAAAATTTTCTTACAGATCATTGCATCTGAAAATCAACCTGTGAGTTGGACGACTCCACTCGGTCTTCCTGTTGTTCAGCCCTACCGCAAGATAGGCCGGCATCTTGTAAGTGCTCATCATTTGAGTAGACAGTCCATGACTTCTCCATGAGTATTCTTTTTGGACCCTTTCTTGACAAGTTTCGTTTGTTAATTGCGTTACAGGTGAAAACATCCTTGCAAGTGTTAACATTACAGAGAGAAACAGAGAAGGTAATTGCTTAACAATTTTTACTACCAGATTATCTAGAAAATCATGACTGACATTAGTTGCAGCCAGTTAAAACAACTTCATGAAACAGGACATGGTCTAACATCCCAAATAACAATTACTATAATCATTACTGCTCGGATGTGTACAAACAACCTTATCAGGTTGTATTGGCCACATCTGGTTTGGGAAACGAGTTTCATTTCAAGGCGGCTTCTGAGATGTTAAAAATGTTTGGTTTCTATAGGTCATGATCAAGAGACAGAGAACAGCTTTCCCTCCCAATTTTGTGCATTCCCTTGATGGTTCGCATATGATGATGACTGCAGTTTCTTGTAGAAACGCAGGATTAAACTTTGCAGGTACATGTTCTTTTCATATAACTATTTCAATGAAAAAATTGCGCCGATTTCCATATTTTAACACATTATGTGTATGCCCACAGGAGTACATGATTCATATTGGACGCATGCATGTGATGTTGACACCATGAACAATATACTTAGGGAAAAGTTTGTCGAACTCTATGACCAGCCCATACTAGAACAGGTGACTGCTGTGATATGATGCCATGAATTACCTACCGTTTGGGATTCTCCTTGTGTCCATTTCGTTGGTTAAATTAGGCTGCATTTGCATGCTTATTCCAGATATGTCCCTGTATTCTCCTGAGAATAGTCCTAGTTCCCTGTTGTTATCCTATAAGTTCCATGGATTCAAACTTAGTTTTCTAATTGTTGGTCCAATTGAAGGACGGGCATACTAGGCTTCAATCCCAAGAAATCATAGATGGCTGAAATTCTCCGTGTAAAATACACTAGGGTTCACCAGCTAGTAAGTAGCTAAGAATTACCCTCACAGCCTCTGAAAGTGTTAAAAATATGATTGTTGCATATTTGTAAGGTCAATCAAGTTTTGATAATGCAGATAGAGATGCTTTCCCTATCCTCGCACCTACTGCCGTGATAGATATCTTACTGGAAGAGTCTAGAAAGCTAGAATGACCTAGAGTCAAGAAATCATTGAGGCTTTAATCATGTTACTTTCCCTGCTGGTTTTGGAGAGTAAGCGGCAGGGGATCTTCCCTTGGCTTCTCTCTGTTTGTGATCTGTTTTCTGCTTTGTATTTCGTGCTGTTCCTGATTTCTAACTATGTCATGTGGTGTTTTCATTTGTTTGTGTTTTGTTTCTTTCTTTTCTTGGATTGGACATGAGAAGTTGTTGGAGTCGTTTCAACAGTTGTTTCCAGCGCTAACCTTCCCTCCATTGCCCGAGCGTGGGGAGTTTGACCTGCAAGAAGTTCTCAAGTCCCCCTATTTCTTCAACTAAGCATATATGATGGTACCCTCCAATCCTAGCCTTCATCCGTTTGGTTCACCCTCGTGGATTTCTGAGGTCTACTGCGTTCATGGCTATTGACTGCTTGTATTTCACATCGTAATACTAAGTAGCCAAGACCGTTGTTGCCAAGGACTGGTGCTGATAGACAACCTGAAAAGGCTACTGAAGAACTGAATTAGCCGTCGGATCAGGTGATGCTCATCTCATCAAGCAAAATTCAACCGATGGAAGGAATTACACCTCCGAACTCAAGGCTGGAAGCAATGAAATGCGATTTTGCTGTAGAGAATGAGCTTTAGGGTGAAACAGAACTGTCTATATTTCGGTTACAGAGTTGTGAATATTAACATATTTTTTTTATATAGAATTAGCACTAGTCGTCGGTGATGTTTCGATGAACAAATGGAACATCTTTTTGTAAATATATGTATCCACTTTTCTGTGTACACTTTTGATGAAGCTACGCTTGAGATTGAATGTTTGGTGATCAGTTTTTCCTTTGTCAAAGTTGATGACTTGGCCCGTCCTCACGTGCACATTGTGATTGTTTCGATTTTTCCACTGGTTAATGCAACATGACAAGAAAGACGTAATAGCTAATGCAAATGCAATGAGGGAGTGAGGGTGTTGGGGATGGGTCTACGATAGCTGGAAAGGGGGGATGGGGTTTGTGGCAGCTGACCGATTAGGCCATGAGGGTGTTGGGGATGAACGGGTTACTCGAAATCTCACTTGCAAACAAGTACTTAAATAATGTACAAAAAATATTTTTGTACAACCCTCACAAGTCACAATACCATCACAACACAAGATAGCCACTCACTCTAAACCAACTCTCACCCAACAAATTCACACACCTGAATTTAAGAGGCACACCCTCTACCCTCACAACTTGGATCGGATCACCTCTCCCATAAGGGACAGGGCCCTTGAATTGGACTCCCCCATCTCCCAAATAAAAGAAAAAGAAAAATAATTAAAATGTGGAAAAAAAATTGATAAAAGCGGGAGATTTGTGAGAGGGCACAGGGAGACAAGGAAGAAATCGGGACAGAAGATCCGCTCTGCTCGCTTCTCCATAGTGGCGGACCCAAAAAGTTTTTTAAAGGGGCTGGATATTTTTTGAATATTTGTTTTTGCATTTATATATAGAAAGTGATTTTTTTATTTAATTATGTTATGAAAAACCTTAAATTTGGAATTTAAATAGTCCTTTTTAATTGAAATTTTTTTAAAAAAAATATAAGTCATAAAAAATGAGAATATATATATATATATATATATATATATATATTAATTAAAAAGAATGTTTCTATTTAAATATATGGAAGAAAATCTTAAATTTGTTATTTCATTAAGCAAAATTATATATAAAAAAAGTTACACCAAAGAGTTTGAGCCCATGACCTCAAAAAATTAAATACCCGCCCTTACCAACTATTTTTTTTATGGTTCTTCACTCTTATATGGGAATGTTTGGGAGCTAAAGGGGTTCAAGAGTCTTACAAGAGGGTTGTTAAGGATATGTATGATGGCTCACACACTAGTGTGTACTCACACGGTGGGGACCCTGAGTACTTTGCGGTACAAGTGGGTTTGCACTTTGCACCAAGGCTCGGCTTTGAGCCCACTTATCTTTTTACAGTTGTCATGGATGTGGTGTCGAGTAGTATCCAGGGTGGGGATCCCGTGGTGCATGCTTTTTCCAAATGATGTTGTTCTGATGGACGAGATGAGAGTAGGGGTTAGCATCAAGCTTTATCTATGGAGGGATAAGCTTGAACAAAAGGGCTTCCGATTGAACAGGACGAAGACAGAGTATGTGGTGTTCAGGCTGGGCGAAGAGGAAGAAGAAGACAGGGGTGTCAGCATGGGTGGGGATCTTGTTCCGAAGAAAGACAGTTTCAAGTATCTGGGATCTATGTTGTAGAGTGATGGAGGTGTAGACATGGATGTCAAGCATCGGATTCAAGTAGGCTGACAGAAATGGAGGGCTGCATCAGGAGTCTTATGTGACAGAAAGTCCCTCTCAAACTCAAGGGTAAGTTCTACAGAGTGGTGGTGAGACCGGCTTTATTATATGGGGTAGAGTGTTGGGCAACAACGAAGGCACGGGAACAAAAACTCTTGATGGCTGAGATGAGGATGCCGAGGTGGATGTGTGGGTTTACCTTGCGAGACAGAATCAGAAACGAGACTATCCGTGAAAGGGTGGGAGTGACTAGTATTCAGGCTAAGTTACAGGAATTGAGACTACGATGGTATGGACATGTGCAGAGGAGAGATCTAAGTGCGTCGGTGCACAGATGTGACAATTTGGCTATCGAAGGCGTTCGTCGGGGCAGAGGGCGTCCAACGAAGAGTTGGGGGTGAAGTGATTAGACATGACCTGACCGCTCTGGGACTCTCGGAAGAGATGACGCGTGACAGGACATAGTGGAGGAGTGCTATCCGGGTTGACGAACATTAGTCGGGTGCAACCTTTACCACATCATGCCTTCATCCCCATCTATAACAACTTTCTTACGCGCATCATTTACATCGTTTTGCCTTTATAAAATTTTTGAATCACAGTTTTTGTAGGATATATGTGTTCTACCATCTTCCATTGTTGTCTTGTCTTTGGGTCACTAGGAAACACCCTCTCGACCTATTCGGGGAAAAGGTGCGTACAATTTGACCCCCCAAACCCTACTGTTTGAGCGGGATATACTTGGCTTGTTGTTGTTGTTGTACTCTTTTTAAACTGCTTTATACCTAAAAGTAGTAAAAATTATTTTAAAAAAGCGTAAAAAAAATTTCTCGGTTTTTCTTTCAAACTAGGAGGGCTAACACCACCCGTGCTCCCCTCCACTGCTTCTCCACTCTCTCAACATAACTACTTATGCCTATTTATAGGCCATACTCGGTCTTTAGCCACCAACTTCATTCCCTATAATTTGGTAGAGAATTCTAGTCATTCCCGTCCCAGCTCCATACCCATCTCAACCTCCCATTCTACCTCTAGCTCAAGTGCAAGACGAGGCATACGCTCAATCTAGTCTATCATATGAAGTTCAAGCACAATCACGAGCTCAAGCTGAAGCATGTTCATCCCATAAAGGGGATCCTATCTCTAAGTGCGATTAGGATAAGCATCAACCCTACTTAGAGTTGCGAAAGGGTTGTAAGAGATTGAAGATGAAAAATAATAGATATACTTGTCCATATTGTCCAAAGAAAAACAAGAAAGATTATTTGTATAAAGAACTTGGCCTACATGCTACAGGCATAGCTGGTGGCAATTCTAGGAAGAGAAGCGCTATAAAGAAAGCCCACCAGTAGACTGGCCAAGTACTTGCAATATGGTAATCCGGCTCTTGCCCTAGCTCCAAGCCCATCTCCATCTCCTGATCAACCTCCAGTTCTTCTCTAGCTCAAATGCAAGTTGAGGCACACGCTCAATCTAGTCTTGATAGAGTATAGTAAATTCTATGTAATAAGAAGGGTAATTCAGTCATTACTTATGTACATCATATGCTATAAATACTTTTTTATGATAAGTTATTAGCTAGATTCAATCAAGAAATTCAGTTGAAGTTTATTACACACTTCATCCTCTTCATATGTCTTTCGCTCTGTTCTTCATTCATTCGATCACGGTATCAAAGCTTCTCGATTTTTCGTTTATGCTTTCATCTTCATTTCGTGTTCTTCGTTTGTCCTTCAATTTGCATCATCATGCCAAATCCCACTTCTAATCCTTGGTTTCCAGAAGCTTCTCTTGATCCTTCAGATCCCTATTACATCCATCTATTTGATTCTCCAGGGATGGTGTTGGTGTTAGTGTCCAAGGTGTTTGACGGATCTGCATTTTATTAATGGATGAGAGCTGTTTCGATCACTTGATCAGCCAAAAACAAATTTGGCTTTGTGGATGGCTTGATCCAACGAACAGCTCTAGATTCTCCGGATCTTCGATGGTGGCAAAGATGTAACAACATGGTTATGTATTGGTTCCTCAATGCGATGTCAAAAGTTCTTCGTGACAACTTTCTCTTTGTCTACATTTTCTTGAGGCATTTGGTCAGGTTTGAACTCTCGCTTTTCTTCATTAAATGGTGCACAAATGTATTCTATTGAAAAGACAATTGCCAGTATCTCTTAAGATCCAGATGGAATTGCTACATTCTTTACTTATATCAAAAACCATAAATCTAGAGTTTTTGTCAGAAGAGATCATAGATCTTTTAGATCCGAAGCCTTAAGAAGAACTAGCTCCAGAAACTTCAACAAATTTAGAGGTTTTCCGACAAATAACTCAAGATCTTCGCAGATATGGAGCTTAAGAGGAAGGAGAATCTCTAAAGCTTCAACAAAAGAAGAAGGATCTATAGATCTGGAGCCTAAGGAAATGGAAACTCCATACGTTTCAATAGATCCGAGTTTAAACGAAAAAACCCTAAGGTAGCTCTGATATCGCTTTGATAAAATCGATCCAAAACAGAAACATAGAGAGAGTTCTTAAGTATTGAAAATGAAAAGGGATTACAATCAAATCAAAGTCAAATGAAAAGAAAAACAGAGAGTTGTAATATCAGTTAGTCTTAACTAGGACACCAGCCACCAAGGTCAGAACAGAAAGGCAAAGCAGCTACAAATCTCTCGCAACACAAGTGTTTATCTAAATGTTTTGGATGGAAAGAAGCTCGTTCTATGCTCACAAGGCAACTAGAGAAATGAAACGCTAGAAATTGTCATAGGAGATAAGAACGAAGCAACGGTGTAAGCAAGCACGTACGTCTCAACTGGCTTCTAGGGTTTCAGTCTCTCTTATAAAATCAACTCTTAGCTAAAACGGCGTCGTTGTCTTAGCGTGAGTACAAGAGAGTGTGTTTCCGTGTGGGCCAAAGGGCAAAGGCTCGGATTTCCTGATCGAGATTATAATTGGGCTAATGGTCCAATTCCAATACCATCAGGTTATCATACACAAATATTGTCTTGTATATCATTACACTTAGAATTACATAAGGCTTAAAGAGATGAGTCTGCCAATCTCGTTCTTCTCTCTCCCTTGCGATCTCTTTTCTTCCGCTGCCTATTGGAGTAACCAACACCACCCCTACAACCCTTCTCATGTCTCCCATTTCCCCGTCTCTCGTGCTCAATCTCCCAAATATCAAGTTCACAACTAATTCAACTCTCAAGGACTCTAAATAATTCTTTTTGAGCTAGTATTATTTTCATTAAGGTTCCATATATTCATGACAAGTTTTCAAAAGAAATGTTTTACCTTTGAAAGAAACTAAATTCCCTAGATCCAAGCAATATCACGTTCTTGATTTCTTTGGTTCTATGCTATTTTGTCAAGGGCTAGTAACATTTTTCTGCCAGTAAATTCAGCCTTTAATCTATATCATGGGTATCCGGGGTTTAGGATTTTATGAACTATGTTCGTTGGCAATAGTTGGTTTAGTTCACCAGTGCTTATCCACTCCATATATTGATGTACGTTTTCATTTTCGTCGACTATTATATTTGACAAAATGTGGTGTATCAGTTTTCCGTTGTTCATCCATACATATCTTTCCAAATGTCCATTGTTTTCCCATTTTCATTTTGTCAGACCAATCTATCAATGAGTTTGTTTTTGATTTATTAGTTTTGCCCATTGGCATAATATTTGTGTCTTCTTTATTTATTACTAGAGGGGTTGGTATTTCACATATTTTTCTCTTATAATCTTTAGCCATAAATTTTCGAGTTCTATGAAAAAAATTTCAAAAGTAAAAAATTAGGTTAAATTTAGTGAATATCCATTTTAGATGAGAAATCTAAGTAAATGTCCATTTTTTTACATAATTAAGTAAATGTCCATTTTTTCCAAAAATACCCCTCATTCCCTATCCCTAACCCTTTCCCCTTTGATTATTTTTAATTTTAACATTGACTAGTCAACATTGACCATTCCGGTCAACGCCTGTATTTGGTGACAATTTTTTGGTGATAGTTGAGTATATTTTTCTGGTGATAATTAATTGTGACAATTATTTTGGTGACAATTGATTTTTGGTGACATTTTATTTTTTCCGGTGACAGTTAGGGGAAAATCTTTTCTAGTGACAATTGATTTTCTTTTTTTCTTGTCATAATTGTTGGTGATAAAAAAAAAATTGGGTGACAGTTGCCGGTAACACTTTTCCTTGGTGACGAATGAGGTTTTTCTGCTAATAGATAATTTTCATTATGACAATTGTTGGTGACAACTATTAGTGACGAGGTTGATGACAATATATTGTCACCATGATATTGTAACCTTAAAAAAATTGTCACCATAACATTATACATCACCAAGACATTTTCACCAACTACAGAACATTGTTTTCATATTGTTTAATCAACCGTATTGTCACCAACTTATAAAACACATTGTCACCAACCTCTTTTCCGTAATCTATTGTCACCAACAATAAAACAGTATAACCAAACTATTTTCATCAAGCTTTGGTCAATAATCTACTTTCACCAATTACAAAACTTTGTCACCAATCTAGTGTCAACCACCTCTTTTTAGAAATTAATTTTCACCAACGACAAAACAATGTCACCAACCAATTGTCACCAACTACAAAACACTTTCATCAAACAAAAATGTTTACAATGCTAATGTTATCACATTTGTCATCTAATATTAAAACATTTTTGTTACAAATCTAAAACCCTAGAACAAGGGGAGCATAGACCCAAGAGGGGGTAAACCTGAGTAGACAAAAATTTGATGTACAGTATAGTTTAGGGTTTAGGATTTAGTCTTTAGGGTTTAGGACCAAGGCCCCAAACCCTAAATCCTAAACCCTAAACCCTAAAATGTGTGTACAACACCAATATTATCAGATTTTTCATCTAATATTAACGCATTTTTTACGAAACTAAAACCCTAGAACTAGGGGAGCATAAACCCTAGAGGGGCTAAACTTGAGCAAACGAATAATTCGATGTACAATACTATAATGACATCACATTTGTCATATAATATTAACACATTTTTGTTACAATAATAACCCTAAGTAGATGAAATTTGACGTAAAGTTTAACTTTGTAATACTTAATTATCAGACTACAAAATATTGTAACCAACCTATTGTCAACAACTACGAAACACTGTCATCAAATTATTTTCACCAACAAGTGAATATTGTCACCAAACATTATCATAAACCAATTGTCACCAACTTAAAAACATTGCCACCAATCTATTATCCCTAAATAGAGAACATTTTCACCACCCTCTATTGTCACCAACCTACTTTAGTAATCTGTTGTCACCGACAATAAAATAGTGTCATCAACCTATTGTCATCAAAATATTGTTTCACCATTTTAGATCAAAATATTGTTTCAACAAATATTTGTCACCAATACCATGTAATAAAAAAAATATCATCACCATACTAAATATCACGGGTAGTAATCTATTGTCACCAATGACAAAACATTATACCCTAAAGTGACTAAAACCAAGAAAAAAGTAATCTATTGTCACCAAATCCACCAATGACAAAATATTGTCACCAAACTGAAACTCCATCCTCAATCATTCAACAAAAACTGATCTAGATTCAAGTTGTCATTGAAGATTCCGTAGGCTTTAGCTACATAAATTTCTAACTTAAACAAGCAATGATAACCTTGTTTTCCTGCAATTTCTCTAACCACAATGGGCCTGCAATACAACAAATTGAACAAAACCACAAATTGAACAAAACCAGGCTCCCGTTGTTGGCGCTGCTAAGACCAGGCATCGCTTGTACCGTCGGAGAAGATCCTTCTCGCCGGCGCTGGATTTCGCCAGATCCGTCGCAGTCCCGTTGGAGAGGTACTCCATGTGGAGATTATGGTACACATTCCTTTACCAATCTGGAGGCCGTCCTGACGAATTTGATCAGAGACGACGCTGAGACCGAAATCGGAGACCTTCAAACCATCGTTCTAATTGAATAGGAGATTCTCGGGCTTCAAAGGATCCGCCCTTGCTCAGATCTCTGGATGCGGCGCCGGACCACGCTCAGATCTGCGGAGTGGATAATTGGTGCCTCTCTCTACACCGATGGAAAAGGAGCGGACAATTGCTCGAAGATCGCTACACCATATGAAAACAAAACCGCGATTAGCGATAGGTAGCGACTAACAAGAGGAGGAAGAAGAAGATCGATCATGTCTGATGGGAGGAGGAAGAAGAAGAAGATCATGTTTGATGGGATGAGGAAGAAGCTGAGTGAAGGAAGGAGGGGTGATGAAATTTTTATAACAGGGGTATAGTGGGTATTACATAAAAATTCTGAACACTTACTTAATATCCGTTTACTTAATTAGCTTTTATAAACAGATATTTGATCAAAATTTTCCCTTTTATTTTAAGAGCTTTGTAAAAAAAATTAATTGTTCTTTAATGATCTCATGATCGTCCACAAAATTTAATTTCCCCACAAATTGATCTTAAATAAATAGATAAATAAAAATGAAAGCCAACTCTCAAATAGGACCACGTTGAAACGTACTCTAATTAACCTGGCGAAGAAACCAAACAATAGTAAATTTATATTCGATTTTCTCAACCTTGAGATTTATATATACGTATTTGAACAGAATCTTATAATAAAAAATAATATATATTTAACTTCCCTATGTTATGTCCAATATGAAGACAAATATTTTGAGGCTACAAAGTGTCGGAACCCTAGCTTTGACCTGAGTCCTCAACCCAGGCTGAGGCCTCACCTACCTTGCCTAGCTACTTAACTCCTACAAACCCCTCTCCCAATCTCTCTTCTCCCATCTTCACTATAACCAGAAAAACTAAGCTTCCATTTATTTTTGTGTTGACTACTGAAATATAAGTTGATATGAAGAGAAAGATCATTTCCTGCAGGCTTATATGCTTCATGGTTTTGGCTGCTTTTTTCCTTCTTCATGCCCTAAGGACCTCTCTTGCCTTAACTCATCAAGGTATACATATGCATCCATGAACTTAATTGATTGACATTTGATTTGATCTTGGTACCATGTTACATAACACTAGCTTTTTCATGTTTAATTGAATCGGTTTTCTTGTGATGTTTATATATATTTACTTTGCTTGTAGATAGAAAGCCTGCGATATCATTAGAACAGACGTTTATGTCGGTTCAGATCAAGGTACATATGATCGTTTTGTTACGAATATCGAAAGAAATGAAAATGAATTGTATTTTTGTAGTGTGTTGTGATTGACTGTTCATATGATTAAAGAGATATGTTTTGCATGGCAGGAACTTGTTGAAGATGCCAAAGTTGGAAAGAGGAAGGTCTTGGGAGGAAGGAGAATGGCAGCAATCGGAGGGAAGACGAAGAGGGAACGAGATGGAACGATGCTATCGTCCAAGCTCTCTGCGGGTCGAAACAAAGCAAATGGTAGGAGGGATGAGGGTAGATCTATGAAGCTCAAGGAGGGTGGTTTTGTTGCAATTAGCAGTGACTATCAAGGCCCCAAATCCCACCCTTCTAGGCATCACTAATTAAGTACAGTAATCCTAGTTCTAATTAATTCATCAGTATTTTTAAATTTCTTAAATTATTAGTTAATTAATTAAAGCTGCAGGCCTCAATCCAAGATCATAGCCATTATTTAATTCAATATAAATATAGGTGCATATACAAAGCATTTCAGAATTGCAAATTGTATATAATATATATAGTTTAGTTCTAAAAGTATCTTTGATTTTACAAGAAAAAGTTTGTGAAATATCTAGAAAAGCAATAAAAATATCTACAAGTTAAGTTATGCATACTTCAATTTCAGTTTCAGGCACCATAGCTAGACATATATGAAGGGGGGAATTTTTTCGTGATTTAGGAGAATTTTTTAATCCTGATCCTTCTTACATGAAATTCATATATTGATGTGTAGATTTGATGAATATATATTCATCAATGGCCAATGCTTGGTTATGAGAAAACTTATTTTTTTCCCGTCAAATGTACCTATAATAGAAATAACCTAAAAGAAACTTAATTAGTTTGGTAAATGTTGAAAAACAAATTAAATCATGGAATTGAATTAACCTTTGGTTTCAAATCTGAAATGCAGGTGAGCATGCCGGGAGATTAGCTCATGAAGAGGAGCCTCTTACTAGATCAAGTGCAACCCTAATTCACAAACAGGTATCTCTATTTACCAGCTACCTGTAATTGATTTTGATCTTTTAATATTCGGATTCCGATGGAACTGTTTTGCCTATCTCAATCTCTAGGTGGGTCTGAGTAGGTCTCCAGTTGAAGGCAATGCCGCGGCCACCATATGCACCACTCAAAAGTGCATAGCCAAGGCAGCTGTGGTTGCTCAGCTGCCTCCGTCTGCTGCTGCCAAAGCTACTAGTCGTCATGGAGACAAACACGAGTCATCATCCCAAACGAAATTGGACAAGGAGATAATGAGCTTGATGCGTAAAGACTACCAGGGCTTGAAGAAGCCTAAGCGCAAACCCCCTATCAACAACAGCGTTCCAATGTTTTAAACATGGCTTCTATCCTCCGCCATTGCAGCCTCAGGGCATTGTTTAGTTTGTGAATAGTAGAACTTAGAAATGTACCAATTTTAATTTATGTATGTTACAATTAACTTATAGCTAGGTGCATTGGTGGTCTTTCCCAATACGCGTACGAAAATAAAGTAAGATATATAGTATATCCTAGTTGGTATGTTACTATATAGTATATATATAGTACCATACATATATATATATATAATATATGTAATGTTAGGTTTAGGATCTCGCAATTTTGCCCCCTCCTATAACGTGAGAATCCTAATTAACACTGATATTGATATACTTATATATTATTATATGCTTTTTGAATTTGGGGTAATGTGAAGAGTACTGTACTATAAATATGTTTATTGCTTATAATAAGAGCTTAATTGAGGTTCATGGATGGGAGATGCCTTGGGTTGGTTGTTGATGATAACGACGGGTTTTGGTGGTCTTCGAATTCGATGGATTGTAATTCAGTTCCTGGAGGGTGGGCTTGGTCTCCCAATATTTCTTTGTTGATGTTGCTCAACAGTCAACATATGATAACTACTGGCTGAGTAGTCACCTGAGTTGTAAGGGATGAGCAAGGTGTGGTGGGTGTGATGAACGCGGTTGCACATCCCCGCCCCGACTCTTAGGTTCCACACCTCAACCTCCACTAGAGGTGTTGAAGATCAACACTGATGCATCCATGCTGGATGATTGTATGATTGGATAGGATGCGGTCACCCGGGATATCTAACTCGTTGATAGTGTCGAGGCTTATATTTTTGTTATACGGTGTGCTAGCCAGTTTTTGGCTACAAGGGTGATTGTAGAGTGTGACACAATATTATCCTCGAGTGTATACTCACTCTATTGCAGGATCATACACTCTCTTATTAAGGTACGGTTAGTGTATACTGTACTCCCTCCTCAAAATTTAGGCCGTTTTAGCATTTTGCACAAGTTTTAATAAAACATTCACCTCTCAATCAACATCATCATTCCACTAACATTTTCATAAATTTTTATTATTTTTTAATACCTACTATTTTTTAACCAATCGAAATCTTTAAAAAAGTCAACAATACACAGATCGATACAATTCATTACTATCCCCTATCTAGAAAAACCTAAAATGACATCTATTTTGATACAAAAATAAAGACCTAAAAGGCTAAACGACCTAAATTTTGAGATGGAGGGAATATTACATTGTATTAGTACATTTTATGGCTACTCTCCAAGCCTAAGTCAGCTTTTTTTAAAGTAAAATTTCGGGTAGAGACGAAGCTACCCGATAGCATCCTTTCGGATGAGGTCTAAAAGACCTGGATCATTGAAGACCTCTCTATTGACATCTCAGGGTCCATGAGAGAAAGAAACGCTGCCAACTCCTTGAAGGAGTAGTTTAACTTAAATGAATATTGAATAAATCGATTATGATGTCAATAAGAACAGTGTGAAGCCCGTGGTAAGAGTTCGGTGGTAAAGACAAATGTGATTGTTTTGTGGAACGGAATCATGACAACCAAGAGAGAATACATAAGGAAATGTGACAACATAGGTGCAGTGAAGGAATGGGAATATTCATGTAAAATTGAAATGATTTTTATTGTAAGTTATACTGATACTGCATTGCTTCGGAGATGCAAACTTGCATATTTAAGACTAAGGAAATGGAAGTGTTTATGAAAAACCAGTAACTTGTGGATCTCATCCAGATACTCTAGATAATTGGTCAACTAACTATACTAGGCTCTTCCCGGTATCCAAAACATTACACAAAAATATTGCAGCTTCCATGTTTTCTAATAGTGATGTATAGTTATAGGACTATTTGCAGATACAAACGGTGTGGATTAACCAGAAACGGTCAATAAAAGCAAGTTCATACTAATAATCCCACTCCCCTGGATAAAAAATAACACTTGAAAACATGTCCATTACTGATGAATAAGGAGAGGCTTTCTGCATTGAATTGATATACACATTCCAAATTCATCTGATTAGTAGTCTTTCCTTGGCAAACAAGGTGTCACTTAGAGCCAATACTAATGAATTGACAACATCTCATCATATCTTAACTCGCTATATAAGTAGAAGATCATGGATATGAAGAGTGCAAATGTATAATAACATTTAAGACAGGCTCAAACTGAGAGATAATACTTACATGATGAGCCTTCCTAGGGGAGATGGTGCTGGCAGCTCTCAATGATTACACACAAATGCCAACCAAAAAATTAAGCCATTTTTAGCATATTAACGTGGAAGACGAGTTACTGAGAAAGTTTCCTAGCCCTATCAACAGCTTTCATGTAGAAATAAAGCCTCCAAAGAGTAGTATTATCCTACAAGAAAAACCATTGCGTAAGGTAAACGATTCAGCTTAAAACTCCTTTCCCTGGTCACATGTAATGCAAACACAACAGGTAATACCTCATTTTCCAAGTCGACTAAGATTTCATCTGATGAAGGAACTCCAGGTGGTTTCTTGCAAAATATGATTTCTGCAATACGTTCCAGGTTCCCAGATGGTAGCTTTTGAATAGAAGTTTTAAGTTCGTGCTTCTCTAGGCGGGTCATTGTCCTGTATTGAATAAAATATCCAAGTTAGCATAGTTAAATGAGAAATTGAAGGATTAGTCAATGATGGCAAGTCAATGAAAAATTGGCCCATAACATGGTTATCCTAGCAGCATTCCAAACAAAGGCAATGAGAAATTGTTTCATAAACAGAAATAGAACGACCATAGTTGAATGATGCCATGTCAATGGTAGGTCTTACAGATTGGATATAGTATCAGAGCATTCATTCGTCATCTATTGTAAGATTAATGAAGGATGAAAACAAGCACAACCATGTTATGGACACAAAGTCCAAGATGAAATAATACTACATTATTTTCTTTACATATATTAGTAGCACACTATAATTCGATTTTAAGGTATCAACACAGTTTTCATAAAACAACAAATACAAGCATCCTACCCAATGTAAGGTCACCTTCAACCCTGACAAAGGCTTGAAATAACCAAATCATTTTTAATCATAAAATCTAGTGCATGAATATCAAAGGGTTCTTTTGACTAGAAAACTGATTTTTAAAGGGTCCTTCATTAAATTATTTCAAAGCACGTCTCCTCTGTGAAGATAGGTATGCATCGCCTTTTTTATAGCAAAATCCAACCAATTTGATTAAAAACCAGGTCCTAATGAGCATATTGAGTAGATAAGATTCAATCATATCACAAGCATAATAGATAAAAACAGATATTTTAGTCACAGTCTGTCAATTTTATCTCATCTGCCAAGTCACAAAGATTGGTAGACAATGTGGAAAAAAAGATCAATTAAATATATGCAAGGACCAGCACATGATGACATTATTCTATATGGTTATGAAGTTTCCAAGATTAAGTTGTGCCTTTCGGGAGATCTTTTTATCATACATTTTGCTTTCCCTTTTCAGTGAAGAGACTGTCTTCTGTTAGATACTCAAATTGAGTGTCAAAAAACCACAAAATTATACTAATAAGTAGAAAGTATCGTCTTAAGAAACATAAATGTCTAATATAGGACTAGAGTCTCCAACATCATATTCCATTCAAACAATTGTGCCATTCGTTCCAAATAGGATAAACATAAACAAATTGTTCTTATGGAGCTTTGAATAAACACAAAGCATTTAGAATTGTTTGTCTTTTCCTATTTGAGAGCAGGAATAAATCCTTACCTGCTTTGGGTTGTTATATTCTCCAAGATTGCCTCAAGTTTCTTCTCCATGTGATGTAGCTGTGGGCAGCAAAAAAGTGAATATTCTTAGTTCTTTCAATGTTGTATACACTCGATTTATGACCACCTTAAAACCTTTGTAACTAAATTGAAGATCAAGCCTAGTATATTTCACAAAAATCAAGCCTAGTATAATTCAAGCACGCCCTTAGAGATTGATGAAAACTCTATAAAATACCCACTTTTTAACAATTTTTTTAATAATTTCATATTTATTGTAAACATTTGATATTTAATATAGTTTTCATCAACCTAAAAAAGTGCACGTGAATAGTAAATGACAAGTTTTTCCAGGCGGAAGCAGTAAGAAATTAGAGTGAATTGGACACTGATAATACGACTCTATGTAATGGTCATCATTGCATGCTTTTATTACATAAATCTTAAATAACTTATCTATGACTATTGATTTGGTGATTCATTTTTCCCCCCTATAATATCAAACTATCTTCATGAAAATCATAAAATGGGCATGTAATTGAACATCAGATCAGTGACAACTTGTAATGTGCCTCGCTGAATTTTTGGGTATTTCATACTTTATTTCATGACGAATTAATGAAGTATATCTATGAAACAGTTCAAAGGAAAGTTGATTCAGTTTCAGACATTCTACTAACCTTAATCCAAAATTTATTTAATCCAACCAGAAAACATAACATATAAAATGAGAAAATATTTCTATTTTATGTATACACCTTTGATGTCAGTAAGAAGTGGTTACAATTTCTGTGAAAGAGGTGGGTAATAATCAACAATTCCATTTAAACACACCAGGTCCAAGCAGAAAGTACATAAAGGGGGTAAGAGCAATTGTTGGTAGATATTGCGTAGTGTAAAGCAATACCACTCTCAATAACTAATAGCTAAAGATATAGGGAGAGTCTGCACTAACTGTTAGAGCATATTCCTTGGCATTTTCCCTCATTATCTGCTCACGTACATCCTTATGTCCATCTTCATCAACCTAATAAAATCACGTGCGAATCTCCATAAGTTCATCAACTTATTCATATTGTCAAGACAATCGCATATGCAACATATGAAAGATAAAAGTAGATGCTCAGAAGATTGAAAAAGAATAATTCAAGTGGCAAGCATGTAGCTTGAGACAAGCTGAGGATGCCAACGAGACATCTCAAGGTATACAACATAAGTCCTAACACCACGACTCTGGCATACTAATTCTGTTGATTAACACAATATGGATTATTACATTACAATATTCTATGGAAATATTCTAGGCTATAATGCAGTATTTTATTAATTTCTCTAAAGATTTTATAATCATATTTTATTTTTAAATTGTCTTTTTTAAGATTTATGCCTATTTTTCTTGCCTTGTAGCTCATTCCTATTGTTGGAAATAGTCATATTATACATTTCTTTATCATATGAAAATCAATGAAACGGTTTCCTGCATTCCCTTCATACCTTCATGGTATCAGAGTCGTGGTTGATAGGAAAAAAAAAGGCAGCCTTCATTACTGCTGTTGTTCTTCTTCTTCTGGCCTATGTTCCTAAGACATGGTTGCTAGAATCATTTCATTGGTTTCCCTTTGTTAAATCTACTACTATGGAGAAAGAAAAAAAAAAAAAAAAAAAAAAAACCAAAGGCAGCCTCCATTACTGCAGTTGTTCTTCTTCTTTTGGCCTATTTCCCTTAATAGCCTTCCTTGCCACTTTTGTGTGGTAAAATTACCATGTCTATAACCACCACTTCAGAAGCTTCTCCAATGCCAACTGTGCTGCTAATATTTGAAGCATGAATACTACTGACACTGAGAAATTCAATAATTTGTTGAACTTCTATTCAGTAACCATTCTAGAGTTCTAGTCCATGTTCTCTTGCTTTATCAAGTCACGACCCATTTTCATTATACTTTAGAGCTTCTACTGAGTCTCAATCCACACAATGGATCATAGAGTCAGGTGTCCGTAGGGCACAGTTCATAGAAAGTAACACCTGATGTCTTATTGTACAATGATTTACCATAATGGAAATCACGGAGTTAGTTAGGAGCATTCCCTTCATATTTTAATACAAATACTTTATGGATTGTTTCTCATACATCTGTTTATCCAACTCTACAACAGATGTGAAACTTAAATAGAAGATAATATCCTTGTTGGGGTCAATTGCAGGAAAAAAAAACCATACTATACAGAAAAAATAGGACTGATAGTTCAAGAGAGTTATTTTAAGAACAAGCAAAACGGAAGGCAACAGACCTGTGTAACAGGGTCAGATTTGAAAGCCCCGTCGCCAACTGACATGCCTTGTTCAGAGGAGGAAGGTCCTACCTTAATCTTTTTATAAGGTCTTTCCTCTAGTTTGTCTTGGCATTCTACTTCCATGGTCAATTGCTGCTTTTTACATTTCAACTGAGACAGTTCACGATGCAAAATTATGACTGGATCCGAGATCTGAAGATCAGAAATTAGCTACCATCAACAGTCTAGTCTCCAAAAATATGAAGAAAAGACATACAGCTTCTAATCTGATAGATGGAAACAAGTGCTGAGAAGATAGCTAGATGACTCTTCCCCATGTAGGAAAAATGTCAGCAGGAAAACAATAATACTTCACCTGGTAAATATGAAATCTTTCCACAATTGAAGAATGTACTTAATGTTCCTACTAAAAAACTAAATTCAGAATTTAACAGATGTTTCCTACAACTAAATATCCCAGAAGGTGGTAAAATAGGCATAAAATATGAGTGTTTGATATTTCACATAACTAACAGCTCAAGCATGTGCATACAAGCCTCCACCAAGAAGACCAAGCACTATGCAGAGAGAAGCATTTGATACTATATCAGGTGAAATACTTCTATTAGGCCTACTAAATTAATGAAGCCATTTGTGCAGACTTTATTCAAACGCATCAATCATATATCCATATAAAAGATTTCACCTTAGAGAAAACTTTGTCCTCAAGATCAAAGGCGCAAAGGAAAATTAGTAAGAAGAGGCAGAATACTCTTATCCATAAATGCACAACTCCAAAAAAGTCAACAAAAATACCCTTGTGAGTAAATTTTTTTATTTTTTTTTGTAAAGTATAATGGACATGCGCTGCAAAGAGGAAACTAATAAAGAGAAGGCAATGCAGATTGCAGAGGAAAGTATCCTACCAAAGCCAAACATTACTAAAAGAAGAAGAAATATGATAGCTATGAATTAAACTTTCAAGGCCATACAAAAGTAGTAACAATCAAAGGAAGAATTCATTTTAATTAGCAAACCAAGAAATCAGGGGCCTCAAGAACATTCAAGCATAAGAAAGATCATGCCTGAATGAATACCTCAACAACTTCCCGTGTCAGTGTGCTTAGACATTCCTTCAATAATGTCGTGAGCAACTCTTTCTTCATTTCAGAAGTTGAATCTGCCATGATGTTACTAAATAATGGTTTAGTAGAAGAGCGAACCCCTCCATTACCATTCTCAAGTACATTGAGTGTACTTTCGGAAACTGTGGTTGTTGGGAAGAAAGACAGAAGCTCATCACCCTGCAACAGACCAGCTACTTCTTGTGCATAGTAACTAAAGAAGTCGGGTCCTATTATGTTTGGCTTATCAGGGGCTGCCAACCCGCGAGATATTTCTGACATTATTGAAGAAAGACTTCCAGAACTGCAGAATATAGAAAGGTCGGAAACAGAACTTTGTATTAAACATTTGACACCAGAAAGGGAAACAAAAGGAACAAAAACTGCAGTATAAAGCAATGGATAACGATTATTGAACAGCAAAATCATCTTTAAAAAACTTGGTTTCGTTCCATTTACCAACTTCTGTCTCTGCATACCAATTACCAACCCTAGCTCCTTTTAGGAGAAAGAGAAGGTTGCATCTCGTGAAAGATCCTTTTTTTCCTTCAGTTTAGGGATCGCACTAGTGAAAGTTATGCAGTAGTAAGGTGTGGCTCATGAAAGCATCCACCACGAACGGGAATGAAATCAAGAAATCAACATAGATACTAACGCTTAGCAAGAATTTCAACATTGTGAAACCAAATACTAGTTCAAGGCGAGTATGGAAACTCGGAAATCTCCAAACAAGCACGCAGAGATAGAGAGAGATACCGTACGAGCAAGGGTCGGTGAAGAACGACGACGGGCCTGACGGAAAGCGAGAGGTGAGAGACTGATGGAGGGCCAAAGGTTGTGTTGATTCTGTTTATAAAGCAAAATGATAAGGTAGGGTTTGGTTTTCACCATTGTTAAGGTGTTTAAATTGTGGTGTTTTTGGATATCATGTATATTAATTGAAATATAATTATTTTATCTCGATTTGTGTGATTATTTAATTAAATTACGATTTTACCTTTATTTTTATGAGATTTTTTAGTTTTACAATCAAACGCTCACATTAAACGAGGTAAACTAATTGCATTATAAATTTATAATTAAAACGAAATGGAATCCAAATAGACTCAATGGTGTGTTTTCCTTATAATCTCACTTTAAAAATACGGAATTTTCGTGTAATACCCCTAGGGTATAGCGTAATTCGTATGGTGTACCAAAGTTTTACTTATTTCGCAAAATACCCTTAAGGTTTGTACAATTTTCGGCTCGTGCCCCTCCGTTACTTCTATCTATATATAAAAGCGGTAATGAGCCACAAAGTTGAGTTACAAATTTGCCCTTAATCCTCCACATTGAGATTTTATATTTACAAAATTGCCATCATGAACTTTCCTTTCCCAATCCGCCTCCTGTCAATCCATAGCTCCGCACACTCCAATTGGATCCTCCGTAGCCGTCTTTCCGCCGCCTGTTGTGCCCTCGTTCCGCCCGCGCCTGCTCCGATCTTGGCTCTCCTACTTCGACTCCGTCTAACCCTAATTCACCTGACTATCAGACGCAGGGGCCTGGAGTTCCGTCTCTGGGGGTGAGTTCTGTGCCGGGGATTGGGGCGCCTCCTTCTATGGTTCCCGAAGGCATGTACCAGTCTGGAAGCCGCTAAACCCGCTTCTCCGACCGCTGTACATGGCCATGCCGAATGGTTACATGGCCCCTGGTGTCCCTCAGGGCACTATTCCTCTCCAGGTGGGTCGTCGTTTCCATATATCTCGCTACTCTTTGATTCGCTATTGTTTCCTCTCCATGATTGCTTTAAATTTTGCTTCCTTTGGATGAAATTTTGCTTCCTTTGGAATAAAAATCAACCGCGATTGATTTTCAATAGCAATTTTGGATGAGGATATGAATTTGAAAGATGTAGTCTATTTCCCTTTGTTTGCCCCCTCTGAAATATAAAGGGAGTTATAGATCTTAAAGGACAATGAGGAACAAGTTTTGCTTCAGAAGTCTATAGCCATATTTACATGATTATTGATTCAATTAGGCTCAAATATTTTTACTGGAACTATTTTTGCTTATTTTTGTAAGTTGACCAAATTAGATTCAGATGATTAAGGGAGCTATAGATCTTAAGGATCAACGATGAACAAGATTTGCTTCACAAATCTTTCTTTTGGCATATTGGCATGATTATTGATCTGGCTAAACACAAATATCTTTACTGGAACTATTTTTTGTAAGTTGATCAAATTAGATTCAGATTATTTAGTTATATCTACCTTGGTATAATACTAATTTAATAGTAGAACCCTTTCAAAAGCAACTTATAGCTAAAAGTTGTTTGAAAAGTTGACATTTTTATCTTTGAGAAATGCATTGTAGTCTTTGTGCAGTTCTAATTTTTCAACTTCTACTTATTTTATTCTTATTCTGTTGATCATTTCTGGTTGTTTAGTTATTGCACAAGAGAAATGCTTGGGGCTTTGATAGCCAAAGCCATCAGATTCGACGACCTCTTTGGAAAGACTTGCATTTTTTTTTATATAAATTTGGTTAGTTGAATCTTGTGCTATCAATTGCTTCTTCGAATTAGATTTCAATCAGTCTTTTATGTGATTTTGATTTATTGCTGTTTGTATTCTATGAACTTGGTTGTAAATTAAAATTGTGAGAGAGTTGAATTTTTTTTTTTACTACTTCATTTAGGAATTCTCAAGGAAATACGATGTTCTTAAAATGTTTTAAACTTTTGATCCCTGGTTTGGAGCTAAATTTTGTTGTTTTTTTGGTCGACGGCTAGGGTTGCTTTTGAAAACCCAGGTATGACCATTATCTAAATGTGGTTGAGTTCTCATTCAAGTTTCATCAGGTTGCCATGTCCAGAAATCAAAGAGCTAGGTCTCAGAAACATTATTTTCTTACTTTCATCATTGTCGTAATGTTTTCTACTTTATTTTAAATATACAGATAATTCCAAGTAAATTTGAATACGAAAACTGATCATAGACTGAATGTGAGAAACTGTAAGAGACATTTTTACCAATGGCTTTTTATAAACTATACAAGATTAATATTTTATGGATGGATGCGGGAAAATGAAATATTGAATGCTTAGTTTTAGTTTCATTGATTTAAGTAGCTTATCACCTTCAATCTCCTTAGTTGTGCATGCTATGATTGCTTTAGAGGGAGGTACAACTCTAATTTGTTAATTGGCATTGTCTAGCTCTTGGATGTAGCTCAATCTGTTTATGATACTCCTATTTATGTATTCCTCATTTCAGGTGATTGAACATGTTGCAGATCCTGCTGAATTTTGCAAATCTTTTTTGGCAACGTTGACTGTTCCCAATGGAGCTACTGTGATCTCAACGATCAATCGTTATATACACTGGATTATATACTTATCTATACTTAAATAGCTTTTTAATAGAATATTTATTTTATTTTACTCACAATATAAAACATGGCATAATCCCTATTTAAACTTGCTTTCCCAAAAAAAATAAAAAAATAACATGAATACCCGTGTGCTTCGCACACAGGATAGCAAATAGTATTAATGAAAAACGTTAACTTTCTGTTAAATGCTTGCCTCTTACAATCTTAGCCCTTACCTCTTTCCATCTTTCTCTCTCCCGCAAACCATCGACTCGAGCAAACAGGGAGACGACCGGATAGGGAAGAGCTCAAGGTCGACGAAGGACGGAGTGGAAGACAAACCTGATGCTGGCGAGCTTGGGTGGAGATCGGTAGGTGGAGTCGGCGATCATTGGTTCAAGCGAGGAGGTATGTTTTCGATTTTTCTTTTAAAACTATGAAATTTAGTTTTTGGGGATTTAGTGAGTTGATTTGGGGATTTAATTGATAGAAAAGTTGAATTTAGGGTTTGGGGATTTTTAGTAATACTTTAATTGGATTGGATCTCAAGCCCATCTGAGTTAATTACAAGATTGTTGAGTGTTTGAGATTACAAGGGTGGATCTTCATGGTTTCAAGAAGATATTGGGGAAATTTTATGATACAGACTTGTCAATTTTTAGGATTTTGTGTACTTTTTTGTTAATGCTTTGTTCTTCACTAGGGAGATTTAGGAGACCTTGCAATTTTATGTATATTTGAGTTTGACAGGTAAAATAAATGGCAAAAAACAAATATGACAGTAAAAAATATGATACAAAATCAAGGTAAAAGAAATGATAGCAAAACATTGTGCACCTAGGTCTTGATTTTAAGCTTATTAGCTCAAATGGAACAGCGTTGTGCTTTCGCACAAAGATGCATGTTCAAATCCTGCATAGGCTCATGTGGTTATATAGTTATGATGAAGTAATAGAAGTTACAAATGATGCAAAGTTGATGCGGGACCATCCAAGACACCTTCGGATGATGTCTTTCTCAAGAGGAAGAAGAAGGCTCCACATTGGGAGAAGATCCAAAGGTGCAAGTGACGTTTTTACATTCGTCCAGCAATTTGACAGCTTTTTGACGTCTCTGTAAAATGGTTCGTACGGATTCAATATTGATCAGATTGAGGCATGTCATACCTTGTTGGAACGAGGACGAAGAGATCTACAACTTTGTTGTTGAAGGTTTTTCCAGATTCGACATGGAGCTTGGCCGAAAATCAACATCTTTGCAAGTTGTACTGTTTGGAACGAAAATCAGCTCCTTACATTACTATTTTTAGTATTAATTTTACTTACGTTATTTTAGGAAACTTTAGATGTTATTTTATTAATTTCTCAAGTTATTAGTTTTATTAATTCCTTTAGATAAATCGGCCCATCAGCCTTAGAGGTCTATATAAGCCGATTCCCTCTTTGTAATTCAGTGGGATTTCAACGAATAGAATTTAGATCTCTCAAATTGTGTGAAACACATGGACTGTCTTGTTGATCCAACTAGAGATGTGCTCGTTGATCATCGAATTGGTTTGTTTTAGCTTGGTTTGCTTTGTGTTCATCAAATTCGCAAGACTTGGTGATCCTAGTATCCACGAGCCCCCTCCTTGTGGCTCCAATTGTCCGCTTGGTTGTGTAGGGTTGCAGAGGCGGGTTATATAGTCATTGGTATTGGTTCCTACCTTCTACGGAAGCCTGGGGTCTCTATCTTGTTCTATATAGATCGACTCAGTCCATATCAGGTCGTGTCTTTCAATTCTTGTTATCAAATTTCGAGTCTTTATCATTCTTTATCAGTTCTTGCATCGAGTCTTGTTATTTCTTTATTGTCGATTTCAATTACAGCCCTTGTTCTTGAAATCTTGTCGAGTCTTGTTCACTTTCTTGATCGATCTTGAAGTTCTTGGTCGAATCTTGATTCTTGTTTGCTGCGTTCTTGAGTTTCTTGAGTCTTTCTTTGAGTTTCTTGCTTGTTGTCGAAGATCGGACCATCACACGGCTAACCCCGTATCAAAAGTTAATCTAATACTAGAACAAACCAAGGCATCCATAGCATTGTTTCTTGAAAGGTTGAATGAGTTTTCAAGTTAATCTATGATAGAAAATGCATTTTGTACCTTTTGAAGCTATGACAGCAAAGTCAATACTCAAAGCTTAAACTTCCATTCTGTGTTTGTACTTGACAACCGCCCACAACACCATGAGTTTACATTTAAACACCACTGTTCACAACCGCGCACAATGCCATGAGTAAATTATTGTGTGTGTTTTTTTTTTTCATCAGAATACTTTAGGATAAAAGGAGCAACCGTAAGTTCAACATATATAAAAATACTAGGGGATAAAAGAAAAATCCATATCAATATGAATGATAAAAGCTATCAGAACAAAAGGAGAAGTGGAGAAGGTATCATAAACGTGAGGGAGTGATAAAGCAGAATATGAACAAAGAAAGTGAGAGGACGACCACCTCAACCAGAAGTTAGAACATGCGTGTGGATGTTTAACACAATTAAAAACATGTAGTGACAATTCATGTCGACTTATCAATATACTAGAGCAGTAGCCTTGCCATTGGGCAGAGTCACAAATTGCTATAAAGCCAAAAAAAAGTAAGAAAGAACTTCCATAAAAGATTATGTGCAAGTGCAACATAATAAGGCACACTGAACCAAATAAACCATTTGATAGTGGAGATCTTATGGGATCTCTGTCAGAAATATGACATATTCATTTCTACTTAACTGAAGAATTTATGTCAGAACTAAAAAGCTACTCACTGTCATTCTAATTGCTTACTGTCATTCTAATTGCTTCAGAAGTTAAAAGCCAAAAACAGTAATTCACTCAATTCCTTCTAGAATTAACCAACCTTATTTCCATTAATTTGATCAAGAGCACAACCAATTCACTCAATTATTTAGGTGAATCATCGTGGAACTTAATTCTAGCTTACTCTTATATTTTCAACTATGACAACAACTCAATATCCAAATAACCTATGTGGGATTTGAACCCACATCTTTTTGCCTAAGCACATTGCTCTACCAATTGAGCTAATAGGCAAGAAAATTTGTTACATAACCAAGAACGATTTTTTGCTCTACCTCTTCTCTGAGTTCAAGCGCACAGACATTGCTCTACCTTGGGGCTGTAGAATTATAGTAGGCTAACATATGAATGCCAAGCAACCCTTTCCATTAAATTATTGGATTCAACATCATTCATAAATAATACAATATAAGAATCAAATGGAAATATTTGAAGTTAATCTCTTCTTTGACAATTTTAGTAGTCTTCTTTGAAAAATTATAATCAGAAAAAAATCACCAATAAAATAACATTCATAAGGTAAAAATGAAGTTGATCGATATCAGGTTCTATCAATTAGCACATGTAATTTCAAGACATTTTCACTTTTAATAAATTCATTTTAATAAAACACTAAATCTAACCCCAAACTGAATCCCAAAATGTGAATTGTTCTATCATCTACCTACCATCCCTAATAGAACGAATCATCCATGGAATAAGCAAGAGACAATCAATTCAAGGACTATATTCGTACGGTTGTATCCCAAAACCCCTAAACCCCCCTTTTTCGCATGATCGATTGATAAAATCCCAAAACCCATAAATCCCTGAATCCCAAAACCTAAAAACGAAATTAAGAAGGGAGAACTTACCTGTAGGATAGTCAATCCCCGCCATCGGACTCGCGCATCATCGTCGAATGTCTCATCGATTTCCTCTCTCTACCTCTCTCACGAATGGCTGCCTCTCCTCATTGAATGTTGAAACTGGAGGTGCGTTCTTTTGTGTTCATTTAACGTATTTTCGTTAAAAGATAACGGAAGGGTATCAGGCGGAAATTATAGAAACCTCAAGGGTATCTCACGAAATATGTAAAACTATAGTACACCATACGAAATAAGCCTTACCTTAAGGGCGCCACACGAAAATTCCGTTAAAAATAAATGCGGTCGTTAAGTAAAATTATTAGATTATTACTGTAGATTATTAGATTTTGGAGTTTTTTTAAGGCCAATTTGCATAACTAGACCGTTTTTTTGTTTTTTTTCAAAAGTAGACTATGACATGGGAAATTGGCTAAGGGTAGAATATTGTCTACTTTTGCAAATTTTTGGGGTAACCGAATGGAAAAGGAGCAGGTGAAGGAGGAAGGACCGACACTTTAGTCTGGCTGTGAGAGAGAGATATGGAGGGGGCATCACTGTAAATGTGAGGCTGAAATGACGCCAAAAGGGGGTTCTCAAGAAGAAAAAATGGGAAGCATTTATGAGGAGGTTCTAAATCGATCGATCTTCTTGAAAAATCTTGATGCGGATTTTATACATCACAAGCACCAATGCACCATCACGATAGCATTTTTGGTCAGCGATACAATACGACTCGAACTTCTATGATCAGTGAAGACGAAACTCACATACGATTACGAAACCATTTGCCGATGATATATATCAAAATTCAAAACTAACAAAAACGAGCCGTCGTTTTATAAATCCCGACTAAACTTCTTCTTTGGTAATTTGATACTTTGAATTTTTTATTTTAAATATACGGAAATTTCGCCTGGTGCCCCTGAGGTAAGGGCTTTTTCGCGTGGTGTACCAAAGTTTGGCATATTTCGCCAAATACCCCTGAGATTTGGGGACATTTCGCCTCTTGCTCTTGAACCATTTAATTAACGGAGCCGTTTAAAAAAGGGGAGTTATTAAAAAAAAAACTTAGATCCTCAACCTATCACCTCCCTCTCCCTTCACCTCCGTCCACTAACCCACTTGCCAACAACATCTTCTCAGAGGGCGCCGCCCTTGCCTCTCTCCAGATCGTGACCTTCTCCTCCCTCGTTTCTTCACCTTCGGTGCTCACCAGCGCTGCCCCCACCACCAGACTTCTACTCCCGCTAGCAATCAGTTCTCCCTTCTCCGCCTGCCTCGTCCCCGATACCAGCGAAGCCAACAACCGCACTAGATGTCGCCCCAAACCTCCGGTGGCTCGTGAGTCCATCGGTGCCGCTTTCATTTCACCACCGCTCCTGGAAGACTTCCTTGGGAATCGCTGATATTTGCAGACTCCTTCCACTGCTCGTGCAATTTTATGCAATTTTAGCCTATTAGTTTCCTTGATTATGTTTCTAAAATACATTTTATGCAATTTAGTTCTGTAATTTGTTCAAAAATCCACTTCTATAATTCAGTTATGTAATATGGCATCTATAAATATGTAATTTAGTTATTTACTTCGATTTATTAGCTCAAATGAGAGAGCATTGTGCTCATGCACAAGGACGTGGGTTCGAATCCCGCATAGGCTTATTGAATTCTTCATCAATTCTTGATAATGGATTTTACCCTAATGGATTGAGTTATAGAAATTTAAACTAGAAGCTCATGCACAAGGATGTGGTCATATAGCAAATGTTTGTGTGCTGGTTATATAGCAAATGTTTCAGAAAACAAGCAAAAATCATCACATGAGGCAAGAAAGGACAAGATCTTATTGCATTAGATATTAGCCAATGATCAAATACACGAATACCACATGCAAAAATTTAAACAGCAAAATATGTTTATCGATGTGAGAGTTTAAAATTAAGACTTAATTTCCATAATAGTTGAAAAGGGAAGCGTGAGATTATATAATATGGTCATGGTCATAAGTCCTAACTTCATAGCAAAACAATTATTAGTGTAGTTTGCTTATAGAGAAAGCTAGCGTATAGCGATGCAGATCAAGACCCATTAAGTTATGTATCTGAAATCGTGCAATTCTAATGTTACATGGGTGAGACTAATAAGCCAAAATGTATGTGTGGTTTATGTGGGATTCGAACCCACATCTTGCGCCTAAGCACAATGCTCTACCGGTTGAGCTAATAAGCCAAAATTTTTAAAGCAATAGGCTAATATGTTCTATCTTCAACGAGGAATAACCATATAGATAAATTATTTCCTTGTCGTTACTGAAGTAACTTAACAACGGTAACAATGCCCATCTAAGATGCCCATCTATCCCAAATATCGATGCCCATCTATCCCAAACATCGATGAGGTCTGGTTCAATGCCCGTCTCCCTTTTTCAGACCTAGAATGGCAAATCTGTATAGTTTAGTATGAATTTCAATAATCCCTAATCAAAGTTTAGTATGAATTTACAAGTTAAACAATTCCTCAATCTCAAATTCTCAACCCTAATTCGAACTAATCACAAATCAAAACCCAATTCGAAGCCCCAAATTGCAAACACAAATCAAAACCCCAAATTGCAAACACAAATCAAAACTCCAATTTGCAACCCCCAAAATCGACTTACCTGGCTGGCGGCCCCACCACCACCTTTGACGAGTCGAGCGGTGCCTCCACCAGTCCTAGCGACGCCTTCGACTATTGTTGTCACCGATTCAAGGACGGGGCTCCTTCTCCTTCTCCTCCAGGTCGGGTGTCGAACCCTCTTCTCCAAGTCCCTTTTTTTTGTCGAGCCCTCTTCTCCAAGTCCTCCTCCAGGTCGGGTCGCTCTCCTTCTCCACCTCTCCTTCCGGTGGCCTCGGGCTCTCGTCGCCGGCAATTCATGCCCAGTCGGCCTCTCCTGTCTTCGTTCTCTCCTCTCCCAAAACTGATGTAACGATGAACTAACTGGGCTTCATTCCCCTTTTTTAAACGGCTCCGTTAATTAAACGGTTCAAAGGCACGAGGCAAAATGTCCCCAAACCTCAGGGGTATTTGGCGAAATATGCCAAAATTGGGTACACCGCGTGAAAAAGCCCTTACCTCAGGGGCACCAGGCAAAATTTCCGTTTAATATATTTAATCACTAAATGAGATATTCATAAGGTACTAAATTAATAATGATATGACAATAATTAGAAGTTTTCGGATTGAGATAGTATATTGTAACTTTTCACTTGTTATTCTATTGTTATCATTAGTTCTTATTCGGTACTCGCCCATTGTGCGGTTTCTAAATAAATAAAATAATGTTTATATTTTTTAAAAAATTTAAAGTTTATAATAATTTTGTTCATATCTTTGGATCTTTTAATAACAATAAACTACATTGAGAGTATAAACTAAATTGAGAGTATGTTTAGATCGGATCAATATACAACCTATATATATAGGGACGTGCTCTGTTGAAAATCAAGATCACGGTAAAAACCGTGAGGAGTGATTTGATTGGTTAATCTAACCAAGACACTACACGCGCTTACCTTACTCATGTAGAGTCTGTTTGGATTCCCATTAGTTTATGTTTATAAGCACTTTCTTTTCATTATAATTTAATTAACTTTTAAACGTTGTTTGGATGCCAAGGGTGGTAAAGCATTTATATAGATAAGTGTTTATCTTTCCTTTCACCTCTCTCCTGCACCCTTTTCAAAATTCAGATAATGTTCACTGTTTCTCATTCCTTTCTTATCTTCCCCTTTCAAAACTCAGATTTGAGAATGGTCACCCTTCAAGTGCAGTTGCACCCCTACATCGACATCGAAGTCGAGCCACCTTGCTCACCACCGCCATCCTCATTGCTGTCTCTGTGCACGTGGGTGCCAAATCTGAATTCTTAGTAATTGGAAACCTTATTAGAGGAGACTACCTTGAGCTTCATCTTCCCCATGTCGATCAGGATCTTTGGTAGGCTAATATTTGTTCCCTTATTTGTTAAAACTCACCGTCTATCTCATGGATCTGGAACTTTTGAAGCCTTGTTCATCACATGGGTCTCAGATCTGGTTCAAGAACTGCGCAAACAATTTGAGAAGCATGTAATCCTTCACTCACACCATCTTTAAATCCGAATTTGTACTAAATTGGGATGGCCTAATCCTTTACTCTCAAATGTAATCCTTTTTATGAAATTGGACCATAGCTTGGGATTCAGTTTGATGTCGTCAATTTGATTTTGATGAAAGATAGAAATAGTGCAAAATATTTGATTTGGTAGGATGAAGGAAAGAAGAGAGAGAATATTATTGTAATGCAGAAGTGAAAGGGTAGAGATTGAGTAAAAATTTGTATGGGATTGGATTCGATTAGGGCTTATAATTCAATTCTATTTTAACCATCCAAACAACATTTGTCATTATAATTTAATCACATAATTTTTTTTGGTAGATAATCACATAATTATTATTATACCACACTTTTTCATTTAATACATGTATTTTAATTATAAACATAATACTGTAAAAGGGAATCCAAACATAATGGCAGTAATGCGCGTCCTTTGATTTATTTTTTTATCAGCCTCCAATTATTTTTTTAGCGACGCGGCGTTACCTTGCCTTATACGGAGTAGTAGAAAAATTCAAACAATTAAACAAAACACTGCCATGCACGCAAAACCAATTACTTGAAAACCTTTATGAAAAAATCTGCAACTGTATAGCATGTCCAACAACTTCTCTACAAAATTCTCCAAAATAGAGAATTGTAAATCACATATTCTGAACTTTTTTAGACTGAATTCCAATAGATTCTCCATTATGAAGTTTACCCCAAAATATATAGAGGTTTCTCCAAATTTAGGGAATGATCTCCATTTCTTCTCCATGTTCTCTATTTTAGAGAATGTAATGGGGAAACTGTTGGACCAAAATCAACCTTAATATTCTCTAAAAACCTCATATGGAGAATATGTTGGGGTTGCTCTCAAGCTTTTAATTATGGGTTCATGGCTTTTTATCACTAACTAGTTGAATTCCACTTGCGAAGCAAGTGGAAAACAAATATATGAACATTTGTTCATTTGTTCTTAAGTTTGATGTTAAAATTAGTTTTCATTAAATGTTTTCATATATATTGAATATGATTCTATTATGTAATACTAAGATGAAGCTCCCATTTATTTAAATAGCCTTGAAATTATATTTCATTGATAATTTTTCTTATATTAATTAAGAGCTAAGAAGACATGTCTCCTATATTTCTTACATAAAAATAAAAATAATTTATTGAAATTGTATTTGTTTAGGACAAGAAAATCCTTTCGAACTTAGTAAGTATTAAAAAGATTTTTTTTGTTTTGTAAATTTCATAGATATATGGCCTTTTATAATTTAAATTGAATACGAGGTCATATATTATATTCATATGATATTTTTTTCAATTCTCTAAAATGAAGAGATAAAATATTGAGTTATTAATATTGAGAAAAACTTTTGCTATTTTCGCATGTATTTAAGACTTTTCTTAATTTGTGTTAAATACAAAGTCAAAAGAAAGTATTGGAGCTAGCATTTTTGCAACTTGGAGTAAATACATTTTTATCCTTTTTTCATAAATAAAGAACACAGATGATTTAATACGTATTAATTACAAACATGTATATATATATATATATATATATATATATATATATATATATATATGCATTTTTGCAATTTTATTAATTGTTGACCTTTTGTAATCGGAAAAGCTAAATACACCGCTAATTTTTACTGGATACACCGCTAATCTACGCAACAAGCTGCGGAACTCGCTACGCACCACGATGCGTAACTAGCCTTGCGTCCGACCAAACACGCCCTAACATCCCCCCGCCAAACATTCCGCGATGGGTTGCGAAACAGGATACGCGTATGAATGCGGAATATCTGGGAATGAAACCAAGCGCGGCATAAGGGAATACAAATGGACTCCGCATCGAGTTGCGTAAGACGGTGTATTTGAAATTCAAAAGCAGTTGCGCATCGGGGTGTGGAGAACGAGGCGTATCAAGTACGATTCGGAACGACAATCGGTGGTACGACTTTCAAACTCCAATTCCAAGAGCGACGACGGTTTGTGATTCTGAGAGGCGGAGAAGAGAATGGCAGGTGAAGGAAGCGGTGGAAAGAGGGGTACAGGAGGCGAGGGCGACGGTGGAGGGCCGGCCGGTACGCCTGTGGTGCTGGTAGCCAGTGACGAGTCGTCGATAGAGGAAATCTTCGATTCGTTAGACTGGAGAGACGAGGAGAGGGCGGCGATGGAGGCAGAGGAGTTGGGCTGGGCGGCGGAGGAAGTGAGGACGATGTCGGAGGGGCAAGTGCAGGTCGAGACGGCGCCGGGGCAATTAGGTGGCGGGGATTTGGTCAGTGATGGGGACCGGGGTGGAGAGGGCGGAGAAGGGGGTCGACCGTGGGTCCGGGAGGTGTCGATTGAGACGGCGTGTGCAGTGATGCAGCGGGAGAAGGAGGAAGATGCGGCTCTGAGCAGGGCGGTGTAGGAGGAAAGGGCGGCGGATGAGGAAAGGGCGGCGGGGGAAGAAAGGGCGCGGGAGAGGGATAGGGTTACAACAAGGGAGGCGGACGCGGACGCGGACGCGGCGCCTGTGGCGGCAGCGGTGGCGGATAGGGTTACATCGACGGTGGAGGAGGCAGCGAGGGAGACGGGTGCGGTAGAGCCTGACAGGGTTGCGTCGGAGGAGCTATCGAGGGTGGCCGCACCGGAGGCGGCGAGGGATTCAGCGGAGGAGGCAGCGAGGACGACGGCGACGAGGGCGGCAGCGGTTGAAGGGAAGAGAGTGTTGCGCCCGCGAGCAAGAAAAACATTATTGGCGTCGGTAAGTATTGCGTTGATGATTCTTTGTAGTTTTCATTACTCTTCAATTATGCCTAAGTTTGAGTGTTGAGTAAATCGTAATAGTGAGAAGAAAAAAATATGTTAGTATGTGTGACCTAAAGGTACCAAATATAGGAAGAAATAGCTGAATATGGAAAAATATAATTGTCGGAAAATAGAGAATGAAAATAATCGTTAGAAATAGTAGACACGTACATTATAAGTATATTAAGTTGAGCTGTAATTACAAATGCGTAATAGAAAACATATAATTCGATGACAAAATGGAGAGTACAAATACATAAATTACAAATGTGAAAAACGTTATAGTAAACAGGGTGAAATATACATTATAATGTGGAACGGTTTGAATAATAAAAAATAATTATAAACAATGACAACGATTAAAATGTCAGGAGAGAGCGAGAAGTTCGTGGCGGAGTTGCAGGAAAGCCGTAAGCGTAGGATTGAGGGTGCCGGAGAAGGAGATCGGATTATTGGATGGATTGTTTCAGCCTCAGCGCGTGGGAAGTTTGAGAAGATGGTGAAGAGAGCTGTTGCAGAGCCGAAAGTTGTTGCAGTGGTGCAGACGAAGATGGTAGTGGTAGAGACGGAGACGGTGGACGTGGAGTCGCCTGCGGTGGACGTGGAGACGCATGCGGATGCCGACCAGCCCGACCCTGCACGAGTGGGGGAGTTGGTGGGAGAGTTACAGGCTTGTATGAGGACTCCTGAGGTGCGGGGGCCAAACCTACAGATGGTATTGCCGATGGAGCCTCCTCCATGGGGGCCGCCATCGACGAGAGCGCGCGAACTCCCTTGGGTGGATGATTATGGGGACGACGGTACGGAGAGGTCCCCTGAAGTGGGTTCTGCGTGCGGATCCGCATCAGAAGCGAGGATGTATGCGTCTGCTGCGAGGGAGGGTGCGGTTCTGGAGGAGTACCATGCTCCCCACGATGAGGGTGTTCCCCATGAGCAGGATGCTCACCAAGAGCCGGATGGCCCGCAGGATCAGCATGACAGCGATGGTGGTGACCAGGTTGGTGAGCAGGGTGGAGCCAGTTCGTCTGAAGAGGATGACCCGGATGAGGTGTTTGGCGGGGGGCCAGAAGATAAGTCGTTGTTGTTGAGCTTTGTCGCTCATGTGGCGCGGAGGATTTGGGCGGCGCCGGACGACCCACCGGTACTGCTGGACGTGCATAGGCGGGGTAAGACGATCAATTGGTTGCGGCAGGCCTTTGAGCGCGGAAGAGAGACCTGGGTGCCCTTAGTGGCGCAGAGCGGGCTGGCAAGGTTGTTGGATCTGAGTTGGAGCCACGTCGACCATGGCCTGTGTCGGATTTTCATGGAGCGGTGGTAGCCGGAGACGAACTCGTTTCACTTCGAGTGGGGTGAGATGAAGATTACTCCATACAATGTGCAGTTGTTGTTTGGGCTGGCTGTAGAGGGTGCGTAGGTGGTGATGGACGTAGACGTGTTGGGGGCCGCTTAGTGGGTGGCGCAGAGCTTTGGGTAGTCGCTGCATCGGGTGAACAAGTGGAGGACGACGGGTGGGATTCCACAGAAGGAGCTGAAGGCGAAGATAGCAGCGTACATCGACGCACGCCTCCCGGAGGATAAGGTCGGCCGCCAGAGGGTCGCGACATTGTGGTTGGCGTACCTTCTTTCGTCAACATTGATGATCGACAAGTCGAAGGATAGGATACGTGTGCCATTTATCTACATGTGCAGAGACCCTGCATCGACGGGGGGATATGCATGGGGGGCTGCGGCATTGGCGTACCAGTACAGAACCATGGGGGAGGGAACGTGAAGGAGGGCGAAAGGGATGTGCGGTTGCCCGCTCCTGCTACAGGTAATGGCGTAGATGTTGTGAGCCTAATTTGTCATGTTTTACACTTACTTTTATATCGATTTCTGCATACATTGCATGCATTTGGGTTAGAATAATACAGAATCTGTGTAGTTTACACTTATTTGCAATATATGGAGGTCTACACAAGTTTTGGTTATATTTCGCAGAAATCGGACGCACTTTGGAGCTTAAAGGAAACTCATGGAGAAGCTAAGAATGGTGCAGCTGCAGAAAAAGGCCATTTTTCACCATTCTTCGTTCTGAATCAAGCTTTGATGTCTTCATGAGAGTTGTAGCCCTCGGAAAGAGCTTTCCAACGCATGGTCATATGTGTCAGTCTGACGAACGAGGACTCGGGAAAGTGCGTTTCAAGAACAGAGCAGAAACCTGAGAGAACTTTACTCGATCTCGAGTACACTTACTCGATCTCGACAAAGGCTGTCCGAGCACACCTGGTCGAGCAGAGCTGATCGAGGACACTGAGGCAGAGACCTCCCGATCCCGGAACCCAACTCGCTCTCGAGTAACTCTTGTCGAGACCGACCACGCCTAGACACCATGTCCGGAGTCGACAAGTTGAGACAAGCCGAGAAGCCGAGGACGGAGAAGCCGAGCCAATTCTACTCAATCTCGAGTACAGCTAGTCGAGATCGAGGAGCCAAGGAGCACCAGTCCGAGCCTTGTCGAGCAGAGCTACCCGACCAAGCCAGCCAGCCCAAGCCGATGACCACCCTACTGGATCTCGAGTTGGCTTGGTCGAGATCGACGAGCCGTGTCCGGGAGCGCGTTACGCGGTTTGACGAATCCTACTCGGTTTGGGAGTCCTTGGGGCCGAAGGAAGCCGAGATCTATCCTATATCTATCTATCAACTATCCATGGAAGACAAGATCTATCAACAAGAAGATATTTACCTATTTTAGATTTATTTTTCCCTTTTAGATTTAATTCCAAAAGTGCGTTTATTTATCTTTTAAGCCTTTTAGATATAGATAGATAGATTCTATCCTTGATTAGCAAGGAATAGAAGGCTATAAATAAAGCCTTAGGGGCTAGTTTTTGATTCATTCAATTCCAGACACAATTCCATTCAAGTAAGTAGGAGTAGAGAGAGTTTGTGGCAAGCAAGGTGGAAAGGCGAAAGCGGATTCGTCTTGTTGGTTGTAAGCTTTCTTTATTTAATTCAATGCAAGTTAGTTTCTTTTGTTATTTGATGTCTTTCTTGATAATGAAGAGCGAGTAGTCCACCCACTTCTGGAGCTGGGGTGAGCCCGACGGTGGCCATGTGAGGTGATGCGGTAAAGGTCAGATCTTGTTATGCAATTCGTCTTCTATCCCTATGAGCATGATTCTTTTGCGAGAGTTGAAGGTGATCCTTGTTTGTATTATTGAAGCGAAAGTGATCTTAATACAACTTGGGTTAATTATGTGAAAAGGGTTAGTAACAATTAGGGTTTATGCGAAAGCCTCTATATGCCTATTTGTTAATAACGAAAGTTATTTTGATGGAAAGCATGATCTTTTATGCCTTTATGTGTTACTTTGCATGGTTATCGTTATGGCGTTGATACCCTGGCTTTGGAAGTCTTTCATATATTGAGTTTATTTCTGTCGAAATTCTGAAATCTGTGTTCAAATATGCAATTTGAGGTTTTCTGTGTTTTAGTCGAGACAGAGGAGAGGCTTGTCGAGATCGAGTAGTTCTGTTGTCGATCTCGAGTTGGGTCTTGTCTAGGTCGAGTTGAGTTTCCGTTTCTGTTTTCGATTCTGCAATTTCTGTTTATGCTATTTCTTGTCGATCTCGAGTTGTGCTTGTCGAGATCGAGTTGCCCTTGTCGGGTTTGTTGTCTGCTGTGATTTCTTAGTTTCTGTTGTCCAGTTTTGTTGTCGATCTTGAGTTAGACCTGGTCGAGATCGAGTAGCTTCTGTCTTTGCTTTTATTTCTTGCGTTCGTTTGCTATTTCTGTCTTTCTTTATTTGTTTCTTTGTTTCTGTCTTCTGTTTGCTTTTCTGTGAGAATTACAGCTGCCTAGGATCCGCTGACACGCTTCCTCATGGATTCGATCCTGACTTTCTCTTACTGCATTGGAGGAGTCTTGTAATTATTTGCGTGGGCCTAAATCTGGTTTGATCTATTTTGTTATATTTCATACTTGATTTCCTCCTCACAATAGTAGATCATCGTACGGTTCAACTGTATTTACAATGAAATTAAAAATTTTAGATAGTGACTCACTTTGATTAAAATGAGTTTCCATGCAGGCCTGGATATACAACTATTTCCCTGTTCAGCATGGCACACTTGCGTCGACGGTTGAGATGAGGGTTGATGTGAGTTACGCGGTCCGTTTCATGCCGACAGCGACCCCGAGGCGGGACCAAGGTCGGATTACATCCCTACGCCGGGACATTGACCAGTGCGGACCCCGATCGGTATGTGACGTTGGACTTACAGTGTGAATTATATATAATCGTTGACTATCAGAGTCGTAACAATGTAATAGTGTAACTTGTATCTATATATTGTGATCGTAGGTATGTTGGATGCCGTTCGGGCGCGACTTGGATCTTTAGGGGGTCCACAGAGTGTCGGCCTACCGCGGGACGATCACATGGGCGGAGGGGGTAGAGTCGTAAATGCCTGATAGGGTGGTACGCCAGTTCGGCCGCATGTAGGGCATCCCGATGGACCCCTTCATTCCTGTGCGAGCGGTACGGGATGCGCGACCACACCGCCCGTACGAGCTTGTGATGTCGGGGGAGGCGAACCACTGGGCTGACCGCCATGCGCACGTGGTTGACCTCGAGGCCACACCGATGGCTCATGTAGAGCGTCCATGAGCGTCGATGGAAGGGTACCTGGAGCGTCCTCCCTTCGTCCGTCATCCCTCCAGAACTGGAGCCGATTATTTAGGATGAGCCGGCGCCCGTTCCGGAGGAGGCGCAGCCCGTTCCGGCGAAGGTCCCTTCTGCGACTGCCATCCTTCCACCCAGTGTAGCAGATGTGGTGGATCGATATGACGCGGTGGGGGCTGAGTTGACCCGTCTTCTGTCGGAGCCGAAGGATACATTGAGGGCTAAGATTAGGCACATTGTAGGGCGGTACTACACCGCTGATCCGTCATTTGTACAAACTTAGTGACGTATGTGTACGCGTACATTTATTTTGTTATGTGGTGACTTTTGTGTTGATCTGTTGCGGAGTTGTGGTTTTGCATAACTGTGGTTGGATTTGTGTTTGCATGACGGGTTTGAACTGTCGTACATACGTGTTGTTGGTTTTGAATGGAATTGAAACCGCCGTGATGCTTTGAATGGATGTTAACACGTTGTTACGGTTGATACTTATATTAGATTGAGCGTATCGAAGTAACTTCTTCATAATGCGTGTCTTCATTTAATTGTATTTGTAAAGTCGGGGTTAATATCGAAAACGTATTTGCATGTATTCGGAAAGGCCGAGTTATTATCGAAAATGTAGTTGCATGTATACAAAACGTTGTTTTGTAAATAGAGAATGTTGTAAAGAAAATAATGTTGTTGTGCAACGTGCGAGATACGCACTTACCGAGTAATATTCCGCAGTGCAACGCGTTTTGTTCCGCAGAAACATGCAAAGATTATACGCACTAAACCGCGCAGCTCTCCGCATTAAACTACGCAATTAATATCCCCATGTCACATGTAGCACACAAACGTCTATAAAAGGCAGGCAGTGTCGGAAAGAGGTGTTGTACCTCAGAAGCACATAGAGGAATGGTGTCATCACGAAACAACGATGCTTTACTCACCTTATATGTCCAATTTCATACAAACACTTTTAAGATCATGGAAGTACTTTGATTTCAGCGTCGCGGGGTTGAGTGGAAAGGTTGCGGTTGGGAGTAGAGAGGTGGGGGTATCTGTAAGGTACAGTGGCCATTTCCTGAATCAAATAACGTGGGAAATACCATCTGGGCCAATGCAGTATCTTTTTCGGTGATAGCGTGAGGCGTGACAATGGTGCAAATCTGATAAGGCGAGTGGCTGGGTACATGTAATGTCTAGATCTCCATAAGGGTTGTAATCCCAAAATCTCCTTAAGTGGTGATATTGGTGTAGTTAATTTCAATGTTTGTGTCCTTGCAATATGTTTCTTGTGTGCATGTACTTGATTACAAAATAAATCCTTTTATATTGCTACATCCAGAATTTGGGTGTAAGTAGCGGGCGGTGTAAGTAGTGGCCCGGTGTGAGCTACGCATGCAGATGCGTATTAATGGAGATAAAGTCACACAAAAGCGTGCACTGAGCGGGTCAGGCCCGTCAGATTTGTGTCGGGGGTTCAGTGTGGAATGATACCCCATGGCAGGGGAACTCCTACGCCGAATCAATACGCAACAGAGTGCGGATTCGTCCGAAGGTTGGTGCGGAGCAATACGCAACTGGGTGCTGAAAAATATGCAACTGGCTGCGGAATCATTCGAAAACCGTAGGTCGTTCGTAGGTTGGCGGCATTTCACCCTATAAAGACAGTTGGTCGTGCTCGGGAAGTTGCACTCATTTTTGGAAATGGTTGTTTGTTACTCGTCCGAAATGTTTGTTTTGTCATACTCGTTCGACCGTATTATGAAATAGGGTGGTGGTAAAGGATCGGTGAAACACTTTGAGTGCAATAATAGAAAACTCTCGTCGATGCCTGCGGAGGTCATCTAGACGTCGTTACAGCTCAGGGGATCCAATGAGATGTGATTACGACGTGACTTCGTCCGACAGGATTGGGAGGTTGATATATCCCTGGGTAAGCACAGTTTCACCCCTAACTCCGCCATGTGTAAATGTTGGCGTCTACCTGGATCAATAATGGCGGTTCAACAACAACCGGATGAACCTCGTGCCTACTCGTTGGTGTATCTGATGAGTTTATGATGTAAACACGTTTGTTATATTTGTACTAAAACTATGAAAATCCATTTTCTATTGTTGTAAAATTATTTCGATGTAATAAAGTAAATTATCTGTTGGGAAACGCATTTAGAATTTCCATTAGATTTTGCAAATTACAGTTGATATGAAGTGTGTACAACGACATTGTAAGAATTGACATGAAATTCAGTAAATAGCAATTAATATAAACAATTAAAAAAAATTGCAGAATGGAAACTTCATATGTGTACATATGTCTGTTTTGCTTAGTAAAGTTAGGTGGGGGGTTCTATCATTGGGTTCGAACCGGTAGCAGGCGGAAAGCTACGCATGTAGATGCGTATTAAAGGAGATAAAGTCCCACACAAGCGTGCACTGGCCCGGGTCAGACCCGCCAAATTTCTGTCGGGGGATGAGGGAGGAATGATACGCATAAAGCTGCGTATCTATTTGTATCAGTCCGACGCAATACCACGCGTGAAGATGCGCAGTAATTTGCTTAGCGGTTACACAAAATGGTGCGCACCATTGGGGACTTGTGTATAAAAACCTGCACGGACATACTTTCACTTCATCAACCACGACATTTCATACGCAGTTCCAATGAACAACATATGTGGTGGGGTAGGTTTTGAATGGGCAATAAAATGAAGTGATGAAAGTCAAATGTTTTCAACTCCATAAATCTAAAAGGGGCAAAGATCGGTGTAATACTTTAATTTGGGCGGCATTTGAGGTGGCTACTTCGTAATCCGGTAACTGATAGTTTGTTAAAATTGTTTCGTTTCAGCCTATGTTGACCTATGTTATTTGATTTCCGTAGGTATGGTATGCGTAATAAAATCCATGATCCATACGACGACGTCCTCATTATTGTTGACGTCCTCATTACGATGACGTAGTTTTTCGATAAATTAATCTCGTTTCAAATATTGTTGAACTAAATTATTTGGTGTTTGTAGATACGTTAAGCAGAACAAGATACACGATCTATATAAAGACCCCCAACAAATTCGCCCAACAACCCACTGTGAAGTTGCGGATGCTTCATCAATGGGACTACTACCCCTCAGCAGGGGTACTCCGACGCCGGAGATATATGCAATAAGGTGCGAAGCAGTCCGCAAGTGAGTGTGGAGGTATCCGCAGCTAGGTGCGTAAGAATCCGCACACAGGTGCGAAAATATCCGAACCGTGGGGCTTACCCTAGGTCGTTCGTAGGTTGGCGGCATTTCAACTTATAAATACAGTTGGTCGTGCTCGGGAAGTTGCACCCATTTCTCGAAATGGTTGTTTCTTACTCGTCCGAATTGTTTGTTGTAAAATACTCATTCCAAACGGTAATTTCAAAGAGGGAGGTGGTGAAGGATCGGTGTAACACTTTGAGTGGAATAATAGAAAACTCCCGTCGTAGGTGGCGAAGTCATGTAGACGTCGTTACAGCTCAGAGGATCCAATGAGTTGTGAGTGCGACGTCACTTCATCCGACAAGGTTGGGAGGTTGAAATATCCCCGGGTAAGCACGATTTCACTCCTAACGCCGTAATGTGTAAATGTTGGCGTCTACCTGGATCAACAATGGCGGTTCAACAACAACCGGGTGAACCTCGTGTCTGCTCGTTGGTGTATCTGATGAGTTTCTGATGTAAACACGTTTGTTATTTGTGTACTAATATTGTGAAAATACATTCTCTGTTGTTGTAGAATGATTTCGATTTAATAAACGACATTGGCCGACGATTTCAATTGAATGCACACTTGATTAATTGGAGACGCAGGCTATGTTCGGTGGTGCTCTGCATCCACCAACGACTACATACGCATGTCTATAAAATATATACATTGTCCTTTGTTTGATTCAATCATGCATTCAGCGTGTATCAATTGGCTAGGTCTGTGGGTTAGGTCCTTTACATAGCTTGTCTCGATTGTTTAGTTTCACAGGCAGATGCGGCCCTCATGAAGAGGTCATGGGCCCAATGTCGATGGAAGGATGCGCTTGCCAGCCGGAAGTGCAGTTTGACTGGAACACCGCATATGCGCATTGAGTTGCGTATGTATATGCATTGGCTTGCGTATCTATACGTAATGGATTGCGTTTTCATACGCATTTGCATGCGCTAATTATGAGCCCCTTCTGTTGTTTTTGTCCCCTACGCCCCACCTCTGACGTGCTTTATAAACACCCCAATTGAAACACATATGAATTACACAACTCCACATTGTACTTAATGTGTATGGAGCCGGTGACAACTCAACATCGCGGTTCAAACACACGCATTGATTTTGTAATTAAATGGGATCGTTATTCGACGCCGCCTGACGAGTCCGATTGTGCTTGCCGCAATCCAGAATATAGTGGCATCCATCCATGCGCACTATTTCGAGTGGAGTGTGAAAATGACACTCACATATCCGCTCCCTTGCAGTTTGGTTGCGCTTACTGCAACCAGTTTCATCAGGGTATTCTTGGAGCGTATTACTGGAGGGTTGGAGCCCTTCTTCTAGAACGTATTCGATCATTCTTTCCAGTGTTAAGCGAACATGACCACGTCGATGTGGCCCAGGATGCAAGAGTACTTGTTAGGGAAGCAAATATGGAGGTCCGAACCTTTGCATTCAATGAGCTTAAGATTCAAGTGATCCCAAAAACGACATGACAGAGGCGAAGAGTTGATGTCGGAATGTGTACAATTGTGTGGACTGTATATTTTTTTTTATGTCAAAGCAGTACTGTTACTTTATGTCTTTAGGTGCGATATGCATAACAACATTGGGCAACGCCCTTAGAATTTCCATTACATTTGGTGATCAACATTCGATATGACGTGCGTACAACGACACTGTAAGAATAGACATGAAATTCACTAAATAACAAAGTGCTTAGTATAGGAACTCTTTAACGTCTATCACACGAATTGAGTGGCATTATTGAAGGGAGACGAGCAATTCGCCGTAGATACGTTCATGCGAGTGACCAAGAACTGCTACGCAGTCTTCGGACGTTACATGCACAATCGACGAATAGGCAACACAAATCTGGTATTTGTTTACCAGACTTTATTGTCGGGACATGTTGGACCGTACCACCACAGACTGGCGGTGTCTTGTCGCCCCCTAACTCCAAAGTGCTTCCATGATTGATGGTCCTGGTGGAACGATGGTAAAAACGAGGATGTTGCAGTGAAAAACATTCAAATGAGTTAAATGTACATATTAGCGGAAGACATGGTCATGTATATATACATGTTCGCAATCATTTAGCTGAGGGCCGGATGTCATTGCGGTTGGATCCGCATTCCCTTGCGGTTATGTACGCGGCTATATGCGAAGTGTTCGCAGTATCTCAAACCCATGTACCAGTCCGATATGACGAATTGTGCCGGCCGTTGAGTTACGCATGAATATGCGTAATTGAACGGGCCGCACAATTCTGGGAATGGTAGGTGGGACGCTTATGAGGACGCAACTAACGAGGCCCCTGGTTACGTACCTACCTACGTAACAAAGCCGCACAATTCTGGGAATGGTAGGTGATGGAAATGAATCAGCTGGTCAAGGAGCTGCAGTAATCACTCTTGTGATCCATATGAAATTGTGGTTCCCAGTACGATTGACGCTACCTTACACCTGCTGGTTCTCCATCCGCCTTGTCAAGTGCAGTGCTATTATGGTAGGTTAAAACCACAATTTAAAAATAGTGAAGAGTTCCTTTATGATGTATATTATGTGTTGTTACTTTAATTGCCTTTATCCAATAATTTAAATGGTAATTGAGGTATGGACTAGTTTGTATTTAAATCGATGTATTAATAATTTCTTTATCTACAACGGAATGAAGGTTGCAAATGAATTCTCGCAATGTCAATTACATTTGGTAAAGGAGAGATAGGTGAAGCACTTTGCCATACAAATTATATGTACATACAATTCAACGAAGGTGAAATTTTTTCGTCTCATACAGCAACAATGACAGATTGGTGAAGCACTTTGTCTATTACATATGGTCGATGAGAGAGCGGTGAAGACAGATGTTTGCGTATTTGTATGAAATGGTGTTTCAATCATAACGTCGGTTTAAATTTGTAACGTACTTTCAATTATATTGTACGCATAGCAAGCAAGTGACCGTATTTATATGCAGCTACACAACAATGGTGGGCAATCCTCATCCGCATTAATAAGGGGAAAAGAGACGCATGAAACTGCGAAATGATCCGCACCACATCGCGCAATATATATCCGCATTTATTTGTGGAACTCAGACGTCTATAAAAGGTAGCGGATGGGGATGCTGGACCTCATAAGAAGATAGTGGAATGGTCTAATTCCCATATAGAGATACTTTTCAAACCTTATATCTCCCGTATGAAATAAACACTTTAAAGATCATGAAAGTACTTTGATTGAAACGCTTGCGGAGGGGGAGTGGAGAGGTTGCGGAGGGGAGCGGACAGGTGGGGGTGCCTGCTGGCTCTGAAACTAGTTTCGTCCCTCCGACCACGGCATGTCAGCGGGCCGGACGAGCTTTGTCCCTCCAGCTAGTGTGTCTCCCATGCTCCGTCTCCTCTGTCTCCGTCTCGTCTCTGTCTCGCTTCGGCACTCCACATAAGATATGACGGCCGCTGTCGCCCTCGCTCGAAGCTTACCTCTAAAATATTACCCCATCCCCTCGACAATTGTATTAAGGCATGTTGTTTGATTTGATCTTGGCTTAATATTTTAGATTAAGCATATATTGTGTAAGGGTTTTTTTTGCAGTCGATGTAGTTTGATTTGGTTACAGTACATATTACACAATTGTTCGGACTATGTTCATTTCCAAGAAATTCAAGAAATAGCAATCATAATTGTTCGTACTATGTTTCAATGTTTGTGTTTTTTCCAATATGTTTCTTGTGTGCAGTTAGTTGATTACAAAATATCCGCGTATTTACAGTGATACATTGGCCGTTACATGCACAATCGACGAATAGGCAACACAAATTTGGTATTTGTTTACCAGAGTCCATTGTCGGGACATGTTGCACCGTACCACGACAGACTGACGGTCGCGGTCGCCCCCCTAAATCCAAAGTGCTTCCATGAGCTTTGGTCCTGGTGGAATGACTGTAAAAAAGAGGATGTTGCAGTGACAAACATTCAAATGAGTTAAATGTAAATATTAGCGGAAGACATGGTGATGTATATATACATGTTCGCAATCAATTAGCTGAGGTCCGTATGACGTCGCGGTTGGATCCGCTTTCCCTTGCGGTCATATACGCGGCGATATGTGAAGTGTTCGCAGTATATCAAACGGATGTCCTATCACGTACACTTGAATTGTGTCGACCATTGAGTTACACATGAATATGCGTAGCTACACGACCAGCACAATTCTGGGAAGGGTAGGTGGGACGCTTATAAGCACGCAACTAACGAGGCCACTTGTTACGCACCTACCTGCGTAACAAGGAACCCTGTTGCGCGCCTAGCTGCGTAAATCTGTTGGACGCCTATAAATACAGCCCGGACCAACCGTATCCCCATATCATGGCTAACACTACGGTATATTTCTCACCCACCTACATAATATGTATTCATACATTAACTATCAAAAGATCACGGAATCACTTTGATTTGTATGGATATGAAGCTGCTGGTGATGGAAATGAATCAGCTGGTCAGGGAGTTGCAGTAATCACTCTTGTGCTTGATACGGAATTGTGATTCCCGATGCGATTGGTGCTAAATTACACCTGCTGGTTCTCCATCCGCCTTGTCAAGGGCAGTGCTATTATGGTAACTGAAAAGGACAATTTAAAAATAGTGAAGAGTTTCTTTATGATGTATATTATGTGTTGTTACTTTAATTGCCTTTATGCAATACTGTAAATGATAATTGAGGTATGGACTAGTTTGTATTTAAATCGATGTATTAATAATTTCTTCCAAATTTTATGGGGTCACACATTATCTACAACGGAATAAAGGTTACAAATAAATTCTGGCAATGTCAATTACATTTGGTAAAGGAGAGATCGGTGAAGCACTTTGCCATACAAATTATGTGTACATACAATTCAACGAAGGTGAAATTTTCTCGTCTCATACGACAACAATGACAGATCGGTGAAGCACTTTAATTGCCTTACGTGAAGGAGAGATCGGTGAAGACAGATGTGTGCGCATTTCTATGAAATGGTGTTTCAATCCTAACGTCGGTCCAAATTTGTAACGTTCATTCAATTATATTGTACGCATACAAAACGACATGTTTCGCATCATCCGCTACGAAATGGCCCTTTCTCGATGTATCTTCCACGCATCCACTTTCCCGCTACGAAACAAGGTAATCATTACTGGGTTGGGACAATGAGAATTGAAACAACACATACCCCAAAATGATGTACATTGCAACGATTGCAATATAAACGACTACAACATAATACACACCCATTGTAAACGCTAGTTGGTTACGTTTCATACTTAAGAGTAAATCGACTGTTGCGCAGCAATTTCGAACCACCATGTCGGGCTGAGAGTCAATGGTTACGCAGGTGATCCGAGACATTCTGAGATGATGGATCCAAGAATGCAAAGCGACAGTTTCTTTTTGTCACCATGAAGTCAAAGTGCTTCCATGATCTTCATACCTAGTTGCTGGAGTTGACAAATGCGGAGAGAAGATCATGGAAGATCATGGAAGATACACTACAGTGGTGGGCAGTCCCCAACCGCATTAATAAGGGGAAAAGAGACGCATGCAACTGCGAAACGATCCGTACTACATCGCGCAATATATATCCGCATTTAGCTGCGGAACTCAAGCGTCTATAAAAGGCAGTGGATGGGGATGCTCAACCTCATAAGCATATAGTGGAATGGTGTAATTCCCATACAACGATGCTTTTCAGACCTTATATCTCCCGTATGAAATAAAAACTTTAAAGATCATGGAAGTACTTTGATTTTAGATATGCGGGCCAGAGTGGCACACTTGCGTGGGGGGAGTGGAGAGGTTGCGAAGGGGAGCGGACAGGTGGGGGTGCCTGCTGGCTCTTCAACTAGTTTCGTCCCTCCGGCCACGACATGTCAACGGCCCGGACGAGCTTCGTCCCTCCGGCTAGTGTGTGTGTCCTATCCTCCGTCTCCGTCTTCGTCTCGTCTTTGTCTCCGCCATCGTCTCGTTTCGGCCCTCCACATAAGATATGACGGTCGCAGTCTCCCTCGCTCGAAGCTTTCCTCTAAAATATTACCACATCCCATACACAATTGTAATAAGACATGTTGTTTGATTAGATCTTGGCTTTAAGATTAAGCATATGTTGTGTATGGAGTTTTTTTTCAGTCGATGTAGTTTGATTTTGAGACAGTACATATTACACAATTGTTCGGACTATGTTCATTTCAAAGAAATTCAAGAAATAACAATCACAATTGTTCGGACTATGTTTCAATGTGTGTGTTTTTGCAATATGTTTCTTCATTACAAAATATCTCCTTTTACACTGATACATTGGCCACTTCCAGTGCTATATGTGAGAACGAGAACAATGACAACAATAATCACATAATAGTCTTGGGTTCGAACATTGGGTTCGAATCTCTACTCTCCTTTTCTTTGTAAACCTAAGTCTTGGATTCAAACCATGGCTTCGATAGGGTTAGCAGGACCACCTTCACTTAGGAGTCGGTCCTGACGAGATTGACGCAAAGCAGAAAATTTGACCCTCTCGAAGTGGCCATGGAATTCCATGAGTGTGCCCTACCAGTCCATGATCGAGTCGATCACGTTGGGATTGATGCAGTGCCTGCGGCTCTCTCGCCGTGGATATGGAGATCCACGAGTCTGCCCTCCACTTCCCCTTATGATATTGCGGATCATTGCGGAGGCAAACGACGCAGGCTGGAGAGAGTGTTGGGCCCCTCCGTGAACGGCTCATCCCGTTATTTACATCGAGTGTGTCGCACGAAACCCTAACCAAATCCCAAATAAACAAGTGTTATCAAAGTGCTTCCATGACCCTTACATAACTTATAGTTGGGGGAGTATGCTCACTATTTAACCCGTGAAAATATCCCATTGACCCAAACGTGTTTCGAACCTATGATATCGACAATGGCTCAGTGATTCACTACACAATCGTCGTGTATTTATAATGGTGGAGCAATAGTTCGGTCACCCTGAGTATTTGCGGATACAACCGCACGTAGGTGCGGAACCATACGCATACAACTGCGTAGATGGCGGCAAGCTACGCACTTTTAGCAGTCGGCCCCGTTCACTTGGCACCGCCTGCATCTGCGTAGATGGCGGCGAGCTACGCATGCATGTGCGTATCTACGAAGATAAAGTCCGACGCAGGCGTGCAGTTCGACTCGGTCAGTCCCGTCAGCTATGTGGTGGGGGTTCAGAGTGGTTGCTACGTAGGCCGATGCGTAGCTACTGAGATAAACCCCGACACACTCGTGCACTAGCATGGGTCAGGTCAGTCAGATTTGTGTCGGGAGTTGAGGTTGGATAGCTACGCATGCAGTTGCGTATCTAGTCTGATAAACTCCAACAAACTCGTGCACTGGCATGGGTCAGGCCCGTCAGATTTGTGTCGGGGGTTGAGTTCGGATAGCTACGCATGCAGTTGCGTATATAGTCGGATAACCTCCGACACAATCGGCTGAACGACGCCGCCAGGAGCGGGCACAGGCACCGCGTCCACGTGGAAGAGGCCGCAGGCGTGGCCGCGGCCGTGCCCAGAACGACTCCACATATGTGATGCACGACGAAGATGTGACTTCCAACATAGACGACGCGGAGGCCCCATCAACCGTACCGGTCGTGCAGACCCATTTCCCCTGGGCAGATGATGACATCGACCCATTCATGACAATCTTCATCAACAGAGTGAAGAACGTCGGGTCTGACAGCCATTGCGGATATCGAGCATTTGCTAAGATCCTTGGTTTGGGCGAGAATGAGTGGAAACAAGTCCGCCTCACCCTCGCACAGGAGATGACAGAACATCTACACGTTTATAGCCACGAACCGCGACTGGACGACTACATTTTTAAATGTACCTTCACCGGTGCCATTGCCGACCGAGAGTACTGGATGGAGTGTCCTATGATGGGTTTCGTCTTCGCCACAAGATTCCAGACGCCCTTAGTCATCCTCAGACGGAACTATCCGATGCTTCTACTCCCTCTCGATGCACGCGACCCTCCGCCACAGAAAGCAAACTTGGCAATTTGCATCGTCAACAACAAAACCCATTGGGTGCCGGTGAGCTACCAATTACATGACATATTTTTTTCAGACTTCACAACCACAAATACTTACGTATTCATTTTACTCTTTCCACAGGTATGGTTGCGTGACGACTCATTGCTCCCACCCATATACCCTGAGTGGTATCGGCACCGACAACAGAGCGTTGTTGGATGGGATCAACCGTTTCTAGAAAAAATCAACCAATACCGTCCCTTCCGACTTCGAGATGGAACCCCCCTATTCTACCTGTGATTTTCCGATGTGTTACTCGTGTCACTGTCTTTTGTTTATTACAACTACAATTCAATACACTTATTCTAAGGATTATTTATGACTTTCTATGAATGTGTCACGTTCTCAACGAATTATTCTTTAACCAACATAACTACAACTATTATACCGATGATCAGGTAAGGAGTACAATGTCTATCATACGGCAAAACAATGTTGCCTTAGGTCCGCAGCGTATTGCGGAACAACACACCACCGTAAGACCTTGTTTGGCGGACTTGTAAACAGTGTCCCCTAGTTACGCAACCTTATGCGTAATTATTACTCTATTTTATAAAATAAACAAAAATACACTTATACCCCTAAAGGCCCTAATTATTACTCTATTTTTTTTTACTTTCTTGACAAGATTTACACCCTAAAACGACATGTTTTTCTTAACAAGATTTACACCCTAAAACGACATATTATTCTTAACGGAGGGAGTATTTAATTAGTTATTAATTTTCTTGAACTTCATTTTTTAATTGTTTATGTTTGACATATATAACTTAATTATTATAAAGGAGATTTATAGTTTTTCACTGCAATTGAATGTATTTGTAGCAGTCTTTATGTATTTTTTCCTTCATTGATAGCTAAAATGAATCATTAATTGATAATTAAAGGGTAATTTTTAAACTTATGTAAATTGAAGATAATGAAAAAAGTAATAATTCAAGCATACTGACACTCTTAATTACAAAGAGGGCATTGTAGGCTTGTAGCTGTCTAACTTAATTAAGGGAGTTTAATAATTCTTTAGACTATGAATTTTCATTGAAAATTATGCTTTTATAAGACAATGTTATTTTCTGTCATTATTTAGAATTAAGGATTAGCAAGAAATTATCTCTTTTATATAGAGAGATAGATATAGAAATATATTCAGTTTAGTATGATTAATTGTTATTTCGAATGTATATAGAGAGAGAGGTTACTGATGTTTGTTTGAGTTAATTTTTTTAAATAACTAATATACATAGTATAAAGTTTAAGTGACTATGACTTGAATCAAATAAATACAAATGTATAAATATTTTTTTGTTAAACTATGTGTTTATATTCGGTTAATTTATTGATGTATGTACTCGTTTAACAAAGTGAGCAACTCTAAACTGTATTTTTGTTATGTCACTCTTAAAAAAAAAAACTAATCTCAAATCCTATACTTGGTTCATGTAGAATCTCAAGCCTTATGCGACCAAAAAAAAAAAAGAATCTCAAGTCTTATACTCCAAATTTGGTGCGTTTGATTACCAATGTTAACGTCAAACATTTTAATATTTTTTGACTATGTTGCTAAGTACTCGTTGAACTGTTTATAATTTTATGTTATTCGAATTTTTTATAATTTTTATTATTTATTTATTTCTTATTTATTTGTTAGTGGTAAATATTTATTATTTATTTATGTTATTTGAATTTTCTCTAATTTACTATATGTCAATGATGGGCTTAGCTCAATCACTTACCCAAAAAGTAATAATTCGAAAGAAATTAAGTGCTTATTCGGACAATTTGGTCAAATAATGCGGCGTGTAGAACCTTTGATACGAAGTACTATTTGATAATTTGTCCAAATTTTAGGGGTAAAATAAGCAGAATATTGTTACTGTTCCCAAGGTCATTCTCACTTTTATATATAGATATATAGATATAGATATATAGAAATATAAATCAAGGTTTTTTCTATAAAAAAATCAGTTAGCATATTACTAATTTAGACTTTTATAATGGAATATTAAAGATTTTTTATAATTACAGGTTCACAATTTTATAACTATAGGTTCAAGGGAGTTGCGCGGATATATATATTTTTTTTGTGATTTTTTTTTTATTTTTTTAATGATTTTTTATAACTATGTGTTTAAGATTTTATAATTATGGATTCAAGACTTTATAATTATAGATTCAAGATTTTATAACTATAAGTTCAAAATTTTAAAATAGGGGATCCTGGATTTTTTGTTATAATTTTGGGTTCGAGAGTTTACAACTTTCAATGAAGAGCATTTGATAAATATAGGTTAGAGCTTTTAACACTAGATATAATTGTGGATTCAATATTTTTAATAATCGTGAGTCAATTTTTTTATACATACGGCTCGAGATTTTTGTATATTAGTTTACTTATCAAATTGTTAGTTAGGAAACATGTCAAAATAAGTGTATTTTATATATTATTTATATAATGGTAAGTTGAGATGTTATAACCATGAGTTCAAGATTCTATAAATATTAGTTCAATTTTTTAAAATCATGAACCTAGCTACTTAATAAATTTTTTACATATTATTTTATAATTGTGGGTTCAAGATTTTAAAATTTTGAACCTACTTAATAAAAGATATAATTATAAGATCGTAAACCTATAATTATAAAAAATATTGAATCTATAGGTATAAAATCTTGAACTAGTGTTATAAAAAAATATCTCGAATCTACTTAATAAAATCTCGAATCTACCTAAAGTGACATCTTGTTGCCTTATGTACATTCATGTTGATTTATTAAGTAGATTCAAATTTTTTTCATGGTGTATTGCCTTCATATATAAAGTAAGTTCAAATCTTGAACCCATAGTTATTATAGCTCTAAAGTGACATCTTTCTGTCTTACATTCAAGGGTGATTTATTAAATAGGTTTAGGTTTTTTTATGGTGTATTGCCCCGTATAAAATAGGTTCAAGATTTTTAAATTTTGAACCCCTAGTTATATATAGCCCTAAAGTGACATCTTATTGTCGTACATTTTCATGTTGATTTATTAAGTAGGTTCAAACTTTTTATGGTGTATTTCCTCCATTTAAAGTAGATTCGAAATTTTTAAATCTTGAACAGTTGAACTCATAGTTATATATAGCCCTAAAGGGACATCTTGTTGTCTTACATTTCATGTTGGTTTATTAAGTGGCCGGGTTCAAGCTAGCTTTTTTCATAGTGTATTGCCTCCATTTAAAGTAGGTTCAAGATTTTTAAATCTTGAACCCATAGTTATATCTAGCCCTAAAGTGACAGCTTGTTGCCTTACATTTCATATTGATTTATTAAGTAGGTTTAAGTTTTTTTTTTCATGGTGTATTGCCCCCATATAAAGTAGATTCAAGTTTTTTAAATTTTGAACTCATAGTTATTACGCTAAAGTGACATCTTGTTGTCTTACATTTCAAGTTTTAAGTAGGTTCAAGTTTTTTTCATGGTGTAATGCCTCCATATAAAGTAGGTTCAAGATTTTTAAATCTTGAACCCATAGTTATATATAGCCCTAAAGTGACATCTTGCTTTCTTATATTTTAGGTTGGTTTGTTAAGTAAGTTCAAGTTTTTATTATGATGTATTGCCTCCATTTAAAGTAGGTTCAAGATTTAAAAACCATGAACCAAATTTTTTTTCATTAACAAAGTTGGGGTTATGATATGCACTCTTATCTTATATACATGTCTTCATCAACACAAAATGCATTTTCACCATTTCCAGGCTACAACATTCTATAAATGATCATATACCATTAGCATCCACAAGTTATCCACAATCTTGAAAGGAGTTTTCGGTTGGATCAAAATGACATCACTAATTAACTTTATTTCCTCGGAAAGAAAATGTGTTGATTTAGATAGTCTATGTGGGATTCGAACCCACATCTTTGTGCCTAGCACATTGCTCTCCAAATTGAGCTAATAGACTAAAAGGAATAGAAAAATCCAAAAACTGAAAAATTTGGAATTCATATTCCAAAATTGCAAAGTTGGAATTCATATCCCAATATTGCAAAATTGGAATTCATATCCCAAAAGCAAACCCTAAGGGACAACTAAACATTTGGGATTTGAAGTTCATAGCAATTTGTAATTCTAGATCATTCGATGGATCAAGTTTGCATCAAAATGGAAAAAATGGTTGTATATTTTTTGCTCAAAATTAAGTTAAATTACACGCACGGTAAAGTAAAAAGCTAGGGTATCAAGAGTGTTCATGGGAAATAAGCACCATAATCCTAACCATCAGATTTCCAATGACTAAAATATAAACAACTCAGTTGACACTGGATATAAACATGGAATTTCAATCAGCCACATGCACTTTAGGCATAACCTACTCGCAATCCTTGCTAAGCTTCAATTCAAAAACCATTTTCTCTGGTGTGCAAAGCAATTGATTTAAATTGAAAAAACAGTAAAGAGGGCATCATGATAGATGGGAGTCACTCAAACAAATCCATTGATAGAGTCTATTTTAGTCATGTTTTTAGTATAGATTTGCATATTAATTTAGAGCATTTTTACATATTTTATAGCTTAATTTATATTATTTGGTTTTCGGAGTCTACACTAGTGTTTTTTTAATATATTTAAGGTATTTATAGGCCGGATCGTATGAATTCAGAGGTTGATCGGTTAATCGTAATTGAAAGCAAAATGGGCCGAGTTAGGTTGAATGGCTGACATACTCGAAGACGGTAGGAGGCATGGCTCCGTGTTCAACATTTCCAATGAGTGCTGCGTTTTTAGCATATATACTTAGATAGCTTAGATATAGACTAGTTAGTTTTATTCCTTCAAAACCCTAATTGTCTTTTGTCTTATTTTTATGGAGACCTAAACTCTCCCGTTCTGTCTACAATTTGAAGTTTTGTTTGGTTTGATTGTGAGTTTCTAATTCTTGGTCCTTATTTCCTATATTGAATGTTTCGACTTCTTTGTGCTTGAATGATTGATTGTTTAATGTACATCCCCTATTAATGGCTAGGTTGGTTGATCATGAGATGTGCTTAGATCCATGTTTCTTCTGTTATTGTGGTATTATGCTCCCTGTGTCCATATCAACTTTATTTTCATGAATTTAGTTGTAAAATATGGATGAGCATGATCTATAGGGCTGATTTCTGTTATTGTCAAGTGCTATTATCAAGAGAAGCCTAGCTACTGTGAGATGGTGCCCATGCTTCAATTTTTGCTTTCTAAGTTCTTGCTCCCTGAAATCACTTGACTTCCATGTTTTAAAATTGTCATGAGTGATTGAGCATCTATTGATAAGCTGATTTTTTTGTTATATAGTAAGTTTTGTTATTTCTTTTACTTGGATGATATTATTATGCTTGGAAAGTTGGACTGCTTTGTTGTGTTGTGTTTTCTTTGCCATGTGTCTTGGCCAGACCTTTGGTAAAGGAGATGATGCCTATATTTATCCAACTCCGAGAAGATTCACATATGCCAATTGCATCCAAGTAGCTGCTGAAAGTTTCTGCTGCACGCCCTGGACTATCCTATAACTATGAGAAGTTGTTGCATTTTATGGTCTATTCAAAGGAAACACCACCTCTTCAATTTTATGAGTTTCCTCTACCTCTTCAATTTTATTTTATTTACTTTGAGGACAAAGTAAGATTTTAAGCATGGGGTGGGGAATTCAAGGTTAGATCCGTCTTTATATATATGTTAGTTTTCTGTTTTTTTTTTTCAATTTTTGTTATGCATTTCATTGCATTTAGGTGTTATTAACGATACCCATCTTGGTTTAGTTTATCCTCTAATTCATTTTTATGATATTAATTGCATAAATCCCATGAGTTGATTGAATTGCATGAAAATGATTTTTGGAGCATGATTTGTGAATATAATTGAGCAAGTATGGTCCATAGTTGAGGTTAAATTGAAATCTAAAAAAAAAAAAAAACATAACCCTTTGTGAGTTTGTTTTGGCCTTATAGGGACTTTACATATTATTTCCCTTTTGCTTTTATAGTGTGATTATACTCTCCAAATGCTTCTTATTTCAATACCGTATTGCACATGTCTGTTGCTTGTGAATTTCAAATGATTGAGGCATGTTTTCTTTAGCCATATTATACCCTATCTACCTTACATATTATTCTTTGATTGAAGCCCGTATGAGCCTTAAAGCCTATTTTTTTTATAACTCCACAAAAATCTATCATAGCCAATGATTAGCCTGACCCTATCCGGGAATTAGGAGGAGAATTGGTGAAAAATCCTTGTGTTGGAGTTGCTTTGAGTGGAGATGATGTATGTATGGTTGTACATTGTGAGAGGCATAGCCAAAATAAGGTAACCCTTCTTGCATAATAAAGATGACTTATTACTAGGGGCATAATAGAGATGACTTATTACTAGGGGTCTAAGGAGGATAAAATTCACTTAAGAGTAAAAGTCTAGTAAGTTTGGACCTAGGGAGGATATAATTCACCTAGTGGCAAAAGTAAGCATAAAAGAAAAGAAAAGAAGTCATCATCCAAATGAAAAAATTGCATGAGTTGTATGGTTATTGAAATCGAAGAGTGCTTATTATTGTGTATTGAAGTTTATGTTATTGGAATGGTTTGCGAAGTATGGAAGTTTTGGTGTTATTCTGGTTGGTTGTTGTTCCCTTTTCCCGGATTTTTAGCGCCACAAGCCTAAATATTTCACATGCCTTATGTTCCTACCAAAGCCTCATTACAATCCTATAAAAGTCCTCATGATGTTGTTTGTAAGTAATGACATTCACGGTGTATAAAGCATTTTGGATTGAGTTGAGAGTTGTACTTTAAAGCCTAAACACATGAGAGCTTGAGTGAAACACATTATCCCGGTGAGGTTGGATTAAATTTGCTTTTACTATTGGATCGCTCATATACTTGTTAGGATATTTGTTCTCTTATTCATGGCTCCTATTGCTTGATGTTGCTTTTCTAAAACTACAACATGAAGATCTTATTCGTGGGATGATTAATTCTATATTTGTTTTTCATAGGGTGGCTCAAACGGGTCAAACCGGCCCGAACCGAACCGATTCAAACAGTTCGGGCCAGAACCGATGGCCCGATTTTTTGAGGAGGCTGAACCGAAGCCCGGCTCGAAACCGAGTATTCGGTTTTCGGTTTTTTGGGGCCACGGACCGAAAAAACCAAAAAAAACGAACCCTTACAATTTGAATTGAATCCTTTTTTTTAATATAAATTACACATTTGATATAATATATAAAATATATGTATATATATATATATAAATATACATATAGATATTAACATATACGGAGTATTATATTACATATACACTAATATATACTGTATATTACACTTACTGTAATATTACACTAATATATACAGTATATTACACGTACCGTACTGTAGGATTATATACACACATTATATATATGATAATATGTATTACACTGTACTATTATATATATACTATTATATTGTATGTATATACACGTACTGTAATGTTGTATGTACAAGATATGTAATGTAATGTATGTACGCCGTACGCGTACTGCCCTTCCTCACGGTTCATTCGGGCCGAAACCGAAATTTTCGGTTCGGTTCCGGTTTTCGGCCCGAAACCGAAATTATTTTTTTTATAGACCGTGGTCCGAACCGAAATATTTTCGGGCTGGACCAAAACCGCATTTTTGGTTCGGTTTAGGTTCGGTTTTCGAGCCGGTTCACTTTTTGAGCAACCCTATTTTTTCATTACTTGAGGACAAGCAAAAGTCTAAGCATGAGGTAGTTTGATAGAGTCTATTTTAGTCATGTTTTTAGTATAGATTTGCATATTAATTTAGAGCATTTTTACATATTTTATAGCTTAATTTATATTATTTTGTTTTCGGAGTCTACACTAGTGTTTTTTTTTTATATATTTTAGGTATTTATGGGCCGGATCGTATGAATTCAGAGGATGATCGGTTAATCGTAATTGAAAGCAAAATGGGCCGAGTTAGGATGAATGGCTGACATACTCGAAGGCGGTAGGAGGGATGGATCCAATGAGTGCTGCGTTTTTAGCATATATACTTAAGATAGCTTAGATATAATATTAATATTAATATCATATATTCGTATTAGGTTAGTTTAGAATTAGATAGATTAGTTTTTTCATATATATATATATATATATATATATATATAGAGAGAGAGAGAGAGAGAGAGAGAGAGTATGGATCAAATGTTTACAAGGCTTAACATATTTTGTGTTAACAAATAATGACCGTTGGATGAATGAAGATGAAAGGCAGAGATTTTTTGATTTTTTGGATTAATTGATAATTGAAAGTTAAAAAACACAATCTCACATTAAAAGCAAGCGCGTGTAACTGAATCATAACCTCACCCTATAATTGCTATCGTAGAGGAGATCGAGAGAAAGAGAAGGGTGAACGGACGAAGGGCAATAGGGCTTGAAAGAGGTTGAAGTTTGCGGTTGCCGGTGGCCGGAGGCGGCGATCGACGGTCCTTCGACGACGATAACAACATCCGGCAGCCATATGCGGAGGGCGACCAAAGGAATTGGAGGAGACAAGTTCGACCTGGACGGCGGCGGTTTGAAGGCGATTCATCAAATGGGGATTCCGGCTGCATCTAATTCACCCGAAGGTGATTCCGACGACAGCGGCAACCTTTGAATTCCGATCAATTTTGACTTCTCTTCCGGATTTCTTGTGGAATTATCGGTAGATCTCCTCTAATCTATTCTTTTGTTGAGATGTTCAGTAATTGTGTATGAATTTACAGTGCCGAATTATTGCTAATTTGATGTTTAGATTACTTTACTTTGGAATTCCGATCTTGTGGAGGTTAAAAACAAGCGCAATTCCTCAATTCATTATCAAATTACGTACAGTGCCGAATTAGTGCCTCTCATCCAGATTTTTTGTGGAATTCCGATCAATTCTGTCATAATTAGTTGAAGGAGAAGATGAAAATGGCCCTATTACTATTAACCTAGCGAATAGATGCACTATTAACATGTTCAGAGTCACTATTCGGTAAGTACAGGGTCTCTATTCGTTGAAAATACAGAATTATTCATATGTATGTGGTTAATTAGAGGCGGGAAATCAATAATTACCTTTACATACTCTTTCAATCTAGCAAATAATTACTATCAACTTAGTGAATAATTAATGTCAACCTAGTGAATAATTACTATCAACCTAATCTAGCGAATAATTACTATCAACTTAACGAATAATTACTATATATCTAGCGAATAATTACTATCAATCTAGTGAATAATTACTATCAACCTAGCGAATAGTTGCAAAATTGAACAACCATTTTGCCAATATCTAAACGATAATTCCTCCTTTAACATGAATAATAACTATAAGTTAGCGAATATTTAATATCACCTTATCGAATAGTTCACACGGTGCACCGCATAAAAAAACAGCGTTACTCAACCCAAAAATGTTACGCCATAAAAAAAAGTGTACAACACACGCGCGTAATTCAACCAGGGGAAGGAAAGAGGTGGGTCCCATTGATTATTAATTAAAGAAAAAAGGTAAAATTGTCAAATAATCTCAGCCACCCATTTCATTCAATCAAAGGCCCAAATCTGTTAACACAAAACACATTAAGGGATGTTAACACATGACCCAACCTATATATATATATATATATATATATATATATATATATATATATATATATATATATATATAGAGAGAGAGAGAGAGAGAGAGAGAGAGACTAGTTAGTTTTATTCCTTCAAAACCCTAATTGTCTTTTGTCTTATTTTTACGGAGACCTAAACTCTCCCGTTCTGTCTACAATTTGAAGCTTTGTTTGGTTTGATTGTGAGTTTCTAATTCTTGTTCCTTATTTCCTATATTGAATGTTTCGACTTCTTTGTGCTTGAATGATTGATTGTTTTATTTTATCTTGTCTGATCAACTTGGTAGAATTAATTCAATTGCTAGAGTTTTGTAGATTCCTGATTGTGAACCTTAACCCAAGTGGCAAACTTATCCCTTTAGGGCTGATTGAACTAATTGAATTGGTAGGAAGTTGGATGTGTTGTTAAATCTCTTTTTAGGGACTGCAAATACCTTGGCTAATCTCTGAACTTAAAGCTATCAATTGGGTTAAATCCTTCTTTAGGGACTGTTCGATTGATAAGGGTTTCTAGGACTGATTGGACTAGTAACTATATTAGGCCGGGACAAGGGCATTCATAGGAATCATAAAAGGACAAGAGGAAGTTACAATATCAATTCAACCAAATAAAGTGGATAGTTGTAGGTAGAACGATTTTCTCTAAATTGCTTTGCATAAATTTGTTTATAGTTTATTTTATTTTCTTTCTTATTTTCACCACTTAAAACCCCCTGTTTCATATTAATTGGTAAATAAACTTAACTTAGGAATAAGTTGGTTCTCTGTGGGATCGACTCGTGCTTACCACACTACATTAGTTGGGTAGGTTCGAAATTATTTTGATACGGTTAACGCGACTAAAAACCGTCCATCATCCATCAACAACAATTTACACATATGTTCTGCATCACAAAACAACCTTATTCAACATATTATGAACCATCCAATGACCACCAATATGACATATCAAATTCAATAATCTCACCACAGTCCAGCAATACTGAAATTGAAATTGAATTATGTGCTTGCACTTACAGATTGAGATTGGATTTGATGGCTCGGTAGATTCATGACATATTCGGCATCAGCAATAGAAGTACACCAGAGCAGCGTGAAGCAAGGGACGGAGGCGAGTAAACGGGAACCGAGCGACCTGGAGGCATCGATTTTCGACAGAGGCCCTGTGTTCGGAAGGCGAGGTTGGAGACGGAGAGGGTGGTGCGGAGAATTCCTCAAGGATGAACAACAAAACAGATCTGTCGACTGGGAATTCCTCCAGTTTGATGTGGAATTGAAATCAATTACACATAACCCGAAATTCGAAGCGCCATACTTACTTGATACTGAGAGAAAGTGAACGACGGGGAAGGAGCGCTGCACCGTTGAACCCAAAATTCCTCCAGTTTGAGAAGCGAACTCCCCAAACCATAATAAAATCGAGCGATTAGGCTTGATCTTCTTTCGCAAAAATCGAACAATGAAAGACAATAGCCATCGCACAAATCGAACGAGAATGAAATTGCTAGGTAGGGATCCCGTTCTTCTTCGGTCGAGAGAGAGCTGAAAGCACGCTCGATCTGTCCGAGCTTCTTTGGCCAAGAGGAATCGGCGTACTAGAAAAAGGAAGGAAGACAATGAAGGGAAAAGACGAAATTGCCCTTATTTTTTTTAAAGAAGCCAAATGCGCACGCGCCCCATACGAGTAAGAATCCAAATCTCTAGCAATCAAATAAGTCCTCACAATTTTCACGATAAATTTTTTTTTTCCACTGGAGTCGACTCGTATATATATACACACAGACACTATTATAAAAGTGGCACTTCTAGAATTACTGTTCATAAAACTAAAGTTACATTGACCGTTGATATTTGGAGAGTTAGGGTACGTATGAGACAGGGTTAATAAACTGACTAAAATTATAAACAAGGTAAAATTTATAAAATGTTGGTAAAAGTAGTTAAAAATTTATGAAAAAATATAAACTCCGTATGGGACGAAAATGTGTTTATTTATAAAAACAGTGGTGTTTATTTGGTTATTATTATGGGTATTATGATACTTTCAAACCAAATAAACAAAAACACGCCAAAATAAGCTATCACAAGTAGCTTTTTTTTAAAAAACACAATTTTTAACCAAAAAACAAGTTTATTTGCTCCCCGTACAATGTTAAAAAGAACTATCTCATTTTAACAATTTTTAACATGTTAAAATATCATCCCTACACACCCTTAATCTCACCAAATGCTCAAATCTTCCCACTTATGAAATGCCTTAGGGTGTGTTTGGTTTTCATTACCAGGAATTAAAAAATGGGAATGGGAATGACTGATTCCCAATTTTCTTGTTTCGTACGTCAAAAGTCGGAATGGAAATCATTCCTGGGAATCCTCTCATCCCCTATTCTCCTAGAGGCATAGTAGATGATGTTTTAGCCATGGTTGACAACTTGATCTTTCCTGCTGACTTTTCTTGTCTTCGACATGGAGCATGGTAAGCAAGAGGCCTCTATTCTCCTAGGAAGACCCTTTTTAAATACTGCTAGGACAAAAATCGATGCGTATTCTAGTTCTTTGACTATGGAATTCGATGGTGAGAAGGTTGAATACAATATATATGATGCAATGAAATTCTCTTCTAACGATCATTCCTTATGCTTTGTGGATACCATTCATACTTGTATGTAGAATACTTTTGATATGACTTGTGTAGATGACTTGCAGGTAACCTTATAAGCTCCTATTGAGGAGTTTTCATTGGGTTATGCTTTGTCTACTAACCTGCAGGAGACCATAAGAGACTTGTCTTCCCTCCCTATTAATTCACATGCATGTACCCCTATGGAACTAACCATTCCGAGCAAGAACCTGTCATGCATGCACCTTTTGCTGAGCTAAAGCCACTTCCTGAGCATTTGAAGTATGCCTTCATGGGGGAAGGTGACACCTTGCCTGTCATCATCTCTAAAAAGCTTACTAAAGAACAAGAAGATAGGTTGGTGGCGGTGCTCAAAGAACATAAGACCGCTTTGGGATGGACCATAGCGGATATCAAGGGAATCAGCTCAGCTACTTGCATGCACATAATCTTGTTAGAAGAGGGAGCCAAACCTTCCAGGCAACCTCAATGGAGACTCAACCCACCTATGATGGATGTAGTGAAGAAGAAGGTGCTGAAACTTCTTCAGGCAGGTATGATCTATCCCATCTCTGATAGTCAATGAGTTAGTCCAACGCAGGTAGTACCAAAGAAGGGAGACATAACAATGGTTGAGAATCAAGAGGGTGAGTTGGTCCCTACCAGAGTCCAATCAGGGCTGGAGAGTTTGTATCGATTATCGCAAGCTGAATGCGGTAACTCGAAAAGATCACTTTCCTTTACCATTTATTAACCAAATGCTTGAACGAATCGCTGGTCGTCCATATTATTGCTTTCTAGATGGATATTCAGGGTACTTTCAGATAGCCATCTCACCAGAGGATCAAGAAAAGACGACATTCACTTGTCCATTTGGAACTTTTGCATATCGCAGGATGCCTTTTGGCTTGTGCAACGCTCCTGGGACATTCCAACGATGTATGGTGAGTTTTTTTTTTTTTGAATATATACAACAATTCATTGAGGTTTTTATGGATTACTTTACAGTACATGGTGATAGTTTTGATACTTGCTTAAACCATTTGGCACTTGTGCTTAGAAGTTGTGTTGACACTAACTTAGTGCTCAATTCAGAAAAATGTCACTTTATGGTTGTGGAAGGCATTGTTTTAGGTCACATTGTCTCCCGTAAAGGGATTGAGGTTGATAAGGCAAAGGTTGACATCATTCAATCCTTGCCTTATCCTACTAACGTGCGTGAAGTGCGCTCCTTTTTAGGCCATGCAGGATTCTACCGCATGCTCATTAAGGATTTCTCAAAGATCACCTCACCCTTGTGCGAGCTGCTGAAGAAGGAGGTCACATTTGCTTTTGATGAGAAGTGCAGAACGACGTTTGATGAGTTGAAGAATTGTTTTACTAGTGCACCAATTATACAAGCGCCAAATTGGTCCCAGCCGTTCGAATTGATGTGTGACGCTAGTGACTATGTTGTAGGAGCCGTGCTTGGACAAAAAGAAGGGAAGAGCTTTCATGTCATATACTATGCATCTATGACCCTGAATGGAGCCCAAAGAAATTACTCAACCACAGAGAAGATACTTCTTGCTATAGTTTTTGCACTTGAGAAATTTAGATCTTATTTGCTTGGTACAAAAGTTATTGTGTATACTGACCATGCAGCGCTTCGTTACCTTTTGACGAATAAAGAGGCCAAGCCAAGACTGATTAGATGGATCTTGCTTTTAAGCGAGTTTAACATCGAAATCAGGGACAAAAAAAATGATGAGAACCTAGTTGCTGATCAAAAAAGTCGTATAGTGCAGGGGAAGAATAGACAAGAAGACATCTTGGGGAGCTTTCTTGACGAATAAATTTTCGAGGTCTTCGCAATCGCCAGCCGCCCTGCGACCACCCTAGGCCGCTCCGCGGTCGAGTCCTCGGAGAAGAGTGCCCTCGAGATCGCCGGCCGCCCTGCGGCCTCTACAAAAGCATCAAAAAGATTCTCAAGGTGAGTTCTATCCCACGTCCTTGGTTCGCTAACTTGGTCAAATTTTTAGTGTCGCAAGAGTTTCCACCTAACTTTTCTAAGGCTCAAAAGGACAAGATACGCCATGATGCTCGCTTCTACGTTTGGGATGAACCTTACCTATGGAAGCATTGCACGGATCAAGTGATACGTCGGTGTCTTCCCGATCACGAGGTATAATCTGTCCTTAATTTCTGTCATTCACATGAATGTGGTGGTCACTTTGGACCACAAAAGACAACTAGGAAGGTACTTGATTCATGATTCTTTTGGCCACATATATTTCATGATTTATATGCTTTTTGCAAATCATGTGATCGCTATGAAAGAGTTGGGAATCTTTCTATGAGGAATAAGATGCTACAAACTCGCAAGATATTTTGTGAGATTTTTTATGTTTGGGGCATTGACTTCATGGGACCATTCCCTAACTCCTTTGGAAACTTATATATTTTGCTTGCGGTGGACTACGTCTCCAAGTGGGTGGAGGCAAAGGCCACTAGGACTGACGATTCAAAAGTAGTTGCAGGTTTCCTCAAGGAGCTATTCTCTAGATTTGGAGTCCCGAAAGCACTGATAAGTGATAAAGGGACACATTTTTGCAACAAGATTGTGAGTGCGTTCTTAAAGAAATATCATGTGACTCAGAGGGTGTCTACTGCATACCACCCCCAGACTAATGGGCAAGCTGAGGTGTCTAATCGGGAGATTAAGACTATCTTGGAGAAGATTGTTGCCCCAAATAGGAAGGATTGGAGTGTAAGACTTGATCATGCTCTATGGGCTTATCGAACGGCTTACAAGACTCTCATTTGGATGTCTCCGTTTCGATTAGTCTATGGAAAGGCTTGCCATCTTCCACTTGAGCTTGAACATAAAGCATATTGGGCGGTGAAGCAATGCAACATGCAGATTGATGAAGTTAGGGAGTTAAAAAAACTATAGCTGTAGGAGTTGAAAGAATTGAGATTGGATGCCTATGATAACTCCGTCACCTATAAGGAGAAGACAAATGAATGGCACGACAAACATATCTTGAGAAAGGACATCAAAGTTGGGGACAAGGTCCTTCTATTCCAATCGTGCCTGCAACTCTTCTCAAGTAAGCTTCGCTCTAGATAGAGATGGCCATATGTGATTACTAATATCTTTTCTCATGGTGCAGTAGAGCTACTCAATGAGAGGAATTGAGACATCTTCAAGGTAAATGGTCATAAAGTGAAACCCTATTATGAAAGCTTTGTCAAACATGGCGGTGATGTGGCGGCGGCGGCGGGTAAGATGGGAACTATGAATAGGAAAATCGATAGAACTCCTCCTATCTCAGCCAAATCTGATCATGCATCCGTTGAGTCTCTACTTGACCCTCATAGACATCCGCCAGGTGAGAAGTCAGCCCACGAACATTCCGACGGATGTCTCCAACGTCCACATACAACTGCTTCTCGTGATCTCACATAGCATCCTGGCGGCGAGACATCATCTGTTGATGCTCCCACATGGTATCCTGGCATAGACACATGTCTGTTATCTACTGTTGTAGCGCATAGTAGTCTGGACCAGGACCTCCTCCAACTGTGCCAGAAGATCCAACGCCACTACCTCCTACATCTGCTTGAACCCCATGATCATCACCCTCATCCTCCTGCTCAGTATCGAGAGCACCCCATCAACATCCTCATCATCCTCATCCTCCTCCATCTCATCGCCCATAAAGAAATCAATTGTAGTAGGACCAAAAGGAAGTGGTCGGGGCAGTCGCAAATGAATCCTCCCAAGATGGCCTATCCTCCAGACCCACATCGGCGATTTCCCCTCCAAGTGGCCATCCTTTCCCAGCTGGGCTTCATCATACAGAAACGACCCATGCAAAACAGCAGGGACATCACGCAGATCGATACACTCTCGTGCTATGAGAGTGATAAGACCCCCAAAGCTAATCGTCGCCTCCTTGCGCTTGCCAAGGATGTCTTTGCAGTGAAACAAGAACATATCCACCCAACCTGGAATAACTAGGCTCTCCAGCGCCAAACACCACAAAAAGGACATACCCCTAAGTGAGATCCTGTTGACCTCAGCCTGGGCAAAAAATGTGTTCGCTAGAACCTTGTGGATCAGCCGTGGTGCAGGGTGACGAATACTCGAGTTGTACTGGCCCTTCTTGGCCTCCAAAGGCACCCTAGTAGACGCAATCCAAAAAGCCATAGGACCCTCCCCCTTTAGGCACATCCATCCATCCAGCAGTAGGTGCAGCAATAACCCCAAAAATTTGCCCCACTCGCTCCTTCGTCATCGTGAAATCCCGCCCAAGCAATCGAAACTCAATAGAAGTCGACCTCACACTCAAAGTCGCTAGAAATTCCTTACATCAGCTCGAATATGTAGGAGCATTCTTCCCTAAAAAATTTCCTAATCCCCCATGCTCCAACAACTGCCTAGTACACGCATCCATCTCTAACAATCGAAGTGTAGGCTCATGAAAAAAATTAGTTACAAAGCAATTATGAGTATTTAGAGCACTCCACTTCTCCTTCTGACTTCAACCCTTCCATGGGGTCTAGACATTGCTAATTTCAACTAAAAAAATCACCCAACAATAACGAAATTGAAGAAAACTCACGGATTTTGAGGTTCTACAGTGGTCGTGGGGCAGTCGAGAGTGGTGATTTGGCGGTCGGCGATTGACTTGGTCGCGGGGCGGCTGAGCTGGCGCCCGCGGATGAGCTGGCGATGGGGCGGCTTGAAAACAGCCGGATTCTTCCACTCTGTGTCAGGATCGACCTTTCGACGTCGTGTCCGACTTCCTCCCGTGGTGTATTTGAAGAACTTCCAGAAGTTTGTAGGGATAGAGGCGATTTTTCGTGTAGATCTTTATGGGCTATGAGAATGAGGTGTTATTGTGAAGAACAAAAAAAGGGAATAATGGGATTTTTTTTGGAAAAAGGGGTGATTTTGGTGAAGGTTGAAGCCTTGGAAGGTCGGCTTCAATGGAGGTTTTGGAAAGAGGATGGAGAAGGTGATGAAGAAGAAGACAAGAGGAAAGGTTTTGCTGTGGGGGCAGTTGATAGAGATAGGGAAAGAGAAAAGGAGTGGATAGGGTTAAAGTGGTGTAGCAAGGGGGGCCCACACGGGCCCTTAAAAAATTTCCCATCCGTCATGGGCCGCTGGGCGGCTAGGGCGGGTGACGGGGCGGTCGTCGAATCTCGAAGAGATTTCACTCTCCGTCTTAGCCGCGGGGCAGGCAAGGTAGGCGATGGGGCGACCGGCGAATCTCGAAGAGATTTCGCTCTCCGTCTTAGCCGTGGGGCGGTCAAGGTGGGCGACGGGGCGGCCCACTGCTCCTTTGTCCCTTTCCTACGTTCTTTCTCCCTGCAGCGTTAGCTCTCCGAACAAAACCAAAACTAAACTAAAAAAATAGCAAAAATAAAATAGAATCTAAACTACTTACCTTGGGTTGCCTCCCAAGCAGCGCCTTTGGTTAACGTCGTTGGCTCGACGTTATGACTCTCTAGTGATCTTCAACACTTTGTTTAGTGAGAACCAATTAGTTTTTTCTGTTCTTTTCCCTTTTCCTTTTATTTTGATGTTTTTGTTCTCTTTCTTGTCATTGAGGACAATGTCAGAATTAAGTGTGGGGGAGAAGACTTGCATGTGATGTTTGTATTTTGTTTTTAAGTCTGCACTGCATTATGACTATAGATTGCATCTTTGTTTTTAGTCTTTAGATGCATGTTAGTTTCTATTATATTAAAAGAAAAACAAAAAACAAAAAAAGTTATTTGTTTCTTGCATTGTTAGGATTAGGTCTTATTTCCATATATGGATACCGTTTGTCCTCTGTTCTATCTATTGAGATTTATGCCCCATGATGTGCTTGGATTGTTGAAACCTTCGATATATATATTTTCTATACTATTTGGTGAACATGATTGATTAATGATTGAGCACATAAGATCTTTGAATTTTGGGTGATCTTGAAGTTCTAGACATGCCCCGATGAGCTTATTTTGGCCTATTCAGGAGAATTTTTTTTTTCCCATTTAGCCAAAAAAACCAATTTTTTTTTGCAAAATAGCCAAAATGTGAAACTATTTTGGGATTTAGCCAAAGTAGAGTAAAGTCGTTGTTTGAAATAGCGACTTTACCCCAGATTTAATTAAAAAAAAAATACAAAGTCGATGTTTTAGGGTCGTTGTTTGAAACAACGACTTTACCCCAGATTTAAAAAAAAATTAAAATAACAAAGTCGCTGTTTTAAACAACGACTTTGTATTTTTTTTAAAAAAATCATTTAAATGTTAAAAATGATGAAAAATGTAAAAACAAATATACGGGAGAGTCGTTGTTACAAACAACGACTCTCCTTTTTTTTATTTAAAAAGAAAGGTCGGCAACATTAGGCAGGGGGAGAGTATGAATAGATAGGAGAGAGCCTTTTTTTTATTTTAAATAAAAGTGTGACAACGTTGGAAACAGGGAGGGGGAGAGAATAGATAGGGGGAGAGAGGGGGAGTGTTTGAGAGGGGTTGGGCTCATGTGCATTAGATGCTATGAGAGAGAGGAGGGACCAATGAGTCAGCTTTTTTTTTTAAACAAAGCGACTCTCCTGTATATATATATTTTTTTACGTATTTTACCCTTATTAATATTTAAATGATATTTTTATAAAAAAAAAAATACAAAGTCGCTGTTTGAAACAACGACTTTGTTATTTTAATATTTTTTTAAAATCTGGAGTAAAGTCGTTGTTTCAAACAACGACTTCACTCTATTTTGGCTAAATCCCTAAATAGTTTTAGATTTTGGCTATTTCGCAAATTATTTTGGTTTTTTTGGCTAAATTGAAAAAAAAATTCGTGTTTGAGTGTACTCTCTTCAATTGCTTCCTTTCTGGCTTGCATTTAGATATCTTTTTCAAGGCTGCATATTATGATTTCTACACATGACTTAAACAAGATTGAGGCACCTTTATTAGGCCTATTTGACTCTATTCCACCTTACATATTATCCTCTGCTTGAAGCAAATTTGAGCCTAATTTCCTATTCTTTTGTAGCTCCACAAGATTTTCCATAGCCAATTATAGTCTGACCCCATCCGGGAATTAGGAATGGTTGGTAAATATTTATATTGTAGATGATGGTTTTTAGTGGTGGATTGTATGTTTGAGGTATCCTTATGAGATGTTTTATTCTTACTAGTACATTCATTACTTGGAACCTAAGGAGGATAAAATTCACTTATGGGTAAAAGTCAAGGAAAATCATTTGATTTAGCATGAAAAAAGAAGAGAAAAAGAAGAAGAGAGAAACAAAGAAAAAAAAGAATAAAGGAATGAGTTGAGTATGGTTTGTAAAGTTATATGCTTGATGAGTAGAGATATGGTATGAGTTGATGAGTAGTGGTGTGTGATTTGGTTGCTTCCTTAGTTTCCGGATTATGAGCACCACATGGCCTAAATTGTTCCATACCTTATATTTTCTACCTTGGCCCCATTACAACCCAATTGAAAAACCTCATGATTTTTGTTGTGTGTAGAGTCAAGGTTTCGCCTACAATTTGGATCTTTGATTGTTGAATTGTGAGTTTCTTAATCTAGTTCTTATTCCTATTCGAATGTTTTGACTTCTTTGCGTTTAATTCCTTGAATGTGTTTTATTCTCTTTGGCCTGATCATCTAGTTAGAGTAGATTCATTCAATTGCTAGGGTTTTGCAGATTTCTCGTAACAAACCTTAACCCAAGTGGCAATCATATCCCTTTAGGACTCGTAGGACTAATTGAATGTGTAGGAAGTTGAATATATGTTGAATATTGACCCGTAGTTTGATATTATATGTACCTTGGTTAATTCATATTCTTAATTCTATCTCTAGGTTGAATCTTAACCGTGTTAGGGTTATTTAGAGATAAGGGTTGCTAGGACTCGTAGGACTAGTAATTTACCTAAGATCTGGACAAGGACATTGATAGGAAAAGACAAGAACTAGATGTTGAAACAAGGATCAAATTCAGCAATCGAAGTGATAAATTGTAGGTGAACCTAATTCTCTCTACTGCATTCTAAACCCAAGTTACTTTGTTTGCATCGTTTCCGCTTTGATAAAAGGCAGATCTTTTTCTCACCAAAACCCCCCATATTCTCACATAGCGATTAGACTTGCACTTGAATTGATAGATTTATCTGTGGATCGACCTCTTTCTTACCAACTATACTAGTTGTGAGTTTGAGTATTCTTTGGCAGGAACAACGACATGTTTTCCTCTTTTCACCTACTATCTCCATTATCATTAAAAGTCGACGTTGACATGTTTGTTACCGACATTGACATCAGATGTATGTTAACATATCCCTTTCAAGAGGCACTAGAAGATGCCCGAAGCGAAGTTGGCATGTTCGAATTTAGCGTTGAAATCACCTTCAAATTTTGTATCAAATGTAGCATTGAAATTGCCTTCGAAATTGCCCTGTAAATAGTCACGAAGCTTAAAACACATCAAGCTATATCGGCTCTAGAAGTCGGTATCGGTCACTCCTTTGCCGAATCGAAATCTAGTACATGCACCATGCATTTGGCTACACGAGATCGTATCAAGTTGGAGTAAAAATAATAGAATAGGAAGCACAATAAAAATTGTGCAAAAAGAGATCTATACCGACGTTTTGGATGCTAAAATGGAGGGTAAAACGATTGAGATAATTGGAGCAAGTTTAGTGAGAAACAAGAATCTTTTTCCTTAACAAGATGAGTTTGAATCCCGAAGTTGAATATTGGGAATAAGCACGTTTACTTTTGCTATTGGCCTACAGGATAACAAGTAACTCTATGAAATCGCTCACTCCGGATACCCCTCACCCTTGGTCCGATGAAGATTGTGAGACGAAATATATCATGGTGACTTCGCCGGTAATAAGAATTTGAGACCGATACTCACTAGCTATATATGTATAAGGAGCCCCTCATTTGAGAGGTTGTTTCCACACCGCTGCCGGTGGCTGCCGGTGAAAATCGGTCATTCATCCTTACTCCGTGACCGGGTAAGCTAAGTACGTGCAGGCGGTGGATTAACCCACTGATTTGGGGTGGTAGGGATTAACCCATCAGGAATTGACAACTAGTCAGATCCAAATCTGATCACTAATCCCAAAAAATAAAAATAAAAATAAAAACCCATTTACAAGCGTTCATTCCAGAATCGGCCTCTTCCATCTGATCAGCTTTGAATTGGGTTGACTAGACAGTCTTGGCTTGGACGCATTGAAGATTAGGGGCACCGCCAACTCCAACGATGGATTGCAGTTGCAAGCTCTTCAATCCGGCTTCCCCGGATCGTCTCTTCCACAGATTCTCCCTCACACTCCCCTGCTGCATCTGCGATGGAGGCGGCCTCACTACTGGCAATGGGGGATCCAGATCGGAGAGGTTAATCGGCTTCACCAGCTCAACCACGCTGACATTCCGACTATCGCCTTGGCAGTTGGATCTCACGTAGTTTCTCCGGCTTTTCGGGTCTTTGGGGATGGGATTGGACCTGGTGGGAAGGCTTTTTGTGGAGAAGAACCTCTTGAGCTTATGGGATTTGTTATCAGTGACGGTGGGGTTATCGGAGGCGGAGGAGGAAGCTCGGCGGTGGCGGTGGGAGATCTTCACATCCTTGAGGGAGGATCTGGAGCAGAGCATTATGGGCAAGAACATACTCCTTTGTTGTTGGAAATGGGCGTTGCCTGCCGCCGTTGGGCATTTGTATCTGCTGCTCATCTTCAATCTCGATTTGGATCTCAATCTAGATCTCTACCAATACCAAATTAACCACTCAAGATTTGGTTTTGGATTCTGAATTACATACATACAATACAACAAACAAGGTGGAGTTTGACATACAAATAGATGCTATGTTGTGGACCACTGAGTTGGGTTGTCTCTACAAATCAGAGGAGGGGGAGACATGTTACTAACTACGGAGTATGTTGTAGAGACAAAGATCGAGAGGCTCTTAATTAGTGTAAATTGTGAAATAGGCCGGAAGGAACTTTTAGAGTAAAATATTTTGCAAACCAAAATATATAATATAATGCTCCAATTATCGACTTCACTTTACATTGGAGAGAGAATCCTCTTACAAATACGTACATCGCCATATATTTGTCTACAGTCTACATGACTACTACATAACATGATAAACGTTGCCACGTATTGATCGAGAATAAGTTAATAATTATCATTGCTCAACCTCGACACCACTGTATTAATTAATGGTACACTATATACTACTACTACTAGCTAGTGGTTTGACCGGTGCTTTAATACGGCAATATTACTTTATTTTTATATAAAAGCTAAATAACGAAAGGACACTATTGAATGGTTATCCAATAGTGTCTTTTTTTTTATTATTAAATCCAGTAGGGTGTAACTATATCCAAATCATTATTTGTATAAAAGATCAATGTATTGCGAAACTTATTTTACGACATCTTGCTGAATTAATTACTTGTAAAGTACACCAAATACGCCTTTCTAGAGATGATGTGGAAGTCGAAAAGACTTCGCAACACGTTGTGAACTTTATTGTGCAACAAGTTATGAAGTTACCAGGTCTTCTTCCTCATGTGCTCCATTAGAGTTTACGTATGACAAACACAAGGAGACGGCGAGAGGACGGTGCTTCGATCCAAATCGGAGAGAGAGAGAGGAAGAGATCGATCCAGTTCAACGATGGAGAAGGAGAATAAAACAGTTTCGGTAGTGATGGTGTAGGAGGAAGTCCAAGTGGCTTATGTGGAGGTGAAATTCGGGGTTATAACGATGGTGACGAAGGAAAAGGCAATTGTGGTAGCTCATGGTCATGAGGTGGATAGAGATCGGAATTAGCTAGACAACCCCTGATTTTCCCTCCCCTATCCCCCCAAAAAATATAATAATTTTTTAAAAAAAGAAAATTACTCCTTCCGTTTCAAAATAAATGTCGTTTGTCCTTATGTGCACGTTTTTTAAAGAGATAAAAATATTATAAAATATTATTTTTTTAATCAATTTTTTTATTAATTTCATACTTGTTAGTTATAAGTATGAATTTATAAAAACAAATTCGTTAAAAAAATAATATTTTATAGAGTTTTTACCTCATTAAGATGCGTGTCGAAAAGTCAAGTGACTTTTATTATGGAACAGAGGGAGTAATAAAGAGTAGAATTTTTTAGAGAAGAGATAGGAAAATATAAAAGCCGGAAAGTTGGAGCAAAAGTCGACTCTGACCTTGCTGCCTCGGGTTTTGTCATCCATGACTGCCTTGGTAGGGTTCTAGCTTGTGGTGCTCAAGGTCATGGCAAGGCCTCATTCTTACAGGCCGAGGGCTTCGGTCTCCATGCCGGTCTTCGTGAAGCCATTAGGATGGGTTGCTCGCACTTGGAAGTGGAGGGTGACTCTTTGTCGATTATCAACTCTTGCAAAGGAATCTGGAAGGTTCCATGAGAGATCGAAATGTTGGTTTCGGACGCCCTTGGATTATGCAGGTCCTTCGCCGATATCCGATTTTCTCACATTTACAGGGAAGGAAACAGTGTGGCTGATAGGATGGCTCACATCGGACTTTCATCTAGACTTTCCGTTTCGTCCGCTCCTATTGAGATCGACTCTCTCGTCCGTCAGGACGTCCTTGGACGTTGGTTCTACCGAGGTTGACCAAGCTCAAATATTTACCTTGTATAAAAAAAAAAAAAAAAAAGCCGGAAAGGGATGGGGACAATAAATTCTCACCATAGCCATCGGGCCTAAAAATCTATAGGCTCAGTTTTGATAATCGTGGTTGACTAAGGTAGTTTAATTTCCCATTAAGCTAAAAGAGTTACCAACTTTAACTTGATTCATTGATTTCAAATGAGATTCTCATACTTTTTTTTATTGAAAGGCAAACACTTATACCATTATAATATAGAGGGATTCGAACTCGTAACCTTGGTCATTACATGTCATCTTTCTCATACTTTTCTTAAAAATTTAACAATTCTAATATTCCAGTGCTTTTAAATCTTAACTGCCGTCATATATTTAAACTATTTTTCACAATATTTATTGATTAAAATTTGTCGTTTTAGTAAGTAAATTTTGTTTAAAAAATATCATTTTAGCTATTTTGTCATCTACTTTACGAAATTGCCTTTATAATAATTAGATAATTGTTAGTTGTAGATTTCTAAAATGATACTCCCTTCGTCCAAGAATACATGACATTTTAGGCCTTAAAATTTTGTCGGAAATACATGGGCTTTTAGATGTATAAGTAATTATTACCTCTAAAATTACTACATTTTTTTACTTGTTAAAATTAAGAAAACTCTTGGAAAAATTAAAGAAAACTCTTCAACTTCCAACTTCTAATTGTATGGACAGTGTGTTATTTCAAATTTTGGCTCCAAGTTATTTTTTTCACCGTACCCATGAGCCAAAGAACAAATTTAACTCTAAAATTTACCCCATAATTTACCTTAGTATGGATAACCAAATGCATGTTTTAACTTTCAACATTTAATAATAATGATGAGATTTTAAGATGCAAAATAGGCTCCTTAATTAGCGTGCATGAGCCTAAAAGGTCATGTATTCTTGGACGGAGTATAATCAAAGTAATCAAATATCTTTCTATGAGGTACGTGGAAATGAAACATCGGAATTCCATGCAGAAGAATCCAGATTTTCTACCCAAACTCATGTCCCATAAAATTCTTTTGTTTTTAAATGTATATTAAAAGAATTTAGAAATATAATTAGCTTATGCAAAGTGATTATAATATGAAGATATTTGGCTAAATGTCCATTTTGCCAACCTCTTTTTGCAAAATGTCCACTTAAAATTAGTTTTTGGTAAATGTCCAATTTTTTTTTGAAAACCCCAATTTACCCCTGTTATTAATTAACACGCTTATCTGATCGTCCCTCCTCCCCTTCTCTGTTCCTCCCAACGCCTCCAGATCTGAGAACCGAATCTTCCTCCTCCTGCTCCCAACTCCCGTGCAGCCCCCATGGCTTCACCGATCACGACACCGTTGCTCTAATCGGCGCTCACACCATCGGATTCTCCCACAACAAGGAGTACACCCCCGAGATCTACAACTACAGCTGCTCCCCGCCCTCAGATCCATCACTTAATCATTGGTGGCGGCGAATCGAGCGTTGCTAGGAGGTCGAAGCTCCAACCGCCTCTTGTTGCCGTTGATTTGAGCAATTTTAATTAAACGTATACACAGTCTGTGATTGTTAGCTTGCTCTTCCTCTCCTCTAAGAATGGATTTTTAACTCGGAGGAGTCGGCAGACCTGGGCGAAATTGATTAGGGACTGAATTCGTGATTATATGCTTGTCGAGAGAGATGATTTCTCATTGGGGACGACGTCTTACTGGTCTAGTAATTTCATGGGGACTGAATTAGGGACTGAATTAAGCTTGTTCATGGGGCCATGGGGGTTTGTACTTGTGAAAGTCATAATTCATTTTAATTATTCTGATCTTAGGTTTGAATAAATTTATCTTCTGACTGCCATCTCTTTGATGACACGTTTGACACCGTTAATTTATAGTCTAGAATTCGTTGTCCTAGGATTTTTCTTTTGATGACAGCAGTGTTTACTTTTATTTATTTATTGTTGTGACAGTACTAATTACCTTTTCCCTTGTCCTAGAATTTTTCTTTTGGTGAAAATAGTTGTTACTTTTTTTTTATTGTGATGACACTACTAATAACACTTTGTTTACCTTTGGTGGCAGCAGTGGTGCATGACACTATTTTTCTTTGATTACACGACTAATAACGTCACTTGACCATTCTTTCCCTTGATAGACTTGTGGTGACACCACTTTGAACATTTGTGGTGACACTATTTTTCTTTGATGACACGACTAATAACACTTGACCATTCTTTCCCTTGATACACTTGTGGTGACACCACTTTGAACATTTGTGGTGACACTATTTTTCTTTGATGACACGACTAATAACACTTGACCATTCTTTCCCTTGATACACATGTGGTGACACTATTTTTCTTTGATGACACGACTAATAACACTTGACCATTCTTTCCCTTGATATACTTGTGGTGACACCACATTGAACATTTGTGGTGACACTATTTTTCTTTGATGACACGACTAATAACACTTTGAACATTTGTGGTGACACTATTTTTCTTTGATGACACAACTAATAACACTTGGCCATTATTTTCATTGATACACTTGTGGTGACACCACTTTGAACATTTGTAGTGACACTATTTTTCTTTGATGACACGACTAATAACATACACTTGTGGTGACACCACTTTGAACATTTATGGTGACATTATTTTTCTTTGATGACACGACTAATAACACTTTGAACATTTGTGGTGACACTATTTTTCTTTGATGACACGACTAATAACACTTGACCATTCTTTCCCTTAATACACTTGTGGTGACACAACTTTGAACATTTGTGGTGACACTATTTTTCTTTGATGACACGACTAATAAAACTTTGAACATTTGTGGTGACAATATTTTTCGTTGATGACACGACTAATAACACTTTGAACATTTGTGGTGACACTATTTTTCATTGATTACACAACTAATAATACTTCACCATTCTTTTCCTTGCTACACTGGTGGTGACACCACTTTGTACACTTGTGGTGACACTGTTTTTATGGTGGTAACTTCTTTGGATGACTTTGTTTTAACAATTTGTGTTAATGGTGTCACCACCCGTGCTTCCATTTATATTTTAAGTGTTCCCACCAATGGGTTTACACTGTGGCCTTTTAACTAATGGGCTGAACTAGAGACAAAAACCAACAGTGGCCTCATCCCTTGTTCTTTCATTTCATTTGCAAGTCTGCAACTCATATGTACACATATTTATGACAGTAAAAAAATACAAGTATGGCTGAACACACCTTTTTCCTCTTCTTTTTTCCTATGACAGTACTCTAAGGCGAATAAATAAAATACATATACACATTCCGAACACCATTTTGCCGAATAAAATATGGGTGAAGCAAAGGACTCAATCCTCAACTCACAGTGAATTCAAAAAGAACCCGATAGTGTGTTTAGTGGAATATATTGATTTTCCATGGGTGCCTCTTCTGCTGAAAGACATCAATTTCCTAAGTGACACAGTCCAAAAGCCACCCACTCAAAAGGCTAGGTGCAAACAACACAATAGCCGTCCAACATTGTCTCTTCTGGATTGGATTCAACATTCGTCAAAGGAACGAAATCGGACGGATCTATGGATTGGAGATGGACAACAACAACATAAATCGATCGATTGGAAGCCGGAAACCCCTAGGTTTCAGGGGAAAAAACCAAAATCGAGGGAAATTTGATCGGTAGCAGGTGGCGATATCCATTGCACGGGCACGGATCGATAAATTCGGCAATTGAACGAGCGAAAACTAACCTAATGCGGGATTGTGAAAGAGAGAGAGAATGCGAGGCAGTAACTGGATTTTGATCGGAGGAGGAAGAATAAGAAGAGAAGAAAAGGGGCAGGGGCAAAAACGTGAATTTAGGATATTTTGCAAAAGCTATTATGAAAATGGACATTTTGCAAAACAGCCCCCATTTTTTGGACAGTTACCAAAAAAATCCTTATAATATATTTAAAAGAATTGCAAAAAATCACTTCAAAATATTATATAGTAAAATAATATATTTTTTATAACTTCTAAAAATCTTTCTATATTATAATTTCTATAAGTTAAATTTTTTTAAAATATGTTATAATAATAATAATGTAGAAAATAAATATATTTTATGAAAATTTTTAATATTAATTTTAATGTATATTAATTTGTTGTATAGGGAGCTAGTTAGAATGGATTTTGGGGACCAATATTATAAATGTAAAATAATATACTTCATATATGCACGTTTTTTAGAATAATAACAACTATATAAAATATCAACCTTTTTTTTTATTAATTTTTTTTATTAATAAGTATGAAATTATAAAAAAATTAATAAAAAAGTTAATATTTTTATTTATATATTTTTTAGCTCCTAAAAAAAGTTTATGAATATAAAATGATATATTATATATAGTACATGTAGGGATAATAATTTCATTCCCACCCAATCCATAAAAGCTCATTAAAACCCAAAAAAAGTTCGGTGAGAAGTGAATGGTGGAGTAGTTTCGATCTATATATAGCATAAAGTAATTAATTTATTTTCTAACCCTAAAAGAATCTCTTTTGAAGCTAGCTCCATTTTCCATTAATCTTCTCAAGTTTTAAGCTATAAGCTGTCTTCAATCATCTAAAAACCATATATTACGTTTCAACTTCAAGGCAAGTTCTTTCTATTCTAGTATGATATATAGTTATAGTGTCAAAATGAATGTTATATATTTAAGATTGATATTTGTAATGATGATTTCTTTTTATTTTAGCTGAATATTTTGTAGTACTTTCTCTTAGGATAAGGCAAAAAGGAAATAAAATGAATAAGTTAAGAATTATGATGGTAATCAGTTGGATGAAGCGATAATCCATTCGTGGTGGATCGGGTGAAATGGTGGCCTAAATCGATCAAAAAATATATATATATAGTGCCGGCCGGACATCTCTACAGTTAGCTGAGATTAAAGGATGACGACCTTGACTATTGAGCTAGATAGATAGCTAGCATGAAGACATGCAGACATGTGGGCATGCCTGAAATATATTATCAAAGGGACCACTTTGAGTTGGATATTGGATTTTTCCACTGTTTTGGCATATGGCCATCGGTTTATATAACACGTACATTATTTTGGTAGACAAGCAACATGCTATCTATGCCTTCTTTATAATTTCAGATTCCCGGCCCTATCATCTTGTATTTTCATCGGAACGTCCTGCACCTTGTTAGAATTTATATATGAAACTTGTTGAGAGGTTTGGAATGAGAGTGTCCCTCCCACGTTGATTATAAAAGAGTAAAAATGATGGGTTATAGGAAAGGGTGAAACTCTACACAACAGCTTAAGCTTTTGTGTTAAGTAGGTGGATCCCAACCTTATAATCGTAAAATAATAATAATAAATCAATATAACCCGACACATGTTTGCCCCCGTTAACGGCCCATCGAATATTTCACAAAACTCACCATAATTTGTAACCCATCTATTAGCACACGTACTTGTTTCCACGTGATTTTGGCAACAAATGGTTGTACGTTTCTCGATCTCCCTAAGACACTAAAGCTTAATTAGGTTAATACTTGCTAAAGGGTTGTGACTGAGGGTCTTGTGTACGGGGTGCACATGTAGCGGATCGGTTTAAGGAGCGGAAAATTGAATCCTAGTTTTTTTTTTCCGAAAAAATTAACAATATTATAAATATGTAACTAGTAACTAGAATAAAAACACAAATTGTGCATATATACTTTATTTCACGGTTTTTAAATATTTTAATATAACATACTAATTTGAAGTTTTCAGGTTTAATTATAATATTAAGTTATAAATTTTAACAAACGATAATGACAATACAAGTATATAAGTTTAGTAAACGATATGGAAAATAATTTATATAGGTTCAATCTTGAAATATTTATATAACTTTTTACTCAAGTGTTGGATTTGAGTTTTTAAATCCAACATCATTTATATAGGTTGAATCTTGAAATGTTTATATTTTATATAACTTTTGATTGGCTTTGATTTGCCACCAAACCTTATGAGTGGGTCTTCAAATAAATGACTTAATTTGTTACATTTCTTGAATTTGTAAATAAAGAGCGGTCATGTTCGGGATTCGAACTGGGGACCTTTGGGTACTACCCGCAAGTCCTTTCCAGTGAGCCATTCTAGAATGGTTATTAATGAGGATGATGAAGATGTGCAAATCCGAGAGCATCAGCTAGAGGGCAAGTAGGGAGGGTAGTTTAGTAATTCTCTTTAGAGAAGCTCATTGTATAAGTACCTCCCCGATTGCTGTAAACATTCATTCATTCACAAATTGGAAGTTGGAGTAATTGATTTATCTCTTCCTAACAAACTCACAAAACAAACTACAAGAAACCTCCATTGTTGAGCTTGATCAAGCTTGATTGAGCTCCCAATTCGGTTTCTTTTCATGGTATCAGAGCTGCATGGACAAGATCCGACGACGCGTAGCTGATTCGATTGTTTGAAGATGGATACGAGACCTCCAGTTCATGGTGACCTCGGCAACAACAGCAACATGAATGATCCTTTGTGTTTGTCGAATTCTGATCATCGATCCCGGTGCTCAACTCGTTGCCAGCGCTTTCAATGGATCCAATTTTCTGATTTGGAGCCGAGGAGTTCAAATGGCTCTTGGTGCCAAATTTAACATTGGATTCATTGATGGCACTTCGAAGGAAGAAGACGTTGCTCCAGCAAATCTGCAACGATGGAAGCGCTGCGACTACATGGTCTGATGCTGGATCATCAATTCGATGGTTGGTTGCAGAGGGGTTCATGTGTGCAGAATCGGCGATTGAACTATGGTTGGAGATAATTGAAAGGTATACGCAGTCAAATGACCCTTTGTCGTATCAATTAAGGAAGAAATTGTGTACTACAACTCAGGGAGGATTGACTGTTACTAATTACTACGACAAGATTAAGAAATTGTGGAATGAGATCCAGAGTTTGGAAGGAGTTCCGAAGTGCACCGGTGGAGCTTTCAATAGGTGTTCATGTGACATGAAAAATAAGTTGAATGAGATTGAGAGTCACAACAAATTGCTCCAGTTTTTGATGGGGTTAAATGACAGTTATGAGAGTGCAAGAAGTCATATTCTTGCTACTGAGCCATTACCAACGGTTGGCAAGACATATTACCTGATTCAGCAGGTAGCCATTGGTGTTGAAGGAGATGGAAAACACCAAATTTCTGATGCTAGTGCCTTGTCAGTCAATAGGTATTCTACTTCTTGTGAGAAGAAATTCTCCAAGAAAGAGAAAGTGGATAAGTCCAATTTGAAGTGTAGACATTGCATCATGAAAGGTCATACTATGGAAGGTTGCTTCAAGATAATAGGGAATACAAATTGGTTGAAGAACCCTAAACCAAAGACTGAGACAAGGACTATTGCTACTGTTGCAGGGATGGTTGAGTCTCCATTAGCTGATGAGGATGATGCAGACAAGCAGTTTGATGTTTCATTTGTGAATGCAGTTTGCAAGGAAGTCCTAAAAGCTATGAAAGGAAAAGAGGTTATGGCATCCACGAGCTTTGCAGGTACCATACTTGCTTTGAATTTCTCCAAGCTCAATTTTGAGAATTCAAATATGTGGATCATAGACTCTGGGGTTACAGATCACATGACTTGCAATAGGAATTTCTTAAAGAATAGAAAAGAGGTCATTATCTCGGCCTATCAGTGTGTGTTTGCCTGATGGTTACATTAGACGTGTATCTGAGATTGGAGACATCAGTTTAGCTTATGGTCTGGTGCTACATGATGTGTTTTACATACCAGAATTCAAAATTAATCTGTTGTCAGTTGGGAAAGTAGTTGATGATACATAATTTGATGTGGTTTTTAAGAGATCAAAGTGCTTGTTTCAGGACCCTAAGAGTGGAACTGTAATCCTCAGTGCTTCCAGGATTGCCAAGCAACTTTTCAAAGCTCAACTGATTTCTGAAGCCAACACTAAAGTTGAAAGAAAGCACATTGCTGGTGCTATAGTAGATAAGAATTCTAGTATTGTTGATAAGACCTGTGTTTCTAGGAATTTGTTTCATAATAGAATGGGACATATGTCCTTCTCTAAATTGCATCATGTTCATGGATGCAAGTTTTCTGATGAATCAGACAATTTTTGTGAGCCATGTGTGATGGCCAAACATCATTCTTTGCCTTTTGATTTGAGTACTTCTATTGCTACAGAAAAATTTGCCTTGATTCATATTGATTTGTGGGGACCATATAAGGTTCCTTCTATCACTGATGCTTGCTATTTTGTCACAATCTTGGATGATTTTAGCAGGGCAGTTTGGACACATTTGATTTCAGATAAGACTAAGGTGACTGAGGTGATTGTGAGTTTTATTTTGATAGTGGAAACTCAGTTCAAAGTTTAAGTTCAGGTCATCAGGACTGATCATGGAACAGAATTTTTGAAGAGCACTCGGTTTTTCAAAGATAGAGGAATTGTGCATCAGCAGTCAGTGCCTTATGTTCCTCAACAAAATGGACGTGTTGAGAGAATACATAGGCATTTATTGGAGACAACCAGAGCTATTAGGCTTCATGCCTCTCTTCCTATACGTTTTTGGGGTGAATGTGTGTTATCTGCTACACATTTGATCAATTTGTGCTCAAATGGTCAACTCCTTATGAAAGACTGTATGGTAAGTGTCCTAATTACAGTCATTTGAGAGTTGTAGGGTGTCTTTGCTATGTGTTGAAAAGGGGCCCCAAAACTGACAAATTTGCTGCTAAGGCCAAGAAATGTTTATTTCTTGGTTATCCATCTGATCATAAGGCTTATAAGGTGTTTGATTTAGATGACAACATGATTTTGGTGAGCAGAGATGTGTTGTTATGTGAGGATTCATTTCCTTTTGCAGCATCTTCTCCTAACCTGTAAGACTCTTCTTTTTCAACACCTTCTCTCCCTTTGGTCAATCCAGCTGTATCTGATTCCCCTTATCCCATTTTTGACATTGTTTATGACACCTTGTCCTCATCCTCACAGGCCCTACCCACTGATCCCAATATTTCCACTTCAAACACTCAACCTTCTCCTATGTCACATACAAATTCCCATTCTCCACCATCTCCCTCACAACCACCACCACCACCACCACCACCAAGACCAATAAGACAAACACATATCCCTTCCCATCTAAGGGATTTTTATCGTCCCATATTACCTTCATCCATGTCAAGCTCTTTTATGGTATCTTCCTTAGACAACCAATCCTTTTATCCTCCTGACTATGTGGATTCATTAGCCAATGTTCTTTCCCTTCATGAGCCTTCTACCTATCATCAAGCCAAGGATAATCCTCTTTGGATTGAGGCTATGCAGAAAGAAATTCAGGCTCTTGAGTTAAACAGAACTTGGTTGCTCATTGAGTTACCTCTAGGAAAAGTTGCAATTAGTTGTAGATGGGTGTACAAGATTAAATTTAGAGCTGATGGCAGTGTTGAAAGGTACGAAGCTCGATTAGTAGCTAAAGGCTACAATTAGATTAAAGGCAAAGACTTCAAACACACCTTTTCTCCAGTTGCCAAGTTCACCACAATGAGACTATTATTGACATTGGCTACTATGAGAGGATGGTGTGTCCATCAGTTGGACATAAACAACGCTTTCTTACATGGATTTTTGGACGAGGAAGTGTACATGGCTATTCCTCCTGGATATACTCTTACAACTTCTGGTCAAGTGTTGTTGTAGGAGGATGGTCAAGTATGAAAATATAAATAAATATAAAAGCAAACTGACTCCCTGTCTCAGCAAATAAATAAAAGACTTCCTCCCGTTGTAGTAGAAGGCGGTCAGGATTGATCCACGAGGAAGCGTGTCAGCGCCCGCCTTTTCAGTTCCAAAACTCAGCTCGATTTCGACCAGAAGAGTACTCGACCTCGAGTAAAGTACTCGACTTCGACCACTCTGTCGAGTAAAACAAAAAACAGAAACGAACAGGAAACGAAAATAAAGCAAAAATCTTGTCGATCTCGACCAAAACTCCTCGACTTCGACTAACTTTCCTCGACGTCGACCAGCCCTAGTCGATCTCGAGTAAAAATAGAAACTAAAAATCTCACCTTTTCGAATGAAAACGAATGCAAACTCGAAATTAATTCAATAAACTAAAGACTTCCATGATCAGGGTTTCAACACCACAACGAAAATCATGTAAAATAACACATAAAGGCATAAAAGATCATGCTTTTTATCAAATAACTCTCGTTATTAACAAATAGGAAATAGAGGCTTTCGCATAAACCCTAATTGTTACTAAACCCTTTTCACATAATTAATCCAAGTTGCATTAAGATCACATTCGCTTCAATAACACAAACAATGATCACCTTCAACTTTCGCAAAAGAATCATGCTGATAGAAGGCGAATTCGCATAAAAAGATTGTACCTTTATCGCATTACCTTACATGGCTACCGTCGGGCTCACCCTAGCCCTAGAAGTTAGGTGACTACTCGCTACTCATCATGAATAAACTCATCAATAACAAAAAGGAACTAAATTGCATTAATGAAACCAAACAAGACTTACAACCGAATAAAGTCAACTCCGCTCTCGCTTCACAAAACTTCACTCGCCTCCAAATCTCTCTCCCACTCGCTATCTCTCTCTCTCTCTCTCTCTCTCTCTATATATATATATATATATATATATATATATCTTGTGGCTTGTCTTGGATTGATTGAATGATTAAAATCCAGCCCCTAATGCCTTATTTATAGTGTTCCATCTAGCTATTCTAGGAAGGAATAATTATATCTAAATCTAAAACTTTATATCTAATAACATAAAGATAAAATATTATGATAAAGGAAATAATATCTAAAAGGAAACTAAAGCTAATGTAGATAAATCTTCCTTCTCTTAATAGATCTTGATGTAGATAGATAGAATTTCACATCTTTTGGCTTGCAAGTAACTCTATCTTCTCGGCAAACTCGATCCCGGACTCGGACTTCTCGACATGGCTACTCGACGTCGACCAAGTTACTCGACATCGAGTAGGACTTTTCTCTCCTAGGATTGCACTCGAGCTCGACTATCTTCTGAGCTCGTCGACTTGTACTCGACCTCGAGTAAGTCTACTCGACATCGAGTAGAACCTGGCTCCTCGAGTGCTCCTGATCGACTTCGCTGGATTCGACTGGGTTTACTCGATATCGACCAAGCTTAGTCGATATCGTCCAGATTTATCGAGTTGATCTTTCTCGTTCTTTGCTCGATTTGTTCTGGTTCCACTTCTCCTTGACCTGGGACTTTCTGTAGTTGACTTTGAGCTTTCCGTCCTTTCTCTGAATTGCTGTAAAATGCCTCGATTTCTGCGAAATTAAACAAAAACTAGTGTAGACTCCATAATTTGGCAAATAGGTGTAAACTACATAGATTCTGTACTATTCTAGCCCAAATGTATGAAATGCATGCAGAAATCGATATAAAAGTAAGTGTAAAACATGGAAAATTAGGCTCACAACAAACACCCCATACTTAAGCTTGCTTGTCCTCAAGAAATACTTTTAATGGTCATTCAGGGGAAGAAATTACAACTCTCAACATCTTAGATTCATTTCCATATGTCCTTGCAATCAATTACCATCCTCGAAAAGGTACTAATGTCACAAATCCATGCATTTCCAATAAAAAGCAATATCTACTCACAAAAGGAGGGTCATGCAAAACAATTCATATGTGACAAAGCATTAATAATCAAGAGGACTTTAATTTAAGTTCAATAAGGAGTAGATTGGTAAAAGGCTAAAAGTGGGCAATTTTTGGCCATGTGGTGCTAATGATCCGGGGAAATGGAGTACTTTCCAAACTTTCATACCACATTCCTTCTTCCTTTGATTTTTCACCTTTCGCTCATTCGCTCAATGCTATTTTCAATATTATGCTTTTACCTCTCTAACCTCAGCACTGCCTTCTCGCGAGTCGCAAACATGGGTGTCATTAATGGCACCGGATACTTAGTGCTTCAGACTCCTCACATTAGTGTCCCATCCTGCAGAACTATTATGTCCACGCAAGCAGGGTCGATCTACCTTTATCTCCTGAGGTGACCGGATTTTCTTTCACTCATTAAATTTTCCATATATATTTTTTTCAATTTTCCTGCCAAACTCGGTTAATAACAACAACACAAACACCATATAATATCTCCATAATGAAACATCATTCTCAACATAATCCTCGAATAGGAAATAAGGTAAAGAATAACAATATTTAGATCATGTGGAGCAAAGTATGAAATAAGACATAATATGGCTTTTGTGATGCATAAGCATAGGTAAGGATAGAATATAAAAATATGAGTATATATGGAAAATGTAAAGTCCTCCATCCTCTTATCATGCAACATGTCAAAAGCAACATCAAAATTTTCCTCCTTTCATGGTTTTCAAGAAAATAATGCACTTCATTGTGACTTCCCTTTACTAGGCAATTTCATGCTATATCTCTAATGAATCCAATTTTGCATCGTCGAGTTCAATTTAAGCTTCCATGACACTAATCAAAATTTTAATGGGAGTGATTTTTTCAAACTTTGGAAAACATGCATATAAGCATATAAGTTGATAACGAATTCCAAAGTAGCCATGTATAAGCAATTCAAGAAATAAACTTTAAATATGCACACATATGGTCAAATAAAGTCAAATATGCATAAGGTAAGCCCTTACCCCACCCCATACTTAAACATTACAGTGTCCTCACTGTATAAAAACAAGGGTAAAGAAAGAAACTCACTAGACATGTGTGTTGATCATCGGAATCGAGTGCAAATGTTGTTGCAGAGCTGGTCGACATCGAGGAAGGTTGGTCGATTTCGAGGAGGTTGGTCGACTTCGACCAGTACTACTCGAGATCGAGCAAGGTGGAACCCCAAGGTGGTCATCTCCTCGACCACAGGTTCATTTTCCTCGAGATATTTGGTCGACGTCGAGTACGCCTGCAGCTTCTTCGTACCTGTAAAATTTGTTAGACGGAAAATATCCACAATAGAAAAACTTAAAAACAGTGTCCAAAACCAAAAACCAAAAACAACAATGTCCAAAAATCCCAAAAAGGAATTGTCTTATTTACAAGCTCTAGACTTTATAGTCGCTAGGTCGACTTTCTTCGTTAAGATCAAGGTGGCATTTGCAGGGCACATGTAGCTTGGGCTTCAAACAAGACTTCATTATTATCCATCAGCTGTAGTCATCCGGAATGGATCTTGTTCACCGTGAAAGGTCCCATCTTCTTCTTGTTGAATTTGTTGGGAAACCAATGGTCATTTGATTTGGCGACATAAACTTTGTCACCTACTTCATATTCCTTGGGATCATCATTAGAAGCCCTGCATAATCGCACATACCAAGGCAAACCTCTCCCATGTATAGATAAATCATTAATTGAAATAGGAGAAGAGATGTCCGCACCTTGGCTTACCTTCGCAGAATCGGTTTTCGGGACCTCGGGGTCTGGTCGACATCGAGTACAGGTACTCGACGTCGAGGACTTACCTTCGTTGGGTGGGTTGCTGGTCGAGGATGGTGGAATCGAGGAAGGTTGGGACTGGTCGACGTCGACCAATTTACTCGACGTCGAGTTGTGCTCGGCTTTGGGTGGAGTGCTCGATGAAGGTCAAGTCGGTGGAGGGTTCTGAGTCTGGTCGACGTCGACCAAAGTACTCGGCGTCGAGTACATCTGGTCGACTTCGACCCCATACTTGAATCCTGTCAGGGCATCTGAAAAAAAGTTAGTCAACGTCGACTTACCTTGGTCGATGTCGAGCAGGTACTTTTTGTCGTCGTTCAGGATGGCCATGATCTCCTCCACCTGGGCTTCCATATCCCTCTTTTTCAGCTCATCGGGAGTCATATTTCTTACCTTAGGCTCCCCGCAAGTAATGTACCTAGCTGATATAGAATCGACCTCTTCCATGGGATCTGTATGCCTTTCAGTTTTATTAAAGGAATACTCAATTACCTCATCGCTAATGTTGAAAGTCGGCACCCCCTTCCTTACGCTTATGTTGGCATCCACCGTCGTCAAGAAGGGCCTTCATAGAATGATTGGACAAGAAGGGTCATCTGCCATATCAATAACTATGAAATCAACAGGGACAAAGAACTTACCTACTTGCACTGGTACATTGTCCACCATGCCTGTTGGGATGACCACCATGTTGTTCGCCATGTATAGTTTTGCATCCACAGGTTCTAAAGCACCTATCTTAATCTTGGACCAGATTGATTAAGGCATTATACTCACACTAGCTCCCAAGTCACATAAAGCATTAAATTTGTATTGGCCAAATCCAATGGTTATAGCAAACTTACCTGAATCTAGCCTTTTCTCTAGAACTTCCATCTGCCTGCACTCCTCTGCGATCTCAGCCATTGACCGCTTTTTGCTTAGTATCTCCTTGAGGAACTTGACATATGATGGCATCTCATTAAGAGATTCTGTAAAAAGGGATTGTGACGTTGAGCCTTTGAAGCATCTTTATGAAACACTAGAACTTCTTCTCTGCTGGATCCTTTGGAGATTTCGTTGGGAATGGCAGCTTTTTCTTCGTCGGAGATGCTGAAGTCTTATCGACATCGAGTACAGGTTGGTCAACATCGAGTTGGTGCTGGTCGATATCGACTACAGTAGTCGACTTCGGGTTGAGTACATCATTCTGGTCGATATCGAGTAGGGGGTCCTTGACGTTGAGTAGATATTGGTCGACGTCGACTGGTTTACTCGATGTCGAGTTCTCCTCAACAACTTCTCTGTCTGTATTGTGCTCGGGCTTGTGTGTCTGTCGCCCACTCCTTAGATTCATGGCAGCTACCTGTCCTGTAGATTTAGTTTTAGGATTAGGTTCGGAGGATCTAGGGAGCTTACCTGATTGGTTGGGGATTGATGAAGCTAATTCACCCATCTGAGTCTCCATTGATTTTCGCCAGATATCGATTTATCCAAGCCTAGAGTTGACACCATGCAGCTAAGTGTGGATGGAACTGATAGATTGCTTGGTGTCTGAGTGATTCCTCCGCATCTCCTCAAGAATAGTCTATAGGTCATCTTTCTTACCTTCTCTATAAGGGTGACCAAGAGCTCTGTAAGGTAGGGGATTTTGATGATGGGGCTGGCGATAGTAGCTCCAGTTCTGGTTCTGATGTGGTCCTGAGTAGTGTCCCCCTACATACCTTACCTCTTCGTGGGTTTCCGCTTGATGTACTTGATCGACGTGTGGGCACGCAGTAGTGTTGTGCCTCACAGACCCACATTCCAACCAAGGCTTATCCTTAGACAGAAACTTAACCTTCTTGGTGAGACGACATACCTAATCGTTGTAGAATTGGTCCCTAACGTATGATCAACCTGGTTTGGTGGCACATACAATGGCATAGATGGGGTAGGCCTTTCATACATTTCATCAGCAGAGGCCGCAGAAGTCCCATATGTGTTGTCGTAGTTGGCCAGTGTCTCAAAGACCTCCCAGGCACGGCGTGGAGTGTATTCGAGATACCCATAGCTGGTGTAGTTGTTGATCTGATCCTTAGTAGGAGCATCCAGGCAGTTGAAGATGATTTTCTGGATGATGTAGGGTGGCTGTCCGTACGTAGGACAGGATTTTAGAAGCCTTTTGTAGCGCTCCCAGACCTGTGCAAGTGTCTCCCCTGGCTTTTGTCTGAAAGTCGTGATTTGTTGTCTGAGAGCAGCTGTCTTTGCAGGAGGAAAGAACTTGTTGAGGAAGAGGTCCTGTAGTTCGTTCCATGTGCGAATTGATTGTGTTGGTAATCCTTCCAACCACTGTGAGGCTATTCTTGCAAGGGACCAACGAAAAGCCTTTAGCTTAAGATATTGTAGATTAGCACCATCAGCAATTGCTTCACATAAATCTAGAAAAGTAGTAACATGCTCTAAAGGACATTCATTGATTCTTCCCCTATATTGACTCCTCCTAATTTCAGTAATAAAGGAAGGACGAATTTCAAAATTAACAGGGGGAAGAACGATCGGCGATTCTGGAACTTCCAGAGTAGGATGCAGATACTCCTTTGCGTTGATTGGGACATGCCCAATTTGCTCCTCAAGTTCCCTTCTTGCGTTGACCTCGCGATCTACCCGTGCCTCACACCGTTGTTGATTATGTGCATATTCCACCTCTCGTCGGGCGTGTTCTGCTTCTCTGGTGGTGAATTCCTCTATCCGTAGGCGGAGTTGCTCAAGCTCCTATGCTGTTGTGAGTGGGACCGCATTCTCGTTGTTGGATGTTGACATGAGTCTCCTCCTAAGCCTTTGTTGAAGATGGAAAAAACGTTCTGGCTCGAGAATAGGGCTGATAGGCGTGCGATCAGTTCTTCGCATGCACTTGAGAAACAAAAATAGAAATAAACCAGTAAAAAGAAACTAAAAGCAAAAACAAATATAAAGAAAAGAAAAAGAACTAAAAAGGGCGCGATTAATTGCTTCCCCGGCAACGGCGCCAATTTGTTGTTGCAGGAGGATGGTCAAGTATGAAAATATAAATAAATATAAAAGCAAACTGACTCCCTGTCTCAGTAAATAAATACAAGACTTCCTCCCGTTGTAGTAGAAGGCAGTCAGGATCGATCCACGAGGAAGTGTGTCAGCGCCCGCCTTTTCAGTTCCAAAACTCAGCCCGATTTCGACCAAAAGAGTACTCGACCTCGAGTAAAGTACTCGGCTTCGACCACCCTGTCGAGTAAAACAGAAAACAAAAACAAAGCAAAAATATTGTCGTTCTTGACCAAAACTCCTCGACTTCAACTAACTTTCCTCGACGTCGACCAGCCCTAGTCGATCTCGAGTAAAAACAGAAACTAAAAATCTCACCTTTTCGAATGGAAACGAATGCAAACTCGAAATTAACTCAATAAAATAAAGACTTCCAATATCAGGGTTTAAACACCACAACGATAACCATGTAAAATAACACATAAAGGCATATAAGATCATGCATTTCATCAAATAACTCTCGTTATTAACAAATAGGAAATAGAGGCTTTCGCATAAACTCTAATTGTTACTAACCCTTTTTCACATAATTAATCCAAGTTGCATTAAGATCACTTTCGCTTCAATAACACAAACAATGATCACCTTCAACTTTCGCAAAAGAATCATGCTCATAGGGATAAAAGATGAATTCGCATCAAAAGATTGTACCTTTATCGCATTACCTTACATGGCTACCGTCGGGCTCACCCCGACCCTAGAAGTTGGGTGACTACTCGCTACTCATCATGAATAAACTCATCAATAACAAAAAAGAACTAAATTTCATTAATGAAATCAAACAAGACTTACGGTCGAATAAAGTCAACTCCGCTCTCGCTTCACAAAACTTCACTCGCCTCCAAATCTCTCTCCTACTCGCTATATCTCTCTCTCTCTATCTTGTGGCTTGGCTTGGATTGATTGAATGATTAAAATCCAGCCCCTAATGCCTTATTTATAGTATTCCATCTAGCTATTCCAGGAAGAAACAATTATATCTAAATCTAAAATTTTTTATCTAATAACATAAAGATAAAATATTATGATAAAGGAAATAATATCTAAAAGGAAACTAAAACTAATGTGGACAAATCTTTCTTCTCTTGATAGATCTTGATGTAGATGCATAGAATTCCACATCTCTTGGCTTGCAAGTAACTCTATCTTTTCGGCAAACTCGATCCCGGACTCGGACTGCTCGACATGGCTACTCGATGTCGACCAAGTTACTCAACATCGAGTAGGACTTTTCTCTCCTCGGATTGCACTCGAGCTCGGCTATCTTCTGGGCTCGTCGACTTGTGATCGACCTCGAGTAAGTCTACTCGACATCGAGTAGAACCTGGCTCCTCAAGTGCTCCTGCTCGACCTCGTTGGATTCGACTGGGTTTACTCAATATCGACCAAGCTTAGTCGATATCGACCAGATTTGTCGAGTTGATCTTTCTCGTTCTTTTCTCGATTTGTCCTGGTTCCGCTGCTCCTTGACCTTGGACTTTCCTGTAGTTGACTTTGAGCTTTCCGTCCTTTCTCTGAATTGCTGTAAAATGCCTCGATTTATGCAAAATTAAACAGAAACTAGTGTAGACTCCATAATTTGGAAAATAGGTGTAACCTACATAGATTCTGTACTATTCTAGACCAAACGTATGAAATGCATGCAGAAATCGATATAAAAGTAAGTGTAAAACATGGAAAATTAGGCTCACAACATCAACTACGCAAATTAAAGAGGTTTTTATATGGTCTTAAACAAACCTCTCGATAGTGGAATGTGGAGTTGTCAAAGTTTCTTGCTGCTCAAGGGTATGTTAAGTCTATGTTTGATTTTTCATTGTTTATCAAACATGTGCCAGGGTTGGTGATCATATTGGTGCATGTTGATGATCTCCTTATCACTGGTGATGATGTTTATTAGATTCAGAAGATTAAAACTGAGCTTCATACAACCTTCACAATTAAGGATTTGGGTGATGTTAGATACTTTCTTTGTTTAGAGGTTTCTCGTATAGCAAAGGGAACCTTACTAAACCAAAGAAAATATATTCTGGATATTTTAAAAGATACAAAGATGGAGGATTGTAAACCATCTTCTTTTCCTATGCGAAAGGGATTGAGATTGAGCACAGAGATTGGTGATGTGCTTGAAGACCCCAAATGTTATAGAAGGCTTGTTGGTCGATTGATCTATCTCAATATGACTAGGCCGGACATTTCATATTCAGTTTAACACTTGAGTCAGCTCAGAGGGAGGAACTCCTAGATTACCTCACTGGCAGGTAGCAATGCATATTGTGTGATATCTTAAAGGGACATTCAATCTGGGTTTTGCTCTATCCTAGTGCAAATAATCTTGATAACTCCACTCCCTTGATGAAAATCGGAATAAGTTTCAAAGGCTTTGACAGTCAGTTTATGTCAAAGGTCTTGAAGCTGTAGTAGTGTTGATGAAACACAAAACCTGTTCTCCATGATATTATGTTCGAATATTATTTTATGTTATTATATGCTTCCAGATATTATTTTATATATGCTAACATTTCAGGAAGCTTTTCGAATATTATCTTCTTCCTTAAGCTAAATCGAGAAGATTCAAATCGGAAGATTATGGCTTCAGAAATTTCCAAAGATAGAAGATTGTGGAGTATCCAGCTCAAGCCATGATCCTCTCTAGCCATTGGTGAAGATCCCTAGGCACCGATTTGTTCTCTATAAAGAAAAGGAAGAAAAGAAGACAACCGAGATTCGTTGAACACAAGCATTCATACACTCAAGCCCTCAAGCGAGATCTGCCTTCTTCGTGTGCTCTCTGCTAGTTCTTAAGAGTCTGTTATTTCATTTCAAAGCTTTTGAGAGTCACACGGTGAGCTTATAGGATATATTTCGAAAGAGTGTTATACTCGAGAGTTTGTAACTCAGGAACTAGACACTAGGCGATTAATTCACTAAGTGTAAGAGGATTGTACTAGATAGCATAGAGAGGTGGGGCTCTTGTAGATTGTTCTAGGACTCCAAGGGAACGTGAGTTGACTAGATTGCAATTGTATAGGAGAGAGGCTTCTCGGTGAGCTATTAGGATCCTAAGTCTTGTGAATCAATAAAAGCCGGTTGAATCCTAGGGTTGTGGAAGAACCGTAGGCGGGGACCTAGGCCAAGTTCGTGCCGAACCTCGTAAACAATTCATCGAGTCCTTTATTTACTGCTTTACCTTATTTCCGTACTTGGTTCGAATTTTTTAACTTTGTGATTCAGGTTTTCAGAGAAAAGACTAGGTCTAATCTCAAAGGGTTTTGCACGAGCTTCAAAAGTTTTGAGACTATCTGTGAAAAACTGACATACTCTATTTAACTCCCCTTCTAGAGTATCTTTACATTACTTTGTTTTACTTTATTGAACCTTCAATTGGTATCAGAGCTTTACTCACTGCTTTTGATCTAACAATCTTGTGAGTTTTCGATCATGTTTGGTGAAGCAAGCGGAGGATTTGCACATGGAAGGTCTACCAGCAGACCACCACTCTTTGTAGGAAACAACTTTGTCCACTGGAGATCATTGATGAAGATGTTCATTATAGATCAAGATCTGGAACTTTGGAACATTATAGAGAATGGTCCGAAGGTTCCAGAGAAAGATGGACCAAATGGAACCAAAGTCGCAAAGAAGAAGTCTGAATACATCCAAGCGGATCTTGAACTTGTCTCCAAAAACTACAGGGCTATTAACTTACTTTATTGTGGCCTTAACACCGATGAGTTTAATCGTATTTCATCTTGTAGGTCAGCTAAAGAGATTGTGGACAAGCTGGTCGTCACCTATGAAGCAACCAGCCAAGTAAAGGACACCAAGATCAGTATCTTGGTGTTCACACGATTCACAGAAATCACCAACAACCTTGACTCTCTCGGCAAGAGCTTTACAAACGTTGAGAAAGTAAGGAAGATATTGAGGTGCCTCCCAAAAGAAAAATGGGGTCCTAAAGTAATAGCCATAGAGGAAGCCCAGGACCTCACCACTCTGCCCCTTGATGACCTGCTTGGAAAACTGATCACGCATGAGATGATCCTTAATGAAGACGATGGAGAACTTCCAGCAAGCACCAAGAACTTGGCACTCAAGTTTAAGAAAGATGAGCCCAAAGATGGATCTGATTCCCGCTGCTACATCAGGAGGAGGTCTTGTAATTGTTTGTAAGTGACGGAATCTGGTTTGCTTTACTTTATTCATATTTTATTTACAATCTCGATTTCCTCCTACATCACCCCTTCTTTTTGTCCAACTCCGACAATCCAGGGGCTCAACTAGTAACTTTTTCACATTGCGTGGGCCAATTTTCTGGGTTGGAGTTGTGGAGTTCATCTTGCTTTAGGAGCCAAGAACAAACTTGGTCTCATTGACGGTTCTTGCTCGAAATCGTCGGGGGAATTGCTAAGATTCAACAATGGAAAAGAGGGGACTATATGGTACGTTGATGGCTTCTAAATTCTATGTCCAGTTCTATTTCAGAAAGCTTCTTGTATGACCATTCAGCGAAACATCTGTGGGATGAACTGTTTGAAAGGTACGGGCAAACTAACGCATCGTTGACTTTTCATTTAAAGAAAGAGTTGAGTTTAATGGTTCGTGGTGGAGAGTCTATTTCTGAGTACTTTAACCGACTCAAGAAAATGTGAGATGAGCTTCAATGTGGGGAAGGGTTTCTAGAGTGTACGTGTGGTGCCATGGAATATTGTTTTTGTGAGCTCGTGAAGAAGGTTGTTGAAGCTGAAGGTCGAAATCGTGTTATGCAGTTTCTAATGGGGCTTGGGAATGAGTTTGAAAGTGTGAAGAATATTATATTGGACATGGATCCATTCCCAACGAGTAACAATTAATGCTTATTACCTGGTTCAGCAGGTTGATGATTCTAATGGTAAGCCTCAACAGTAGGCATATGTGTCAACTACTTTGGCTGCAAGGAGGGGTGGTTACTAGGAGAAGAGATATTTTAAAAAGGACAAGAAAGATAGGTATTGTTCACGTTATAGAATGAAGGTACATACTATGGAGAGTTGCCTTAAGTGGCGCGGGTTCCCTGATTGGTATAAAGGGTCTAAAGATAGCAAAGATGGTAAAGGTTCAAGCAGAGCCTACAAGCCAACTGCTCAGTTATAGAATGAAGGTACATACTGTGGAGAGTTGCCTTAAGTGGCCCGGTTGCTGATCACCCTCTACAGTCCACTCCTTAGGACAGTTCTAACACCATGGATGCCTCTTTTGCGAGTGTTATATGTTAAGAAGTCATGAGGGTTATGCAAGGACAGTCACAAGCCAACTGCTCAGTTACTACGCACACCCATGGCAGGTAGCTCGATCTTATGGCCTTGCTTTTTTCATTAAATGCTCATTTAGAAAATGATAAAAATTGGATTATAGACACGGGTACCATAGGCTATATGATTGCGTATGGGCACTTGTTGGTTGATAAAAGGGCCTTGTCTAAGCCAATACACATTGGGCTTCCTGATGGTAGTATTTCAGTGGTAAATAGCATTGGTAATTTGCATTTAACCTTTAAGATTTCTTTGTATAATGACTTGTTAGTTCCCGTTTTCAAGCATAACCTATTGTCAGTTGGCAAGCTTATTGAGGACTCGATTCTAGCTTCAATATTCACTGCAAAATGCTGGTACCTACAGGACTTTGGAACCAAGCAAATCATTGGGTCGGGATCAAGGATTGCATGCCTTTACAGATTGAACTCTCTTGTTCAAGATCCTTGTTCTCTTACTGCTTTACACTCTTAATCTGATGTGTGTTCTGATTTAGTTGCTTTGAATTCTAAGTGTTGACCAAAAGATGTACTTTTACATGCTAGACTAGGACACTCTTCAATGAGTAAGATGTCTCATTTGGATTTATACATTTCAAGTCTTTACCTAGTTGTGAAACTTGCATTTTAGCTAAAATGCATAAGTTTCCTTTTCCTGTAAGCTCTTCAATTGCTAATAATTTCTTTGAATTGGTTCATTTGGATTTTTGGGGTCCATACAAGGTGAAAAATGTGAGTGGTGCTACTTACTTTCTTACATTAGTAATTGTAGTAGGACCACTTGGACTTATTTGATGCACAACAAGTCCCAAGTTTTCCCCATATTATCTGCATTTGTTTCATATGTGGTGACACAATTTGGGACTAAGGTTAAAACCTTTAGAAGTGATAATAGTGCAGAGTTCATGTCTAAAGCTTATGCAGAATTATTTGCATCTTAAGGAATTGTGCACCAAAAAAGTTTTCTTTACACTCCCCAACAAAATTCTAGAGTGGAAATGAAGCATAGACACTTAATTGAAACATCAAGAGCACTCAAATTACATGCTAGATTACTAGGAATGTTTTGGGCTGATTGTGTTCTTACTGCTACACACATAATCAATAAGTTGCCATTTTCCGTTTTGTCTTGGAAAACTCCCTATGAGGTATTGTTTGGTTCTTTACCTTCTTATGATGATCTTAGAGTTATCTGATGTCTTTGTTATGCATTACTTCCTCATAGTAGTAGAGACAAATTTGGCTCTAAGGCAAGAAAATGCATGATGATTGGATATCTATTTGGCTAAAAGTCATATAAATTGTATGATCTGGATACAAAACAGTATGTTATAAGCATGGATGTTTTATTCTAGAAGACAAATTTCCTTTCAAGGAAAAGGATCACAGAGATCAGAATGTGCAACTTCCTTCAAAGGAAGCACTCATTCCTCTTGTGAATCCTGCAAGTGATGAAGATTATAAATATTCTTTGTCTGATGATCATCTTTCAAGAACACCTACACAACAAGATGTCTCTAGAAATATTTATCATACAACTGCACAACAAGATGCATCCACACAACAAGATCATAGCTCTTCAAATAATGATGATCATATTCAGTAGAGTATTTAAGACACTCAACAAAGTGGGTATGAGTTTGTCATCCAACCAATTGATTATGTTCCGGTTCCTGCAAGGAAATCTACTCGAGTTCATGTCCCTCCTACCAAGTTAAAGGACTTTATTTGTCCTTCTTTGAATAAGGATCATTCTGTATTTCAGTTATTCCTATTAGAGGTTCTTAGTGATACAACTATCTCTCACAAGAGTTTGTCACCACTTTTGCTCACATGGCTCAAATACTTGAGCCACATACTTACAAACAAGCTAAGGATAACCAACACTGGATAGATGTTATGTAGAATGAGTTAAATGCTTTGGAAAAGAATTAGACTTGGATCATCACCGAGTTACCTAAGGATAACGTTGCTATTGGATCCAAGTGGGTATTCAACCTCAAGCATAAACCAGATGGATCAATTGAGAGATAAAAGGCATGTTTGGTAGCTAAAGAGTACAATCAAATCAAGGAGAATGAATACAAGCATACCTTCTCTTTCGTGGCGAAATTTACAATAGTAAGTAGTTTTTTAGCTCTTGCCACAATCAAGCAGTGGCCTATTCATCAACTTGACATCAACAACACATTTCTTCATGGATATTTGGATGAAGAAATATATATGTTGCCTCCAGAAGGATATCATAAAGCACTAGGCAAGTGTGATTGCTCAAAAGGTTCCTTTATGGCTTGAAACAAGCCATCAGGCAGTGGAATTTCGAGCAGCTTAAGTTCCTCTTTTCTCTTGGATTTTCACAATCTATGCAGGATTATTGTTTATTCAACAAATAAGTTCCTAAAGGCATCATCACAACCCTTGTTTATGTTAATGATGTACTTCTAACCGATGATGATGAAGAAGCTTTTATAGAGGTTAAAAATTGTATGCACATAAAGTTTACAATCAAGGATTTGGGGCTTGTGAGGTATTTTCTTGGCTTAGAAATTGTGAGATCTCAAGATTTCATGCTAATTCATTAGAGTAAGTACATTTTGGATCTTTTGCGTGACACCAAATGCCTTGATTGCAAGCCAGCAATATGTCCTTTGCCTAAGGGACTTAGATTGTCTATTGATGATGGAGAATCCTATCACGATCCAGAGAATTATAGACGATTAGTTGTGAGATTATTGTTTCTAAATATAACAAGTCTTATCTTGTCATATGCAGTCCACCATTTATCTCATTTTATACGTGCCCTAAGGTTCCTCATTTTTAAGCTGTTACTAATGTTCTTCGTTATCTTAAAGGTACTATTAGGGCTGGTTTGTTCGATCATTCTTCATCATCCTTGCATATGTCTGCATTTACAGATGCTGATTGGGCATCATGTGCTTTCTCTGTCTGGTCGTTATCAGGCTACTGTTTATTGCTGGGTGATTCACTTGTTTCCTGGAAAACAAATAAACAAGTTACAGTTTCTAAGTCAAGTGTAGAATCGAAATATAGGGCTATGTCATCTAGTGAGATTGTTTGGCTTCAAGGCTTATTTGTAGATCTGAAGGTCACAATTCCTCTTCCTATTCCTCTTCATTGTGACAATAAGGCGGCACAACATATTGCAGCTAACCCTATTTTTCATGAATGCACAAAACACCTAAGGATCGATTGTCACTTTGTGCGAGAGAAACAACTTGAAGGCTTCTTACAAACACACCATGTGCCTACGTACTAATCTTCAGTTAGCTGATATCATGACTAATTAATTAGCAGAGCATCAACACAAATTTCTTGCCTGCAAGTTGGGTTGGGTTTTTTCAAGTCCCAATCCAACTTGGGGGGGGGGGGGGGGGTATTAGGATATGTATATTACATATTGGTGCAGGGTTGTATTATGTAAAGGAAGGAAGTTGCGGGTCATATTTTGTAAATATAGAAAAGAGTGATCTTCCTCCTCTATAAATACAAAACTTTGTAACAGACAAACACAACTTGTGTAATACATAAATTTGATTTCTCTTCTTTCTCTCTTTCTCTTGAATCTCCATGTGTTCGATCAGTTTGCAAGTTTTTTCTTTGTTAGTGAGTTGGAAAATTATTTATAGGTCGGGCTTATGATTTTGGATGAAATTCATTTATCTAGAGCTCTTTAGAGATGTACGTACTTAGATTTAATCTGGATTACTTTAATTCCTTTATATATGTACTTGATATATATTCTTATGTTTAGTATTAGCACTCTTTGCATCAGACTTCATATGGTGACATGACCTTATTCATAATTGGTTCATATATTGGAGATTGATTATTTATCTCTATCGATTTGCATTTAGCCCACATATTGGCGAAGGTGATAAATAATACTCCATATGTCTCAAAATTTAAGTCGTTTTAGGATTTTACACAAGTTTTAATAAAACACTCACTCTCAATCAACATCATCATTCCACTAACTTTTCCACAAATTTTATTGTTTTTTCATACGCACTATACTTTTACCCGATCAAAATCTTTAAAAAAAGTCAACAACACATAAATCGATACAAATCATTACTATCCCCTACCTAGAAAACTTAAAATGACATGTATAAAGTCCTAAAATGACCTAAATTTCGAGACGGAGGGAGTAACTTACATATGATGGATTCAAACAAAAGAGATGTGGCAAAACATGTGGAAAAGTTTGCTTTGTGTGCTTAGACATAGTTTGGATTACTATGTAATGTTTTGTTTCAATCCATGACCATTAATAAATTAATAACCATATATACGAATGTCAATGATATGATCTAGCTATAAAGATTATTGTATTTTCATTTTCATGATGAAATGCATCAAAGTATAGTTTTTATTATATATTTGTTATTTGATTACTTATTGATAGGTATTTATAGTGATAAATGAACCACTACAAAAGGTCTGACGTAGAGAGCTCACAAAACTGCTACAATAGGTTCAAAACACCTTATTTATGGTTATATAAGCCGCCACATTATGCTTTTGAAACTGCTACGATAGGAATATGAAATCGTCGCAGTAATCGCTGCATTTTGTAGCGGTTTTTCAGTTTTAGTGGCGGTTTTTCACTTCACGGTAAAAACCGCTACAATAGATATAAAAATCGCCACCTTTGACCTAATGCAGTGACAACTAATGTAGCAATTACAAAACTGCCACATTAGCCTTTAAAGAGCAGTTTTTCCTATTTTTTTATGGCGGTTTTTGGCCGCGACCATAGTCCTTTTATGTAGTAGTGTGTTTATAACGTTTATATCAACGAGAGGAACATGTATATAAAATTTATTTTTGATTTGGGGATGGTGACGGCCACCTTCGACCCCAAAAAGGATTCCCTTATGCACAAGTATAGTGATGTTTCATCTAAATCAATGCAATTAGCTATAGAATAGTAACTCATTGACTTCACTTTGATACCATATCAAAGTCTGTTGGGACAATTCGTGATCGGGGAATCGTGTGCACGGGCATACATGCAATAGTATCCTAGCAAATAAGGCAAGTAATGTTCCATTCTTATACCTATTGACAATAAGAGTACTAGTCAACCAGCTTATATTCAAGATTTGTTAAGCTCATACTTTTAATGTGGAACATTAGTTCTTTCACATCTCAACATGATGTTATTCAATAAAATCTAAACTCCAAATTGTGAAACACTTACCCATCTCATCATCATATATATGACTAATATATATATATGATTACACTCTTGTGATAAAATCATACACATCTCACCAACTCCACCATCCTCCAATAATAATAAATTATTCTGGAGCAGATATAAGCCAATCCGTCCGACTAAATTTGTGGGTTTAGGTAAAGCAATGACCCAAGCGGAGGCTTGGCCCAGTAGGCCTAAAGGGATGGGCTTGGGCCAAGGGTCAAGTCCAAACGGGCTGATAGGCTCGACGCGCTTATATATATAATTTATACATGTACATCTGTTAATACTAAATTACCAATAGTATTCAAATCACATATTTTTTTAATGGAAACGAACCTACACTAAAGAATATAGGGTGTGATTTCAAAGTTGTGTAACTTTGTTTTGTATGAATTTTCAATCTTTTGAGATACTTAACACATATTGTATAGTTTAGGATCAAACGCAAAAAAAAAAGAAAAAAAAATATTTTACAAACTTTTAATGGGTGGCCCGTTGGGCTATCTGGCCCGCTCGTGTGAGTGGAAAAAACAATTGGTCCAAAACTAAGCTTGATCCCAGCCCTTCCATTATAATGGGCTAATATTTTCACATAGGCACGGTCATGCAAGTCTAACAATAATGCGTACATAAAAAAAGCCCAAAAATTGGGGAGGATGAACAAACCACCGCCTACCACCACTTCTTAGGTGAAAAAACGCACTCGACGGCTTGAGAAGCAATTCGATATCTCCTGAGTTTTTCTACACTTCATCGACGACCATAATTCCATCTCCGGTAAAGAAAGAAGCTCTCTTTTGAGGGCAAACTAAACCTCTTTCGAGAGCCCTAAATCTCCTCCGGAAGCCCCAATCCACCCCTTTGGGGGTTGCGACCGCTTTCCCCTAACCCTCTGCCTCCTATCGGTTCTGGTTTATCGCCAGCGCGGGCTTTTCGCTCTCTGATTACGGAAGTCCTTTCCACCACCGTGAACGCAATCTTCCTCCAATTGCCCAATTTCCATGGGGGTTTTTGAAGATTGATGTCAAATTGTGGGTTGTGGGTTTGTGGATTCATCCCGTCTGCTCCTATCTTCCCCTTCTTCGTTTAAGCGGTCTCCATCCAGACCCAATCTCTAGAATCGCGCGGTGCTCCGGCCCGGTGCTATCGCCTTCGTCTGCACTCCCTTTCGTCGATTGTTTGCTCAGTCGTCGGCTTTCCTCGCCGTTTGCTGCCTTGGGCAACGCTCGATGGCTTCGTCCTGGTGGTGCCTGGTTCTGTTAGTTCGCCAGTGGGTTGATGCCGGCCTTGGTTGGCGTTCCTATGTCCGCCTTCTTCGGTGTTTCTCCCCTTGCCGATTACTTTAAATCCATTCTCTTCCTCTCTGGTAGCAGCCTTTTCGGTGGTTGCCCTGCCAAATTGGCCCCTTCCATGCCCTGCAACCCAAGAGTGGGTGGGCGGTGTTTCACTAGCGCTCTCTTCCCCGTATCATCCCAGCATTCCTTGCGTCGGGTTTGCTTCGGGTTTGTCTTGAGCCCTAAGGCGACCCAGATTTGGATTCAGCCCGGTTTGGGTTTCCTTGGGCCCAAAGTCTTGCTTTGGGTCCTTATAGGTCCATTAAAAATAAGGGGTTAAATATAAATTATAATAATATCAGATATAATTAAAAATAACTTCTAATAAATAATTCCCTGAAGGGCTTACGTTATTCCCGCTTGGGTTTCCCAGTGGGGTTTGTGTAAATCCCGTTTGGGTTTCTGGTGCTTTCGATTCGGGCTTTGGCTCTTTGTTTGGTGTGACTGGATTTCTTCTATGTTGGGTGGGGTTCTGGCAGTCGGAGTCGGGATACGCTGGGGTCGTGGCAGTGTGTATCGAGGCGTCTCCTTTCTCCAGAAGAATGTTTCCTTGGAGGTTCGTCTTCACTGCCCACAAGTGACTCCTGTTGTGCTGCTGGCCTACGGTGCTGCTTTAGGGTAGCGCTTGGCTTCGTCCTTCGTCTACGTCCTCGTCTTGTCTCGGTTTAGTTGTATTTAGTTACGTTGTTGTAGAGTTCTTGCCTGTATTTTGCAACTTCTTTTTATTTTATGTTTGCTTAGACGGTTATCCGTCTGCCGACTTGTCGGCCATCGAGGTTCAGGTATGTCTGTCCTCGAATTTTTACCTAATAAAAAATAATAATAATAATAATAATAATAATAATGCGTACATAAGATATTGTGATTGTTGTCACATGTGTATATATAATATATCGGGGCGGATATTTTCACCGTTAATTTTTACTATTTGCACCGCTAATCACCGGATAGGTATGCGGTGGTCTTAATCTACTTTTTTCCAGACCCACCGCATATACATGCGGTGGATCCGTTAACCGTATATACAAACTCACCGCATACCTATGCGGTGGATTATGGCGACCGTATACATGCGGTCAGTTTTTGGGCAATTGAAAACGGTTTGTAGAAGTGGTTCAAAACCGTCGCCATAACCCACTGCATACCTATGTGGTGAGTTATGTCGACGGTTTTGAACCATTATGGCGACGGTTCAAACTCACCGTATATATATGCGGTGGATTATGGCGATGGTTTTATACCGTTATGGTGATGGTTTTGGCTGTTATGGTGACGGTTTAAACTCACCATATATATATATGCGGTGGATTATGACGACGGTTTTATACCGTTATGGTGATGGTTTTAGGCCTGTATACTCCTCGACCCACCCCATAGGTATGCGGTGGGATCGATGACTGTCATTAAACTCACCGCATATATATGCGGTGATTAGCGATGGAAATAGTAAAAATTAACGGTGAAAATATCATCTTCCATAAAATATTTTATGTTGCAAGTTGAAGTTTTGAGTAAAATATAAAAAAAGAAGAATCAAAGAAGAACGAGTTGTTGAATGCTAAGAGGAAAGCAGAGAGAAGGGTCATTGATGCATCGAGAAGAAACGATAGAGGCCATGGCTTCGGTGAGATGATAAGCGTCCCAAAAGTAATAGCTGTTGTGGTCTTCGCATGGTCGTACTTCCGGTATGCACGACGTCGTATTATTCAGCCACGCCTTACAACACGAATTCTTTGTATTTGTCAACCCTGCATTAATTAATTTTTATATGCCCCAATTCAATAATTAATGTAAACTTATTTGAAACAAATTGCCCCAAATTAAACTACGTTAATTAGTGGGCTTATAATCATATATATCAAGCGTACGCAACGTACCGTATTTGGATGGATTGATAACAGCGTCGTAGCCAAGCCCATTAACACGGCCCAGAATGAAGTGAGATCCCTCGAGTGTGGAGGTGAGATGAGAGAGCAAAGGACCCAACCCATCGTTAAACATTGAGATGATGCCGTTTATTTCTTCATTGCATTGTCCACTGTGTTTCGTTGTCCTCGTTTTCGCTGGGATGCACCCGATCGGCCCCAGTTCGAAAAACACCACCTTCCTCGCTCCTATTGTATACAATCTCTGCGCGCATTCCATTCCCAAAAATATAATCGACTTAGAAGAGAATCTTGACTATGTATAATGTATGTATATATGTATGTAGGTACCGTCAAGTGAGTAGAAAGACGTAGGAGGAGGAGCTTAGAAAATTGTTGGGGAGTGTAACGTTTGGCGGTAGCGTAGGCAGGGTTGAAGTAATTGCCGAGGTAGTCATTGTTGCCCGTTGAGAATATAAAGATTGATTTGGACAAGTGGTTTGACAATTCTATTGGGTTTTTGTAACGCTTCTTCAACACGTCCTCAACCGTCCCCTTGAATAGGTTTATTTGGTCCTTCAAATTCAAACACTTTCCCTGCCAATTTCATCCAATCACATCATTAAATTCATCATTCATCAACAGTAATTAACTATCCGAATCATGTCGGTTTTAAATGGGATTTTTCTAGCCATTGTCATCATCTAGCACACTATCTAGTTAATTACAAAGGGAAACCTTTAATGTTATTTCTTAAAATCAACAGCATATGTATGCTTATAACATGTATATGCGTACATTGAGAGATCATTTGTTATCCATCTATTTCCTTAATTAAATAATACTCCGTATGTTTGTTTGAGATAAAAGTTGAAATTAGAACAATTAATTATAAAGAAAAAACCTAAAACCACAAAACCTTCAATAATAATAATAATAATAATAACTAATACAATTCCCGCGTCATGGCGCGATTTTTAATAAATCAATTTTTAATAACATAATAAATTAATATTATAAAATATTAAGTTAAGATAAAATAATGAAGGTAGACTTGAAATAATTAAGAAAATGGTAAAATTATTTACCATAAAGTTAGGCTTCATCAAAGAGGCTTTTATGTATAGATATTAGATTGATATAGATTATTATTATTATTATAATAGTAGACATTAGAATCATTAGATTTAATTCAATGTTTTGAATTAAACCCAATTGTTAGTAAATGAGTAAAAAATAAAAGAGAAAAAATATAAATGTATGAAAGAGATGAAACGAAAAAAAAAAAAAAGATAAAATTGTGATTAGTTGAAAAACCTTAAATTAAGGAGGTGCTGACACATCATCAAAAGTCTTCTAAATTAAGGTATTACTAGCGTAGTACCCGTGCGTTACGCACGGGATTTGTAAAATATATTATATTTTATAGAAGATATTACCATAATTTATTTACATTATATATTTGATGTATTATACAATTATAATAATATGAAAACGATATAACAAAACAACACTCCCTCTCTTAATTAAAACATCTTGTTTACTATTCATGCACGCTTTTTTAGAATGATAAAAACTATATAAAATATTAACTTTTTTTTAAAAAAATTTTCTAAATTCAAACTTAATAATAATAAGTATGAAATTGTTTTAAAATATTATTTAAAAAGTTAATGTTTTATATAGTTTTAAACACCTAAAAAAACGTGCGTGAATAGTAAAACGTCAAGTTTTAATTAACGGAGGGAGTATAAATTTGGCTACAAAAATAATGCTTATATTATATCAATATATAATATATGTGGCTCAATGTCTCACCTTCCTAGCAGGATCGGCTTTGAGATTTGAATGATTCAACCGGAAAGGACTTGCGGGTAGTACCCAAAGGTCCCCGGTTCGAACCATGGATGACCGCTTTTTATTTACCAAATTCAAGGATTGGAAGGTAAGACCAAATAATTTGGTAGTTCGACTACATATTACGCAAACTCTAGGTAATGGAGTTTTAAGAACTTTTGGATGGAGAGCACATAAAAATGAAAGAAGAGCATTATTAGATGGGCATGAGCATAATTATAAATTTAAGTTACGAATTAATTAAATTAGATTAGATAGATTAAAATTAAGTAAATAATTAACACTAAAGTATGATTGGTTATATTAAAAACATATTAGTTTTTTTTTTATAAATATTTTCTAATCAAAACTCATCAAAGTTGGTTAAAAATGGATAAGATAAATAACAACTATTTTATTTATTAGGCAAGTTATTAAGAATTAGCTTTAAATCCTTGAATGCTTGAACTATAAATTAAATCCAAATAAATATTAGTGTTTTTTTTAATATTTAATTAGGTATCATCCGAAAGATTTCATTTGTTTAAATTTATTCTTACTATTTACATTCAAATTTTATCTTGACATGAATGATTTGATTTATTTCGTTTTTTATTTTTTTAATTTTTTTTAATTGGTTAATAAGATTTAATCGTGATTTGTTTTGTTTGGAGTATAAAGATTTAGAAATTAGATAGATAGATGACTGATTAATGAGAATCGGTTTATGCTAGATAGATGGAATAATTCATTCCAGATGGATGGACCTTAATTTGTATATGTAATTTTAAAAAAAAAAATTGGATTAGTTAGATATATAATTTGAAATCTTAGCCAAATTATTTATATGTAAGTTCAATCACTATTTAATTTGTACGGTAATTTGGATATATGGGCATGTGTGTAATTAAAATTTTAAGTTAGGAATTAATTAAATTAGATTAGATAGATTAAAATTAAGTAATGAATTAACACTAATTATGATTAGTTAGTTAATTTATTTTTAAGGTGAGATTGTCGAGTGGCATGTTCAATATCTGTTTTAGTTGATTGATAGATAGGTAAATTGGATAAGTAAAAGAAAATGATCAATTAATTAGAAAACATAATTCATTTATTTTTGATAATAAAAGTGGCCTAATCAAATTAAAAATGGTTCATAGAAAAAATTAAAAACGGGCCCACTTAAAAACCAAATATTTCGGTTGATTAATTAAACAATTTAATTAGTAAAAAACTAAAAATCAATTAAATAGAAAGGTGGGGCCATGCTTAATGAAAATCTTCCACCTAAGCCTAATTTTAAGGATTGAGTGACACATGGCATCTTTAACATGTGTTTTAGTATTATATTAGATATAGATAGTAGACATTAGAATCATTAGATTTAATTCAATGTTTTGAATTAAACCCAATTGTTAGTAAATGAGTAAAAAAAAAAGAAAAAAAAATGTAAATGTATGAAAGAGATGAAACGAAAAAAAGAAAGAAATAATAAGATAAAATTGTGATTAGTTGAAAAACCTTAAATTAAGGAGGTGTTGACACATCATCAAAAGTCTTCTAAATTAAGGTATTATATAGATTGTTAGTAAATGAGTAAAAAATAAAAGGGAAAAAATGTAAATGTATGAAAGAGATGAAACGAAAAAAAAAGAAATAATAAGAGAAAATTGTGATTAGTTGAAAAAACTTAAATTAAGGAGGTGTTGACACATCATCAAAAGTCTTCTAAATTAATGTATTACTAGCACAGTACCCGTGCGTGACGCACGGAATTTGGAAAATATATTATATTGTTTAAAAGATATTATCATAATTTATTTACATTATATATTAGACAATATAATAATATGAAAATGATATAGACAAATAATATTGATTTGGAAAACAATGGTTATATTATATCAGCATATAATATATGTTGCAAAACGTCAATGTCTCACATTTCTAGATAGAAACAGTTGCATGCACTAATGTAGATAGTGTTTTAAATTATTATTTTTCCTTTTGATTTTTTTAGTAACTTGATTGGTTACTTTGAACATTAAACAAATATTTGTTGTCGTAATAAGCTAAAGGGTAAAACGAAATACATTGTTAGAGGGACTACACATTTGACAAATGCTAGGTGAATTAAATTTTAAGAACTCTAGGATGGAAAGCATATAAAAATGTCAGAGATGATATATTGTTGTAATAAGACAGAATCACTAACGACTGAACAATTTAAATTTTAATTATTTTGATTCGACCATGTGACATCCATTCAACTACAGAAATACCAATCATCCTAAAAATAAATCGATCAAATCCAAACATCCAAATGATAAATATACTAAATTTGAAATTTCACGCGAAATAGGGAAATAGTCAAGTTGGAAATTTATTAACAAAATCCATGTTAAAAAAAAACCTGATAATGTTCTATGAAATCAAGGGTCAAAGCTGTTAACCTCTCAAAGCAGACCTGTAAAGTATTAAATATTTAAGTTACAAAGATAATTATCAAGTTATTGACTAAAAAATAAAAGTTTCAGCAGAAAATGTAACTTTGTTCAAATTCAGCTGTGTAAGCATAATTATTGCTTTTTAATTAAGTTTTTAATATAATTTTTTTTTCCAGTTTAGGTATTTAACAAATATTATTTACATTTATGTAGTGCAAGTTACACAAAAATTATTTAAAAAACTTACGCAATAATAAAGAAATTATTATTTTTTTTACTGGAAAACAGTTATTTCATTTCGAATAAACTTATAATCAGAAATAGTGAAAATATATGGTTTTTTTGTACACGTATTTAGTTTGGTTTCAACATCTTATTAGAAATCAACACATTATGTCAAATAAAATTAGCAATCAATGATTCCATGATTAAAATGATTAGTTTTATCATCTACAATCAATAGATCCTGATTCATTTCATGAAGTATCAAATGAAATAAATAATTATATTGAACGAAATGATAAATATACTAAATTGGAAATTTCACGCGAAATAGGGAAATAGTCAAGTTGGAAATTTATTAACAAAATCCATGTTAAAAAAAAACCCTGATAATTTTCTATGAAATCAAGGGCCAAAATTGTTAACCTCTCAAAGTAGACCGACAAAGTATTAAATATTTAAGTTACAAAGATAATTATCAAGTTATTGACTAAAAAATAAAAGTTTCAACAGAAAATGTAACTTTGTTCAAATTCTACTGTGTAAGCATAATTATTGTTTTTTAATTGAGTTTTTAATCTGATTTTTTTTCCAGTTTAAGTATTTATAAAATACTATTTATATTTATGTAGTGCAAGTTACACAAAAATTATTTTTAAAAACTTACGCAATAATAAAAAAATTATTTTTTTTACTGGAAAACAGTTATTTCATTTCGAATAAACTTATAATCAGATATAGTGAAAATATTTGGTTTTGTTGTACGTGTATTTAGTTTGGTTTCAACATCTTATTAGAAATCAACACATTATGTTAAATAAAATTAGCAATCAATGATTCCATGATTAACATGATTAGTTTTATCTAGACCTGTCAAAACACAACCCGACCCGGTGACCCGACCCGACCGACCCGAAAATTTTCCGACCCATACCCGAAAATTTTGACCCGAATTTTTTTTTCGACCCGAACCCAAAAAACCCGAAATTTTTCGGGTAATCTGGGTTTCGACCCGTTGACCCGATTGACCCGGTAATTTTGACCCGATTTACCCGATGACCCGGTTGATTTATAATTATATATAATTATTTTTTTTATATATAATTAAAATTTATCACAAAATTATCAAATAATGATTTTTTTAATTTAAAAAAGAAAAATTTGACAAACCCGAAATCGACCCGAACCCGACCCGAAACCCGATCAAACCCGAGTTCGAGTCAACCCGAAAAACCCGAAACCCGTTTTACCCGAGACCCATTTTACCCGAAACCCGAAGTGACCGGACCCGAACCCGACCCGAATGACCCGTTTGACAGGTCTAGTTTTATCATCTACAATCATTAGGTCCTGATTTATTTCATGAAGTATCAAATGAAATAAATAATTATATTGAACGAAATGATTGAAATACTAATGGAGTATATATTTAAGTATGAAACTCAAGTAAATAAAGTTAAAAAAATGAATTAAAATATAAGATCAAAATATTGTATTCGCATTAGTAACCAAGTTTTGAAGAATATCCATAAACTATTAGAAAAACATCTTCGATGGATTTAGATAAACATTCATAACCATTCTCGGTTGAATAACAATTTTTTAAAATCGGGTAGATGACCCATATAAAATCTCATATATTTGAATAACAAATTTTTATTTAAACTACAATATTGGAGTAATTAATAATTAAGTTAATTAATTATTGAAGGTGGGTCCAAGAGGAATAAAAATTCGCCACATGGGATTTTTAGGTCTATAATTAAGGAGAGTTTGCCAAATGGCATCATTAACATCTATTTTAGTATTATATTAGATATAGATATAGATATTTTGAATTAAACCCAATTGTTAGTAAATGAGTAAAAAATAAAAGGGAAAAAAATGTAAATGTATGAAAGAGATGAAAAGAAAACAAAAAGAAATAATAAGAGAAAATTGTGATTAGTTGAAAAACCTTAAATTAAGGAGGTGTTGGCACGTCATCAAAAGTCTTCTAAATTAAGGTATTATATAGATATATAGATATATAGATATAGATGTTTTGAATTAAACCCAAAGTAAAGGAGTAAAAAATAAAAGGGAAAAAATGTAAATGTATGAAAGAGATGAAAAAAAAAAGAAATAATGAGAGAAAATTGTGATTAGTTGAAAAACCTTAAATTAAGGAGGTGTTGACACATCATCAAAAGTCTTCTAAATTAAGGTATTATATAGATATATAGATATATAGATTGTTAGTAAATGAGTAAAAAATAAAAGGGAAAAAATGTAAATGTATGAAAGAGATGAAAAAAAAAAGAAATAATGAGAGAAAATTGTGATTAGTTGAAAAACCTTAAATTAAGGAGGTGTTGACACATCATCAAAAGTCTTCTAAATTAAGGTATTATATAGATAATAATAATAATAATAATAATAATAATAATAATAATAATAATAATAATAATAATAACAATAATAATAATAACTATCCGAAATTTTCTCAAGCGATCATGATATGGGGAATTTTTTTCTAAAATATTCACAAAAAATTAAATAATTAACAAAATATTCAAACTTTTAAAATATTTACAAAAATATTCATTTTTTGCAGGTCCCTCAGAAAAACGCGGTCTGAGACCGCGTTTTATTAAGAAGGTGAAAATTTTAAAATTGAAGGAAAAGGAGATAAAAAATTAACAATAAAAACGCGGTCTGAGACCGCGTTTTTATTGTTAATTTTATTTCGGGGTAATTTACGTAATTTTTTTAATTTCTTTAACCTAAAACGCGGAGTGACGCCGCGTCTCTCTCTTTTTTTCTTTTTTTTTTTAAATTTGAGGAAAAGGGAAGACGGCGAGACGGTTAAACATGGAGCTCCACCGCTGGACGCCCGAAGGAAGAAAGAACGGCGCCGGAGGAGGGAGGAGAGGTCGGAGGAGGGTGGAGGCGCCGGATCTCGCTTGAAGGAGAGAGATCGGAGCCCGGAGGTCGCTGGGAAGGAGGAGAGAGGAGGCGATTTTCGAGCAGCCATCGGAGGCGACCTCCGACCTCTCGAGCGCCCGCGGAAGAGGAGAGAGGAGGCGAGCAGGCGGCGCAGCACCCTCTCGAGCGCCACCAGCCGTCGTCCTAGGTTCTCGACAATAGCCTCCTCCTTCCTTCTCTCGCGCCTCCTCCTTCTTCCTCCGTTGAACTCCGACCCCGACGCCCTCTCTCTTTCTCTTCCTTCCCGGCCACATCCTTCCTCCGGCCTCTCCTTCCAGCGGGATCCGGCGCCCCTCCTTCTTCCGGCTTCTCCTCCTTCCTCCTCCGGCATCGTTCCTTCCTCCGGCGGCTGAGCACCCGACCTCCATTAAACCCCGTCTCCCCTTTTCCTCAGTTAAAAAAAAAAGAAAAAAAGAGAGAGACGCGGAGTGACTCCGCGTCTTTAAGGTAAAGAAATTAAAAAATTACATAATTTACCCCGAAATAAAATTAACATAAAAACGCGGTCTGAGACCGCGTTTTTATGGTTAATTTTTTGTGTCTTTTTCCTTCAATTTCAAAATTTTCACCTTCTTAATAAAACGCGGTCTCAGACCGCGTTTTTCTGAGAGACCTGCAAAAAATGAATATTTTTGTAAATATTTTAAAAGTTTGAATATTTTGTTAATTATTTATTTTTTTGTGAATATTTTGAAAAAAAATTCCGATATGGGAGCTGATAATGCAGTTCATATTTTCACTAGGGTGGGGTTTTCTATTGCTAAAGGAGTGATGGCCCAGATTGTCTCTCGGTTCCCCACTAATTCTTTGTAAACTCCTGTATTTATAATAATAATAATAATGATAATAATAAAATACACTGTCAAATTTAGTGGATAAAACAAAAATATAGTTCTCTCACATGGCGTGACTTTTAATTTTTTTTTAATAGTATAACAAATTAACATTATAAAATTTTAATAAAAATTAGGATAAACATCATTACCATCAAATTTTAAAAATCTCATTTAAATAGCCTAGATAGATAGATATTTTAAATCACTCATTAAAAAAAATAATACCATTATAACTTTGATTAAATGATGATGTGGCATAACCAATATCGTTATGGCACATCATAATAAAAGTAAGGCTTAAATATTAAGTAGTAATAGACTTGATATTTGAATATATAAATATATATTTACATATAGATTAATAGTAGAAAGTAGAATTAATTCAATATTTATTAAGATCATTGTTTAGTAAATGTAAAATAAGTTAAAGAAATATTTTTTTTAATATAATTGTAGTTAGACTTAATTGATTAAAACATCTAAAATAAGGTCGTTATGACACATCATCATAAAAGCTTATTAATTAATAGGCGATATAAATAGATTTAATATAGTATATAAAGAATTACATATAGATTAATAACAGACATTATATTTAATTTAATATTTTGAATTAAACCCAATAGTTAATAAATGTATTAAAAATAAAAGAAAAAAATCTCATTAGTTTAAAGAGATAAACTGATGAAGAAAAAGAATTTAATTAATGAAAAGTTTTTGATTGATTTAAAAAGCTAAAAAAAGGAGGAATAATAAATAAGCTAAAACTCTTTGGTTTAAGAATGATTCATTTCAAGGGCGTTTAAATGACTCATTTCAATTAGATACCAAACAACAAACACTAATTCCAAACCCATGGCAACGGTCCTGGCTAATGGTTAGTTTGGATGACCTTTTATTATAACTTATAATGCATAATATTGCAATATTATATTATAACATGGATTAAAATGCAATATTATAGATTACAAATCATATATAATTAATGAATAATCAATCCGGCCAAATGAATCCTAATAGTTTGGCATATCCATAAATAAATGGAAAATAGATAGGAAGTGGGGAGAAATAATAATATACCAGATGATTCCCAGATTCGTCGAGAATCCCACATGAACCGGATGCATAATTGAAACCCTCATACGAATCGGGTTTGGTCAGCCTTATTATGGGTGGTGGATATGGTACTCCCAAGTACTCAGCTAATGAATTCAATTCAGGCAATGCAAGTCAATCACTTTTATTACCAAAAGGATCGGAGCGTTATATATATATACTTATATAAAAAGAGAAAAGGAAAAAAAACGTACCTATGAAGTCGGGCAGAGTTCTACCGTTGGTGAACCTTCCGGTGGGGCCCTTAACAAAATCCACCCCGTACGGGTGGTAGTTTGCCTTGGATAACGTGGATAAGAGGTTGTTGTTTCCGACGTCGAACAACGAGTCTCCGAACACGTAAAGTGCGGGTGCTAGTGGTGCCGTCTCCGTCGACACCCTTATCATGAATAAGATGTGGATTATTATTATTATTACAGGCGGCGCCATTTGAATTAGCTTACTTAATTTGTTGAGCAAATGCAAATGGCCAAGGTGTTCGATGCTAAAGTAATTAGCTTCAACAAGATTTAGCTCTTACAGTAATTTATAGCCATTAATTTAATTTCATTTGCATTTGCTGGCTAATCCGATGTACGTGATCCACGTACATTGTGTGAATTCAGGCTGGCTAAGATTCTGACTCGATTTTCGAATGTATTTTATCATGTTAAATTAATATATATGCTAATCCGATGGAATATTAGATGATTGTGCTACGACTTATTTGCATGATTTTCTGGGATATATTTATTTCAATCGATCTCCAACTACTTAATCATGGAAACGTATTCTGTTGTTGTCAAACTTAACGTTCAAAAATAGGGCGCACCGGAATTAATGGTCCAATAATGGAGAATTTATTGGTTTTATATTATGAGCATGGATAATGTGCATTATTTTATAAAACCCTTTAATATAGGTGAATTCTCCAACATCAACAGATTTCCCTCTAATTCTTATAAAATTAGAATATTAATTCACGTAATCCCCTAATATACCCCCTAATGTATTTGATTATTGAAACAGAATCATCTTATTTGTAAAAGAATTAAGTTGTCAAGTGCTAGCACAGTTTCCGCCATATCGTAATTTTTATTTTATTTTATTTTATATTTTTATATAACTGTCGACTTTTTATAGTCTACCCACCGTCTACATATATTTTTCTATGATAAATTATATATTATATGATATCTTAATAAAATTTATTATAAAAAAATTGTATGAAAAATATTATACTTTATATTAAGTTTTATTATAATTTAATGAAATATAAATTTCTCATATACATATTTTAATTCTTTTAGTTATATCTTATCTTACTATATAAAAGCTTGAGATGAGACTTACTATTCATCAAGTTTAATTCCTATTTTGACCCTTTGCCGTCAGCTTGCGAGCGCTAGGAGAAGAAAGGTTGTTGTAGGCGTCTCTGGGAAGGTGGAACGAGCTCCGCCGTCCTCCTAGGTGGCCGCTCTCCGTGCCTTCTGAGATCTAGGGTTCTTGGATATCGAATCCTTCTTCGATCTTCTGGTTTATCCCATACAGGGGGATTTTCTCTTCTTCCTTGTACTTTTGTTTCACATGTATGTTAGATTAGGGTTGTTTGCTATTGTTGCTTATATCATCCCTTGTACGAACTCTCTATAGTGGATTAGGCCAACTCTTGAGGCCCCGTGGATGTAGGCATTTATGTCGAACCACGTAAAATCGCTTTGTTCCTGTTCTTGCATGCGATTCTCCTTGATCTGTCGATTATCGTTCTAGATCTTATTCGCTTCCACTATCAAAACCGATTTCTAGTTTGGATCTTAGGTTTTACAACGTGGTATCAGAGCTTGAGTGTCCTTATCTTGATTCCCTGACTCATTCTTGAGTCCTAGGGATAGAGACCGGATGTAGGGCCTCGGACGGACCTAAAAGGCGACATTGCTGGTGCCGAACCCCCCTAGCGTGACATACCACACCTTGTTTGCTAGTTCTAGGTGCTTCTGTGCTTAGTTCTTGTATCCCTGGTGCTTTTGTTCTTCAAGTTTTCCTGCTTTGTGCTTGGCTTGATAGGATTTGTAGTTGCACTACTTTATTCAAGGGTTCTTGAATCATTTATTGTATTCTTTACTCTTTTACTGACTGTTTACTTGTTTTACAGGTACAAATTTATAGCTATGGGTGATAAAGGTACATATCTTAAGCCCTTCAATGGCCACACAGATTTTGCAATGTGGCAACTAAAAATTAAGGCAATTCTCATCAAAGAAAAATGTTGGGTTGCAATCACTAACAAATTTCCAGATGGTATAGCTAAGGAAAAAATCCAAGAAATTGATCAACAAGCCCATAGTGAGGTTATGCTTCGCTTGAGTGATGAAGTTGCTCGTCAGGTATTAAATTTTGGCACTGCAGAGAAACTGTGGGAAGGTTTGGAAAGCCTGTACTTCATAAAATCTCTCCCTTCTCGTGTCAACTTGTTTAATAAGTTGTTTAATTTCAAAATGGATGTTTGTTTCATGTCCTCTGTCTGAAAATCTTGATAAGTTTCTTACTATTATTCAAGATTTGCAAAGATGTGGTGATAAAGTCGAGGAAACTCAGCAATGTGTGTTGTTGTTAAATTCTTTGCCTTCTCAATTTGATACTTTTAAAGATGTTGTGTAATATAGTACCAATAAACTGGATAAGAAAGTTATTCTTGAGTCCAATATTCAAAAAAAATGATGCTTTGAAAGTCTTTAAAAACAAATATGAGCTTAAATCTGACCATAAATCTGACAATAAGAATGAAGTGCTTGTTGCTAGAGGTAGGTTCAAAGGCAATAAGAATAATAACAACAATAATAACAATAAGCCACCTCAAAAGGATTCAAGTAAAACTGAGTCACATCAAAATGGTAAACCTGATCAATCTCACCTTATGTGTACTTACTGCTCTAAATCTGGTCATATTGAGAAACATTGCTTTAAGAGGAAGAAAGATGAAAGATTGAGGAAAAAAGCCTAATGTCTCCGTTGTGCTTGAGTCCCATCCTTATTATACTCATGAAGTGTTTGCTTCGTTAAATTCTGGTGACTGCAATTCATGGATTTTAGATTCTGGATGTACTATGCATGCTATCTTCCATAAGTCTTGGTTTTCTCAACTTAAGTGCTATGATGTTGGTACTGTTATGCTTGCTGACCATTCTGTGCTTAAAATTAAAGGTGTTGGTACTGTTCTGATGTTGTGAGGATTGTATGAACTTGTTGCTACTCCTGCTATCAATTTTTCTGCTACTGCCTTTACTGCTGTTGATAAGATCATGTCTATGCATGATACCATGTTATGGCATGTTAGGCTAGGTCACATTGGTAATAAAGGTCTTGAGAACTTGTATAAATCTGGTGTTATTCCTGCTAAACCATGCTCCATTGACTTGTGTGAAAACTGTGTTTTAGGCAAACATACAAGAAAAAGTTTCAAATCATTTGTGCATGTTTCTGCTACTCTTCTTGATTATGTTCACTCTGATCTATGGGGCCCTGCCCAAGTTTCTATTGTTGGTCTTAAGAGATATTTTATGTCTTTGATTGGTCACTTTAGTAGGAAAGTTTGGGTTCATCTGTTGAAAACTAAAGATGAAACTTTTGAAACATTTAAAACATTGAAGTCTAGGTTGAAAAGGAATCCGGTCTATCTGTTAAGTGCTTAGAAACTAACAATGGTCCTAAATTTTGCAATTCTCTGTTTGATGCATATTGTAAGCAACATGGCATTAAAAGGCATTTGACAGTTCTTGGAACTCCCCAGCAGAATGGTACTGCTGAGAGGATGAACATGACTCTTCTTGAAAAGGCTAGGTGCATGCTTATTTCCTCTGGTTTAAAGCATTTTTTGTGAGGTGAAGCTATTATGACTGCTGCATGTTTGATAAATAGAACTGCTTCTTCTGTGATTGATTTTAAAACACCTTATGAATAATGGTATAAAAGAAAGCCTAACCTTGATCACATTAAGCCTTTTGGTTGTACTGTATACTCCTACATTAACCAAGGCAAGTTGGATCTCAGGTCACAAAAGTGTGCCCTTTTGGGATATCCTTAGGGTGCTAAAGGCTATAAACTCTTGCTTGTTCAACCTGGTGTTTATAAAACTATTGTAAGTAGGAATGTCATCTTTAATGAAAATGAGTTTCACTTTAAAATGACTTATGTTCCTACTGTGCATGACACTAACCTGCAGGTACACATTGGTGATTAGTTTTATATTCCTAAGAACAATGAAACTGAATCAGATGATGAGTTTGATACTGGTTATTCCCCCTCTCCTTATCTGACTCTCCCTTCCATTTCTCCTTCCCCTCACTACAAAAAAAAAAATTCCTTTAGCTACACCAGTTTAGAAATGGCATGGTTTTGCCGTTGCAAAAAGGGTGTTTTGCCAGGGGTTGAGCGAAGGCATTTAACCCATCGCAAATTTTAACGACGGTCATGGCGGACAAGTGCTCAACGGAAAAAGCTTCAATGAGAGATATCTCGAGTGTGAGCCATCTTTGGAGCGATAATTGAGCACGAGATCCAATCTATGAGCGAAGAAGAACTCGAGGGAGAATAAGATCTTGTGAAAGTAGGAGAGTAAGTCAAGAGAGACAGTCTCTGGGAGCGGGAACCCTAAGTCACAACCCTCATCATTCTCAGTTCTTCCGGCCTCGCTCCTCCTTTTGTGTGATTCTTCGGCGTCTCTCGACCAGTCTCGCAACACCCGTTCGCCCGTCTCTTTGCCCATGCCAACATGATTCTACTGCGCATCTCCTCCCGTCTCTCAGCCCTTCTTCGGCATGTCTCTTTGCCCATGCCAGCATGATTCTTCGGCCTCAGGTTAGTGCAAGTATGTGGTCTCCATATTTCCTTCTAGGCTGCTAATTTATTGAATTGGTGATAACTTGTTGGTAGGCTCGTGTGTATGAGATTTAAAATTGGTTGTTCTGCTGAATTAGAAATGTTAATGGTCGGGACTAAGGTGTCAGAATTTGCATCTTGGGACTCTGCTTGATATAGTCTGATGTTGTTGTCCATTCACTTGATCGGATTTTAGTGATGTAGGATTGCCATGTTGTGAATATGATAGTCTAATTTGTGAATTGCTAAATATGATAGTCTGATGTTGTTAAAAAGATTGTTGAGATTTTTGTTCAAGTGTTTGTAAATGGTGGATAGTAGAAGGATCAATATGTGGGGAGTTTATCCTTGTAGGTGCTGATGGGAGGGTGGTGTTATCTTTTAGCCTTTTGAATGCGGATCCCGTGACTGGATTTATGATTGGTATGGGCTTTGCTGTGATTCTTGGTCATGTATTCTTGTGAATGGGTTTTGTTTATTTATGTTTCTAAGACTAAAGCTTATTTTTTGTTCCCAATTTTACATGTTGGGATTTTACTGCTAATGGGAATTTTGTGGTGTTAATTATAACTGACTAATATTACTTCTAGATTTCTTAGATGTTGAGGATTTTATGTTCTGGCATTATGAGAAATTCTATTCAAAGTTTGGTTCTTGATCAATTCATCAAAAGAACTTCATTTTGAGTGTCAATATTTAGATGGATGATTATACTATTGAGTGTTCTGAATAAATAGGCCATCAATCACACCTTTAGTTTTTAGTGTTGCTGATCTGATGCTTGTAACTGACTGCACAACCTATTATCTTTTCAGCTAATTACATCAAGTTCCCCTACAATAGAGAAGTAAATAATGCAAGATGATGTCACTTTCATGATTATCAAACTTACTAGATGCTTAAAAAGCCATATCCTTGCCAGAGGTTTTCCGGTAGAAAGAGACAAAATATGTGGATTTCTTATACTTTCTGGAACAACTTTTAATTTAAATTAAAAAAAACTTGTATATTTTATTGTAGTTTTTTTGGCCTTTGCCCTCTTCCTTTGATCTTATTTCACTTTCTTTTAGCATTGGCGGGCAAGTAACTTAGATTAAGGGTTTGAGTTCACCAACACTAACTTGCTATTCATTCTCACTTGATGTAGGCATGGCAAGCTGTGTATGAGTTTATATTAGTGAAAGAAAGAAATTTGAGTGACTCGGGTATTTTTCATTGCTATTCATTCTCACCTTATGTATTCACGCATTCTTGGTTATAGGTACTTTGCTTTTTCTTTCTTTTGCTGCCTTTTTTTTTGTCTCACATATTACATTTCAGTGGATTGATTATACAATTTTTTTTTATTTTAAAGGTTAATTGTATTAAGAAAACGATGAGAATATGTACATAGAGAGGTTGGCCTTGCCCGTAGGCTATAAAGGCCTCTAACCAAAATCATGGAATCAACATAAGATGTTCCAATCTATGTGGTGTATTGAACACTAGGTTTGGTGCAACTCCTGTTTCTTCAAGCCAAAGCTATCAGAGGTCGGACTCACACCCTAAAGTTGTGTAAATATAACTCTCCCTTCGGCTCGGCCATCAAGAGAATTACACTCACGCAACTTTAGCACACCAAGGACCCAAAATCAAGTTCTAATGTAGCTATTACAAGAATAGTCGAGGCTATACACTACACTAAGCCCATTATATCAAAGGCATTACAAAGAAAGGAGTGGTTGCCTATGCCAATCTGTAGCTCGATGATGAAAAACCAGTGACAAGATAAAAAGAGATGGCCACTGATTTAAGAGATCTTTGCTTCTAATCTTCATCCAGGCAGCCTTCCTTGAAGGATTTCTATGTCATTAGGAGCTCCATTTTCCAGTATGGCACCCCTTTGTAAGCTTCTTGACGAGGAGAAGTGTATGGAAAAATCATGGTGCAGCATCTTGTAGACATGAGACTTGATAATATGAGTGATTTCAGCAGCATTCTTGCACTTGTTTTAAAAAATCTTCTCATTTCTTGCCCTCCAGATTTGATATATTGTAGCTGCAAAGGCTGCTCTCTTGGCTTTAGATATCCAGCTCTTCCCTCTTGCTTCTTTCTTCATCCATTTGAGCCCACTTTTGAGTGTATTCATTCCACGCCAGATTCCCAGCCAATCTTTAATCTGTGTCCAAATTTCCAAGGAAAGGTTACAAGCAAAAAACAGATGCTCATGGGATTCAGAAGTTATGTTGCACAGGGGCAGTTTAGTGGTACTTCCCTTGTTTTTATAAGATCTTTTGTTTCCAGTCTTCTCTTAGCAGCCAACCAGAGGATGAATGAATGTTTAGGAAGTATGTGTCTATCCCATACAACAGTAGACCATGGTGGCTTAGGCATCTTCCTTCTCAGGAAGTTGTAGGCTTCCTCGATCTTAAAATGGTCTCCATGACTCCAACTTTGGAGTATTCTTGAAGCTTCTTCTATGGTACATGTGGAGGTTAGTAGCACATCTCTGATAGAGAGAATTTTCTTTATAAGAGGAGAATCATTTTTATGATGAACTTGCCAATTCCAGACTTTATGATAGTTCTTCTACACTTTATGATACTTAATTCTCATCAAATGACTCCAAACTTTATGGTAAGTCTGTTATCTGATTCAAAATTGTTATTTGTTTGTTTTGCTGGTATTGATGGCAGTTGATACTAAAGCAACTTTTTTTTAATCCATTTGAAGCTTTAGTTGGTATTTGGTGCCTTTTTAATGGCTACGAGCTTGAGAATGTATTCAACATGTCAACAACTTCAAGCTCAAGCTCAAACATATGTTGCAGCTAGTGGCCTTCTTGGTCATACTAAGCTCCGGTTGCATATGCCACCATCTATTGCCCTTGCAACCTGGGGAAGATTGCAAGGTCTCTAAGGCTTCAGCTTGCTCTTTTTGACCGCGAACTTGATGATTTAGGTAAGGGGTTTATACATATATACTTATGTGAAGCAAGTACTTTTTTCAAGATGATGATTTATGTAAGGTGTTTACTCGCTTTGTACATATATACTCCGACATGAAGTTATTCATAGATGAATTAGTCTTATGGGGGTGATTTTTATTCATTAATTTTGATTTTCTATCTATTGGGATGGATCCATGTGAATCAATTATTTGCCTGCTATCATATATAGTGACTAATGGCATTGCATGGATCTTGTTTTCCAGACTGAGACTTCTAAGACCAGGAAGAAAAACAGACGAATGAAAGAAAAATAGAAGAAACTGTTATTGATTGTGATAAGAACCGCAAGGTTAATATGGTTTGGCTTTGCTTTTTTGAAGCAGTTGATGATTTTGTTTGTGTTTGAATAGATTTGGGATTTGTGTATGTTTTATTGTGGCATCTTATAAGTATTTGATGTTTCTGTTCAAGGAAGCAAATGAGGAATTCAAGCACATTACTCTTGCTCTTATCTATGACCAAAATGATATGAACTCACCTGTTGTGAAAGAGGTTAGTGTTTATTAATGTGTTCTATGCTGTTAGTCACTTCTTCATTATGTTGTTGCCGATTTCATAGATGTTATCATACCAGACTCCAGAGTGAAGTGGATTGATTTGTGTGCCTTATAAGAGACTAGATTGAAACTACCCCCTTGTCCTTTTGGTTTCATTGTTTATCTTCGAGATGGAAATCCTCAAGTGGGTCCTCTTCAGCGTACTCTTATGTTGCAATGTCCTTGTGTTTTAGTGGTCCGTAAGGACACGGTTTGAGATTGCTGGATTGGTGTCATCAATTCTTAGGGCGCATTTACATGCACATGATCCTTTGTTCTCAATGGCTTTGAGATACTTGATCAGGTTATTCATCTTACTCTAGTGACTATCTGATTGTGTTTCCTCTTGGTATATTTATGTTTATGGGGAACTAAAAAATGCAGTATACACAAGGAGTATTGGTTTCGACAGGGATATCACTGTTCTTGCTCAGATGTTGCTCTTTGAGGAAAGGGATCAACCTGCAACACCGCAAGAATCTCTTTATGAAGCTTCTCCATTCGATGAGGTGAGAAATTTTGGTTCATTTTTCCAGCAACAGAATTCCATGTCAAATGTAGTACATGATATCGCGTGATGTCTGGTTAACAGATATTCAGTTGCGCATGTCTTATCGTTCTTTTTACCTTGTAAAAAGAACGATAAGTCACAAGCTTATGATAGAATGTTATTTTAAAAAGAACCATAATTGATAAAAATATGTAAATGTGATTATGGAACTTCGTTCTATTATGTTTATGGTTTCAGGTCTTGGACATCCTTGGGAAGAATTGTGGGGAAAATATATTTCAGGAAATGATCGAGCATAGTATCTTGACTGATACGGTTAAAATAGCAAAGAAGAAGGTATTTTGTTTTATCAGTTCATGTATATATTCAATTTTAGACCATTTTTCTCATCTTTTCTTTTTGCAAGTATGACTCATTGGTCGGAAACATCATTTGCAGCTAGATTTAAGTGTGAGGGGAAAGATATTGATCTTAATAGACCGTCTGCAATAGTTAAGGAGTCATTTTCATTTTATTTTTATTATATGAACTAGTCTAGCCTTGGTCATTATCAAAAAGATTTTAACTTCAATCGTCCAATAGATTTGTTAACTTCAATCGTCCAATAGATTTGTTTAGAACTATGCTTTTTGTGATGCAAGGCTGATGAAGCTTTAGAAAATCATGTCCACGATGAGTTCTTCATTAATTTCCCTGTTACCTAAGTGGATTAATCAATTAGCTGTTTTTTTAATCTAAAAATAGATGTTCTCCTCTTGACATATGTGACAAACTTAATTTTTATCTATATATGATGCCCTTAACCTTTGCTTGGGCTATGGAAAATGTTCAAGAGTATATATATGTAAAGGAATAATGAAGGTTCGTTATATTTATTAATGCCCTTTTCTTTTGACACTTTTCTTGCATCATTTACTTCTAATGAGGAATTCTTGTAGTGTTTCCTTGAACTTGTAAAAGATACTGCCAATTGGTTGGTTGAGTTACTGTTTTAGGTGATTTGTGGAGACAATGAGCATGTGTTAGGTGTATTTTCATTGCAACAAAGGAAAAGTATCAATTGTAAATTATCTTAGTGGTAATATAATGAATGATAGATGAATAAGGGAATAGAGTCGCTCTCGTTGATTATTAAGCCTATTAGCTCAATTAGTAGAGCGATGTGTTAATGCACAAAAATGCGGGTTCAAATCCCGCATAGGCTACTCTAAAAATTTATTTCTCATTTAAGTTTTTTTTTATAATAAAATTGATAAAGCCATTAGCATCGACATTTTTACCGTCGCAAAAAACTGAGTCGGACCAGAAGGGAAACAAGCGGTAAAAAAGGGCGGTAAAAGTTTTTATGCGATGGTAATATGCCGTCGCAAAAGAGTTTTTGCTACCTTAGGGCTAGCGACTGACGATTTGCCGTCGCATAACCGTCGCTAAAAAATATTAGCGACGACAACCCTACTATTGGCGACGGTAAATAGCCGTTTCTAAAGAATTTTTTTTTTGTAGTGCCTTCTGATTTTGTGATTGTGCAACCATACCAATTGGGTGGGGGAGCTCATGAACCTTTTATTGAATCTTTTGTCCCTTCCTCTTCTACTTCTCCTATTTTTGTGAATGAGGGTACTTTTGTTGAGTATGTGCCTGCATCTGATTCTGGTTCCTCTAGTTCTTTAGGTGCTGAAAGGCATGATCTCACTGATTGGCAGTTAACTAGGGATAGGAGTCCTAGGGATGTCATTCCTAATAAAAGGTTCATAAACAACACTGTTGAGTTTGCTTGTCTTGTTTCTGATGTGGTTAAAAGTTTTACACCTGATACTTATGAACAAGCTTTAAGATGTGCTCACTACAAGAATTGGAAAAAGGCTATGGATGAAGAAATTGAGTCTATGAGGATTAACAAAACCTGGTCTTTAGTTGCTAAACCTAAAAAATGCAAGACTTATTGATTGCAAATAGATTTTTAAGCTAAAAGATGGTGTGTCTAAATCTGATCCACCTAGATATAAAGTTAGTCTTGTTGCTAAAGGATTCACCCAAAGAGAGGTGAAGACTATAATGAAATCTTTGCTCCAGTTGTTAAGTATAAGACTCTTAGGCTCTTACTTGCTATGACTGTTGTGCATGATTTTAAATTTGAGAAAATGGATGTTAAAACTACTTTCTTGCATGGTGACTTGGATGAGACTGTCTACATGAGACAACCTAAGGGCTTTGTTGATTCTGTGCATCCTGACTATGCTTGCCTGCTGAATAAGTCTATATATGGTCTTAAATAGTCTCCACGTCAGTGGAACATTAAGTTTGATAGATGTATGAGGTTCAGTTTAGGTTTTAAAAGAAGTAAGTTTGATACATGCTTGTATTTCAAAGGTGTTAAGAGAAATGGTCCTGCTGCTTATGTGCTTTTATAGGTTGATGATATTCTATTAATTTCTAAATCTAAAAAGTGCATCTTAGACACTGAAAGGAACTTGCAGAAGCATTTTGACATGAAAGATTGGTGTATTGCCAAGAAAATGTTGGGGATGTCCATTCTTAGAGATAGACAACATAAGATATTATGGTTGCATCAATGTGATTACATTCATAAGGTGCTTGATAGGTTTCATATTTCTGGTGATAAAGTGAATAACATTCCTTTGGGTCCCCATCTTGATTTGACTAAGTCTAAGGATGTTTTGTCTGCTATTGAGATGAAAAATATGAATCTATACCATATGATGTTGCAGTTGGGTCTGTTATGTACTCTATGATTTGTACAAGGCCTGATTTGGCTTTTGCTATAAGTACTCTAAGTAGATTCATGTCTAATCCTTTTGAGAAGCATTGGTTATCCATGAAATACTTGTTAAAATACTTACTTGGCTCTGTAAATTTGTAATTGTTATATTATGAGCATTCTTCTGCATATGAATTACATGGCTTTGTTGATGCTGAATATGCTCGTAACAAGGACACTAGGAAATCAATTATTTTCTATGTGTATACATGGGCAGGTAATTGCATTTCTTGGAAGTCCCAACAACAACATATAGTTGCATTTTCTTCCACTGAAGTAAAATATATTGCTGCTACAGAACCTTGTAAAGAAGCTATCTGGATGCAAGGTATTTTCAAAGAAGTGGAAATGAAGCACTACACATCTGTACTGCATATAGATAGCCAGAGTGCTCTGTATTTGTGTAGAGATCCTATGTACCATGAGCGTACTAAACATATTGATGTTAAATATCATTTCATTCGTGAAAAGGATGAAGATAACATCATTCATGTTAAGAAAATTGATGGTATAGTTAATCCTGCATATTTTGGCACTAAAGTTGTTCCTTATGAGAAATTGGTGTTTTGCAGGAACTTCATCTATTTGGAGTGATCTCTGTGTGTGATGTGTGCTTGGGTTGAGGACGGACCTGGGCATGAAGAATCCACTTATCAGTAGAGCCTGAGTATGCCCAGTGCAAGACTTAGAAAAGTAGAGGGGTGTTTGTAATGTTATGTGTTTACTTTCCTAATCTTTTTTTTTGGCATGTAATATTGTTTTATGTGTGTATGGACATGTGTGTGTGTGTGTGCGTATGATGACTATACATGTGACATATAATAAATAGTATACGTATATGATGCACTATAGGTTAATCTCGACTGAGTAGCATTGAGCTTGATAAGCTTGATCTTCTAACGGGATTAAATCTATAGCGGTGTTTAACATATATGTGTAACATATATTATACATGTCATATGTATAAGGTATTATGTAGGGAGAAGGTTATAACCAGATTGGGCCTTAGCTCATTATCTGGCCTATGGTCTCGGCACTATGGATTGAGCCCCGTAGCCTAGTGGACAACACCGAGAGCTTGCCTTACCTTGTCATTTGTGGAGCGCTGCGTTTTGGAGCTCGGGCTTGACCTAGCTATATAAGCTCCTTTCAGCGTTGGAGCTCCTCACTTTAGTCTTCGTCTTTCTCTCTCCTCACAAACGCTCTGCTACGGTTTCTAGGGTTTGGAGGTTTCCTGCTCTTGCCGTCGGCTTGCGAGCGTTCGGAGAAGAAAGGTTGTTGTAGGCATCTCTGGGAAGATGGAACGAGCTCCGACGTCGTCCTGGGTGCACTACAAAAAAAAAATATTGGCAACGGCTGTTTACCGTGGCTAGAAGTCCATTTGCCGTGGCAAAAGGCTATTAGCCACGGCGTGGCGAAACACGGGGTGGCAAAACAGAGTAGCGACGGCTACAGCCGTGGCTAGTGGCTCGCCACGGCAGCTTGCCGTTGCTAAATTATTTCTCGACAAATTAAAAAAAAGCACTGCTTTTTAGCCCGGATTTTACAGGACCGGGCTAAAAAGTCACATATTTTCGAAAAAAAATATAATGCTCAGATAATTTCAGACCCGATATAAAAATAAACTCAATTTGATTCTTCCAAATGCCAAATATACAAATTTAATTAATTATACAAATTTATATATACACGATTTAATAATTACACAAAGTCTTGTGGTAGCCGCTGTCGAAAATTCTTTGTGGCATCAACTGAACTTTGAGAATGAGCCTTTGAGAACAAAGGACAGAAAAATAGTATGGAAGCCTGGATAAAAAGCAAACATATCCAGAAGAAAATGAAGTAAATATCACGATTCCATCTATTAAATAGTGAATATTTTCTTTTGAAAACATGAGTAGGCCACTGTGAAATATAGGGAAATACAGATAATAGGCAGCATTTCACAAAAGGAAATTCAAATGCAAGCTCATATTGTATAGTAATTATAAGAAAACCAAAAAAGAATTCAAGCACTTTTTCATGAAAGGCGACAAGTGATTAATTTGTTCAAGCAAGAAGGATGTCATGAAAAGGCAAGCTCAAAGAAAGAAGCACAATGAAGAAAAGATATAGGTTCTAACCTGAAATGAGAAAAATCCCAAAAGTGCTGAACTTGAATATTGGGTACTTGATGCTTGGGAACGGGGGCAGGACATATCATGCCTAATGTAAATACACAAATGAAAGCTCACATGCCAAAACATACATAACAAACAAGTAAAAATTAGAGTTGTAGAATAAAAAAAAGTGAAGAGATAGCAAGAAGCTGACCTTGATCTCCCAATTGGTTGAATCACAAAAACAAACGAAATAAAACTTGCTCATAGTGGCAGACTTCCATAGGGTTGTTAAACCATCAAGTAGCTATCAATACCAAACATGTGCAAGTATCTGCATAATATTCACTCTCACTCAACCACTCCTGTATAAGCAATGTTTCCAAGCTCATTCCAACTGCAAAAGTAGATAAACAAGAAATATCAAGATGGTTTGTATTACTGAAAGTTGAGACTAGCTATTTATGCAAAGTCTTGTGCGAGGCATCAATCTGAAGCACATTAGTATGCTAGCTTCTTGTGGTATGGGACAAAATGGAGGTAGAGTGGAATGAAACTGTAATGAAATCTATCAAAAGAGTAGTTCCAACATCCCAAAGCCTCATCATTCATCTCAACATGCATTCAACTATACAAGAGAAAACTAGTATCCAAGTAAATATTAAACATTAAACATAAACATCAAATTGAATACATAAAAAGGCAGGTGGGAATGTAGTGGAAACACATTTTTTATGGTTGGAAAGTTGATGCCTTTACAAGGCTTGATTCTAAAAAATGGACTAGAGGAAGTATATCCTGGAGTCACTTAGCCAAATCTAGGCCACTGAGAGTGTATGTCTCTACTGGAATGCTAATACAGATTACTCCATCTAACTAAAATAATTTAAGATTTTTCACTCAAAATGGCTTTTAAGGATATCCAAGTGGCCGGATTACAACATTCATTATCAACATCCAAAGTCAGATATTTGCCTCCGTTTTTCATCAAAGTCAATAGTTTTTTCCAGCAACTAATTACAAAATGTAAGATCCAACTAGAATGGCAAAAAAGATCCAACTAGAAGGGCCATAAAGAATTAGCTATTGTAAGCAATATAAACAAAAATCTAGACTAGAAACTAGAAAAGAAATACTCGAGAATATAAATCCTTCAAATAGGGAATATATGTACGATGTGCCAAGAGGCATATATAGCCACTCACCCTGAAACTAAATTCTAGAGACATTTGCATAGAGCCATAAAGCATGAGAAAATGTAAACAATGATATGCTAACAATGACTGCGTAACATCAGGCGGAAGCAAAGAAAATAATGATGATCAATATTGGGGATCCTACAGCAGCAAGGAAAATAACGTGTTCAATATTGGGGATCCTACATGAATACCGATGATTTAATATAATATCAGTTAAGAAATCTCTTGCGGTTTTATTCCTTCATTGAGATTTGATCCTTAGACTTCGTTTGCAAAGAAATAATGTTTTCAAATGAGTTAAAGGAAACAAAGGAGATGGAAACCCAGCTTAAAGTCCAAACAGAGACTTTTAAGCCACACAATTGTGGTAAAGTGGATTAACTAGAACACAACAAGATGTTGTTCAAGTTGGATTATAAGCAATTCAATGCAACAATAATCCTATACATGACACAATAAATTCTGACAACTAAGCCAAACAAGCCAGAAACATCAAGGACTATAGAATGGTATTGAACTTTGTTCCACAAATTCCCAAACAAATACATCAATTAACTTGTTGCATTAGTAACATGATTGCATTTTTGCCGTTAAGGCATAAAAATCTATAGAATCAAGCACCATATATAGAGAGAGCAAAATAAAACCCTAACCATTCAAACAACGCTGCATTGCCACATACAAACCTAAATTCAAATAAAAATCAACAATCAAAACTTACCTTCCGCGATTTCCTCCCAAAGTGAAATCGATTCTTAGGCCAGAATACAAGCCACTGCGTCCCTGACCCCGCGGAGCCCATAAGACCTTCAAAACTGCATCATTGTGCACCTTCAATGGAAACACCAAATTGAACATCATAAACAAATTAAAAACGCCTAAATCGAACAAATTAGGGTTATAAATTATCAAAAACGCTCAAATTTGAGCTCAAACCTTGGATGAGAGTGAAGCTTTCAGGCTGGTGGTGAGGCGTCAAAGAAAGTTGAGATGGTGTTGAAGCGAGGATGAGCGCCGCAGGCTAGAAGAATGAGGAAGGTCACTGGTGGTGGGAAAAAGAGAGGCGGCGGTGATCTCTGGTGGTTCTTAGAGAGGGGTCGAACAAATGAGAGAGGTGAAGGGGCTGGAGATTCACTAACTCTTGCATCAGAAGGCTTCGGACTGAAGCGGAAGTTTACTCTCTTAGGAGTTAGGAGTAGTAGTTGGAGTCATGGATAACTTAACCATAACCGAACCTTGAGATAGTTCAAGGGTTCGGGCAGGGATCTCAAGGACCAGGTTTTTTCGTCTCCATTGATGCCCAGACCGCGCATCTTCATTCAGTTTGCTGGAACTTTCTGCCTGAAAAGGGGCCATGATTTGTTCAAAAAGATCATCAATACATGTCCATGTGTAACTAATAATTCACAGCCAATATATATTGTCTGTATTATTGGGTTTCTATTTTTATATTCAATTGAATCCAATTAGAAATCAAGTACTCTGTAATCCATAGATCAAAGTGTTTAACAATTAGCTCCTTATCAGCTGAGTTGAGTTGGAGTAGATATCAAGGAGACCAAAAATTGCATAATAAACCAACAGTTTATAGAAGCCAGAACTAGAGATAATCCAATTCAAGGCGCCAAAGAATGAAGGAAATTTGACAAAGCAAATGACACATAACAGTAACTTGGAGAAAAGTAGTACAAATGTAGAATACAAGTGAAGAGATTAACCTTGTCAGGAGAAGTTAAGTCTTCACAAACACTCAAAACATGGGGGTCATTAGCAAGCCCTCTCTCAATTTCCATGATTTCGGAGCAAAACTAAATAAATGTAAATGTACAACACCCACTTAACACACAATTCAATTAATTAATATATAGTGGAATCAAACAGAAGTTCAAGCAGATAGACGGATAAGTAAGAGGGTTGGGGGAAATAGAAATTTATGGGAGTAGTAGATTCAAGAAACGTTAGGGGAAAGTAGGCGTTTATGGGGGCCAAGATGATATTCATACTCACAAAATTATGTCTCCCAAGTCCCATCATAGATTACATGTCTCCGTACTCTACATATTTTCAAAACAATCAAATAATATTGAGATTAGAAATCAATCATCTAGGATAATAGAAAGAATAATCCAAAAGTCAAGTATTTCTATATTTCATATGCCAGATCAAAATGACTAATTTACAAAGTACCATTACTACATAAACCTAACCGAGTACATGAGCTACAAAGAAAATGGTCAAATACCCCCCAAAAAAAAATTCATGATAGAACAGTACAAAGAAAGAGCAATAGTGTGTTACATTCTAGTATATATATTTTACTTTAGCTATCAAAACAGTAGACGTAAACAATAGAGGAAAAAATAAAAGAAAAGAAAAGACGACTTACATTTAACTATTCTTTGAATAGCGGATAGGATTCATCAAAGAACTGGGAGCGGTGAAGGAGAAACGAGGCAATGGTCAAATGAGTAGGCGTAAGTATTACCTAGTATATAAATAAAATATACACAGTGAGCTCAACACATACCTCAATATTTCATTATCCTTTCTCACATTTTCAATTTGAGTTAAAATTTGAGGAACAAAAGTAAGCACTTACCTATTTGAATCTGACAATGTTAGGATGCCTCAAAGATCTATGACCGATAATCTCTCTCTGCACATTCTCAATTCTCATCTATCTATGCATTAAATAAGTTTAATTTTTTGTATGATTCTCTCATGACAAAAAATACTTTTAAAAAATCCCAGCAGATGAAAACAAGATTCAATTCAAGGCTATAAATAATTCATAATACATTAGAAATCAGATTCCAGAAATGGAAGAAAGAGGTGTTTCCTTCCAACAAGATGAGCAGATATACTCAATCACATGTATATACAATTATCAAAACTACATCTCTCAAACAAGGCCTACAACAAAATAGAAGAGATATGTAGGTAATCATTTATATAAAAATCGAATCCTCATAGAGAGGGCAGGGTTATATTAGTTTAGTTGTAAACATACAAGGTAGGAAAACCGTCTCACTTCTCTCAATATACTTGATGGCTTGGAATTTTAGAATAAAGGGAACAACAGAAGTTTAACCTTAGAATTCAGCAATGATCAAAATCAAAGTTTATGGCAAAACACCCTAGTTAAGACCAAGCAAACTGATCAAGGCAACTTTCTTGTAACCTCTTAAAGATTCAATGAATCGATCTTTGTCCCTGTAACCTCTTAAAGATTCATATGTTTTTTTTTCTTCTATTTGTCTCGTTGGGAGCTTATCCTATTTCCCTATAACATTTTAAAGACTCAATGAATTAATCTTTTTTTTTTATATTTCCTAGAGGATTGAAAGAAATAAAACAGCTATTTTCCTAGAGGATTGAATAACTTAAATCAAAAGCACTAGTGCTCAAACCTGAATGTGCAAATTAATTAAGCTACCATAAGTAAACATCAATAGCATATAGATTGGTAGTTGATAAAAAAAAAACGAGATTACCAACGAAGAAATCGAAATCAGAAGGGAAATGGAGTAGTTGAGAACCAGACCTAGATTGGAGAAGAACCAGATCAAGGGTGAAAGCGCAAGCGACGAGGATGAGAAGGATGAGGTGAATGGAGTTCACGCGGGTCGAATCTGAGACCTCTAGGGCTTGTTGGCGTAGGAGCAAGGGTTGTAGATGGGAAACTGGCCGTCCCTAGAGCTGCCGTCAGCGGGAAGGCCATTGTTGCCGGCGGGGCTCCCTTGCGATGGAGAATAGGGTTCCTGGAGAAGACGAGGTTGAGAGATTGTTGGTGGCGCACTATGGCTGACAGTGGGCGGAGATCTGAGATTAGGAGAAGAGGAAAGAGAGGAGGCGAATTACCAGAAGCAGAGGTCGAACTGTAGAAGACGCGGGTTGAGCATCACCAGATATGGAGTTTAGGAGGCTTGATAGCGGCGGAGGTCGAAGAACGCATTTGAGAATCTGAGATAGGGTTTGGGAAAGGGGCGTGTTTTAATGTTTTTCACTTTCCGTTTTTCTTTTAATTTTGGGTGAAAGTTATATTTTTAGCCACGGCAATGCCAGCTCTGGTGGCGAAAACCAATTAAATAGCCACGACAAATTCATGCCGTTGCTACCGTCTACGGCTAATATGTTTTTTTTTTTTGTAGTGGTGGCCGCTCTTCCTGCCTTCTGAGATCTAGGGTTCTTGGAGATCGAATCCTTCTCCGATCTTCTGGTTTATCTCATACAGGAGGATTTTCTCTTCTTCCTTGTACCTCTGATTCACATGCATGTTAGATTAGGATTGTTTGCTTTTGTTTCTTGTATCATCCCTTGTACGAACTCTCTATAGTGGATTCGGCCAACTCTTGCATGTGATTCTCATTGACCTGTCGATTATCGTTCTAGATCTTATTCGCTTTCACTATCAAAGCCAATTTCTAGTTTGGATCTTAGGTTTTACAAAGGAATAAACATTTCATCATTACCTAAAACAATTTCTCTTCTCTCTACCATCGGCCAAGCCAAAATTGGACGAGAATTTAAATCCCCCATTTTGCTGCTCACCACTTTTTCTCACTTCATTGGTAACTCGCTAAGAGATTGAAATTACCAAAACAGACACCACATATCGGTTGAAGATCACTTTATAACACAATTAAAGAGCAAAATAGAAACTTTAACAAAAAATAATTATAAAATCATAGTGAAATTACTATTCATCCAACTCTTTTGTGTATGTGTGTGTCTTGTGTATGTGTGTGTCGTCATCACATATAATGAAGTCAAGATGACATATGATTTAAGTTATTATATTGGAAAGGTTATTTCTTAGATATTGAACATAAAAAGATATGTTTTGTAACTAATTTCAATATAGGATTGCATATTTATATTAAAAACTAATTAAAGTCATCACATAATTAAGGTGAACGCATATGATAACATGAATAAAATAATTAAGTGTGACCATTGATTAATATGTCAAAATTATATTGGATTATTAATTCACGTGACAAAAAGAGAGATTGAAACATATTTTACCATGATACGACACATCCAAATCGAATCAATGACAAACACATAAGATTCCATTTCTCTATCTTAGTATATTTATATAGATTTAATGATTTAAAAAAATCTATATCTATATATCTATATATAAAAATTGCTTCCTAAGAAAATTAATGTGCACTTATTACTTGGGCTCAACATTGTTTGATATGTTGTAGCCACCACTATATTCGAAAGCGTCCCCGCTCTCACCACTCCCATCCTTCTTAGCCAAAGCCTCGTTCTGGTAAGGATGCCTTGGGGGCTGACCGGCCTTAGCACCAACCCCAAAGTCGGTGAGCGACGATGATGCAGACGCTGTGGAGTTGGTGCTGATGCCGTCATGTTGGAGTATTACCTCGATGGCCTTCACCACCTCGCCCATGGTGGGGCGATTCAGTGCCAATTCCTCCACACATTGTAGGGTAAGATCCACGTACTTGTGAAAACCCGGGAGGCCGGCTGGGCCACCGAGGAGGGCAGGATCAAGCAGGGCTCTTAAGCCATAGAAGTCGCGGTCCGCTTGGTCTAGCATGGTTTTCACCTCTCGTACTATGTATTTGCCCTTCTCAATTGGCTGCTTAGCCGTTACCAACTCCAGCATCACCACTCCAAAACTGTAGACGTCACTCTTTTCGGTTAGTTGTTGAGTTAGGTAGTATTCCGGATCCAGATAGCCCTAAGGAAAAAGACCAAAAAAATGAAAATAAGTGATATGAAATATGAGGTTCTATTCTAAAACCAATTGACATTAAGAGAAGTTATCCATAGGAGTATATACTAAGGCTTGTTTAGTTCATATTTTCAATGTGAGACTGTTTTGGTCTATTCGCATCCGTCAACACAAACAATGGATACTTACCATAGTGCCCTTAACTTGAGTAGAAACATGGCCTTTGGAAGCATCAGAGACCAGCTTAGACAATCCAAAATCAGCAACCTTTGCATTCAAGTTGTCATCCAACAAGATGTTAGTGCACTTGACATCCCTGTGGATTATCGGCGGGTTAGCCAACTCATGAAGATAAGCTAGGCCTCTAGCCGAACCAAGGGCAACCCGGAGCCTCTTCTTCCAGTCCAAATGGATACCAGACTTCCCTGCAAGGCTATCCTTGACTGACCCATTTGGCATGAACTCATACACCAGCATTTGCTCCCCTTGCTCAAAACAGAACCCCAGTAGGCCTACCAGGTTCTTGTGGTGAACTCTCGACAGCAGCTCTATCTCGGTCTTGAACTCTAGCCCGCCCTGCATTGATCCCTGCTGCGCCCTCTTGATCGCCACTAGCTGTCCATCTGGGAGTACTCCTCTGTACACCTGTTAATTTATCACCAAAGTTATAAACAACAGCAAGTTCAAGAAATTGGTAATTCGCTATGGCATTTCCATGCATTATTCATATGTTACCTTGCCATAGCCTCCAGCTCCGATCTCATTGCTTGATGAGAAGTTACCAGAGGACTTCTTTAGCTCGTCGTATGAGAACCATCTTGCACCCTTTAGTTGCGGAGCACCACCACTGTCCTTTCCACTGGAAGCCCATGAAGCTGGAAGCCAAAGAAAATGAATGATCAAGTGCTTATGTAGCAAGTTCTTGGGATCATTAATCTGTTGAATCTTATATGGCATTACCGAACGGTTTGCTGAGTCCGATTGCTCTTTCAGCGCGTTTCTTCTGGCAAACGGCATATACTCCAACACCTACGAGCACAATGATAAGAAGGGCTCCAGCAGCTGATATCCCGAGAATCGATGCTAGACTCAATGCCGATTTCCCATGTGTGTCTAGCAAGATTAGGGGAAAAAAATTCATTTGATTACATTCATACATACCTGCAAAAAAAGGTATCTTGCTGGGTAGGTGCATACCTTGGAATAGGTAAGGATTTGCAATGAAATAGTAAGGTCCAAACCCAAGCTCTGGAGGCGGTTTGTAGGTCTGATTGCTCAATTCAAAGCCAATCCTTTGCACTTCTGTTCTGTTGAAGTACAACTTATCGGATGGGAAGAGCGCGAGGTGCATCTGAAGATAGTCATCATTGTTGAAGAAAAGGTTTTGAATGAAGACTGAGCCAGGAGTTAGATTCAGTTTCACCCAAAGGCTCATCTCAAGGGCATGAAAGACAGTGGCATTTGATAGTTCCCTGAAGGAAGGGCCACGGAAGTAGAGTGTTCCCTCATACGGGTAGGCACACTCACAGCTCTGAGGGCTCAGCATCTGATCGATTTCCGGGCATGTCTTAAACCCACAATTTCCTAGGCTAGTTGAGTAAGGCTTCCTGATCTGCTGCTGCAGCTGGCAGTAGTTTGTGACCGACAATTCGGAGGAGCAAACTGGGTTGTCGATCAATCTGATAAGTAGTATAACAATGTTTGGTTAATGCTGCACTAAATGTGGAATTGTGGATGATAGTTCAATCCTCTCAATTCAAAATGATAGCTCTCTTGTAAACTCACATCAATGTACTTTTGTACGAAGAGCCGAGTGTGACTGAAGAGATCTCATTGTGTTGCAAATCAACAAGCTCAAGCTGCTGGCTTACGGTATCGCCCATGCTTAGTGTGCCATTGAACCCATTGTACCTCAATTTCCTGAAGCAATATATATACATTTTTGTCTCAGAAGCTTCATGAACTACACGAAAAATCAAGCCCTTCAACGAACGAGTGGTTTAAACTTACACTTGTTGTAACTGTGGAAAGCCAAACAGCTCTTTAGGTAAAGGCCCTTGGAGTGGTCCATTCTCTATGACCCTGCAAAAGCATGTGCAAAATGAATGAACTGCTTGGGGTTTCGTGATATTATGATCAACCATGCCGAAATCCTTACAGGGTAGTGAGTGATTTTAAGGTGGAGAACCAATCTGGAGCTACTGATTCATCAAACTGATTGTTGCTCAAGTCCCTATTGAAAGAGGTTATCTGTTAACTCCAAGAATGTGTACAGAAGATACAAAATGGTATCTGTTCTCTTCCAACTTACAAGTATTGAAGTGAATTCAACCCGGTCAAATTTGGCAATAGACCTGTCAATCGGTTACGTCCTAGATTACTGAAAACAAAATGTTTGTTTGTTAAAGCAAGTTCCTTGATGAATGCAAAACAAATAGTGCAAAAGGAACTTTTGATGAGATACACACAGCTCACTGATATGAGTAAGGTTGTTGAGATTTGACGGCACTTCTCCGGTTAGATGATTCCTGTCTAGCCGTCTGTAACAAAAACCGAAATCATAATAAGTAAAACATTAGAAGGAACATCAGCGCAGATGATCTATAAAATAAAAAATATATATATAGGAGTGAATGGTACTCACAGAACCTCAAGAGTCTGAATGAGTCCTATTGTGGATGGTATGGTTCCAGTCAGTTGATTTCCATCAAAGAGTCTATAAAACAGCGCATCCCATTCATAATTGTGGCACAAACCCACTTAAAGAACGACGAAATCTAAAAGGAAATAGCCATTCAGATATAGCGATCATCTTACATGTGAATGAGTATCATCTCAGGCCTGAACAGCTTTGGTGGGATTGTCCCAGAAAGCTGGTTTTTGTTGAAATGACTACAAGCACAAGAACATACATATTAACACACAGTATACGACGCTGTGTCAAGTTCCTTGTGCTCTCCTTGATCTTGAAATGTCAACTGGAAAACAAAAGAGCTGAAACTTACAAGTGTTTTGCGTGTAGCAACTGGTCCAACCCCGGGGTAGAATCAGTTGAGACAGGAATAGGCCCTGTCAACTGGTTGTCCGATAAGTCCAACCAATAGAGCTTCGAAAGGTTTCCAATAGAAGGCGGTATGTCACCAGTGAAGTTGTTTGAATTAAGGGCTCTGGTTCAGATCAAAGCTTATAAGAAACACTACCAATAGTTTTATTTTATTTTTTTTGAAAAAAGAAGTAATTTTGAGGGTTATTGTGTTTTTTACTTACAAGAAGGATAACTGTGACAGTTTTCCCAGTTCATCTGGAATGCTACCACTAAATCCACAACCTGCCAAGATCCTAACCGCAGAAGAACAAAATGAGGCTCATAGGTGGCAAAAACGAAGAAGTTATAGTTTGATATTGATTTGAATCTCTGAATCATATATTACTAGCAAGAAATATGATGGGTCTTACAAGATGTTGAGCTTGCTAAGTTGTCCCAACTCCCCTGACAAAGGACCGGTAAGGTCTCGGTTAAAAGAAAGATCCCTGCAAAGATAAGGTAATTGGCCATTTCTTCAATCTTGTCTGGTTTCGATAAGAAGAAAGAAGCGAAACTCACAAGGATCTCAGCTCTGAGAGGCCTCCAATGTCTCCTCCTAAGTTACCTTTGAGCCCCATAGTTGACAATTCCCTTGTGAAATCAACACTGAAGCTCAAAACACACACATAAAAAGAAGAAGGAAAGATTCAAACAGATGATGTAAAAGAGTATATCCTCACAGAGCTGTGACTCTAGTGTCATTGCAGATCACTCCCTCCCAGTGAGATCCACAAGGGTCATCGGAATTTTCCCAGCTCGGAGGCGTGTTTTTCCATTGATCCGTCAGCGATCTAAGCACTGTAACTGCTCACCACATCACAAGTAGAAAATTATATTAAAAGGGTCATGTCTATATACTGAATTTATAACAAATAAGCCTATATTATATAGTCCGGGTATTATGTACTCGTATATGATAACACTATACAAAGATGCATCTGTAATTTGGTAAATTGAGTCACTTCACTCATTCAGGGATTATTCATCATATAAATAGGAAAGATTGTAAAGATGATATACAACTACAGAAAAAGTCATTCCTAGATATCTGAACTGAAAATAGTTAACAGTAGAGTAAAAATATATACTGACTTACAACATTCATCATATATTGAAATGAAATGAAAATTGATCTAGCTCTTAGATGAATTTACCATCTCCAGGATCAGTAACAGAGAAGATGAGCTGGAACTCAACACATAAAAGAAGAAGTGGAATTAGGAGATGAAGATGGCGAGGAAGAAGCCATGAGGTGGTGATGGCCGCCATGAAAGGACCTCCAAGAATTTTGCTGCAAGAAATGGAGGAAAGAGATGGGTGGCCACTTTGTATGGTTGTAGCACATAAAGATTAGCTCAAGAATTTAATTTCAATGCAAGTAGGTGCAAGTCAATGATTATTACTTGCACATTAATAAAATAAAAGAAATAGGGAAAAAAAATTGAAAAATGAATTGCAATGAAAGCCTATGAAAGCCAAAGAAGTAATCGTTTATAAATGGTTGTTTGGCCTAATATATTTCCAATATGATGTAAACTTAACTTTGAAGCCAAATCTTAATAATCATCCATTCGGTTCGGATTTAGATTTTTATTTATTGGGTTGTCGGCTCTTTCAACCCGATCGCACTTGGGGGACAGTTGAAGTGGATTACGATATTTAATTCTTTCTTCTTCATTGTTCTTCATTGACAGCGTGTTTGTTCCCGATTGTAATTTACTTTTTACCAGTCAAATTAGTTTACGAGACCCAACTCAACTTTTTACTTTTTCAGTAAATTATTCGTGAACTCAGTCTCGGTTTCATAACTTCATTTTTAATCTATTTTATTTTTTTCTAACACTATACAAAATTATTATTATTATTATCTATATAAACTCTTAATTTAGAAGAGTTTAGGATGATGTGTCAAACCTAGAGAAATTTTAGGAGTCTTGACAAATCTTTTTTTTTTTACCATTTTTATTTGATTTTCTTTAATTCTCAAAATTTTCTTCTTTTTTCTTTAATTCTCTTTTTGCTTTAATTTTACTAACTATTGGGCTTAATTCAAAACATTGATCTTAGCCGAAATTATAATTTTAGTAGTTTTTTTCTAAAAAAAACAATGGGATTAATTCAAAACATAAAATTAATAAGATTTTATATCTATCTATATATATATACTACTTTAATCGTTTTCTCAACCCATGAGTTTAATTCAAAATATTTAACTATATGAACTTTTACAATTATGTTATAATATTAATTTAATATATTAGTAAGATTTTATTTATAAAAAATCGTGTCATGACGCGGGGATCATACTAGTAAACTCTTAATTTAGAAGAGTTTAGGATGATGTGTCATTCATAGAGGCATTTTAGGAGTCTTAACTAATCATTATTATTTTTTTCATTTTTCTTTAATTTTCTTTAATTCTCCTTTTTTATTCATTTTCCTTTAATTCTCTTTTTTCTTTAATTTTACTAACTATCTATATTTATATAAACTCTTAATTTAGAAGAGTTTAGGATGATGTGTCATTCGTAGAGAAATTTTAGGAGTCTTAACTAATCATTATTTTTTTTTTTCATTTTTCTTTGATTTTCTTTAATTCTCCTTTTTTATTCATTTTCCTTTAATTCTCTTTTTTCTTTCATTTTACTAACTATCTATATAAACTCTTAATTTAGAAGAGTTTAGGATGATGTGTCATTCGTAGAGACATTTTAGGAGTGTTAACCAATCATTATTATTATTTTCATTTTTCTTTGATTTTCTTTAATTCTCCCTTTTTATTCATTTTCCTTTAATTCTCTCTTTTCTTTAATTTTACTAACTATCTATATAAACTCTTAATTTAGAAGAGTTTAGGATGATGTGTCATTCGTAGAGAAATTTTAGGAGTCTTAACTAATCATTATTATTTTTTTCATTTTTCTTTGATTTTCTTTAATTCTCCTTTTTTTATTCATTTTCCTTTAATTCTCTTTTTTCTTTAATTTTACTAACTGTCTATATCTATATAAACTCTTAATTTAGAAGAGTTTAGGATGATGTGTCATTCGTAGAGACATTTTAGGAGTCTTAACTAATCATTATTATTTTTTTTCATTTTTCTTTGATTTTCTTTAATTCTTCTTTTTTATTCATTTTCCTTTAATTCTCTTTTTCTTTAATTTTACTAACTATTGGGCTTAATTCAAAATATTGAATTCAATCTAATATAACTATTGGGTTTAATCAAATTTATTTACGAACTATCTATATAAACTCTTAATTTATAAGAGTTTAGGATGATGTGTCATTCGTAGAGACATTTTAGGAGTCTTAACTAATCATTATTATTTTTTTCATTTTTCTTCGATTTTCTTTAATTCTCCTTTTTTATTCATTTTCCTTTAATTCTCTTTTTTCTTTAATTTTACTAACTATCTATATCTATATAAACTCTTAATTTAGAAGAGTTTAGGATGATGTGTCATTCGTAGAGACATTTTAGGAGTCTTAACTAATCATTATTATTTTTTTCATTTTTCTTTGGTTTTCTTTAATTTTTCTTTTTTATTCATTTTCCTTTAATTCTCTTTTTTCTTTAATTTTACTAACTATTGGGCTTAATTCAAAATATTGAATTCAATCTAATATAACTATTGGGTTTAATCAAATTTATTTACGAACTATTGGGCTTAATTCAAAACATTGAATAATTATGGATTATGACACATCACATTTAAACAATGTTATAATGTTATAATGATATTATTATTACTAAGTAATTTAAAATATCTATATTTATGTATTATACTCTGCATAAGATTTTAAAAAAAAATTCATGAGATAATTATAAGATACATTTGTTGTAACGTTTTTTTTATGATTTTTATCCTAACATTTATTAATATTTTTATATATTATGTTTTAGTTTTAAAAAAACGCGCCATGGCGCGGGAATCGTACTAGTTATTATTATTATTATAAATATTTATAGGAAAAAAATGGATAAACAATGACTTTTTATGGGTAAAAAGTGAAATATGGATATTTATATATTTGAATTTTTTTTTAAAAAAATATGCAAAATAGGTCTCTATGAGTAGATAAAAATAATTTAAATTACAAAATAATTTTTTTTTATTAATATTTAATAAAGCGTTAAAATGAATTTTAAAAAACACAAACCCACCATGGCCCAGCTCTCCACCCATGAGTCGGGCTCAACTGCAAGGTAAGTTTTTGTTGGGCTCATGGCCAACTCGCCCTTTTTTTTTTCCTTTTCTTTTTTAGCTTAGGTGGATTATTGGTGAGCCCTTGGACTCACCAATAACTTTTTACTCTGATGCAAAGGGCTTTGTTGATTGGGCTTATTACTTTTTACCGATCGATATAGGGGCGTGTTATTGGGACGGCGTTTTTATTTGTCAAAAGGACAGTTTCGTTATCAATTCTTGGCATCAGCACCAATTTCACTGCCACCGACTCCCAGAGTTGACACCAATTGCCCTACCGCCACTGAATCCTAGAGGCAACGTATATCTGCTTGAAAATTACCTGCGAGATTCCCCTGAAAGATGCCCTGCATGATGTCTAATCAGTCCCTCCATCGGCACTCACACCCGGAGTCGGTAGGTCATGTCACCCAGTGTGCACAGGATTCCCCTGCAAATTAAAAGCTATGAAGATTCCCTACAAACTTCATCGATAGGGACATACAGTGTCGATGAACAACCCTCCCTTTGGCCTATAAATACCTTACACTCTCAACCTTCCCTCCATAAGTCAAAGTCAGTAGTGCATCGCCGTCGAGAAGTAAAACAAATTAAAATTCCCCTAAGTAAAAGTGGGAATTACTAATGTGGATAAAGCCTTCTTTCATGATAGATCATCTCATGCCTTGGTGTGGAAGAAAGCTCTCTCTCGGATTCCTATTCGAAATCGACTCGGATTGGCTCCTGGGTTCTACTCAACATCTAACAAAGTGGTTGACATCGACCAGATCTCGTGTCTTGGCTCAACTTGTGCTCGACCTCATCTTCTTCACTCGATCACGACCTCAGCTCCACTCGACATCGAGTAGGTTACTCGACGTCGACTTCAAGTGTCGAGTGATTGCTCTTCATTGCTTCTGCTCGATGTGCTGGTTCCAATTTCCACTCAACGTCGAGTCACTCGGTAGACGTCGAGTGACTCTGCAGTAGACGTCTAGTGGTTTTCCAACTTGAATTCTGCTTCTCCGAATTGTCTCGATATTTACAATATTAAACAAGAACTAGTGTAGATCTCCATAATTGGAAAATAAGGACAAACTACATAAATTCTGTATGGATCAAACCTAGAAATATAAAATGAATACAAAAATCGATATGAATATAAGTGAAAATCATGGTTATTTGAGCGCACATCAATTAGAAATGTCGATGTTGATATTTCTTGCATGAACTTTATATTGAAATTAGAGATCTTGTAATCGGGAAAGTACAGATTAAAGTTAGAAATGTGTAGGTGATGTGTGCCTATTTCACCATGTTTTGTACTCACTTTTATTTCGATTTCTGTTTATGTTTTATGCCTTTAGGTTGGGAAATTAGAGAATTTGTGTAGTTGGTGTTTCATTACGAAGTATAGAGGTCTACACAATTTTTGGTCTCATTTCGCATGAATTGGAGACAGTTCGGGGCAATTTGGAAAAGAAGGAACCGAGATGGAATGTCACTCGATGTCTATTGAAGAAAACTCGAAATCTACTGGAGTGAAGCAGAATTGGAGACATTTCGGAACAATTTGGAGTTAAGCAAAATTTGATTGTCGAGTGAAACCCAAGTGGGTCGAGACGCGTTTTTGAGGAATCCGACTTGAAGGATAATTGCTTACATATGAAGACAAGATCTTTTAATCTCCTTAGATACTTCTATCGTTATGGGTTAAACTCCATTTACCATGGGAAACTTTTATTTATTTATGTTATTTTAATTAGGAAGTTTTATCTTTTGCAATCAGGATAAAGATTTATTTCCTTGGCTAGCAAGGATTGATCTACTGTAAATAAAGGCATTAGGCCTAGGTTTTAAATTGTCCAATTCCACATGCAATATTTGTGCTCCCAAGAGTTAGAGAGAAAGAGGAGGTCAAGTGCAGAGAGAGAGAGAGAGATGATGTGCGCTCAAATTACCATGTTTTTCGCTTACGTCTATATCGATTTCTTTACATATTTTATATTTCTGGGTTTGATTTATACAGAATCTGTGTAGTTTAGTCTTATTTGCCAATTATAGAGATCTACACTAGTTCTTGTTTAATTTCGCAGAAATTGAGACATTTTACGAGAAATTCGGAGAAGAGGAGAAAGCTATCCAGAGCACTCGATATCGACCCAAGCAACTTGATATTGAGTAGATGCTGAGCCCCGGAAATCGAGCATAATTGATCTGGGAAAAACATGCTCAATGAACAGAAGTTGAAAATCTCCAATTTTGATAAATGCCAATAAAATTCTACTAAAAAGGATGGGGTAGTACCTGAAAAAGTGATTGTATTGGCTTGATGAGGTGATTTCCAGTTCTTGATTCAATGTGTCTGTTGTGACATTTTAGATTGGTAAGCGAAACTATTAAGTTGCAACTTCCACGGTAGCCCCTGTCGTGCTTTAATCTCCTATATGGACTGACTGGAATTCAACATCAAAGGAGATGAAAGTATGGTGCACAAGAAGGGAAGGTTGCGTAAAGTCTTAATCACGCTCAACCAACTAAACATACTAATAGTTCACATGCAAAAAACTCTGAAATTCAAATTTCATACCTCATTATTCCCATCTAACAAACTACATAATTCTATTGTACCAAAATCGCGTTTTTTTTAACAGTCTCTTTTAAACATTAAATTTCCACAAGAGGCTGATTAGGATAAGATAAGCATGATCCATCATCCATTAAATGGTTAGCTTAAGATCATCTTATAAGATTGATGGATAAAGATCTAGAACCCCAAAAATTTCAAAATAATAAAAGAACTTCATGAATTTCAGCCCCCCCAGATCCTACCAACTGACACTTCAACGAAAATTCATAGAAGATTGAATGTTGAATGCTCTCATTGGAACTGCAAAGGGTTGCATCAACTGCATTGATGGATGTTGAATGCTCTTGGTCTTTCACTAACATACTGATCACGTGGAAATTATCTATAGAAACACTAAAGTAGGTAGAATAGTGAACTTGTCAAAGGAAGTTATCACTCGCAGCTGCATTCCATGACCTTCAAACACATAAGGGTTCAATGTAGAAATGAAAGGAAAACATTTGTAAGGCTTTTCATAATAAGAGACAATTATGTGGTTTTGATGAGTAAAATGATCCCAACAATCAGAATATAGATACTGTGACAACACAAAAAGTACCTACACACCATTCCAGCTGATAACACAAAGAGAGACTAGATGTTTTTTCCAAGTCTCCTAGTTATTGATTTTTGATGCACTTGGATTGTTCTCTTCCTTTGTTTGTCAACTCATTTTCTTTCCCTTTTTTAGGGAGAAGTATGCATGGGGTTCTCCACTTTTCATTTTTCCTTCCTTTTGTAACTTTCTTCTTCCTTTAGCCAAAGGATAGCAAACAAACAAAGAGAAAATTTGCGGTAGCCAAAAATAAGGGAAATAACATGTGCTGAAGTCTTAAATGTCCTTTAGATTACAAAATGAATGTCACAAAAAACAAAAAGAAAAATATTATTTAATAAAAAGGTAATCATAGTGGGTACAAAGATTATACTTTAACTTAGTTGCCTTGTGTATGTCTTGCATTACACAGGCGAAGAGCTAAAAGCTGTCTTGAATCAAATTGAGTGCCAGTTTGGGTGAAAAGTATGACACGAAAGAAATCAATTCATTCTTGTCAAGGGGGAATTCTTTATGATAATGAGGATGGTTTGATAGAATGATTTCCTAAACCCATATTTAATATGGGATATTTAACTGGAGGACCTGCATTGTATATAAAACGACCCACATTCTGTAAGTATCACTCTAACATTTCCTTTATCTCTCAAGTGCACTCATCTTGCTCTTATAGGTTTAACACAAGGATATGATCTAATTGCGTTCTTTCCCACCAAAGACATACTCAAAAATTAAAAACAATGTTTTTTCTCCAAAAAGCATGCTTCTTTTCAGGAAATTGGCACCGTATATATGCTCTTCTATCATCTACATTCTCCAACTGATGGCAAATCAACAAAATCCACAAAGTAAACCTGGATCCAACAACACACATAAATGTTGTGCTCAAATTGTAATAAATGATAATGCACATTTCTAAAGGGCATTATAGGGTAGTTTAGATGCATTTGCATTATAGAATATGCATGTTTAGTGTCAATTTAGATTAAACTCTTGTCGTGGCAAAGTTCAGAATCTACGCTATTTCGGTTGAATGGTGGAAAGCAAAGGAAAGGTGAACAACATGTCCAAGTGAAGTCAAGAAAGCAAGCTAAGGAAAGAAAGAAAAGAGGCAAGAAAGAACGAGGGAAGAATGAAGAGAAAACAAGCTTTTGGGCATCTGTCGCTGCCAGCGAATGGGATCTCGCTACCAGCGAGTGGAGTCAGTTGGAGCATGTCCAGAGCCAACACGTCTCGCTGCCAGCGAATGGAGTCAGCCCAAGAGTCAGCGAGCAAGCAACACGAGTCACTGCCAACGAATGGTTACTCGCTGCCAGCGAATGGAGTCGCTCCAGCGGAAGGGTGGTCTCGCGGCTACGGAAGGGTGCTTTCGCTGCAGCGACTGGTTGGACTCGCACCAGCGGAATGGTTTTCGATTCTAGGGGAATCGAGGAGGCTTGCCGAATTTCTAAGGCATGAGCATTCGCTGTTAGCGAGTGTTGTAGCGAGGTGCTAGCGAAAATCCAACAGTAGCTTGATCAAGGCAATTCACTGCTAGCGAGAAGCTTTTCGCTGCCAGCGAAATATGACGTTGAACTATACATGGAAAGTCTATCTTCTATCTAGTTTGTTTAGAAAGTTTCTATCTTATTTGTCTATCTTTTACCTTGTTTATGCAAGACTTTAGGTTTATAAATAGGATGTTTAGAGTTAGTTTTCTCATGGATTAAAGTAGAGCAATCACCATTAAAGAGAAGAAAGCTTAGGTAAACCATGTTTGGTTAATTTTGTAGTTTTCGCCTACACTTTCAAGACTTGGTTGGTGGTTTGTAAGTTTCTAATTTAAGTTATTTTTCCTCTATAATTCTTTCATCTTCTTGGTGTGATATTGATTATGTTATTGATGTTATCTTGATTAGCTACCTTGATAATATTGATTTCATGCTAGGATTTAATACTTTCGTATTTGTGTTATTTCCGTAGTAGCACGCATAAGATTGTGGATTCCGTGTTTGAAGCATGATTATGTAGGGAGTTGACATATATCTTAAACATTGATTTACCGTGTTTAATTTGTGTTATTTATATGCTCAAGTTTTTGGGACTATTTGCTATCTCTTTGTTAAATCTTGACCATGTTAAGGTTGCATTGAGGTGTAAGGGATTAATTGGACTCGTAGGACTTTTAATCTACTTAAACCAAGACGGGAGGAATTTGTAGGAAAAGATAATAACTTGAAAAGGATTCGATGACCAATGAACCAACCAATGTCGAGAACTTGTAGGTGGAAACACTTTTCTTCTATCCTTTATTTGCTTTTGTCAATATTATTTTCTTTTATTTTCATTCATAAAAATCTTTTCTTTTATATTGATAAATACACAATATTTAGAAATACTTGGTTCTCTAGGGTTCGACCCCTTACTTGCATACTATACTAGTTTGTTTGTTTGGAATTTATTTTTGGCGAGGTGAATCAACGACTTTTCCTCCGTCAATAAACTATCAAGCAAAATCCATACATGCAACGCCAAATTTCGAATCAAACAAATAACCATGCAAAATTGAAGGAATGAAAGAGCAAAATAGCAAACTTGGAGGCCTAGGGCGCGACGCTCAATCCGTCAAGAACAATACGATTTTAAATCCGGAGAAATCAATGGACTGCGATTCAACAACTCACCTTCTCGATCTCCTCCACGGCCTAGGGCGGAGATTGTGCTACGACCGCGAAGAAAGGGAAGGGGAGTGGAGAGGGATGTTGAAGGTGAGGATTCAACTGGAGAAGAGAAGCAAGGAGAAGTTCTCTGACGGTAATAGAGGAGGAAGGGGGCTAGGGGCGGATCCACCGAGGAGAAGGCGATAGATCTGAGATCCGAGATCTACGACCGAGGAGGAAGGGGGTCGGGGGCGGATCCGAGATCCACCGAGAAACCCTGGCCGGCGAGGGTGAGATGCAGATGGAGAGGCCCGGTGTGAGTTTGATCTTGCTCATCTTGCTTAGATATGAGATGCGTGATGGAGAGGAAGATGAAGATGGAGAGGGAGGCGGTGCTTCTGATCGAGGGTTTGAAATGATTTTAGACTTCGCATAATTCCTTCCTTTCTTTTATTCATTTTTTTTTAATATTCGTTGGCGTTGCAAATATTTGCCTAGCTATGAGCAACGGGACCCCTTTGCCATGGCAAAAACCTACCCAAAGGACACAACAAACTCATGCCATTACTACTATCCGTGGCTAATTTGTTCCTTTTTAGTGATTATTCATGTTCTTAGTTATCATCTTGTGCTTAATTTATATTTGTGTTCCTTTCTATGCCTGATCAACGTGTTAGGAATTGCATCTCTAGCTATGAATTCGTTGTTTTTTTCTCGATAGCAAACAAAGGGATTGATGATAGTGATGTCTTTTTGTCTTTCTAGTGGATGATTTCAATTGATCTATGTTGAGGATATGCGATTAGGGTTAAATTCGGTATGCGCCTATCTATCTTGATTGTGTAGAGTCAATGTGCCAATTGGTCTTGACTACTTGAGTTTTTAATGCTATTATTTAGTGATATTGAATAAGATGAGTGAATTTCTGCGGATCTCTCAACTTTCGTCGAGTAGACCTATAGGAATATGAATAATTGATAGATGAATCCGAGAACCATGAATTCCAACCATTTTCAGAGAATTACAGGTGAAATGTTCTTTCTACTTTGATATCAATTTGCTTTGTTATTTGCAATTTGGTGACTTTTACATATTTGCTATTTGCAAAAGATCATTGTTTTGCTTTAAGAGTGTTTGTCTAGAGTTATTGAATAGGAAATCGCTTCTCCATGTGGGTTCGGCACCGGACTTCATCTCTATACTAGTAGTTATTTGGTTTGTCAAGTGATTGATTGTCTAACCTATTGGTTGTGTGTTTAAGTTTGGATATTATTACTATTTGGTAAAGGGCGAAAGTGCCAACGACGTTCGTCCCGCACCACCTATCTAGACTACTGATTGAGCACATAGAGTCCGGCAATGCTATGTAACTAGGCCACATTTTACAATGAGACAAATGTGAAAACATCTTGACAATGGTAAGCAATTCCTTGTTTTGACACACTCTACACGGACATGGGAAATGGGGCACGTCACTGCCATTATCAAAGACCCAATTCACAAACAAATAAATCCCATAATGGTATCTGATCATGCACATTTTGCATAGGCATTTTAGGTAGTTTTAAGGTAGTTTCAGCTTCATATTTACATGTTTTAGGCATGAAGCGCATTCATTGTCTTTTATTCACAAAATTTCATAATATACGTGTTTTAACTATCTTGACTTATGTAGATTCTTGGAACCAAGCCTAAAGAGTGGAGGGATGTTATACTCTAAAGTTGTGGAAGAGCCTAGAAGAGACTAGAATCAAGAAAAAACACGAAGCTAAGAAGACAAGACGAAGAGTTTAGATAGTAAATTAAATATTGATCGAATAGGAAGCTAAACAACCTTGTGCACAAACTGACACTAGGTTAATCAAGTATAATCAAACTACCCGATGATCATGATGCTACCAATGTTGCGAATATATGTGAAGCTATATTCTCATCATCATATTGTTCTAGTTTATAATTATTGCTACCTTTTATTTACTTTGTTTACTCTCATCAATCATTTGCCACTGTTCTTGTTCTCTTGCTTACATACTACACTTAGCAAAGTCGCACACATTCACTGTGTGATCGACATTTACTTACTGCTAATACTGTTTTATTAATTTAAGGTAGTGTTATTATTATGTGGTAGTTAGAACCACGACATTATATGCTCGATCACCAGTATCCGTTATGAGTGTGCGGAAGTTGCATCCAACGCTTACCCATTGTTCTACAATTTAAGTCATAATCTCATTTTCATACCTAATTTTGAACTCTTATGAAACCAGCTCTCAATCAAATTCTTATAAAATCTCAGTCTAAAACACAAAAAATCTCAATCGAATAGTGAGGAATAAATTACAAATTTTATATTACCCACATATTCTAATTTAAATACATCACACATTCCATCAAATCACAACAAATCTCTATCGAATTGAAACAAACAATATTTCATTACTACCCAATATTATAACAAAATATAATTGCAAAACAATTCAATCAACATTTTCCATGTCTAAATCACAAAGTTTCAAATCTTCAACAAATTCCTCACTACAAATCTAACCAATATACACTTTTCCCCCTCTATTTAACATTATATATGTGTATATATATATATATATATATATATAGAGAGAGAGAGAGAGAGAGAGAGAGAGAGTGTGTGTGTGTGGATCGGATGAGAACACCCCTTAGGGTGAGAACGTAGGAACAATTCTGGACCATCGAATAATCTCTCAAAATTAACCGAATAAACTCTGTAATGCAACCGAATAATCTCTCAAAAATTAATCAATTAATGATTATTAAATTATCTACAAATAATAATTACCAAATAATGTATATTTTTTATACATAATTGTTTCAAACTTCCTCGTACCTATAAATACTCTTTTTGATTTTACCAAATAATGTACAAGTTTATTGATTACTATTTTAACATTCGAAAATAAATAAATATGTAAATAATCAACCTCTTACATAGGAATAATCTCTATAATATAACCGAATAATAAATCAAGTTTAACCGAATAATATAATTTTAACCGAATAATATCACTAATATAATTTTCATCTTACATACGAATAATATTTATAATCAACCCGAATAATCTCTCAAATTTAACCGAATAATATATCATATTTAATGGAATAATGTTTTTAATTTAACCGAATAATATAATTTTCACATCAATTCGGACGAATAATTTATGATTTCCTACGAATAGTCTTTCTTTGGTCGATGAATCATCTTTCGAATTTCACACCATTTGCACAAACACTAATTATTTCCGAATAATGTATTCATTTTCTACGAATAATCTTTACACTTTCTACGAATAATCTTCACACTTTCTCTTAATACATAACAAAACTAAACTATCCTATTCGGACAAATAATGTTTTCATTTCCCACGAATAATCTTTTGTTCCTAGGTTCCAATCTTAAGGGTTGTTCCCACAGGAGCCACCACCTATATATATAACAAAAATAAAAACCATTACGTACTAACCTTGCTACGAACTCTTCCCCGTTTTGGTCTTCTCCAATCACCACAATAATCACCACTTTCTACAAAGAACATCCAAAATCACCAAACTAACCAAAACGTTAAAAATCCATCAAAATATAACATTATATGTGTATAACAACATACCTTGCGACAACTCAAAATGGATTAATCTTCTTGATTCTTCACAAACATTGTGCAAATTACAAAAAAAATGAAATAAAAGATATGAAAATTGGAGAAACTAATGGACAAGAGAGGAGAGGAGGAGGAAAAAGATGACCCGTGCTCGGCATTGGTTAAGGTTACAGTAGTAACCTTAAAACATGAATTAGGGTAAGTAGCCCTTCCACATTCAATCAATGGACGACATATATCTTCGTCTCCCTTCCACATTCAAGTGACGGGCTGAATACATCTTCGTTGCCCCCATATATTCAAGCAACAGACGATTGATAACTTAGTCGCTCCAGAGCTTTGTCTCATTGAGTTGTACTAGGTTCACCCACAAGTGACGATTCGAGTGAAGTTCATCGCCAGAACGACATCCAAGAAATGAACAAGCTATTGCATGTAGCCCGAATGTAATTCTAGCGTAGTGATGCATAAAAAAAGTACTTAATGTACATTCAGTATAAAATAAGTTAAACCCATCAAAGGCATATGGTTACACACACTGTTGTGATGACATTAGATGTCACTTGTCTTTGTTCCCCAAAATTAGCTTTAGCGCATGCCATGCTTGTCGTGTAGGTAATACAACAACACATAATTTTGCACAAGGTATATTGTAGGGATAGATTTGGATTTGAATAGGTAGTTTCTTTTTAAGAAAAAGGGTCTTCATTTCCCTTGCTTGCAATGTACGAAGCGATTGCATCTGCTAACATCGATTGGAAGCTAGCGTTAGACGACATTGCAGCTTCCAAATTCATCCCATGACTAGAATTGCTCTTTTCCACCTCATTAAGAAAAACACCATCATTGTCCTTTGGCATAAGATGTTGGTTAGAGCGAAAGGATTGGGAGGGAGATCGATCCTCTAAGTCTTGAAACCCTAGTTTGGTGTTCATAGGGTAATTAGAATGAGGAGCTCTACTACTTTCTGTGGCAAAGTGAATAGGGAGAGAGCTTGAAGGAGAATAAGAGGTGGATGTGGCGGCGGTGGTGGTGGTGAGATCAATGGTTATAGTTGGGTGTGAATAGTAGGGGTTGTAGGTAGCTACTGAGCAAGTGGGATGGGTGGTGTAAAAATTAGGAATTGGATTGAAGGGTGATGAGTGAGTTTGTGGTTTTGGGGCCAAGTTGAAGTGGTATTGGAGCCCAGCACCAACGGTTATTGGATGGTCGGAAGATGATGAGGCAGATGAGCCGGAGAGTAGACGTGCGATGGCTGTTGAGGTGGCAAACGCCATCGGGATGGCCGCTGGGGAGAGTGGATGGTTGTGAGTTCCTTCGTAGGTGGTGTTCAAGATGGAGGTGTCCTCGGCACTTCTTTGCACCTGAATTAATGGGAAAATATTAAATTAAATCATGTTAATTAATAGGGCCTAAATGATTAATAATTCTAAATACTCCGTATATAATTATTAAAAATGATATTTTATATAGTTTTCAACTTCTATTTAAGTATAGAAAAGTCATTTAGACTTATATTTTTTAAAAAAGATAGTACTCTGTAATATTTAATTATATTATGTTCATAATAATATGAATGCCCATTTTTAAGTAATCAAATAATTAGGATTTTAGGTTGTTTTGAATTTCATTTACTATATGAGATATTTCAGGGAAAATATTAAGGTTATTTCAGAAATAATTGGGTTCATGTTTATTGAAGTGGTAGCTATAATCGAGTTTATGTGATTTTGGATTCGGATCTGATTGGGTGGGGTGATTTTGGGTTAGTTTATTCAAATATAATTGGGGTTGAATTGCTTTGGGGTCTTGGATTAAATCATACCGTCCAAATTGTTTTCTCATTTATTTGAGTTTTAGTCGATCGGGGTCATTATTGAATCGGTTTTATCTGGTCAGAACAAGTATTGCCAACTCTAGTCCTGATAGACAAACTGACTCGGTATAGTTATATAGCTGCTAAATAAAGCAACACATTATAGGATAAAATGAAGAAGATGAGGAACCTGCTTTCGGACCGGACACAATGGAGAGATTGTGCAGCGGTAATAAGCTCGAGGGCAAGGATTCCCTTTCGCGGTTTTCTGTCCATACTTCCTCCATTGGCATCCATCATTGATCTAGCTAGGACAACAATTAAAATCAGTGTCGGTACGTTCAACATTTTACAGTACAAAATTAATCATAATTAAGTTGTATATACATATATATATATATTGTGACAATATATGAGTACAGTACGTGAGCATAAAATTACCATTGGAGAACCACATCTTGCTCTGATAGAAACCCTAGCTTTCTTCATCTTTGCAGCAACAATAGCCTCCTCATCGCAGTTTTTGTTTTCATCCTCATTGCAGCTTTCTTTCCTCTTGTTCTTGTTCATCCTAAAATAATTTCTCAGTTTCTCTTCTTCACCGCTGGTTTGACGCATATAATTGCTAACAAACCTCTCATTATTGTCATTCTCATCATGATGTTGTGTAGGGGTAGTTGAGCTTCTCCCTAGAGTAAGGCTCACAAGCTGATGATGATCAGGATCATTGTCAGTTGCCGAATAATCCGTAGGGGATGATCGCTCATGGGATTTTCCGGCCACCACTTGCCTAGCCTTATTGAGATGAACGATTAGAGCTTCGTGGTCCTTCGTCATTCGCAGTATCAAAGACTTCAAATTATCATTCTCGTGCCTGAGTTCATCCATCTTAGCCTTGATTGATCTAATCATCAAATCCTCCTGCACAAGTTGTAACCAATACTATAAGCATAGCACGTGACTTACGAAAGTAACATATATGTAGACGCCTAAGGAAATAAATGCATACTTGGCAAATTGGCGGAGAGATCCGCTCCATGATATCTTCCAATCCTATCTCTAATCTGAAAATATTCACCTGTTCAGATAAACAATGTAACAAAAATGGGAGACCGATTGCATTAAATTAAACTAGTAATTAATGTCTCGCACCATTGCACAATACTCCGATCCGTTAATTAAAACTTCAAGCTAGTTTTACTATTTTTACACATTTTTTTATGGTGTTAAAAACTATATAAAATATTAATTTTTTTAATATTTTTTTAATAACTTCATGCTCATTAATTACTATTAAGGGTAAATTTATAAAAACAAATGTAAAAAAAAATTTGATATTTTATATAGTTTTTATCATTCTATAAAAGAGTGCATAAATAGAAAAGACAAGTTTTAGTTAGCATAGTATATTTTTTCTAAAAAAATCATAATACTATGATCCCAAATTAATATTGTAAATTTAATTAAAATATTATTAAAAAGTTATCATAAGATCATAAATGTATAATTTGATACTTTAATAAACCTAAAATTAATGCGTGATAACACCTTATTAAAAATGGTTCTCATTCAAAGAAGTATACAATTGTATATATTTTAAAATAATTTTATTGGAAAGAAAACAAAATTTCTATCATTGTAACATTATTTAAAAGATTTAGTTAAAGATAAATTTATGAAAATCACGTAGATGAAAGAGAGAATATATAAGATGTGATATTCTCGTGCTTTTAATTCAATATACTCTGGTAGTATATAAAGAAGTCCATATAGGTATAGATTATATATTAATTTAATATTTTGAATTAAACCTATTGGTTATAAAATATAGAGTATATTAAGGAAAAAACTATAATTAATGTACCCTAACAAAATTACTATTCATTTAAATTATATATTAACATTAACATTAACATTAATATTAATTCAATGCTTTAAACTGAACCACTTATTAGAAAATTGAGTGTACAATGAATTTTAAAAAAAATGACAAAAAATTATCTTTGTGTCAGGAGGCGATACGTGACGGTATGATTATGAGTACATTTAATTAATAGATATCTAGATATGGATAATAAATAACTAATTAAATAATGAAATGAAAAACAAAATTACCAAAAATATCGGAGCATGACGAGACGACTCGTGACGATAATATTAAACCTATTTCATTGTCGTCACGTGTCGTCTCCTCATGCATGAGAAGATAATACGTGGCGGAGGTAATGGAATAAGTTTAATAAATCGGTTTGTCTATTGTGTGCTCTAATGGCATATGATAAGCATACTTGAGAAAGGAAATTCTAAAAGAAAATCGGTGAACCCCATAATATAATTTAAAAATTGCTAGACCGAGTGTATTTAGGGGAAATATTTCTCAATTTCTCAACTTAACCTAATAGAATAACCGTGTGTATATATATACATACAGATTAAGATAGGCCAAAACAGCTAGCTAGCTAGATTAGGGTTATGTACTTCTATGATAAGAGTTCATGTAATGAAGTAGATACATGCACTTGAAGGCTGTTTTTTTGCTGGTTGGACTCTTCAAGTAGCTAGCTAGCTGACATTGACGGGGTTGTTTTAATTAACCATATCAATTTTTTTTATAAAAAAAACAAGTTGTTAACTGCAATAGGTAATTAAATAAGCCAATCTCTGCGTATATAGACCGCCAGATGCATATATGGATCTAGCTGCCCCATTATCGATCTACACTGCAATTTGTTGCACATGCAAGTTCATCGTTATCATCATGGCGCGCTGAATCTGACCATCGATGAGTTTTAACATTCTTGCAACTTGCAAGATTGGAATTAGTAGCTGGTAGATCACAGTTAGGAAGAAAAAGAACAAATACATATATATATAGTTAATAGTAATTCATAAAGGATATGGCAGATTATCTAGATCCATGATGATCTATAGCTGATTATATGATCAGATGCTTCAATTTTGCACATAGCTAGACATGTATGATTCTTGCACCCCCAAACTCATCAGATCTTAATGATGAAGAGGGGTTTCCGGCCTCTGATACGATCTCTAACTTGCACGAACGAACAATACGACTCTAGCTATCTGGTTAATTAGCTTAGCCTGAGATCGATCATCAACCTAACCAGATCGATCAATCGATCTTATTCATTGTTGAGCTGCTTCTCGCAAATAAATTGATGATCCAGACCAAGAAAGAAGTACAATTCAAGATACGAGAAACAAGAGATCGATGAACAAAAAAGAAAACAAGAAATCAGGTAAGAGGATGAGAATGAATCGAGTATTACCTTAATAAATAGGTATATATTTGCACAAATAGGGTTGGCTGAAGCTCAAAAAAAGGAAAGCCTGAATTAGTTCAACAGCTTACCAGACACAAGAGGTCTGTCTAGCTTTGCTTGATTGCTTGCCATTTAAAACAAAGACTAACACGGTTTTCTTTGACTTTTACTGGATAAGAAAGGCATTGAATTCAAATGAATAAGACAATGTAAGCAGCTTTACACATTCATCATATATCAGGCTGAGACTATGACACCAAGCACAGAAATTTCAACCTTCTCCCTCACTTTGGTTGTCTCCTTTTTTTCTTTTCTTTTTTTTTTCAATTGATTTTTTCGGGGCGTATATCTTACGTAAGACGATTTGTACATAGAATCGTAGTCTGACGTACTGTGAAGTAATCCAGAACCCTTCCACATGGTTCTCCCACTTGGGTACTATAGCATGACATGAAAAAACACGACATGAAAATGACACGAACTGAAAAAATACGATTGTAAATGGTTCGTGTTCGGATCGGCCATATCGATCACCTTTTAGAATATCCGACACGAATCGTTTTATTTTTTTTAATATAGAATTACTATTATATAATTCCCTATGAAACAAGAAGTTGCAATTGCACAATTGGTTAAGAACAAAGGTTGTTAATTTTTTTTTTTTTGACGACGAGGAATCCACCTTTGGTGGCAAACCCCGGGCATGTGACCCAGCCCGCAAGAGCCACGCGCTAGGTAAACGAGCTTATGCCGATCGGCTCGACCCACTGGAAAGGAGCAAGGCAAACCTTAGATTTTAATCGAAGGAAAGAAGAAGGAGTAGAGATCGAACCCAAGACCTCCTGACATCCTCCCTTGCTCCCAACCGGTGAGTCATCCCGACTAGGGCTCAAAGGTTGTTTTGTTTACTTGTGCCTAGGTCCAGGGATTGAATCCCCGTCCACTTTAAAAGGTGTTTTTATTTTATTTATTTGTTCCTTTCTTTGAAATCCTAAAAGAATACGCCTCCTCCAATCCGCCTCTCTCTTCTATCTCATCTCTCTTCCCTTCAAAGGCTCAAAAACTCAAAATCATCTCCACTCACCAGATTCGGATCTCCATCTCCTACTTCTCCAATGGAGGTTATTCTCCATCTTCGGCTCCTCATATGATTGCGATGGTCATGAGTTGGTCTCCATCTCTAGTGGTTCAATGAGGCGGTGAGCGGCGAATATCTTCTCTTCTTTTGGCAAGGCAGTGAGCCACAACTATCTTCCTTTCTTTAAATCTCCTTTCTCTTCTCTCCATTTTCTTTAGGAGCAGCAACGGTACACCATCCCCTTTAAATCTCCATTATCTTTTCTTCATTCTCTTCTCCAACACTTCAAAGGCTTGTAATTTGTAATTTGATATCCGTGCATTAGTGCTATAGTGAAGGAATAGAACTCAAATCTCCGACCACATTTATGATTTGTTTGGCCAAATGGTTCATGTCGGTTAATCCGGTATCCGACACAGAATCGTTTTGTATTTCCATGTCGGATACCCGATATTAAGGGTGTCGTGTTCGGATCGAGATTTCATGGTTAACGATTTTGGGTATCTGACACGGTTAATCGTGTCGTGTCGAATACCCGCACACCCATAACTCCCATATCACTATAGTTGACTTTCATCTTTGTTCTCGAAAACGTTTCAAAATTTTCTTACAAGCTAGACATGGATGATGGATTTGGAATTCTGATGCGTGTCAAAATTTCATTACTCACTATGCTTTTTACATTACGCCAGATTGTTGTTCAGGCAACGGACCCAAGTTGTCGCCTAAGAGAGGATTGAAGTCGCTGAGCACTTTAGGCGGCGAATGTTCATCTGTTGAACTTTCGTCGCATCGAAGTCATCCTGAGAGTATTCACGCGACGGATGTATGTATCTTCACTGCTTGAAGAGATTCAAGCGGCCACAGACCTCTTCGTCGCTTAAAATCTTATCGGACCTTCAAGGGCTTTCCAAGCCTATCGACCCATCCGCATTCCAGCGACCACTAAATAACTTTTAGGGGACAACAACATCCGTCGCCCAAATGTAATATTGATTTTGACATGATTTGAGGGAACGAAGTACACTAATACATTCGTTGCCAGAGATTTCCAATGCCTAGATCACTTGTCATTTGTTCGTTGTCTGAAAGTAAAATGTGATTTAGAAGTGCTTTGGTGCGACAAGGGAAACAACTAAGTCGTCGCCTAACATACTACGCTACTACATAACTTGACATATATTTGTCGCCCTAGTTTAATTTGTGATTTTGAAGTGAGTTGAGAGGACGAGGTAAACTACAATGTTCATTGCATGGGATTCTGAGCAACTAGATCACTTGTTGTTTGTTCTTCTCCATGATTGAAAATGTGATGTGGAAGTGATTTTATGCGATGAGGGAGATAAATAAGTCTGTCACCTAAAGTCTAAGGGGCTACAAAACATGCCATACGTTCATCACCCAAATGTATAACATGCTTTAAAAAAAATAGAAGTGATGTGAGGTAATCATAACTCTTCATATATGTTTGTCGCTCCAAGGTACGATGTAATTTTAAAAAATGATATGGGGCGATGGGTTATATACTGACTTCGTTTCTAATTAAATAGGGTTCAGAGTCTTCGTCCTATTCTTCTTGCTGTGCTCGCTCAAGGCATGCACAAAACATAAGATGCAAACATCATAAATGACACCATTCAGAATATTGAATAGAGTAGACATAATTGGAGAGAGATTACCTTTTTTGCTTTGTCACATAACTCATTCCTCACCAGGTACTCCCATAGATCTGGGTGAACATCATGAAATCATCATGAAGAGCTTATCCATGCTCCAATAAATGTTGATGTGGCAATCGTACTTCCGATCTCCGTACATTTTATTCGCTTTCTTCTTAATGAAAAACTTCATGTTATCGTCATCCCGTATTTCATAATACATCTACAAGATTTTAACAACCATAGGTAAAGTAAAATTTGATTTGTTTTTTCCAGATTTGATAGAATAAGTTTTGAAATCTAGAAATTTAGTTTATAAACTAAACTATACAACAAAACATTGAGTTGAACTTTTGAAAGAAAGACATGAGAAAATCACAATACAAAGAATGATGATGACATTTTCCTAGCAAATTGACCAATCATAATGATGAGAAAACCATTAGAACTTAGGTAACTAGAACAAGATTCAATGAGCTGGAAAACCTACCATTTTTGCGAACTCGAGGGTGAACTACTTTTGGCGAAGTAAACCATGACATTGACTTCCTTTGCCATCATAAACCATTCTCTCCTGTTCATGAATTGTAGAAGTATCATCCCAACAAACAGAGCAAGATTTATACGATTTAGTAAATGATCATGTCAACATCCCTAATCTAAGAAAATCAACGATCCTCTCATCATAAAAGTGGAACTCGAGTATTGATGAAAAGTACGTACAAACTCCAGTCTCCCATAAGTGTACGTATAAGCTCCTCAACCAATAACTCCATGAACACACTAAGACACTTTCTAGGAGACTTTAATCTCATAATCAACAATGCCAACATGTTGAATTCCTTCTTCATGAACTCGATGGAGGCAAGTTGTATGGCATGACAATCACATGGCATGTGATGTGGAGAGTTCCCAAAGTCCTAAATGGATTGAATCCATCATTTGCTTGTGCAAACCTTACATTCCTCACATTGTTAGAAAAATAAGGAAACATTATGTTGAATTATTTCCATGCCTGACAATGCACGGTGTTTTAACCATTCTAAATCTCCCACCTGCTCACCATGCCATTGCATTCGCTTCACAATATTAGGCTCCATGCCATTGCATTCTCCATGCCATTAATTATTTCTAGGAAAATATTGAAGGACCGCTGGGAACCTTACGACTCTTCCTAAATTATTCTTTATCCCATCTCGACGTGTTGCACTTAGGATACACTTTTGACTCTACATACTATTTATAAAATAGAACGCAATTATACTCAAAAGCATCGATTATATAGTAAGAAAGTAATCCCCATCCACTCTCGCTATACCTTCATAGCTCCTCCACTCCATCCCCTCCTCATCTATGAGCTACCGCACACTATTCCTCGTTTTTCTTCCCGAGGCTTTTAAGTGAAAATACTTCGTGTAGGATCCCCCCACTTCTTACCATTTTCCCACCCGCTCACCATGCCATTGTTTCGGGCCCAAGTCATACAACTACTATAAACACCGGAATTTAATTAATACTTATAAAATACCCGTAGGATAATCCGAATATTATCCTCCCTTATGATTATGAAAACCCAAAAAATTTAAAATTTTTATGCCTAGCTTTACATGGATTTAATGACGGGAAAAATATACCCAAGCCACTTTTCTCGTATCTTATAAATGTAACGGATTTTAACACTTTCCGAGCTCGAGTTTTACATTATGTTAAAGAGGTCATCCACCCAAATTGCCCAATATTGAGCCACCTAACCCTTGGCTTGTGGCTTGCTAGTGAATGTAGACATTCAACCACTCCCATCTCTTCATCCCATCACCTCCCATGCTTTGAATCAAGCCAAACCTACTCCCTCCCTTTATAAATCTGATCTAAGGCTCATTTGGGGCTCATTCACAAAAGCTCATTTGGGGCTCATTCACAAAGAGAGCATATTCCATTCTATGTCCATTTTGGACAACCTTCAAAGAAAAATCCATATCTCCCTCATTACTCATCCAAATTGAGCAAACTCGGTGGCAATGGATCCATCTTCAACCCAACTTTCTATAGATATCTCAAACACAAAAAATCCAAGGTCTTTTTGCCAGCCAAAATGGTCCGTCTTTGGAGCTGCAGAAAACTGTTTTTGAAGGGTCTTGAGAGTTTGACTTGAAAACTGAGTTCCAACATATGTTACAACTCCTTTTTTTCAATTTTGAGTAGGAATCTAAATCATGTTTTGGAATTTTTTGTGACAAAATGGCAAGGTGTTTGGAAGGTGCTCCGAAGGACTCCTGAGGGTGTTCTTGAGTCGTGTGGGATTCTTAGAAGGTAATCCCTCATCCGCCTCCCCCTCTCTAGGAATAGATCTTGTGTGCTTGGAAATGGCTTAGGAAGTGGAGCCTCTATGTGTTTTTGGTTGCGTTTTGTAGCAATCGTCAAGAAACAAAATGGATATATGTGCCTCTGTAATTTGGACTTTAATTCCAATCCAACAATCTGATCCGGCTGAAATCTTTATATGATGTTCATGAAATAGTCATCTAACTGTCCTTCAGAAATTAGGGCGATCCAACGGTTGGATCAAGATTTATTATAATATTAGTAACCAGTGTTTATAATGACTCGTTTAAAAACTTAGTTAAGGGAATGCTAAGAATATGGTTAAATATATGATAGCATAACCGAAACTTAGAGCATATAAAATGCGGAAATGAAGTATACCCATAACTTGTCTTATGATCCAATAAGAAGAAAATCGATTATGTGATAATACGATATAGATTATAACTGGTTAAGTCCGGATCACTTAACTGAAGTGCATAATCTATAGAATCGTGAATCTCATGTGGATGTATGTTGATTATTAGGTTGGGTACCATGTATTAGAATACCACCTAATGAAAGTTTAATGAAATTACTAGGCTCTTGTTGATTGGATCCTTGGTTGCACATTTTATTGCTTGTTTATTCTCTAGACTCCAGGTAAGTCTCTTGGACTTACTCATGATGGATTTATGTGATACTCTTTGTCTTATCGAGAGTCTTCATGCATCACGCGACCTAGTAACATATTTAGGAATATAAATCGGTAATATGACGTAGGATGAACTTAGTAAATCCAACAATTCATATGTATGTTATGTGTGTATGGTAGGACGACCGTCAAAATTTGAATAAATGACTTATACTCGATGGAACAAGAATGAAATGATGAAAGACTTATGATGAGAAAGAAAGAGTATGTTTGAGAAGAATGAGTACGTTTGAGAAGATATTATGATATGATGGTGATGGCGATGATGATGATGATGATACGGGCCCTTGTGTGTTTATTTCGCATTTATATATATCTATACACCTGCTTATGTGTTACGTTTAACATTCATTTAGTTTAGGTATGCCTCTTTATATGGCATTGAGTGTGCATATCTCCGATGATTGACCCCGATCTATTTCTTATTTTTAGATTCAGGTACCTCTTACCCGATATGACTTACTTATGTGGATGGTTGTCGGGACAGACCTTTTGGGACGATTAGAGCGAGTGAGGCATGACTTACACACTCTTTACTTTCTCGCTTACTTTTATTTGGTTTTGACCCGGCTATGCCACGGCGAATTTGATGTACGTTATTTCTGCACTTTATATTTCCGACTTGAAAATCATTTACACAATAGTACCTAGGACAGGTGAACGCCTCCAACGGTCGCGCGCATTTCTCTGGGTTCGAAATCCCCACTTTCGAAAACCATTGCTTCTTCTAAAAACAAATAACTTAGCTAAATAACTCGTACTCGGTCATTAGATCTAAAGCTCACGGAAGAATTCAAAACTCTTCTATAACGTTCCCCGAATAACCGGATCATCCGAACCTTATAAATCCTCTAAGTGAATTTATGGAGGCATATTCGGATATCCATACTTTTGGATCGTTACACAGTTGGTATCAGAGCCAAGGTTGCTCGACCTGAGTACGCACGAGTTGTAAAACATTTTCAAAACCCGTCCACCGTTTTGGAAGTTTTAAAGGATTTCAAAAGGTTTTAAAGGGCAAAGTTGAAAACCCTTTGGAAATGAAAATGAACTAGGATCCTTCTAGATGAGAGATAGGATCGATGGGTAGTATAAAGGCGATATACATCTTATAGAGACGTAGAACGAGATTCTGGTAGAAAAAATACTAGTTTTCCTTTACAGCTGGTCGAAGAAGACTCCAAGGGAGCAACCATGGTGGTTGAAGTAGGATAGGATTTAGAGGCGGGCTCGCCAAGCTATCCCTCGAAGGATAGCTATCTAGTTAGCTTCCGTGTGATATAAAATTGTGCCTGCGGGCCATCCCCTTGAAGGGATGTAATTATGTGAAATGAATGTGCCTGAGAGCCATCTTCTTTGAAGAAGACGTTTTATTGAGGTGTATATTGACTACACTTAAATGCCCAATTGTCATCATGGTCGACACCCAGATTAGTAGAGGACACGGGAGACCATGTGGCCAAGGTCATGGCCGCATTCCAGAGACTAAGACTGAGACCGACGCTGAGGTCGAGATCCCCGGATAGTAGGGATCGGCTGATAGGCAGCAGCAGGGATCATCGATGGAGAGGGCGATACTCGCGTTGCTGGAGCGAGAGAGATCAGCTGGCGTCACCGACTGGGTGAAGAGACTATCACAGAGTAGCACGCCTATCTTCCAGGCCAGACCCGGAGAGGATATCAGTTCTTCAAAGGACTCGAGGGAGTTTTCAGCTTGATTGGAGTACCCGATGCGGAGAGACAGAGGCTTCTGGCTGGGCAGCTTCGAGGAGATGCTTTTGACAGATGGCTTGTCTATCGTGATGATCGTACTGCATGGACCTATGAGGAGTTCAGGAAGTTGATGCTGAGAGAGTACTGTCGATCTGGGACACAGGCAGCACGAGAGGTTGCGTTCTTCAGCACCCGCTACGACCCACGACTATCTATCTCCGAGATCGTCTGCTAGTTCAAGAAGGAGCTCAGTTATTGTGGAGGGGTCTATAAGACCGACGACATGCGCATTCGCATGCTTTCTATGAGGCTTTCGGCAGACGTTCTTCTGATCTCTACCAGGGTGGAGGGAATGACATATGACAGATTCCTATAGATGATCCTCCGCTATGAACAGCAGCAACGTCTTACAGCTGCCATGTCTTCAGCTTGCCGCACTCCATTTGGCGGAATGAGGCCACGACCCCAAACAAAACGGAGCTCAGATCAGCGTCGTTCGAGCGGCGAGGCTTCTAGACCAGGGATGCACGAGCTACTAGTGTTACGCTTTAGAGATGGATCGCGAGCGACCCAGCCTGAAAGTTGTCCTCGTTGTTAGTGAGTTTGCTGACGTTTTCCCAGACGAGCTACCAGGACTTCCGCCACAGCGAGATGTTTATTTCGCTATATACAGTTGGAGCCGGTCACCAGGCCGATTTCGAAGGTCCCGTACAGGATGGCGTCGACAGAGATGGCCGAGCTGAAGGCACAGTTGGAGGAGCTAGTCGGGAAGGGCTACATCAAGTCGAGTTCTTCGCCGTGGGGAGCACCAGTGTTGTTCGTGAAGAAGAAGGATGGGTCGTTGAGGCTATGTATAGATTATATAGAGCTGAATTGGGCTACGGGGAAGAACCGGTACCCATTGCCGAGAATAAACGACTTGATGGATCAGCTGCAGGGAGTTGTCGTTTTCTCGGAGATAGATTTGCGTTCAGGTTATCACCAGCTGAGGGTGAAGGCTGAGAACATCCCGAATACGACATTCAGGACCAGATACGGATACTACGAGTTTATGGTTATGTCGTTCGTGCTAACCAACGCGCCAACCGCCTTCATGGAGTTGATGAACAGGGTGTTCATTGATTTTCTTGACAGAGTCATGGTGGTATTTATCGACGACATCTTGATCTACTCGAGGAGTAGAGAGAAGCATGATGAGCACCTGAGGATTGTGCTGAGGATTCTGCAGAAGCATAAACTGTTCGGGAAGTTTAGCAAGTGTGAGTTTTGGCTCTCCGAGGTGATGTTTCTTGGTCATGTTATATCCGTAGTAGGGATATCAGTAGACGCATCGAAGGTGGATGCTACCGTTGGTTGGGAGGTCCCCAAGAACATCAGAGACATCAGGTCTTTTCTAGGTTTGGCTAGCTATTACCGACAGTTTGTCGAGGGCTTCTCCAGCATAGCTAGGGCGATGACGCAGCCAACGAAGAAGGGAGTACCCTTCGTGTGGAGTCCGGCGTGCCAAGCCAGTTTTGATCTGTTGAAGTAGAAGTTGACATCCACGCCAGTGTTAGCACTACCAGAAGGGACGGAGGACTTCGTGGTCTACACGGATGCTTCGAGTTCAGGTTTAGGTTGTGTGCTACAATAGAGGGATCAGGTCATCCCTTACGCTTCATGCCAGCTGAAGCCAGGGGAGAAGTCATACCCCACGCACGATCTTGAGATATCTGCAGTGGTACATGCGCTCAAGATCTGGAGGCACTATCTGTATGGCACGTCAGTGAGGATCATGACCGATCACAAAAATCTGAAGTGCATTTTCACGCAGAAGGAGCTGAACATGCGTCAGAGGAGGTGGCTCGAGTTGATCAAGGACTACGTGCATCAGCCAATGTAGTGGTTGATGCGCTGAGTAGGAAGACTCGTTCGGAGGTTACCTTATCGAGGTTGACAGCCCAACCAGAGTTGCAGCGAGATCTGATGAGTTGTGGCATCGAGGTCTGGTCACGGAGAGAGAGTGGTCAGTTGAGTTTGCTCGAGATACAATTTGAGTTGATGGATGAGATTCGCCAAGCCCAGGTAGAGTGTCCACGGATAGCAGACATCCGACAGCGTATGACCCAGGGTGACTGTAAAGAATTTTTTGCCAAAGGGGATGGAATGTTGACGCAACAGAGTCGAGTTGCAGTGCCGGAGGTGCACGATCTTAGGCAGAGAATTTTGCGAGAGGCGCATTCTACTCCTTATTCGATCCACCTGGGATCGAATAAGATGCATCAGGACCTTAGAAGGACCTTTTGGTGGCGTAGGATGAAGGCCGACATTGTAGGATTTGCAGCGAGATGTCAGGTCTGTCAGCAGGTGCGGATTGAGCACAAGAGACCCGGAGGGATGACCAGGTCACTTCCCGACCCCACGTGGAAGTTAACCGATATTACCATGGACTTTGTCACTGGACTCAGGAAGGACGTCCGGGGCTTTGATGCCATATGGGTGGTGGTTGATAGGTTGACCAAACCTCCCATTTATCCCGATTCAGGAGATGTGGCCGGTGTCCACACTAGTGCAGCCATTCGTGCAGCATATCATGAGGTTAAATGGAGTCCCAGAGAGGATTGTTTCAGATCGAGATGGTCAGTTTACCTCGAGATTCTTGAGGTAGGTGCACGAGGCTTTAGGGAGCAAGCTGCATTTCAGTACCGCAAAGCATCCGCAGACAGACAGACAGAGTGAGCGGATGATCCAGACATTAGAGGATATGCTGAGAGCATGTGTGTTAGAGTGGGGGAAACTATGGGTGAGGCACCTTTCGCTAGTGGAGTTCTCGTACAACAACATCTATCATTCTTCGATTAGGATGAGCCGGGGTATGTGCTTGGGACGTTGCCCTAGTATGTGCAGGAGGCTACATATCAGGTCCGACGTATTTGTGAGCATCTGAGGATCGCACATGACCGCTAGAAGAAGTACGCAGATCGTCGCAATACTGAGCTGGCTTTTGATGTAGGAGATCATGTATGGCTGAGAGTGTCCCCGATGAGAGGGATCCGACGCTTTGGCATGAAGGGCAAGCTGAGCCCTAGATATGTAGGACCGTTCGAGATCCTAGAGCGAGTAGAAGAGTTAGCCTACAGAGTGGCTCTACCGACAACCTTAGCTGGCATCCACAATGTTTTCCATGTTTCGCAGCTGAGGCGGTATGTGCTTGATCCGAGCCATGTCCTAGATCATTCTAGTCTTCAAATAGAGCCCGACTACACCTATGTGGAGTGACCGATAGTCGTTTTTGACCGTCGGGTAAATAAGCTGAGATGACGAGAGGTGCCATTGGTGTTGATTCAGTGGGCTAGGAGGAGTCCTAAGGAGGCCACCTGGGAGGCCGAGGATAGCATACGAGCCAGTTATGGGGGAGTGTTAGACGAGTTGTTAGCCAAGTATGTAGAGCCACATGAGGATATAGTACTTAACTCGTGAGTTGGCTGGTGAGTACCCCTAGGATGTCTACCCTTTAGTTGTACTCTTGATTGATTCGATGTTTACCTTGGTGATGAGTGTGCACTTTTGATGATTGTATGCGCGGTGGGCCCATGAATGGTCTAATATGATGTGTTATCACTGTTTAGTGATATTTTATGATAGAGCATTATATGATGACATGGATGTGATTACGATTCGATAGATGAGTACATGATGGAGTATTAGCACGCACTAGTTACATCGTTGAGTACAACTTGCCCGATAGGCAGTTGAGTACGTCCTACTCCCTACTTATGATGATGAGATGATGACGAGATGACGAACATAGGACAAACGGAATAAGGCTTAGCCTTAGAGGTGGATGAAGTCCACCCTCTTGATTGAGGAATAGATCATAGCGAGATCGTGTGTTTGATCCTTAGAGGTGGTTAACCACCTCCCGAGAGGGAGATGCGTTGAGACTAGAAGTTTCTAGGTCTAATGTTGAGTCGGGACGCCAAACACCTTGATTTTGAGATTTAGTTCGGAAATGAGCAATTTAAGGTTCCAATGTCCGGTAAGCCTATTATACTTCGCGAAGTGGATACGAGCTTTCCACGGGGGCACTCGTGGAATTTTTGCTAAGACCGAGCGGTAGTGTGATTATCTTCTCGAGTTGTGCTACTTTCAAAGTTAAGGCGAGATGTGATGGGGGCGCCCATCACATGCTTGATGAAACCTTCAAGATTATTACGGTCGTGACAAAGGTGGCATGAGATTCTTGGACGACGCATCCAGGATGATCGTGTGCCTTTTGTTACGATTCAAGGACTCAAGTTTTAAAACCTTCTCCACCGGTTTAAACCTTTTGTCTCGGGGACGAGACTTTTTTTGGAGGTGGATGATTGTAAAGACCGGTATTTAATTAATACTTATAAAATATCCGTAGGATAATCCGAATATTATCCTCCCTTCTGATTATGAAAACCCGGAAAATTTAAAATTTTTATGCTTAGCTTTACATGGATTTAATGACGGGAAAAATATACCCAAGCCACTTTTCTCGTATCTTATAAATATAACGGATTTTAACACTTTGAGAGCTCGGGTTTTAAATTATGTTAAAGAGGTCATCCACCCAAATTGCCCAACATTGAGCCACCAAACCCTTGACTTGTGGCTTGCTTGTGAATGTAGATATTCAACCACTTCCATCTCTTCATCCCATCACCTCCCATGCTTTGACTCAAGAGAGAAAGAGACATTCAAGCCAAACCTACTCCCTCCCTTTATAAATCTGATCTAAGGCTCGTTTGGGGCTCATTCACAAAGGGCCAGGCGTCCCCAAGAGAGAGAACCAAGAGAGAAAGAGAGCATACTCCATTCTTGGTCCATTTTGGACAGCCTTCAAAGAAAAACCCATATCTCCCTCATTACTCATCCAAATTGAGCAAACTCGGTGGCCATGGATCCATCTTCAATCCAGATTTCTATAGATATCTCAAACACAAAAAATCCAAGGTTGTTTTCCCAGCCAAAATCGTCTGTCTATGGAGCTGCCGAAAACTGTTTTTGAAGGGTCTTGAGAGTTTGACTTGATTTCTTGGTAAGAACCCTTCCTTTCTTTAAAAACCGAGTTCCAACATATGTTACAACTCCTTTTCTTCAATTTTGAGTAGGAATCTAAATCATGTTTTGGAATTTTTTGTGACAAAATGGCAAGGTGTTTGGAAGGTGCTCCGAAGGACTCCCGGGGGTGTTCTTGCCATGTGGTGTTAATAATCCGGGGAAATTGAGTGCTTTCCAAACTTTTCATATCACATTCCTTCTTCTTTTGATTTCTCACATTTCGCTCATCGCTCAATGTTTTTTTTTCACTATAATACTTTTACCTCTCTAACCTCATCATTTCCTTCTCGCGAGTCGCAAACATGGGTGTCATGAATGGCCCCGGATACTTAGTTCTTCAGACTCATCACCTTGGTGTCCCATCCTACGGAACTAACATCTCAACGTTTGCAGGGTCGATATACCATTATCTCCTGAGGTGACCGAAATTTCTTTCACTTATTAAATTTTCTATAGACTTTCAATTTCTCGCCAAACTCCAAATATGATAATAACAACAACACAAACATCATATAGTAATCTCCATGCACCCGGTAGGGGGCTTAGCATCCTCGAAGGTGTATGATCTCATCCGTGAGAATGGGAATCCATGTCACTGGGGTGGTTTCTTTTGGAAAAGAGCCCAATGTAAGCGTTGGTCGTTCATCAGTTGGCTTGCTTTGCGCAAGAGGCTACAAAAAAGGCGCATTGTCAACCATTGGAAATGCCCAGATGCAGCGTGATGTACGCTTTGTAAAGAAGGAGAAGAGACAGAGGATCACCTATGGTTCGGTTGTAGGGTGATCCAAGAGATTCAAAACAAGGTACTTGATTGACTGGGTGGGTTGGACTACGGTTCCAAATCCTTTTAGAATGGATGCAGTGGTTTGAAGCTAAACCGGAAGGGGCTCAAAAGGGTGTGGTTTTTCAGAGCAGGCTGCTGGCGACTTGTGCACTAGTGTACTCGACGTGGAGGGCTCATAATCGAGCTGTGTTTATGGGTAAACAGTGCAACCCGAATGTATGTGTCAGCTACATTATTAAGACTTGTCAAAATAGAATTGCAATTAAATGTAAATGCAAGTCAAGGGGGGACACTACTTAGGTGCGAGGGTTGATGCGATTTAGATCTTAAGGGAAGCATTTTTAAGGGCTTGATGTATAGAGGGCTAGATGTCGATATGAGGGTGGGGGAAACTTTTTGTGGAGTTTTGAGATTCTTGAGGGGTATACGCAGTATGTATTTTGCCACGAGACCCTTGGTTTGGTCTCAAGCATAGGTATGGGTTGTAATATAAACAATATGAGCATTGTATGGAAAATATAAAGTCGTTCATCCTCTTATCATGCACCATGTAAAAAGCAACGTAAAGTTTATCTCCTTTCATGGTTTTTAAGAAATAATGCATTTTATTGTGACTTCCCTTTACTAGGCAACTTGATGCTATATCTCTAATGAATCCAATTTTGCATCGTCGAGTACAATAAAAGCTTCCATGACACTAATCAAAATTTTTTATGGGGGTGATAAAAATAAACATTGGATAAAAACTTGTAAGCACATTGATTAATAATAATTCCAAACTAACCATGCATGAGCTATTCTGGAAATAAACATAAATATGCACAAAGTAAGCCTTTCTCCCTACCCCATACTTAAACAGTACAGTGTCCTCACTATATAAAAACAAGGGTATGGAAAGAAACTTACTAGACAGATGTGCAGAAGCTCGGAATCAAGTGTTGAAACTTGTTGCAAGAGTGGTCGATATCGAGCAGGGTAGTCGACATCGACTACTTCCACTCGATATCGAGTATGCTGGAACCTCAGGGGTGGCCTTCTGTCAACCACAAGCTCATATGCTCTTCATGTGTTGTCGACGTCGAGTACCCTTCTACAGCTTTTCGTACCTACAAGATTCGTTAGAGAGACAAAATCCACAAAAGTAAATCCAAAACAATGTTTTAAAACTAAAACCAACAGTGTCTAAAAAAACTAAAAATAATTTGTCTGGTTACAAGCTCTAGACTTTATAGTCGCTAGGACGACTTCTTCTTTCTCCGCTCAAGGTGGCATCTGCAGTGCCCATGTGGTAGGAGTGTGCAGAAAAGACACGACACGAAAACACGACGACACGACACGAAAAAACACGAAACCGAAAAGACACGACACGAAAATGACACGAACCACTAAAACACGACATTAAACGGTTCGGATACGGTTCGAGCAAATCCCCTTGTCGGATACCCGACACGAACCGTTTAATTTTTTTATTATTATTATTTATAGGTAAAGTCTTGTATTTATTAATATATATAAAGTCCCATTAATATCAATAAGGATGGATTGCTCAAATGGTATAGGGTCCAAGCGAGTTTTCTGTTCAGCCCTTTAGCCCCAGGTTCGAAACCCATCAACCAGGTTATTTTCATTTCAACTGATAGGGTTTTTTTTTTAATTTACCACTCCGTAATTGTTGGCCCAACCCAAACAAATTTATTTTCCAGTCCAACCCAACCCAAACAAACAAACAAACCCTACCACACACGACCCAGGATCCTTGACTGAAGCAATTAATCAGCCGCTACTCTCATCTCTCTCCTCTCTCTCACGCTCATGCACATGCTCTCGCCTCAATCTCGCGGCTCGCCTCTCCTCTCCTCAGTTTCGACTCTTGATTCCTCTCCCGAGCCTCAGTCTCGCTCGCCCTCGCCTCTTGCTTATCGATCATCCTCGGTCTCGCTCGCCCTCTCATCTCCCTTGCTGTTCGCCGTCTCATCTCCCTTGCTGCTCGCCCTCTCGTTCTCGTTTTCGTTTCAGATCTGGCCGCCCGTCGAATCGACCTCACGCATCATCCTCTTCTTTCAAGTCTTTGAAGAGTGAAGTTCAGAAGGTTTAATTTTTATTGAGGAGGTTGGATTACATTTGCTTTTATTTACTTGGATTATTTTTAATCTGAAATTTGGGGCAACATTAGGTTAGTGATTTAGGGTTGATGATTTTCATTCTCTCAGTGTATTGCTACAGACAGCCTATTTGTATGAATTTAATAATTTTTTTTAAGAAAAAAACCCAGATGGTTCATGTCGGATAATCCGGTATCCGACACGGAACCGATTAGGTTTACCGTGTCAGATACCCGGTTCGAAATGGTTCGTGTACGATTCGACCTTTTGGGCATAAAAGGTTTCGGGTATCCGAAACGGTTATCCGGTTCGTGTCGGATACCCGGATATGCCCACCCCTACCATGTGGCTTGGGCCTCGAATAAGACTCCATTCTTATCCATCAGATGTAATCCTCCGGAATGGATCTTATGCACCGTGAAAGGTCCCGTCTTTTATGATAGAACTTATTGGGGAACCAATGATTCTTTGATGTGCAGACATACATCTTGTCTCCTACTTTATATTCCTTCGGTTCATCATTGGAAACCCTGCATAATGGCACATACAAAGGCAAACCTCTTCCATGTATTGAGAGATCTTTAATTGAAATCAGGGAAGAGACGTCCTTACCTCGGCTTACCTTTGTAGAATTGTCATTCGGGACCTCAGAATCTGGTTGATGTCAAGTAGGACTAGTCAACGTCGATTACTTATGTACGTCTGGTGGTTCGCTTGACGAAGGAGAAGAAGTCGACTTGCTGTGGATCTAGTTGACGTCGAGTACTTTCTCTGCCTCGAGTGTGTTGCTCGACACTAGGGAAGTCAATGGGGGCTTCTGAGTTTGGTCGATGTCGATTAGAGTACTCGACGTCGAGTACTTCTGGTCAACCTCGACCCCATACTTATGACCTGGAAAAGATTCTTAAAAAAGTTAGTCGACGTTGACTTACCTTGGTCGATGTCGAGTAGATCTTCGGTCTCCTCGTTCAGAATTTCCGTAATCTCCTCCACTTAGGCTTCCATATCTCTCTTCTCCAGCTCTTCGGGAGTCATATTTCTTACCTTAGGCTCCCCACAAGTGTTGTACCTATCTGAAATTGATTTGACCTCCATAGGAGTTGTACGCCTTCTAGTTTTATTATAAGAATACTCAATTACCTCATCGCTGATGTTGAAAGTGAGCACTCTCTTCCTTACTCTTATGTTGGCATCCACAGTCGCTAAGAAAGGTCTTCCTAAAATAATTGGGCAAGCAGGGTACATCCTCCACTATGCATGTTGGGATGACTACAGTGCCGTTTGCCATGTATAATCGGGAATCCACAGGCTCTAAAGCTCCTATCTTGTCTTTTGACTAGCTTGATAAGGCATGAGGCTGACGCTGGCTCCTAAGTCGCATAAAACATTGAATTTATATTGCCCAAATCCAATGGTTATAGAAAAACCTACCTGGATCTGGCCCTTTCTCTTGTAAGTCCATCTTACTACATTCTTCTGCGATCTCAGCCATCGGTCGCTTCTTGCTCAGGATATCTTTGAGGAACTTCACATAGGATGACATCTCGTGAAGAGCTTCTGTAAAGGGAATAGTGACGTTGAGCCTTTGAAGCATCTTCACGAAATGCTAGAACTTCTTCTCCGTTGGTCCCTTCAAATATTTTGTTGGAAATGGCAGCGATTTCTTCTTCGGAGGTACTGGAGTGTGGTCGACGTCGAGTATGGGCTGGTCAACTTTGACTGGATTAGTTGACTTCTGGGAAGGTGTTGAATTCTGGTCGACATCGACTACAGAGTCCTCGACATCGACTAGATTCTGGTCGACGTCGACTGGTTTGGTCGATGTCGAGTACTCTCTAGTAGCTTTTTCCTCCGTGTTTTGCTCGGGCGTTTGCAGCTGTCGCCCACTCCTTAGATTCATGGCATCCACCTGTCCTGCAGATTTACCCTTAGAGATAGGTTTAGAGGAACCAGGGAGCGTACCTGATTGTTTGGGGACGAAACTTGCCAGTTGACCAACCTCGATCTCCATAGTCTTCCACCAGAAATCTTTCTTCCCATGTCTAGAGTTGATGCCATGCAGTTGAGTGTGGACAGAATTGATGGACGGTTTACTTTCTGAGTGATTCCTCCACATCTCTTCAAGAATAACCTGCATGTCATCTTTCTTGCCTTCCCTATCAGGGTGACCAGGAGCTCTATAGGGCGGAGGGTCTCTTTGGTACTGGGGCTGGCCATAATGCCTTCAGTTCTGTTGCTGATGTTGCCTTGAGTAATTTCCCCTTGCGTAGCGCGCCTCTTTGTGCGTCTCTGTAAGCTGCACTTGGTCGTCATGTGGGCACGCAGTAGTGTTGTGCCTCATAAACCCACACTTCAAACAACATTGGTTTTTAGATAGAAATTTAACTTGTTTGGTGAGACGGTGTACTTGGTCGTTGTGGAACTGGTCCCTAACATCCGGAGCAACCTCCTTTGGTGGCTCATAGAGTGGCATAGATGGGGCATGCCTTTCATACGATTCGTTAAAGGTCGCATCAGTCCCATAAGTGTTGTCGTAGTTGGCCAATGTATCAAAGGTTTCCCAAGCACGTCGTGGTGTGTACTCGAGATATCTATAGGCCTTATAGTTGTTGGTTCGCTCCTTTGTTGGCGCATCCAGGAAGATGAAGATGATCTCCTGGCTCACATAGGGTGGTTGTCCGTGCGTAGGACAAGATTTCAGCAGTCGTTTGCAGCGCTCCCAGACCTTGGCAAGTGGTTCCCCTGGCTTTTGGTTGAAAGTCGTAATCTGCTGTCTAAGCTGTGCTACTTTGGCTGGAGGGAAAACTTGTTAAGAAACGAATGCCTTAGTTGTTCCACGTATGAATAGATTGTGTAGCCAAACCCTCGAGCCACTACGAAGCTACTCCTGCAAGGGACCAACGAAAAGCCTTTAGCTTCAGATTTTCTAGATTGGCATCATCTGCAATAGCTTCACACAAATCTAGAAAAATAGTAACATGCTCTAAGGGGCATTCATTGGGCTTCCCCTGAAACTGATTCCTAATAATTTCATTAATATAAGAAGGAAAAATTTCAAAGATAACGCGCGGGAGAGCGATTTGTGATTCTGGAACAACCAAAGTAGGATGCAGATACTCCTTTCATTTGCATGGACATGCTAAAGCTATTCCTCGAGCTCTCTTCTGGCATTGACTCCGCGATCTACCCTTGCCTCCCACCTTTGCTGATTCCGTTGATATTCCGCCTCTCGTTGGGCGTATTTTGTCTGACTGGTGGTGAGCTCCTCTATCTATATGCGGAGTTGCTCAAGCTCTTGTGCTGGTGTAAGCTGAAACTCGTTCTCGTAAGTAGTAGACATAAGTCTCCTCCTTAGCATTTGATAAAGATGGAAAAATCGTTCAGGTTCGAGAATAGGATCAATGGTTGTGCGATTAGTTCTTCACATGCACATGTAAAACAAAAAGAAAAATAACAGAGTCAAAAGGAACTGAAAAGGGCGCGATTGATTTCTTCCCCGGCAACGGCGCCAAAATTTGACGTGGGAGGAAAAGTAGTTATCAAAATAAATATGAAATAGAATCAAACCAACTCCTTCTCCAAGCAAATAAAATACAAGAATCCCTCCCGTTGTAGTGGTAGGGTATTCAGGATCGTATCCATGAGGAAGCATGCCAGCACTCGCCTTTCAAGTCCCAGATCCTCTTCGAAAACGACAAGAAGATTCACTCGATATCGAGAAAAGTACTCGATATGGACCAAAGCTGTCGACTTCACATGCAGTTATACAACAGAAGACAAAACAAGACGATGTCGAGGAGAAGGGTACTCGACGTTGACCATGTTACTCGATATCAACTAGACTGTAGTCGATCTCGAGTTCGTCAATGCAGAAAATCGTAACCTTTGAATAAAATAAAGACAAAAATAAACTCAAATTGGTAGATGTAATTCAATAAACTAAAAGCTCCTAGAATCATGGTTTCAAAGCCACAACGATAACCATATAAGAATCATGCCAAAGTTATAAAAGATCATGCGGTTTCATCAAATAAGTTTTGTCATTAACAAATAGGAAGATAGAGGCTTTCGCATAAACCCTAATTGATATTACCCTTTTCACATAATTAATCCAAATTTGCATTAAGATCACTTTCACTTCAATAACACAAATATGGATCACCTTCGACTGTCGTAGAAGAATCATGTAATTATAGATAAAAGATGAAATCGCAATGAAGATTGTACCTTTGATGCCTTACCTTACATGGCTACCGTTCGGCTCACACCGACCCTAGAAGTTGGGTGACTACTCGCTCTTCATCATAGAAACACATATCAATAATATAAAAGAACTAACTTGTATTAACTCGGAAATAAAGAGCTTACAACCAAATATCGCCAAAATATCTCGTCTCGCTCTAACTCCACTCGGCCTCGACTCTCTCTCTAACTCTATGTAACACAATTGCTTGTGGCTTGGATTGTTGGATGGTTCTAAAACTCAACCCCTAGGGCCTTATTTATAGTGTTCAATCCTCGCTAATCAAGGAAAGAATAACTCTATCTCTATATATCTATATCTATCTATCAGTTTCCTAAGATATAATTGTGATAAATAAAACAAATAAAACAATTAAATTCCTAAAAGTACAAGTAGGAATTATCTAATATGGATAAATATCTTCAACTTGATAGATCTTCACTTGCCTTGTCTTGTAAGTAACTTCTCATCCGAATGTCCACTCGATTTTGACTCAGATTAGTCGCTAGGATGTACTCGACATCGAGTAGACTTCCTCTGCTCGTTGGATTCATCCTCGGTCTCTTCTCGGATTTCCCTCAACAAGTACTCGACATCGAGTAGAGTACTCGACATGAATTAGACTTTGTGCTCTTGAGTGGTCTTGTGCTTGACTTGGTGCTCTGAAGGTGTTGTTGATCAACACCAGACTTTATTCAATATCGAGTAAAAGTTTTATCGACGTCGGGTACCTGCACACCAGAAGCTACGACAATCTTGTAGATCGAAGGTCAGTAGTCGATGTCGACCAGTTTTGGTCGATATCGAGTAGAACAGAAACTTAAAACGAAAATAAAATAAAGACAAAGGCTTTTTTCGAAATAAACTATGTATATAAGAAAACTTCCAAGATTAGTGTTTCAACACCACAACGATAACCATGCAAAATAACACATAAAGGCATAAAAGATCATGCTTTCCATCAAATAACTTTCGTTATTACCAAATAGGAATATAGAGGCTTTCGCATAAACTCTAATTGTTACTAACCCTTTTCACATAATAAACACAAGTTGTATTAAGATCACTTCCGATTCAATCACACAAAGACTCGGACAGACTCGGACTCCTTCGCTCCCAAGCAAGCCCAACTCGACTCGGATAGCCCACAGCGTAACGCGGGCCATGAGAGTTTTACTCGATATCGAGTAGTTTACTCAATATCGAGGAACTTAGTTCGTCGACTCTGGGTTGCTGGCTTGCTCGAGTAACTCTTCTCGACTTGGCTCGGACATGTGGCTCTGGTCTTGTCGATATCGAGCAATTTCGTCGATATCGAGGAAGTTTTGTCGACTTTGGCTGGCCTGGCTTTCTCGAGCAACCTCCCCCCGATCTGGCTCGGACATGTGGTTATGTTTTACTCGACATCGACTAATTTTGTCGATATCGAGTAACAATGTTGCTCAGGTTGCCTTCTTCTTGGCTTCTTGACTTAGCATCTTTCCTCGAGTTCAGAAGTGGCTTTAGGTGTTTGGTCGACATCGAGTAATGTACTCGATATCGAGTAAGGTTCTGAACTCGAGTTGGCTTCGTCTTCAATTCCTCGATCAGCTCCTCCTCGACCAGGCTTGGGTGCACATTTTTGTCGATATCGAGTAAAGCTTCTCGATATCGAGTAACACTTGACTTCAGCTTGATTTGTTTTGGTTCCGGTGCTCTTCAACCTTGGACTTCTGTAGTTGACTTCCGAGCTTTTCTTCCCTTCTCAGAACTGCTGTAAATTGCTTCGATTTCTGCGAATTTAAACAGAAACTGGTGTAGATTCCATAATTTGGCAAATAAACTTAAACTACATAGATTATGTACTATTCTAGCCCAAATGCATGAAATGTATGTAGAAATCGATATAAAAGATAGTGTAAAACATGGCAGATTCGGCTCACAACAAACACCCCATACTTAAGCTTGCTTGTCCTCAAGCAATACTTTTATTTGTCATTCATTGGAAGAATTCAAACTCTCAACATATTAGATTCATTCTCATATCTCCCTGCAATCAATTACCATCATCGAAAAGGTACTAGTGTCACAAATTCATGCATGTGCAAATAAAAAGCAACATCTACTCACAAAAAGAGGGTTATGCAAAAACAATCCATATGTGACAAAACATTAATAATCAAGAGGACTTTAATTTAAGCTCAATAAGGAGTAGATTGGTAAAAGGCTAAAGTTGGGCAATTTTTATGGCAATGTGGTGCTAATAATCCGGGGAAATGGAGTACTTTCCAAACTTTCATACCACATCCCTTCTTCATAAGATTCATCACCTTTTATAATGCTTTTTCCAATAATAATGCTTTTACCTCTCTGACCTCAGCACTGCCTTCTCGCGAGTCACAAACATGGGTGTCATGAATGACCCCGGATACTTAGTGCTTTGGAATCCTCACATGTGTGTCCCATCTCAGTGAACTATTATCTCGGCGAGCAGGGTCGATCTACCTTTATCTCCCGAGGTGATCGGATTTTCTTTCACTCATTAAATTTTCCATATTTTTCAAACAATTTCCCAACAAACTCCATATATGATAATAACAACACAAACACCATATAAAAATCTCCATAATGTAACATTATTCTCAACATAATCCCCGGATAGGAAATAAGGTAAAGAATGAGCAGTATTTGGACCATGTGGAGTAATATATGAAATAAGGCATATTATGGATTTTATGATGCATAAGCATAGGAGATATAAAGTCCCTTTACTAGGCAATATAAATATATGAGCATTATATGGAAATATAAAGTCCTCCATCATTTTATCATGCAACATGTCAAAAGCAATTTCAAATTTTACCTCCTTTCACGGTTTTCACGAAATAATGCACTTCATTGTGCTTCCCTTTACTAGGCAATTTCATGCTATATCTCTAATGAATCCAATTTTGCATCGTCGAGTTCGATTAAAGCTTCCATGACATTTATCAAAAATTTCAATGGGGGTCATTTTTTTCAAATGTTTGGAAAACATGCATATAAGCCCATAAATCAATAATGAATTCCAAAATAGCCATGTATAAGCAATTCAAGAAATACTGCACAAATAATGTCAAATATGGCAAATATGCACAAAGTAAGCCCTTCCCCCACCCCATACTTAAACATTACAATGTCCTCACTGTATAAAAACAAGGGTAAAGAAAAAACTCACTACACAGGTGTGCAAGGCTTCAAAATATCGAGTGAAAATGCTGCTGGGCCTAGTATGAATTTAGCTTGCTTCTATCCCCATGGACCTGAAAAATGTAGAAGAGAAATACCCACAATAGAAAAACTAAAAGTTCAAAAACCAAAAACAAACAAAAACAATGTCCAAAAGTCCAAAAAATAAATGTCTATTTACAAGCTCTAGATTTTATAGTCGCTAGGCCGACTTTTCCTTTAAGCTCAAGGTGGTATTTGCAGGGCCCATGTAGCTTGGGCTTCAAATAGAACTCCATTATTGTCTGTCAGCTGCAGTCCTCCAGAATGGATCTTGTTCACCAAGAAGGGCCCCATCTTCTTCTTGTTGAATTTGTTGGGAAACCAATGATCTTTTGATTGGAAACATAGAGCTTGTCTCCAACTTCATACTCCTTGGGCTCAACATTAGAAATCCTAGATAATCGCACATACCAAGGCAAACCTCTCTCATGTATAGATAGATCTTTAATGGAAATAGGAGAGGAAAGCTCCATACCTTGACAGCTTACCTTCACAGAATCGGATTCGGGGATCTCCTGTTTTGGTCGATCTCGAGCAAAATTACTCGATATCGAGTTGGTTTCTTTAGGGGGTGGGCTGCTGCTCGAGGATGGTGGAGTCGAGGAAGGCAAGTTTTGGTCGATATCGACTAAATATGTCGATATCGAGGAGGTTTTCTAGCCTTTCAGTGGATCGCTTGTCGATGAAGGCGAAGTCAAGGCTATAGGATTTTGGTCGATATCGACCAATTTCCTCGATATCGAGGAGTCCTTGTCCTTCACTGGTTTGCTCGACGAAGCTGCTGTTGGTGGAGGGCTCTGATTTTGGTCGATGTCGACTAAATTCGTCGATGTCGAGGAATTTTGTCCGACTTCGACCCCATATTTGCATCCTGTCAAGGCATCCGAAAAATAGTTAGTCGACGTCGACTTACCTTGGTCGATGTCGATCATATCCTCTGTGTTGTCGTTTAGGATGGCCATGATCTTCTCCACCTGGGCTTCCATATCTCTCTTTTCCAGCTCTTCAGGAATCATATTTCTTACCTTAGGCTCCCCGCAAGTAATGTAACCAGCTGATATAGATTTTACCTCTTCCATTGGACCTGTATGCCTTTCAGTTTTATTAAAAAGATTACTCAATTACCTCATCGTTGATGTTGAAAGTGAGTACTCCCTTCCTTACGCTTATGTTGGCATCCACCGTCGCCAAGAAGGGCCTTCCTAGAATAATTGGACAAGCAGGGTCCTCCGCCATATCAATAACTAGAAAATCAGCAGGGACAAAGAACTTACCTACTTGTACTGGCACATTATCCACCATGCCTATTGGAATGACCATCGTGTTGTTTGCCATATAAAGCTTGGCATCCACAGGCTCTAGGGCATCTATCTTAATCTTGGAACATATTGTTAAAGGCTTTATACTCACACTAGCTCCAAGATCACATAATGCATTAAATTTATATTGACCAAATCCAATGGTTATAGCAAACTTACCTGGATATGGATTTTTCTCAAGTATGTCCATATGGCCGCACTCCTCTGTAATCTCAGCCATTGACCGCTTCTTGCTTAGGATCTCCTTGAGGAATTTGACATAGGATGGCATTTCATTGAGAGCTTCTGTGAAAGGTATGATGACATTGAGCTTCTGAAGCATCTTAATGAAGCGCTGAAATTTCTTCTCTACTGGATCCTTTGGAGATTTTGTTGGGAAGGGCAGCTTCTTTTTTTGGTTTGGAGCCATAACAGATGTCGGAGGTGTTGCATCTTTCTCGGCGTCGACTTGGTTCTCCTCGACATCGACCAGATTCTCCTCGATATCGACTTCTTTATTCGATGTCGAGTTGTTGTGATGTGCAGACGAAGGGTGGTCCAATCTGTCCTCGACATCGGGTTGTCTTTCGTCGATATCGACCAAGGTTTGGTGTACATCGACTTGCTGCTCCTCGATATCGACTTGTTGTTCAGCTCTGTCCTGCTGCTTTTCGACCTTTGACTCGCGTAGTTGATGCCCGCTTATGAGTTTTACAACAGCGATGTGCCCAGTATTCCCCTTGGGATTTGGTTCTGAAGATCCAGAGAGCGTACATGACTGTCTGGGGACGCCTGCTGCCAGCTGGCCAATCTGTGTCTCCGTTGATTTTCGCCATATATCAATCTCCCCAAGCCTAGAGTTGACACCTTGTATCTGAGTGTAGACTAAGTTGAAGGACTGCTTGGTGTCTGAATGGTTCCTCCGCATTTCCTCTAGGATGGTCTGTAGGTCATCCCTTTTCTGGTCCCTTTTCGGATGTTCTTGAGCTCTGTATAGCGGGGGGGTCCTAGGGGAACCTTGGTTCCATTGTGGTTGATGGAACCTTTGGTCCCCCATATAGCGATTAGGACCCCCTGCGTAAGCTGCCTCTTTGTGGTATTCTGCCAATCTGACTTGCTCTGTGTGTGGGCACTCAGTAGTGGTGTGCCGTTGTGATCCGCATTCGATGCAGGGCATGTTGACAGAAAGATACTGGACTTGCTTGAGTAGCTTGCGATTCTGATCTCTGTAGTATTGCTCCTTGACATCTGGGTCAATCTCTTTAGAGGGCTCATAGAGAGGCATGGATGGGGCTGGCCTGGCATAGGAGTTCTCATCACAGTTTGTAATAGCCCCATATTTATTATCGTAGTTGGTGAGCTTGTCGAGCACACCCCATGCGTCATTTGGTGGCATCGTCAGATATTCATATCGAGTATACTGATTGATCCTATCCTTAGTGGTCTGGTCAAGAGAATTGAAGAAGATCTCCTAAATGACATAGGGTGGTTGTCCATGAGTAGGGCAAGATTGCAGTAGTTCCTTATATCGTTCCCATGCTTTTGCTAGTGGCTCCCCAGGCTTTTGTTTGAAAGTTGTGATCTTCTGGCAGAGGAGTGCTGTCTTGGTAGGAGAAAAGAATTTGTTGAGAAATTCCTGCTCTACTTGAGCCGATGTCGTGAGGGATCGTGGTTTCAGTCCTTCCACCCACTTCAATGCGGGACCAGCGAGAGACCATCGGAAAGCCTTCATCTTGACATATTCCAGAGTAGTACCTTCAGCAAGGGTACGTCACATGTCAGAAAAATTGGTAATATGTTCAAGAGGGCATTCATTAAATCTTCCATAAAAAACATTTTTTTTAAGTTCAATAAGGAAGTGAGTGCGAATTTCAAAATTATTTTGAGGGATTAGAATGGCCGATTCAGGCACGACGAGAGTCGGATGCATGTAATCCTCTGCAGTGGTAGGGTATTGGGCAAGCTCAGCTTCTGCTTGCCTCCTTCGCTCAGCTTCCTATTCTCTACATGCTCTCAGTGGTGAGAGCAGTATCTTTGGCGGCTAGTTCCCTCTGAAGCCTCTGTATTAGATGTTCCTGTGTTTTTGCGGCCGCCATGGCTTTTTTTAGTTTAGCGTGGATGTGTAGAAGGCATTTCGGTTTGTCTAAGCCGTGAAACTCAGGTGGTTGACTAGAACGGCGCATACATATGCGAAGTAACTCAAAGCAAACGTGAGATTTAACTACCTAAGGCGCGAATGATTGATTCCCCGGCAACGGTGCCAATTTGTTGTAGGAGGAAATTGAGACTTGCAATTAAAATATCAATAAATCAAAGCAAACCAGATTCCATCCTTTGCAAATAATTACAAGACTCCCTCCCGATGTAGCAGTGGGAAGTCAGGATCGATCCACGAGGAAGCGTGTCAGCGGATCCTAGGCAGCGGATGAATCTTACGGCAGAAGTCGACTACAGATGCTCGATCTCGACTAGGGTTAGTCGACAGAAGATTGGACAAGTCGAATAGAGCAGTAGCAGCTCCCGGTGGTTGGTCGATATCGAGGAGACTTTACTCGATATCGAGTAAAAGTTTTGTCGACGTCGGGTACCTGCACACCAGAAGCTACGACAATCTTGTGGATCGAAGGTCAGTAGTCGATGTCGACCAGTTTTGGTCGATATTGAGTAGAACACAAACATAAAACGAAAATAAAATAAAGACAAAGGCTTTTTTCGAAATAAACTATGTATATAAGAAAACTTCCAAGATTGGGGTTTCAACACCACAACAATAACCATGCAAAATAACACATAAAGGCATAAAAGATCATGTTTTCTATCAAATAGCTTTCGTTATTAACAAATAGGAATATAGAGGCTTTTGCATAAACCTTAATTGTTACTAACCCTTTTCACAAAATTAACCCAAGTTGTATTAAGATCACTTTCGCTTCAATAACACTAACAAGGATCACCTTCAACTTTCGCAAAAGAATCATGCTCATAGGGATAGAAGACGAATTGCATAAACAGATCGTACCTTTACCGCATCACCTTACATGGCTACCTTCGGGCTCACCCCGACCCTAGAAGTGGGTGGACTACTCGCTCTTCATCACAATCGCAGACATCTTTGATGAAAAAGAACTAACTTGCATTAATAAACTTCAACCAAACTTAAAACCTCTTCTCTCTCTCTCTCTACTTGTGTTCTCTCTCTGAAATTGAATGAATAAAATGGAATAAAATAATTAAATCCAAAAAGGAAAGAAAGTCTATCTATATCAAGGTAAGAAAGTCTATCTATATCTATTTATCTACTTACTTGAAGATTAAAAAATGGAATAAAATAATTAAATCCAAAAAAGAAATATATCTGAAATAGGTAAATATCTTAATGGAGTTGATAGATCTTGATAAGTCTTGATAGATGTGGATAGACTCGGACAGACTCGAACTCCTTCGCTCCGGACAACCCACAGCATAACGCGGCCCAGGAGAGTTTTACTCGATATCGAGTAGTTTACTCGATATCGAGGAATGTTGTTCGTCGACTCTGGGTTGCTGGCTTGCTTGAGTAACTCTTCTCGAATTGGCTCGGACATGTGGATCTGGTCTTGTCGATATCGAGCAATTTCGTCGATATCGAGGAAGTGTTGTCGACTTTGGCTAGCTTGGCTTTCTCGAGCAACCTCTCCCCGATCTGGCTCGGACATGTGGTTATGTTTTACTAGACATCGACTAATTTTTTCGATATCGAGTAACAATGTTGCTCAGGTTGCCTTCTTCTCGGCTTCTCGACTTAGCATCCTTCCTCGAGTTCAGAAGTGGCTTCAGGTGTTTGGTCGACATCGAGTAATGTACTCGATATCGAGTAAGGTTCTGAACTCGAGTTGGCTTCGTCTTCAGTTCCTTAATCAGCTCCTCCTCGACCAGGCTTGGGTGCACAGTTTTGTCGATATCGAGTAAAGCTTCTTGATATCGAGTAACACTTGACTTCAGCTTGATTTATCTTGCTTCCGCCACTCTTCGACCTTGGACTTCTGTAGTTGACTTCCGAGCTTCTCTTCCCTACTCAAAATTGTTGTAAATTTCTTCGATTTCTACAAATTTAAATAGAAACTGGTGTAGATTCCATAATTTGGCAAATAAACATAAACTACATAGATTCTGTACTATTCTAGCCCAAACGCATGAAATGTATGTAGAAATCGATATAAAAGATAGTGTAAAACATGGCAGATTCGGCTCACAACAGTGAATTCTTCTTTTCTTCTGCTCGATGTGTTCTTGCTTAGCTCATACTTGATCTTGGGCTTTATGTAGTCAACCTGGAGCACTTTCATAGTTTTCTTCCTTCTCTGAATTGCTTGTAAAGGGTCTCGATTTCTGCAAAACTAAATAGAAACTAGTGTAGACCTCCATAATTGGCAAATAAGCATTAACTACACGTATTCTGTATAATTCTAACCCAATGATATGACAGAAATTGATATGAATGTAAGCGAAAATCATGGTTATTTGAGAGCACATCAAGCTCCCAACAGACTCTTCAGCAATAGGTAGATATATCTCAACCTGCATCTCCTGGAACGCGTACGTATTCATCCTCTCATTTGTCAGGCGCACTACTACATCCAATGCATACTGTGCTATAAGGAGATGTGAGAGGGAGACACGTCAGTGAAGAAATCGATCAACATATCCTTTATCTTCTCGGTGATATAGAGGAAGTACGACGCAGGGTCAATATTAACGTTGTCATATTCCTAGTGTGATGAAACCGTAGAGCTGCTGCATCACTGCATGCTAAATAGGTTGCATGGTTGGGGGATTGTGGGTGTTTAGTGTAGACATGGCCACGAGTCCCGGGTTCAATCGAACCTGTTGGGTCAGCACGAGTCGATGACTCTCCGGGTCTGAGTCAACGGGTGGTCAGGTGGCTCGGGTTGGTGGGTTCGAGTTAGGGTTGAGAAATCTTACATTTTACATTTATATTGTTGTGGATGAAGGAAGTAGTATAGAGATATATTACTTCTCATTTTTCTCCCACTTCATATTGAAATGAAGTCGATATAGTAAGTTATAAAAAGAAGAAAAATTTGCATATCATTTTTTATATTATTTATTGGTCAAAATTTTATATAAAAATATATATTTTTATAAATAAGGTAACCCGCTAGGTCAGTGGGCCGACCAGACGGGTCAACGGGTCCACCCGAACCCATTGACCCGCTTGACCTAGCGGGTCGAACCCATGGACCTGACAGTCTGACTCGTGGCCACGTCTAGTTAAGTGTACGGATTTTGGGTGACGTGAGTGTGGGGGGGGGGGGGGGGACCGGGTTTGGGGGTTTTATGGGCTTGCCGAATTACAATCTCTAATGGGACGTTTTAACCCTTTACAACGTCCAATAAGACGTTGTTCAGGGGGATTCAACCCTATACAATGTCCAATAAGACGTTGTTTATAAGCCCTATGCAATGTTTAATGAGATGTTGTTAAGGATGACCCAACCTTATACAACGTGCAATTGGACATTGTTGAAAAACCTCAAAACGTCAAATTTACCATCGTGCATGGTCCCCCCCCCCCCCAATGACTTTTATATTCATCCCCCACTATATATATATATATATAACTGGATGTCATCGATTCGACTAACAGTTTCACACAATAGTAACTTCATCTTCATATAGAAAAATGTAATCCTCAAAAAGTTTACGCGAGATCGAGCTTGTGCAAGATGCCGCTCTCCAGCCATAGAGCAATGTCGTTGAAGAGGTGAATATCTGTATTCTTTGCTCTCTTGTTTATGTCTGCATCCAGGTTGGACTACAGTAAGAATTATATTTACTAATTTCGATTATGAACTCTTATGTCTGCATCCAGTTTTGAGAGTTTCACACAGTAAGGCCATGTACCGACACCCGTACATGGCCTTTTCATAACAAGATGGTCAACCATTTTAAGCAAATAGGAGTTTCACACAGTAAGGTATTAGTAATATAGCGATCATGGTCTAGCGTAACGAACCGACTGGGTTGTGTATTACTAGCGTGCGAGCAATACGGGGTATTTCGTAGAAGGGAAAGCAGCTTCGTAGAACGCAGAGCAAACTAAGCAACTGTCCATTCTCCTTGCACGGTCATGAGGGAGGATCGGTTATGTGGAGAATGACCGTTTAACATGGAACACACAACCATCACCTCCCTCACCGGTTGAATGGTCATGTGCTTACGCGTGATGGATGAAATCGGCCGAAGGCCATCGCGTACGTGTTACAACAACTAAATTTGACTACCATCGCCTCAGCGCAGTCATCACTTGAGAATACCCTCAACAAGCTTGTCGTTGAAGAGAGAGAAAATCGAATGATGACACAAGATACCCTCCATCGTCTCAGAGAAATGGGCTACTACTACGACTTTAGAAGAAGACCAAATGATGAAAACTTATTGAATAACCTTTTTCTCAAACACTCGGATGGGATTCGTCTACTAAATAAGTACCCGTATTTCATCATCATGGATAGTATATACAAGACTGACGTGGGATGAACGTCGTTGTCTATTTCGTTCTTTGCCAAATATCAATAATATCCCAACTCAATGCTCAAAACAATATATTAGTAAACCAATAAACTAGTATAGCGGTGAAGTCCGGAGTCAAACCCACAGGGAAAAACGGTTGCAATTCAATTTTTATAACAATGATTCTTAAGACAATAGCAATAGTTTATGATAAATTGATGACAAAGTAAAGCAAATAGATCAATGATTACAAAGTAGTGAATATAATATAGAAAAGCATTTCACTTGTAATTCTCGACAATGGTTGAACTTCAAGATCCTAGGATTGATTCAATAGATATTTATAAGCATATGTTGACTTGACTAAACTTAATAGATCCGCAAAGTTACAATCTTCTTATTCAATATCACTAATGAATAGCATTAAGGACACAAATTTTAAGACCAATTGGCATATCGATTTAATGCAAATAGAAGACAATGAAGAAACCCTCTCGACCCTATAAACACCTACTCGACATAGATGAATCGAAATCATCAACTACAAAGACATAGACATATCACTAAATCAATTACTTCGTTTGCTATCTAGAAAACAACAACGAATTCATATCATATATACAATTCCTAACATGGTGATCATTCATAGAAAAGAACCCAAATATAATCAATAAGAGCAAGAGGATAAATATACATAGAAATAACTAATAGAAATCAAATCCTCACAATTCATTCAACCATGTCTTCGAATCATAGGCGAAATTATGAGTTTAGCAACTCATAGGCAAAGTAACGCTCATATCTCTCCTCTCTCAATAACAACACCATCCACGACTGAATATGAATGAAATAAACCTAAATAGAGTCCTGGAAACCCTATGAAATAAGAAAATAATATAATATTCTAATAAGATCATCGGACTTAAAGTCGGCAATGCTGAACACGGGGTAACAGCAGGCGCCAGTGGAAAAAGCGGCGGGCGCCGTCCCATTAGTGACGAACTTTCTTCTTAGCTTCGATGTTGTACTTCCTTGCTCCTTTGTAGCTACTTACTTAGCCTTCTTATGCTCCAAAATATGTCATTTAAAGTCCTTAAAGATTCCATCAAAGCTCAAAATGTAAAACTGCTGAATAAACACTAAAAACGTGTAGATTCCGAACTCGAACACTTCACAAGAAAGATATGAAACTAGACCAAAACATATGCAAAGCTCCTATCTAAATGCAATAAGAACCACCTATAATGCCTATATGAAATATGCATTATCAAATCCCCCCACACTTAAGCTCTTGCTTGTCCTCAAGCAACCTGATGCGGGACGAACGCCATTGACACTTTCGCCCTTTACCAAATAGTAATAAAATCCAAAGTCAAACACAAAACCAATAGATTAGCAAACTAATCACTTGATCAACCAATAAACTACTAGTATAGCAATTAAGTCCGGTGTCGAACCCACTGGGAGAAGCGATTCACTATTCAATAACTCTTAACAAGAACTCTTATGACCGAACAATGACTTAGGACAAATAACCAAGCTGTAAAGCAACCAACTTTATGATTGTAAAGTAAATTGATAATAAGGTAGAGGAAATATTTTAACTCTAATTCTCTGCAATGGTTGACATTCATGTCCCTAGGATTGTTCTATCAATTACTCATAAACATATGTATACTTGACTAAAGTTGAGAGATCCATAGAGATACAATCACCTTATTCAATATCACTAAAGAATAGGATTAAGGAATCAAGTTATTAGACCAATTTGCATATTGATTCAATTCAATTAAGACAAACCAGAACAACCCTAGATCAGCTCTAATCGATATATCCACAACATAGATAAATCAAAATCATCCACTACAAAGATAAAGAAATATCACTGCTTCAATACCTTCGTTTGCTATCAAGAATACAACAACAAATTCATAACTAAAATGCAATTCCCAACATGATGATCAATCATAGAAAGGAACACAAATATCAACAATAAGCACAAGATGATAAATAGTAATATAAATAAGTAATAGAAATAATCCTCACAATCTAAACAACCATGTCTTCGAATCATAGGCGAAACTATGAGTTTAGCAACTTATAGGCCAAATCTCTCTCTCTCTCTCTCTCTCTCTCTCTAATTGTATTCATAGTCTCACAATAGCTACTCTCCCCCTCCACAAGCTGATGGGAAATAACCTAATAAAGTCTCTCAAAGAGTTGGCAAAACCCTATAATAATAATAGTAAAATAATAGGAAATAGAATCTTCTGATCCGGAATCGCGAACGCTGAAAACCGGCCCACAACAGGCGCTGTGCAAGAGGCGGCGCCAGTCTCAGTGATGGGATTCCCTCTTTTTCTTCGATGAATTGTCTTCGATGCCGTGCTTCCTTGCTTCTATCTAGTCTCTTTCTCATCTTCCATATGCTCCAAAACATTTCTCTTAAGCTCTTGTAAGATCCCTCCAATGTCGGAATTGTAACTCTGCAGAATAAACTCTAAAAAGGCCTAGATTCCAAACTCGAATACTTCACAAGCAGTATACGAAACTAGACTCAAACATATGCAATAAGAAATATCTATAATGTCTATATGAAATATACATTATCACAAACATAAAACAAAACCATCATCTATGCATCCCACAAGAGATTCTTCACAATTTTACTCATCAAAAGCAATTTCACTTCATAGTGAAAATATAAATAAAGCATAAAAACGTCATAACATGTATATATGAGATCAAGTAGCTTGCATGCTCACAAAGCCAACCTCACAAAGGATAATATATGTATCTCTCGCTCTCATGTGTTTAGGCTTTTAAGCATACACTCACCTTAATTGCATATACAAGCATCGAATCAAATGTTGACATTTATATCACAAAATCTCCACCGGATACATCGAAGAAAAAATAAAAACATCAAGTGGAATTTCGCTCAATGGAAACGTTCATAGAAGATTTCATTCGGCGGGGTTGTAATGGGGTTTGGTAAATACATAAGGGTATGGAGTTGTATTTGGTCATGTTATGCTATTAATTCAGGGAAAATAAACTCTCAACATAACACAAACCAACTAAAAAATACATCAAGCTCACAATATAACACAACTCTTAATATAATATTGAAATATGCTGAAAATCCTACAAATAACCACAACTCTCAATAGTATATCTCAATAAACTCATCAATCTCAAAATCTAAAATAAACTCAAATATCTTATCATTATTCTTATGCATACATATGCATATACAACACCCAAGATACAATGATCTCTCAAACCAACATAAATCCAATCATTCTCATTCAAAAACGAATAAACTTGGATCTTTATTCTTTTTCTTTTCTTTTTCTTTTCTTTTTCTTTATTGAACCAAAAACCATAAACTGTAACAACTCACACTTGAGCTTCTATCCTCCATAACACTTCAAATAGATATGCCTAACCCACTCAAAATATTAATTTCCCCAAAAAAGGGTAAGGCTTGTCATCGGCTAGGATTAATAAATTTGTGGAGCTAACAAATGAAATAGGCTAAATGCTCAAATTGGCTTCAAAACAAGATATAACATATCGATAGACATGGATAAAATGTGGTTAAAAGGTGCGTCTATCATTTGAAGTTATCAAGCAATGATCGTGTATATAATCGGCCTCGAAAATCGATAAACATGTTAATACTCAAAGATAAATGCATAGGAAGACTAAATCACCCAACAAAAGCAAAAGAGCTATAGAAATAATCCCTTATTAGGCCAACATTCTCACTAGGACAATTTTTTTGTTGAATATCAAGAATGCTCACAAACTTAGATCATACATGCTCAATTACCTATGCCAAATCATATTCCACATAAAAACAATTTGAACGACAAGGTCAAATCATTCCAGAATTCCATGGCATATATAAGATCATGGGTGTCAACCTACATGTTCTTTTTTAGGGTTAAGTACCCGATTCGATCATGACAGATCGGGAGCTGGGCCTTATCACGACTCTTAAGGTGTTTGTTCCAAATGTGCAACATCTCCTGTGTTGGTTACATGTAACTCACAAGTGTGAAGAGGTCACTTTGAAGATTACTAAAAATTTACAAAACGCGTTGATATTCAAGAATAATGTTTGTAGTTTATTCCAATCCTCTACGGAGGAGTCGTTCGAGCGATGTCGGTGGTGGCTTCACGCCCAATGCCAACCCGCACCCAGGTTCATGGGGTATATGGAATCAGTATGGCTCATTCACCGGACAAGCCTTGTTAGATGTTACACCGACCACGTTCCAAAGCACATTCTCAACTTTGGAATGGGGACAAAAAAAATTAGGTACGCATATCCTTTCCGAATTTACATATGTATCTTGTTCCTAAATTTATAACTTTGTTCATCGTGATCACATGGTGCAATATGTGCAGGGTTAAAGGCCATCATGAAGTGCTGAAGGAAGCATTGCACTTGTCCACAAGTGCATTTCATGTCATGGCGAATGTCATTCACCGAGTTAATGAAAGTAGGTGCATGATCTCTAGACTGCCTTGGAGATAGATTGTTTCAAATGGCCAACTAACACACACAATGTCCCCTTATTCAAAGAGGTTAAGCACGTAGTTTTGAATAAGTGTTTCGATTATCTCTATGATCATTGGAGGACTGTTGTCGATAGAAAAGTATCTGAAGAGTGCATCGACCGGTTTTGAAGAATTTTCTTTGGGCCACCGTGTATGCACGATCTTCATTGTTGTGTTGCTGAAGGAGTTCCAATATCACCAGATGACATACACTCATTTTGGAAAGATTTATCGTGGGATGAATCTAACAATGTTGCCTTACCCTACATCATGTCATCTTCGTACACTGCCTCCAATGAAGCTTGTGACTCAGATGTGCACACACAAACGCTTGGTTGTGTACGTTCATAGGGGAGACCTAGAGGGAGTAGGAGTCCTTGCAGAACAAATCCTTTGCGGTATAAGGAATTTTGGGCGAATTTTGAAAGGGAGAAAGCCAAAGCAGGTCGTCGTGGTAGAGCCCGACGGTCCCGTCCTCCATCTGGCACCCAATAGGTCAATACTGAGTTTTAATTAGGGTCACAACAATATGGACCCTTTTATATGTTCAGGCACATTACAACAACTGTGAACATCATAGGAGATGGTCATTGCAGATATCGAGCTTTGCCACAACTGATGCTACCGCCAGGGGAGGTATAGTTCGCATATATGAAAGGGTTATTGTGTAGCTAGTTGGAACGAAATCATCAACTTTACACTGGTTGTTACATTGGAGGGTATTCGTGGCGAGAGTCGGGCGAGATGGAGAGTTACTCCGACATAGTGGGAGAGGACCAAAGATACTGAACGAGCTGGCAATCATGGTTCTTGTGCTTGCGACCGTCAACCAAATTCCCTTCATTGTCTTATCTTGTCACCACCCTTTTACATGCCTCCCTATATACCAAACAATCAAATAAAACCCCTCAGGAGGTCACACTAAGGATGGTATGCATCGAGAACCAAGATCATTTTGCCATGGTGAGTTTGATATGTGTGTTACTATCTCTTCAATTGTACCTCATCCATATATTAAAAAAAATAACATTCTGGTATACTTATTGTAGATATAGTTATATCCCAACACTCCCTTACACCCGCGAACGCATGAATGGACGACATACCATTACCCGAGCATCAACAGATGGGATATTCGTTTCCAAGATCAATTTGATAGATTTAGAGCAATGCAGGTTCAACCGGGTCGCCTCCCACACCATGTTTAGTAGTAGTGACCCGATGTGTAGCTAAGTTTCCCTATTATGTTAGATGTTGTAAAATAAAATTCTAATGTCTATTATAAAAACATACATATTATCTTATTCCACATATCATGCTGTATAAGTTCAATTATACAATTTTCTTTGTCTTTATTTTTTCTTATTTCACACATCTATATGTTCTAGACCATGTTTAACAGTCGTGGGTGCTGCAAATATTTCAACCCGAAACTCAAAGGAACCCGAACCCATTCAACTAGCAAATTTCTAGGTCGGGTTGGGTCAACCCATTGGTCACCCGTTGGGTCAGACTCTATGATAATAATAACATAAATAAATTACAATTTAACTTAATATTGATATTTATTACTAATAATAATTAGGATTGAATATTATCTTTTTTTTATCATCAAATTTACTTTATAATTTAACATTACAAATCGTTATGTATATAAAAATACATAATAATATTGTATAAACATTAACTATACTTCTTTTCAATAATACAACTATTATTAATTTGGGTAATATAACAATTTTAGGTATAGTAACTATATAGATAGTCATTAAAAATGCTCCATTTGTTTACTTTTAAATGTCATTTACTATTCATGTATAATTTTAAGGATGCTAAAAAAATTATATAAAATATCAATTTAATTACAATGCTTAGGAAAAAGGTAAAGCAAAAACCGCCACAGTAGGAACTAAAACCGCCACAGTAGGTTCTATAATCCGCCACAATAGATCTTAAAAACCGCCACAATAGCTAAAAATTTAAACCGTCACAGTAAGTTTGTAAAAACTGCCAGAATAAGCTCTAAAAATGGTTAATATCCCATACATTATCAAAACCGCCGCATAAACCGCTACAAAAGTCTAGACCGCTGACCGCCACATAAACCGCTACAATGATGCAATACATTAGCTCGTTATTGTAGTAGTGAATTATATATTATATATACTTTCATACTTCAAATTAAAAAAGAATGAAACTATAAAAAATAAAAAAATAAAATTTTGCATATTTTTATCACAGTTTTAAAAAAACACGGCCCAACTAAAAAAACTGTTTTACCCTAATCACCGCGCCTATATGCGCACCCCTTTCCCCTACCCTGAAGGTTGTAGCTGCCGCCATGGCTCAATGGAGCTCCCCGCCACGGACTGTATGCACCAGCACCTAGCCCTGCTCTCATCGTACCCATCAACCTCGGAACCATCTGAGTCCTTGCAAGTGTGGCGCCCCAACTTACTCTCCACCGCTCACTAAATTGTTTCTTTTTGGAGATAGCCCTAGCACGACAAGAATGGAGGAGGTGGAGCCTCCTGATCGGCCCTCACCGGCTAATCGATGGTCCACTTGCAAGCTTCCCTAGTTCTGCAACCCAACACTTATGAGGTTTGAGTGGGATCTGGATCGGCCTGAAAGTTGGCTGATTATCCCCTCTGATGTGGCTGGCCTAGCTAATCTCCTTGGGGTCTTGTCCGCCGAACTGCTTCATCTCCTCCAATTGTGTGCTGATCTCTATGAGTTTCTTTCTCTCTCTCTACTATAGTGCAACCCCAAGGCTACTTTTCTCACCAGCAATCCCTCTATTTACGCACATTCACCATTTGCGTTTGGGTTATTCGCCCCACTCTGAGATTTCTATCTCATCTCCTCTGTTATTTCTCTCTGTGTTTGCTTGTTGTTCACCACTTTGGTTGTTGCTCTGGCTTCGACCTATTAGTGGTCTCTCATTTTGGGTTTGTTGCCACTGTCACTGTTTACTTCGCTCCATTGGTGGAGTTTGTGTCACTTGTCCTCATCCCATTGGCCACTCAGGCTGGTGGAGCACTTTTGCTCCTCCATGTACGTTGTACTTGCTTTGCTAGGGCTATAAGCTCTACTATTTCATTTTATATGATCAATTATGTTATTGGTAAAGGGTTTTTACTTCCTTGTTTTTATCTTTGGTTTCTACTTCCATGCTCTCTCCTCTTGCTATTGTTTGCGTTTTGTGGACAGGTCTACTACCGCGGCCTTCTCTCAATTTGGACAGCAATGGCCTCGTTTGACCTCTGCCGGATGGTCTTGGGTTTGGCTATGCTTCACTTGGATTTTGGGTACTCATATTAGGCTTACTGATGCTATGTATTATGGCTCACAAGCCTTACAAAAATCGTAACAAATTACCTTCAAGCCTTAAAAGGCAAAAAAACAAACAAATCCTACAGATGCTCAAAAGCCTTGCAAGGCTCATTTAATTCAGATATGCTCTTTTAATTGTATTACTAAACTAAAATTATATATTACAAGATTGACTATTTGTATTACCAAATTCAATTTATTTATTCCAAGTTACCAATTGCAGACTGAGCTCCACCTTTCCCAAGACTTGGCTTTAATTCTCAAACGTCTGTCTTACATGCTACAATTCTACATGTGGCCTTCACTTATCTCACTTCGATGTTTATTTCTCGTTATACCTACTTTTGACTACCATTAGAAACACGTCTTCAGCGCTTGTTACAAGTGGTCTGACGTTTGTTTCTTTCACAGGCTTCAAGCGCCCAATATACCTAATCAAAAGATATTCCGGAACTCAGTTAAGATCGGACATCTTATGTTACAACCAAATGCTATATTAAAAGTACAAACTGGTTCGAAAAAACAAGGTTTTCCATGAATATATGCTCCTGGAACCGTAGGGGGATTAAGAGAAGAAATTTCTGGACAGAAACAGAAATTTTTTATCGGAACAACTAAATCAATGTTTTGGCACTTCTTGAGACTAAAACAAATAAAATTCCCCAAGATAGTGTCTGAAAGAAATGCGGATTCAATAACATTGCTTACGACCCTGCTAGAGGTTTCTCGGAGGGTATTTGTTTGCTATGGAAAGATCTTCCGGATTTGGAGGGAGAAGTGGTTCTTGTATATGTACACCACATATTAATACATTTCGATTACCACGTTCATAGAACAAATAACATGACCACCTTTCTGGTGGTGTATGCTCCTCGAAATTACAACTCAAAAGACTCCTTCTGGGAATTTCTCATACAATATACTTCCCAACTACTCGTTCCCTTCTGTATTTTAAAAGATCTAAACGAAATTGCAGTTTTGGAAGACAAACTTGGAGGAATCACACCTAGACCACACTGTTTTAGACGGCTACAAGAGATCAAAAACTCGCTATTACTTCTTGATGTCCCAATTTATGGGGGCTCCTATACTTGGAAAAAATAGAAAATGGGTTTACCAATCAATAGTTTTGCTAAGCTTGATCGTCTACTTCCCCAAAATGAGGTTATAACTGATATTAATAAAAAAAAACCATCAACTTCCGTTCACCAACGCATACTAATAAAAAAAAACCTTTTCGTTTTGAAATGGCTTGGACAACCAAACTAGAATTCACAAATATTTTACACCAATCTTGGAGACTCAACCCGACGGGGTCGCTCATGTTCAAACTAGTGAAAAAACTACTCTGCTAAAAACACTAGCAAAAAGATGGCACAAGAAATTTTCCACAACATTCATAAACCGATTTTTGACACAGATGCGGGGATTCTGCTGCTGCAGCAATCCTTAATTGCCAACCCAAAGAGCAAAAAGAGAAAGAATGCTGGACTACCATTGCCATCATTGAAGCCAAATAGCAAAAACTAAACATATTAGACTAAAGACACAAACTCAGGGAATTTCCACCGTGTTGCTTCAGCTAAACGAGGACGAACACTGATCAAGTTCCTTAAAATAGATTCAGGTGTAAACCTCTCTGATTACGATTTGATCATAAATGACTTTATAAATAGCTTCACGGCTCGTTTCAAATCCTCTTACAATGATGAAATGAGCCTTGACCTAGATTGGAGTGTGATTGACAATGAAATCTCCCCACAACAAAACCTAATGCTCACTACGCCGGTCTCAAATAACGAGATTAAATGCGCCCTCTTCTCTATCAAACCCCACAAAGCTTCCGGGCCAGATGGCATGCATGTTGGCTTATATCGAACTTATTGGAACATTGTTGGGCCTTCTGTTACCAAATCTGTTAAGGCGTTCTTCTCGATTGGGAAAATGCTACGACAAATAAACCACACCTTCATAACCATAATTAAAAAACGAGATAACCATGAAACGGTTAACCATTTTAGGCCTATTAGTCTCTGCTCTACAATTTATAAGATTATTTCCAAAATTTTAACAGCTAGGTTATCCAAAGTCTTTGACAAACTCATTCATCCCTTACAAGGGGCCTTCACAAAGGGAAGATGCATCCAGGACAACATTCTAATTGCTCATGACATTTTCCACTTCTTTAGGCTTTCCAAGGCAAAACAGGGTTACATTGTAGTCAAGATGGAAATGGAAAAAGCCTATGACTGGGTTGAATGACCCTTCCTGTTCTTTGTTCTTATCCGATTCGGCTTTTCCAAGCAATTCATTATATGGATCAAGGAATGTGTACAAACGGTGTCGTACTCAGTGCTCGTAAACGATGAACCTTCCACTCCTTTTGTCCCTTCTAGGTGACTACGACAGGGTGATCCCTTATCACCCTTCCTCTTCATTCTCACTACCAAGGTCCTAGCAAGAACTCTTCAACACAATTCTGCGCTTACAAAGGACGTTGGCTATACTATCGGCCAACGGGGAATTAAGATTCTTTTTCTTGCTTTTGCTAACGATATTATGTTGTTCGGTAACGCTAACGAAGCTACTTGTAATTATCTGTCCAACATCATCCAACGTTTCTGCTCCATCTCTGGACAAAAGGTGAACCTGCATAAATCTAGCTTTCAAGTTACACCTAACACGCCAGTGTCCGCAATTCACACTGTAACAACGGCACTAGGAGTTCCTCAGTCGAATAACTTAGAAAAGTACATGGGTTGCCCAATCATTAATGGCAGATTTAATTCCGATACTTCACAGATATTATTGTCAAACCTAAACGAAAGTTATTTAAGTGGAAAGCATCCTCACTCTCGGCTGAGGTTCGAAAGGTTCTTATCATGTCTAACTTAAGTTCCCAACCTTTATTTATTATGCAAATGTTTATTTTTCTGTCGTCGATCCTCCACGAGCTGGACAAAACTCACAGATACTTCTTTTGGAACATACAAGAAAATTACGTCAGTTACGATAAAATTTGCACAGATAACCTATTCAGGGGTCTTGGAATTCACAAAGCTGAAACAATGAGCATCGCTCTACAGATGAAACAACTGTGGAAAATCATTGCTCGGCCAGACAATATTTGGGGTAGAGTCGTTACGACCAAATATTTTAAAAAAATGATTCTATTCTAAAGTATGTTGAAAAAAGTAAACATCTCCTCGCAATGGTCCAAATTGACAAATATTAGAACCAATTTCATGTCGGGTCTGAATTGGTCAATTGGAGATGGACAATCAGTTAACTTCTGTGAGGATAACTGGTTGTTCAACTCTCCCTTAACAGAGTTTGCCCTCTATACGCCTTACAACTCTACCTTGTCCTAGCCCATGGCATGTTTCATTACTTCAGATAAAAAGCGAGATGTGGATAAACTATCCATCGACCTCCAATGTATGTTGAACCCAAATACTATTGCAACAATAGCGTCGACTCATTTACTGAAAAAACCCCTTTCTAGACCGGCTTTTTTAGGGACCTAGCGGGGATGGGTGGTTCTCTACCTGTAATGAAAGCTACATGAAAGCAGAGTAACACTGATAACCAACCCATAACGCGTCAAATTAACGCATAGAAATCGGAGAGATGGAAAAAGCCCCCTATGGGTCACTATAAACTTAATTTTGACGGGTCCTACTTTCCACCTGAGAATGGCGCTTTTGGATTCGTTATCCGAGACCACGATGGAACAGTTGTGTCCTTTGGCTCTGGTCTTTACAACAACACTTCAGTTGTCTTCTCCGAGGCAATGGGGTTGCACATGGGTGTGGTAAAGGTCCTCAATTAGGGTCTCGACAATATACTTATCGAGGGCGACAGTTTGGATGTTATTAAGGCTCTCCTGGGGGAGTGGTCTTGCCTTTGGAACATGAGCTGTTGATGGATGATACTTCTACCTTTCTTCGCTCAATTTCTAATGTTGCTATTCGTCATATTTTCAAGGATTCAAACGATGTGGCTGACAGGATTGCTTGTCTGGCTCATAGCTCCCTTGTCGTGGATAGCTTCCCTGTTGATTCAGAACTTTGTGTTCTCGTCCGCTCGGACACGCTAGGAAAGAAGTTGGGTCGTCGACGGCGTTCCTAATCCTTATCGCACTTTAACAAAAAGTAACATGTTTGAATAGTAAACGACATTTAAAAAATTCTGGACGAGTAACGCTCTTGACCTGTTGGGTTGACCCAAACCCGTTAAATAAGGGTTTGGGATGAATATTTGATGACCCGTAATCCGAAATGACCCGACCCGTAATAGATCTGAACCCGAGACGACAAACCCGGCCCGCCAGACCTGTTTGACAGGTCTAATATGTTCTATAGATTAATTTATACGATTTTTTTTACAAGAACAACATTTCGTAGGAAATAATACTGGATTACACGTCCAATTGGACATTGTGAATTGGCCCATCCAGGCTCTCTTTACAACGTCCAATTGGACGTTGCTCAAAACCCCACTCGCCCCATCCTGGTCTAAATTTAGCAACGTTGTATATGCCAAACTACAACATCTAATTGGACGTTGTAGTGTAATTTGGCTTAAAATATCCGATCTGAGTTGATTAACAAGATTAATCTGCAGATTTGCAGTGGATATAAAGACACCCATATTAATTGACATGATTAAAAACTCAAAAAGTAGGAGCTAAAAAGTCTTGGCTGGGCTAAAACTTTCCCATTCTTTTCTTTTTGAAAAATTAATTTTTAAAACCGATTTTTACTAGGAACTGAACTAAAAAGTTTTGACCGGTTAAAAAAGGCACTTTTAGAAAACAATCCCCAATAAAAATAATCATCAATCACAAAGTATATATAAGATCTTATGGTTACTTTTTATATCAAGATTCAAAGTTTAAATATTACGTGAAATACGAAGTCATTTGCATGTGAATGGGAAAGTTACTTATTAACCATTTGGGAATAGTTCAGTTAGAAAGGACTTGTGGGTAATACTTAAAGATATATGTTTCGAATCCGGATTATTGCTCTCTATTTGCTAAAAATCAAGGCAAAGTTACTTATTAAATAGATTACAGAATTAAACCTATAATCGGGGAGAGAATCAATGAGGATAAGGTCAATCATATCTCCAGGATTATTAACCATATTTATAAAACGATTGTCAATGTATATCTACAGGATTATTATCCATAGTGGCAGGATAAATGAGGTTCTTGACAATCTTAAATATGAATACTGATAGGATATGATAAAAAATCGACGGGAGATTGTATAAAGATTGTGTCGAATTTCTCGCACAATGAAGGAGGGTATGGGCGGCGACGGTTGGGGCGCTTGTTTGTTCTGGTTAGCGATTGGGATTGAGTCGGTCGGGGGCGCGGAACTGTAGGCGCAGGCGACGGAGCCGGAGACGCGAGCTATGGTCCGAGCGCCGGATACCTGGGGTTAGGGCTGAGCGCCGGAGACCCGGGGTTGGGGCCGACGGAGCCGGAGAGGGATGGGGTTGGGTTTTTTTGTTAGGGTTTGGATTGGGATTTGGGGGTCGGGTCTATCAGTTCGGATGCAGGGGATTGAGAATTTTTTTTTTACTTCTAGATTTTCATTATTATTTAATATAATTTAAAAATATCAGAAAATTGAAAAATACTTAAAATATTTAACTTTTTTTTTCCTTATTTTTTGAGGTGCTGGGTAGTTTTAATAATAAAATAAGGTATTTTTACAAATTTTCATATATTGATGCAATTGTTTTCAAGCCTAGTTATTTTTGCAAACCAAATATCAAAGTGGGGTATTTACTAATAATTTCCCTAGATTATACTATGCTTAATCTAAATGTAAAGTGATTAAATTCAATTGAACCGAAACAAGGACAAAAAAAGGAAAAAGAGACGCCATGTTTTGGTCAAAGGTCCGATCACCGCTTTTGGACTCGTAGACTTGTTGACTTGGGCGACGACTAACTCATAGCTGGCCCAAATTGTGATCCAATTATACCATTACACGCTGCAATGATAGACCAACAATTGGCAATCTTCAACCAATAACAACAATCAATATTGTTTTATCTAATTCTAATCAAATATACGACTTGTTTGGTAATTAATAGAGATGCTAATTTTTAATAGGGGCAATTTGCAAAATAGTCACGAAATAGGACCTAATTTACGAAATGTCCATATTTTGGGACAATTTTGTGAAATGTCCTAAATATAAACCCCTTCTCTCGCTCCCACGCGCCTTTTTCTCTCCTCCGCGCTCTCCCTCTCCGCACGCTCTCTCTCGCACTGCTCAGTTCTGTTCGACCGCTATTGAAGACGAAGGTTTCTCTCTCCCCGACGCTCTCTCCTCGACGCTCTCTCTCTCCTACGCGCTGCTCTCTCTACTACTCAACTGCAATGGGATATGTTCGACGCTCTCTCTACGCGATGTTCTGTTCGACGCTTTCTTTGATTTGTTGACGTTTCTGAGTAGATTCTGAACTATACAATCAAATCTAGTAATCAGTGCAATGGAATCATAGAAAATTTGCGCCAAAGGCGCAAATTTTCTTCGATTTTCGAAGTGTCAGAGTCGATTTTGAAGTCTCAAGGTGTTTGTGTTTATGTTTCTTTGTCAAATTGCACTGTGAAGGCTTTGAAATTGAGCATACATGTTACAGATTTTAGTTTTAAATTGGGATGTTTGATCCAGTGCACTTCTTTCATCTTTCTGAAATTGTCCTAAAAATGCAGACTTTGTGCCCTCCACCTGTTCGACAAAATGCCAAATAGACAAACCACAGTTTGCGTGGTGTCCGACTGTTTTACTTATCAATCGATCGAAGATCGATTGATAAGGAAATCGATTTTATTTGTGATGGCTGCAATTGCTGAATGAAATCTAAAATCTTGTTCTTGTTGTTTTATGTTTGTGATTGATATGCTTTTTTATGTTTTGCACATAATCTGTATTTTAAGCATCAATTATTAATTATGATCGTTTTTTGCTATATGTGTGTAATTTTCAAGTCTGCAATCGAATATGTTCTTATTTATGCTTATTTATGCTATATCTCTATGAAATTCAGTCGAATCAATTGATTACTGTTATGGAATGCCTCAAAATTGCATTTGACAATATAATGAACTCCACATTCCTTATTACACTTTCATTGCTCCATGTCAGCACTGCACTTGAATCATAGAAAAGTTGCACCGGAGGTGCAAATTTTTTTGGATTGTGTTTATAACTGGTGTATTTTATTCATATAGTTGATTAGATGATATCCATTCCTCATTGTTGCATCAAATATTGCATTTGACAATATAATGAAGTACCCATTCCTTATTACACTTTGATTGCTCATGTCATCATTGCATTTGAATCATAGAAAATTTGCACTGGAGGTGCAAATTTTGTAGGATTATGTTCATAACTGGTGTATTCTATTTATATAGTTGATTTAATGATATTCATTCGTCACTGTTGCATCCAATATATATTTCATTTAACAATATAATGAACTCCACATTCCTTATTACACTTTGGTTGCTCCATGTCAGCACTGCACTTGAATCATAGAAAATTTGCACCGGAGGTGCAAATTTTGTTGGATTGTGCTTATAAGGAAAACGATCTTTGCTTCTACTGACTTTGCTTCTTTGCTTGCAGGATCACCTTCGATCAATTTTTATGAGCCGAGGTTTCGATCTTTGCTTCTGCTGAGCGATTCTTCAAGCATCGTATTTGCACTCTTCAAGGAGATGGGGGACACTTCAAGGAGATGGGGCACTGCTGAGCAATTTTGAACTTTGTCTGTGGATCTTTCAAGGAGCATGAAAATTTGTGCCTTCGGCACAAATTTTCTCTTCTTTTATTAGCACACTTCCATCTTGTATTTACATATTCACTATTCTTGTATTTGAACTGTTAATGTTGTCATCACTGTTATTTCCTTCTCTATGCAGAGGCAAGTTAATTCTTTTGGTCTTTGAAACTGAAATTCATACTTGATAGCTTATTAGTATATCTAAAACCCGTATTTTAGTTCATTTCTTTTCTTCATTTGCCTTGATTTCCAATGGTGCAATTGGATTTCTTATTTGCTCGGCAGAGGGACCGCCTACTGATTTTTGAGAGCAGGAAGATCACCCTGCAATAGAAAGATTTCAATAGGAGAGTTCAAGAGAAGGATAAAGCGTTCAAAATAAGGTTGTCAGCACAAATTATGTCATCGGTACTCTATAAAAGTACTACTAGGAAAGATTATATCTTAGACATTTATGTTCCATATTAAACATTAATTCAGTATTATAGAATAATATTTTAGGTTTTATCATGTAATAAGACAAGTTTGTGTATTTTTTTTTATATGTAAGCATAATTCTGTCATCGGTACTCATCAAATTTTAGATTTTATCATTATTGTTTACTTAAAAAAACAATACCATGTTGAGAAACAACATGGTATTGCTTCTCAACATGGTATTCTCACCATGGTATTTCTCAACATGTTGAGCAAATTTTCAACACTAATTGTAAATAATATCAGTGTCAGCACTAATTGTAACTAAAATCAGTGTCAGCACTAATTTTCACCACTAGTTGTGCAAAAATAAAGTATTGATGAGCAAAAATAAGAGCATAGTGTGCAATAATTTATTGAGAAAGTATGAAATTATATTGAGAGAAAATAAGATCATGTTGAGAACAAATTCACAAGTCTCGATTGTTGTGCAAAAATAACCTATAGTTGAGTAAAAATAAGATGATGTTGAGCAAAATTTCACCAATCCCCCATGTTATGCAATTATTGTCTATTAATGAGCAAAAATAAGACCATGCTGTGCAATAATCTATTAAAAAAGTATAAAATTATATTTACAAAAAGTAAGATCATGTTGAGACACAATTTCACAAGTCTCGAATGTTGTGCAAAAATAAAGTATTGATGAGCAAAAAATAGAGCATGTTGTGCAATAATTTATTCCATCCTTATTTTCTCTCAATAGACAATAATTGCCCATGGCTAGTGTCACCACTACTTGTAACTAATATCAGTGTCAGCACTACTTTGGGGCTTAACCACCTAGTGTCACCACATACACTTCAAAATAAATAAATAAAACTAGTGTCACCACTACTTGTAACTAATATCAGTGTCATCACTACTTTGGGCCTTAACCACCTAGTGTCACCACATACACTTCAAAATAAAAAAAACACATTCACCTAGTGTACAAAACAAATTCAAGAAAAAATCACAATTCAAACACTAAAAAATAAAATTCAAACTAAAATTGCACATTTTAATCACAATTCAATTTGCCTACATGGGATTCGAACTCACATCTTTGTGCATGAGCACAATGCTCTCCCATTTGAGCTAATAGGCTAAAAGCATTCGACTAGGAAACTCAATAACTCCACAACCAAATGAATAGCTCCAAACAAAGGCATTCAAAAGGGATGATATAACACTTTGTAATTATGATAGTTCTCATTACACAAGCGAAAATATCAAGAAAAAAGCCCATATGAATTTTAATAAAATTAAGCCTCCAAGAAGAGCCCAAGTGTGAGACAAAATCCAATTAGCAGCAGCAGCTAGAAGACACGCTCCCAAGCAGGCAGATTTGTGACATCAGAAAGTATGACACTACAAAAATACAGCCCATGGCATATCTCCATGGTTCATGACAGCACCACCAGTGCACAAATCCATCTCAATTCCGACTCCACCAATAACACCAACAACCGGACCCTTCATTCAGCATAATCAAACAGATCAGTCCGGCCGATAAGAATCATCAAGTACACAACAGAGGTCAAGTGTTTTCCGTATAACAGATTTCCCAAAATCTATTTTCTGTAAAAAAGATTTTTGTAAAACAGATTTCAAAAAATCTGTTTTCTGTAAAAACAGATTTCTGTAAAACAGATTTCCAGAAATCTGTTTTATGTAAAACAGATTTCCAAAAATCTGTTTTCTGTAAAACAGATTTCTGTAAAACAGATATCCAAAAATCTGTTTTCTGTTAAACAGATTTCCAAAATCTGTAATTCAAATTGGAACTTGTCTCAATAGAACTAGGGGGGAAAAAAGAACATTTGTTCCCTTTGAAGGTAAAACCAGCAACCAAACTCAGAAATTCATGTAGCAGAAAAGGAAATTGTTTCCTTCATTGCATTACCAAAAATATATTACTACAACAGAAACAAGAGCTTCTAATAGATATTTCCATGAATCAAAGCATTATACACCAAACCTCACTTGCTTTCATGAATCAAAACTCACTTGCTTTCATGAATCAAAGCATTCCATGTAACTATATCTTTGTGCTTCATTATGTGAAAAACAGCCACTCTTTGGGCAAAAAATCCACATTTAGCATACATGGATACAAGGTGCTTCGATGTCAGTACCTGATTTATGTGTATAACAGTGTATGCTTCTTCCTAAATTAATTTCAAAATAAACAAAGTTCCAAGTTCCTAAATTAACAATGTATAATAGTGTATGAAAATCAAAGAGTTGCAGATCAAATTTAGTATAACAGTGTATGTATATAAGTGAGCAACAAAGGCATATCAGTGAGCAATTAGAAACAATTCAATATAGAAAGCATTGAAGGAAACTCGACATCGCTCAATTTTTTTTACATCATCGACTATTCAGAAATCCAATTGTAACCTACGGCGAATGAAATCGAACGAAATGGACAAAACCTAGGACGAATGAAATCGAACGAAATAGAAAAAGAGTGAGATGGGAAGAGAATGGCGACGATGAAAAAACCTGGAGACCAGAGATACGGTGAAGGCGACGATGACAAAAGCTGGAGACCGGAGATCCTATAAAGGCGACGATGAGGGACCTGGAGACCGGATGTCCAACCCTTCCTCGATCTGTCAATCCGTCAATCCGTCCAGATCCGTCCAACCCGACCTCTACCTGTCGATCTTCCTCCATGTGTCCAGATAGAGCGAGGCGGCGCGAGGCGGAGCGAACGAGAGATCTGAGCGATAGAGGTGAGCGAGCGAGAGAAAGAATGAGAGAAAGGAGAGAGACACAATTAATTAGGGGTTATATAGTGGACATCTTGCTAAATTGTCCAAAAATGTGACCATTTTGCAAATTCGTCCAAAAAAAGTGCCTATTTTGCAAATTTTTTCTTTTTATTATGTCCGATCATCGCCAACGTACTACAGTGTAAGATTTCACGATAAGTTAATATACTCTACTGAAGAATTCTGCAGTGGAGTGGATGTTAATTTTAGAGAAAATACAGTATCAAGCGGTGAGTTGTGTGACTGACATGTGGCACTAGTGATCTATTGCAGTGTCATGCGTTGGTTTCGGTAGTTCATACTATGCCATTCATTCCATTACATTCTCCTTTGTCAATTCGTTTCGTTCAATTCTGTCCACTTTAGACTCACTTCGGTAAAAAAGGAGTTAGCGGATCGGGTTCGTATCGATCCGGGTCTGTCTGACATGTATCAGATATAATAAAAATACTAAATTACCATATAGAATATTTTGATCCGGAAGAAATCCATAAACTTCCTCATTTGTTCAATTACATTCTCCTTTGACCATGCGGAACCGCAAAATGAATGGGTGAAAATAGTTAGAGAGAAATACTTGAAGGAAGACAGCATCTGATAATATACAAGAAAAAAGAATATGTCATGGCAATGGGCGAAGTTGATGGAAACTAAAGAAGAATTCTGCTCAGGTCTTATCTGGTAGTTGGGAAACAGGAAAATCATAAGGTTCTGGAAGGACAACTGGCTAAACTATGATATAAACCTACGGGAAAACAGTATCCGTGCCATAGACCATATTGAAGAATAAGAAACGGTCGACCAATTCTTAAAACCAAACAAAACTTGAAATGAGGACAAATTAAAAGACTTCCTCCATGTGGACATCGTCGAAGGAATCATAGAAGTTCATATCCCTACAAATGAAATTGATGATAGACTATACGGGAAACCAAGCAGAAATGGGTGGTTTTCAACCGCGAGTGCTCTAGACCATGTCACGAGAACTAGAAGAACCAACCCTGATCCACTCGATTGGATTTGGAAAATTGATTGTCTACCAAAAAATAAAAAAATTTCTTTGGAAAAACCTACTAAATGGGACCCCGACGAAGGTTAGATTACAAAGTAAAGGAATTCATGTCCCACTCGAGTGCCCTCTTTGTAACTACAATGGTGAAGATGCTACCCACATCTTTACCGAATGTCAGACGTCTTTATCCTTTATTGGAAGAATGGATAGACAAATTGAGAAAATAATCCGAAACACGGACAAAGCAGGCAAACCTTACAAAAATATAATCACAGACATTTTCGCAAATATCTCGACAGAACAGAAATCGACCATTGCCTTTTCCCTTTGGGGCATTTGGTCAATGAGAAACAAAATTCTATTTGACAACAATGACATTAGGAATCAGGAAGAATGGATAAAAAATATAAAACAATGATAAGATGGAGAAAAGCACAATCAGAGGAACAAGGAGATTACACACCCCCTACAAGAGTCAGTACCCACCAAAACAGAACAAAAAAACTGAAAATTGTAAGATGGAGAACAACGACTTTTTCAAACTCAATTTTGACGGTGCTATGGTTAGTTCGGGCATTGGTGCCTATGGATTTGTTATTCGTGATAGCCAAGGGTCGGTTCTCTCTTGTGGTGCCCGAGGCCACGGTAGGTTGTCCGCGGTGCAAGCAGAGTTCCTCGGTCTTTTGTATGGACTCCAGGAAGCTATGAAGAGGGGATTTTCTCAGCTCGAGGTGGAGGGCGACTGCTTGACGCTGATCAACGTCATGAAGGGGATCTGGCGGTGTCCTTGGGAGATTGAGACGATGGTATCGGATGCCCTCAGCTTCTGTCGTCCTTTCGAGTGAGTCTCCTTTTCGCACACCTTCCACGAGGGGAACTAGGTTGCAGATAGACTGGCGTATATCTGACCTGCTCGGACCCGGGCTCGAGCAAAAGGACCGGCGACGAGATTTCCGAGAAGTCGGGAAATTGTGGACAGCTTCTAAGGAGACAGACCAGTCTTCAAATATTTCCAATTTCCCGTCGAGTGGCTTAGCTTCTGGGGACGTGGAAGTACTACTTTTGTAGATCTTGAAGTTGCGGTCGCGGATTGGGGCAGATCTTGTCAATCGGAGGTCAGACGAAGCGGACAATCACGTTTCACCGAGACGTCGCCTGTGCAGAGACGATTCCAAACGGGGCTTGTTTGAGAGGGATTGAAGGGCTGCTTTGGGGTGACGTTTTGGGGTGAATGGAGGGTGATTATGGGGATGTGGAAGGCCTTAGAATGGTGGTAAAGTAGAGAATGGGGTTGAGGGATATGTGATGCAAGATTGCTCTCGGCCTCGCACTCCGAGCTCTCTCCAACACTCGATCTTCCGCACTCTCGGTCTCGCACTCCGAGTGTTTCCGACCCTTTGATTCCGTCGTCTCTCACTAGGGAATCGCTCTTAGCATCTCACCAAGAGGTTTTATCCGGCATCTCACCAAGATAGATTTTGTTTCTTAACCCGAAACGAAGGAAGCACAAAGCTCATATTTTTCTCAAATTCAACTTGTCTCAAAAGAAGTTCTTACATCCCTTTATATAGAAAAACATTGAATGTATGAAAAATAAAAGAAATTAAAATAAACTGATAAACTAATGACGGATAATATGTAAGGGTTTCCGAGATTTATGACGGAGAGATGGACAACCATAATGGGGGAAAAAGAATGGTCTTGGTTGCCATCAAAGATATGGAAGGTCAGAAATCTCTAAAGCCCCGTCATTTAATCCGACTTTATTGAATGCATTCCGCCTTTATTTATTGCATTTCCGACGAGCTGCCAGAATTTTGGACTTCTGAGAAGATCCCATATTTCGGCCATTATCCAAGCCCAATTGATGATTGCATCCTTCAATAAAGTTGTGGCCACTTAAAATATCTTTCCAACAAGTGCTCATCGGTTTCAATCGGAATTTTATACATCCAAAACGAGCCAAAATACCGAGATGTCGCCAAACAGTTTTCAGAAATGAAAGTTGATGTTCAGCTCCGAAGACAAACCTTTGTAGGAAAAAAGAGACGAGCTCATGGGCGACTACTATCACATCATCCTCCTCCCCTTGAAAAGGATTCGTCATCGAATCCGTGATGGAAATGAGCGACTTCTTTGGGCATGTGGAATCGTCTTTGAAAGGATGTTGAATCTTCTCTTCTTCGTGAATCATGAAAGGCAAGTAAGATGGAATGAAAGAGGTCACATCCAACCAGTTACTTGACATGGAATTTAGAAAGATAGGCATGTCGGTTGACATTCGTTTCTCCTTCATGGAAAGCGCAAACTTGGGAACTTGGATGATTTCCTCATCTTTTTGAAGCTCAGGCATGACCTCTGCAGTCTCAATTGGAACATCCTTGGACTTGCCTTCTTTAATCTCAAGTGTCTCGTCCATGGCCGTAGAGGATGTCATCTTTAAAGAGGGTGGTGGGGCTGTTGTGGACTTCGATTGCGTCGACCCCAATGAGGTGACAAGATTTCGAATTTCCTTTACTTGTTTCATTGAATCTTCTGCGAGCTTGCGGATCTCTTCCCAAGGTACTTCAGCCTTCTTCTTATGCCGAGCCTCAACCTCTCGAGCCTTCTCCTTCGATATCTCCAACGGAGCTCTTGATCAACTACATCATATGTAGCCCCATCCATGGCACTCCAACGAAGATACCCATCATCATAGGCTCGAATAGCCCATCGGATGTACTCTTCAGACAAAGGCTTGGAACTCGTTTTCTTTAACATTTTGACCCGAAATCTTGAGGAACCCTTTTCGTTTCTCTGATACCACTTGACGTTCTCGGACCCGGACTCGAGAAAAAGGACCGGCGACGAGAGTTCCGAGAAGTCGGGAAATTGTGGACAGCTTCTGAGGCAACAGATCAGTCTTCAAATATTTCCGATTTCCCGTCGATCGGATCGGCTTCTTGGGAAGTGCAAGTAGTAGTTTTGTAGATCTTGAAGTTGCGGTCGCGGATTGGGGTAGATCTCGTCAATCGGACGTTAGACGAAGCGGAAAATCGCGTTTTACCGAGACGTCGCCTGTGCAGAGACGATTCCAAACGAGGCTTGTTTGAGAGGGATTGAAGTGCTGCTTTGGGGTGACGTTTTGGGGGTGAATGGAGGGTGATGATGGAGCTGCGGAAGGCCTTAGAATGGTGGTAAAGTAGGTGATGGGGGTTGAGGGATATGTGATGCAAGATCGCTCTCGGCCTCGCACTCCGAGCTCTCTCCAACACTCGATCTTCCGCACTCTCGGTCTCGCACTCCGAGTGTTTCCGACCCTCGGATTCCGTCGTCTCTCACTAGGGAATCGCTCTTAGCATCTCACCAAGAGGTTTTATCCGTCATCTCACCAAGATAGATTTTGTTTCTTAACCCGAAACGAAGGAAGCACAAAGCTCAGATTTTTCTCAAATTCAACTTGTCTCAAAAGAAGTCCTTACATCCCTTTATATAGAAAAACATTGAATCTATGAAAAATAAAAGAAATTAAAATAAACTGATAAACTAATGATGGATAATACGAAATGGTTTCCGAGATTTATGACGGAGAGATGGACAACCATAATGGGGGAAAAAGAATGGTCTTGGTTGCCGTCAAAGATATGGAAGGTCGGAAATCTCTAAAGCCTTGTCATTTAATCCGAATTTATTGAATGCATTCCGCCTTTATTTATTGCATTTCCGACGAGCTGCCATAATTTTGGACTGCTGCGAAGATCCCATATTTCGGCCATTATCCAAGCTCAATTGATGATTGCATCCTTCAATAAAGTTGTAGCCACTTAAATATCTTTCCAACAAGTGCTCATCGGCTTCAATCGGAATTTTACACATCCGGAACGAGCCAAATTACCGAGATGTCGCCAAACAGTTTTCAGAAATGAAAGTTGATGTTCAGCTCCGAAGACAAACCTTTGTAGGAAAAAAGAGACGAGCTCATGGGCGACTACGATCACATCAATATCGGTCTCTCTTCTTCATTCATCGCGGAGTGCGTTCCTGCCGAGATTGCTAACATCGTCCGTTTTGACGCTCTTGGGCGGTGGGTCAACCGCTATTGACCATCCCCAAATCCTCGCCTCGTATAAAAAAAACATTCTCCTTTGACCATTCCTACAAAAAATATTAGAAACGACTGTTTCCATGGCAAAATTAGAAACGACTGTTTTGAAGCTCTACGACTCTAGCGATGGGAAAAGAGGCATGGCCAAAAAGGGGGTGGCAAACAAATGGTAGCTACGGCACAGTTAGCTGCTAGCCACTAACAAGCAACTACAAATTGCCGTGGCTAAATTATTTATGGATTTTTTTTAAAGGAACTCTACTTTTATATATATATATATATATATATATATATATATATATATATAAATATATATATATATTCAAGGCGAAAACTTGGGGTGCGTCAACCACAGTTGTACCACCATCCAAGAACGTCTTTTTGGACGAGAGTTTGGAACTCTATGTCGGAAGTCCAGGAGGCCAACTCAGAAACCAAGGTCAACTGAGCAATGCGATCCACCAACCTATTGGCCTCACTAAAGACATGGCAGACGGAGACCATCCTGAAAGACACGAGCTGGAGTAGTGCCTCAGAGATAAGGATTTTGATCTCCCAGGGGGGATTCCAGGTCCCGTTAATCGCATTGATGACGGTAAGAAAGTCACCCTCCACAGAAAGACGCCTAAGACCCCGCTTTTAAGCTTCCACCAACCCAAGCTGCAGAACGACCGCCTCAGCCTGAAGTGTCGACAAATTTCCGCAACTTCTGGCGTCACAAGCAATCAATCTCCCTTCGTCATCACAAATTACGAAACCTGCAGAGGCAAAACTAGAAGGTGATTTAGCACCGTCAAAGTTGAGTTTAAAACCACCAGCCTCGGGCTTTTTCCATCTAATAATATTTCTTTGGCGAGGGTTCCTCTTTGATTTAATTGTTCTTATCTGGTCTTCTTCTTCATCTGGATAATTTTGCTTAGTTTTTTTCTAGTTTTATATCTGGTTTTTTTATAACAACTATGATTTCATTAATTGTTCTTAGGTTTTGATTTTTAAATATTATCCTGTTTCTCTTATTTCAAATGCACTACCAAGTAAATAAGAGAGTGGCTTTTTGTTGAGAGTTAAGATGTCGAAAGACTTCATTTGTAGAGGTTTTGATGCATCTGTTTGTTTTGTCTGCGTTTATGATCTGTCTCTTCATCACTCTATCAATTAGGCCTATGATTCGTAAGGTTGTGGGGCATTCCATCAGAAGGTGGATGGAGAATTCTTCGATTGAGGTGCAGAGGACGCAATTTAGAGGGGTGTGTATTCATTCTTTCTTTAGTCTTTCTTTGGTTGGTAGTGATGAGACCCGATGACCGGATCGACCAAGGCTCGAGCTTTCGAACACTCTTTTTGTGGGGCTAATTTTTAGAATATTTGGAAACTAAAAAAAAGGATATGTGGAGCAAGATTCGCAGGCCTCTCACCCTTGAATCACCTACACTCGATCTCAATCCTCTTGGAATCGCACTCCGAGGATCTCGACCCTTTGACACCTTCGTCTCTCACTAGGGTGCCACCCTCGGCCTCTCGCCAAAGGGTTCGCTCTTAGCCTCTCACCAAGAACTCGATCCTTAACCCGGAATCATAGGAAGCTATGTATTGGCTTAACCTTTAACTCAACTCAAATTGACTTCCTTTAAAATGAAAGTTTTACAAGAAAATATAGGATGCAAATATAGCTCCCAAGCACCGCTAATCGATGTGGGATTTCTTTTAATAGAAATAAAAGCATGAAAATCGTTCATATTTGAACTGCTGAATAGAATATAAAATACGAGCATCTTCGAGGCTAGTTTAGGAGAAGTGTTCTTCATGAAAGTTGTAGCCACTTAAAATAGCTTTCCAACAAGTGCTCGCCGGCTTCAATCGGAATTTTATACAGCCCGAACAAGCCAAAATATCATAGTGTCGCCATGCTGTTTTCTCAAACGATAGTTGATATTCGGCCCCGGCAACATAGCTTTATAAGATAAAGGATTCGAGCTCATTGACGACTAGGATCAAATCATCCTCCTCCCCTTGAAAAGGATTCGTCCTCGAATCTGTGTTGAAAACGAGAGACTTCTTTGAACATGCTTCTTTTTTCTTGAATGAGTCATGAATTTCCTCTTCTTCTTGAATCGTGAAAGGCAAGCAAGACGGAATGAATGGGCTCGCATCCGACCACTTAGTTTACATGGAATTCGGAAAAATAGGTACCTCGGTTGGCACTCGTTTCTCCTTCATGGAAAGCGCAACACTAGAAAGTTGGATGAATTCTTCATCTTTCTTAAGCTCATGCATGACCTTTGTAGTCTCAATCGAAACATCCTTGGACTTGCCTTCTTTGATCTCAAGTATCACACCCATAGTTGTTGAGGATGTCGTCGTTGAAGAGGGAGGGGGTGGTGTTGTGGGCTTTGATGGCGCCGACCCCAATGTGATGACGAGTTTTCGAATTTCCCGTACTTGTTGCATTGAGTCTTCCGCGAGCTTGCGGATCTCTTGCCAAAGTGGTTCAACCTTCTTCTTATGCCGAGCCTTATCCTCTCGAGCCCTTCTCTTTGGATATCGCCTCCGGAGCTCTTGATCAACTACATCATATGTAGCACCATCCATGTCGCTCCAATGAAGATACCCATCATCATAGGCTCGAATGGCCCATCAGATATACTCTTCCGACAAATGCTTGGAACTCGTCTTCTTGAACATTTTGACGGAAGAAACAACTCAGTTATCGAAAGCTCGATGGACTCGAGTCGATTAGCTCTGATACCAATTGATGAGACCCAAGGACCGGGATCGACCAAGGCTCGAGCTTTCGAACACCCTTTTTGTGGGGCTCGAGCTTTCGCATGCCTCTCACCCTTGAATGACCTACACTCGATCTCAATCCTCTCGGAATCGCACTCCGAGGATCTCGACCCTTTGACACCTTTGCCTCTCACTAGGGTGTCACCCTCAGCCTCTCACCAAAGGTTTCGCTTTTAGACTCTCACCAAGAACTCGATCCATAACCCGGAATCATAGGAAGCTATTTAGTGGCTTAACCTTTAACTCAACTCAACTTGACTTCCTTTAAAATGAAAGTTTTACAAGAAATATATAGGATGAAAATATAGCCCCCAAGCATCGCTAATCGATGTGGGATTTCTTTTAATAGAAATAAAAGCATGAAAATCGTGCATATTTGAACTTCTGAATAGAATGTAAAATACGAGCATCTTCGAGACTTATCTAGGAGAAGTGTTCTTCATGAAAGTGATAGCCACTTAAAATAGCTTTCCAACAAGTGCTCGCCGGCTTCAATCGGAATTTTATACAGCCCGAACAAGCCAATATATCATAGTGTCGCCATGCTGTTTTCTCAAACGATAGTTGATATTCGGCCCCGACAACATAGCTTTGTAAGATAAAGGATTCGAGCTCATTGACGACTAGGATCACAACAGGTAGTCCATCCATCACCATCTTCCAAAGAAAGTTTCTCACCTTTGGCAGGCAATTGGTTTTCCATATGTCATTGAGCAGGTCCATTTCATTGTCATTTGATTTTGTTAGAACTTTCTTGTGAAGGAAGGGGGATATTTGTTATTTTTTCTACAATATCTCTTGGTAGGATTTCACAGAGCTTTCCTTTGTTCCATGTCTTGTTTGGTAGGATGTAGTTTTCGACTTTTTCTTGAACTTCTATCTAATCTTTTATTTGGTGTTCCTTAAGTTTCCTGTCGTCGTTGAACCATTTATCCTTCTAGAATTTTATCATTTTTCCATTTACTATCTGCCAGATGAGTCTATCACAGAACTCGTCCTTTAGATCAATTAGCTAGCTTATCCCATTGCCATGACAAGTTACCCTTCTTCTTGTAGTCCCAAAGGTGGTCATCTTTTAAATATTTTTCTCGTATTATTCTCACCCATTGGTTGGAAGGTTCTGCAAGGATTTTCCATAATAATTTAATTTGCAAGGCTTTAGTCATATCCTTTGTCTTGTGGATTCCCAATCCACCGTGTTTCTTTGATCTACATATTTTGTCTCATCCTGAAAGCGGTTTGTAATTTTGGTCCTTGTTCTAGAAGAAACATCCATTTATTCTATCTAGTTCATTGTGTACATTTGTCGGGAGCATAAAGTTTTGCATTATGTAGTTTGGCTTAGCCAGAAGGTTTGCTTTAATGAGTACCGTCCTTCCCTGAAGGGAAAGAGAATTTGCTTTCCATTTTGTCAATTGCATTTTTGTTTTTCCTATAATGTCTTTGAAGGTAACTTTGTTAAATCTCCCGTTTATGATAGGGCAACCAAGATACTTGTCCAGGGCTACTTGGTTCATTATAAGACGGGTACTTTGGATTTGTTGCTTCTTGTTTGGCGAAACTTCTTTGGTTACTTGGAATGCAGACTTGTGGAAATTCACTTTTTGTCCCGAAATCTGGCAATATTCATCAATTATTCTTTTAACTTTTGCACACGATTCTTGGGTCACTTTTGTAAAAATCCTTATATCATCCGCGAAGGATAGGAACGGGATACGTGATCCAACCGAAAGCCAATTGGGCTTGTTGTTTCGTTGCATTGTTGTTGAAGTTTTCTAGCAAGGATTTCTGCCCCAATAATAAATAGGTAGGGGGAGATCGGGTCACCTTGTTTTAGTCCTCTTGTAGTTGGAAAGTATCAATGGGTTCATCATTCACTAGTACAGAGAACGCAACCGTTTGGATACAATCCTTGATCAAACCTAGAAATTTTGTAGAGAATCCAAACTTTTCCATAACCTTTAGAAGAAGACACCAGTCCACACTTTCGTAGGCTTTTTCCATGTCATGTTTTATCGCTATCCATCCGTGTTTTCCTGTTCGTGTTCTAAACGAATGGAAGATTTCTTTGCATTGCTATTAAAGGAATTCTACTTTTTAGCCTTGATTTTTTATACCCGAGATAAAAAGTCTCATATTTTTCAAAATAATATATATAATACACAGAAAATTTCAACCTTGTGCTAAAAAACCTCCAATCCACCCCTTATACTTATAAAATCAGAAGCAATGTCTTTGTAAAAATTTGCGCCACATGTCCTTCCCTAAGCAAAGTTAAGAAGTCGTTTTCACTATCTCACCCATGTTCTTTCTTGAACTGTTTGCCCCCCATCTCTCCTCTATAAGCGTCGACACTCCATCGGGAATTGAAAGCTCTACTTATCATTCTCTCTTCAACCGTTTTGCCTCTCTCTCTCTCTCTCTCCTCTTTGAGCGCCGACACTCCATCGGCAATTGAAACTGTTCATCTGAGCCACGTTATATCCCTCCTCCTTCCTTCTTCCTCTTCATCCATTAGATGCCCTTTAATCACACCCTCTTACACCGTAGGACATCAACTCCCAAGAGAGCAGCACCGCGATCTCCATCTCCGACCAATTCTCCTCCTTTTGCGGCGACGCACAACAATTGAATATTTGAGGTACCGATTCCTCGACTTATTTCAGTGACACCAAGGCAATTTTTAAGGTACCGATTCCTCTTTTTAGCAATTCTTCTTCACGTTCTCCACTTTTTGGAATGACCAGCAATTATGCACTTTGCCCTCCCTATTGACCCTATTCGCACTGTTCTCCTTGATCTCAGTCTTTGCCTCATAAATAAAAAATTAGGGGTTTTCTTTTCGTATGTAAATTTCAAGGAGCAATTATGGTCTTTCATCGGTTCGATCGGCCGTTGTTTCATTATATGTGCAATTAGGGTAATTTATTTGGGCGGTGGCTAATTTAAAGGATCAATAAGGGGCTGGTGCAGTTAGCCGGGGTCGTCGGGAAGACGGAGGGGATGGTTGAGCAGGGTCGCTACTGGCTGAGGCCGGAGCACGAATAGAGTTTCAGAGGCCAGAGCATTCCTCACTTCGTTCAACTCTAGAGGAAGGGTGTTCGTTGGAGGTGTGGCCCCGACGACATTGGACCGACGACGACTTGACTTCGGAGGTATGTTGGGTTGTGTTTAATGTTTCTGAGCTAAAAGGGGAAAGGTGGGGATAAAAATATCGATTGGTCAAGCACAAATTAGGGAAATTTTAGTTTGGGGGATGAATGTGTCCCTCTCGATTTGAGATGGGGGTGAAGTAGACGAGGGTTCCTTTCTCTGCATGTTTATTGATTTTCTCTCATTTTTTTTCCAGATCCACTTCCCTCGAACAATATCCGTCTTTTTTGAAATGTTTTTTGGGTTGATTTAGGTATTATTGGGCAATGATTGAGAGCATCACTATCAGTCTACCTGCGGATAGTTAACGACTCTTCTGATAACAGAGAGACTTCAGATACCATCCATGGCGCTGATCTCCAACGAGTTCCATACCTAGGGTTAGGTAAGGTTAATTGATTTTTCTTGTAGATTCACGAATTTGTAATTTGTATAGCGATCGAATGAGGTTGGGCATGTTTGTTATTGCAAAAGATGTAGAGAATTCACCGATAATACGATCAAGAGATAGGAAAATGGTGAGTTGATACTAAAAGAGTGATACGGATGGATGATTTATAAAATTGTGCAGCTTCTCTTATGTGATGGCAGAAAAGGAAAGGTGGAGATGATGATAGGCTATGCTCTACTCATCGACTTCTCAATGTAGATGGTGTATTCAATGTTTGGGTCGGAATTGAAACCTGTATGTAAGAAGTTAGAGTGGGTGAATATGGACTATCATATGTTGTAGTCTTCATCATGGGCCCTCAAAGTAGTGGTATATACTCTGGCTTTCAACAATACGTTCACTCTAAACACTTTCATGTTCCTTGATAGATGAAAGGGTTGTTTGAAAATGAGTTACCTCTCATTCATTTGCGATTTTACACTTTCTAGCATCCATGTATGCATGTTCTAATTTTATCTTGGAAATTGTTAAACATGTCATGTTCTACTATCATTTTGACAGGAAAAAATACACTATTGCATCAATTGTTTAGAACAAACTTCTGGAAAATGGATGCATTTAGAAGAAGGTATGATTATCCTATGTTATTCTTACCGGATTTTGTTTGGTCTTGATTTTTTTAACAGAATACATCAATTTAAGGTTCTAGGTCTCAGACAACAAAAGGTATATGGATGGCAAGATGTGTTGATATTGAGCCATATACTATTGTTATGGATTTTGAAGGAATTGGTAGAGAAATGTAAGGTGAGAATTATGTTTCCCTCAATGCTTCTATTTGATAATTAATCACTTGATCTTGTATGAGATTGTACTGAGTCCATTACTTATTAGCTAGATAATAACACTTTACTACGAACATTTTCTACTCTCTCTGAGAACTTGAAGTGTTGTCTTCAAGGCAATTAGAATTTTCTACATGTCTTCATCTGGTAGCACTTTATGAAGATTATTTTGTCACCCTTTTCACCCTATAATAATGTTACATAAGTTTATTCAGTAATTTATAACATGTTAGTCCCCTCATCCTTCAAGGATTACATGTTTTTTAAACATTTCATGTTGGGTTTCATTTCTTGTAGGATGATGCAACATTTGAAAAGCAAACTGCCCTTTTTGCTCTTGCTATTTTGGAGATAGTGCTTATAAACATGTGAGAATTATTTTTGTTTTGTAATATAATTTATCTCTCTCTTTCTTGATTGCATCATGCCTTCATCAATTCATCAGGTGGTGCCATGATATTGGCCGTGACCAAGCTGTCATTAAGCCTCTTTTGAAGACTGTGTTTCAGGTAATCTTTATCTTTTTAAATTTGGAGCAACGATTAAGATTTAAGTAACACACATTCTTCCCATGTGATCTTTCTTTGTATCTTTGTAGGTCATGATGCGATTGTTCAGGCCATGCAAAACTACTATGTTGTTTGTAATACATGACAAAACAAGGATATATTCAGCCATTTAAGTTGGTACATGTTCTGGAAATTACTGCTTTTATGTTTTTTTATTGACAGACTCTGTTGGAAAATCTAGATTTGATATTATGGAAGAGCATCGGGGATCTTCATTAAAACAAAAGTTTTTTGGGAAGAGCACCAACATTGAAGACACACAAAATGGGTCATTTAGAGCACCGGCATTGGAGACACCCAAAAGAATATGAGAAAAATTAAACATCACAACTTTTGTGTTTGTTCTATAATGCAGATAAATCTCTGGATGAGCGTTTTTGTTGAGTAATTGAGGTGAACAGGGTCACACTCAAGGTCAAGGTAGAGCTCCAAATGTGCGGGTGAAAATGATCAATAGTGAAGATACTAATGGTCGATGGTATAAACAAATAGTGGTGTACACCTGGCTCCCTTGAATGTGTAAGGTATATAAGGTCTTTGGGCATGTGACTAATAAATGTCCAAATGCAAATATAAAGGAGAGAAGCGGGAGAATATGGATGTAAAACAGGTATGGCAACAAAAACCAAGTGTTGTAGCTGTGAATAGTGTTGCTGTCAACTCCAATCTGAGTGATTCCGCCTCACTTAGGGTGGGTGATGATGAAAGGGGAATTGTTGTAATGAAGGAGAGGGCATGAGGAAAGGGAAAGGCGAATGTGCTCTTGATGCGTCTGATTTGAATGGCAAAGGGACTGGTATGACATAAAAAAATGTATGTACTGCCACTGCTGAGGGGGATGGTATGAAGAGTGGAAGAAGAGATGAGATGAGAAAATGGGAATGTAAATTGTAATGATGTAGGAGATGCAATTGGTGCCACATTTTTTGAGAATTACATGAGTAATTCTATGGTTGCCAATACGGATCCTAAGGATGGAATAAGGACTATTGTGGGAGACCTCAAGATGAAACAAGAAAATAAAGAGGTTCACGTGGCTGCTAGGAGGCTTGAGGAGAAAGATCATGTGGATGTTGGTTCTACAGCTATTACCATCAACATGAGTGACCACAGGTTGCAGCAAAACTAAACAATTGAGAGAGGGGGAACAACAAAGTAAGAAGATAATTATTGTTGGGGAGAAAATTAGTGAACCATCTAATTGATGGAGCGGCTAATTGATGACTATAGCAGTGGAGAATCCCTTCAAGGAGAACACTGCTGCACGGGAGAAGCAAGACAAGATGACAAAGACAAAGTCGAGAAGAAAGCGAGGACGATGACGACGTTCCCTATATTCCTCTTGAATTCTTCCTTGTATTGCCTGCAAACGAAGATGTTTCATTGACCTTTATTTTCAGCAAAGTTGCATTGACCTTTTTCTTAATGATTTATTTGTACATTTTTTTAATCCATGTGGCATTTCGTATCTAAATCGTGACACATATTTATCAAAGATAAGTTTTTTTTTTTACAATTACAAATATTCTTTAGTTTACCAAAACATACTCAGCTTTCTTAACATGTAAAATACATGAACTCAATTTTCTTAAAAATACAAACGAGTAAAAACATTACAAAATTGTCTAATATAGGTCAACTTAGAATACTCACCTCCCGATTAAAAATACAAACGACCTTAAAACGAGTAAAAACATAAATAATTTATTTTCTTCATCTCAGTTCATAGATATGATGTCAAATATATTATGACGAGTAAAATAAGGTTTCAATATTAATTACAATAAGAATAGAAAAAATAAGACATCTGAAAATAAATCATCTATTATAGTTCGATTTGGAGTAATTGGATTCCCATAAAATATACACTTCTTTAAAATGAGTAAAAACATAAATCATTCATTTTATTCAGCCCGATTCACATGCATGATGTGAAATATATTATGGCGATGAAAATCAGATTTCAATATCAAATACAATGGGAATAAAAAATCTTAAAAAATAAAAAATTTAAAAAGAAATAGTTTATTAGAGGTCTAAGTGGAATAATTGGGCTCCGATTAACATACATATGACCTTAAAGCGAGTAAAAACATAAATCATTCATTTTCTGCATTCTATTTAATATGCGTGGTGTGAAATCTATTATGGTTATAAACATTAATTTTGAATATTAAATACAATGGGAATGGGAAAAAATAAAAAAAAAACTCGATGTTCAACTTGTATGTAATTGAGCATGGAAAAGAGTTTTGACAACGAATTCAAACTCACAAGGTTAATTAGAATCCCGGACACGTGTTTGGTAAATGTTTGTCTTCATTTTAATTTGCTTTCTATTGTTTCTCTAAGCCAATCCATTAAATTTTGGTGATCTTTAATCTATATCTTTTGAATTTGCAAATTCGTATTATTTAGTTTACAGAGCGTAATTTTAGGATATCTTGTTATGCATAGAAGGTCAAACTTACTTGAATTAAACATTGATCTACCAACATGATTGACCAGGAGTGTTCATATCTTTTTTTTTTTTGCCGATCATGCATTGTTGATGCACAATCCTCCTTCACTATATGTTTACTACATTGCCTACATTTTTGTGTTAATGGGAAATCATTTCAGTGCATGTAGGAGTCGTACTGCTGACATTTTTTGCCTTCGAGTAAGGCATATGACAGAAGAAGTGCGATCAACTATTCTCTGTAAAACTGGACATATCGATTGTCTCGAGAAAAGACTTTATCATGATAATTAAAGATTTTGGCGTATAACAGTTTCCGATTAGCCTTTCATTTGCGATGAATATAAATAAAAGTCATGGTCAATCACTATCGCATGTGGGGTTGTATCTTCCGAAGCATGAATTCACTCATGTTTAACTGTTTGTTGCCTTATCTCGAGTCACGAGCATTCAAGGGTTAAAGGTCTTACTTCTAGGCAAATATGGGAAGAGTGTCACGGGAACAAAGAATGTTGTCTACAAACAAGTTCTACAAAATATATATGATCCTTCTTTACTTATATGGTAAGTGTTTATTTTATATTTTTATCCCCTACACTATCAGTTTACTCGTGGGGTTCCCGAGCAGAACGACCGAGTTGAGAGGAAATACCGTCATCTTGTGGAAACAGCTCGGGCTCTTCGATTGAATGCCAATCTTCCTCCACAGTTATAGGGTGAATGTATTCTCACAGCCACATTTCTCATAAATTTTATGCCATCTTCTGTCCTTAAATGGAAATCCCCATATGAATCCTTGTTTCTAAAACCTCTTGAATATGATAGGTGGGGAGTAATGGGGTGTTTGTGTTATGCTCTCATTCCAAAATCACAGCGGGGTAAATTTGATGCTACTGCTTGGAAATGTGTGTTCATCGGGTACCCTCCAGGGAAAAAGGACTACAAGCTTTTTGACATAGAATCGGGCAAGTTGTTAGTATGCAGACATGTCAACTTTAGAGAGGATCAATTTCCTTTCAAGGAGAGCCTTGCAGAATTTCACATTCCTTCTGTTGATATTGCTCAGTCTTTGCCTTTTGTTTTCTTTGAAAATGAGTCTCTAGTTGTGAATCTTCAAGGGGGCTCCATTTCAGCCGATTTTTCACCACCTCTGATTGATAGTAATTCTAATCTAGACAGTCGGGTTTCTTTTTCCCAACCTGTCAGTCATGTTGTTGATGCTCTAGTTGTTTCAGATGCTTTGGAAGGTTTGAACATCACACAAACATTGGGTGATCCTCTTAATGCTCCTCCTGTAAATGGTCATGATCGGCCTTATAGGGAGATTATCCATCCTGCTAAATTCAAAGACTTTATTGGCGTTCTTTATCCTAGGCACAACACGCTCATCACTCCAAAAGAATCCTTATGTGCGGCATTTGTTGTGCTCAACCTCAATGATCTCTCTCACTATTCAGACAAATTTATTCACTCTTTCTATAATGTCCTAGCAGTACATGAGCCACTCACATTTTCTCGGGCTATAAGGGATTCGGCTTGGGTAGAGGCAATGAATAAGGCACTATCAACATTAGAAGGCAACCGAACATGGGACTTCACCTCACTACCTTCAGGTCACTTTCCCATAGGTTGCAAATGAATCTATAAGGTCAATTACAAGTAGAATGGTGAGATTGAGAGATTCAAAGCATGGTTGGTAGCCAAAGGGTATAACCAAGTCAAAGATTGTGATTAGAAACACACACACACACACACACACACTCTCTCTCTCTCTCTCCCCCCCCTAAGCTAAATTTCCTACTATGCGTACTCTAATTGCCATTGCTTCTTGTCGTGGGTGGAATCTTTACCAATTGGATGTGAATAATGCATTTTTGCACTGTTATCTTGACGAAGAGGTATATATGACTCCACCTCTGGGTTATTCGAAGGCTTTGTCTGGTCAGGTTTTTTGGCTTAGGCGCTCGTTATATGGATTGAAGCAAGCGAGTCGCCAGTGAAACATTGAACTCAAAAAGCATTTGGTGGGTTTGTGTTTTAGCCAATCTCTTCACGACTATTCTTTGTTCACCATGGTCCAGTGAACCATGATTGTTGTTGCATTGATCTATGTCGATGAGATTTTAATGTCCAGCAATGATCAGAAGACTATAGCTAGTGTTGAGGCTTCTCTTCATCAAGCCTTTACAATAAAGGACTTGGGTTTGGCTCATTATTTCTTGGGGATGGAGATCAGTAGATCCAAGGAAGGGCTCCTACTTAACCAGCGCAAGTACATTGTTGATCTTCTGCAAGATTCGGGGTTCACTCACTGCAAACCCACAAGCTTTCCTATGCAACGGAATCTGAGGTTAAGTGTTGATGCAGGAGAGCTCATTTCCAACCCTGAATCTTATAGGAGATTAGTTGGAAAGTTAATGTTTCTCACAATGACAAGACCTGACATCTCTTATTCTGTACAATAGCTTACTAAATTTTTGGCATCTCCTCGGGTTCCTCATATCGATGTTGTCACTTATTTGCTTCATTATCTTAAGGGAACTATCAATTGTTCTCTGTTCTATCCGAGATCATCTTCTCTCATGATCTGCGCTTACTCGGATGCCGATTGAGGAGCATGCCCTTTTACTTCTCGATCACTCACCGAGTATTGTGTCTTCTTGGGGGATTCTTTGGTTTCGTGGAAAACCAAGAAACAAAAGGCAGTGTCTAAATCATCCATAGAAAGCGAGTATCGAGCAATGTCCACAACAAATAGTGAACTTGTGTGGTTAGCTAGATTATTGTCAGATCGTTGTGTTAATGTTTCATTACCGATTTCTTTATGTTGTGACAATAAGGCAGTTGAGCATCTGGCCGCTAATCCGGTATTTCATGAAAGAACAAAGCATCTACGGATAGACTGTCATTATGTTCGAGATTTGGTTCTTGACAACTTCATTTCCACAGTTCATGTATCCTCTCAGTTGCAGATTGCCGACACAATGACTAAGGCTTTGGGTACTCAACAACATCAACTCCTTGCATCCAAGTTGGGCTTGGTCCTCCATCCCATACACTCACCTTAAGAGGGGATCAATTGGAAGAAATGTCCAAACATATAGATATAGGTAGGATGAGCACAGAAAATGGTCAAACACATGAACCTTAGGATATAAAACAGGGGGTCATAAATCCATTATGTAAGATAAGGCTCGGTGGTTAGATGAAATCAAAAATCATTTCGACTTATGATGACGATTTTGCAGATAATGTTGATATTTTTTTACAAGGTTTATAAGGAAAAACACTTAATACATTTGTTCCACTAAAGCCGAAATTCTCCTGCTCGTAGCTTTGTACATGGTCTTGTCCATGTGCTATCCCGTTTCATCACCAGAAAGCTTCGTACTCAGAGATATAGGGGTGTCATATGCCTTTGAATACTCCATCTCGTATCTTTTTTCATCAAATCTCTCAAGTAATTCTATTGATTGACTTGAGTACCCTTTGGACCTTGATGGACCTAAAGACTGAAGAAGTAGGAAGGCTTTCTTATGAAACTCATTTCAAACTCACTGCTCATGATCGAGATCCTAAAACTTCTTCACATGTAAGGGGTTAGTGGACCCAAAGATAATATTGTCAACATACCCTTGTGAGTATGATAAGCACTGAGTAGGAAAATGGACTCAAGATGGGCTACAAGGGAAAATGCCTTGTCATAATCTATACCTTTCTACTTACAACTAGTTGAGCCTTGTTCCTTATGATCTCTCCTTTGTAACTTGTTTATGAAGACCTACCTCATACCAATGATAGTTCTTCCCTTTGTTCATGGAACCAACTGCACAACTTTATTACTCTCAAACTAATATAGTTCTTTTTGCTTACCCACAATACATCCAATGTCCGCCAGAGCCTCCTTTACACTTTTAGGCTCAAATGTAGAGATGAATGCATTGAAGGCGAAGAAGGTGGGACTCGGACAGTCTCTACGTGATTCGTTGCTAGCAAGTGCTACAATGATCCCAATCTCGTGTAAATGAAGAGATGATCGCGTCCATAAAGGTAGACTTATGTCCCCATAATGTTCCTGATGGGATGGGAGATCTTCTGTTGATAGTTTTAGACCTCTAGTTCTGATGCACTAATAGAGGGTTTTTTTGTGGTACAAACGCTTAAGCACATTAGGTCTTGTGACCCTATTTGTACAGGATCGGTCTTCTTCATCTCTTGATCGTTTTGATTAGAAATAACCTCATTAGGTTATTTTGGAATCTCTATATGGAATAAGTCATTAGGGTCTCCATGCCCTCTGTTACTTGGGAAGACCTCCTAACTTAGTCACGCTTCAGGTCATTATGGGAGGATCTTCTTCCTTATCTTCTTCTCATATTAAGGAAGTCACAATTACTCATCGCCTCAAGGGTCACTTGACATGTGGGGAAGAGTTTGCAACATTGCATAACATTTAGGTTCTTGGTTTAGTTGCATCTATAATATATTTGTCATTTCCTTCCCACCTATTCTGTTAATAAGCTCATTGTTCCATGGCAATATTAAATGATTCCAATGTCATGGGAAAGGAAACTTCGCAATGTAATGAATTGCATACATGAGCCTCATTGAAAGGTGGATTCGCTTACTGGCAGTTTTTACAAAAGAGGACAAACAAGAGGCAACATTATGGATGGAAATATCACAATGGTTTTCTTATGGGTTATTTACTTCCACAAGTGCCAATATAGAAAACCATTGTGATATGAAGTGAGTAAGATTGATGTTCAAAATTTACTCGAGGAAACCCACACTAGCTAGCTTCTTTAGCTGTCGATATGAGTTGTCCCATAGGTCACAAATTCACCCAAAATAGCCCAATCAACACATGAAGTGATGAGATGACATTTAATTCTCTAGCCCATTCCATTCATTAAGAAAATGAACCTAAAAAATGATCACGTATTCAAGTTTTCTAGTTGCACCTAGATTAAAATTGCTTGGAAGTGCTTACACTAGCTATATGAAGACTTTGGGAACTAAAATTCAAACATGATGTTTGTATTAGTTTTTGTAGTTGTTGCTTTCATGTGTTCATATGTATTAAATCAAAAGGCCTATTGGCCATACTAAGGCTCCTCTGAAAGGGCAACCTGTGATGCTTAGATAAGGAACAAGATTCACAATGAAAATCTTCAAAAACAGAAGTATCAAACATATACAAATGTATCAGCTTAGACAATAAACTATGTCCGAGCCTGGCATGAACAACATCCAGGCTCATGCTAGCTTTATTACAACTCTTAAAGTGACTCTTAACACCATCACTTGACTTGGGCTTCTCTGAGAACACCTTGTATAAACCATGCTTTCTAGCTCCAGCCAACACAACCTTCTTAGACCTAGGGTCCTGAATAAAGAAATTTTCCCCCGAATAAAGAAATAAGATCAATATCATCAAGCATCTTCCCAATTGATAATAATCTATGTTTAAGGTCATGAACAAGCAAAACATCATTTAGAATATATTTTGAGCCATTTGGAAGCCCTATATGCACAGGCTTAGATATTCTCTTCTTGTTCAATAGACCATGTGAATCAGGCACCATATGATATGTAGCACTTGTATCTATTATCCATTCAACTGAAATTTCTTCTTTCATGAGAACATTAGCATTAGTGAGGAGACAATTACCTGCAAAATTAGTAAAAGAACCAGTACTGCTCTGAGCTGCATTCTTGCCCCTCATCTTCCTCGGCACTTCTTAATAAATTGCATTTACCATAGCTGAATCTATGTGTCCTTCTCCTTCTTTTTTATCTAAAGGAGAGCCCTATACAGATGAACTCATGGATCGTGAAACATTTGCTGATCCCCTGAGTCTAGCATTCTTTCTTTCTTTCTCTTTCAACTCTCTAAACCAGTCTAGGACCCCACGAAGCTTAAAGCATTTATCAACTATATGTCCCTTCTGATTGCAATGAGTACAAGTAGAATTCTGTTGGATCCTCTTAATCTCTCTCCAGTCTTTCCATTCTTTTTGAATGGTTGATTGCTTTATCCTGAACCATTTCCACACTCATAACTATTGTTGCCTCTATTAGCCATCATTGCGCTTGAATTTGAGGGGATAATTTGGGATCCAGACATCCCATTTTATGCTTCATTACCCCTCTCTACTTGCTGCGATATATGGTATACCTTGCATATAGAAGGCAAAAGATCCGTGGTAAGAATTTGATTTCTGGTTGCATGAAAATTATCATTCAAGCTCACTAAGAATTGCATAACTCTATTATGAGATTCAATCCATGCCAGCTTCTTTTTCATATCACATGTGCAAGCACTCAAGGCTCAACAACTGCATTCTCGCAAATTTTCTAAAACTCACAGTTCATCCCAACCCCCTTTGAATACATTATATAAATCAGCTAGGTTCATAAAACCCTGAACAACATTAGCTAGCCTTTTCTTAATCTAAAATACGAGTGGAGCATTGGATTGACCAAAACATTCTACAATCTCATCCCATAAATTCTTAGATGAGTCTACAAACATAAAACCTTCAGCCACAGTGTTGCTCCTAGAGTTCAATAGCCAGCATCTAACCATGAAGTCATCCCTGATCAACCTTCTTAAATCAATAGATCATGTTGTTGGCTTAACACAAGATCCATTGATGAAACCAAGTTTACATTTGGCTCTAAGAACCATCATCACACCACGACTCCATGTCATGTGATTTGATCCATCAAAAGGAACAGTCATAAGTTGTGCTAATAGATGATCAGAGTTTGAAAAAAAATTAGAGGGTCGCTAATGTTACCATGTGCAACCATGTCATCTGATCTAGCCCCCGATCCTACACTTCCTCTAGTGTTGAACATAAAGTCATTACGACGAGCAAAACACAATCTATAACTTAGGAACAACCTCGAAGCTCTGATATCATGAAAAGATGTGAGCAATAACAGCTGATCTAAGATCAAAATCATGAATAATACAACAAAACTAGCTAGAACATTCATTGTTCTGTATAAGAATATGTAAGAGGAAGAGGATATGTAAAGTAGGGCCATAAATGTCGTCATTCCTTGTGTTGTATTAATCCCCAAAACCCTACTTTTGGGAAGGTTCCATCATGTCTTATATAGGAGGCAAGTCATGTGCTAGTCACATGGAAGACTTGTCTCTTTATTACAAAACAAGCACAATATAAAAGGAGATAACATGAAACATTAACAAGAAATAACATGATTTCATATAGTGACATTGTAGATGACACTATAATCTTCATAATTGCATTGGATTAGAGGAAGAAAAGGGGCAGGAATAAAAATTAATAAGTAAATGATGGGCAAAATTAAGCGGCCAAAAACTATTATGCCATACCGCAATATGAAAATTTTGATTTTATCTCACAAGCAATGATTTGGTGGGGCAAGCATCCAAACAAAAAGAAATAAAATCTCATTTCACAATGACATTTCAACGGATGACCATGGATGAGAATAATACCTAAAACAACAGCTACAGAAAAATTTAAGTATACTAAGTATTAAGACTATATTTTGAACAAAAAAGAAGTAACAAACTTACTAGGTGGTAGGAAGACAATAAAATATTACCCTGCATAGAAACCTCTACCCGAGGGGACACTTAAATTCAACTTCGACAAATCCAAATTATTTATTGGTTAAGCTACGATATATGACCTTGTAATGACTTCTTTTGAGAGGTTGTGTTATCGCTACTAATTAAGTTGGGTAGAATATAACACAAAGCAGGACAATCGATTTTGGGTGGAAACTCTCCAACTATATACAGGTAGTGCAGGATACAAACTACCACTTCCCTTTGCCTTGAAGAAGTTTCAATAGGTGTACTTATTTTATTAATCGAAAAATCTAAGACACCATAGTACAACCAATATCACTAGTTCTTGACCATTAACCATCAATAAAATCGCAAGCACAACTACTGTTGAATGGGAATAAACACCAACGCAACACAATGAAGAAAACATGTGTACGCTATCGATGCGCTTTGAGGTGGTATCACATCAATCCTCTCTAGTTGTGAGGAGGATCTGTATGGTCTCAGGACCATATATGCTAAGAGATGGCTAAGACTAATGGGAGTGTAATTATGAGGTAGTTTATTCATTCAATTTCTATGGATCATCTAGCTGTGTCGAGGGTTCGCAAGGTACTTCCACGACCATCAATGATCAAACCACCTCAACTTTTATCAAATCTCACGACTTTGATCACATTTCTAACAATCTTCCTTTTGTATACTCTTCCTATGCTTTTGTATTATCCCAATCATTACCCACGTGTGATCAAACCACATCAACTTTTGGATTATCCCTTTCTCTACTCCTATTACCCAAAAAATAATAAAATCAATTAGATCAACCAAAGGATATGATGCCACTTGTTGGTCTAGAAACCGGCCTCTTTCCAGCCCCACCTAAAAGCTAATTCGGGTAATAAGAAAACCAACAACAATCAGCCAGCAAACCAATGACCAACCGATGATATCCAAACCTAAAACCAAACAACCAAGCAACTATAAACACAGATAAAAGCACAAATATCGGCACATGATTTACATGAGAAAAATAATCTCTAAATAGAGGATCAAAACACCCACCTTCCGCCCACCAGAGCAACCAATCCACTAATTCACAAATCAGTACAAGTGTTTAATAATCCAGTCTCATACTAAGACAAACAAACATAGAGATCTCATATATCAATCTAAATACAACTTGGATCTAGAATGGATTCCTCTCCAAAGCCAAGCTAAACACTTGCCAAAAGAAGAAGAACAATCATAAGATCAAGAGACGAGACACTCGCTCAAATCGCCTACCTTTCCACTCTTTCTCCATCCTCTCTCTTTTCTTTATCTCCCATCTTTTCCTTTGATGCTAGCGGTACAAAACTGAAGCAACACCCACTTTCTTCTCTCTCTTATACGTACAAAGTAAGGCAAGTGACGTCTTTTAAATTGTACAAAGAAGCCAGCAAAAGGTTCACTTTTTACTAGACCCAAAAATGGGATATAGCCCAACAATATACAAGTTTTCTAGCTACATGTAGATAAAAATTGCTTTGAAAGGCCTGGCACTTGCTATATGAAGACTTTGGGAACTAAATATCATACATGGTGTTTGTATTAGCTTTAAAAGTTGTTGTTTTCATGTGTTCATTACGTATTTACGTCGTAGCTTGGATTTGGTGATGAGATACAACTACAACTCATTTTCTAACTTGGATCTATTCTTTATCATTTCTTTTACAATCATCACGTAGAATTTGCACCACACATCACAAATCCAACCCATGAGCATGCCAATCACTTGGCCACATCTAGATTGAGTTGCATTGAGTTTGTCATTCGCATGTAAAATACACTAACACTGCCCCAGAGATTTTTAGATGGTAAAAATTGAAATCAAGGGTTTAGAAGTGTATATTGAAATACCAACATGGCTACATCACTTCTATTTTCCAAATTTAACAATAGAATGAACACCCAAATATATTCATTTAGTAGTTAACAACATTCAACTCGTAGGAATTCTAATTTTCGAGTGAACTGTGTGGGACACGGTAGAAAATGTTTTCAATTTTTTTAAATACGAGAAGAGAAAAAAATTAAGGCAAATCACATGAGAATACAAAGCTAAAACATTACTTCCATTTTTTTATAAATACAACGAGGATAACAGGGCTTAAGAGACTCAAATATTAACAAAGACTACATAGTTTTGACCTTCCACCTATAGATTTTGATCCCCTCTTTGCAGCCAACATAATACAAACTCATTGATGTAGACATACTGGAGGCCTTGAACCAAAGACTCTCCTTGGAATCCATCACCTACCACGATCCACGAAAACAAATACCAAGGAGAAAACACTTTGAAAATGCAGATTTCATATAGACATTATAGGTATTTCTTATTGCAATTAGTTAGTGGTTTTGTTATTGTTTGAGTCTAGTTTCGTATATTGCTTGTGAAGTATTCGAGTTCAGAATCTACGCTTTTTTAATGTTTATTCTACAGAATTAAATTCCGACCTTGAATGGGCTTTGGAAGAGCTTAAGAGACATGTTTTGGAGCATATGGAGGCTACGGAGGAAGTTAAAGAGGAGCAAGGAAGTAAAACATTGGAGTTTATTAAAGTCATTCGAGGAAAGTCAGTCACTGCATAAGCAGCGCCCGTCGCCATTTGCACGGCTCCCGCCGTGGGCCGATTTCCAGCGTTTGCGATTTTCGAATCGAAGACATTATTTCCTATTATTTTATTCCTATTTCCACTAGGGTTTGGCCAACGCTTTGAGAGTCTTTATTAGGTTATTTTAGTTTATTCTAGAGAAGAGATGATTAATGTGAGACTATGAACACAATTAGAGAGAGAGAGAGAGAATTGGCCTATGAGTTCTTAATCTCATAGTTTCGTCTGTGATTTTAAAACATGGTTGTTTGGATTGTGATGATTTGATTCTATTTAGTTATTCATATTGATAGGCATCATCTTGTGCTTATTGATTATATTTTTGTTCCTTACTATGCTTGATCACCATGTTAGGAATTGCATCTTGGCTATGAATTCGTTTTTGTTTTTTTTATAGCAAACAAAGGTTTTGAGATAGTGATATTTCTTTGTCTTTGTAGTGGATGATTTCAATTGATCTATGTTGAGGATATTCGATTAAGGCCGAGTTCGGTTTGCGTCTATTTCTCTTAATTGTGTTGAATCAATGTGCCAATCGGTCTTGATTACATAAGTCCTTAATGCTCTTCCTTAGTGATATTGAATAAGATGAGTGAATCTCTATGGATCTCTCATCTTTAGTTAAGTACACCTATGAATATGAGTAATTGATAGATCAATCCTAGGACCATGAATTCCAACCATTGTCAGACAATTACAAGTGCAATGTTCTTTCTACTTTGATATCAATCTACTTAGCAATCATAAATCTGGTTACTTTCACATTCTGGTTATTTGCTACAAATCATTGCTTTGTCAAAAGAGTCTTTGCTTAGAGTTATTGAATAGGAAATCGCTTCTCCCTGTGGGTTCGACACCGGACTTCATCGCTATACTAGTAATTACTTGGTTTATCAAGTGATTGATTGCCTAATCTATTGGTTTTGTGTTTGAGTTTGGATATTATTACTATTTGATAAAGGGCGAAAGTGCCAACGACGTTCGTCCTGCATCAAATTCTTGGCGCTGTTGCCGGGGAGAAGAAAGGAGTTTGCTTTTCTTTATCTCTTTAATTACTGTTTACTTTGAGTCTTTTGTGCCCTTGTATGGTTCAAATTAGATCTTCTAATTCATTGCCTTTGTGTTTTGATTATGAGATTAAAAAATCTCTTAGGTTGAAAAGGAGGCTCGAGTTTGATACAAACGAGGACATGGATGATGGAGTTGTTGATCCGCCAAGAATGACCCTGAGAAACTTAAAGGAACCTAATTTGAATGCCCAACCACTTGCAATTAGTCTTTCGGATCTCCCTAAGGGTTCAAGATTTGAGTATAAGTCGAATTGGTCTTCTATTTTACCCTACTTTCATGTATTTTCCTGGGGAGGAACCAAACAAGCACCTTGCTACCTTTGTGAGTGTGTGTGATAGACTTACACCCCAAGGCCTTACCGATGACCAATTGATGTTGAGAGTGTTCCCTTTTACCTTGAAAGATTTTGCAAGTGATTGACTTTATTACCTACCCCCCCCCCCCCCACCCCCCCAAAAGCATTACTACTTGGGTGCAATTGAAGAAAGCTTTCCTGCAAAAGTCCTTTCCTGTGACTCGCCTCAACAAACTTAAGAAGAAGTTATCCAATATTGAGAAATCACCTATGGACAGTCTTTATGAGTATGTTGAGCGGTTCAAGAAGCTTAAGGGTAGTTGCCCGCAGCATACTATACCTGAGGATGATCTAGTGCTATATCTTTATGAAGGCTTGCTTGACACCGATAGGAGTTTCATCAATGCCACAAGTGGGGAAGATATTTTTGATAAAATACCTCAGGAAGCAATGCAGACTTTTTAAAGGTTGGTAAATGCATCGCAACAATATGGGAGACACCAAGGAGTTAGATGAGTTCATAAGTTGGATAGTTCTAGATATGGTCACAAGGATGATATCGATAGGCTTACGAAGATAGTGAACAAGATGGCTATGCAAATTAATCAATACCATCAGCCTAGACCTTGTGGTGTTTGTGGAGATCCACCTCATCCGAATGATAAGTGTCCCTTAATTCAGGAGGACACTGCTGATGTGAATGCTATGGATTATGGACCTCACCGCAACTTTAGTAACAATTACAATTAGGGCTACAATGCAAACTATCAAAGTGGATTCAACGATAGAGGCCAGCAGCAACAAGTTCTTTTTCAGGGAGGACAATTTGCGAATCGTCCGAGAAACACTCAACAAGATGATAGAGATGAGACATTGAGGTTATTATTGGAAAAGATGGGTTTTCAATAAAAGTTGTTGAGTCAGATGGCTAGAGAGATTAGTCAATTGAAAGAGAAAGATTCGGGGTAGTTACCATCGTTGGTGGTAGTGAATCGAAAGGAGAATGTGAGTCACATGATCCTTAGAGGAGGTAAACAAGTGAATGTTCCCACTAGGAAAGTTGAAGAGAGGCCAAGGGAAGAAGGTGATTTGGGAAAAGAGGACGAGACGGAATTAGAGACGCAGTGCGAACACGGCACCCATCGCCCCTCACCATGGCGCCCGCCGCCTATGCCAGTGACAGATCCGATTTCTAACGTTGTTCAATTGCCGAAGAAATCTTCTAAAGAGTGGTCTTCTAAGGTTTCAAGACCTGCACCACCCTTTCCTCATGCCTTAAGATCTGATCATAAGTGGGAATATGAACAAATTCTTTATGACACCTTTTCTCATTGTGAGGTAAATATTCCAGTTTTCAATTTGATTAAAAATGTGCCTCGCTATGCAAAATTCTTGAAAGAACTATGCACAATGAAACGCAAGCAAAGGATGTGAATGAAAGAAAAGGTATGTTTAAGTGATAATGTTTTTGTGTTACTTCGGAAAAGATTGCCTGAAAAGAGCCGAGATCCAGGTATGTTTACTATCACATGTGCAATAGGTAATGATAGCTTCACCAAAGCTATGTTAGACCTAGGTGCTTCAATCAATGTTATGTCTTATAAATTGTACATCTTTTTGGGTCTCAATGCATTATCCGAAACTGGTGTTACTATACAACTCAATGATCGTTCTAGTATTAAGCCTACATGAGTTGTTGAGGATGTTTTGGTTAAGGTAAACGATTTGATATTTCCAGCCGATTTCTTCATTCTAGACATGGAACAAGGTACGCCTGAAACCCCAATTATCTTGGGAAAGTCATTCTTTCGAACAGCTAAGACTAAGATTGATAGCTAAGGAGATTAGTCAATTGAAAGCGAAAGATTCGGGGTAGTTACCATCGTAGGTGGTAGTGAATCGGAAAGAGAATGTGAGTCACATGATCCTTAGAGGAGGTAAACCAGTGAATGTGCCCACTAGAAAAGTTGAAGAGAGGCCAAGGGAAGAAGTTGATTTGGGAAAACAGGACGAGACGGAATTAGAGACGCACTGCAAACACGGCGCCCATCGCCCCTCACCATGGCGCCCGCCGCCTATGCCAGTGACAGATCCGATTTCTAACGTTGTTCAATTGCCGAAGAAATCTTCTAAAGAGTGTTCTTCTAAGGTTTCAAGACCTGCACCACCCTTTCCTCATGCCTTAAGATCTGATCGTAAGTGGGAATATGAACAAATTCTTTATGACACCTTTTCTCATTGTGAGGTAAATATTCCAGTTTTCAATTTGATTAAAAATGTGCCTCGCTATGCAAAATTCTTGGAAGAACTATGCACAATGAAACGCAAGAAAAGGATGTGAATGAAAGAAAAGGTATGTTTAAGTGATAATGTTTCTATGTTACTTCGGAAAAGATTGCCTGAAAAGAGCCGAGATCCAGGTATGTTTACTATCACATGTGCAATAGGTAATGATAGCTTCACCAAAGCTATGTTAGACCTGGACTTTTTGGAATTTTCCTCGACATCGAGTAAGTTCCTCGACGTCGAGTAAGGTCTTCACTTCTCGGATTGTACTCGATCTCGGCTATTTTCTGGGCTCGTCGAGTTTCCTCGACATCGACCAAATTTGGTCGACGTCGACTAAGTGTGGCTCCTTGAGTGGCTCCTGCTTAGCTCGTGGTCGATCTCGTCCTCTGGAGCAGTGGTCGAGTAAAATTTTGGTCGATGTCGAACAGTTTGGTCGACTTCGAGTAACTCTATCGCTTTCAACATCCTATTCCATTCTTGAAACACACTTTCCCGAGTCCTCGTTTGTCGGATTGACGCATATGAGCATGCATTGGAAAGCTCCTTTCTAGGGCTACAACTCTCATGAAGACATCAAAGCTTGATTCAGAATGATGATTACCGAAAAATGGCCTTTTCTCTTGCTGCACCATCCTCACCTTCTTCATGGGTTTCCTTTAAGCTCCAAAGTGCGTCCGATTTTTGCGGAATATAACAAAAACTTGTGTAGACCTCCATATATTGCAAATAAACATAAACTACACAAATTATGTATTAATTTAGCCCAAATGTATGAAATGTATGCAGAAAATGATATAAAAGTAAGTGTAAAACATGGCAAATTAGGCTCACAACATAATTCCTCAAATGCTGCAATTGGAGTTACTTTTGGTGTTTCAAAGAGGTGCTCTATGAAGTGGCAAAATGCCATGCGTGTTCTTGATTCAACAGAGATTTGGAGGAGTCTGACAAGGATGCATAAGACCTTCAAGAACTTCAAACAGAATGACATGATTACTCATCCCGCTCTCCATCTCTGTTAAAGGATTTTGGGCTCTAATTTCTATGATTCTGAGAGCACTACTGTTGTTGATCCTGGTGTGATTGATTTCATATATTACTTGACTCCTGAGTCTACTATAGTACCAAATTGGTTACTCTTATTTTTTAGGATGTGTGAGAGGGTTCGTGATCAGCGCAGTGAGAACCATCCATTTGTCACCCCTTTTGGAGGTATGATCACACTTCTGGCAATATTTTATAGTGTTGATGTTAGTTCACTGCAGCCTGTGAGCCATTCTTACACATGGGGCATTGATGCTCTTGTGTCTGCACGGATGGTAGAGAAGTTGCAGTTGCCTTATGCTATTGAGAGATTTCATTGGCTATCTAGACCCCAGCAGTCTTATCATCAGTATCTGCCTACTATTTTACCTACGGGGCTGAAATTAGTGTACTTTCGCCTGAGCCATGTTCATATTGACACTAATTTGCGGAAGCCTGGTGATCCTATGACCCCTACAAGAGATATTGAAGATATGCAGATTGAGATGACACCGCATGTGGTTCAAGATACTTCGCGCACCGCCTGCTAAGAGAAGAAGTTAACTAAATTTGAGAAGCGACAGGCGGCTGAATTGATGAGGTTGACAAAGTCACATGCGATTCTGGTTGGGAAGATCGATTAATTACAAGAGGCTTGTCTTTTGTTGATGGATTTGATCAATCAGTAGTCTAGACCCCATACCCCACCTTCACAATAATTGGTTAGTCATTTGCTTCCTTTAAAACCTTTTATTTTATTTTTCATTGTTGCTTTTTGTGTTTCTATGAATTGAGGACAATGCAACATGTAAGTGTTGGGATGTGTGTGTGGGGGGGGGGGGGGGGGGAGAACTGAAGTGAATTAGTTAGGATAGTTCATGTTTGAATTTCTGTTTTTGAATTATTTTTAGTTATTTCTTTTATGTTATATAAAATGTCAAAAATGAAAACAAAATTGAAAATTTTCGAAAAAAATAAAGAAAAAAATGTGAGTCTTGTTTTGTTGTTTTGCATATTGTGTTATCAAAGATTTCTATCTAATTTGAGTTTGTCCTATTTGACTTTATACTGGCGTGATCTTATAAATCTCATGGAATTCTGGAACGATTGGACCTTGTCTGAAAATTGGTTTTTATGTGAAATATGATTAGGCATATTGAATTGAGCATGTATGATCTAAGTTTGGGAGGATACTTGATATTCGACAAAATTTGTCCAAGTGAGATAGTTTTGGCATTATAAGGGATACATCTATATTCCTTTTGCTTTTCTTGTGTGATTTACTCTTCCTATGCATTTATCATTGAGTATTGCCATGATTATCTATTTTTAAGGCCGATTAAATACTTGTTCATTGCTTGATAAGTTCAAATGACAGAGGCAACCTTTTAGGCACATATTTATCCGTGTCTACCTTATGTTATATCTTCCTTTGAAGCTGATTTGAGCTTTTAGCCTTTTTATTGATAGTTCCACAAAATTATTATTCCTAGCCTATGATGAGTCTTACCCTTATTCCGGAGGAATTGAGATTTTGAGTGGGTTATGGAATCTATTTTGGAGATTGAGGAGAATGAAGCTAAAGTGTGATGTTATGGTTTATGGTTTTGAGAAGATATAATGTTATGTGCTTATTTATTCCCTCATTTGTATGCATTTGGTTTGCATGTATTTTGGCTCAAGAAAAAAAAATAAAGCTTGGACCTAGGGAGGATAAAATTCAACTATGGGTAAAAGTAAGTTAAAAAAAATTCGAAAAAATTCGAAAAAAAAAAATAAAGAACCATGTTATTTTATTTTTGCATAATGAGGAAGAATTGCATTTATTTTGGTTAGAAATTACATTGGTTGGGTGTTGAGATTTCATGATATGTGAGATGATATGTGAGTTGTTATGATGATGATTTTTGGAGTTGATCGAGATGATGATATTGAGAGATGTTGTGCAATTTTGAGCTTGATGTTATTGAGTTGGTTTATGTTATGTTGAGAGTATTGGAATCTTGTTTTCCCGGAATTTATAGCACCACATGACCAAATACAATTATTTCCCCTTATGTATCTACCAAGCCCCATTACAACCCCACCGAATGGAATCTTCTATGAAGGTTTCCATTGAGCGAAAGTCCTCTTAATGTCCTTATTTTTGCATTTACGTATCCGGTGGAGAATTTGTGATATAAATGTCAATATTTGAGTTGATGCTTGTATATGGAATTTAGGTGAGTGTATGCTTAAAGCCTAAACACATGAGAGTGAGAGATACACATTTTATCCTTGGTAAGGTTGGATTTTTGAGCATGCAAGCAACATGATCCCATATATACATGTTATGATGTTTATGTGTCTTGATTGTATTTGCACTATTGATGATGTTACTTTTGATGAGTAAAGTTATGAAAGAATTTCTCGTGGGATGCGTAGATGATGTCTTTGTCTTATGGTTGCTTGAGGAGAAGCAAGAGTTAAGTGAGGGGGGATTTGATAATGTATATTTCATATAGGCATTATAGGTATTTCTTATTGCAATTAGGTAGTGGTTTTGCTATTGTTTTAGTCTAGTTTCGTATATTGCTTATGATGTGGATCAAGATGACCTTCTGTGGGTCAAACAACGATCTTGATCCAGGCGAGCTCTCAAGATCGATTCGAGGGCAATTGACAGCAAATAGTGTCTTCTTCAAGAGAATGAAAAAGGCACCACCATAGTTAAAGAGAAGAAAGATATTTTAATTATTTAATTATTATTATTATTATTATTATTATTATTATTATTATTATTAGTTTTTAGGTTCTTTCCATATTTAGTAACTCCTATGTTAGTTGGAGTTATTTATTGAATGTCTTATTTTTAGTAAGACTTAGTTAGGTGAATAAAATGGAAAAGGAAAGTTTATCTCTTTAAGATATTTTTCTTGGCCACTAAGTAGGAATATTTATCTCGAATTATTATTAGGACTTAGTATTTATTTATCTAAATCAAAACTCTATCTTTTGCACAAGATAGAATTGGTATAGTTCTCTATTTAAACTCTTATACTTTCATTGAATTAATTAGATTGGAAAATTATATTGTGGAACCTTAGTATGATTTTAATGTTTCTACAATTCATCCAATCCAAAAGCTTACAAACTATCCTATGCTCTATTTCACTCAACACTCATACATCCCAAACACAAACTTTCCCAAGTACGATCGGCAATCATCCAAGAACGACCCTGAACCCAGAATTCATCGATGAAATTCCCGAATCGTCGCAACAGTGAGAGAGACAGGCGCGACACCACTCGGCCACTCGCAAGCGCTTGCACCCAGGCGCCTCAGTGCTCGCGCGCCTGCGTCCGGCGTCTCCCGCGTTCTCCCGGGCACCCTTGCTACTCTCTCACTTCCCTTACTGATTTCTGTCGCTGGATCTGTGCTGTATAGTTGCTGAAATTCCAAGTTACAAAAACTGTTGCAAATTCAGATTTTTAATTACTTGTTTTTATTTGTTGTTTTTCTTTTCTTTCGCAATAGTTCGAACCTTTTTATTGTAACTACTTGTAAACATGAAGGATATCAAGAATATTGCAAGATCGAGCCATCAACAAGTTGGTGTTCTTGATTTAAAGCGCACAGGCGATAGTGTTATACTCAAGCCTTCAAAAAGAAATCTGTCTTCTTCGTGTGCTCTCTGCTGTCCTTAAGAGTTTGTTATTTCATTTCAAAGCATTTGAGAGTTACACAGTGAGCTTATAGGATATATTTCGTGATAGTGTTATACTCGAGAGTTTGTAACTGAGGAAGTGGACACTAGGCGATTGATTCACTAAGTCTATGAGGATTGTACTAGATAAAATAGAGAGGTGGGGCTCTTCTAGATTGGTCTAGGACTCCAAGGGAACGTGAGTTGACTAGATTGCAATTGTATAGGAGAGAGGCTTCTCGGTGAGCTACTAGGATCCTAAGTCTTGTGAATCAATAAAAGTCGGTTGAATCCTAGGGTTGTGGAAGAACCCTAGGCGGGGACGTAGGCCAAGTTCGTGCCGAACCTCGTAAACAATTCATCGAGTCCTTTATTTACTGCTTTACCTTATTTCCGCACTTGGTTCGAATTGTTTAACTCTGTGTTTCAGGTTTTCAGAGAAAAGACTAAATCTAATCTCAAAGGGTTTTGGCACGAGCTTCAAACGTCTTGAGACTATCTGCGAAAAACTGGCATACTCTATTCAACCCCCCTTCTATAGTATCTTTACTTTACTTAGTTTTACATTATCGAACCTTCAATATTGTTCCTCCTGATTGCTCAATGTTCCCTATGACAGGTGTTTTTTTGAGGTTTCTTTGCCTCAAATTCTGCTGGAGTCATCTCAAGTTGATTGTCAAGAAAGTTACTTTTTGGTGGGTGCTCCTTCCCCTTTTTAGTAACTCCTATATGTTAGTTGGAGGTATTTATGGAATGTCTTATTTTTAGTAATACTTAGTTAGGTGAATAAAATGGAAAAGGAAAGTTTATCTCTTTAAGATATTTTCCTTGGCCACTAAGTAGGAATATTTATCTAGAATTATTATTAGGATTTAGTATTTATTTATCTAAGTCAAAACTCTATCTTTTGCACAAGATAGAATTGGTATAGTTCCCTATTTAAACTCTTGTACTTTCATTGAATTAATTAGATTGAAAAATTATATTGTGGAACCTCAATAGGATTTTAAGGTTTCTACAATTCCTCTAATCCAAAAGTTTACAAACTATCCTATGTTCTATTTCACTCGACACTCATACATCCCAAACACAAACTTTCCCAAGTACGATCGGCAATCATCCAAGCACAACCCTCAACCCATAATTCATCGCTGAAATTCCAGAATCGTCGCGACAGTGAGAGAGACAGGTGCGGCACCACTCGGCCACTCGCATGCGCTTGCACCCAAGCGCCTCAGTGCTCGCACGCCTGTGTCTGGCGTCTCCCGTATGCTCCCGAGCACCCTCGCTACTCTCTCGCTTCCCTTACTGATTTCTGTCGCTGGATCTGTGCTATATAGTTGCTGAAATTCTATGTTACAAAAATTATCGCAAATTCATATTTTTAATTACTTGTTTTTATTTGTTGTTTTTCGTTTCTTTCGCAATAGTTCGAACCTTTTATTGTAACTACTTGTAAACATCAAGGATATCAAGAATATTGCAAGATCGGGCCATCAACAAGTTGGTGTTCTTGTTTTCGAGCCCACAGGCGAAGGATCAAGGATTCCAAAAGTATCAGCTTGTGAAGTATTCGAGTTCGGAATCTACGCCTTTTTAGTGTTTATTCTGCAGAATTACATTCCGGCCTTGAATGGGCTTTGGAAGAGCTTAAGAGACGTGTTTTGGAGCATATGGAGGCTAAAGAGGAAGCTAGAGAGGAGCAAGGAAGCACGGCATTGGAGTTTATTGAAGTCATTCGAATTAAGTCGTTCATTGCATAGTCGTTGCCCGCCACCATTTGCACGGCACCCGCCGTAGGCCGGTTTCCAGCGTTTGCGATTTTGGATCCAAAGACATTATTTCCTATTATTTTATTCCTATTTCCACTAGGGTTTGACCGACTCTTTGAGTCTTTATTAGGTTATTTCAGTTTATTCTAGAGAAGAGAGGATTATTGTGAGACTATGAACACAATTAGAGAGAGAGAGAGAGAGTTGGCCTATGAGTTGCGAAACTCATAGTTTCGCCTGTGATTCGAAGACATGGTTGTTTGGATTGTGAAGATTTGATTCTATTTAGTTATTCATATTCATAGCTATCATCTTGTGATTATTGATTATATTTGTGTTCATTTCTATGCTTGATCACCATGTTAGGAATTGCATCGACTTAGCTATGAATTCGTTGTTGTTTTCATGATAGCAAACAAAGGTATTGAGATAATGATGTTTCTTTGTCTTTGTAGTGGATGATTTTAATTGGTCTATGTTGAGGATATTCAATTAGGGCTGAGTTCGGTTTGCACCTGTTTGTCTTAATTGTATTGAATCAATATGTCAAATCGTCTTGATTACTTGAGTCTTTAATGCTATTCTTTAGTGATATGGAATAAGATAAGTGAATCTCTACGGATCACTCAACTTTAGTTAACTAGACCTATGAATATGAGTAATTGATAGATCAATCCTAGGACCATGACTTCCAACCATTGTCAGAGAATTACAGGTGAAATGTTCTTTCTACTTTGATATCAATCTACTTTGCAATCATAAATCTGGTTACTTTCACATAGACCTGAGCATGGGGCGGGCTGGGCGGGTTTGGGATGGGCCTACATGAAAATATTGGCCCATTGAAGCGAGTCGGGCTTGGGTCATACCCGGTTTTTGGGTCAACTACCTTGTCCAAGCCCGCCCACATGAGCGGGCTAGGTAGCCCACTTGGCCGCCCATTAAAAGTTTGTGAAATTTTTTTTAAAAATTTTTACATTTGATGTAAAACTTTACAATATTTATTAAGTATCCCAAAATATTGAAATTTCATACAAAACAAAGGTACACAAGTTAGCCAACTTTGAAATCACACTCAAAATCTTTAGTGTAGGTTCGTTTCAATGGAAAAATTATATAATCAAGTACTAATAGATGTACATGTATAAATTATAACACTCTAAATCTTTAGTGTAGGTTCGTTTCAATCTTTAATAACATTGTGATTTAAATACTATTAGTCATTTAATATTAATAAAGTACTAATAGATGTACATGTATAGATTATATAATCAATATATCTAGTATTTTACTATAATTCCTATAAATAATATAAATAATATATATATATATATATATATGAGGACTGGACTTACCGGCCCGCTTGGGCTTGATCCTTGGCCCAAGTCCGACTCTTTGAGCCTATCGGGCTGGGCCTATCAGCCCGCTTGGGCTAATTGCCTTACCCAAGCCCGCAAATTTAGCCGGTCAGGCCGGGCGGGTTAGCCCATGTTTTGTCTTAAGAGTATTTGCTTAGAGTTATTGAGTAGAAACTCGTTTCTCCCTATGGGTTCGACACCGGACTTCATCACTATACTAGTAGCTATTTGGTTTATCAAGTAATTGATTGCCTAATCTATTGGTTTTGAATTTGGATATTATTATTATTGAATAAAGGGCGAAAGTGCCAACGACGTTCGTCCCGCATCACACTTATAATGGTTTGTTTTGATCTGATATATATATTGAGCAATTCTTGCAATCGATTTTCATAAATATGAGATGTTCAGGACAAATGGTGTTAATAAACATTAGAACTGAATTTAAAAAAAAAATGCATTGCAAGGTTATATAACTCAGGGGTGGGCACAAATCCCGCAAATCCCATCCCGTCCCGCATCCCGTCCCGATCCCATCCCGATCCCCGTGGGATTTAGAATTTTTTTTTTAAAATCCCGTCCCGCAAAAATTACGAGGGACGGGACGCGGGACGAAGAGTTCGAATCCCGCAAATTCCATCCCGTCCCACATATATATAATTATACATATTTTATTAATATTAATAAAAATATATAAGAATATATTTATATTATAACTTAATATTTATTTAAACCCAAAATTAAAAAAAAAACACATTAAATATAAAAATATATAAGAAACCAGTAGGTTAGCCTTACTATTCACTGTTATTGCTACTGTATTTTTTGTAATGGGCTATTTTGCCTTCAATTTGTGATGAAATTGAAGTTGAGATTTCAGATGTGTGATGCTTTATTTTGTGAGGCTAGTTGGCTACTGTATTTTTTTAATGATATTATTATGTATGATTTAAATTTGCACCTCATTTGTAACTTCTTACTTGTTATTTTTGGATTGTATTTTAATCTTTTTTACGACGGACAAATTCCGTCCCATTCCGATCCCGTCCCGTCCCGAGAAGGATAAGACTCGGCGGGATTTGAAAAAAAAATATTCAATCCCGTCCCGCAAAAAATGTGAGGGACGGGACGCGGGATTACCCTAATCCCAGCCCGTCCCGTCCCATGCCCACCCCTAATATAACTCATAACATAAAACAAAAGCCATTAACTTCTTTAATAATTAATCTTCAAAAGTAGTACACAAATATCTGATTTACTCATCTCATGCTAAATAGGTTCCGCGGTATTTGTTCGAGGTGCACAATTGAAGCAGGTAAGAAGTTTTTATAGAAACATTAGCAAACCAAACATACTGCAAGTATAAAAGACGTATGTTGATGCGGGACGAACCCGTACGTTGTTGGTACTTTCGCCCTTTATCAAATAGTAATAAAAATCCAAAATCAAACACAAAATCAATATATTAGCAAATCAATCACTTGTTCAACCAATAAACTACTAGTATAGCAATTAAGTCTGGTGTCGAACTCACAGGGAGAAGCATTTCACTACTCAATATTTCTTAACAAGAACTCTTATGACCAAACAATGATTTAGGACAAATATTCAAGATGTAAAGTAACCAATTTTATGATTTCAAAGTAAATCGATGATAAGGTAGAGAAAATATTTCACCTGTAATTCTCTAACAATTGTTGAGATTCATTGTCCTAGGATTGTTCTTATCAATTACTCATAAACATATCTCTACTTGACTAAAGTTGATAGATCTACAGGGATACAATCATCTTATTCAATATCACTAAGGAATAGCATTAAGGACTCAAGTAATTTGACCAATTGGCATATTGATTCAATGCAATTAAGACAAACCGGAATAACCCTAGATCAGCCCTAATCGACATATTCGCAACATAGATCAATTGAAATCATCCACTACAAAGACAAAGAAATATTACTACTTCAATACCTTCGTTTGCTATCAAGAACACAACAACAAATTATAGCTAACATGCAATTCCTAACATTGTGATCAAGCATAAAAAGGAACACAAATATAATCAATAACCACAAGAAGATAACTAGCTATGAATATGAATAACTAAATAGAATCAAATCCTTACAATCCAAACAATCATGTCTTCGAATAATCACAGGCGAATATGCGTTTAGCAACTCATAGGTCAATTATCTCTCTCTCTAATTGTGTTCATAGTCTCACAATAATCTCTCTCTACCAAAAACTGATCAAAGGGTCGGCAAAACCCTAGAATAATAATAATAGGAAATAGATTCTTCGGATTCAAAATCGCGAACAACACTGGATGTGTACAACGATATTGCTTAAGTTTCAACAAGATTTCAGCTCTAGTGATTTTATTAATTATGTTGCCGAAGATTCATAACACAAACAATTTTGCTATTTCTGTCTCTTGGGAGGTAAAATTGCAGAAAACCACCCTTTAAATAGGCTATTTTGCATGAAACCACCCTTTAAAACAAAAATTGCAGAAAACCACCCTTTAAACCTGTTTTCTTTGCAAAGTCACACCCATCACCCAATTTATGTTAATTAAATGTTAAAGTGCGTGAAAATCAATTATATCCCTTGTTTTTATTATTATTTTACTTTATCCAATCGGTATTAATTAATTTTTACCTTTTACCATGTTTTTCAAAAGTAATTTTTTTTATAAAATATCATTTTTATATATAATTTCACACTTATTAGTAAAAAACTAAAAACGTCACTCTATAAAAAAATTAATATGATTGATGTTTTATATATTTTAAAAAGTGTATATTACTAAAGGGAGTAAGGGGGTACTCAAAGAATTTTTTTTTTTTTTTTAAAATGATATGTCATATAATTTTTATTATTCTATAAATATGTTCACTATTCCACATACATTTTTAAAATAATAAAAACTATATGAAACATTATTTTTTTAAAAAAATATTTTCTTCAAGTATCCCTAGTATTACACATTTTTTTATATGTATAAAACATAAATTACACATCAATTTTTATAGAGTTTTTTTTTGTAAGTATGAAATTATTTTTTTAAAAAAAACATTTTTATGATATTTATAGTGTTTTTTGCATTTGAAAAACATATTAAAAAGTTAAATATCAACTAATATAAATTGAAGCTCCCACATATAATGGCCACAAATATGTCTTAACCATTGTTGATGATCATAGTAGAAGTGTGTGGGCATATCTTTTAAAGTCCAAGTCGGATACTTGTTCGGCCTTATAAACCTTCATCAACTTGGTCCATACTCAGTTCAATACCAAAGTCAGGGTGATTAGAAGTGATCAAGGCACTGAATTTTTTAATTCAGATACCAAGATACTGATGGGAAACCTTGGCATTATTCATGAGAGTTCGTGTACTGCTTCTCCACAGCAAAATGGGAGGGTGGAGAGAAAACACTGATAGAAACTTGAGATGGCTCGTGCTCTCCGATTTCAAGCATCTCTTCCAATTTCTTTTTGGGGAGACTGCATTCTCACAGCCACCTATCTTATCAACAGACTACCAAATCCTATTCAACACCAAAAATCACCCTATGAGATACACTTTCATAACCCTCCTACCTACACTAACTTGAGAGTGTTTGGGTTCTTGGGTTTTGTGTCCACTACAACCACTAATAGAAAAAAATTTGAACCGAGATATGATCCCCGTGTCTTCTTGGGTTACCCATGTGGCTTCAAAGGTTACAAAATGTATAACCTCAAAACTCACAAAACCTTTATTAGTAGAGATGTATTGTTTCATGAGCATATTTTTCCTTATAAATGGCCATCTGATTTCTCTCTATCTTCATCACCTACTCATCCACCTTCAAACACTTATGGGACTGATGATATGTTTTCTTCACAGCTCCCTGAATTTCATCCAGTACCTCTCACCAATGACTCTACATATCCCTCTTTAAACCCAACTGTACCTTATGACAATGTGGTTGATTACTCTCCTTCACCTATCCCTCCCACCTTTGATGACATTCCCATGTATGTCCCTACCCCTCAAATTGAAACTCAGCCACAGGTCACCAGACACTCAACCAGAACCCACAAATCTCCTACTTGGATGAACGACTATGTGTGTAATGTTTCATCTCATTCTCATGATGCCACACTTACCTCTTGCAAAACCTCACCTTACCCTAATTCTTCTTTTATCTCTTATTCAAATTGTTCTCCTAAGTATCACAAGTTCATATGCAATGCTGCATCAGTGTCTGAGCCTTCTACTATAGCTGAAGCTCTTCAGCAAAGTGTCTGGTGTGAAGCTATGCTCACTGAGTTGGTAGCTTTAGAAAGAAACAACACCTGGACAATTCTGCCTAAGCCCTTGGATAAGTCTGTTGTTAGTTGCAAATGGCTATTCAAGACAAAGTACAAGGCTAATGGCTCTCTGGACAGACACAAAGCTGGGTTAGTTTCCAGGGATTTCTCTCAGTTAGAAGGAGTGGATTACAGTGAAGCATTTGCACCAGTGGCTAAGATGATAACTGTGAGGATATTGCTCTCGATTGCTGCATCCAGGGACTGGGAGGTCTCTCAAATGGATGTAACAAATGCTTTCTTACATGGAGACCTTGAGGAAGAGGTGTTCATAGAGCTACCACCAGCTTATTTTCAGCTTAAGCATCATCAAGCTTGTGCTCAGGGGAGACGAGTACAACAAGTGAGAACAAACTGGTGTGCAAGTTAGAAAAATCATTGTATGGATTGAAGCAGACCCCAAGACAGTGGTTTGCAAAATTCTCTGAAGTGGTTAAGAAAGCTGGATATGAGCAATCAATGGAAGATTACTCTCTATTTGTGAAAAGGATTGAAAAATCCTTCACAACTCTACTTGTCTATGTAGATGATATGCTGATCACAGGGAGTTGCCGCAACGAAATCAATGATCTAAAGGAACATCTACACAAGTTCTTCCAAATGAAAGATCTTGGAAATATCAGGTATTTGCTTGGAATTGAAGTAGAAAGAAGGGAAGAAGGTATATACTTAAATAAGAGAAAGTATACCTTAGAGTTGCTTACAGAAGTTGGAATGCAAGATGCAAAGCCAGTAGCAACTCCATTGAATCCCAAGACTAAGCTAACTAATCAGGGACCAAGAGAGTTTGTAAATGATGAGGCTTACAGGAGAATGATAGGGAGATTAATCTACATAACTATCACTCGACCTGATATATGTTATGCAGTGCAAGTGTTGAGCCAGTTCATGCATAATCCCACTGATGATCATTGGTCATTTTCCAAGCATGTGCTTAGATACTTAAAGGAAGCACCAGGACAAAGAATGCTCTTGAGAAAGCAAACTGACATGAGAGTTAGTGCCTTCTGTGATGCTGATTGGCAAAGTTGCCCAATGACCAGGAAGTCTTTGACTGGATTTTGCATCATGATGGGAACCTCACTGGTGTCTTGGAGAACAGAGAAACAGATTTATGTAGCCACATCTTCTGCAGAATCAGAGTATCGTGCAATGGCTACCACATGTTGTGAAATAACATGGATATTGAAATTGCTGAAGGATCTGGGAATTCAGCAAGATGAGCCAGTTAGATTGTATTGTGACAATCAATCTGCAATGAATATTGCAAGAAATCCCGTGTTTCACGAAAGAACGAAGCACATTGAAGGGGGTTGTCATCTTGTGAGAAATAAAGTCATCAAGAAGGAGGTTCAATTTGGATATATTCATACAAAGGATCAACGAAATCTCAGCAAGTTAGGAGTGGTAGATCAATTCTCTACTGCCAAACTTGAAAGGGAGTGTTAAATGTACTTTGTAATAGTCAGATAGTTAGTTTGGGAAACTTGAAAGAGAGTGGTAGATCAATTCATAACAGATTTTTACAATTCTCTATTTTCTGTCCTCTCTAATCTATCTTCCTCTCTCTCAGAGCTATGATCTGCAAGATCATCAGAAATGTTTCAAACTCCAAAACCAATCCTTTGATCAACCATGGGAGGCTTGTATTGTTGAAAAGCGATGCAATCAAGACGATACATCTCTATTTATCTAGATGGATCCCTTATCATTACTTATTCTAGTAAAAACCTTTGGAATTGACTTCTTAGCCTAACAATAATTCTATTGTGATCGACCCCCAGGCCCCAGCAGGACCCAAAAATCATGCCCACCTCGTTGACGATGATTTGACTAATCCTACCATACAAATAATCACGAAACTACCAAATCGCACCCTTCATATCCCACTGGTCATGTCAGAAAAGGTGAAAGGTCGTCTAGTGAGCAGTAACCTTAACCATATTTGGAGGAGGAGATGTGTTTTGAACCTTTGGGGAATAACCACCTCTAAATGTTGAGTTGTCTCCTTTTTCTGATTTTTTTTAGTTGCAATTGTTGTCTCCCTTGAATCGGCTTGCGTTGCTGCTAAAGCATGGTCAGTTTCACCTCTTTTCGGATGCTCATCGACAGCGACAAAAGCCACGCAACTCTTAGTAGCAGCAACACATAGCTCAGCAGCCATTGTTGTCATAGAATTACGGACCCCCTGCATGCTTGATGTTAAGCTGACAAAATCTAACCCGACCCAAGAATCTAACCTAACTCACCCGAACCCAGACCCAACTGAAACCCAAAAATCTAGTATCATGCACAACCCGAAGCTAAACCCGGTTAATTTTGGCCGAATACTCGAATGAACCCGATCTCGACCTGACCCATGTCCGACCCGAACAAGACCCGATTCATCTTTATAATTACTTTAATTATCTTATTTTTAATAATCAAATATTGTGAATTACATATAATGATATAAGTAAATAAACGATGTTTAATAGTCAATAATTAAAATAAATAAATAAAAAATCATCATTTTATAATAAAACTAAATATGACCCGACTTGACCTATCTCGAACCCAACCAAACCCGAAATTCATTTGACCCGAACTTACGCGACTCGAAAACTTACTGGAACCGACCCGAACCCGAACACGATCTGACATATGACCGAACTCGAACGGGTATAACCGAACCCGACCCGAACAACCCGATTGCCACCTGTACTCGATGTTGTTGTATCACAAGCGGCCCCAATATTGCAAATCAGCCCTGTACTCTTCGACTTTTGTGGGTTTCTCGATGTTCTTTTGCTACTATTCTTCTGCTCAATCCCCTGCACAATTGTTTTGACATACTAGCCTCTATAAACTCGTTTGCATTTTCTGTCATGGAAGTGCCCTCCATATCACTCGAATTAGCAGCCAACAGAACATCCCCTTGATGTTTTTCAGACCTTCTTCCCTTCTCTATTTGAAATCTTGCACAAACCCCGCCCGTCTCTGGACGTGCTGGGTCGATCCCAATACCCATCATCATGTTGCGCAGCAGCAAGAACAAACAAGGACTTATATTGCCATACACCAAACATTCGATCACAGATGCATGCGAGTCCCGAAAAGCCAAAACATACATTAAACACGCTCTATACATAAAGTCTAGGAAAGCGGATATGGAGATCAATATATATGAAAACAGGAACAATAACGAGATGACTAGCCACGACATTGTTTCATGCCTCAGGGAGGAGCAGTGTGTACTTTATTGTCAACAAGAGTACACAGTGGTAAGGTTTTATTTATGAACTGATATACTTCAATTGGGGAGATCCAAATGCTGTGCATCGCACGAACTCGCTGCGTCAATTTGCAGCTCGTTCGAAGGCTTGCAAGAACACTTCTGCTGGCTGTCCCCCGCTTAGTTTTTGGTTGCCGTTAATCTGTACAATCAGAAACATCAGTTAAAACATAGCAAAGAGAAAACTCAGAGAGATTGGGAGGTCATAGCATTACCACAAAATATGGAACTCCAGTTATATGTGCAGAGTATTTCTCGAGGTCCTCATTAACCTTTACACACGACAAAAGCACATAACACACGAGGTTAGTAGGTATGAAGATGAAAGAATGTTTCACAAGGGAAAAAAGAAGAGAGTATCACAATAATGTTATATAATAAATGGTAGCGTAGAACTTCTGCAATGCTTTGCTCCCAAAACACAAAATAGATCTTTCAATAAACTACAACATTTAGAAAAGGGAACATGACATTTATGGTGAGAAAACCATCTGGTATATGCACCCGTGATAGATTGAATAAACACTCCTTGGTGTTTTACCTTATGCACTTCCGACGCGGGAGGCAAATTTTTTAAAAAAAAATTGCCTCCTGCGTATGGTTGTCACTTGTGTATATCATGATACTGCAACATTTAGTGAGGAAAATTGTCTCTTTAAATTTTTATCTTTTGTCCATATAAGCCTCAAACAACAAGGATGTTAGACCTGGAGTATGCATAAAACATATCACGGTTGTGTATATCCTCATCCTAAGCATTTGAAAGCAATCATTTGCTAACCAAAAGCCTGCTGTACGGTTATAACTGCTAATCATGGAAGCAGTATATTCTGTTTCAAAAGAGAATGGGATGGGGGGAAACCTCAGCGACACCATTGGCAGGGTTTTCAAGAAATTGTGCAGCTCCTTCTACTCCGACCTTCTCTGCAGCTTCCACAAGAAAACTCCTGCGTCAAAAGAAGTGGAAAAGGGGGGACTTTCACTTATCCTGAGAAATCACAGATAACAGATGTAAAATATGAATTTCCAACAGAGTTTTTTTATTTGTCCTGTAATTTAGAGAAGTGGAAAGTAGCTTGTGATCGAGCATGCAAGAAAAGTGTCATTACGAAACACAAGACTTAAAAAACACATCATCCATGGTGAATTTTTATGGTATAATAGAACCATAGCCAGGAAGGGTGATCAGAAACCATTGGAAGAAATAACAAACAACTTGCCTGTCGCCTATAAACTTTGCTTGCGTGAAGTACCCAACAAAAAGCTCCTCCACAAGGTTATGTTGTTTATCAAGGCCCTGTTTCCCAGCAAAGTTTATAAGCCTATGACTTTCCAAAGTGTTTCCCCTGCATGCAAAAGATCGTGAAAATTGACGTTCATAGAGAACTAAGCCAGTATTTAAACACAAGGACAAACTGCCTTACGTCAGCCCATTCATGTTGTATTCCAGTCCAAGACCCCTAAACATCTGCAACGTTCAAAGGATAAGAAACAAATTCATTGTCAGATTGGTAAACATGCCATTAAGCAATACCATTAGCGGGTAAAAAGACCTTGTGTGATTTCAGAACAACCACTTAAAGACAGCATACTGAACGCGTATTAGAAATGACTTTTTATAATTAAACCAAGTAAATGTACCACCTCTGTCATCCAAGAGATAATCTGCTCAAAGCAGCAACCAAATTTCTTAATTACTTTTTTTAATTAGCTCTTTAAACTAATCAAATATTTTTTTAATTAGCAATTCAAATATGTACTACTCCCCAATGTAAAAGCCCCAGCTGTTCCATGAAATCAAAATTACAATCTAATCAGAGTAAAAACATCAACCAAAATTCCAATCTAGTTCTAAAGCCAATTTAATCACATCATATCCAAAGAACTCTAACTAGAAGGTTTCTGTGGGAACTTCCGTGACAAATTGAATTTTCAGAGAACTAGCAGAAAAGCTGCTATGCACTGTCTAGTCCGCAAAAAAAAGAATAAACAAAATTTTTTGTTGCATTGCTCTATCTCCATCAAAGAAAAGTCCAACAACAATACATGTTCTGCTCCCACGTATTAGTACAGTAAACATAGCATGCTGTACGCGTATTAGAAATGGGTTCTTATAATTCAACAAAGTAAATGTACTGACCTCTGTCATCCTAGACATTATCTGCTCAAAGCGGGAACCAAACTTCTTAACATAAAACTCTCTCTTATTGACACCATCCTTAGGTGCTGAAGCATCAAGGAAGAACGGGTGCCATCTAACCTGACAATTTCATTTCATACATCAGAAATCAGAATCAAGGCATACAGATCAGAATTCAACTTTAACAACACTAAACCAGAGCAAGAGAAAGAAATGTTTTTGGCAAAAGGAGCAAATGGAGAAAACCTCAAAGTTAAACTGATCTCGCGACAGAGCAATTGCCTTGTCAAGGTTCTTTTTTCCAACAAAGCACCATGGACAAACAGTGTCTGAGCTGATATCAATCTTAATTAGCCTCTTTGCTGCTCCGGACTGAGCCATTCTATAAATTGTATGTTATTATCCCGGTGCCTGCAGCATCAGCAGCAATTGAATCAAACCAAGTTCTTTCTTTGAAACATAATAGCAAATCGAAATTAGGGTTTCCAAACACCAGAAATCCACAAATTGATCTATTCTAATCGAATAATTACACTGTTACTAGCATTGGAATCAATCAATTTGTAACTTGTTGATTGGAACTACAATCTCCCATTTAAATAAAACCGGCCATCTGCTAAAGCAAAACATGACCTTGATCACCCAATTTCTTCTAATTAATAGCAAACGCAGGAAACCCCTAGCCCAAATGCAACAACATATGCACTGACGAAGTCAAGATTAATAGGCAATAAACATTTAATTAGAGTTTGCAGGAACTGGGAAGGGATAACAGAGAAAACGCAAAGTTTGATACCTTGTATCAGCGGAGGAAACTACGACCGGAAGAATGAACCAAGAAAGGACAGAGATGTTATGAATTAAAATAGAGCATTGTTTTGGCGATGGTTTGGTCAAATGATCGTCCTCATGTAATCACAGCCACTCACTTCAACGACCTACCAGGCTACCACCAAAAAGAGAAGTCACAGTATAGATGGGAATTGGGTTGGTCTGAGCGGGTTCGGGTTTCAAGTAATGTTGGATGATTGGTCATCCAGTTGGGTGAAGTTTAGGTTTCAACTAGACCTGTCAAATGAGTCCATCGGATCGGTTTCGGGTTGGGTCCCGAGTAAAACGGGTCCCGAGTGATCAAATTTCGGGTCGGGTATATTTAGATTAACTTGAACCCGGGTTTGATCAAGTTTCGGGTCATTTCGGATCGATTTCGGATTTGTCAATTTTTTCTTTTTTAAATTAAAAAAATCACGATTTGATAATTTTATAATATTAAAATTAAAAATGTTGTTCATACTGTAAGTTTTAATGCTTGTAATTATATGTTATATCTGATCTAAAATATTGATTTTTATTATTTATCATAATTTTTAATAAAATGTAATAATATATAAAATATCAAAATTTTAAATTATTTTTTGAAAAATAATTTCATGCAATTAGTAATAGATGAAATTGTAGTAAATAACCCCAAATCCGGTTTGCTTTGCGCCCCATAACCCAATATCCAAACAATTTGCAATGGTTAACCCTCCTCTTTACAAAAATTGCACCCATGCGGTAATTTTTACCTAGAGTAACCCGTCTCCTTTCCTTTGCCTCTCTCCTGCCCATCGATGGCAAAAAAATCAGAGAGAAAGATTAAGGGATCTAAAGGCTGAATCAGAGAGAGACGGAGGCGGAGGGTGAAGGTGGCAAATGAGGGTGAAGGAAAAGGCGGAAGATTGGAGGCGAAGGTGGTAGATGAGCGGCCCCGCTTGCAGAGCTTGGAGGAAGGCGGTTAAGAGGACGTAGATGAGGGTGATCAGGAGAGGGGAGAGGGAGGAGGCAGATGAGGGATCGAAAGGCGGCGGGAGGAAGTCCGGCCTCATCCCCGTCCTGTGACGCATGTGATGTAAGCCCCCGATTTTCCCTCTTTTTGCCTATCATCTGTATTTCTTTGAACACCTCCGAGAATCATCGGTGAGGTAAGGGAGGGTAGATTGTCTTGTGTTTGATCAAGTTTCAACTGAATTATGAAGAATTGGTTTTCATTAGCCATAGGAACTTTGATTTCGAGGTAAGGGAGGGTAGATTATCTTGTGTTTGATCAAGAATTAAATGAAACAACATAGCTTCAAGAAGGAAAGCTATGAAGTCTTCGTCTCGGTATTAGTATAAGGCAGCGAAATAGCTCATATCGAGGTAGGAAGGATTATATCAATTTGATACCAATACTAGGCCATTCCAAACACCAAGTATCGGTTTTTTTATTTGATATCGATTCCAAATTGATACTTGATGTAATATTTTTTAGAGGATATACAAACTCTCGGCACTGAAACGAAATAGGGGAAGTTTAGAGATTGTAGTTCAGTTTATCAGAAATGGAAACTTTAAAAACTTGGTTAACTTGTTGCAATCAAGCTTTCCACAAATTCCACTTATACCTCCATCCAATTAAAAATGTTGTTGTTTGTGCATGATAGGTACTGGATGCACCAAATATGATTCATGGATGGTTTACATACTTGAAGCAGAATCCTTGTCACGTATTGGCTCGACGGAATTCTATAAGGTGATTCCATACCTTCCATTTTATGATATCCATTTTAAAGAAACCACACTCAGATACATACTTTATGGTGTCAGGTGCACTTGGCCTTGACTGGTATAGTTTAGCTTTACTTTTATTTACTCTTGTATAACCGACTGCTCTCTTTCAGGACCTTGAAAAATACGCAAGTTTAAATGCAACAAGAGAGTGGCAAAAGCTTCTGGTAAGTCTCATGGACTTACCACACATCAATTAGTTTCTGCTATTTCCTTCACATCATGTGTTATACACTCTTAAAGGATAAAGTGTGGAATTATCCTTGTAAGCGTGATAAAAATTATTCTATCCAAATACTGTAAGCTTCTTCCGCTCCCTCGGTATCTAACTTTTACAATTTTCAATCTGTTTCAGGATGGCATACTGCTCATGTCTACAACTGCAATTGCTCTCCCTCATTTGTCAATAGAGGAGACTTAGGAGTTCTTTCAACTGCTACTGCTAGATATGTACCTTCTCTGTTGAAGTCATTTATTCAGATGGGAACTCAGGGAGCTCTAGGGGCTACCAAGCTTCTCCAACCATTCTCAAAAGTAATGGACTCATTAGATTTGAACGATCCCTTTCTACGTAACTGGATTGATCTTCTAGCTTTCCTTCTTGCAGGGGTCAAATATAATGGTATACTCTCAGCAGAGATGGTAACTATTATGGATTCTTCAATACTTTTTATATTCCATACTAGAATCATTCTTCTGAATGCTCCATACGACTACCTGGATTAATGGATTCTGATATTTGTCGAACAGGCTCTGGGATGTGCCTTCTGTTTCCTGCGGCGGTGGTTGCTTACTGGATGGTAAAAATGAAGAGAACCGATTAATGCATTAAACATGATTAAAGTCCCTTGATTAGTTTTAGCTGCATCGTTGGTGATCCGGATGAACTTAAAACGCTTGACAGATTGTGATGTGTAATATTCTGCTTTGAAGAAATCTGAATTCCATAGGAGGCTCCCGATTGAAGTTTTGAGTTGGAAATTTTTAGTGATGTACGGAATTAATTTCTTCATGCTTCATATAATAGATCAAATGAAATAGGAAAAGTGTCAACCCCATTTAACCTGGTTCAAGGTTTGAGTATAAATAGATTTTGGTGACATTTTTGTGGCAGCTCCCGGTTTCACTCAGCTGGTTTTATGTACTTTCCTTTATAACAATATTGCATCTTGTGATTTCATTGGAGAACTGTTGGTCTTTCACATTGAAAATACAGTAATGAAGAAGATGGAAAATACATATGACCGTACATTATTGGCTTGGAAGTGAAGCAAATGAGTTTTGGCATGTCAAGTAAAAAAATTCATGTGTCAAGTAAAATACATAACATGTCTTGTAAATTCGATATGGGTGAATTGTTTTACATGAGATGTATGAGATTTACCCACTTCCATTACATATCGATATATTTTTTTTACAAGATTTTACTCATGGGTACTAATCTATGACAGTAATTGGGGACCCAAACCATATTGTACCAAATCATTCATTGAATTGGTAAATAAAGAGCGGTCATATCCGGGGTTCGAACCGGGATCTATGGGTACTACCCACAAGTCCTTTCCACATATCTACCAAATCATTCCACATATTCTTCCAAACCATATTCTACCAAATCAAAGCTAAGAACACATGCATCATCCTTTAATCTGTATTCATCACCTAATACAAAATGGCTAATTCTAAGCAGTATATCATTCGCTTTTACTAAAACTTAAGCCAAATTCTAAATTCAATAAAATACCAAGCTTCACAATTCTAAAGTTTATCCAAACATGATTTTCAATACATTAGGCATGTCAATTCTCTACCCACACACATAAAAAAAAAAAAGTCTAGCATGGAGGAATTCTGAATCATAAAAAAGAAATAGAATATTTCTGAAATTCATGTGTCAAGTAAAATACATTATGTGTCATGTAAATCCGGTATGGGTGACATGTAAATTCAGTATGGGTGACAGGTAATTATATGCCGATCGGTGAGTAAACTTGTGACCTTTTCAACTGTCTTGTAAAATAATTCAGATGTCATGTAAAACAAAAATGTTTTTATACGCTTTTCTCGTCTCATGTACATCGTATTTGAATGACATGTTAATAACAGTTCATGTCATGTACATCGTCTTTGAATGACATGTTAATAAACTATGGCACTGAATCTGATACATTTCTGTCCAATATCTGTTTTCAGATCCTGGAGATGAATCCATAAGTATAACAGGTGACTGTCATGTGAATTGACGTAGGTGACATGGCAAACCTATTACCTGTCATGTTAAAAACCCATCTTATGATGAATTCAACACACATGGAAGATGAGAACTAAGAAGTGTACTCTCTTTGTCCAACACCTAGTTTGTGACAGACTCTAATACTCTCTTTGTTCCCTAAATCTGGTATAACATCTAGATAAGAACTAAGAAGTGTACTCTCCTTATTATTTAGCACTCTTCATGAAGTTTTGCTGTCTTGATTGACAACGGCGGGTTGAGGGAAGGATAGTCTATTGCTTTCAGTTGAGTGGAGTATCATTTCATGGCCTACTAGTAGAGACACATAGTCTTATTGTTCAGGAAATGAGAGCAGTTTTTCCATTTCAATCTAGAACCAGTCAAGTTTTCAGTTCCTTCATTCTTAGTGAAGGAATTATAACTGATCGGTGAGTAAACTTGTGACCTTAAGCCAAATTCTAAATTCAATAAATTAAATACCAAGCTTCACAATGCTAAAGTTCATCCAAACATGATTTTCAATACATTATGCATGTCAATTCTCATTTTCAATACATTAGGCATGCCAATTCTCTACCAACACACAAACAAAAAACAAAGGAGTCTAGCAGAAGGAATTCTGAATCATCCAAAAGGAATAGAATATGTCCGAAATTCAGGTGTCAAGTAAAAAAAAAATGCACGTGTCAAGTAAAATACATTATGTGTCATGTAAATTCGGTATGGGTAACATGTAAATTCAGAATGGGTGACGGGTAATTATATGCTAACTCATGAGTAAACTTGTGACCTTTTCAGGTGTCATGTAAAAAAATTCAAATGTCATGTAAAACAATTCAGGTGTCATAAATAATAAGCATATGAGGGAACTGAACCCACATCTTTGTGTATGACCACAATGCTCTTCCATTGAGCTAATAGGCTATATGTGAAGAATATTTATGTCAAAACATGCCTAACATGGCCATTACTTGAACTTATGCCTCACTAATTTAGTAGACCCCTCTACCTTTTTTATTTAATGCAAAATAGCCCTAAAATGAAAGTGCAGGAAATGAGCATACGTCATTGATGTAAAAATCGATATCTGCATTGGAGACTGTCTTTCCGTCAATGCCAACTGAATGTGTCTTGTGCTTGTACGTCATCAAGATTGTTTTGAATTGTTATTAAATAGTCAAAACCAGCTCAGTACCTATAATGTCAATATGAAACAATACAAAAAACCAAACACAAGAGGAAACTGCTAACCTTAAGTTAGCTTCATCAACTTCCATATATGTGGAAAGCTTTGTAAGAGAGATCCTCGAGTACACTTTAATGAAAGTGCAGACACCAGCTAACAATTGTTGCTGCTTAACCTCATAGAGGAACAGCTTCAGCTGCAACCTATAGGCATCCTGTATGCAAGTAGAAACACATGCATTCTTGACTGTCTTCTTTCAAATCTAATATAAGCATAAGAAACACAATACAATGCAGAGAACTAAACGTTACACACGACTTGAAAAGCAAAGCCATCAATATTTGCCTATTTATTAAATTTTACCTAAAGAAAAATTTATCCTATAATCAATGTATCATGTTTCTATCAAATGTTAACTCCGTCAAATCACATCTTTAACCCGAGGCACAAACCACAATAGTGTCCTCAAATCCTCAATCTATTCTTTATATTTAAACAGGTAGGAGATACAACTACTATGAAGGGCCAGTCAATGAAATTGAGGGATTCAAGGTTACTAAACTATACATAAGTGCTAGAACCGTAAAAGGGGGCATTGCTCAAATAAGGAGCAAGACAACGTTCACAGTAATTCGAAATTTTATCTATACAGAACATTGATAATATTTCACATCACAAGATTATTTTTTTCGGTCGAAATTTCACATCACAAGAATGAGGGACCAAGAATTGCGTTGTATTAGAGTAAAAACCTGATTATATTTGACCAGAGGTTCATCATAGTTAGAAGCTGATGACCAAATGATTGTTTGGCGTAACAAATTGAATTGATGGAGCCTGAGATGAAGAAGGTTGGACTTCAAAGCGATGTAGATGACGGGCTGATGCCTTCAATTTTGCCCGCAGACGACGGGCCGACATTAGAATTAGACTTCAAAGCGACGCAGCATAGCAGGCGACCAATCTTGACGGCTTGCTCCAATGTCTGGCGATGGTGGTGAAGGAGAGAGAGAGAGAGGGTTGTCAGTCGGAGCCATCCCCATCATTCAGATCGGAACCCTAGCTGCCGCCACCGACCCCCTTCTTTCTCCCTTCTTGTCGTTGCCTCAACCATGGCACCCGAGCTCGTCGGAGCGCCCCTTTCACTTTGTCTCGATCTCTCTCTCTTAGTCTCCCCCTCAATTACTTGCGTCCGCCATTAGAGACGAATGAGCCCCTTCTACCTCCTCTGTTTCCTTTTCCCCTCTTTTTTTTTCTCTTTCATGGCTCCCCTTAATTTCCGGCTACCGGTTGCACCTTGAACCCAGATATCCGGTTGTGTGCAAATTTGTTTCAGATTGGGTTAGCCCTGCAAAGATTTCCCAAAAGAGTGTTATTTTTGCAAATCACCCTTAGTAATAAGCATAGAATTGTTTTAATATTTTAATATTTTTTAGAATTTTTATCTTCTTAAAAAATTGTGTTGAAAAATAAAAAAAATTCAAATACTATCTATCGGACAGAGTATTACACATACAAATAAATATAAAAGTTGATTTGAAAATGAAAGATCATGTAATTGTAATTATAAAATGTAATAAATAGAAATCTCCATAAAAAAAATTTAATCATATATAATTATAAATCAACTTGGTCAATCGGGTCATCGGGTAAATCGGGTCAAAATTATCGGGTCACCGAGTCGAAACCTAGATTACTCGGAAAATTTCCGGGTTTTCAAGTTCGGGATGAAAAAAATTTCAGGGTCAAAATTTCCGGGTTTGGGTCAGAAAATTTCCGGTTGTTCGTGTCGGGTCGGGTTGTGTTTTGGCAGGTCTAGTTTCAACCAAGAAAGGAAAGATAAACTTTTTTCATACATGTAAGAATTCGAGGGTAAGACAGACTTGACTCCTCAAGTGGTCGACAATGTCAAACGACGGCGAACCGTCAAACTAACAACCTAATATAAAAAGGTGCAATACAAACAGTTACAAGCAGCATATATAGGTAAACAACCGAACCTAAGCCTAATAAGTTGGGGACAACGTAGACAACAACCCGACGTCAAACACTACCAAACGATGACAACGCTGACCAACGGTACATCAAGAGCCCCTATGGGCAGTGAAGACGATCCTCCTAGGAAATTTCAGAAACACGGAGTCGTCTCGATACATACCACCTCGATCCCACCCAGACCCAACACTGGACGCCTAAGCCCCAACTAAGAGAATGAACGACAATAACACCCAGAGAAGCTGACGAGAAACACCTCAGTAAAAACACACCTGAAGGCCCTTTCGGGATTTTGGTCAAGCCCTTTCAGGGTTTAGTTTAACCTTTTCTGTTGGGTTTCTAATATGTATGTATATATATATATATATCATTTTTTTAATAATTAGTTGGCAAATCTTGGCGTGCAAGGACCTAGTTTAGACTTGCATGCCTAGGACCAAGCAAATCAGTCGCGAAAGGGCCAAACGTACACGCCACGGAAGTGAGAACTGTAGCACTCCAAGGGAGGCCGGAGCCGGCCGACCGATGGCGACAGACGAGGGAGCAAGGCCATCGCATTGACCTCCTGAAACAGTAGAATCTATGAGGATAAGAGGTGGGCGGCATCGGAACGAAGGACCGCAGCGAGGGGGAAAGGGGTCGTCGAAGGGTGGTGCGACCAACGAAACACCACAAAGAACACCTTTTATGAGAAGAGAAGGTAGCCCACCAAGCAGAAAGGATAGGCACCCATAAGGATCGAAAGCCCCAAATTAATTTGACCAATTGAGGGATATAAAACGCCCACCGGAGACGAACCCACACGACACCGGAGCAGGGGCGAGGGTTGATGTCCATGTTTTGTGCCATGTTTTCAATTGACTCTTATATCGATTTATGTATACATTTCATGCATTTGGGTTAGAATAGCACAAAATCTATGTAGTTTATGCTTATTTTCCAAATTATGGAGTCTACACTAGTTTCTGTCTAATTTCGCATAATTCGGACGCGCTTTGGATCTTAAAGGAAACTCATGAAGAAGCTAAGGATGGTGCAGCTGGAGAAAAGGCCATATTTCGACATTCATCATTCTAAATCAAGCTGTGATGTCTTCATGAGAGTTGTAGCCCTCGAAAAGAGCTTTCCAACGCATACTCATATGCATCAATCCGACGAACGAGGACTCGAGAAAGTGCGTTTCAAGAACAGAGCAGAATGCTGAGAGCTGACACATTTACTCGACGTCGACCAACTTTCTCGACGTCGACCAGGACCAAAAACTATACCCGAGCTCAAGAAGAGAAGGCTACTCGAGAACTGCGAAGACCACCCGAAATTGACCAGAGTTCCTCGACGTCGACCAAATTCCTCGACGTCGACCAAGCTGTTTTTGGGCCGCGAGTCCGTTGGGCCAATCCGAGCATGTGAGGATTACTTGGGCACGAAGGAAGGCCGGATCTATCACGAATTGATCAAGATTTATCTATGGAAGAGAAGATTTATCCACTGCATGAAGTTTTAGATATTTTCCTTTTAGGATTAATGTTTCTTTTATTCAAATTATATCTTTAGGACTAGATAGATATTTATTTCCTTGGATAGAAAGGATTAAAGCCTAAAAATAAATCCCATGGGAAAGTTTTTATTCATTCCAAGCTAGAGAGAGAGAGAGAGATAGATAGAGAGAGAGAGAGAGAGAGAGAGAGAGAGAGAGGAGGCCGAGTAGGAGCAAGGGAGCGAGAGTTGTCTGGCTTTGATCGGTTGTAAGCTTTACTTTATTTTAATGCAAGTAGTTATTTCCCTTTTTATTATTGATGGCTTTTGCTATGATGAAGAGCGAGTAGTCCACCCACTTCTAGGGTCGGGGTGAACCCGACGATAGCTATGCGTGTTTGAGGTAAAGGTTCGATCTTTGTTATGTTTTGATTATCCACTGCCTTTTATATGTTTATTACCTATTCAATAGAGATTAAGGTTAACCACTTAAATTATAAACATAAAATTGGTAGATACAATTAGGGTTTCTTGAGAAAGTTGTATAATTGTTGGAAAAGGCGAAAACTTAATCCTTTGATGTGATTGCATGATTATTTCTCTTTATCTTCCCTTATGCATGTTTTGTTATCGTTGTTGCAAACCCCGATCTTCGAAGTTTTCTCTTACATTGTTTATTTCGAAGTTTGCAATTCGTTTCGTTACTGTTTTCTCCTCGATTTCGACCAACCTTGGTCGACGTCGACTACTAATTCCCGATCGAGCAAGATCTCTTCCGTTTCTGTCTCTGCAGGTTCCTCGACATCAATGAAGTTCCTCAACTTCGACCACCTTCCTCGACGTTGAGTAGGGTCCTCGAGATCGACCAACACTAGTGGCCTTGCTTGCTCGGATTCGACTGTGCTTGACCCCTGTCGACCACCTTTGGTCGAGGTCGAGTACTCTGGAGTCGACTTCTTCCCGTGAGATTCATCCGCTACCTGAGATCCGCTGACACGCTTCCTCAAGGATCGATCCTGACTTTATGTTGCTACATCGGGAGGGAGTCTTGTAATTATTTACGTGGGCACGATCTGGTTTGATTTATATTTCTATATTTTGAACTCGATTTCTTTCCTACAACAAAATTGGCGCCGTTGTCTAGGAAGCAATCATTCACACCATAGGTAGTTAGATATCACGTTTTCCTTTAAGTTTTGTTTTGCAGGTGTATGCGCCGTTCTGGTCAACCACCTGAGTTTGACGATTTAGACGATCCGGAACACCTTCTTCACATCCAATCTAGATTAACGAAGATCATGGCGACTACAGAAACACAAGCTGAGATGATTGAGAGGCTTCAAAGGGAGCTAGAAGCCAACAATGCTTCTCTCGCCGCTGAGAGAGCACGCACTGAGCAGGAAGCTGAACTGAGGAGGCAGGCAGAGGCTGAGCTTGCCCAATACCCTACCACTGCCGAGGACTACATGCACCCGATGGTTGTCATGCCTGAATCGGCTATTCTAGTCCCTCCTAATAACTTTGAAATTCGCACTTCTTTCCTTATTGAAATTAAAAATAATGCTTTTCAAGGAAGATTTAATGAATACCCTCTGAAACATATTACTACTTTTTCTGACACGTGCCAAACTCTTGCTGAAGATACTACTCTTGAATATGTAAAAATGAAAGCTTTTCGTTGGTCCCTTGCAGGTCCAGCATTGAAGTGGCTTGAATGACTACCAGCACGATCCCTCACAATATGGGCAGAGGTTAGGAATGCGTTCCTCAACAAATTCTTTCCTCCAGCCAAGACATCGCTCCTCAGACAAAAGATTACAGCTTTCAACCAAAAGTCTGGGGAACCGCTAGCACGAGCATGGGATCGATACAAGGATCAACTACGATCCTACCCTACTCATGGGCAGCCACAATATGTCATTCAGGAGAATTTCTAAATTCTCTTGATCTGGCCGTTAAGGAAAGGGCCAATCAATACACACAATATGAGTATCTAACACAGACACCAACAGAGGCATGGGCAATCATCAAAAGGCTAACCAACTTCGACAACACTTATGGGGCTCCTATAAATTACGACGAAAACAACAACAATTATGCAAGGTCAGCCCCATCCATGCCCATCTATGAGCCCTCAAAGGAGATTGATCTAGATGCCAAAGAGCAGTACTATAGAGATCAGAATCGCAAGCTCATCAAGCAAGTCGGGTTTCTTTCTGTCAACCAACCCTGCATTGAATGTGGCTCACAACGGCACACCACTCCAGAGTGCCCATATACAGAGCAAGTTAGGATGGCAGAAACTCACGAAGAGGTAGCTTACGCAGGGGGTCCCTATCGCTATATGGGGGACCAGCGGTTCCATCAACCATAGTGGAACCAAGGTGCCCCTAGGAACTGTTGTTAGAAGGAAATCGAGACATGAAATTCAAAATATAAGTAAAGTAAAGCAAACCAGATTCCGTCCCTAGGAACTGATGTAGCAGCGGGAAGTCAGGATCGATCCTCGAGGAAGCGTGTCAACGGATCTCAGGTAGCATCAAATCTCATAGACAGACAGAAACAACAGAGAAAAGCAGAAAAGAAAGAAAAGCATAGAAAACTGGTCAATATCGACCACTGTTACTCGATATCGACTAAGCAAATCAACCAACAGTGCACGAAATCAACTTAACAGAAAGCAAAACCAAACAAAGCAACTCGATTTCGACAAAACCTAACTCGACATCGACCAGATACCTCGACGTCGACCAAATTTCCCCGAGATCGAGTATCTCAGAAACTAAAATATCAACTTTTCGTAACACAGAACACGATTTTCGATGAAATAAATCAATAAACTAAAGACTTCCAAGATCAGGGTTTCAACACTACAACGATAACCATGTAAAATAACACATAAAGGCATAAAAGATCATGCTTTTCATCAAATAACTTTCGTTATTAACAAATATGAATATAGAGGCTTACGCATAAACCCTAATTGTTACTAACCCTTTTCACATAATTAACCCAATTTGTATTAAGATCACTTTCGCTTCAATAACACAAACAAGGATCACCTTCAACTTTCGCAAAAGAATCATGCTCGCAGGGATAGAAGAGGAATTGCATAAAAAGCTCAAACCTTTACCGCATCACCTCACATGGCCACCGTTGGGCTCACCCCGACCCTAGAAGTTGGGTGACTACTCGCTCTTCATCATCAAGAAACTCATCAATAATAAAAGGAAATAACTTTGCATTAATTAAACTAAAAAGAAATCTTACAACCGAACAAGCCAAATCCGATTTCGCCTTGCCACCTTGCTCTTTCCACAAGATCTCTCCTCTACTCTCTCTCTATATAACTAATTGTGTGTGGAATTGAATGAATAAAATCCAGCCCCTATGGAGTTATTTATAGCCTTCATTCCCTCTCTAATTAGGAAAGAAACTATATCTATATTTAATTTTATCTATCTAGTAACATAAAGATAAAACATGGAAATAAATATTTATATCTAAAAAGGAATTATATCTAAAGTAGGTAAATATCTTCTCCTCTTGATAGCACTTGATAGATCTTGATAGAGTTTGCTCTAGAAAATATCTTCATCAGATTCGGGATAGAATCTTAACAACACTCGGACTACTCGATCTCGGCTTCTGGGGATCAACTCGATATCGAGTAGTTTACTCGATATCGACCAAGGTTTGGTCGTTTTCAGCTTCTTCGTCGATCTCGGCTCGGACAGCTTCTGGAATCTCCTCGGCGTCGACCAATTTCCTCGTTGTCGAGTAGATTTCTTCGTCTCGAGTGGTCCTATGCTCAGCTCGTGCTCGACCTCGTCCTCTGGAGCAAAAGTCGAGTAAAATGTGGTGTATGTCGACCAGTTTGGTCGACTTCGAGTAACTCTGTCGCTTTCAGCATTCTGCTCCGTTCTTAAAATGCACTTTCTCGAGTCCTCGTTTGTCCGATTGACACATATGAATATGCGTTGGAAAGCTCTTTTCGAGGGATACAACTTTCATGAAGACATCAAAACTTGACTCAGAATGTTGAATGCCGAAAAATGGCCTTTTCTCCGGTTGCACTATCCTTAGCTTCTTCATGAGTTTTCCTTTAAGCTCCAAAGTGCGTCAGATTTCTGTTAAATATAACAAAAACTTGTGTAGACCTCTATATATTGAAAATAAACATAAACTACACAAATTATGTATTATTCTAACCCAAATGTATGAAATGTATACAGAAATCGATATAAAAGTAGGTGTAAAACATGGCGAATTAGGCTCACAACAAACACCCCATACTTAAGCTTGCTTGTCCTCAAGCAATACTTTTAATCGTCATACAGGGGAAGAAATTAAAACTCTGAACATCTTAGATTCATTTCCATATAACCCTATAGTCAATTACCATCCTCGAAAAGGTACTAATGTCACAAACCATGCATGTGCAAATAAAAGCAACATCTACTCACAAAAGGACGGTTATGCCAAACATTCATGTGACAAAGCATTAATAATCAAGAGGACTTTAATTTAAGCTCAATAAGGAGTAGATTGGTAAAAGGCTAAATGTAGACAATTTTTTTGCCATGTGGTGCTAATGATCAAGGGAAATGGAGTATTTCCAAACTTTCATACCACATTCTTTCTTCATAAAATTCATCACCTTTCACTCTTTTGCGTAATGCTTTTTTCTATAATAATGCTTTTACCTCTCTGACATCAGAACTACCTTCTTGCGAGTCGCAAACATGGGTGTCATGAATGGCCCCGGATACTTAGTGTTTCGGACTCCTCACCCGTGTGTCCCATCTTGCCAAACTATTATCTGAACGAGCAGGGTTGATCTACCTTTATCTCCTGAGGTGACTGGATTTTCTTTCACTCATTAAATTTTCCATATTTTTCAAACAATTTCCTACCAAACTCCATATATGATAATAACAACACAAACACCATATAATAATCTCCATAATGTAAAATCTTTCTCAACATAATCCCCGGATAGGAAATAAGGTAAAGAATGACATTATTTAGAACATGTGGAGCAATGTATATGAAATAAGGCTCAATATGGCTTTTGTGATACATAAGCATAGGTAAAGGCTAGGATATAACGATATGAGAATTATATGGAAATATAAAGTCCTCCATCCTCTTATTACGCAACATGTCAAAAGCAACTTCAAATTTTACCTCCTTTTATGGTTTTCAGGAAAATATGCACTTCATTGTGACTTCCCTTAACTAGGCAATTTCATGCTATATCTCTAATGAATCCAAATTTGCATCGTCGAGTTCAATTAAGCTTCCATGACATTAATCAAAATTTTAATGCGGGTCATTTTACTTCAAACTTTGGAAAACATGCATGTAAGCACCTAAATCAATAATGAATTACAAAATAGCCATGTATAAGCAATCCAAGAAATAATGCACAAATATGGTCAAATAAATCAAATATGCATAAAGTGAGCCCTTCCCCCACCCCATACTTAAACATTAAAGTGTCCTCAATGTATAAAAACAAGGGTAAAACTCACTAGACATGAGTGGTAATCATCTTAACCGAGTGTTGTACTGCTGGGCCTAGTCAAATTTTAGCTTTGCTTCTATCCTCATGGACCTGAAAAATGTAGAAGAGAAATACCCACAATAGAAAAACTAAAAGTTCAAAACCAAAAACAAAAGCAACAATGTCCAAAAGTCACAAAAATAAATGTCTATTTACAAGCTCTAGATTTTATAGTCGCTAGGCCGACTTCTCCATTAAGCTCAAGGTGGCATCTGCAGGGCCCATGTAGCTTAGGCTTCAAACATGACTCCATTCTTGTCCATCAGCTGTAGTTCGCCTGAATAGATCTTGTTCACCATGAAGGCCCCCATCTTATTCTTGTTGAATTTGTTGGGAAACCAATAATCCTTTGATTTGGCGACATAGACTTTGTCTCCAACTTCTTACTAATTAGGCTCATCATTGGAAATCCTACATAATCGCACATACCAAGGCAAACATCTCCCATGTATAGATAAATATTTAATGGAAATAGGAGAAGAAAGATCCATACCTTGGCTTACCTTTGCAGAATCGGATATCGGAACTCCTGTTTTGGTCAATCTCGATTAAGGCTGCTCGACATCGAAGAATTCGGCTCTTCTGGTGGAATCTTAGTTGATATGGAAGAAGACTTTTTGATTTGAGTTGGTTGATATCGAGTAAAGCTACTCGATATCGAGTTACCTGGCTCAATATCGGCTGGCTTCTGCTCGACAGGAGGAATCAACTCGTCGTGGTTTGGTCGATATCGACCAAGATTGGTAGATATCGAGTAGTGCTGCTCGATATTCCTCTGCTCGGTTTCTAGTGGGACTGTCTCGACAGAGAGAGGTCGATATCGACTTGTTGAACTCGATATCGAGTTATTTTCTGGGCCCGTTGATTTCTCCTGGTCGATATTGACCCCATACTTAAGACCTGGCAAGGCATCCGAAAAATAGTTAGTCCAAATTGACGTACCTTGGTCTATGTCGAGTGGATTCTCAGCTTCTTCGTTCAGGATGGCCATGATCTCTTCCACCTGGGCTTCCATATCCCTCTTTTCTAGCTCTCCAGGAGTCATATTTCTTACCTTAGGCTCCCCGCAAGTAATGTAACCAGCTGATATAGACTTTACCTCTTCCATGTGACATGTATGCCTTTCAGTTTTATTAAAGGAATACTCAATTACCCCATTGCTGATGTTGAAAGTGAGCACTCCCTTCCTTACGCTTATGTTGGCATCCATCGTCGCTAAGAAGGGCCTTCCTAGAATAATGGGACAAGCAGGGTCCTCCGCCATATCAATAACTAGGAAATCAATAGGGACAAAGAACTTACCTATTTGCACTAGCACATTGTCCACCATGCCTGTTGGGATGACCACCGTGTTGTTTGCCATATAAAGCTTAGCATCCAGAGGCTCTAGGGCACCTATCTTAGCATTGGACCATATTGATAGAGGCATTATACTTACACTAGCTCCAAGATCACATAAAGTATTAAATTTATATTGACCAAATCCAATGGTTATAGAAAACTTACCTGGATCTGACCTTTTCTCAAGAATGTCCATTTGGCTGCACTCCTCTGCGATCTCAGCCATTGATCGCTTTTTGCTTAGGATCTCCTTGAGGAACTTGACATATGATGACATTTCATTAAGAGCTTATGTGAAGGATATGGTGACATTGAGCCTTTGAAGCATCTTGATGAAGCGCTGAAATTTCTTCTCTGCTGGGTCCTTTGGAGATTTCGTCGAGAAAGACAGCTTTTTCTTCGGTGGAGGTGTTGAAGACTGGTCGACAGGAGCAGAAGGGTTGTCGATGTCGACTAGGATTTCCTCGACATCGACTGGATTGCTCGACTTCGGCGCTGAGTTATGGTTCTGGTCGATGTCGACTAAAGGCTCCTCTGTGTCGAAAAAGTTCTAGTCGATGTCGACTGGTTTGGTCGACGTCGAGAAGTCTCCTACAGCTTTTTTGTCTGTGTTTTTCTCGGGCATTTGCATCTGTCGCCCACTCCTTAGGTTCATGGCAGCTACCTGTCCAGTAGATTTACCCTTAGGATTGGGCTCAGAAGATCTAGGGAGCGTGGAGCGTACCTGATTGTCTAGGGATGCCTGCTGCTAGCTTGTCATTCTGTGTGTCAATCGATTTCCTCCAGACATCGATTTCTCCAAGCCTAGAGTTTACACCATGTATCTAAGTGTAGACCGTATTGAAGGACTACTTGGTGTCTGAATGGTTCCTCCACATTTCCTCAAGGATGGTCTGTAGGTCATCCTTCTTCTGGACCCTTTTCGGATGTCCTGGAGCTTTATATGGTGGGGGGTTCCTAGGGGCACCTTGGTTCCATTGTGGTTACTGAAACATTTGGTCCCCCATATAGCGATTGGGACCCCCTGCGTAAGCTACCTCTTCATGAGTTTCTGCCATCCTGACTTGCTCCGTGTGCGGGCACTCATTATTGGTGTGCCGCGGTGATCCACATTCGATGCAGGGCTGGTTGACAGAAAGATACTTGACTTGCTTGAGGATCTTCCGATTCTGATCTCTGTAGTATTGCTCCTTGACATCTGGGTCAATCTCCTTAGAAGGCTCATAGAGGGGCATGGATGGGGCTGGTCTAGCATAGGCATTCTCATCATAGTTTGTCGGAGCCCTATACTTATTGTCGTAGTTGGTAAGCTTGTCCATGGTAGCCCATGCGTCAGCTGGTGGCATCGTCAGATACTCATAATGAGTATACTGGTTGATCCTATCCTTTGCGGCCAGATCAAGAGAATTGAAGCAGATCTCCTGAACGACATAGGGTGGTTGTCCATGTGTAGGGCAGGATCGCAGTAGATCCTTATAGCGTTCCCATGCTTTTGCTAGCGGCTCCCCAGGCTTCTGTTTGAAAGCTGTAATCTTTTGACGGAGGAGCGCTGTCTTGGCAAGAGGAAAGAATTTGTTGAGAAATTCCTGCCTTACTTCAGCCCATGTGGTTAGGGATCGTGGAGGGAGACCTTCAAGCCACTTCAATACTGGACCGGCCAGGGACCAACGAAAAGCTTTCATCATGACATATTCCAAAGTAGTAATATGTTGAAGATGACATTAATTAAATCTACCGTAGAAAGCATTATTTTAATTTCAATCAAGAAGGAGTGCGAATTCCAAAGTTATTTTCAGGGATTAGAATGGACGATTCAGGCACGACGAGAGTCGGGTGCATGTAATCCTCTGCAGTGGTAGGGTATTGGGCAAGCTCAGCTTCCACCTGCCTCATTCGATCAGCTTCCTGTGTAGTGCATGCTCTCTCAGCGGTGAGAGCAGTATCCTTGGCGGCTAGTTCCCTCTGAAGCCTCTCAATCATCTCAGCTTGTGTGTCGGTTGTTTCCATGATCCTTTTCAGTCTAGAATGGATGTGTATAAGGCGTTCCGGATCGTCTAAGGCGTCAAACTCAGGTGGTTGACCAGAACGGCGCATGCACCTGCAAAATCAAAACTTAAAGAAAACGTGAGATCTAACTACCTAAGGCGCGAATGATTGCTTCCCCAGCAACAACGCCAATTTTTTTGTAAGGAGGAAATCGAGTTCAAAATATAGAAATATAAATCAAACCGGATTATGCCCACGCAAATGATTACAAGACCTCCTCCTGATGTAGCCACGGGAAGTCAGGATTGATCCTCGAGGAAGCGTGTCAGCGGATCTCAGGTAGCAGCACATCTCACAAACAGACAGAAACAACAGAGAAAAGTAGAAAAGAAAGCAAAGTACAGAAAACTGTTCGATATCGACCACTGTTACTCGATATCGACTAAGCAAATCGACCAACAGTGCACAAAATCGACTTAACAGAAAGCAAAACCAAACAAAGTAACTCGATTTCGACAAAACCTAACTCGACATCGACCAGATACCTCGACGTCGACCAAATTTCCCCGAGATCGAGTAACTCAGAAACTAAAATTGCAACTTTTCATAACACAGAACATGATTTTCGATGAAATAAATCAATAAACTAAAGACTTCCAAGATCAGGGTTTCAACACCACAACGATAACCATGTAAAATAACACATAAAGGCATAAAAGATCATGGTTTTGATCAAATAACTTTCGTTATTAACAAATATGAATATAGAGATTTTCACATAAACCCTAATTGTTACTAACCCTTTTCACATAATTAACCCATGTTGTATTATGATCACTTTCGCTTCAATAACACAAATAAGGATCACCTTCAACTTTCGCAAAAGAATCATGCTCGCAGGGATAGAAGACGAATTGCATAAAAAGCTCAAACCTTTACCGCATCACCTCACATGGCCACCGTCGGGCTCACCCCGACCCTAGAAGTTGGGTGACTACTCGCTCTTTATCATCAAGAAACTCATCAATAATAAAAGGAAACAACTTTGCATTAGTTAAACTAAAAAGAAAGCTTACAACCGAACAAGCCAAATCCACTTTCGCCTTGCCACCTTGCTCTTGCCACAAGCTCTCTCCTCTACTCTCTTTATGTAACTAATTGTGTGTGGAATTGAATGAATAAAATCCAGCCCCTAATGCTTTATTTATAGCCTTCATTCTCTCTCTAATTAGGAAATAAACTATATCTATATCTAACTTTATCTATCTAATAACATAAAGATAAAACATGGAAATAAATAATTATATCTAAAAAGGAATTATATCTAAAGTAGGTAAATATCTTCTTCTCTTGATAGCACTTGATAGATCTTGATAGAGTTTGCTCTCGAAAATATCTCCATCAGATTCGGGATAGAATCTTAACAAGACCCGGACTACTCGATCCTGGCTTCTGGGGATCAACTCGATATCTAGTAGTTTACTCGATATCGACCAAGGTTTGGTCGTTTTCAGTTTCTTCGTCGATCTCAACTTGGACAGCTTTTGGAATCTCCTCCGTGTCGACCAATTTCCTCGATGTCGAGTAGATTTCTTTGTCTCGAGTGGTCCTATGCTCAGCTCGTGCTCGATCTCGTCCTCTGGAGCAAAAGTCGAGTAAATTTTGGTCGATGTCGACCAGTTTGGTCGACTTCGAGTAACTCTGTTGCTTTCAGCATTCTGCTCCGTTCTTAAAATGCATTTTCCCGAGTCATCGTTCGTCCGATTGACGCATATGAACATGCGTTGAAAAGCTATTTTCGAGGGCTACAACTCCCATCAAGACGTCAGAACTTGACTCAGAATGATGAGTGCCGAAAAATTGCCTTTTCTCCAGCTGCACTATCCTTAGCTTTTTCATGAGTTTTCCTTTAAGCTCCAAAGTGCGTCCGATTTCTACGAAATATAACAAAAACTTGTGTAGACCTCAATATTTTGAAAATAAACATAAACTACACAAATTATGTATTATTCTAACCCAAATGTATGAAATGTATACAAAAATCGATATAAAAGTAGATGTAAAACATGACGAATTAGGCTCACAACAGGAACCCCCCACCATATAGAGCTCCAGGACATCCAGAAAGGGACTAGTGGAAGGATGATCTATAGATGATCCTTGATGAGATGAGGAGAAATCAGGCACAAAATCAGCAATCTACAAGCGCCATCTAGATTCAACTCCATGGCCTCAATAGACGACTTGGGGAGATGGATGACTGGAAGAAGAACATGGAGACCCAATTGGGTCAACTCACGAAACGGATCCCTCGACCATCCGGAAAGCTCCCTGTGCATACAGATCCAAATCCTAAAGGTCAATCCGGAAACGTCGCTGCTGTAAAGTTGAGGAGTGAGCACCAATTACACGAGCCAGAGAGCGAAGCAGAGAAGGGCGAAGCTAAAAATCTACTCGACGTCGACCAGCATCTCCTCGACATTGACCAGAAACAACTCGACATCGACCAGCATCTCCTCGACATTGACCAGAAACAACTCGACATCGACAAAAAGCAACTTAACATCGACCAGAAAATCAATGGAGAAACTTCTGCTCGACAACAACACTCGATGTCGGCTACTGTAGTCGATGTCGAGGACACCCATGTCGACGTAGAGGGCTCTGCAACAACTCCTACATTTGTTCTGGCTCCGAAAAAGACGCTACATTTCCCTTCCAAGGCGCTAAAAGATCACACTGCATGTAGGTTTAAATGATTTGTTAAGATGCTTCAGGAACTAAATGTTTCAATTCCTTTTACTGAAGCTCTTCAGGAGATGCCTGCACATGTCAAGTTCCTCAAGGAAATCCTTAGCAACAAGCGATCAATCTAAAAAATCGTCGGCGACTGCAAAAGGATGGACTTCCCTGAGAAGAGACTTGACCCTGGTAAGTTTTCAATTACTGTTTGATTTGGACAATATAGATATGATGCATTGTGTGATCTAGGTGCAAGCATGAGCATCATGCCCTTATCAATCTGGCAAAAGGTGAAGATAGGATCAATAGAGCCTGTGGATGCCAAGTTATACATGGCATACAATACAATGGTAATCCCTACATGTATGGTCGATAATGTCCCTGTCCAGGTTGGTAAGTTCTATATCCATGCTCATGATTTTATTGTTATAGATTGTGCGGAAGATCCTACTTTCCCTATTATTCTTGGTAGACCTTTTCTAGCTACTAGAGATGCCAAAATTAGCGTTAGGAAGCGATTGCTCACCTTCATGATAGGCGATGAGGTCTTAGATCTCTCTTTTGGCCCTACAAATGAGGAAATTCTATGGCTGGAGGTGAAGAGCATAAGCAACCACGGGGGCAAGCAAACAACAATGGAGGAAAGCGCCAAAAAGCTGCTCGACATCGACCAAAGTTGCTCGACGTCGACCAACTTACTCGACTTCAACTACGCCAACTTGACGTCGGCTTCTTCTGTTCAGCACCGGACATGCCAAAAGATCCCTGTACTCGACGTCGACCAACCCTCAGCCCAAAGATTTCTGTTTTGGGCACGAAAAGGTAAGTTCAGGTATGATTTCAGCCTCTCCTCCGTCCATTAATAAATTTAATAAGAATTTTAGAGGCGATAATGTGTTGAAGGAGGAAATCGAGTATGAAATATAACAAAATAAATCAAACCAGATTCTGCCCACGCAAATAATTACAAGACCTCTTCCTGATGTAGTAGCGAGAAGTCAGGATCGATCCACGAGAAAGCGTGTCAGCGGATCCTAGGCAGCGGAGAAATCTCACGAAAGTGGACAACAATGGTCCTCGATCTCGAGTACAGTAACTCGAAAGAAGATCGGACAGTCGAACACAGCGCAACAGCAAGCACAGGGGTTGGTCGATCTCGACTAGTTTTCCTCGAGATCGAGAAAGCTTGTCGACGTCGAGTTTTCTGGTTGTCGAGCACCTGCACACAGAAGCTACAGCGACTTGGGTCAAAGATCAGTAACTCGAGATCGACCAGAGTTGGTCGAGATCGAGTAAAGGCAGAAAATGAAACAAAAGAAATAAAGTAAAGGCAAATGCTTTGGGACTTCGAAATAAACTGTAAATGACTTCCAAGATTGGGGTTTGAAACAGCGATAACCAAGCATGCATAAGGAAAAAATAAAACAGATAATCATGTGAACCGCATCAAAGGACTAAGCTTTCGCCTTTTCCAACAATTAGACAACTCTTTCAAGAAACCCTAATTGTCTCTACTGATTTTATGTTTACAATCCAGGTTGTTAGCATGGACCTCCATTAGATGGGTAATAAACACATAGCAAGTAGTAGATGCTCAAAACATTATAAAGGTCGGATCTTTACCTCAAACACGCATGGCTATCGTCGGGCTCGCCCCAACCCTAGAAGTGGGTGGACTACTCGCGCTTCATCGCAACCTTAGGCATCATTGATTGAAAAGAAATAACTTGTATTAAACTAAATTCAAAGCCTTTACAATCCCGGCAATCCAACTCTCGTTGAATGCCAAAACCCTAAAACCTTCGAACTCCTAAAAGGGAAATATATATAAAGTCTTCAAGTGGATAAATCTCCTTCATCATGATTTAACATGATATAATCGGATAAAACTCGGCAATCTTCAGCTCCAAGGAATCCCAAATACGAGTAGGACAGCTCACAACGCGTTACGCGGCTTTTGGAAAGTTCCTCGATCTCGAGGAAGTTTACTCGATCTCGAGTAGAATTGTAGTCGACTTCAGTGGCTCGTCGTCTCGGGCTGGTCTTCCTCGAACTGGCTTGGACTCTGGCTCCACGGTTTAGTCGATCTCGAGGACCTTACTCGATCTCGAGTAATGTTGGCTCGTCGACTAGGTTGCTCGGTGGTGTCGGGTAGCTTTTCTCGATATGCTCGGACATGGCTCCTGGCTTGTCGACCTCGAGGAGTTTCCTCGACATCGAGTTGTGGTGTCCGAGATGCTTGACCAGGTCAGGTAGTCTCTCCTCGGCGTCCTCGGACATTCTCTCCTCGACTCCAGGTTGTCTCCGATGCTTTGTCGATCTCGAGTTGGTTACTCAATCTCGAGTAAGTTGCTGGAGTCGGGTTGTTCATCTTCAGCTTGTCGAGATGGTCTCCTCGATTAGTGTAGTGCCTAGGCGTGGGTTGTCGAGATCGACTAGGGTTAGTCGACATCGAGTACACTTTTGGCCTCCATCCTTTCGTCTTTGTTTTCTCCCGAAATTACTCGATATTCTGCAATATTAAACAGAAACTTATGTAGATTTCCATTTCTGACAAATAAGCATATACTATATAAATTCGACATATTCCCAACCCGAAATATGCAAAATGTATAGAATATGGAACTAAAATATGCATAAAGACATGGCTATTTTAGAGACATCAAATCACCTCATACTTAGACTTGCTTGTCCTCAAGCAATAACCGAACAATAACCAAGACCTACAACACATCCTTCAAGCCTTCGCCTTTGCCTTTGTCTTAAACATTGCAATATAAATATAAATCCACTTCGCAACCAATTATGAAAATGCAACAAGTATTATGAGGTGGACTTCGCTCAGTAGAAGTCTTCAAAGAAGATTCCATTCGGCGGGGTTGTGGTGCTTGATAAGGGTATGGAATTATTTGGCCATGTGGTGCTTGATAAAATTCGGGAATCAAGACTCCTAAATCTCCAGCACAACTCAACCAAACCATAACTCTCAATCATATGCATCAACCAAACTCTCCAATTTATCTTAATGAAGTATGTAACCTTTCAAACTTCCTCATCCTCTCCAAAGTATGTATCTTGCGAATAATGAAAGAAATGAGGTAAATTTGGCTCATGCACTTTATTCACTAACATATGTACTTTTTCTCTTCTTTTTTTCGATTTTTTTTCCTGAACGAAAATAAAATAAAACTAATGGTGCATTTATAAGGTGAGCCAAAAATCCTTTTACATAATATGCATAGCAAGATAAAAACATAGAACCAATCCATATTTCAATAAACTCAAAAATCCTTCTTGCTTGAAATGAAACATAAACTCATTCCTTCCACAAATCATTATTTTAACCAACTCTAAGTCTTAATTCCCAAATGGGGGTCAGGCTCAATTTGGCTAAGGATAATTTTGTGGAGTTTACAATAAAAGTCTCAGGCTAATGTTCTCGCTTCAAGCAGGGTAGGTAAAGAGTGGATAAAATTGGCTTAAAAGGTGCATCCATCATTTAATTCTCATTAACATAAACATATAAATGCATTGACTTTGAATAACTATCACAAAATTTAGAGATACATAGGAAGAGTAATTACACTCAAGAAAGCAGAGGGATTTTTAATGTTCTCCCTATAAGGCCAAAATTCTCACTAGGACAATTTTTGTTGGATTTTAACCTTTAGCTTAGGATCATATGTCCTCAATTTCATCACAAGTTCACAATCCACATAAAAACAATTTCAAGGACTTAGGCTAAACCTTCCAAACATGCCATAGGATTTACATGATCAAGTCAATCATTATTCATCATCATAGGACATCTAAGTTAGGGTATAAAACTAAAACAATGCAGAAATTTAAACATGCATATTTTTTTCTTTTTTTCGACATTTTCTATTTTTTTTTATTTTTCTATTTCTATGCAACTAAAAACAAGACTAAAGTGCATAAAATTTAAACATGAATGCATAACATAAAAATTAAAAATTAAAATTTCACCATGTAAAACCAAAAGCAAGACTAAAACATATAATACTGATAATGAGCCCTTCCCCCACCCCATACTTAAAATATACAGTGTCCCCACTGTATAAAATCAAATAAAAACAAGAGTAAAGGAAGAAACTCACAGAATAACACATCAAGGATGGTAGATCAGGCATGTCGAGTAAACAATTTTAGTCGATCTCGAGTACAGGGAACTCGATCTCGAGTTGGCTTGTCTGCGTCCAGTGGCTTCTGATGTCGAGGAGTGTTGTCTGGCTTAGTCGATATCGAGTTGGCCTACTCGATATCGAGGATTGTCTGGGCTGCTCCTCCTTGTCGTCGTCGACTTGGCCTTCGTCGATTCTGACTGTTTTTCAGGGACTTCTTATTCCACTTTTCGCGATCCTTTTATGCTTGCCGACCTAAAAGTGTTAGATTGCACACAAAAACAAGACTTTCCACATGAAGTATTCTAAACCAACAAAAACCAAAAACCAAAAACAAAAACCAAAAACCAAAAACTTCAAAAGTCCCAAAATTCATAAAGTCTTATATACATGCTCTAGATTTTAGAGTCGCTAGGCCGACTTCTCCGTTTGCGCTCAAGGACCAGTAGTGTGGGGCCCGCTCATGCTTGGCCCTTCTCCTGGATCATCTAGGTCCTGATTGTAGTATGCAAGCTCAGCTGACAGGTGGTTGCTTGCATAATCTTCCTTCTCTTTCTTCTTCCTTCTAGCTCTTAGTTTCCACAGATTCTCTCGCCACAGGGCCTTACCTCCCCTTAAATTATTGATAAATTTCTTAATGGATTGAGGGGGAGTAGAATTCATACCTGAACTTACCTTTTCAGACCCAAAACAGAAATCTTCGGGCTTGGGGTTAGTCGATGTCGAGTACGGCTGGTCGACATCGAGTACAAGGACCCTATACTTAGGCTCTGGGCAAATCTGTGGCTCAGCAGAGGAACTCGACATCTACGAGGTTTGGTCGAGATCGAGTATAAGGGTTATCGAGGTCGAGGACGCTTGGTCGATTTCGAGTACAGTGCTGGTGCTTTCCTCCGCTGATTGCTTGGTCCCGTGGTTGCTGATGATTTTTACCTCTAGCCTTGAAATTTCCTCCTTTGTAAGGCCAAAAGAGAAATATAAGATCTCGTCGCCTATGGTGAATGTGAGCGATCGATTATTGACACTAATTCTGGCATCTGCAGTAGCTAAGAATGGTCTACCAAGAATAATAGGGCTACTAGGATCTTCAGCACAGTCTATAATAAGGAAATCTGATGGAACAAAGAATTTACCAACCTAGACGGGGACATTCTCAACTATACCTGTAGGGATGACTACTGTATTGTTTTCCATGTATAGTTTGGCATCCATAGGCTCTATGCATCCTATCTTTACCTTTAGGCAGATTGATAAGGGCATGATGCTCACACTTGCTCCTAAATCACACAGAGACTCATATTTATATTGTCCAAAACCCACAGTAATAGAAAACTTACCAGGGTCAGGTCTCTTTTCAGGGAAGTGGAGTACTTTGCATTCGCCTGCGATCTCTGAGATGGATCGCTTCTTGCTCAGGATTTCCTTCAGAAATTTGACATATCCAGGCATCTTTTGCAGGGCTTATGTAAAAGGATTAGAGACGTTTAGTTCTTGCAGCATATTAACAAAACGGTTAAACCTACATGCAGTGGGATCTTTCTGTGCTTTGGAAGGAAAAAGCAGTGGCTTTTTCTGCTTTAGAGCCAGATCAGACGTCGGAGGTGTTGCATAGTCGTCGACGTCGGCCAGATTTTTCTCCTCGATCTCGACCAGAGGCTCTTCGACATAAAGTTGGGTTGTCGACCTCGAGTTGCTGGGCTGTACAGTGGAGTCCGAACTGGGCTTCTGGGCTTGGTCGAGGAAAGTTTTGTCGAGATCGAGTACGCTCTCCTCGAGATTGAGTACATTTTGTTATGTGTTGAGTTGCTGCTCTGCCTTGTCTTGATGTTTCCCGACCTCTGGCTCATGTAATTGATGTCCACTTCTGAGTTTGATAGCTGCGACGTGTCTGATCTTCCCTTTAGGATTTGGTTCTGTTTGCCCAGGGAGCTGTCCGGATGGTCGTGGGACCTGTGCAGCGATTTGATCCATCTGAGTCTCTATCCCCCTTTTTCTGACGTCCAGTTCTGAAAATTTTGTAGTAATGTTCTGGAACTGGTTGTTGTTGGTGCCATGATTCCGATGCATCTCCTCAAGGATTAGCTGCAGATCGTCCTTCTTTTGATCCATTTCTAGATGTCCTAGAGCCCTGTAAGGTGGGGGGTTCCTAGGAGGACCTTGGTTTCACTGTGGTTGATAGAACCTTTGATCTCCCATGTAGCGATTGGGACCCCCAGTGTAGGCTACCTCTTCATGTGTCTCTGCCATTCTGACTTGCTCAGTGTGTGGGCACTCAGTAGTGGTGTGCCGCTGTGATCCGCATTCGATGCAAGGCTGATTGAAAGATAGATATTTGACTTGCTTGAGGAGCTTGTGATTCTGGTCTCTATAGAACTGCTCCCTGACATCCGGGTCAATCTCCTTTGCTGGCTCATAGAGTGGCATAGATGGTGCTGGCCTGGCATAGGAGTTCTCCTCATAATTTGCAGTAGACCCATATTTGTTGTCATAATTGGTGAGCTTGTCTAGCACACCCCAGGCGTCAATTGGTGGCATCGTCAGATACTTATAGAGAGTATACTGGTTGATTCTGTCCTTAGTGACTTGGTCAAGAGTGTTGAAGAAGATCTCCTGAATGACGTAGGGTGGCTGCCCATGAGTAGGGCAAGATCGCAGCAGTTCTTTGTAGCATTCCCATGCCTTTGTCAGCGGTTCTCCAGGCTTCTGTTTGAATGCGGTGATTTTCTGGCGGAGGAGCGCTGTCTTGGTGGGAGGGAAAAATTTGTTCAGGAACTCTTGCTCTACTTGGGCCCATGTTGTAAGTAATCTTGGTTTCAGCCTTTCAACCCATTTCAGTGCAGGTCCAGCGAGAGACCAGCGAAAAGCATTCATCTTGATATATTCCAAGGTTGTACCTTCAGCAAGAGTACGACACATGTCAGAAAAATTTATAATATGCTCAAGAGGACACTCATTAAATTTGCCATAAAAAGCATTATTTTTAAGCTCTATAAGAAATTGAGTGCGAATTTCATAAGAGTTTTCAGGGATTAGAATCGCCGATTCAGGCACGAAGAGAGTTGGATGCATATAATCCTCTGTAGTGGTTGGGAATTGGGCGAGCTCAGCTTCTGCTTGTTCCATTGCTGCTTTCTCAGCGGCGATAGCAACATCTTTTGTGGCTAGTTCCCTTCTAAGCCTCTCAATGAGCTATTCCTGGGTTTCTGCGGCCGCCATGGCTCTTTGCAGTTTAGCTCGGATGTGTAGAAGGCGTTCCAGTTCGTCTAAGTCGTCAAACTCAGGTGGTTGACCAGAACAGCGCATACACCTGTAAAGTAACTCAAAGTAGACGTGAGATTTAACTACCTAAGGTGCGAATGATAGCTTCCCCGGCAACGGCGCCAATTTGTTGAAGGAGGAAATCGAGTATGAAATATAACAAAATAAATCAAACCAGATTCTGCCCACGCAAATAATTACAAGACCTCCTCCTGATGTAGTAGCGGGAAGTCAGGATCGATACACGAGGAAGCGTGTAAGTGGATCCTAGGCAGCGGAGAAATCTCACGAAAGTCGACAACAGTGGTCCTTGATCTCGAGTACAGTAACTCGACAGAAGATCGGACAGTCGAACACATCACAGCAGCAAGCACAGGGGTTGGTTGATCTCAACTAGTTTTCCTCGAGATCGAGAAAGCTTGTCGATGTCGAGTTGTCTGGTTGTCGAGCACCTGTACACAGAAGCTACAACGACCTGGGTGGAAGATCAGTAACTCGAGATCGACCAGAGTTGGTCGAGACCGAGTAAAGGTAGAAAACGAAACAAAAGAAATAAAGTAAAGCCAAATGCTTTGGGACTTCGAAATAAACTGTAAAGGACTTCCAAGATTGGGGTTTGCAACAACGATAACCAAGCATGCATAAGGCAGAAATAAAACAGATAATCATGTGAATCGCATCAAAGGACTAAGCTTTCGCCTTTTCCAACAATTAGACAACTCTTTGAAGAAACCCTAATTGTCTCTACTGATTTTATGTTTACAATCCAGGTTGTTAGCATGGACCTCCATTAGATGGGTAATAAACACATAACAAGTAGTAGATGCTCAAAACATGATAAAGGTCAGATCTTTACCTCAAACACGCATGGCTATCGTCGGGCTCGCCCAAACCCTAGAAGTGGGTGGACTACTCGCGCTTCATCGCAACCTCAGGCATCATTGATTGAAAAGAAATAACTTGCATTAAACTAAATTAAAGCCTTTACAATCCCGATAATCCAACTCTCGTTGAATGCGAAAACCCTAAAACCTTCGAACTCCTAAACCGTCTCTGTGAACTACGTCTCTACTTGTCAATTGAATTCTTAGAAATCAGCCCCATGGGCTTTATTTATAGCCTTCTATTCCTTGCTAATCAAGGATAGAAACATCTATCTCTATATCTAAATCTATATCTAAAACATTAAAGATAAATAAATGTCATAACATAATTAAATCTAAAAAGGGAAATATATCTAAAGTCTTCAAGTGGATAAATCTCCTTCATCATGATTTAACTTGATAAAATCGGATAAAACTCGGCAATCTTCAGCTCCAAGGAATCCCAAATCCGAGTAGGACAGCTCACAACGCGTTACGCGGCTTTTGGAAAGTTCCTCGATCTCGAGGAAGTTTACTCGATCTCGAGTAGAATTGTAGTCCAATTCAGTGGCTCGTCGTCTCGGGCTGGTCTTCCTCGAACTGGCTTGGACTCTGGCTCCAGGGTTTAGTCGATCTCGAGGACCTTACTCGATCTCGAGTAAAGTTGGCTCGTCGACTAGGTTGCTCGGTGGTGTCGGGTAGCTTTTCTCGATATGCTCGGACATGGCTCCTGGCTTGTCGACCTCGAGGAGTTTCCTCGACATCAAGTTGTGGTGTCTGACATGCTCGACCAGGTCGGGTAGTCTCTCCTCGGCGTCCTCGGACATGCTCTCCTCGACTCCAGGTTGTCTCCGATGCTTTGTCGATCTCGAGTTGGTTACTCGATCTCGAGTAAGTTGCTGGAGTCGGGTTGTTCATCTTCAGCTTCTCGAGATGGTCTCCTCGATTAGTGTAGTGCCTAGGCATGGGTTGTCGATATCGACTAGGGTTAGTCGACATCGAGTAGACTTTTGGCCTCCGTCCTTGCTTCTTGGTTTTCTCCCGAAATTACTCCATATTCTGCAATATTAAACAGAAACTTATGTAGATCTCCATTTCTGACAAATAAGCATATACTACATAAATTCGACATATTCCCAACCCGAAATATGCAAAATCTATAGAATATGGAACTAAAATATGCATAAAGACATGGCTACTTTAGAGACATCATAAGGCCCCGTGGCGAGCTAACCTGCGCATGACTAGGACTGGAAAGAAGAAGAAGGATGGCATAGGACTCTATGCAAACAACACCCTATCAACGGAGCTTGCAGAATACAATCAGGACCTAGATGATCCAGTAGAAGGGCCAGGCACAAGATGTCCCCACATTGAGGGTTCCTGAGCATAAGGGGAGAAGTCGGCCTAGCGACTCTAAAATCTAGAGCATGTACATAAAACTTTTAAACTTTCTTTTAGGACTTTGAAACTTATGGTTTTGGTTTTTTGGTGCTTCATGTGGAAAGTATTGTCTTTGTGCAACAACTAAAAATTTTTAGGTCGAAAAAACATAAAGGATCGTGAAGAGAAGAGGTGAAGTCTCTGACAGACCAGTCGAAATCGACGAAGGCCAAATCAAGATCGAGCAGACCAGATCTACTCGACGTCGACGACCTCATTCCACTCGACGAACCTGTTTTGACTCTTCGACGCGTTATTCGGTAAGTTCCTTCCTCTACCTTTGTTTTATTTTATTTTATACAGCGGGGACACTGTATATTCTATGTATGTGGTGGGGGAAGAGCTCATTATCATTATTTTATATATAATATTGTTTTTGGTTTTACATGGTAAATTATGGGTAAATTTTTAATTTTTTATGCTTAATTGCTAAACCCAAAGTGTGTTTTATGAGACATCTCCCAAAGCTTGAAATTTTTTCAAAGAAATAGTGTCATGGAAGCTTTAATTGAACTTGACGATGAAAAATTAGATTAATTAGAGATATAGCATGAAATTGCCTAGTAAAGGGAAGTCACAATGAAGTGCATTATTTTCTTGAAAACAATGAAATGAGGTAAAATTTGATATTGCTTTTGACATATTACATGATAAGAGGATGGATGACTTTATATATCCATATATGCTCATATGTTGTCATATCCTAGCCAAACCTATGCTTATGCATCACAAAAGCCATATTATGCCTTATTTCATATTTTGCTCCACATGACCTAAATAATGCTCATTCTTTACCTTATTTCCTATCCGAGGATTATGTTGAGAATGATGTTACGTTATGGAGATTGTTATATGGTGTTTGTGTTATTATCAGTATTGGAGTTTGGCAGGAAATTGAAAAAGATATAGAAAATTTAATGAGTGAAAGAAAATTCGGTCAACTCAGGAGATAAAGGTAGATCGACCCTGCTTGCTGAGATAATAGTTCGGCGAGATGGGACACACAGTTGAGGAGTCCGAAGCACTAAGTACTCGGGGCCATTTATGACACCCATTTTTGCGACTCTTGAGAATGCAGTGCTGAGGTTAGAGAGGTAAAAGCATAATATTGAAAAAAGAAATGAGCGATAGAGAGAAAGGTGAGAAATCAAAGGAAGAAGGAATGTGGAATTTCAATTTGGAAATACTCCATTTCCCCGGATTATTAGCAACACATTGCCAAAAATTCTCCACCTTTAGCCTTTTACCAATCTACTCTTATTGAGCTTAATTAAAGCCCTCTTGATTATTGTTGCTCTGTCACATATGAATTGTTTTGCATAACCCTCCTTTTATGTATGAAGTTGCTTTTATTGCACATGCATAGATTTGTGGCATAAGTACCTTTTCAATGGTGGTAATTGAGTGCAGGGTTATATGAGAATGAATCTATGATGTTGAGAGTTTGATTTCTTCCTCTGAATGGCCATCCAAGTTATTGTTTGGGGACAAGCAAGCTTAAGTGTTGGGTGATTTGATGTCCATGTTTTGTGCCATGTTTTACATTGACTCTTATATCGATTTCTATATACATTTCATGCATTTAGGTTAGAATAGCACATAATCTATGTAGTTTATGCTTATTTGCCAAATTATGGAGTCTACACTAGTTTCTGTTTAATTTCGCAGAATTCGGACGCACTTTGGAGCTTAAAGGAAACTCATGAAGAAGCTAAGGATGGTGCAGCTGTAGAAAAGACCATATTTAGCATCCATAATTCTGAGTCAAGCTTTGATGTCTTCATGAGAGTTTTAGCCATCGAAAAGATCTTTCCAACGCATACTCATATGCGTCAATCCGACGAACGAGGACTCGGCAAAGTGCGTTTCAAGAACAGAGTAGAATATTGAGAGACGACACATTTACTCGACGTCGACCAACTTCCTCGACGGAGACCAAGACCAAAAACTATACCCAAGCTCAAGAAGAGAAGGCTACTAGAGAACTTCAAATACCACCCGAAATCGACAAGAGTTCTTCGACATCGACCAAGCTGTTTTTGGGCCACGAGTCTGTTGGGCCAATCCGAGCATGTGAGGATTACTTGGGCACAAAGGAAGGCCGGATCTATCACGAATTGATCAAGATCTATCTATGGAAGAGAAGATTTATCCACTACATGAAGATTTAGATATTTTCCTTTTAGGATTAATGTTTCTTTTATTCAAATTATATCTTTAGGACTATATAGAGATTTATTTTCTTGGATATCAATGATTAAAGCCCATAAATAAAGCCCATGGGGCTAGTTTTTATTCATTCCAAGATAGAGAGAAAGCAAGTATATATATATATATATATATATATATATATATATATATATATATATATATATATATATATATATATATATATAGAGAGAGAGAGAGAGAGAGAGAGAGAGAGAGAGAGAGAGAGAGAGAGAGAGAGTGGAGGCCGAGTAGGAGCAAGGGAGCGAGAGTTGTTTGGCTTTGATCGGTTGTAAGCTTTACTTTAATTTAATGCAAGTAGTTATTTCACTTTTATTATTGATGTCTTTTGCTTTGATGAAGAGCTAGTAGTCCACCCACTTCTAGGGTCGGGGTGAGCCCGACAATAGCCATGCGTGTTTGAGACAAAGGTTCGATCTTTTTTATGTTTTGATCATCCACTGCCTTTTATATGTTTATTACCTATTCAATAGAGATTCAGGTTAACCACTTGGATTATAAACATAAAATTGGTAGATACAATTAGGGTTTCTTGAGAAAGTTGTCTAATTGTTGGAAAAGGAGAAAGCTTAATCCTTTGATATGATTGCATGATTATTTATCTTTATCTTCCCTTTTGTATGTTTGGTTATTGTTCTTGCAAACCCCGATCTTGGAGTTTTTCTGTTCCATTGTTGATTTTCAAGTTTTCAATTCTATTCGTTACTGTTTTCTCTTCGATTTCGACCAACCTTGGTCGACGTCGACTACTGATTCCCGATCGAGCAAGATCGCTTCCGTTTTTGTCTCTACAGGTTCCTCGACATCGACGAAGTTCCTCGATTTCGACCACCTTCCTCGACGTCGAGTAGGGTCCTCGAAATCAACCAACACCAGTGGCCTTGCTTGCTCGGATTCGACTATGTTTGACCCATGTCGACCACCTTTGGTCGAGGTCGAGAACTCTGGAGTTGACTTTTGCTCTTGAGATTCATCCGCTACCCGAGATCCACTAACACGCTTCCTCAAGGATCGATCGTGACCTCCTGTTGCTACATCGGAAGGGAGTATTGTAATTATTTGCTTGGGCAAGATCTGGTTTGATTTATATTTCTATATTTTGAACTCGATTTCCTTCCTACAACAAAGGTGATCAACATGCTTGAGGGCTGGGAGACAACGACAACGCCGCTGAGCACTAGGAATCCCCTACTCGCTGGCACAAACCATCCACAATGTCGCGCGATGAGAGGAACTCTCGCACCCGTGAGTACCTGAGCGCCCGCGAGAGCCTCACGACCGTGAGCATTTTGCGCCCGTGAGAGCTCGAGTCGCGACTGTGAGTCTGGGGTGTCCCTTAGGGCATCGCAGATGGGCTCCCTCAGCACCGCGAGTTCCTTCTCATGGTCGTGAGCTACAACCCTAATGCAGTGTTCTAACTCGCGGCCGTGAATTCATACTCGCGGCGGCGACAACTGGGCTGAATCTTGGATTCTTGCCCCGTTTCCTGCCTTGTTTGACGTTGTTAGACTCTATCCTTTTCCCCAAATTTTCTTAAGGTTTACAGGATCATGTTAGTACAAAAATCAAACATAAAACTCAAAGATTTGGAAGGATTTCTCACCCAACTCTTATTTTCTTCACTTTTCTTCTCCGGGGTGGCTCGAGATGCGATTTTCCTTCCTATTCTTCTGGATCCGATTGTTGGGTTAGCTCAAGAAGTTAGTATGAGGTTAAAAGAGAAACCTTTGAGGGTTTGGAGGTGAAAGAAGAAGAGAAGAAGCATCTTACCCTCTCTAGACTTGAAAATGACAAAGGGACTCCGAAGGCTTGGATCATGGATCTCCGGGCTGTTGAGTGGCTCCAAATGCTTCCTTGGACTCATTGGGTGGTTGAAGATGTTGCTGGATTCCATGGTTCTCAAGATGTAATAAGAAAGAGGTGATGGGGTTGGTGTTTGGTGTTTGGGTCGAGAGAGATAAGGGACGATAAGAGGTGTTTCCTTGGGGTTTCTTGGTGTTTGTTGTGGTGTTTGGGACATGTGGTGGTGGTTGAGGTGGAGTGTTGTGAGCCTAATTTGCCATGTTTTATATTTACTTTTACATCGATTTCTGCATGCATTTCATACATTTGGGTTAGAATAATACAGAATTTGTGTAGTTTATGTTTATTTGCATTATATAGAGATCTACACAAGTTTTTGTTATATTTCGCAGAAATCGGACGCACTTTGGAGCTTAAAGGAAAGTCATGAAGAAGCTAAGGATGGTGCATCTGGAGAAAAGCCCACTTTTCGCCATTCATCATTCTGAAGCAAGCTCGGAAGTCTTCATGAAAGTTGTAGCCCTCGAAAAGAGCTTTCCAACGCATGCTCATATGCACCAATCCGACAAACGAGGACTTAGGAAAGTGCGTTTTAAGAACGGAGCAAAATGCTGGAAGCGACAGAGTTACTCGAAGTCGACCAAACTGGTCGAAGTCGACCAAATTTTACTCGATAACGGCTCCAGAGGACGAGATCGAGCACAATCTGGGCATAGGACCACTCGAGAGAAGAATTCTACTCGATGTCGAGGAAGTTAGTCGACGTCGAGGAGATTCCAAAAGCCGTCCGAGTCCGAGATCGAGGAGAAGTCCGAGACATGTGAGTTACATGCAAGCTAAGGCACGTCAATTCTATCAAGAGAAAGTGAAGATCTATGAAGATGGAAGGATCTATCCACATTAGTCTTATTTTCTTTTAGATATAATTATTTATTTCCATGTTTTATCTTAATGTTATTAGATAGATATATATTGATTTAGATAGAGTTTCTTTCCTAGAATAGCTAGAGAATGAAGCCTATTCTGACCAAAAAAAAGAGAATGAAGCCTATAAATAAGGCCTTAGGAGCTGAGTTTTAGGTATCTTATTCCAATTCAGTTTCAGAGACAATTACATACATAGAGAGATAGAGAGAGAGAGAGATAGGCCGATTGGAGTGGAGTTTGGCGAGAGCGGGATTTGGCGTCGATTGGTTGTAAGTTTTATTTAGTTTATTTAATGCAATTTATTTTCTTGAAATCTTTGATGAGTCTATTGATGATGAAGAGCAAGTAGTCACCCAACTTCTAGGGTCGGGGTGAGCCCGACGGTAGCCATGTGAGGTGATGCGGTAAAGGTACAATATTTTGATGCAACTCATCTTCTATCCCTACGAGCATGATTCTTTTGCGAAAGTTGAAGGTGATCCTTGTTTGTGTTATTGAAGCGAAAGTGATCTTAATGCAACTCGGATTAATTATGTAAAAAGGGTTAGAAACAATTAGGGTTTATGCGAAAGCCTCTATATTCCTATTTGTTAATAACGAAAGTTATTCGATGAAAAGCATGATCTTTTATGCCTTTATGTGTTATTTTGCATGGTTATCGTTGTGGTGTTGAAACCCTGACCTTGGAAGTCCTTTAGTTTATTGATTTATTTTCCTAAAATTTCGTGTTTACATTCGTTTCCATTCGAAGAGTCGCAAATTGGTGTTTCTGTGTTTACTCGAAATCGACAAGGCTTACTCGAGATCGACCAGATTTGGTCGACATCGAGTTGTTTGGTCGAGATCGACAAGATTTTTGTTGGTTTTTGTTTCTGCTTGTCTTTTCTTTCTGTTTTGGTCGACAGCTTAGTCGAAATCGAGTAACTTGCTTGAAGTCGAGTACGCTCCTGGTCGATTCCGTGCTGAGATTTGGAACTGGAAAGGCGGGCGTTGGCACGCTTCCTCATAGATCGATCCTGATTGCCTTCTACTACAACGGAAGGAAGTCTTGTATTTATTTGCTGAGATAGGGAGTCAGTCTGATTTTATATTTGCTATTTATTTTCATACTTGACCATCCTCCTGCAACAACATGGAGGAGGAGGGGAACTAAGGGTGACGACACAAGAGGGAGGAGAGGAGAGTGTTTTAGGGTTCTTAGGGTTTCTGTACATGTGTTTGTGATATTATGAGGTGCCTCCACACTCTCCTCACTTTTAAGATAAGGTGGCTTACCTTGGATTTGTCTTGAGGTTCAATGATGTATGAGGAAATTGAATTATATAAATATAAAATATAAATTCAAATCAAAACCTAGTCCACGCAAATAAATTCAAGACTTCATCCGTTGTAGTAGAAGGGTCATAATCGATCCACGAGGAAGTGTGTTAGTGGATCCTAAATAGCCAGCAAATCACGTTCTGTTCGACTCAACAACCTCACTTGATATCAAGTAGATGACTTGATATCGACTCAGTCAGTCGATTCCAAGTGTGCTTCTGTCGATCTCGAGCGTGTGACGTGAAACAACACAAGCAACAGACTCGACGTCGAGTTGGGGACTCGATGTCGAGTGATCAACAGTAGAAATTGAATGGCTCAGAAGACTGTCAGTCGGTCCAGATGACTGGATGTCGACTCAGGGGAGTCGATGTCGAGTACTATGCAGTGACCTGTAACCGTCAGCAAAGGTGGTCGAAGAATAAAAGAATGGAAATGAATGATGGACAGAAATAACCAAAGTGTTGAGTTTGAGGAAGACCCAACTAATGACAATATAACAGTTGTAAACAAATATGAAATAAAACTTCCAAAGTCAGGGCTTATGGCAACGAAAACCATCCAATAGAATTAATAAATCGCAAAAGACAAGAACTTTATCGATAAAGGACAAGACTTTCACCAGATCCGACAAATAGAAATATAAACCTTTCGATAAATAACCCTAATTTCATCTATCCTTTTCATAATTAGGATTTATAAACTTCCGAATAGAAACCCTAATTACTACCCAAGTTTCACAACATGAGTTCCTTAATTTTCCATTTAAAGATGAAGCACAAAGGATTAAGCGGGATAAAGTACCTTTCTTTCGCAACTCATCAATCCACCGGCAAGGCTATCGTCTGGCTCACCCCGACCCTAGAAGAAGCGCGACTACGCGCTCATCGTGACAAGAGACATAATTGATGAAAAGAAATAAACTTGCATTGAGCTAAATTCGCAACCTTTATAATCCCGGCACTCCAACTTTCGTAAGAATGCCAATACCCTAAGGATAAAAATGATAAAAATATCTTCTCAAGCCATAAGGATAGAAAGTACATAAAATGATAAAAATATCTTCTCCTTCTTGTGCAAGTAAGCTCCATCCCGAGTAGGATTCCAAAAATGCGTCGGATTGATCTAGGGACTCACTCGATATCGAGTGAACGACTAAATATCAAGTCACATCTTCTGTCTAGAGTGGTTGTTCACTCGATGTCGAGTCTAGCATGTCATCTCGAGGGTGTCTTCACTCGATATTGACTCATGTGGTCAATGTCGAGTCCTTTGCTTCAATTTTTCAAGGGTTGCTCGATATCCGGTGCTCTTCAGTAGACATTGAGCCAGTCAGTCGATGTTGAGTCCCTTGGTAGATATCGAGTGCATTTCCCTTGGCTCCTCGGGTTCGTCGTCTCGGTTAGCTGGTTCTCGATGTGGCTCGGACTTGGCTCACGGGTCTCGTCGACCTCGACAAGGGCTCGTCGACATCGAGTTGGGTCTTCCCTTCCGCTTCCGCGAGTTGCCCCTTTCACTGGAGCGAGTAGGCTTCTCCGTCAACTTGGTGCATCCCGCTGGCAGCGAGATTTTCCGCGGCAGCGAGCGGTCCGTTGCAGCGAGTCGAATCGCTGGCAACGAGTGTCGTCTGGTCATCCTCGTCCTCGGCTTGTCGACTCCGGGTGTGGCGCTGAGGCGTCGTCGATCTCGACTAGGGCTTGTCGAGATCGAGTAGGGCTCTGGAGCTGGGTTGGTCATGCTCCTAGTCGACAAGCCTTGTGCTCGAACATGCTCGTCTAGATCGAGTAAGACCTACTCGAGATCGAGTAGCCTGGGCTCTCAGCTTGATTTGACTGGTTCCGCTGCTTCTTTGACCTTGGACTTCTGTAGTGGTTTTCCGAGCTTTTCTGACTTTCCTTAGAGTTGCTGTAAAATGTCTCGAATTCTGCGAATTTAAACAGAAACTGGTGTAGATTCCATAATTTGGCAAATAAACATAAACTACATAGATTCTGTACTACCTAACCCAAATGTATGTAAAGTATGCAGAAAACGATATTAAAGTTACTGTAAAATATGGTAAATTCAGCTCACAACAAACACCCCATACTTAAGCTTGCTTGTCCTCAAGCAATACTTTTATCTGTCATTCAGGGGAAGAAATCAAAACTCTCAACATATCAGATTCATTCTTATATAACTCAACAGTCAATTACCATCCTTGAAAAGGTACTAGTGTCACAAATCCATGCATGTGCAATTATATCAAAGCAACATCCACTCACAAAAGGAGGGTTATGCAAAAACATTCATAAGTGACAAAGCATTGATAATCAAGAGGACTTCAATTTAAGCTCAAATAAGGAGTAGATTTGGTAAAAGGCTAAAGGTGGGCAATTTCTAGCAATGTGGTGCTAATGATCCGGGGAAATGGAGTATTTCCAAACTTTGAATTTCCACATTCCTTTTCATAAAATTCATCACCTTTCATAATGCTTTTATCAATAATAATGCTTTTACCTCTCTGACATCAGCACTGCCTTCTCGCGAGTCGCGAACATGGGTGTCATGAATGGCCCCGGATACTTAGTGTTTTGGACTCCTCACAATGTGTCCCATCTCTCCAAACTATTATCTTAGAGAGCAGGGTCAATCTACCTTTATCTCCTGAGGTGATTAGATTTTCTTTCACTCATTAAATTTTCCATATATTTTAAACAATTTCCTTCCAAACTCCAAAAATGATAATAATCACAACACAAACACCATATAACATCTCCATAATGTAACATCATTCTCAACATAATCCCCGGATAAGGTAAAGAATGTCAAATATTTAGGTCATGTGGAGCAATAATCGAATAAGGCATATTATGGCTTTGTGATGCATAAGCATAGGTAAGGCTAGGATTTCAAACAATGAGCATTATATGGAAATATAAAGTCCTCCATCATCTTATCATGCACATGTCAAAAGCAACTTCAAATTTTACCTCCTTCTATGGTTTTCATAAAAATATGCATTTCATTATGACTTCCCTTTACTAGGCAATTTCATGCTATATCTCTAATGAATCTAATTTTGCATCGTCGAGTCCAATATAAGCTTCCATTATTCAAAATTTTCAATGGGGGTCATTTTTCAAACTTTTGGAAATCATGCATATAAGCACATAAATGCATTCCAAAATAGACATGTAGCAATTCAAATATGCATGAAGTAAGCCATAAAGTAAGCCCTTCCCCACCCCATACTTAAAATTTACAGTGTCCCCACTGTATAAAATCAAATAGAAACAAGAGTAATGGAAGGAACTCACAAGATAAGTCATCGAGGAAGGCAGATTAGTGCATGTCGAGTAGAGGTAGGCTTGTCGATCTCGAGTACTGGGTAGTCGATCTCGAGGAGCCTCGTCTGCATCTAGTGGTTTTCTGAAATCGAGGAGCGTCTGATGCTTGTCGATGTCGAGTACGTCTACTCGAGGTCGAGTAACTTCTGGGCTTCTCCTCCTTGTCGTCGTCGACTTGGCCTTCGTCGATTCTGACTGTTTTCAGGGACTTCTTATTCCACTTTTCGCGATCCTTTTATGCTTCGTCGACCTAAAAGTGTTAGATAGCACACAAAAACAAGACTATCCACATAAAACATTCTAAAAGACATAAAACCCTTTAACCAAAAACAAAACAAAAAGTTCAAAAGTCCCAAAATCATAAAGTTTTATATACATGCTCTAGATTTTAGAGTCGCTAGGCCGACTTCTCCTTTTGCGCTCAAGGACCATTATTGTGGGCCCCGCTCATGCTTGGCCCTTCTCGTGGATCATCTAAGTCCTGATGGTAGTATGCAAGCTCAGCTGATAGGTTGTTGATTGCATCTTCTCCTCTTGCCTTTTTCCTTCCAGCTCTCAGTTTTCGCTGATTCTCTTGCCACGGCGTCTTGTCTCCCCTTAAATCATTTAAAATTTTCTTTATGGACTGAGGGGGAGTAGGATTCATACCTGAACTTGCCTTTTCGGACCCAAAACAGGAATTTTTGGGCTTGGGGCTAGTCGACATCGATGAAGGCTTGTCGACTTCGAGTACAAGGACCCCATACTTAGGCTCCTGGCAAGTTTCTGGCTCTGCAGTGGTTGTCGAGGTAGACAAAGGTTTGTCGATATCGAGTAGATCTCTTGTCGATGTCGAGTAGAGCTTGTCGACCTCGGGTACAGCATCAGCACCTTCCTCCGTTGTTTGCTTGGTCCCGTGGTTGCTGATGCTTTTTACCTCCAGCCATGAAATTTCCTCTTTTGCAGGGCCAAAAGAGAAATCCAAAACCTCATCGCCTATGGTGAAGGTGAGCGATCTATTCTTGACACTAATTCTGGTATCTGCAGTAGCTAAGAATGGTCTACCAAGAATAATATGGCTAGTAGGATCTTCAGCACAGTCAATGATAAGGAAATCAGCTGGAACAAAGAATTTACCAACCTGGACAGGGACGTTCTCAACTATACCTGTAGGGATGACTACTGTATTGTTTGCCATGTATAGCTTGGCATCCACAGGTTCTATGTATCCTATCTTTACTTTCCGCCAGATTGATAAAGGCATGATGCTCACACTTGCCCCTAAATCGCATAGAGAATCATATTTATATTGACCGAAACCCACAGTAACAGAAAACTTACCAGGGTTAGGTCTCTTTTCAAGGAAGTGGAGTACTTTGCATTCGCCTGCGATCTCTGAGATGGATCGCTTCTTGTTTAGGATTTCCTTGAGAAATTTGACATATCCAGGCATCTCTTGCAGGGCTTCTGTAAAAGGAATAGAAACATTCAGTTCTTGCAGTATATTAACAAATCTAGTAAACCTACCTGCAGTGGGATCTTTCTGTGCCCTTGAAGGGAAACGCAGTGGCTTTTTTAGTTTCGGAGCCTGATTAGCTGTCTGAGGTGCTGCGGTGTCGTCGACGTCGGCTTGACGCTGCTCATCGATCTCGACAACGGGCTCGTCGACATCGAGTACAGTGGTCGACCTGGAGTTGCTGGTCTGCACAGCGGAGTCCGAGCTCAGCTTTTGGTCTTTGTCGAGTAGAGTCTCGTCGATGTCGAGTACACCTTCCTCGAGATCGAGTTGTCCGTGCTCTATGTCGAGTTGCTGCTCTGCCTTGCTTTGCCGTTTTCCGACCTCTGGCTCGTGTAATTGATGTCCACTCCTCAGTTTGATAGCTGCGACGTGTCCGGTTTTCCCTTTAAGATTTGGTTCTGTTTGCTTAGGGAGTTGTCCGGACTGTCGTGGGATCTGTGCAGCGATCTGACCCATCTGCGTCTCTATTCCCCTTTTCCAGATGTCCAATTCCCCAAACTTTGTAGTGATATTCTGGAATTGGTTGTTGATGGTTCCCTGATTCCGACGCATCTCTTCAAGGATCAGCTGTAGATCATCCTTCTTTTGATCCCTCTCTGGATGTCCTGGAGCTCTGTAGGGTGGGGGATTCCTAGGAGGACCTTGGTTTCACTGTGGTTGATAGAACCTTTGATCTCCCATGTGTCGATTTGGACCCCCAGCGTAGGCTGCCTGCTCATGTGTTTCTGCCATCCTGACTTGCTCGGTGTGTGGGCACTCAGTAGTGGTGTGCCTCTGTGATCCACATTCAATGCAAGGCTGGTTGACAGATAGATATTTGACTTGCTTGAGGAGCTTGCGATTCTGGTCTCTGTAGAACTGCTCCCTGACATCTCGGTCAATCTCCTTTGCTGGCTCATATAGTGGCATTGATGGTGCTGGCCTGGCGTAAGAGTTCTCCTCATAGTTTGTAGGAGCCCCATATTTGTTGTCGTAGTTAGTGAGCTTTTCTAGCACACCCCATGCGTCGCTTGGTGGCATCGTCAGATACTCATAGCGAGTATAATGGTTGATCCTATCCTTAGTGATCTGATCCAGAGAGTTGAAGAAGATCTCCTGGATGACGTAGGGTGGCTGTCCATGAGTAGGGCAAGATCGCAGTAATTCTTTGTAGCGTTCCCAAGCCTTTGCTAACGGTTCCCCTTGCTTTTGTCGGAAGGCGGTAATTTTCTGACGGAGAAGTGTTGTTTTGGCGGGTGGGAAGTATTTGTTCAGGAACTCTTGCTCTACTTGGGCCCAGGTGGTGAGTGATCTTGGTTTCAGCCCCTCAAGCCACTTCAGTGCGGGTCCAGCGAGCGACCAGCGAAAAGATTTCATCTTGACATATTCCAGAGTTGTACCTTCTACAAGAGTACGACACATATCATGAAAGTTAGTAATATGTTCAAAAGGGCACTCATTAAATTTGCCATTAAAAGCATTATTTTTAAGCTCTATCAAAAATTGAGTGCGAATTTCAAAAGAGTTTTCAGGGATTAGAATCGCCGATTCAGGCACGACGAGAGTTGGATGCATATAATCCTCAGCAGTGGTTGGATATTGGGCAAGCTCAGCTTCTGCTTGCCGTGCACGCTCAGCTTGCTGTTCCCTGGCTGCTCTCTCAGGGGCGAGAGCAGCATCCTTGGCGGCTACTTCCCTTGTAAGCCTTTCGATCATTTGCTCTTGTGTTTCAGCGGCCGCCATTATCCTTTTGAGTTTAGAGTGGATGTGTAGGTAGCGCTCCGGTTCGTCTAAGGCGTCAAACTCAGGTGGTAGACCAGAATGACGCATACACCTGCGAAGTAACTCAAAAGAAACGTGAGACTTAACTACCTAAGGCGCGAATGATAGCTTCCCCGGCAACGGCGCCAATTTGTTGTGTAGGAGTAAATCGAGACTTGCAATAATAAAATATAAATAAATCACAGCAAACCAGATTCCATCCCTTGCAAATAATTACAAGACCTCCTCCTGATGCAGCAGTGGGAAGTCATGATCGATCCACGAGAAAGCATGTCAGCGGATCCTAGGCAGCTATGGAATCTCACGAACGTCGACAACAGTGGTACTCGACCTCGACTAAGGGTTAGTCGACAGGGGTCAGGCACAGTCGAACATAGCGGCAGCAGCAGTGACAGGGGCTCGTCGATATCGACAAGGGGCTACTCGATGTCGAGTAGAGTCTTCGTCGACTTCGCTTCGTCTCGTCGAGTACCTACACACAGAAGCTACAGCGACTTTGGGTCGAAAATCAGTAGTCGAGATCGATGAGTGCTATTCGATCTCGAGTAGGACAGAGATTAAAACGAAAGAAAATAAATGCAAAGGCTTTAGGATTTCGACTAAACTTAATATAAAAAGGACTTCCAAGATTGGGGTTTGCAACAACGATAACCACGCATGCATAAGACAGAACCAAACAAATAATCATGTAAATCACATCAAAGGACTAAGCTTTCGTCTTTTCCAACAATTAGACAACTCTCTCAAGAAAACCCTAATTGTCTCTACCGATTTTATGTTTATAATCCAAGTTGTTAGCATGAATCTCCATTAGCTGGGTAATAAACACATCAACAAGTAGGAAAATGCTCAAAACATGATAAAGGTTGGATCTTTACCTCAAATGCGCATGGCTATCGCTGGGCTTACCCCAACCCTAGAAGTGGGTGGACTACTCGCGCTTCATCGCAAACTCAGACATCATTGATTGAAAGAAAACTACTTGTATTAAACTAAATTCAAAGACTTTACAATCCTGGCAATCAACTCTCGTAAACTGCCAAAACCCTAAAACCTCTGAACTCCCTAAACCGTCTCTATGGAACTCCTTCTCTAACTAAAATTGAATCTCTAAAACTGAGCCCCATGGGCTTTATTTATAGCCTTCTATTTCTTGCTACTCAAGGATAGAATATCTATATCTATATCTAAAATGCTTAACGATAAATAAAAGTGATAAAGAAATTATATCTAAATATATCTAAATGTCTCAAGTGGATAAATCTCTCTTCTTCATGATGTAACTTGATAGAATCGGATAGATTTTGGTCTTCCCGACTTCCAAGGAATCCAACTCCGAGTAGGGTTCGTCAAGCCACGTCAACAACTTCTGGATTCGTCGTCGATGTCGACTAGGGCCTTGTCGACATCGAGTAGGAGTGTTGTCGACTGGCTCCTCGGGTTCGTCGTCTCGGTTAGCTGGTTCTCGATGTGACTCGGAGTTGGCTCACGGGTCTCATCGACCTCGACAAGGGCTCGTCGACATCGAGTTGGGTCTTCCTTTCCGCTTCCGCAAGTTTCCCCTTCCGCTGGAGTGAGTAGGCTTCTCCGTCGACTTGGTGCATCCCGCTGGCAGCGAGATTTTCCGCGGCAGCGAGCGGTCCGTTGCAGCGAGTCGAATCGCTGGCAGCGAGTGTCCTCTGGTCATCCTTGTCCTCGACTTGTCGACTCCGGTTGTGGCGCTGAGGGGTCGTCGATCTCGACTAGGGCTTGTCGAGATCGAGTAGGGCTTTGGAGCTGGGTTGGTCTGGCTCCTAGTTGACAAGGCCTGTGCTCGGACATGCTCGTCTAGATCGAGTAAGGCCTACTCGAGATCGAGTAGCCTGGGCTCTCAGCTTGATTTGACTGGTTCCGCTGCTTCTTTGACCTTGGACTTCTGTAGTGGTTTTCCGAGCTTTTCTGACTTTCCTTAGAGTTGCTGTAAAATGTCTCGAATTCTGCGAATTTAAACAGAAACTGGTGTAGATTCCATAATTTGGCAAATAAACATAAACTACATAGATTCTGTACTACCTAACCCAAATGTATGTAAAGTATGCAGAAAACGATATTAAAGTTACTGTAAAATATGGTAAATTCAGCTCGCAACACTTATACCCATGGATTTCATTGAGATCCAAACCAAAACAGTGTGGATTGTCACCCCTGATGGCAACCCGAGGGTTCAATGATGAAGATTTCAAGTGGGGATGCATCTTATGGGTGCACACCAATTAAAGGCGAGATTGGGTTATGAGAGATTGCCTTTGCTGTCTTCCATAAATCGGTCTTCAGAGGGGTTTTATGGCGGTTTATGTACCATCTAAAACCCAAGGGTGGGGGGGGGGGGGGGGGGAGCTTTCCCTTTCTTTTTGTCTAATTATCCTACAAGGTTGGGTGCTTTGCCTCTTGGCTTCATATTTTGTGAAGAGGTCTTGTGTCCCTTCACCCCTACATCTGATGTCCACTAAAATAGCCATGTTTTTATGCACATTTTAGCTCCATATTCTATATATTTTGCATATTTCGGGATGGGAATAGGTTGAATTTATGTAACATATGCTTATTTGCAAGAAATAAAGGTCTACATAAGTTTTGGTTTATTATTGCAGAATTTGGGGCTATTCCTGGACAAAACCAAGAAAAGGAGAAGAAAGCTAAAAGTTACTCGATCTCGAGGACATTTCCTCGATATCGACAAAAATGGTGAAGCAAAGCACTGGTCGAGGAGAAACCGCTCGAGGAACTGAAGACGAAGCCAACTCGAGTTCAGAGCATTATACATGTTTGGTTATCGTTGTCGCAAACCCCGATCTTGGAAGTCTTTCATATAGTTTATTTCGAATCCCACAAGCTTTTTTCTTTATTTTATTTCGTTAAGTTTCTGTTTTTCCTCGATATCGACCAAAAATGGTCGACATCGACTTCTCACTTTCGATCAACAAGATCGTTGTAGCTTCTGGTTTGCAGGTACTCGACGTTGACAAAAGATCTACTCGATATCGAGTAACTTCTGCTCGATTTCGACCAAAGTCGTGGCCTGCCGCCTGCTGTTTTGACTTGTCCGATCTTCTGTCGGGTAACTTTACTCGAGATCGAGCATCTGTGGTCGACTTCTGCCGTGAGATTCCTCCGCTGCCTAGGATCCGCTGATACGATTCCTCGTGGATCGATCCTGACTTCCCACTCCTACATCGGGAGGGAGTCTTGTAATTATTTGCCCGGGATGGAATCTGGTTTGCTTTGATTTATTTATATTTTAATTGCAGGAAAGGGTTCCCAAAATATGTGGAATAACCAGATCTCTGGTAGGTTCTTTCTCAAACTTTTGGTTATAATTATTCTTACTTGTGATATTACTCTGCTCTTGGAATATATAGTTTTGATACATCTCTTGGTATACCTGTTGTGTTGTGTTCAAAAACACGTCGTCTACTGGTGTTTAATAAAACCCATGTTTGAGGCGTATGCCTCTGCATCCCATACCTCTCGAAAGGGTTCGAAACAAATTATGGTTATGTGACCTTAAAAGTCTTACCAAGTTTTCTGAAGAGGGCTCAACCTCCATATCTAATCCATCTGTACTTTGGAACTCTGTAAGGTCAGAGAACATCCGGGTGATACTTTGTTCTCTTTACACTAGGCTTCCGGGTATAACTCATCTAAATCTTGATTTCATCCCGGATAATGCATATCTATGGGTTTTGATATTATGTCTCATAAAAATAATCCTTTTTAATTCGGGAGTGGATGGAAATAGACTTGATGATGATGTTGAGCAGTTGCTTGATACACCTGTTAAACTGGTAGCCAAAATCTCTATAAGGGTACTAAATAAATTATTTAAATCATGTTTCACAGAATTATCATATACTTCTAGGGTGTGTTTGGATTCCATTGCATTTTCATTATAATGCAATTATTTTACCTCGTTTTATGTGTCCGTTTGGTTATAAAAAAATCTCGTAAAAATTGACGTAACATCGTAATTTAATAAAATAATCACATAAACCGAGATAAAATAATTGGATTTTGATTAATATATCGTGTAACCCAAAAACATCATAATTTAAACCCCTTAAAAATTTTGTTAACCAAACACCACCTTATCATTTTGCATTATGAGCATAATGCATTTGGAATCCAAATACACCCCTATTGTTACCCCTCATGTTACTTAATTTAAGCTATATTGGTTTGAGAAGCTAGGAGTATGTGACCCTGTTAACTCCACTCCTCACAATTGCAAAGGTGATTGTCATGTAGTATATATTACATCTTCCCAGCTGAAGGGAAACTGCAAAAAAAGCCCGAACTAGTGAAACAAATGTTTTCTACATCTAGAGAACTACTACGAACATACGAGAGGGTTTGTGCTCGAACCACTTATACACTCTTATTGACTTCATGTTTTGTGGGGAGTTTCTGTTTTCCATCCTTGGAAAAAATTGAATAAGTTGTATGTAATGTACTAGGGCTAGGCAAAATTTGGATCGGAACGAAATCGAACGGGACCAAACCGGAAATTACAGTCTTTGGATCGGACCGGGATATTCTCGTCGATGGTCCAAGAAATTCTGATTTCCGATTTCCGGTCCAAATCCGGAATTTTCGGTCCAGACCGAGATTTGACCGGATTCCCTATCTTAAAAAAAAAGGGTGAGCCGTGCCTTTTGTACGTGTTTCATTTCATCAGCCCTTCACTTCGCATCCTCTCGCTCAAGCGCCTTCTCTCACTCCTCAGTTTCTCTGTCGGTTACTCTGTTCGGCACACCATAAATATTCTACACTGTCAGTTACTCTGTCGATTTTAGTATTGATTTGGAGAAATCATAAATATTCTACACTAATATTGAAGAATCTCGTTCTGATTTTAAATATAGGGTTAAGAAATTTTAATTTGTAAAATGTTTTGAGTTTTGAGAATGATTGAGCATGGCTATCTAATAAATTTTCTCATGTGTATTTTTATCATCTAAACCTCCAGAGCTGTCAAATTGCTATAAGGTGTCACCAATGCCAATCTTTTTTCACTTTTTTGTTGATTAAACACGAAATTTCAACCATGAAACTAATTCGGCACCGTAATTTTATCAGTTTGCATGAGGTGAGATTGTACATACATGCCATTTTTTTAGGTAGGCTTTTATGGCCCATTTCTTGTGTTTAATCATCTAATTATTAATTGTTTCCTTGCTAATATTTTACATCTTGAATGTGGTGTCGTTTATGGTTTTCAGATAGTAACATACATTTATGATTTTGTTGCAACATCTTTAAGTTCTATCATTCAAATTGCATTTTGTCTTCAGACGACCACTGTTCTTTTCACTTAGTGTTAATTGTTTTCTAGGTTATGGAAAGCAAGATAAAGATTATATTGTTGTAGAGGTTGTCACATGTGGTGAACTCTTTGAAAAATTGTAAGCTAGTGATAAATTCAATTTTCTTTTCTTATTTTCTCTTCTCATTCTTGTTTCAGCAATGTATATTTTATTTATGCTGTTATAAGGATGGTGTTAAAATATTCTCCTAATCCTCATATTGCTACTTTCTTGAGCCAAGCAAGTAAAGGAAGATTGAAGGAAGAAACAAGAAAATATTTTCAACAGCTGTTAAATGCAATTGATTACTGTCACAGTAGGGGTGTAATGTAGTATTGTTGTGTACATATAGATTTGGGGTTGTTGTAATGCTATATTTCTTTAAAATACAGCTGATGTAAAGTTGTCCAAATACAAGAAAAAAATACCGCTGTTGTAAAGTGTATAGATACAGAGTTGGGGTTGTTTCAAAGTGTCACAACACAAAAAAAAATAAATTGGGGCCGAGGTATTAAACCGGTCTTTCCGGCCCGCGGACCGAAAAATTCGGGACCATATTTCCCGGTGCCGGTCTGATCTATGGTACATGTTTCTGAAAATTCCGATCCGGTCCAGACCGGAAGCCCAGTTCTAATGTACTCTCTATGTCTAAACTATCAATACACATGTCCGGACCTGCGGCAAGGCCCAACAGGCCGTCACCTCAGGCCCACTTCCAATAGAGGGCCCAATGCCCATATATATACATATATATTAAAAAAAAAACAAAAGTTGAATACAGGGTATATACGAAGAGTGAACGGGAGAAAAAAAATAAGAAAGAAAGAAAGAAATCAATCAGGCACGCCCGCAACGCTAATTTCACAAAAATCACCGATCCAGATTTGGCTTCAGTTCAGTCCAACTGCCAAGCCGTTGTCGACCACCAACCTCACCCTTTGCGGTGTTTGCCGGTGCAACCACAGTCTCCACAGTCCACCGGCGACGACTTTTGGCTTCCCTCGTCCCCCAATCTGAAACCCTAGCCTCAAAATTTTTGCATCGTCTAGATCAGATCCAAATCCGCTATCCAACGCTCAATAGTCTCCTCTCAATAACCCCCGAATCTCTTTCCTGGTTGTAGATTTGCGCCTCTGTTCGACTCCCCAATGTTGGCGGCCACCTCATTCTTCCTATCGACCTTCTCTTCTTCCTCGATGGCTCAAATCACAAGTATTCACAAGGGATTGATCAATTTCAATTGAATTCTTGCTGTTTGATATCAATTGAATCAACTGTTATAAATTGTTGGTACATGCTATTTGATTTCAATTGCTAAAATCATCATTGAATTTTGACTCAAAATTGTGTTTGCTGTCATGCCGTTTGATTTCAATTCAATTGAATTACTGTCATAATTGTTGCTTGTTGTTTAATTTCAATTGTAATTTTTTTTATAGCAAGGCCCCATTTGGAAATCTCACCTCGAGCCTTCAAAACCTCAGGTCTGGCCCTGTCAATACACTTGCGCATCATTTACATTCTTATCCAGCTTGCTTCTTCGTAGGTGATTCCCACCTTTCTAGAGTCCCCTTGAAGAACTTAACCGACAAATGAGTAGTATTGCAAATATTCCAATAATGTTGGATATTATAACATCCCAAGATTACTCTAAGGAGCTAACTAAAATGTACCCATTATTTTTGATAAAAAATTATAAGCACTACTGTTTATAATTTTTTTGGGAATAACCAACTGACTAAACAAAGTTTGAAAATAAAATATATGAATTTTTTTTATTCATCTTCATCGGTCGTTCTTAGCTTGTTTCCGTGGATAAAATGGTTCGACTCATTCAAATAAATCTCTTTGTTTAAGTCTAGAAAAATATGATGTCCTTGTTTTTTTTCTTATTTTACATCATATTTATACTCTTATTTGAGTCTTTTATGCATATTTTATGTTAGGAAAGTATGGAAATTGTGTAGTTGTTGATTTTCAGGTATACTCTTATTTGGTGTGATTTTTCAGGTATATATACCTGATTTGGAGAGGTTTGGATGCACTTTGGAGCTTAAAGGAAACTCATGAAGACATTGGAGAAGCTAAGGAAGAGGGCAGGATGGTGCATCTGAAGAAAAGCCTACTTTTTTCCATTTATCATTTTGAATCAAGTTCTGATACCTTCATGACAATTGTAGTCATCGAAAAGAGTTTTCCAACGCATATTCATATGCGTCAATCGAAATAACGAGGACTTGGGAAAGTACATTTCAAGACGGAGGAGAATGCTGAAAGCTGACAGAAGCACTTGACATCGACCAAGCACCACTCGATGTCAACCGAAAATCCAGAAAACTGCAGAGCCGAGTTGAGAATTCCGAGCGAGTAGAGGATTTCTTGGCCATGAAGGGATATATCTTTATCTTAGTTAGATAGACTCTTTCCTTATGGGTATTTTCCTATTTACCCTAGGGAATTTATTTGGATATTTATTTTATTTACGAAGTTTTATCTTTTGCAATTAAATAGATAGGATTAGATAAAAGATAGATATATTTCTATTTAGTTTATTATTTACTTTCCTTGGGTATAAATGATTAGTCTACTACAAATAAAGGCCCTTGGCCTAGGTTTTATTCATTCAAGCTAAGTCGTCTTCGGACGCAAATAATTAGGAAGGGAGAGAGGAGAGCCGAGAGGAGGAGAATGAAGAGATTGAGAACGGTTGTAAGTTTTAGTTTTAATTTAAAGTTGTTTATTTCCAGCATGCTTTGTTTCTAAATCCTCTCTTCTAGGGTTGGGGTGAGCCCAACGATAGATATGTGTATTTGATTTATAAATTCATAATTATGTATGTTTCTATCATCATCTACCCTTATGCTTAACCCTTTTTTGAGAGTTCACGAAATTCATGTTGCAAATTTGGATAGTAATTATGTGTTTTATTCGAGAGTTTATTACTCCTAATTAAGAAAAGGTAGAATCAAATAGGTTTATTTACGAAAGTCAATTTGCCTAAAATGTTGGAATTAGCGAAAGTTGATTATTTGATGTAAAGCATACTCTTTTATGTTATTCATGATCTACACATGTTTTTATTGTTGCGGAGACCCCTTACCATGGAAGTTTGCCATTTTATTATTATATTTTTGTTATTTTAAAGTTTCTGCACAGACACCCGATATCGACCTCCATCCCATCTCTATCCCTTGACATCGACTGAGTCTTAGTCGACAGCAACCCTATCCACCTTTTCCCGCTATTCCCCGAACCCCGAAATACTAAACTAGAACCGTTGACTTCTCTCCTGATGACGAACCTGACTCCACTATCCTATATCGGGGTTTTGACTATAAATTTATTTGGTCGAGAAAGCCTCTTGTCAATACATTCGACACACTCTCCAAACCTAGTCCCAAGAAAATCATTTGAGGTGTATGTGACTTTGTTGCATAAATTTCTGGTTACAAATATTTAATACATCATTTGTATGAAGCATCGTAAAGATGTGGCGGCCATGTCACAACAAAGCTTTCATGAAGATGGGGTACTTGAATTATCGAGGGATTGGATAAAAAAAACATCCTGGACAAATATCAATATGTGGAGAGCAAATGATCATATAAATCTCCTTGCTCTAGTGGAAACAAAGACGGAAAACATTCCTGCTAAAAACGTGTGGAAGGCAGCTGGATTCATGAATGCAGTTTGATCTCCAATATTGGGTAAATCAGGAGGAACTTGAGTACTATGGAATACTACTCATTTCATTTTTCAGATGAGCTAATCTCGATTGAAATACAACTTCTTAGAATTATTGGAGTAAGATATGTGAAGGAAAAAAAGAATATTAATTGACTTATATTTCTTGTTTATGCTCCGCCCAACCCTGCAGAAAAAAGACGAATTCTGGTATATACTCACTTCTCTTATTAACCAAGCTTCCCGCCCTTTCCTAGTTATAGGGGATTTAAATGAAATAGAGTACATTGCAGATAAATGGGATAGGGTGCAGATAGAGTTCTGGATTACCACGAAAATATTGAGAAAATACCCTCCCTAATGATACATTTGGGATACCCGATCCTTCGCATGTGGACTCAAGATCAAGAACCACGTCGTATATTTGCTTGATCTTGCAATACTCTTCCAATATCTCCTGATTGAACAATTAAGTAAACTAATTAAATAACTAATTATAGCGACATAAATTAAAACAGAAAAATTCAAAGTAAACTAAAGCGACGGAATGGAAAATTAAGGGAAAGAGAAGCAGTAGAGCTCGCGAGTGGTCTCAGGCACACAGGCGCGAAGCCTCAGGGTGTGCGGGAGCGTCGGGGACTATGACTTATGGGTTGCGCTCGCTGGGAGCGAGGGCGAAGGCGAGGGGGCGATAGCAAGAGCGAGGGTCGAAGCCTCAGGTTTGGGTTGGTTTCTTGTTACCGAAGGTAATCAAAATGGTGATGGTGATTTGGATGGTGATGGCCGAAGGTCTCAAAGAACAGAAGAGGAAGATAGCTTTTGGGATTGATAATCGAGAACCCTTTAATCCTATAAAGGGGTTTCTCAATTCTATTCAATCTAAGAAATTCAAACATGGTGATCTCACTGTGTTGGTTTGACGATGTTCCAAAATCTACACAAAAGTAAAATGTTGAAGCAAAAAGCTAAAGAGTGGAATAAGAAAACTTTTGGAATCATTTTCCATCAATATATAATAAAGAAAAACAAGTTATCATGAAAAAGGAAAATTGCTTCTTTTCTAGAAATCTTTTTGGAATCAAAGAGCGAAAACTAAACACATAAAACTAGTTGACACCCACTCTTCTTACTTCCACGAGATTGCTACTAGAAGAAGAAACATGAAAAATATTAGAACAATTACCTCTTTTGAGGGAACCATGATTCTAGAGGACAAGAGTATCAAAAAAGAGATTAGGAAAGACTTTGAACAGCAACCAATAGACCAATCAGTTCGAAACGAATATCTAAATCTGGTATCCCCTTCCATTACACAAGAAAAGAATGTGTTTATCACAAAGCAACCGTCCAATGGGGAGATCAAGAATGTGGTTTTCAATATTGGAAATAACAGTCCGGGCCCTAACGGATTGACTACATAATTCTGTAAAAAAAAATGTTCGGGTATTGTGGGTACTAGTATAGTCCGGGCTATAAAAGCATTTTTCCACCCCGGTAAATTGCTTCGTTAAATAAATCACACTTTTATTTCACTAATTCCCAAATGTGACAATCCCACAAGGACAACTCAGTATCATCCAATTAGTTTTTCCCACAATTTAGTAGATAATTTTCAAAATAATTACAAAAAGATTAAAGAAAGTTATAAGTAGATTAATTCACCAACTGCAAGGGGCATTTGTTTCCGACAGGGCAATTCAGGATAATGTCCTTATAGCACATGAAATCTTCCATTTAAAAAACTAGATAGAGTAGATTGGAACTTCACCAAGGAAATATTTTAAAAACATAACCAAGCAAAAATTCGAGTCAGATGGGTCGATATCGACTTAGTCAATCGATTTCAAGTCAAGACCTGCACAACCGAAAACAGAAACTCGACGTCGAGTGAGGAGCACTAGATATCGGGTAAGATGGACTTGATATCAACCGGTTCTGGTCGAAATCGAATGGTGTGCAGAAACTTAAAAACGTGCAAAAAGTTAAATAAACGATGTCGGAAAAGAAGTCCGAAGAAATAAAGGATGGTTAAGAAGATGTATGAGCAGAAATAAACACAGATTGGTTGTTTTTGAACTCAATTAATTAAATAACTTCCAAAGTCGGGGAATTTATATCACAACGATAACCACATAAGACTTATGCCAAATTCATAAAGATATATGTCTTTCATCAATTAACTTTCGTTATTAACATTTAAGAATATAGATGCTCTCGCATAAACCCTAATTGTTACTACCCTTTTTGATAATTAATCCAAATTCATATTAAGATCACTTTTGTTCAATAATGTAAATAAGGATTTACCTACTACTCTCGTAGAAGAATCATGCAAATAGGGATAGAAGATGAAATCGCAATAAAAATCATACCTTTAAACATAAACTTACATGGTTATCGTTGGGCTCACCCTGGCCCTAGAAGTAGGGTAACTACTCACGCCTCATCATCATAACAAACATCATAATCATAAAGAAAATAACTAGAATTGAAATTAAAACGAAAGAGTACAAACCGAACAAAGTCAAACCGCTTTCGCCTCCAACTCCAACCCCCCCCCCCCCCCCCCCCCGCTCTCTCTCTCTCTCTCTCTCTCTTTCTCTCTCTCTATACTCTCTATATTGCTTGTCTTGTGTATTGAAGAATGAATAAAAACCAGTTCCTAAGGCTTTATTTATAGGGCTCAATTCTTGCTAGCCAATGAGGGCAATCTATCTATCTAAAAGATAAAAGTTCCATAATTTAATAAATAAAACAAATAAATTCCCCTTGGTAAATATGGGAATTACCAAAAAGGATAAAAAAAGTCTTCCAAAGATAGACAAAATATCTCTTCCTTCCAAGCAAAGCAAAGTCACTCGGATTAGGACTCGAATTGGCGTCGGGTCGGTTTCTGGGCATCACTCGATATCGACAAGATGGGCCGATATCCACTCCTCTTGTAGTCTTGAGTAAATCTTCACTAGACATTGAGTCTGATGGTCGATTTCTGGTGAGTTCCACTCGATATCGAGTGATATGACTCGATATCGACTCCTTCTTCGGTCGAAATGGATTGTGTTCTTCAGGGGACTCAATTCCTAGTGAGGCTCCATTCGATATCGAGTAGTATCACTCGATATAAAGTCATATTGGTCGATATTTGGTGATTCGGTCGATTTTGAGTGATTAAGTTGAAATTGAGTGACTTGACAACTTCTTTCCTTTTCTCTGAATTGCTCCAAAAACGCTTCGATTTCTGCGAAATTAAACAGAAACTTGTGTAGACCTCCATAATTGTCAAATAAACATAAACTACGCAAATCTCATGCTTTTCCAACCTAGAAATATAAAAATATGGAGAGAAATCGAAATAGATGTAAGCGAAAAACATGGCGAATTGAGCGCACATCAACACCCCATACTTAAGCTTGCTTGTCCTCAAGCAATACTTTTAATGGTCATACAGGGGAAGAAATTAAACTCTCAACATCTTAGCTTCATTCTCATATAACCCTGCAATCAATTCCCATCCTCGAAAAGGTACTAATGTCACCAATTCCATGCCTGTGAATAAAAGCAATATTGCACACAAAAGGAGGGTTATGTAAAAGTTATTTCATACTTAGTGCTTGGGGGGTCTAGGTATTCGAAAATTAAAAGATATGAATGAAGCACTTCAATTGAAGCTTCTATGGAAACTTTTAGCGGAACAAAAAAATGAATGAAGTAAAGTTATTCAATACAAATACTTAAAAGAAAACACCATTTTGAATTACACGCGTAGTGGAAGTGATTCGTGGCAATGGAGTAAACGAAGCTCACTAATTACAAAATTCAAAACTGGTCTTATTTGGTTAGCTGGAATCAGAAAATACATTTACTTTCGAAAACTGGGTATTCACGACCCTTCTAACTAAACAAATCTCATATAGTACCCATATTAATGTAAATGAAAAGGTTAGTGATTATATTCCGAGGGGTTCTTAGTGGTGTTAAAAAATCTTATCCTCTGTTCCCACAAGTGTTGCAAAGGAAATTCTGGACATTCCTCTTCCGATCACCCCCTTTGAAGATAAACTATATTGGTCGCCTGATAAAAAAGGTTTGTTCACTACGTCAAGTGCATTTAATCTTATTAAGAGAAATGTCATTCCAACTACTTATGATAACAATTGGATCTGAAAATTTGATATCCCACCAAAAATAAAGAACTTCTTGTGGAAGTTAAGCCAAAAAGGTCTCCCCACGGTTATTCAATTACAACAAAAAATGGGTTTGAGTCCCTACAACATGCGCACTGTGCAACCAATGTACAGAAGATCAAGCTCATTTGCTTATTGAGTGTCAGTATAACAATTTCCAATCCCAATTTGTAGCAGACAAAATCCAAATGATTAAAGATATGCTTTCGAATTCTAGGGATTTCACCTCTTTGCAAAAGGTACTAGGGAATAAATTAAATAAAAAAAAGAAAAACAAGTTATTGCTTTTAGATGGTGGAGCATATGGTTTATAAGAAATTAGGTAATTTTTAGAAATGAGAATCTCCCAGATTCGAATGGAGTAAAAAGAATGATTGCATCACACATGGAAAACCAGGACAAGGCAAACAAGTTTAATATCAATAATCTAGAGGACCTAATGATGACATCTAGGCATAATCGATCACAACAAGGGGTGCGGTGATGTGCGCTCAATTTGCCATGTTTTCCATTAACTTTTATTTCAATTTCTGTTCATATTTTATATTTCTGGGTTAGAATAATGCAGGAATTGTGTAGTTTGTGCTTATTTTTCAATTATGGAGATCTACACTAGTTTTTGTTTAATTTTGCAGAAATTGAGACATTTTACGAGCAATTCGGAGAAAGGAAGAAAGTTGTCAAGCACACTCGAAATCCACCATTTCAACTCGAAATTGAGCGGAGCAAAGGCAACGTTTCGAACCGAAGAAGATGAATCAATATCGAGTCCGCATACTCGATATCGAGTGACACATGACCAAGAATCGGCCAAGCACTCGGAATGACGTGGGACAAAAACAAGTCGATATCGACCCACTTTGGTCGATATCAAATGGATCCACATAGCCGAATCCGAGTCCGCTTTCGAGTGGTCTTTGCTTGCACATTAAGGAAAGAGATTTTATCTATAGTTGGACAATTATCCTCTTGGGTGAATTTCATATTTACCTAGGAGAGATTATTCCTTTTTATTATTTTTATTTGGAACATTTTATCTTAAGTAAGTAGGATCTTTTAATTTAGGATTTAGATAGAGTTATTCTATCCTAGAATAGCTAGGGTTAAGCCCGACGATAGCCATGTGAGACTATGATCAAATGTATGATTTTTATTGCGATTTTATCTTCTACCCCTATTTGCATGATTCTTTTACGAAAGTAGTAGGTGATCATTATTTGTATTATTGAAGCAAAAGTGATCTTAATATAAATTTTGATTAATTATCAAAAAGGGTAGTAATAATTGGGATTTATGCGAAAGCCTTTTATATTCTTAATTGTTAATAACGAAGGTTATTTGATGAGAAGGCATAATCTTTTATAAACTTGACATAATTCTTATATGGTTATCGTTGTGGCATGAATCCCTGATCTTGGATGTCTTTTAGTTTATTGAATCAAAACCCCAAATTTGTGATCTGTTCTGCTCATACATCTTCTTATTCATTCTCATATTCTTCGGACGTACTTTTCCAACATTATATATTTATTTTTCTACACGATTTACGTTATTGCACGCACCAGTCGATTTCGACCCTATCTGGTCGATATTGAGTCCCACTAAGTCGATATTGAGTGCTCATGTACTCGAAATCGAGTCTGTCATTTTCCGTTGTGCAGGTCTGAAGTGAAAATCGACTGACTCAGTCGATATCAACCCTTACCAGTCGATAACGAGTGGTCTACTGGTCGAAATCAGGGAAAATATTAGAACTATAGAGGCGAGTGCTGACACGCTTCCTCGTGGATTCGATCCTAATTCCCTACATCTACAATGGGAGGGTTTCTTGTATTTTATTTGCTTGGACATTGAAGATCGGTTTGAATTTATATCTATATTTATTTAGACTCAAAATCCCGCATAATAAATTTTGGTGTCGTTGCCGGGGAAGCTACCAATCGCTAGTTTCTTTTTACGCCCTTTTCTTTTGTTTTTTGTTTTTTTTTTTGTAGGTGTATGCGAGGAATTGCTCGCACACCTAAATTTGATCCTCGTCTCGAACCAAAATGCTTCTTTCATCTTCAACGGAGACTAAGGAGAAGATTCATGGCATCCGACAACGAGAATGAGGTACTCAATTAACCACCAGGAAGACAGAATACGCCCAGCGAGAGGTGGAATATACACGAAAACAACAAAGGTGGGAGGCGAGGGCGGATCGCGATGCCCAGGCCCGATGAGAGCTCGAGGAACAACTTCAGCGCATATCTGCAAACACGAAAGAATATCTGCACCATACTTTGGAAGTTCCAGAATTACCTATCGTTCTTCCTCGTGTTTCTTTTAAAATTTGTCCTTCTTTTATTTATGAGTTTAGGAAGAATCTATTTGAGAAGAAACCCAATGAATGTCCTTTAGAGCATATAAATATATTTCTGGATTTGTGCAAAACTATTACTAATGATGCTAATCTAGAATATCTAAAACTAAAGGCTTTTCGTTGGTCGTTTAAAGGGAAAGCTTCACATTGGTTTGAGGGTTTGGCTCCACAATCCATTTGCACATGGACCGAGCTCAAGGAATTGTTTCTTAACAAGTTCTTTCTTTCAACCAAGATGGAACAACTCAGAAAGAAGATTACGTCTTTCAGGCAAAAGCTAGGGGAAACAATAGCACAAGTTTAGGAGCGCTATAAACGCATGCTAAAATCTTATCCTACGCATGGGAAATCTCCATATGTGATCCAGGAGATCATCTACAACTCCTTGGACGTACCCACAATGGAATAGATCAACACCTATACCGCTTATATGTATCTTGAGTACACACCATAACGTGCTTGGGATACCTTTGAGAGGTTAGCAAACTTCGACAACACTTATGGGACTGCTGAGGCCTCCGACGCAAGGCCTGACCCATCTATGCCGCTCTACGAACCGTCAAAGGAGATTAATCAAGACGTCAGAGACCAATTCTAGAGAGACTAGGTACGCCGCCTGACCAAACTAGTTAAATTTCTTTCTAACAATCAACCTTGTTTGGAATGTGGGTCTGTGAGGCACAACACCATTGTCTCCCCACACGCCGACCAAGTGCAGCTTGCAGAAACACATGATGAGGCGTGCTATGTTGGGGGTAACTACTCAGGACAACATCAACAACAGAATCGGGGTTATCGCCAACCCCAATACAAAAGAGAACCCCCACCCTACAGAGCTCCTGGACACCCGGATAGAGAAGGTAAGAAAGATGACCTACACATCATCCTCGACAATATACGACGGAACCATACTGAATTCAAGCAAGCCAACAACTCCATCCATACTCAACTACAAGGCATCAACTCGCGACTGGGAGAGATCGACGTTTGGCGAAAGAACATTGAGACCCAAGTGGGTCACCTAGCTGCATTGATACCCAAACCGTCAGGATCGCTCCATGGATCATCCGAACCGAACCCGAAAGGTAAGTTGGCTGGTCACGTGGCTGCTGTGAACTTAAGGAGTGGGCGCTAGCTACAAACGCCTGAGAAAACAACAGAGGAGGAGGCTGTTGGAGACTAGTCGATATCGACTAGGTAAAGCCCAGTGGATATTGACCCCCCCCCCAACAATCGAAATCGACCCACCTCATCAGCAACACAAGTAGCCATCAACTCTAGTGGATATCTACCCTACACCAGTCGATATCGACCCAGCCTACTCGACATCAGCAAAGAAGAAGAAGACATTGTCATTCCCGACAAAATCTTTAAAGGATCTAGTAGAAAAGAAGTTCCAGGGCTTTGTGAAGATGCTTTAAGGGCCCAACGTCACCATTCCCTTCACCAAAGCTTTTCATGAGGTTCCATCTTATGTAAAGTTCCTCAAAGACATCCTGAGCAAGAAGCGGTCGATGGCTGAGATCGCAGAGGAATGCAGCAAAATGCAGCTCCTAGGAAAGCGGCCAGACCCAGGTAAGTTTGCTATAACTATTGGTTTCGGTCAAGATAGATTCAATGCACTTTGTGACTTAGGCGCAAGCGTGAGCATCATGTCATTATCCATATGGTCCAAAGTGAAGATAAGAGCATTAGAGCATGTGGATGCCAGATTTTACATGGCAAATAACAATATGGTCATCCCTACAAGCATGGTGGACGATGTACCCGTACAAGTAGGTAAGTTCTTTGTCCTTGCTTATTTTCTTGTAATTGATATGTCGGAGGACCTTGCTTATCTAATTATTTTAGGTAGGTCTTTCTTAGCAACCGTTGATGCCAACATAAGCGTAAGGAAGGGAGTGCTCACATTCACCATCAGCAAAGAGGTAATCGGGTACTCTTTTAACAAAGCTGAGAGGCACAACGGTCCTATGGAGGTCATGTCAATAACAGGAGACTACATCACTTGCGGGAAGCCAAAGGTAAGAACAATGACCCCCAAAGAGCTATAAAAGAGGGCTATGAAAGCCCAAATTGAGGAGAATGTGGCTATCTGGGACGAGCAAACTGAAATCCCATTCGAAATCGAGCTAGGTAAGTCGATATCGACTGAATAATTTATATATTATGCAGGATTGAAGTATGGCATCGTCGTCGAGTCAACTCACTCGATATCGAGTGAGTCACTTGAAATCGACCCAAACACAGCACCTTCATCGACTAAGCAACTAGTAAGAGCAGCACCCCAGTCGATATCAGGCCAACCCGATCGAAATCCCACCTCCTCCGTCGACTGAGTTAGAAGGAACGAGAAACCACTCGATATCTACTCATATGAGTCAATATCGAGTCATACACGTCGAGTCGTCCTCTCCCATATCAGTCGAACAACCTCCAGGAGCACAACAGGAGTCGATATTGACAGACACTAGTCGATATCGACCAGACCCACAAAAGTCGAATAAAGACGAAGTTGTAAAGGTAAGCCGAGGTATTGATATTTCTTCCCCTATTTCAATTAAAGATTTATCTATACATGGAAGAGGTTTGCCTTGGTATGTTAGACTTTGCAGGGTTTCCAATGACGATTCAAAAGACTACGAAGTAGGAGACAAGGTGTATGTCTCCAAATCCAAGAATCATTGGTTGCCTAACAAGTTCCGAGAAAAGAAGATGGATCCATTCATAGTGCACAAGATCCATTCAAGCGGAATGCAACTGATAGACAAGAATGGAGTCCTATTCGAAGCCCAAGCCATGTGAGCCCTGCATTTGCCTCCTTCAAAAAAAAAAGGAAGAAGTTAGCCTAGCGACTATAAAGTCTAGAGCTTGTAAAAAAACAATTAGTTTTTAAGTTTTGAATATTTGGTTTTGAATTTACTTGTTTTATTATTTTGAAAAAAAAATTGCAGGTATGAAGGAGTTGTTGGGTGACTTGATATCAACCCATCTGGTCGATATCGATTGAGTCATATCGAGTGGAAATATGTTGTGATCCAGTAGAAATCACCCTGAAGTATGGAGCCAACAGAAATCTTCAGCACCTATTTCGAGCTTATACATCTATGTCTAGTAAGTTTCTTCCTTTGCCCTTGTTTTTATACAGTGAGGACACTGTAATCTTTATGTATGGGGTGGGGGAAAGGCTTACTGTCATCATATTTATGCATATTTCTCGAATTGCTCATGCATGGTTATTTTGGGTATGTTCATTCATCTATATGCTTCATGTTATTTTCCAAATTAAAGTTTATTTTTATCACCCCCATTGAAAATTTTGATTAGTGTCGTTGAAGCTTTAATAGGACTCAACGATGCAAAATTGGATTCATTAGAGATATATCATGAAATTTCCCAGTAAAGGGAAGTCACAATGAAGTGCATATTATTTCTTGAAAACCATGAAATTAATGAGGTAAATTTGATGTTGCTTTTGATATGTTGTACAATAAGAGGACGGAGGACTTTATATTTTCCATATCATGCTCATTTTTATATTCCTAGCCTTACATATGCTTATTTGCATCATAAAAGTCATATTGTGCCTTACTTCATATTTGCTCCACATACTATAAATATTGCTCATTTTCTACCTTATTTCCTTATCCGGGAATTATGCTGAGAATGGAAGTTACTTTTGGAGATTATTATATGGTGTTTGTGTTGTTATTATTATTTTGGAGTTTGGCAGGAGGATGAATGAAAGATTATGGGAAATTTAATGAGTGAAAGAAAATCCGGTCACCTAAGGAGATAAAAGTAGATCGACCATGCCTATGTTGAGATGTTAGTTTCGCAGGATGGTACACACGGGTGAGAAGTCTGAGGTAATAAGTATCCGAGGCCATTCATGACACCCATGTTTGCGACTCGCGAGAAGGGAGTTCTGAGGTTAGAGAGGTAAAAACATTATAGTGAAAAAAGCATTAAGCGATGAGAGAAATGTGAGAAATCAAAGAAATAAGGAATGTGGTATGAAAACTTTAGAAATTACTCCATTTCCTCGAATCATTAGAACCACATGGCCAAATATCTCCCACCTTTAGCCTTTTACCAATCTACTCCTATTTGAGCTTAATTAAAGTCCTCTTGATTATTTTTTCTTTTTCGCATATGAATTGTTTTTGCATAATTCTCCTTTTGTGTGTAGATGTTGCTTTTATTCAGATGCATGGAATCTGTGACATTAGTACCTTTGCGAGGATGATAATTAATTGCAGGGTTATATAAGAATGAATCCAAGATGTTGAGAGTTTAGTTTCTTCCCCTGTAGGACCATTAAATGTATTGCTTGAGGAAAAGCAAGCTTAAGTATGGGGAGTTGATTTGCGCTCAATTTGCCATATTTTGCACTAACTTTTATATCGATTTCTATTCACATTTTATATTTTGTAGGTTAGAATAAAGAAGGAATTGTGTAGTTTATGCTTATTAGTCAATTATGGAGATCTAGCCTAGTTTTTGTTTAATTTCGCAGAAATCGAGACATTTTATGAGCAATTCGGAGAAAGGATGAAAGATGTCAAGAGCACTCGAAATCGACCATTTCAACTCGATATCGAGTGGGAGCTGAACGCTAGAAATCGAGCGGAGCAAAGGCAATGTTTCAACCCTAAGCAGAGGAGTCGATATCGAGTCCGCATACTCGATATCGAGTGACACATCACAAGGAATCGGCCAAGCACTCAGAAACTACACAAGGGAGTCGATATCGAGTTACTACACTCAATATCGAGTGAGAAGTTGTCGACATCGAGTCAGAATTGACTGAAGAAGGACCCGGGATGAGAACGAGTCGATATCGAACCACTTTGGTCGATTTCGAGTGGATCTACATAGCCGAATCCGAGTCCGATTTCGAGTGGCCTTTGCTTGCACATGTAGGAAAGAGATTTTATCTATAGTTGGACAATTATCCTCTTGGGTGAATTTCATATTTACCTAGGAGAGATTATTCCTTTTTATTATTTTTATTTGGAACATTTTATCTTAAGTAAGTGGGATATTTTCTCTTAGGATTTAGATAAAGTTGTTCTATCCTAGAATGGCTAGTGTTGAGCACTATAAATAAAGCCCTAGGGGCTGAGATTTTAGGCATTCCAAGCACACAAGCAATTGTGTTTACATATTTAGGCAATTTATAGAGTAGAGAGAGAGAGAGAGAGAGAGAGAGAGAGAGAGATTGGAGTTGGAAGGTGCGAGAGCGGTTTTGGCTTTGTTCGGTTTGAGAGAGAGAGAGAGAGAGAGAGAGAGAGAGAGAGAGATTGGAGTTGGAAGGTGCAAGAGCGGTTTTGGCTTTGTTCGGTTTGCACTCTTTCTATTTTAGTTCAATTTAAGTTATTTCTTTTATGAATATGATGTTTGCTATTGTGATGAGGTGCGAGTAGTCACCCTACTTTTAGGGTCGGGGTGAGCCCGACGATAGCCATGTGAGACTATGATCAAATGTATGATTTTTATTGTGATTTTATCTTCTATCGCTATTTGCATGATTCTTCTACGAAAGTAGCAGGTGATCCTTATTTGTATTATTGAAGCGAAAGTGATCTTAATATAAGTTCGGATTAATTATCAAAAAGGGTAGTAACAATTAGGGTTTATGCAAAAACCTCTATATTTTTAATTGTTAATAACGAAGGTTATTTGATGAAAAGGCATAATATTTTATAAACTTGGCATGATTCTTATATGATTATCGGTGTGGCATGAATCCCCGATCTTGGAAGTCTTTTAGTTTATTGAATCAAAACCCCAAATTTGTGATCTTTTCTACTCATGCATCTTCTTATTCATCCTCGTATTCTTTGGACGTACTTTTCCGACATCATTTATTTATTTTTCTACACGATTTAAGTTTCTGCACACCAGTCGATTTTGACCCTGCCGGGTCGATATCGAGTCCCACTAAGTCGATATTGAATGCTCCTATACTCGAAATCGAGTCTTTTGTTTTCTATTGTACATGTCTGAATTGAAAATCGACTGACTCAGTCGAGATCGACCCTTACCAGCCAATATCGAGTGGTCTACTGGTAGAAATCAAGGCAAATTTCGGAACTATAAAGGCGAGCGCTGACACGCTTCCTCGTGGATTCAATCCTGATTCTCTACCACTACAACGGGAGGGTTTCTTGTATTTTCTTTGCTTGGACATTGGACATCGGTTTGAATTTATATCTATATTTATTTAGACTCAAAATCCCTCCTAACGTGCGGAAAAATAGGAACACTAAATGGTGATTCAGAAATAATAATAAATTATCTAAAATTTATTATTATCTCGAACAAAATATCTCGAACATTCTGGTGGAGGGAGATTCAGAAATAATAATAAATTATCTAAAATTTGATTTCGGATGCCCTTGGGAAATAGAATTAATTATGGCAGATATTAAAACTCTTATGTTGGACATTATGGAGATCTCTTTCTTCCACACTCTCCGTTTCGGTAACCGAGTGGCGGATAAAGTTGCACACATTTGCTAGTCGACTAGGGGTCCCGATATGTCAAATGATATAGATCTCCTTGACCTCTCATCCGCCAGAATGCTTTCGAATAAAGTTCGCTCTCTCGAATCCTTAATAAAAAAATGTACCTATTGTCTTTCATGTAGCTAATTATTGGTATTAGGTTAATATATAATTATAGTTATACATAAACTCGTGAAATCCAAAATTCATATTATTTTTAATTAAAAGTTGATATATTTTTCTTAAATATTACAAACGAGAATGAAAATTTGATTTCTACATCAAAATAATGTGGGTCGCTTTTATAAATTAAATTTAGTGAAAGCGATTATGTAGAAGGTGAGAAAATGACTGAGATTTTAACTTGAAATAATGAGTTATTATGATTAAAATTAAAGCCCAAAAATAAACCAATTTCTCAAAATTTTAACTACAATTAAACATGCATGAAGTATAACTGACTTGTATTACTTTCAAAATTTTTGTTGGTCGTCCAATATTTCAAATCATTATTTCCAAACTGTTTCAATGCGAATTTTGGAACTTCTTAAAAAAAATTAGGGAAAAAGTCATTGACCAGACTTTATATGTTGATTGCAGTGTTGTGTGATTGATATAAAACTGATTAATGATATTAGATTTGCCCTTAATTTATTTAATCTGAATATATGATGTAGAAACCAAACATGTATTATGTATACATTTATAATTTGGTGTATTTTTTCTGGCTTCATAACCATTTTTAAAGGGCTACCATAGCCCAAATCGAATTTTAAAGGCCCACTTAATAAATTAATATAGACCGGCGATCTTCAATCTCTCTCTCACACATACATAACTTGATTATGTAGATGTAGACATGTCAAAACGTCACATGATCCGAGGATCCGATCCGACCCGATTCGTAAAAGTGTGGACTTTGGCGCAAATATTTCAATCCGAAACCCGAAGCAACCCGAAATCGTTCAACCCGTAAATTTCTGGGTCGAATTGGGTCGACTCGTGGGTCTCCAGTTGATTCAAACTTTAAGATAATAAAAACATAAATAAATTATAATTTAACATAATATTGAAATTTATTACTAACAATAATTATGATTGAATATTATCTTTTTTTATCATCAAATTTACTTTATAATTTAACACTGAAAATTGTTATGTATATAAAAATACATATTACTATTGTAGCAATATTAATTACTTCTTTTCAATAATATAACTATTAATAGGGTAATATAACTGACGCGGCCGTGAAATTTCACCTATACTTATTACCTCAGGGTGACGACAAAATGTCTTAGTATACCTGCAAGCCCAATCAGGATGGGTGGTGATCAGTTTTATATGCTTATTTGTCCAAGCAGTTTGAGTGGTACTTTTTGCTCGCGAGGAAGTAGTTACGATTCAATCGTCGTCCTTAGAGGAAGTAAGATGACGTTCTTATTCCAGACACGTTCTTTTCCGACTAAAGACCTTAAGAACTCAACTTCGAGGGTTTTAAGTCAGGGAGATATACAGAGGTCTTCTTCTTCTCTCTTGAATCGAATCCCTTCCTTGAAGGCTAAAGGGGGTATTTATAGGGAGGCTAAGCAAGCAGCTGGTTGATGACCTCGTGGATTAATAGGGGACACGTGTAATGTCTGCCCTCATGCTAGAGGCCTAGGCATTTATAAGTGGCATTGTTAGCGGGGAGGTGCATAGCCAGCGAGCTGCTAGTCTTTTGCCCTAAAGGGTCACGAGGTATTGGTGGGTCTTGTTATAAGATATACACTTACCTATGTTAGGATTCTCATCGCGATGCTCCTCAGATGGCTATGCTCGCTATGTATTGATAGTAGATTAGATGTCTTTTGCATTGGGCGACCTACTTATGACGTCATATCTTTGTTAATTAATAAGGTTATTTTCTATGGCATCATCATATCTCCTCGTAACCAGATCAAAAGGGATATATCGCCCGCGATTAGGTTTCGATAAAAAGCGATGCTTCCTGCCAAAAAACTTATTCTTGGATGGGCCTGAATTGGGCCCAGTAAGTTTCGGCCCATTTGGGGGTTGACTCCACAGAGACCTATAAGTGAGGATTTCACCTCTGGTTACTTCATTTCATCCTTTCAACGACTGAGAAAAGAGAGAGAATTCGATGGGCTTCGCTTCAAAAGGGCGATATCGGAGTTAGGTAGGGGCCCTATTTCTTAGTTTTCTCTTGCTTACCGGTGTTTCTCTTCCACTTTTCTTGAGTAAGTACCTTCTGATTATCTTTATGTTCTGTCTAAATTTCTAGATTTCCACTCATACTTAGATTTTTATGGCGTAGAAAAGAAACCCTTGGTGGTCGAACCGCCCTCCTCCGGCGAGGGGCACGACGGTTATAGGGTTGAGAGCACATCGTGTCTGACCATGTTTTCTTGGTATCCTCACGTGGGCAAGAGTATTATGTTTGGGTTCCCAAGGATGACTTTAATCGCTGATGGTTGACCGAGGGTTGGAATAATTTTGCGAGTAGCAACGACGTTTTTGTTGGAGCGACGATGGTGTTTTTCAAGAACGTGGGAGGGCATCTCTTTGAAGCACTCGCTCTTGAAGATGAGAAAATTCTTTTGTAAGGTGGATGTGAAGGTTCGATAATCTAAAACAATGTAATATAGAAATACTCTAGAAGGGGGGTTGAATAGAGTATGCCCGTTTTTCGCAGAAAGTCTCAAGACTTTTGGAGATCGTATAAAACCCTTTGAGATTAAACCTGAATCACAAAGTTAGACAATCGAACGAAGTGCGGAAATAAGGTAAAGCAATAGATAAAACACACAAGTAATTGTTTACGAGGTTCAGCACGAACTTGGCCTACGTCCCCGCCTAGGGTTCTTCCACAACCCTAGGATTCAAAAGGCTTTATTGATTCGCTTAGCTTAGGATCCTAATAGCTCATCGAGAAGCCTCTCTCCTATACAATTGCAATCTAGTCAACTCACGTTCCCTTGGAGTCCTAGACCAATCTAGAATAGCCCCACCTCTCTCAGCTATCTAGTACAATCCTCTTACTCTCACAAATCAATAGCCTAGTGCAACTTCCCGAGTTACAAACTCTCAAGTAACACTTTAAATGAATATATCCTATAAGCTCACAGTGACTCTCAAAGGCTTTGAAATAAACAACAAACTCTTGAGCGCTAGCAGAGAGTACACTTTGGAAGACAAATCTTGCTTGAATGAATGAAAGCTTGATGTATCCAAAGTAGCCATGTCTTTATGCATATTTTAGTTCCATATTCTTTACATTTTACATATTTCGGGTTGGGAATATGTCGGAATTATGTAGTATATGCTCATTTGTCAGAAATGGAGATCTACATAAGTTTCTGTTTAATATTGCAGAATATGGAAACATTTCGGGAGAAAACCAAGAAGCGAGAACCGGAGCACAAAGCTACTCGACATCGACTAACCCTAGTCGATCTCGACAAGACATGCCTAGGTGCCATCATCGAGGAGCCTATGTCGAGAAACTGAAGACGAAGAACTCGACTCCACACCCAACTCGATATCGAGTACGGGTACTCGAGGTCGACAAAGACGTGGAGCCAGAACCGAGCACATGGAGAAGACTTGCCCGACCAGCCAAGCCAATCCTAGTCGACGAACCTCTCTACTCGATGTCGACGAGGGGTCCTCGAGATCGACGAAGCAGCTGAAGACCACACCCGAGCATGTCGAGGACCAGCTAGCCGAGACGCACCAGTCGACCGACAATCCTACTCGAGATCGAGTAGACCTTTGTCGAGATCGAGGAGACTTCCAGAGACGCGTTACGCGGTTTGATCAATTCCACTCGGTGTGGGATTACTTGGGCTTGAAGTTTGCCGAATTCTATCCGATCTATCAAGATACATCATGGAAAGAGAAGATCTATCCACTTTAAGACTTTTAGATATATTTCCCTTTTAGATTTAAATTCTTTGTTGCTTTTATTTATCATTATGCTTTTAGATATAGTTTTAGATATAGATAAAGATTTCTATCCTTGAGTAGCAAGGTTTAGAAGCCTATAAATAAAGCCCATGGGGCTGATTTTAGATTAATTCAATTTGGGAGAGAAGTAAGTAGGAGAAGTAGAGAGAGAGAGAGTGAGCGGCCGATTGGAGTTGTGAAGCGAGAGCGGAATTGGCTTCAAGCGGTTGTAAACTTTGGTTTATTTTAATGCAATTAGTTTTCTTTCAATCGATGTCTGAGTTTGCGATGAAGCGCGAGTAGTCCACCCACTTCTAGGGTTGGGGCGAGCCCGACGATAGCCATGCGTGTTTGAGGTAAAGACCCGACTTTTATCGTGTTTTGAGCATCTACTACTTGTTTATGTGTTTATTACCCGTCTAATGGAGATCCATGCTAACAACTTGGATTGTAAACATAAAATTAGTAGAGACAATTAGGGTTTCTTGAAAGAGTTGTCTAATTGTTGGAAAAGGCAAAAGCTTGTCCTTTGATGCAATATACATGATTATCTGTTTATCTCTGCCTTATGCATGCTTGGTTATCGTTGTTGCAAACCCCAATCTTGGAAGTCTTTTACATTAAGTTTAGTTCGAAATCCCAAAGCACTTGTCTTTATTTTCTTTCGTTTCGTTTTAAGTTTTCTGCCCTTACTCGATCTCGACCAAGGCTGGTCGACCTCGAGTTACTGATCTTCGATCTAGCATCATTGTAGCTTCTGTGTGCAGGTACTCGACAAATCCCAACTCGACGTCGACGAAGCCTACTCGATATTGAGTACCCTCTAGTCGATATCGACGAGCCCCTGTGCTTGCTGCTACGCTGTATTCGACTGTCCGATCTTCTGTCGACTAACCTAGTCGAGATCGAGGACCCTGTTGTCGACTTCTGTGAGATTTTTCCGCTGCCTAGGATCCGATGACACGCTTCCTCGTGGATCGATCCTGACTTTCTGCTGCTGCATCAGGAGGAGGTCTTATAATCATTTGCAAGGGACGGAATCTGGTTTGCTGTGATTTATTTCTATTTTATTATTGCAAGTCTCGATTTCCTCCTACAACAAATTGGCGCCGTTTCCAGGGAGGCTATCATTCGCGCCTTAAGTAGTTAAATCTCACATCTCCTTTGATTTACTATACAGGTGTATGCGCCGTTCTGGTCTACCACCTGAGTTTGACAGCTTAGACGAACCAGAGCGTTACCTACACATCCACTCTAAACTCAAAAGGATCATGTCGGCCGCTGAAACACAAGAACAACTGATTGCAAGGCTTACAAGGGAGCTAGCCGCAAAAGATACCACTATCGCCAATGAAAGGGCGGCGAGGGAATAGGAAGCTTAGCGCGCAAGGCAAGCAGAAGCTGAGCTTGCCCAATATCCAACTACTGCTGAGGATTATATGCATCCAACTCTCGTCGTGCCTGAATCGACGATTCTAATCCCTGATAACTCTTTTGAAATTCGCACTCAATTTCTTATAGAGCTTAAAAATAATGCTTTTTATGGCTAATTTAATGAGTGTCCTCTTGAACATATTACCAATTTTTCTGACATGTGTCGTACTCTTGCTGAAGGTACAACGCTGGAATATGTCAAGATTAAAGCTTTTCGCTGGTCTCTCGATGGGCCTGCACTGAAGTGGCTTGAAGGGTTGAAACCAAGATCACTCACAACATGGGCCCAAGTAGAGCAAGAATTTCTGAACAAATTCTTCCCACCCGCCAAAACAGCACTTCTCCGCCAGAAAATCACCGCCTTCAAACAGAAGTCTGGGGAACCGCTAGCAAAGGCATGGGAACACTACAAAGAACTACTGCGATCCTGCCCTACTCATGGACAACCACCCTACGTCATTCAAGAGATCTTCTTCAACTCTCTTGATCAAGTCACTAAGGACAGAATCAACCATTATACTCGCTACGAGTATCTGACGATGCCGCCAATTGACGCCTAGGGTGTGCTGGACAAGCTCACCAATTATGACAACAAATATGGGTCTACTGCAAACTATGAGAAGAACTCCTACGCCAGGCCAGCACCATCTATGCCACTCTCCGAGCCAGCAAAGGAGATTGACCCAGATGTCAGAGAGCAGTTCTACAGAGACCAGAATCGCAAGCTCATCAAGCAAGTCAAATATCTATCTGTCAACCGGCCTTGCATCGAATGCGGATCACAGAGGCACACCACTACTGAGTGCCCACACACGGAGCAAGTCAGGATGGCAGAAACACATGAGGAGGTAGCCTACGCTGAGGGTCCCAATCGCTATATGGGAGATCAAAGGTTCTATCAACCACAGTGGAACCAAGGCCCTCCTAGGAATACCCCACCCTACAGAGCTCCAGGACATCCAAAAAGGGATCAAAAGAAGGATGATCTGCAGCTGATCCTTGAAGAGATGCGTCGGAATCAGGGCACCATCAACAACCAGTTCCAGAACATCACTACAAAATTTGGAGAACTGGACATCTGGAAAAGAGGAATAGAGACGCAGATGGGTCAAATCGCTGCACAGATCCCACGACGGTCCGGACAGCTCCCTCGGCAAACAGAACCAAATCCTAAAGGGAAGACCGGACACGTCGCAACTATCAAACTCAGGAGTGGGCATCAATTACACGAGCCAGAGGTCGGGAAACAGCAAAGCAAGGCAGAGCAGTAACTCGAGATAGAGCAAAGCCTACTCGATCTCGAGGAGAGTCTACTCGATCTCGACAAGCCGCTACTCGACCAAGACCAGAAGCTGAGCTTGGACTCTGCTGCGTAGACCAGCAACTCCAGGTCGACCACCCAACTCGATGTCGAGGAGCTCGTGGTCGAGATCGAGGAGCAGCATCTGGCCGACGTCGACGACTCTTCAACACCTCCGACAACTGATCTGGCTCCGAAACAGAAAAAGCCACTGCCTTTCCCTTCAAAAGCACAGAAAGATCCCACTGCAGGTAGGTTTACCAGATTTGTTAATATGCTGCAAGAATTGAATGTTTCTATTCCTTTTACAGAAGCCCTGCAAGAGATGCCTAGATATGTCAAATTTCTGAAGGAAATTCTGACCAAGAAGCGATCCATTTCAGAGATCGCAGGCGAATGCAAAGTACTCCACTTCCCTGAAAAGAGACCTGACCCTGGTAAGTTCTCTGTTACTGTGGGTTTTGGACAATATAAATATGATTCTCTGTGTGATTTAGGAGCAAGTGTGAGCATCATGCCTTTATCAATCTGGCGGAAGGTCAAAATAGGATGCATAGAACCTGTGGATGCCAAGCTATATATGGCGAAAAATACAGTAGTCATCCCTACAGGTATAGTGGAGAACGTCCCTGTCCAGGTTGGTAAATTCTTTGTTCCAGCACATTTTCTTATCATTGACTGTGTTGAAGATCCTACTAGCCCTATTATTCTTGGTAGACCATTCTTAGCTACTGCAAATGCCAAAATTAGTCTTAAGAATAGATCTCTCACCTTCACCATAGGCGATGAGGTTTTGGATTTCTCTTTTGGCCCTGCAAAAGAGGAAATTTCATGGCTGGAGGTGAAAAGCATCAACAACCGCGGGACCAAGCAAACAACGGAGGGAAGCGTCAGCACTATCCTCGAGGTCGACAAGAGCTCCTCGATCTCGACAAAGGTGCTACTCGACCTCGACCAAGACTTGTCGATGTCGACTACCTCTGCTAAGCCACTGACTTGCCAAGAGCCTAAGTATGGGGTCCCTGTACTCGAGGTCGACCAGCTGTACTCGATCTCGACTAGCCCCAAACCCAAAGATTTCTGTTTTGGGTCCGAAAAAGTAAGTTCAGGTATGAATTCTACTCCCCCTCAGTCCATAAAGAAAATTATTAATAATTTAAGGGGAGATAAGACACCATGGCGAGAGAATCTGCGAAAACTAAGAGCTGGAAGGAAGAAGAAGAAAGAGAAAGGAGATGATGCAAGCAACCACCTGTCAGCTGAGCTTGCAGACTACCATCAGGACCTAGATGATCCAGGAGAAGGGCCAAGCATGAGCGGGCCCCAAACCAATGGTCCTTGAGCGCAAACGGAGAAGTCGGCCTAGCGACTCTAAAATCTAGAGCATGTATATAGAACTTTATGAATCTTTGGGACTTTTTGAACTTTTTGGTTTTTGTTTTTTGTTTTTGGTTTTATGTCTTTTAGAATATTTCATGTGGATACTCTTGTTTCTTGTGCAATCTAATACTTTTAGGTCGGCAAGCATATGAGGATTGCGAAAAGTGGAATAAAGAAGCCCATGAAAACAGTCGGAATCAACAAAAGCCAAGTCGATTACGACAAGGAGGAGAAGCCCAGAAGTTACTCGACCTCGAGTAGACGTACTCGACCTCGAGTAGACGTACTCGACCTCGAGTAGACGTACTCGACATCGACAAGCCACCAGAAGCTCCTCGACTTCAGATTCTACTGGACGCAGAAAAGCTCCTCGAGATCGAGTAACCTGTACTCGAGATCAACCAGCCAGTTACTCGACCTGCACTGATTCGCCTTCCTCGATGTGTTATCATGTGAGTTCCTTCCTTTACTCTTGTTTTTATTTGATTTTATACAGTGGGGACACTGTAAATTTTAAGTATGGGGTGGGGGAAGGGCTCATTATCACTATCATATGTGTTAGTCTTGCTTTTGGTTTTACATGGTGAAATTTTAAGCTTTTGGTTTTACATGGTGAAATTTAAAATTTTTATGTTATGCATTCATGTTTAAATTTTATGCCTTTTAAATATTTCGTCATACTCTAGTTTTGATTTTTGCATAAGAAAAAAATAAAAATAGAAAAAATAGAAAATGTCAAAAAAAAAATAAAAAAATATGCGTGTTTAAATTTTTGCATTGCTTTAGTTTTTATACCCTAACTTAGATGTCCTATGATGATAAATAATAATTGACTTGATCATGTAAATCCTATGGCATGTTTGGAAGGTTTAGCCTAAGTCCTCGAAATTGATTTTTATGTGGATTGTGAACTTGTGATGAAATTGAGCACATATGATCCTAAGCTAAAGGTTAAAATCCAACAAAAATTGTCCTAGTGAGAATTTTGGCCTTATAGGGAGAGCATTAAAAATCTCTCTAATTTCTTGAGTGTATTTACTCTTCCTATGCATCTCTAAATGTTGTGATAGTTATTCAAAGCCAATGCATATATATGTTTATGTTAATGAGAATTAAATGATGGAGGCACCTTTTAAGCCAATTTTATCCTCTCTTTACCTACCCTGCATTATCCCTGCTTGAATCCAGAACATTAGTCTGAGACTTTTATTGTAAACTCCACAGAATTTTCCTTAGCCAAATTTAGCCTGGCCCCCATTTGGGAATTAAGACTTAGAGTTGGTTGGAATGATGATTTATGGAAAGAATGGGCCTATGTTGCATTTCAAGTAGGAAGGATTGTTGAAATTATTTAGATATGGGATGGTTTTAAATTTTTATCTTGCTATGCATATATGTAAAAGGATTTTTGGCTCACCTTATAAATGCACTAGTATTATTTTATTTAGTTTTCTTTCGAAAAAAAAAATATCCGAAAAAGAAAAAAAAAAGAAGAAAAAAAAGTATATATATTTGTGAATAAAGTGCATGAGCCAAATTTACCTTATTTCTTTCATTATTTACAAGATACACACTTTGGAGAGGTTGAGAAAGTTTGAAAGGTTACACACTTCATTGGAGAGTTTGGTTGATGCATATGATTGAGAAGTTATGGTCTGGTTGTGTTGGAGATTTAGGAGTCTTGATTCCCGAAATTTTATTAAGCACCACATGGCCAAATAATTCCATTCCTTATTATTTCTTACCAAGCCCCATTACAACCCCGCCGAATGGAATCTTCTTTGAAGACTTCTATTGAGCGAAGTCCTCCTGATAATTCTTGTAGCATTTTCATAATTGGTTGCGAAGTGGATACATGTTTAAATTGCAATGTTTATGAGATTGTGTATGGAATTGAGTTGAGAGTTGATCTACATAGCCTAAACACATTGAGAGTTGAGTTTAAACACATTATCCCTGTGAGGTTGGATTTATATTGCCTATGCCTATGGATCGCTCATATATGTGTGATAACGTTAAATTCACTTGTCTTACATTGCTACTACTTGAGATGTTGCTTTTGACAAAGGCGAAGACTTGAAGAATGTGATGTAGGTCTTGGTTATTGTTTGGTTATTGCTTGAGGACAAGCAAGTCTAATTATGGGGTGATTTGATGTATCCAAAGTAGTCATGTCTTTATGCATATTTTAGTTCCATATTCTTTAAATTTTACGTATTTTGGGTTGGGAATATGTCGGAATTATGTAGTATATGCTTATTTGTCAGAAATAGAGATCTACATAAGTTTCTGTTTAATATTGCAGAATATGGAAACATTTCGGGAGAAAACCAAGAAGCGAGAACCGGAGCACAAAGCTACGATCGACATCGACTAACCCTAGTCGATCTCGACAAGACATGCCTAGGTGCCAGCATCGAGGAGCCTATGTCGAGAAACTGAAGACGAAGAACCCGACTCCACACCCAACTCGATATCGAGTACGGGTACTCGAGGTCGACAAAGACGTGGAGTCAGGACCGAGCACATCGAGAAGACTTGCCCGACCATCCAAGCCAAACCTAGTCGATGAACCTCTCTACTCGATGTCGACGAGGGGTCCTCGAGATCGACGAAGCAGCTGAAGACCACACCCGAGCATGTCGAGGACCAGCTAGTGTTTTGAGCTGAATCTGCCATGTTTTACAGTAACTTTTATATCGATTTCTGCATGCATTTCATTCACTTGGGCTAAGATAGTACAGAATCTATGTAGTTTATGTTTATTTTCCAAATTATGGAATCTACACCGGTTTCTGTTTAATTCGCAGAAATTGAAACATTTTACAGCAATTCTACAGAAGGTCGGAAAAGCTCGGAAAACCACTACAGAAGCCCAAGGTCAAGGAAGCAACGGAACCTTGATCGAGCAAACCTGATCGAGAAAGCCAGACAACACAGCTCCGGAAGTCTCGACGAACCCTAGTCGAGATCGACGAAGCCCAGACACCACACCCGGAGTCGAGGAGAGAAGCTGACCGAGAAGCTGAGACCGAGAAGCCGAGCAACCCTACTCGATCTCGATGAGCCCTAGTCGAGATCGACAAGCCCCACAACGCCAGTCCGAGTCCGTGCCGAGGAGAAGCTGCTCGACCAGAGAAGGCCACACCTTACTCGATCTCGACGAACCCTAGTCGAGATCGACGAACCCCAGCGCCAGGCCCGGAGCAGTCGAGAAGAAGAGCTAGTCGACAAGCCGAGGACGAGGACGGCCAGGCAGCATTCGCTACCAGCGACTCAATTCGCTGCAGCGGACGTCTCGCTGCCGCGGAAATATTCGCTGCCAGCGGGATCTTTGATGGAAAGCATGATCTTTTATGCCTTTATGTGTTACTTTGCATGGTTATCGTTGTGGTGTTGAAACCTTGGCCTTGGAAGTCTTTATATAAATTGATTTCTTTCGTTAAATTTCTGAGTTCTGTGTTTCGAGATTTGCAAATTTAAGTTTCTGTGTTTTACTGTTGTCGAGATAGAGTAGGTTCTTGGTCGATCTCGAGTAGGGGTTGTCGAGATCGAGTTGGCTTGTTGCTTGCTTTCCTGCTTTCTGTTGTCGACGAACTGCTGTCGACTGCTGTGGTCGATCTCGAGTTGACTCTTGTCGAGATCGACGAGCCCTTTGTCTTTGCTTTTCGTTTTTGCTTTGCTTTATTTCTTGCTTTGTTCTTTGCTTTTGTTTTTCTGCTTTTATTTCTCTTTCCTTTCTGTTTCTGTCTTTTCTGCTGCTCTGTCTGTGAGAATTTACAGCTACCTAAGAACTGCTGACGTGCTTCCTCGTGGATTCGATCCTGACTATTCTCTTACTACAACGGGAGGAAGTCTTGTATTTATTTGCTGAGACAGGGAAGTCAGTCTGAACTTTATTTCATATTTATTTCATACTTGACCATCCTCTTGCAACAACAAATTGGCGCCGTTGCCGGGGAAGCAATCATTCGCGCCTTAGGTAGTTAAATCTCACGTCCACTTTGAGTTACTTCGTAGGTGTATGCGCCGTTCTGGTCTACCACCTGAGTTTGACGCCTTAGACGAACCAGAGCGTTACCTACACATCCACTCTAAACTCAAAAGGATAATGGCGGCCGTTGAAACACAAGAGCAAATGATCGAAAGGCTTACAAGGGAAATAGCCGCCAAAGATGCTGCTCTCGCCACTGAGAGAGCAGCCGGGGAACATCAAACTGAGCGTGCAAGGCAAGCAGAAGCTGAGCTTGCCCAATATCCAACCACTGCTGAGGATTATATGCATCCAACTCTCGTCGTGCCTAAATCGGCGATTCTAATCCCTGAAAACTCTTTTGAAATTCGCACTCAATTTTTGATAGAGCTTAAAAATAATGCTTTTAATGGCAAATTTAATGAGTACCCTCTTGAACAAATACTTCCCACCCGCCAAAACAGCACTTCTCCGTCAGAAAATCACCGCCTTCAAACAAAAGCAAGGGGAACCACTGGCAAAGGCATGGGAACGCTACAAGGAGCTGCTGCGATCTTGCCCTACTCATGGACAGCCACCCTACGTCATCCAGGAGATTTTCTTCAACTCTCTGGATCAAATCACAAAGGATAGGATCAACCATTATACTCGGTATGAGTATCTGACGATGCCACCAAGCGACGCATGGGGTGTGCTAGAAAAACTCACTAACTACGACAACAAATATGGGGCTCCTACAAACTATGAGGAGAACTCTTACGCCAGGCCAGCGCCATCTATGCCACTCTATGAGCTAGCAAAAGAAATTGACCCAGATGTCAGGGAGCAGTTCTACAGAGACCAGAATCGCAAGCTCCTCAAGCAAGTCAAATATCTATCTGTCAACCAGTCTTGCATTGAATGCGGATCACAGAGGCACACCACTACTGAGTGCCCACACACCGAGCAAGTCAGGATAGCAGAAACACATGAGCAGGCAGCCTATGCTGGGGGTCCAAATCGCTACATGGGAGACCAACGACCCTACCAACCACAGTGGAACCAAGGTCCTCCTAGGAATCCCCCACTCTACAGAGCTCCAGGACATCCAGAAAGGGATCAAAAGAAAGATGATCTGCAGCTGATCCTTGAAGAGATGCGTCGTAATCAGGGCACCATCAATAACCAATTCCAGAATATTACTACAAAGTTTGGGGAATTGGACATCTGGAAAAGGGGAATAGAAACGCAGATGGGTCAAATCGCTGCCCAGATCCCACGACCATCCGGACAACTCCCTGGGCAAACTGAACCAAACCCTAAGGGGAAAACCGGACACATCGCTGCTATAAAACTCAGGAGTGGACATAAACTGCAAGAGCCAGAGGTCGGAAAGCAGCAAAACGACGAGGAACAGCAAGTCGACCTCGACAAACCTGTGGTCGATCTCGACGAAGGCCTCGTCGATCTCAAGGAGAATCTGCAAAAATCTTCGTCTACACCACACATCAACTCGACTACGCCCAACCTGGTCGATGTCGACAAGACCCTAGTCGATGTCGAGGAGCCCCTGGTCGACATAGAGCAGCCTGCAGCACCTCCGACGTCTGTTCTGGCTCCGAATCAGAAAAAGAAGCTGCCTTTCCCCACAAAATCTCTAAAGGACCCGGCAGAAAAGAAATTTCAGCGCTTCATCAAGATGCTTCAGAAACTCAACGTCACTATCCCCTTCACAGAAGCTCTCAATGAAATGCCATCTTATGTCAAGTTCCTGAAGCAGATTTTGAGCAAAAAGCGATCGATGGCTGAAATCACAGAGGAATGCAGCCATCTGGACATATTGGAGAAGAGGCCGGATCCAGGTAAGTTTGCTATAACTATTGGATTTGGTCCATACAAAATTAATGCCCTATGTGATCTTGGAGCTAGTGTGAGTATAATGCCTTTAACGATTTGGTCCAAGATTAAGATAGGTACCCTAGAGCCTGTGGATGCTAGACTTTACATGGCCAACAACACTGTGGTCATTCCAACAGGCATGGTGGACAACGTCCCTGTACAAGTAGGTAAATTCTTTGTCGCTACTGATTTCTTAGTTGTTGATATGCAAGAGGATCCTGCTTGTCCAATTATTCTAGGAAGACCATTCTTGGCGACGGTGGATGCCAACATAAGCGTAAGGAAAGGAGTGCTCACCTTCAACATCAGCGATGAGGTAATTGAGTATTTCTTTAATAAAACTGAAAGGCATACAGGTCCAATGGAAGAGGTCAGATCTATCTCAGCTGGCTACATCACCTGCGGGGAACCCAAGGTCAGAAATATGACCCCTGAGGAGCTGGAAAAGAGGGACATGGAGGCCCAGGTGGAGGAGATCATGGCAATCCTCAAGGAGAACACAGAGAATCCAATCGACACAGACCAAGGTAAGTCATTGTGGATTAATTATTTTTCGAATGCCTTGACAGGAACTAAGTATGGGGTCAACATCGACCAAGGCTCCTCGACATCGAGTGGAACCCTAGTCGATCTCGACCAGACCAAGGAGACTCCACCAGCACCAGCATCGTCGAGCAGCGAACCAGACAAACCAGGCTCGTCGATCTCGACCACTCTTGTCGAGGTCGACCACCAATTGGCCAATCCAACTTCGCCCTCCTCGACGTTACCGAAGCCAGAGCCCTCGTCGAGATCGACTACCATAGTCGAGATCGACCAAGATCCTCGGGCACCGACTTCCTTGACGCTGAGACCACCAGAGCAAGGATCCTCGTCGATCTCGACTAAGCTTGTCGAGATCGACCATCACCCAGCGCCACAAGATCCGCCTTCCTCGATGAGCAAGCCACCAGGAGCAGAACCCTTGTCGAGGTCGACCAGTCTTGTCGAGATCGACAAGCCATCGTCTTCGTCGACTTCTGCATCTGCGAACAGACCACCACCAGAACCTGCAGTCTTGTCGAGATCGACTATCCCTAGTCGAGATCGACCAAATACAGTAGCCCCCGATTCCGTCTCTGCGAAGGTAAGTCAAGGTATGGATCTTTCTTCTCCTATTTCCATTAAAGATTTATCTATACATGGGAGAGGTCTGCCTTGGTATGTGCGTTTATGCAGGATTTCCAATGATGAGCCTAAGGAGTATGAAGTTGGAGACAAGCTCTATGTCTCTAAATCAAAGGATCATTGGTTTCCCAACAAATTTAACAAGAAGCGGATGAGACCTTTCGTGGTGAACAAGATCCATTCTGGAGGACTACAGCTGATGGACAAGAATGGAGTCTTATTTGAGGCCCAAGCTACATGGGCCCTGCAGATGCCACCTTGAGCATAAATGGAAAGTCGGCCTAGCGACTATAAAATCTAGAGCATGTACATAGACTTTTTAGGACTTCGTGAGACTTTGTTGTTTTGTTTTGGTTTTGAACACTTTTAGTCTTGCTATTATGGGTATATGTCTTCTACTTTTCAGGTCCATGGATAGAACCAAGTCTTACTCGGCCTAGGAGGTGCTCCAGTCGAAATTTTGAGGCTCTGCACATCTGTCTTGTGAGTTTCTTTCTTTACCCTTACCTTGTTTTTTTTATATATAGTGAGGACACTGTAATGTTTAAGTATGGGGTGGGGGAAGGGCTTACATTATGCATATTTGATTTATTTGACATTACTTGTGCATTATTGCTTAGAATTGCTACATGGCTATTTTGGAATGCATTATTGATTTATGTGCTTATATGCATGATTTCCAAAAATTTAAAGAAAAATGACCCCCATTGAAAATTGAAAATTTTGAAATAATGTCATGGAAGCTCTATTGAACTCGACGATGCAAAATTGGATTCATTAGAGATATAGCATGAAATTGCCTAGTAAAGGGAAGTCACAATGAAGTGCATATTTTCTTGAAAACCATAAAAGGAGGTAAAATTTGAAGTTGCTTTTGACATGTTGCATGATAAGATGATGGAGGACTTTATATTTCCATATAATGCTCATTGCTTGAAATCCTAGCCTTACCTATGCTTATGCATCACAAAAGCCATATTGTGCCTTATTTCAATTATTGCTCCACATGATCTAAAATATTATCATTCTTTACCTTATCCAGGGATTATGTTGAGAATAATGTTACATTACGGAGAATATCATATGGTGTTTGTGTTGTGATTATTATATTTAGAGTTTGGAAGGAAATTGTTTAAAATATATGGAAAATTTAATGAGTGAAAAAAAATCCAATCACCTCAGGAGATAAAGGTAGATTGACCCTGCTCTCTGAGATAATAGTTTGGAGAGATGGGACACATTGTGAGGAGTCCAAAGCACTAAGTATCCGGGGCCATTCATGACACCCATGTTTGCGACTCGCGAGAAGGCAGTGCTGAGGTTAGAGAGGTAAAAGCATTATCGTTGATAAAAGCATTATGAAAGGTGATGAAATTTATGAAAAGGGATGTGGAAATTGAAGTTTGGAAATACTCCATTTCCCCGGATCATTAGCACCACATTGCCAAAAATTTCCCACCTTTTAGCCTTTTACCAATCTACTCCTTCATGAGCCTAAATTAAAGTCTTCTTGATTATCAATGCTTGGTCATATAACTTGTTTTTTGCATAACCCTCCTTTTGTGAGTAGATGTTGCTCTTTAAATTGCACATGCATGAATTTATGACACTAGTACCTTTTCGAGAATGGTAATTGATTGCAGGGTTATATAAGAATGAATCTGATATGTTGAGAGTTTTGAATTCTTCCCCTGAATGACAAAAAAAAGTATTGCTTGAGGACAAGCAAGCTTAAGTATGGGGTGTTTGTTGTGAGCTGAATCTGCCATGTTTTACAGTAACTTTTATATCGATTTCTGCATGCATTTCATTCACTTGGGCTAAGATAGTACAGAATCTATGTAGTTAATGTTTATTTGCCAAATTATGGAATCTACACCAGTTTCTGTTTAATTCGCAGAAATCGAAACATTTTACAGCAATTCTACAGAAGGTCGGAAAAGCTCGGAAAAACACTACAGAAGCCCAAGGTCAAGGAAGCAACGGAACCTTGATCGAGAAAACCTGATCGAGAAAGCCAGACAACACAGCTCCGGAAGTCTACTCGATCTCGACGAACCCTAGTCGAGATCGACGAAGCCCAGACACCACACCCGGAGTCGAGGAGAGAAGCTGACCGAGAAGCCGAGACCGAGAAGCCGAGCAACCCTACTCGATCTCGACGAGCCCTAGTCGAGATCGACAAGCCCCACAACGCCTGTCCGAGTCCGTGCCGAGGAGAAGCTGCTCGACCAGAGAAGGCCACACCTTACTCGATCTCGACGAACCCTAGTCGAGATCGACGAAGCCCAGCGCCAGGCCCGGAGCAGTCGAGAAGAAGAGCTAGTCGACAAGCCGAGGACGAGGACGGCCAGGCAGCATTCGCTACCAGCGACTCAATTCGCTGCAGCGGACGTCTCGCTGCCAGCGGGATGCACCAAGACGACGGAGCTCGCCAACTCGCTCCAGCGGAAATGGGTTCTCGCACCCGCGGATCAAAGCTCCCGCTGCAGCAGAAGAAGCAACTCGCGGAAGCGGAAGGGAAGACCCTTGTCGAGGTCGACTAAGCCTTGTCGAGGTCGACGAGCACCAGGAGCCAAGACTGAGCCACATCGAGCAGAGCTAGCCAGGAAGTCCAGTCGACGCTCCACCCTACTCGAGGTCGACGAGCTCTTGTCGATGTCGAGTAGACCAGTGTCCAGAAACGCGTCGACGAAGACCTGTCCTAGTCGAGTTGGGATTCCTTGGGGCCGAAGGAGGAAGATTCTATCCAAATACATCAAGTCTATCTATGGAAGAGGAGTTCTACACATTGGAAGATAAATTACCTAATTTAGACATAGTTTTCCTTAGTTGATTTATTTCCTTAAAACAATTTATTTATCTTTTAGCAAATTAGAAATAATTTTAGATATAGATAGATATCTTCTTTCCTTGAATAGAAAGGGTTAGAAGCCTATAAATAAAGCCCATGGGGCTCAGTTTTATGGATATTCAATTTGGAGAGAGAGACAGTTCCACATAGAGGTTTAGAGAATTCGAAGGTTTTAAGGTTTTGGCAGTTTACGAGAGTTGATTGCCAGGATTGTAAAGGCTTTGAATTTAGTTAATGCAAGTAGTTTTCTTTTCATCAATCAATGTCTGTTATTGCAATGAGGCGTGAGTAGTTCACCCACTTCTGGGGCTGGGGTGAGCCCGACGGTGGCTATGTGAGGCGATGCGATAAAGGTCAGATCTTTTTGTGCAATTCATTTTCTATCCCTATGAGCATGATTCTTTTGCGAGAGTTGAAGGTGATCCTTGTTTGTGTTATTGAAGCGAAAGTGATCTTAATACAACTTGGATTAATTATGTGAAAAAGGGTTACTAACAATTAGGGTTTATGTGAAAGCCTCTATATGCCTATTTGTTAATGACGAAAGTTATTTGATGGAAAGCATGATCTTTTATGCCTTTATGTGTTACTTTGCATGGTTATCGTTGTGGTGTTGAAACCCTGGCCTTGGAAGTCTTTATATAAATTGATTTCTTTCGTTAAATTTCTGAGTTCTGTGTTTCGAGATTTGCAAATTTAAGTTTCTATGTTTTACTGTTGTCGAGATAGAGTAGGCTCTTGGTCAATCTCGAGTAGGGGTTGTCGAGATCGAGTTGGCTTGTTGCTTGCTTTCCTGCTTTCTGTTGTCGACGAACTGCTGTCGACTGCTGTGGTCGATCTCGAGTTGACTCTTGTCGAGATCGACGAGCCCTTTGTCTTTGCTTTTCGTTTTTGCTTTGCTTTATTTCTTGCTTTGTTCTTTGCTTTTGTTTTTCTGCTTTTATTTCTCTTTCCTTTCTGTTTCTGTCTTTTCTGCTGCTCTGTCTGTGAGAATTTACAGCTACCTAAGAACTGCTGACGTGCTTCCTCGTGGATTCGATCCTGACTATTCTCTTACTACAACGGGAGGAAGTCTTGTATTTATTTGCTGAGACAGGGAAGTCAGTCTGAACTTTATTTCATATTTATTTCATACTTGACCATCCTCTTGCAACAACAGCTAGCCGAGACGCACCAGTCGATCGACAATCCTACTCGAGATCGAGTAGACCTTTGTCGAGATCGAGGAGACTTCCAGAGACGCGTTACGCGGTTTGATCAATTCTACTCGGTGTGGGATCACTTGGGCTCGAAGTTTGCCGAATTCTATCCGATTTATCAAGATACATCATGGAAGGAGAAGATCTATCCACTTTAAGACTTTTAGATATATTTCCCTTTTTGATTTAAATTCTTTGTTGCTTTTATTTATCATTATGCTTTTAGATATAGTTTTAGATATAGATAAAGATTTCTATCCTTGAGTAGCAAGGTTTAGAAGCCTATAAATAAAGCCCATGGGGCTGATTTTATATTAATTCAATTTGGGAGAGAAGTAAGTAGGAGAAGTAGAGAGAGAGAGAGTGAGCGGCCGATTGGAGTTGTGAAGCGAGAGCGGAATTGGCTTCAAGCGGTTGTAAACTTTGGTTTATTTTAATGCAATTAGTTTTCTTTCAATCGATGTCTGAGTTTGCGATGAAGCGCGAGTATTCCACCCACTTCTAGGGTTGGGGCGAGCCCGACGATAGCCATGCGTGTTTGAGGTAAAGACCCGACTTTTATCGTGTTTTGAGCATCTACTACTTGTTTATGTGTTTATTACCCGTCTAATGGAGATCCATGCTAACAACTTGGATTGTAAACATAAAATTAGTAGAGACAATTAGGGTTTCTTGAAAGAGTTGTCTAATTGTTGGGAAAGGCGAAAGCTTGTCCTTTGATGCAATTTACATGATTATCTATTTATCTCTGCTTTATGCATGCTTGGTTATTGTTGTTGCAAACCCCAATCTTGGAAGTCTTTTACATTAAGTTTAGTTCGAAATCCCAAAGCACTTGTCTTTATTTTCTTTCGTTTCGTTTTAAGTTTTCTGCCCTTACTCGATCTCGACCAAGGCTGGTCGACCTCGAGTTACTGATCTTCGATCTAGCATCGTTGTGGCTTCTGTGTGCAGGTACTCGACAAATCCCAACTCGACGTCGACGAAGCCTACTCGATATTGAGTACCCTCTAGTCGATATCGACGAGCCCCTGTGCTTGCTGCTGCGCTGTGTTCGACTGTCCGATCTTCTGTCGACTAACCTAGTCGAGATCGAGGACCCTGTTGTCGACTTCTGTGAGATTTTTCCGCTGCCTAGGATCCACTGACATGCTTCCTCGTGGATCGATCCTGACTTTTCGCTGCTGCATCAGGAGGAGGTCTTGTAATTATTTGCAAGGGACGGAATCTGGTTTGCTGTGATTTATTTCTATTTTATTATTGCAAGTCTCGATTTCCTCATACAAAAATTGGCGTCGTTGCCGGGGAGGCTATCATTCGCGCCTTAAGTAGTTAAATCTCACATCTGCTTTGATTTACTATACAGGTGTATGCGCCGTTCTGGTCTACCACCTGAGTTTGACAGCTTAGACGAACCAGAGCGTTACCTACACATCCACTCTAAACTCAAAAGGATCCTGACAGCCGCTGAAACACAAGAACAACTGATTGCAAGGCTTACAAGGGAGCTAGCCGCAAAAGATACCACTATCGCCAATGAAAGGGCGGCGAGGGAACAAGAAGCTGAGCGCGCAAGGCAAGATGAAGCTGAGCTTGCCCAATATCCAACTACTGCTGAGGATTATATGCATCCAACTCTCGTCGTGCCTGAATCGACGATTCTAATCCCTGATAACTCTTTTGAAATTCGCACTCAATTTCTTATAGAGCTTAAAAATAATGCTTTTTATGGCTAATTTAATGAGTGTCCTCTTGAACATATTACCAATTTTTCTGACATGTGTCGTACTCTTGCTGAAGGTACAACGCTGGAATATGTCAAGATGAAAGCTTATCGCTGGTCTCTCGATGGGCCTGCACTGAAGTGGCTTGAAGGGTTGAAACCAAGATCACTCACAACATGGGCCCAAGTAGAGCAAGAATTTCTGAACAAATTCTTCCCACCCGCCAAAACAGCACTTCTCCGCCAGAAAATCACCGCCTTCAAACAGAAGTCTGGGGAACCGCTAGCAAAGGCATGGGAACGCTACAAAGAACTACTGCGATCCTGCCCTACTCATGGACAGCCACCCTACGTCATTCAAGAGATCTTCTTCAACTCTCTTGATCAAGTCACTAAGGACAGAATCAACCATTATACTCGCTACGAGTATCTGACGATGCCGCCAATTGACGCCTAGGGTGTGCTGGACAAGCTCACCAATTATGACAACAAATATGGGTCTACTGCAAACTATGAGAAGAACTCCTACGCCAGGCCAGCACCATCTATGCCACTCTCCGAGCCAGCAAAGGAGATTGACCCAGATGTCAGAGAGCAGTTCTACAGAGACCAGAATCGCAAGCTCCTCAAGCAAGTCAAATATTTATCTGTCAACCAGCCTTGCATCGAATGCGGATCACAGAGGCACACCACTACTGAGTGCCCACACACGGAGCAAGTCAGGATGGCAGAAACACATGAGGAGGTAGCCTACGCTGAGGGTCCCAATCACTATATGGGAGATCAAAGGTTCTATCAACCACAGTGGAACCAAGGCCCTCCTAGGAATACCCCACCCTACAGAGCTCCAGGACATCCAAAAAGGGATCAAAAGAAGGATGATCTGCAGCTGATCCTTGAAGAGATGCGTCGGAATCAGGGCACCATCAACAACCAGTTCCAGAACATCACTACAAAATTTGGAGAACTGGACATCTGGAAAAGAGGAATAGAGACGCAGATGGGTCAAATCGCTGCACAGATCCCACGACGGTCCGGACAGCTCCTTGGGCAAAGAGAACCAAATCCTAAAGGGAAGACCGGACACGTCGTAACTATCAAACTCAGGAGTGGGCATCAATTACACGAGCCAGAGGTCGGGAAACAGCAAAGCAAGGCAGAGCAGCAACTCGAGATAGAGCAAAGCCTACTCGATCTCGAGGAGAGTCTACTCGATCTCGACAAGCCGCTACTCGACCAAGACCAGAAGCTGAGCTCGGACTCCGCTGCGTAGACCAGCAACTCCATGTCGACCACCCAACTCGATGTCAAGGAGCCCGTGGTCGAGATCGAGGAGCAGCATCTGGCCGACGTCGACGACTCTTCAACACCTCCGACAACTGATCTGGCTCCGAAACAGAAAAAGCCACTTCATTTCCCTTCAAAAGCACAAAAAGATCCCACTGCAGGTAGGTTTACCAGATTTGTTAATATGCTGCAAGAACTGAATGTTTCTATTCCTTTTACAGAAGCCCTGCAAGAGATGCCTAGATATGTCAAATTTCTGAACGAAATTCTGACCAAGAAGCGATCCATTTCAGAGATCGCAGGCGAATGCAAAGTACTCCACTTCCCTGAAAAGAGACCTGACCCTGGTAAGTTCTCTGTTACTGTGGGTTTTGGACAATACAAATATGATTCTCTGTGTGATTTAGGAGCAAGTGTGAGCATCATGCCTTTATCAATCTGGCGGAAGGTCAAAATAGGATGCATAGAACCTGTGGATGCCAAGCTATACATGGCGAAAAATACAGTAGTCATCCCTACAGGTATAGTGGAGAACGTCCCTGTCCAGGTTGGTAAATTCTTTGTTCCAGCACATTTCCTTATCATTGACTGTGTTGAAGATCCTACTAGCCCTATTATTCTTGGTAGACCATTCTTAGCTACTACAAATGCCAAAATTAGTCTTAAGAATAGATCTCTCACCTTCACCATAGGCGATGAGGTTTTGGATTTCTCTTTTGGCCCTGCAAAAGAGGAAATTTCATGGCTGGAGGTGAAAAGCATCAGCAACTGATAGCATGCATTTAGGTAGGCATAATAGGTTGCATTTATCTTAGTTAAGATGCATTTCATGGATGGATTAAGCATGATTTGCATATTAGTTCTCTATGTGGTTGGAGTCGGAATCTACATGCTTTTATTGATTATTTCAGGTAATGGTAGATCCGAGGAGGAGACATGAGTTGATAACGCATTTTATGAGAATGTCTAGTTGATCGAAGAAGCTTACATGAAGATCTCAAGAGGTCCTGAGAAGAAGAAGCGAACCTAAACGAAGAACAAGTCTGCAGAAGTTGTCGCCAGACATGCTGAACTTGTTTTGCACTTTCTGGAGACCTCGGTTGTCCGATCGACTATTATGAACATGCGTTGGAAAGCTCTTTCAGAGAGCTACAACTTTCATGTTGACGTCGAGAGCTAATTCGAGACGGAATTTTCGGGAAAAACCAATGCAGCGGCCGCCGCATGGTTTGCTGCGCCGGCCGCCAGGGGCGGTATTCATGCTGCGCCCGCCGCTTATTTGCTGCGCCCGCCGCAGCTGCCGTCAGCGCGCAGCGTTTTGGAAAAAAACCCTAGATGTTCTATTTTGTTTTGGGGGCCGACTTGGATGTCTTTTAGGCCGACTTTTTATGTTATTTTTCATTACTCCCATTATATTCTTTCATTAGACACTTTAGAGATTTTGAGCAATGTCTTCCATGAGGAACTAAACTCATCTATTCTGCCTGCAATTTGAAGCTTTATTCGGATTGATTATGAGTTTCTAATTCTCGTTCCTTGTTTCCTATATTTGAATGTTTCAACTTCTTTGTGCTTGATTGTTTATTGTTTTGTTCTATCTTGTCTGGCCAACTTGTTAGATCAATTCAATCGCTAAGGTTTTGTAGATTCCTGGTTGTGAACCTTAACCTGAGTGGCAAACTTGTTCCTTTAGGGCTGGTTGAACTAATTGAATGAGTAGGAAGTTGAATGTGTTGTTAAATCCTTTTTTAGGGACTGCAAATACCTTGGCTAATCTCTGAACTTAAAGCTATCAATTGGGTTAAATCCTTCTTTAGGGACTGTTCGATTGATAAGGGTTGCTAGGACTGGTTGGACTAGTAACTATATTAGGTCGGGACAAGGACATTCATAGGGAACTTAATAGGACGAGAAGAAGTTACAAGGATCGCTTCAATCCAATAAAGTGGAAAATTGTAGGTAGAATTACTTCTCCTAATTGTCTAAAACCAAATCCATTTACTTTGCTTGCTTACTCCGCTTTGATAAAAGGCGGAACTTTCACCCACTAAAACCCCCTTTTTGGTTACTTTGATTGACACCTGAATTACACTTGAGTTATAAATTTCCCTGTGGGATCGACCTCTTGCTTATTGCTATACTAGTTATAGGTTTGAGTTTTCTTTGACGGATCAACGACAGGTTTTCCCTCCGTCAGCAACCGCGGGACCAAGCAAACAACGGAGGGAAGCGCCAGCACTGTCCTCGAGGTTGACAAGAGCTCCTCGATCTCGACAAAGGTGCTACTCGACCTCGACCAAGACTTGTCGATGTCGACTACCTCTGCTAAGCCACTGACTTGGCAAGAGCCTAAGTATGGGGTCCCTGTACTCGAGGTCGACCAGCTGTACTCGATCTCGACTAGCCCCAAACCCAAAGATTTCTGTTTTGGGTCCGAAAAAGTAAGTTCAGGTATGAATTCTACTCCCCCTCAGTCCATAAAGAAAATTATTAATGATTTAAGGGGAGATAAGACACCATGGCGAGAGAATCTGCGAAAACTAAGAGCTGGAAGGAAGAAGAAGAGAGAGAAAGGAGATGGTGCAAGCAACCATCTGTCAGCTGAGCTTGCAGACTACCATCAGGACCTAGATGATCCAGGAGAAGGGCCAAGCATGAGCGGGCCCCACACCAATGGTCCTTAAGCACAAACGGAGAAGTCGGCCTAGCGACTCTAAAATCTAGAGCATGTATATAGAACTTTATGAATCTTTGGGACTTTTTGAACTTTTTGGTTTTTGTTTTTTGTTTTTTGACGGAGGGAAAGTCGTTGATTCACCTCGTCAAAAAAATAAGTCCCAAACAAACAAACTAGTATAGTATGCAAGTAAGGGGTCGAACCCTAGAGAATAAAGTATTTCTAAATATTGTGTATTTATCAATATAAAAGAACCGATTTTTATGAATGAAAATAAAAGAAAATAATATTGACAAAAGCAAATAAAGGATAGAAGAAAAGCGTTTCCACCTACAAGTTCTCGACTTTGGTTGGTTTTATTGATCATCGAATCCTTTTCAAGTTATTATCTTTTCCTACGAATTCCTCCCGTCTTGGTTTAAATAGATTAAAAGTCCTATGAGTTCAATTAATCCCTTACACCTCAATGCAACCTTAACACGGTCAAGATTTAACAAAGAGATAGCAAATAGTCCCAAGAACTTGAGCATATAAATAACACCAATTAAACACGGTAAATCAATATTTAAGATATATGTCAACTCCCTACATAATCATGCTTCAAACACGGAATCCACATTCTTATGCGTGCTACTACGGAAATAACACAAATACGAAAGTATTAAATCCTAGCATGAAATCAATATTATCAAGGTAGCTAATCAAGATAACATCAATAACATAATCAATAACACATAAAGAAGTTGAAAGAATTAAAGAGGAAAAATAACTTAAATTAGAAACTCACAAACCACCAACCAAGTCTCGGAAGTGTAGGGGAAAACTACAAAATTAACCAAACATGGCTTACTTAAGCTTTCTTCTCTTCAAAGGTGATTTCTCTACTTGAAAATTAATTAAAAATTAATTAAACTAACCCTATAACATCCTATTTATAAGCCTAATGTCTTCCATAAAAGGTAGATAAAAGATAGAAACTTCCTAAACAAACTAGATAAAAGATAGACTTTCCATGTATAGTTCAACGTCAAATTCCGCTGGCAGCGAGAATTTTCGCTAGCAGCGAATGGCCTTAATCAAGCTACTGTTGGATTTTCGCTAGCATCTCGCCGGCACACTCGCTGTCAGCGAATCCTCATGCCTTAGAATTCTCTCAAGCCTCCATGGTCCCTTCCTTCCGCTTCCGCGAGTAGCTGGTCCCGCTGCCGCGAGCTGAGCCTTCCGCTGCCGCGAGAGCTCAAACTCCCTGGGGCGAGTTCTTCCTTCCGCAGCCGCGAGTAGCCGAAGCTTCGTCGTCCTGGTGATTCTCGCTGGCAGCGGATTTATCCGCGGTAGCGAACGTCTCGCTGCAGCGGGACTAGGCGCTAGCAGCGGACACCGCTGCTCGCTCTTCCTCTCTCGCTGGCTCCCTCTTCCTCTCTCGATGGCTCCCTCTTCCTCTCTCGATGGCTCTCTCGCTGTCTTACCGAGCTTCATGATTCTGGTTCCACTCGCTGGTAGCGAGTGAAATCCCGCTAGCAGCGAAATATGCCCAGAGACTTAATTCTTCATCGTTCTTCCCTTGTTCTTTCTTTCCTCCTTTATTTCTCTTCTTAGCTTGATTTCTTGACTTCACTTGGCCATGTTTAACAACTTTTCCTTGCTTTCCACCATGTCGGATTTACGATTCTACACAATTCAACCGAAATAGCGTAGATTCCGAACTTTTTCACAAAAAGAGTTTAATCGAAATTAACACTAAAATATGCATATTCTACAATGTAAATGCAACTAAATTATCCTATAATGCCCATTAGAAATGTGAATTATCAAACTCCCCCACACTTAACCTTTTGCTTGTCCTCAAGCAATGCAAAATAAAGAAGAACAAAACCATCATCCCACACATATAATCTTCAAGCACTAACCTTGTCAAAAGCAACATCAAAATGGAGGAGCCATGAACATGAAAGCTAACATCCTAACAAGTATATGAACGATTCAAAATAAGGCACATTTCATCCAACCTCACCGGGATTATGTGTTTGCTCTCACTCTCATTGTGTTTAGGCTTAACAATATATCGCTCAACTCAATCCAATATGCAAAAAGCTACATAGAAATTGACACAAATATCACATATTCTCCACCGTGGATGCCATCACTTATAAGAAATATCAAGAGGTCTTTTATCAAGGTTGTAATGGGGCTTGGTAAGAAATTAAGGTAGGAAAATATTTAGGTTTGTGGTGCTAAAAATCCGGGAAAAAGGGATCCCTAAGAACAAACGGAAGAACACTAAAAACCAAATACTTCCAAATTCAAAATAACTCAAACTTTCACTCTCAAAACACTCAACAAAAGAACTTTCTCTCAACCATACATTTTTTCCAACTCTCACATACATGATAAAAGGCTCTTATTCATTTTTTTCTTTTTCTTTTTTCCTCTTTTTTTTTCAATTTTTCTTTTCTAGAGCCAAAAATACAATAATGCACAATGTGAGGAATATAACAAAAATTACATAATAATCCAAAATTCGTAACTCTCTTAACAATATTTTCTTTTCCACTCAACCACATCAATCATTCACCAACTCTAATCCTAATTCCCGGATTGGGTAAGGCTTATCATCGGTTAGGATAAATTTTGTGTAGCTTCAAAGAAAAGGCTAAGGCTCAAATTTGGCTACAAACAAAGGACACATATGTAGGGTGGATATGGATAATAATATGGCTAAGAAAATCATGCCTCTATCATTTGAAACTCATAAGCAATAGACATATAAATTCGGCCTCAAATATAGATAACAATGTCAATCTCAAGAGGTAATTGCATAAGAAGAGTATAATGTCACACAAGAAAGCAAAAGGGAATAAATATGATGAAAATCCCTATAAGGCCAAAATTCTCACTAGGACAATATTTTTGTTGGATTTCAATAATGCCCAAGACTAAGAATCATACTTGCTCAATTGAACTAACAAGTCATGCTCCCAATAAAAATCATTTCAAGTATGTGACAAGGCTAGACAATTCAAACATACTATGGAACATATATGGTAAAACTCATAAAAATAAAATAGAGGACAAATAAGGCAAGATGGGTATTTGAATAATACATGAATGCAATGCATGATATTTTTGGATTTTTGATTTTTTTTTTCTTTTTTCTAATGCAATATAAATGCTAGAAAATAAACATGATATGCATGCGAAAATTTTAAATATGACCTAACTAATGCAATATGTACACTAAACCCCTCCCCCACACTTGAATATTTCATTGTCCCTAATGAAATAAAGACAACAAAAATTAAACAATTGAAATAGGTGAGGGAGAAGGAAACTCACGAGCTCAATGTGGCGGTGGAAATTAGGTTTGCCACCCAAAGGGCGCCCAAGCGGTGAATTGGGACATGATCTCCTCATGATTCTTTCTTTGTTACTCCAAGAGAATGACATGGTTCTCCGCAATTTGTCGGTCCGTGGCATCTTGACGCTCGGTGATTTGACGGAAAGCACTCTCAAAATAGCCATGAGAGGGAAATCCATCATAAGACTCGCCATGGTATCCTCCATGTGAAGAACTTGCTCTCCCGCCATAAGACTCTCGTGGATGGAAAGTCTCCACTTGCATTGTCGGCTCATACTCCATCTCCGTGGGTTCCCCATAAGCGTCCCCTTCGTTGGCTACCGGAGGTGGCCCCAAAGGTAAGGCGTCGGGTGGAATATATAAATCGGCGGGGGAGGGACCGGTGGGTAGTGGGCGATGGAGTATCAAAGTGTGGGACCTATTGACCCCGGCATACCAAATGTAGCTCCCCCCATAATCACTTTCCCTCATGATGTTAGCCTTCTTTAGCGAAGCCAAATTGAGTCTATAGTTGTCCGCACAAGGTACATAGGCATTCAAATCAATGTCAAGCTCCAATGCAAGCAAAGTAATTAAGCCTCCAAAGCCAATCTTCACCTCTTCCTTCCTTGAATGCTTTTTAGTAGCCTCGCCACAAGCGGTAAAGAAAAGCTCTACCCAATCTGGGGTCTCATGTGCTTCGGGGAACAAGCAAGTCATCCAAGCCCAACTTCCCTTGGAAACCTTGTTGATCTCGGCATGCCCGAAAAAAGTGTTATTCAAGACCTTGTGGCAAAGTCTAAGGGAAGGGTGGACGATGCTATAATTGTAGTCATTGCCGGAGGTCATGACCTTTTGTGTGACTTCCAACCATCGTTGTTGAGGGGTGGAGCTACGAGGCAATTCAGACCAACGGGCGGAGGGATTGCCCGTGATCCCAAACACATTCTTCAATTCTTCAAAAGTCATAGCTTGATTTGCCCCACCCAATCGAAAAGTGAAACTATCGTCACTAGCCATTGCAAAGGTTGCCAAAAACTCCCTAACCAAATCCGGATAAGTGCGGACACACTTGTCTACCAAACCATCAATATCTCCAGTGTCCATAAATGTCCGCACACTCTCCTCAAGTCCCAACAATCTCAATGTGGGGATATAAAAAAATTCGTCGAAATATAACGATGAGGCTCAAGATCGTCCCACTTAGCCTTTTGAGCTCTACTCAATCCCCTAGGTCTAACCATTGGAGGAGAAGCCATAACAATTAAAATCAAAGGATGAAGATCGAGAACTCACAAAGAAGTCGACTCACTGCAGGATTGTCGTTGGCAGCGAATGGAATCCCGCTGGAAGCGACTCGAGTCAGGCCGAGGGCTCTGCGCGCGGAGGTGAGGTGACTCGCTGGCAGCGAAGTAGCTCGCGGCAGCGACTGGGGTACACCGATGAGCTCCGGACTTGCTGCGTGATGGGTGAGACTCGCTGGCAGCGAGTGGGATTTCGGTGCAGCGACTTGGATCAGCTTTCGGCGGCTCTGCAGTGTCGCTGGTAGCGGCTCTGGTGGCGGCTCCTATTCCGCGGGAGCGAGTCGGAGCTTCCGAAACTCCGGCGTCATTGTTCGGACGTCGGAATTCAAAAATTCCTTCACGAAAGTTTCCCAACTCGACCCGATCTATGCAGTGGCGGAAGAATAAAAGGGATTTGGGTGATTGTGTGGTTATGTGGTGGTTGATGGGTGGTCGGAATGTGGTGAATGTGGTGTGGTTGTGTAGATCGGCTCGTCGGAAGTCGGAATCCGGTGCCGGAATTTGATTTCGGGGTGGCGGAGATGATGAGGTGGCTATGGAGGTGAGATGCTTGGAGGTGCTCCAATGGAGGTGTAGGGGGTTTTTGGAAGGAGGAAGAAGATGGTAAAAATGGAAAGTGGGGGATGATGAATATAAAAAAAATGGGTGAAAAGGAAGGTGGTTAAAAGGGTAAGTGGGTAAAAAGGGGTAAAAAGGAATCTCCAATATTTTATTCTTTTTTTTTATTATTATTTTTATTTTTTTTTGGAAATCTGGGTGGCTTCGGGATATGGCGTAGCTCCCTGCCACGCGGGTTGGGTTCGCTGGCAGTGAATAGGGCTGCTGTGCCCGGAAGCTCCATGGTTGCTGCTGGTTTCTCTCGCTGGCAGCGAATATTTTCGCTGTCAGCGAAAACAGCCCAGTTCCTCCTTTTTCCGACTTCTCTCTTGTCCCTGCGAGGTTAGCTCCAAACTATTCCGGAAAAATCTATCTAATGTGATAAGGAAGTTTCTAACCTAATTAGATAAATAGATAAACTAAAACTAATTAACTAACTAGGAATTGAAATAACTAATTTAGGAAAACTTACCTCGGGTTGCCTCCCGAGAAGCGTCCTTGTTTATCGTCATAGACTCGACGGTTTATTCGTCCATGTGTTCAAGACTCACTCGGACATTGCCAACACCCTCTTTAGCAAATCAAACTCCGATGCACACCATCTAGGTAGGCGAGCACCACATATGAAGAAGCTGAAGTCAAAAGATGTGATGTTGAAGAAGGTCTCCAACTCTTCATATGCTCGAGCGTGACTTCCCGCCGAGGGTATGTAGTACCACCAACACAGTTTCGTTGGTGACTTGTCGAAGTAATGCTCCCAAGGATCTACATATTCACCAAAATCCACAAAAGTGTAAGAAATATCATTACCTTGCTCGAGAGCCACAGAAATTGGCTCCGGACTTGGTTCCGTAATGGATGTGTTGGGGATGATTTCTATAGGTAGAGTAGGTTCCAAGATACATGGTTCCTCATGCGTGCACTCATGAGACTCCATGTCAAGGGACATCGGGCTCCCTTCTCCATCTTTGATTGAACCATTGATGCTTGCGTCCTTATGTATCTCGCCCGCCATTGGTTTGAAAGATAAGGGTGTGGATGCCAACATGTAGTCTTCTTCCACCTTTGCCATGTCACCCACACAAAGGAAAATATCCCACAATTCCGGCCAATCCAAATCATAAAAGCCTTCGTTTTTCAAAGATTGGGCGAATTCTCGTATCTCGGGAAGCATGCCATCTTGAACGCAAAGTACTTGTTCTTTCAAATCATCTTAGATACCCCGTGAAGCACGGTCGTCCACTAAATCTTGCACTCTTGCGAGGTAATGGTGAAAGTATTCTCCTTGGTATTGCCATAACTCCAACTCCATTGCAAACAATTAGTAACGAGGTGTCGCGAACCGTAAGATAGGTCCATGACGGGGATAGATATATATACAAATATTAATAACTACACAAAATAAAGAAATAAACTTGATTCCCCGACCACGGCGCCAATGTGACGGAGGGAAAGTCGTTGATTCACCGCGTCAAAAAAATAAATCCCAAGCAAACAAACTAGAATAGTATGCAAGTAAGGGGTCGAACCCTAGAGAATCAAGTATTTCTAAATATTGTGTATTTATCAATATAAAAGAACCGATTTTTATGAATGAAAATAAAAGAAAATAATATTGACAAAAGCAAATAAAGGATAGAAGAAAAGCGTTTCCACCTACAAGTTCTCGACTTTGGTTGGTTTTATTGATCATCGAATCCTTTTTCAAGTTATTATCTTTTCCTACGAATTCCTCCCGTCTTGGTTTAAATAGATTAAAAGTCCTACGAGTCCAATTAATCCCTTACATCTCAATGCAACCTTAACACGGTCAAGATTTAACAAAGAGATAGCAAATAGTCCCAAGAACTTGAGCATATAAATAACACCAATTAAACACGGTAAATCAATATTTAAGATATATGTCAACTCCCTACATAATCATGCTTCAAACACGGAATCCACATTCTTATGCGTGCTACTACGGAAATAACACAAATACGAAAGTATTAAATCCTAGCATGAAATCAATATTATCAAGGTAGCTAATCAAGATAACATCAATAACATAATCAATATCACACAAAGAAGTTGAAAGAATTAAAGAGGAAAAATAACTTAAATTAGAAACTCACAAACCACCAACCAAGTCTCGAAAGTGTAGGCGAAAACTACAAAATTAACCAAACATGGCTTACCTAAGCTTTCTTCTCTTCAAAGGTGATTTCTCTACTTGAAAATTAATTAAAACTTAATTAAACTAACCCTATAACATCCTATCTATAAGCCTAATGTCTTCCATAAAAGGTAGATAAAAGATATAAACTTCCTAAACAAACTAGATAAAAGATAGACTTTCCATGTATAGTTCAACGTCAAATTCCGCTGGCAGCGAGAATTTTCGCTAGCAGCGAATGGCCTTAATCAAGCTACTGTTGGATTTTCGCTAGCATCTCGCCGGCACACTCGCTGTCAGCGAATCCTCATGCCTTAGAATTCTCTCAAGCCTCCATGGTCCCTTCCTTCCGCTTCCGCGAGTAGCTGGTCCCGCTGCCGCGAGCTGAGCCTTCCGCTGCCGCGAGAGCTCAAACTCGCTGGGGCGAGTTCTTCTTTCCGCAGCCGCGAGTAGCCGAAGCTTCGTCGTCCTGGTGATTCTCGCTGGCAGCGGATTTATCCGCGGCAGCGAACGTCTCGCTGCAGCGGGACTAGGCGCTAGCAGCGGACACCGCTGCTCGCTCTTCCTCTCTCGCTGGCTCTCTCTCGATGGCTCCCTCTTCCTCTCTCGATGGCTCTCTCGCTGTCTTACCGGGCTTCATGATTCTGGTTCCACTCGCTGGCAGCGAGTGAAATCCCGCTAGCAGCGAAATATGCCTAGAGACTTAATTCTTCATCGTTCTTCCCTTGTTCTTTCTTTCCTCCTTTATTTCTCTTCTTAGCTTGATTTCTTGACTTCACTTGGCCATGTTTAACAACTTTTCCTTGCTTTCCACCATGTCGGATTTACGATTCTGCACAATTCAACCGAAATAGCGTAGATTCCGAACTTTTCCACAAAAAGAGTTTAATCTAAATTAACACTAAAATATGCATATTCTACAATGTAAATGCAACTAAATTATCCTATAATGCCCATTAGAAATGTGCATTATCATTTTTGGTTTTATGTCTTTTAGAATATTTCATGTGGATACTCTTGTTTCTTGTGCAATCTAACACTTTTAGGTCGGCAAGCATATGAGGATTGCGAAAAGTGGAATAAAGAAGCCCCTGAAAACAGTCGGAATCAATAAAAGCCAAGTCGATTACGACAAGGAGGAGAAGCCCAGAAGTTACTCGACCTCGAGTAGACGTACTCGACATCGACAATCCACCAGAAGCTCCTCGACTTCAGATTCCACTGGACGCAGAAAAGCTCCTCGAGATCGAGTAACCTGTACTCGAGATCAACCAGCCAGTTACTCGACCTGCACTGATTCGCCTTCCTCGATGTGTTATCCTGTGAGTTCCTTCCTTTACTCTTGTTTTTATTTGATTTTATACATTGGGGACACTGTAAATTTTAAATATGGGGTGGGGGAAGGGCTCATTATCACTATCATATGTGTTAGTCTTGCTTTTGGTTTTACATGGTGAAATTTTAAGCTTTTGGTTTTACATGGTGAAATTTTAAATTTTTATGTTATGCATTCATGTTTAAATTTTATGCCTTTTAAATATTTCGTCATACTCTAGTTTTGATTTTTGCATAAGAAAAAAATAAAAATAGAAAATGTCAAAAAAAAATAAAAAAATATGCGTGTTTAAATTTTTGCATTGCTTTAGTTTTTATACCCTAACTTAGATGTCCTATGATGATAAATAATAATTGACTTGATCATGTAAATCCTATGGCATGTTTGGAAGGTTTAGCCTAAGTCCTCGAAAATGATTCTTATGTGGATTGTGAACTTGTGATGAAATTGAGCACATATAATCCTAAGCTAAAGGTTAAAATCCAACAAAAGTTTTCCTAGTGAGAATTTTGGCCTTATAGGGAGAGCATTAAAAATCCCTCTGCTTTCTTGAGTGTATTTACTCTTCCTATGCATCTCTAAATGTTGTGATAGTTATTCAAAGCCAATGCATATATATGTTTATGTTAATGAGAATTAAATGATGGAGGTACCTTTTAAGCCAATTTTATTCTCTCTTTACCTACCCTGCATTATCCCTGCTTGAAGCCAGAACATTAGCCTGAGACTTTTACTGTAAACTCCATAGAATTTTCCTTAGCCAAATTTAGCCTGACCCCCATTTGGGAATTAAGACTTAGAGTTGGTTGGAATGATGATTTATGGAAAGAATGGGCCTATGTTGCATTTCAAGTAGGAAGGATTGTTGAAATTATTTAGATATGGGATGGTTTTAAATTTTTATCTTGCTATGCATATATGTAAAAGGATTTTTGGCTCACCTTATAAATGCACTAGTATTATTTTATTTAGTTTTCTTTCGAAAAAAGAAATATCCGAAAAAGAAAAAAAAAGAAGAAGAAGAAGAAGAAAAAGTATATATATTTGTGAATAAAGTGCATGAGCCAAATTTACCTTATTTCTTTCATTATTTACAAGATACACACTTTGGAGAGGTTGAGAAAGTTTAAAAGGTTACATACTTCATTGGAGAGTTTGGTTGATGCATATGATTGAGAAGTTATGGTCTGGTTGTGTTGGAGATTTAGGAGTCTTGATTCCCGAAATTTTATTAAGCACCACATGGCCAAATAATTCCATTCCTTATTATTTCTTACCAAGCCCCATTACAACCCCGCCGAATGGAATCTTCTTTGAAGACTTCTATTGAGCGAAGTCCTCCTGATAATTCTTGTAGCATTTTCATAATTGGTTGCGAAGTGGATACATGTTTAAATTGCAATGTTTATGAGATTGTGTATGGAATTGAGTTGAGAGTTGATCTACATAGCCTAAACACATTGAGAGTTGAGTTTAAACACATTATCCCTGTGAGGTTGGATTTATATTGCCTATGCCTATGGATCGCTCATATATGTGTGATAACGTTAAATTCACTTGTCTTACATTGCTACTACTTAAGATGTTGCTTTTGACAAAGGCGAAGACTTGAAGAATGTGATGTAGGTCTTGGTTATTGTTTGGTTATTGCTTGAGGACAAGCAAGTCTAATTATGGGGTGATTTGATGTATCCAAAGTAGTCATGTCTTTATGCATATTTTAGTTCCATATTCTTTACATTTTACATATTTTGGGTTGGGAATATGTCGGAATTATGTAGTATATGCTTATTTTTCAGAAATAGAGATCTACATAAGTTTCTGTTTAATATTGCAGAATATGGAAACATTTCGGGAGAAAACCAAGAAGCGAGAACCGGAGCACAAAGCTACGATCGACATCGACTAACCCTAGTCGATCTCGACAAGACATGCCTAGGTGCCAGCATCGAGGAGCCTATGTCGAGAAACTGAGGACGAAGAACCCGACTCCACACCCAACTCGATATCGAATACGGGTACTCGAGGTCGACAAAGACGTGGAGCCAGGACCGAGCACATCGAGAAGACTTGCCCGACCAGCCAAGCCAAACCTAGTCGACGAACCTCTCTACTCGATGTCGACGAGGGGTCCTCGAGATCGACGAAGCAGCTGAAGACCACACCCGAGCATGTCGAGGACCAGCTAGCCGAGACGCACCAGTCGACCGACAATCCTACTCGAGATCGAGTAGACCTTTGTCGAGATCGAGGAGACTTCCAGAGGCGCGTTACGCGGTTTGATCAATTCTACTCGGTGTGGGATTACTTGGGCTCGAAGTTTGCCGAATTCTATCTGATCTATCAAGATACATCATGGAAGGAGAAGATCTATCCACTTTGTTGCTTTCAGTCGATGTCTGAGTTTGCGATGAAGCGCGAGTAGTCCACCCACTTCTAGGGTTGGGGCGAGCCCGACGATAGCCATGCGTGTTTGAGGTAAAGACCCGACTTTTATCGTGTTTTGAGCATCTACTACTTGTTTATGTGTTTATTACCCATCTAATGGAGATCCATGCTAACAACTTGGATTGTAAACATAAAATTAGTAGAGACAATTAGGGTTTCTTGAAAGTGTTGTCTAATTGTTGGAAAAGGCGAAAGCTTGTCCTTTGATGCAATTTACATGATTATCTGTTTATCTCTGCCTTATGCATGCTTGGTTATCGTTGTTGCAAACCCCAATCTTGGAAGTCTTTTACATTAAGTTTAGTTCGAAATCCCAAAGCACTTGTCTTTATTTTCTTTCGTTTCGTTTTAAGTTTTCTGCCCTTACTCGATCTCGACCAAGGCTGGTCGACCTCGAGTTACTAATCTTCGATCTAGCATCGTTGTAGCTTCTGTGTGCAGGTACTCGACAAATCCCAACTCGACGTCGATGAAGCCAACTCGATATCGAGTACCCTCTGGTCGATATCGACGAGCCCCTGTGCTTGCTGTTGCGCTGTGTTCGACTGTCCGATCTTCTGTCGACTAACCTAGTCGAGATCGAGGACCCTGTTGTCGACTTCTGTGAGATTTTTCCGCTGCCTAGGATCCGCTGACACGCTTCCTCGTGGATCGATCCTGACTTTCCGCTGCTGCATCAGGAGGAGGTCTTGTAATTATTTGCAAGGGACGGAATCTGGTTTGCTGTGATTTATTTCTATTTTATTATTGCAAGTCTCGATTTCCTCCTACAACAAAGCTCGTGTAGCACTTGTATCTTCTGTCTTCATCTTCCTTCTCTATTTATTGGGACAAATCGGCGCCGAGAATCTTCTCCAACGGCTATTCCTGATCATGGCTATCTTCAAGATCTTCTAAACTTGGAAACAAATGAAGCCATAATCTTTCCGATTTAAACCTTCTCAGCACTTGTCGTAAGGAAGGAAATAATTCAAAAAACTTCCTGAAAGATTAGTCAAGCATATATATATAATATAAAGGAAGTATATAATAAGATTAAATAATATTCGGACTTATAAAACAGGTTTTGGATTTCATCAACTCTTAATGTTCTAAGACCTTTGACACAAACATCCTGTCAAGGCCTTTGAAACATTTATTTCGATTTTCATCAAGGGAGGGAGTTATCAATCTCCCCCTTGATGAAAGACAAAATCTGTGCATCCCTGCAACTTAGTCAAGCATAGATAATATAATAGAAATCGGACTAAGTACCTGCAAGGGTTAGACAAATGTTGGATCAAATTTTAAAGCATGCAAAAGCCATCCAACTGAAAACCAAAAATCAAAAACCAAGGTCTTCCAAGACCTTCAAGCAGAAAGGTTTTCAAAGTCTAAACAACACCACAGATCATCTCCCTCTTTTTCTCTTTCAACAAAGGGAGGAGGTAAAACAGTCACCAAAATAGTCACCAGATGTCTTAAAAACGTTTCCAAAAACCAGCAATGTACCAAGTTTTAGGGGTGGGATAGGGTAGGGTAGGGTTTAAGCTTCGTCGTCCAGAGCATCATCAGTGAGCCTAGTCCACAGTCCTTGCAGCATCTTGGATATCCCGCTCATCTCCGTCATAAACTCCTTTTGCAGCTCCTTGATATCCAGGCGAACTTCCTCCAAGCCCAACTCAGGATGTCCATGCGTTCATCGAAAGTTGAAGCAGTGGGAAGGACTTTTGAAGGAGTGGCAAGACTCAAGGTCCCTTGGGGAGACCGAGTGATGCCAATCTTTTCAAGGCCCTTAGAGTCGAACTTACCCATATGACGCTGCTGTTCTTCATTTTTGAAATAAATTCCAGAAGCTTTGAAGAGAGGGGTCAAAAGGGTAGCAAAGGGGAGGGGAGAGCGTTTTCTAGCTTTTCTGGCATGAGCCATGGTTCCAAGGATAGTGTTGGCTAGATCAAGATCAAGGCCATTTAAGATGCGGTAGAGCAGGACCATGGCATTGTCAGTAAGGAGTGAGCCAGAGTTAAGACGGGGTAAGAGGCATCGAACAATGATGTTGAAAATTATTTTTGCCTCAAGGGTTAGGGATGAGTGGGTGAGTTGCTTTGAGGTGATGTTGGATGCTTCGGGTAGGAGGTACTTGGCTCGGGCAAGAATGATGCAATTCTCTTTTGAGGGGTGTATTTCAGAGGGTGGAACTGGGGTAGGTAAGCCAAGGAAATCTGGAAAATCATTGGAGTTGAGAGAGATTCTAACCCCTTTGACAACAGACTCTAAAGACCAACCATTGGTGTCATGTTTGGCTTTTAGGTTAATGTAGAATAGACGGGTGAGCTGGGGGTAGTAGACAGTTTCAAGGTTGAGAAGGGACCAGGCTGGGGATTTTTTGAGAAGATCAATGCAGGGTGACTTCAAAGCTTCGAAGAACTCAAAATCCAAAAAATCAGAACAGCTAATCTTACGAGTTCGAAACTCATCTACCCACTTACCAGCAGTCTCAGCATCTTGAAACCAAGAGGAGGGCAAGGATTGATTTACCTGGATATATGCAGGGGGGTCGGCATTCTTCCTGCGAGCAATAGTAGGAGCGGCTCTCTTGACAGGCGCTTCAAGACTCCTGAGGGTGCCCTTCCTGGTGCGCTTGGGAGATGGAGGCTTGACAGCAGCAGAGGCTTTCCGCTTCTTTGGAGACGGGGGAGGAGGAGAAGGAGAGGGAGATTCTTCCTCCTCTTCCTCATACCCCGAGTCCTCACCGGACCCCGCTTCATCTCCTTCAGCTTCCTCTTCATCTCTAGATCCCTCTTGCTCTTCTTCTTCTTCCTCAGGCTCCTTCTCGGATGGAACCTCCTCAGCTTCAGCTTCGGCTTCCATCCGAATCCTCTCAGCTTCCTCCTCTGCCAGATTCCTTGCAAGCTCGACCTCATCATCAGCCTTTTTCTTCTTCAAGGCTTCCTCCTCGGCTTCCTTGGCAGCATCTCTTTCCAGGATGGTGCTCTTCCCTTTATGTTTGCCACTGAGAGGCTTCTTAGCAGAGCTCTTTTGAGTGCCCTTGGTAACCGTGGTCGTGCTCTCAGCGATGGTGCTCTAGACAACAGTTGGGACAATGGCTTGAGGATTGGGTTCAGGTGTGGGAGAGGTGGCAGTGGCCTGACGTCCCTTGGGGGTGGCGCCAAGTCTTTTGGGTGTGACAACTTTCTTTGTTTTGGGTGCCATGGAGGAAATCGGCTAGGGTTTCTTTAGAAAAGGTTGAGAGGTTGAAGAAGAAGAAAGTGAAAGGGTTTGGATCAGTTTTGAGAGTGTGAAGAAATCGGGTACAGAGGTGGTTATAAGTAGAGAGCGATGATGGAGTGATGGGACGGGTTGAGATTTTCAAGGGAGGGTAATGATATCATTGCAAGATTTGAAGAGTTTCCAATTCAAAATTCAAATGTTTCCATTAAAATCGGACTGAAAAACTGAAGGATTTAGTTCCAAAATTAAAAATATCTTAACGGTTAAGAATATAACATAAAATGCAATTTTGAAATCTGATAAAAAATATAATTGATTAAATATCTAAAAAGATATTAACCAAAAATATATGATCCGATATATGTAATCCACCATTTAGTTCACACACCTTGACATAGTTCTCAAGGGTCTTGACACTAAGTAGACTTTATCTTTCGTAAAGGGAATGCTCCCTCTACGAAAGTGCATCCTTGTTAAGCATCCCAATCTCTCGTCTTATGAAGGTGAACCTGTCCTCTGCCAAAGGCTTAGTAAAAATGTCAGCCCATTGACAATCAGTTGAAATAAACGAAATGGACACATCACCTTTTTCAACATGGTCTCTAATGAAATGATGTCTTACATCAATATGTTTGGTCCTTGAATGCTGAACAGGATTCTTAGTGATGGAGATGGCACTTGTATTGTCACACTTAATTGGAATACCTTTGAGGTTGATGCCAAGATCTCGCATTTGTTGAGCTATCCAAAGGATTTGGGAGCAACAGGCTCCAGCTGTAATGTATTCGGCTTCTGTAGTGGATAGAGCAACTGAGTTTTGCTTCTTTAAGTGCCAACTGATCAAAGATGCTCCTAAGAATTGGCAACATCCTGATGTGCTCTTCCTATCCACCTTATAGCCTGCAAAATCTGCATCAGAATATCCAATTAATGTGAAATCCTTTTGCTTTGGGTACCATAGTCCAAGCTCCTTAGTGCCATTGAGATATCGAAAGATCCTCTTCACAGCCACAAGGTGAGATTCTTTAGGACCAGCTTGAAACCTAGCACACATGCAAACACTAAACATGATGTCAGGTCTACTAGCTGTGAGATATAATAAAGATCCAATCATTCCTCGATACTCCTTTTGATTGACACTTTTCCCAGTCTTGTCTTGATCTAGAGATAATGTTGAGCTCATGGGAGTCTTGGCTGCCTTGGATTGATCCATCTTGAACTTCTTCAAGAGATCCTTAGTGTACTTGCTTTGGTTGACAAAGATCTCTTTCTTGGATTGATGAACTTGTAATCCCAAAAAGAAGTTGAGTTCACCCATCAAGCTCATCTCGAATTCACTACACATGATGTCAGAAAATTCCTTGCACAAAGATGTGTTAGTAGCACCAAATAATATATCATCAACATAAATTTGAATAACCAAAATGTCCTTTCCTTTGGTCTTGATAAAAAAAGTCTTGTCGATCAACCCCCTTTTAAAATCATTTTCTAAAAGATATTTTGACAAGCGCTCATACCAAGCTCTTGGGGCTTGTTTCAAACCATAAAACGCTTTGTCAAGTTTATAAACATGATTGTGAAATTCTGAACTTTCAAAACCTGGGGGTTGAGCCACATAAAGTTCTTCCTCTAAGAAACCATTGAGAAAAGCACACTTGATATTCATTTGATATAACTTTATGCTCATAAAAGATGAAAATGCTAATAGAATGCGAATAGCTTCAAGCCTGGCTACGGGAGCAAAGGTCTCCTGGTAGTCAATACCTTCCTCTTGATTGTAGCCTTGAGCAACAAGCCTTGCCTTGTTCCCGACAATCTTACCATTCTCATCTAGCTTGTTTCGAAATACCCATCGTGTGCCAATGACTGATTGATGCTTTGGCCTAGGCTTCAAGGTCCAGACTTTATTTCTTTCGAATTCGTTGAGCTCACTTTGCATAGCAATGATCCAGTCTGGCTCCTTAAGTGCCTCATCTACCTTCTTTGGCTCAATAAGAGAAACAAACGCGTGAAAAGCACAAAGATCTTTAAGTTTAGAACGAGTTTGAACACTAGAAGTAGGGTCAGAAATGATATCCTTTAAAGAGTGTGATGAGGAGTATTTGAATTTCCTTTTGCTAGTCTCAGCTCCTTGATTCGTCACACTGGTAGGATTGACTTGTGGTACATCTGACTCCGTGGTCCTGTTAGGTTCAGTTACAACAGTTTCTGTCATCTCAACACTGTTGGATTGGACACCAAGGGCTTTGGACGAATCTTTAACACCTTGGGCCAATTCTTCAGTGTTAAGAATCTGTGCTCTTGGTAGCAGCATCATCACCTTCCTCGTTCTCTTCATGGATGTTAAGATCTATATCTGCAACACTTTCACTCAAAGCACCGTCATTGCATTCATAAAAAATAACATGTATACTTTCTTCAACCACCTGGGTCCTTTTATTAAAGATTCTATAAGCTTTGCTACTTGTGGAGTAGCCAAGAAATATACCTTCATTACTACGCGCATCAAATTTCCCAAGATTATCTTTTCCATTGTTATGAACAAAATAAGTACAACCAAAGGGTTTAAAATAAGATATAAGTGGTTTGCGGCCTTTGAAAAGTTCATAAGGAGTTTTCTTTAATATGGAACGAATAAGACAATGATTTAAAATATAGTTAGTTGTGTTAACAGCTTCAGCCCAATAGGTTTTAGGTAATGCATTTTCTAAAAGCATAGTCCTGGCCATATCCTCTAAGGTGCGGTTCTTGCATTCCACAACCCCGTTTTGTTGAGGTGTCCTAGGAGCAGAAAAGTTATGGGAGATGCCATATTTAGCACAAAAAAAATCAAACTGAAGTTGATCAAACTCCCTACCATGATCACTCCGAATTGACACTATGGGCTTGTTTCTTAAAGTTTGCAACTCCTTATAATGTTTTGAAAACTCAAATAAGGCCTCTGATTTTTCTTTTAAAAATGCAACCCAAGTATATCTAGAAAAATCATCAACAACAACTAGCATGTACTTTTTACCATTGGGAGATTTGACTCGCATAGGAGCACATAAATCCATATGTAAAAGTTCAAGGGGTCTAGAAGAACTTACAACCTTTTGGGTTTGAAGGAGCTACGTGTTTGTTTACCTCGTGTGCATGTGTTGCACATACCAATACCTTTGAAGTCCATTTCAGGTATCCCTCTTACAGGCCCTTTGGACACAAGCTTCTGTGGCGTATGTGGACTCACATGACCGAGTCTCCTGTGCCAGAGCTTTGGATCGTCCGTCAAAGCCTTTAGACAGGTTAAGCTTCCTTGTGCCACTTGATCAGCATTTACGGCGTATATATTATTGTAGCGATATGCAGTTAAAATAACTTCACCTGTATCTCCTCTGCACACTATACATCTTTTCTTGTTAAATCTGACATTGTTACCACTATCACATAATTGAGAGACACTAAGCAGATTATACTTCAAACCATTAACAAGATAGACATCTTTAATACTATGGCTGAAATCGCTTCCAACACTACCAATACCAACGATGTCGCATTTTCCTTTGTCACCAAGAGTTATTGTTCCCGTGGATTGCTCATTTAGATCATGAAAGAGAGAACTCTTCCCACTCATATGCCTTGAGCATCCACTATCAATAATCCATTTGTGTTCTTTCACCTTGGTGATCTTCTGCAAGACAAACATCAACCTTTGTGGCTAGACCAATAAGCAAATTTGGATCCATTGTTGGGATAAACCATATTTGGTAAAATAGTGCCTTTTGGAACCCAAACTTGTGTTATCCGTTCTTTTCTCAAATGAACAGGAAATGTATTGCGAATAATATATGGATCCTTTCTTCTATAGGGGCATGTCTCTTTTACATGTCCCTTTCTAGCACAACGGTGACATATAGGAGAGGTTCTGCTTCCTTTTGCCTTTACAAAAGTGGTAATGTGTTGCTTCTTTAAAAACTTTGAATTGTAACCAATACCACTTTTGTTTAGAGAGCTTTGTTGCTCACCCAACATCCTATCGAGAGAACCTTTGGATTTGGTAAAACTTATGAGGGATGTCTGTTGGTCTTGAATCTTATTATTCAGGGAGATCTTCTCGTTCTCTAAGTCATGATGCTCATTTCTTAGAGAGGAGAGATCTTGCTTGAGTTCAGATTTCTCTTACTCAAGCGTCTTAACTTTAATGTCAAGACCTGAATAAGAAGCTTCAAGACTTTTGACCCTCATAGACAGATCCTCAATAGTTCTTTCCTGGTCCACAGTTCTCTTAATAAGAGTGTTAGTTTGGGCAATAAGCTTTTCTTCATTGGCAATCATATTGGAAAGGAATTCCGATAATACGTCTTTTGGACTTTCCATAAGTTCTCTTACAGTAGCTTCAAGCTTTTCATCGTGGGATCCATCTTCTGAGGCCATAAGACAAATATTGGCCTTCTCATCATCGGAGTAAGAGTCGGAATCACTCCAAGTTACCACCATGGCTTTCTTCTTCCATTTGTCACTCTTCTTGGACTGGCTTTTTGTCTTTTGAGGGCAATCCTTCACAAGATGATCTGTTTCACCACATTCAAAACAAGACAACGGTTTAGTCTTCTTTTCATACTTGTTGTATTGAGGCTTACCTCGAAATTTTGAAGATTCTGATCCATTCTTGTTGTTGAATTGCTTCTTCATTTTGAGAATTCGAGCAAGGCCTCTTGTGATAAGAGCAAAAGGATCATCCTCCTCGTCATCCTCATCTTCGGAATCAGATCCATGTTTAGACTCATTAGTGCTAGCTGGAAGTTCTCCATCGTCTTCATTAAGGATCATCTCATGCGTGATCAGCTTCCCAAGAAGGTCATCAAGGGGTAGAGTGGTGAGGTCCTGGGCTTCCTCTATAGCTGTTACTTTTGGACCCCATTTCTCCTTTGGAAGGCACCTCAGTATCTTCCTTACTTTCTCAACGTTGGTAAAGCTCTTGCCGAGAGAGTCAAGGTTGTTGGTGATCTCTGTGAATCGTGTGAACATGGCCTTGATTGACTCATCAGACTTCATCTTGAAGAGCTCATACTTTCGAAGGAAGATGTTGATCTTGGTGTCTTTCACTTGGCTCGTTCCTTCATAGGTGATGACCAGTTTGTCCCAAATCTCTTTGGCTGACCTACAAGATGAAATACGGTTAAACTCATCAGTGCTAAGACCACAATAAAGTAAGTTAATAGCCTTGTATTTTTTGGAGACGATTTCAAGATCTGCTTGGTTGTATTCAGACTCCTTCTTTGCAACTTTGGTATCATTTGGTCCATCTTTCTCTGGAATCTTCGGACCATTCTCTATAATGTTCCAAAGCTCTAGATCTTGGTCTGTGATGAACATCTTCATCAAAGATCTCCAGTGGACAAAGTTGTTTCCTACAAAGAGTGGCGGTCTGCTTGTGGACCTTCCCTGTGCAAATCCTCCGCTTGCTTTACCAGACATGATCGAAAACTCACAAGATTGTTAGATCAAAAACAGTGAGTAAAGCTCTGATACCAATTGATGGTTCGATAATGTAAAACAATGTAATATAGAAATACTCTACAAGGGGGGTTGAATAGAGTATGCCCGTTTTTCGTAGAAAGTCTCAAGACTTTTGGACCTCGTATAAAACCCTTTGAGATTAAACCTGACTCACAAAGTTAGACAATCGAACCAAGTGTTGAAATAAGGTAAAGCAATAGATAAAAGACACAAGTAATTATTTAAGAGGTTCAGCACGAACTTGGCCTACGTCCCCGCCTAGGGTTCTTCCACAACCCTAGGATTCAAAAGGCTTTATTGATTCGCTTAGCTTAGGATCCTAATAGCTCACCGAGAAGCCTCTCTCCTATATAATTGCAATCTAGTCAACTCACGTTCCCTTGGAGTCCTAGATCAATCTAGAAGAGCCCCACCTCTCTCATCTATCTAGTACAATCCTCTTACTCTCACAAATCAATAGCTTAGTGAAACTTCCCGAGTTACAAACTCTCGAGTAAAACTTTAAATGAATATATCCTATAAGCTCACAGTGACTCTCAAAGGCTTTGAAATAAACAACAAACTCTTGAGCGCTAGCTGAGAGTACACTTTGGAAGACAAATCTTGCTTGAATGAATGAAAGCTCGTGTAGCACTTGTATCTTCTGTCTTCATCTTCCTTCTCTATTTATTGGGACAAATCGGCGCCGAAAATCTTCTCCAACGGCTATTCCTGATCATGGCTATCTTCAAGATCTTCTAAACTTGGAAACAAATGAAGTCATAATCTTTCCGATTTGAACCTTCTCAGCACTTGTCGTAAAGAAGGAAATAATTCGAAAAACTTCCTGAAAGATTAGTCAAGCATATATATATAATATAAAGGAAGTATATAATAAGATTAAATAATATTCGGACTTATAAAACAGGTTTTGGATTTCATCAACTGTCAATGTTCCAAGACCTTTGACACAAACATCCTGTCAAGGCCTTTGAAACATTTATTCCGATTTTCATCAAGGGAGGGAGTTATCAGGATGAAGTGGATGATTTATTTGCTTATGTTAATCATATTCTTTTGTTTGGTCCTTTGTGTAAGTTTACACGCGGATTGTATCTGTAATGACTTTTTCAACATGTTACTATTAAGGCTTCGATATTTGTGTGCGACATGATCGTCTACACTTTTGGTTGCTTAGGATCTGAACATGACTATTCCCTGACGTGACATGTACAGTCAAGGTAGCAGGGCAATGTTCTAATATCTCACCACTTGTTCGGCATGCAAGTCATCTTGGAAAAGATTTGGACTGAACAAAACGATGCTGAATATAAACAGTTTTATTTATCGGTATATACGATATCGTTGAGAGTACCCTGAACATGAGCGACTGTATCTTGCCTGCCTTTGTTATTCCTCAAACCAGAACAAACACCATGACCTCTCCTAATCCGAGCCATCGAGATTTTTTCCGTTCTATTGATTTTGAGGAGAAGCTTGAAGTCCTGGTAACTTTCCTGACCTTTTACTCTTGGTCTTTATATTCCTGGGGTTTTTAATAGAAATTTTTTTTGACTATTCACAACTATTACCGGACTCTTTTGGTGATAGGAATGGTCGCGTGGTTTCGGCCCACGTTTGTTTAGTTTCTCCTACTGGGCGGGAATTCCGTGTAAGGTTGTTTCGGAACAGTCATGGTTGTTATTTTTTTACTGAAGGTTAGCGCGCATTTGCGGAGGATAGCGAGCTCCGTTTTGGGGTTTCGCTGATCATTTTTTAAGTATGAAGGGAGTAATCGTTAGACGATTATTGTTTTGGAGGCAAGCGAATAGGTTGAGAAGTAGTAGTGATGTTGTCCCGTTTTTTCCTTTGTAGTATGTTGTCCCGTTTTTTCCTTTGTAGTATGTTACCCAGTTGTCTCTCATACGAGATTTTACTGTCCGATTGCTTTGTATTTTGCTTGAACCTGTTGTATATTGGTTGCGTTATGTTCAAATGGTTTGTTTTTTCTCCTTGGAGGCTTATATGCACATCCGTAGTCGAAAGACACGCGATTTCTAAATTTGTTCTCCATTGAGGCTTGTTTGCACATCCGTGTTCGAAAGACATGCGATAGCTAAATTTATTCTCCGTAGAGGCTTGTTTGCACATCCATGTTCGAAGAACACGCGGTTGCTAAATTTATTCTCCGTAGAGTCTTATTTGCACATCCATGTTTGAAAGACACGTGATTGCTAAATATATTCTCCGTAGAGGCTTATTTGCACATTCGTATTCGAAAGACACGTGATTGCTAAATTTATTCTCCTTGGAGGCTACTTTGCGCATCCGTGTTTGAAAGACACGTTATTTCTAAATTTATTCTCCTTGGAGGCTTGTTTGCATATCCTTATTCGAAAGACATGCGATCACTAAATTTATTCTCCTTGGAGGCTTGTTTGCACTTCCGTATTCGAAAGACACGCGATTACTAAATTTATTCTCCGTAAAGGCTTGTTTACACATCCGTGTTCGAAAGATACGCGATTACTAAATTTATTATTCGTAGAGGCTTGTTCGCACATCTGTGTTTGAAAGACACGTGATTGCTAAATTTATTCATAACTACAATTATTTTTGGGTTTGGAACATTCATTTATATATATGAAGAGGTGTACCCAATCGGGAATCCTGGTGACTTCTATACATGGAAAATCTAAGTCATTAGGTTTCTAAAAGACATAACTTTACGCAAAATACGCCTTGAGATTTCTGGCGTTCCATGACTTCGCGGGGATGGTTCCTTCTGGATTTTGTAGTTTGAAGGAACCTTTGCCCACTTCTTGATGAATGACGTAAGGGCCCTCCCATTTCGGTTCAAGCTTTCCTCTTGTTGTTGCTTGTCGAAGGACCAAGTCTCCTTTTTCTATGGGGCATAAGAAGACGCGTTTGTTGTATCCCTCAGCGAGTCGGCATTGATACTCGTTTGCTTTGAGATCGACAAGTCGTGCCTCTTCTTTCTTCTTGTAGGTGAAGTTCCAATTCGAGGGCCTCATCGTTGGTGCCTTTGTTAAAATCAACTATTTTGGCCGATGGCACCAATAATTTTATTGGAATAATCGCGTCGACCCCAAAGGCCATTACGAATGGTGTTTCTCTAGTTGGACTCTTGGTCGAGGTTCTGTATGACCATAGTACCAGTGGCAAAGCTTCGGCCCATTCCCCTTTTGATGTCCCCAACCTCTATTTCAAGGCGTTTAAAATATGGCGATTCATGGTTTCAGCTCGTCCGTTGGATTGCGAGTAGGCCCCTGATAAGAAACGGAAATGAATGTGGAGCCCGACACAGAAATCGCGGATCCCTTCACAGTCGAATTGAGGACCGTTGTCCGTCATGATGGCTTGTGGAACTCCAAATCGGCAAATTATATTTTTCCAGAGGAACTTGCATACCTTCTCTACTGTAATAGTGGCCATGGCCTTGGCTTCCACCCACTTTGTAAAGTAATCGACTATCACAATGAAAAAGCGAAGTTGCCCTGGTGTTGTTGGGAAAGGGCCTAAAATATCCATTCCCCACATGGCAAAAGGCCAAGGTGTAGATTTGCAATTCAACGGATGGGGAGGCCAGTGATTGAGTGATGCATGTCGCTGGCAAGGGTCACATATATGAATAATCATTTCACCATCGGCTCTGAGAGTAGGCCAGTAGTACCCTGACTGGATGGTTTTAGCTGCCACGACTCTCCATTCTTGGTGATTGCCACATATGCCTGCATAGAGTTCTCGGACAAGATCGAGACCTTCCTGGTTTGATACGCAGAGGAGGTTGATGTCTCTAAAGTAGCCATGTTTTTATGCATATTTTAGTTCCATATTTTATACACTTTGCATATTTCGGGTTGGGAATATGTCGAATTTATGTAGTATATGCTTATTTGCCATAAATGGAGATCTACATAAGTTTCTATTTAATATTGCAGAATATGGAGTCATTTTGGGAGAAAACCAAGAAGCAGAGACGGAAGCTCAAATCTACTCGATATCGACAAGTTTAGTCGATATCGACAAACCATGTCTAGGCACATCACTGATCGAGGAGCACATGTCGAGAAGCCAAGGAACAACGTTGCCCGACTCCAGCACTCTCCTCGATATCGAGTTGATTACTCGATATCGACAAAGCAGAAGACTATACCCGGAGTCGATGAGAGCTTGATCGAGGATGCCGAGGAGCGCTACCCGACCTGGCCAGACATGCCGGACATTGAGCATCACCCTACTCGATATCGAGGAAACTCCTCGATATCGACAAACCCGAAGTCACATGTCCGAGCATGTCGAGGAGAGCTGCCCGACCAACCCAAGCCAACCTAGTCGATGAAACCAATCTACTCGATATCGAGTTATTTACTCAATATCGAGGACCCAGCGCCACATTTCCAAGCCATGTCGAGGACCTACTACCCGAGAGGCCGAGCCAAGCTGAAGTCGACGTCCATTTTACTCGATATCGACAAGATTTGGTCGATATTGAGGAGATCTTTCCGGAAGCCGCGTACGCGTTTTTAGCTGTCCTACTCAGATTGGGATTACTTGGGGCCGAAGATTTCCGAGTTCTATCCGATTCTATCAAGATCCATCATAGAGGAGAAGATTTATCCACTTGAAGATATTTTAGTCCTTTAGATATAATTTCCCTTTTTAGATTTAATTATGTTATTCCATTTATTTATCTTTAATGCTTTTAGATATAGATTTAGATATATATAGATATTTCTATCCTTGAATAGCAAGGAGTAGAAGGCTATAAATAAAGCCCATGGAGTGATTTTAGGAATCATTCAATTCACAAGCTAGAGAAGTAGTTCTACAGAGAAGTTTTAGGAGTTCGAAGGTTTTAGGGTTGTGGCGTTCAACGAAAGTTGGATTGTCGGGATTGTAAAGGCTTTGAATTTAGTTTAATGCTAGTTTCTTTTCATACATCAATGTCTGAGGTTGCAATGAAGCGCGAGTAGTCCACCCACTTCTAGGGTTGGGGCGAGCCCGACGATAGCCTTGCGTGTTTGAGGTAAAGATCCGACTTTTATCATGTTTTGAGCATCTACTACTTGTTATGTGTTTATTACCCATCTAATGGAGGTCCATGCTAACAACTTGGATTGTAAACATAAAATCAGTAGATACAATTAGGGTTTCTTGAAAGAGTTGTCTAATTGTTGGAAAAGGCAAAAGCTTAGTCCTTCGATGCAAGTTATATGATTATCTGTTTTATTTATCTTGCCTTATGCATGCTTGGTTATTGTTGTTGCAAACCCCAATCTTGGAAGTCTTTTACATATAGTTTATTTTCGAATCCGAAAGGATTTGTCTTTACTTTATTTCGTTTTACTTTCTGTCTTACTCGATATCGACTAGCACTCCTCGATATCGAGTTACTGATCCTCGATCCAGAATCGTTGTAGCTTCTGTGTGTAGGTGATCGACAAGAGCATCATCGACATCGACAACTCTACTCGATATCGAGTAAGGGCTGCTCGATATCGACCAAAAGTACATGTGCTTGCTGCTGCGCTGTTCAACTTGTCCGATCTTCTGTCGACTAACCCTAGTCGAGATCGATAACCTGTGGTCGACTTCTGTCCGTGAGATTTCTCCGCTGCCTAGGATCCGCTGACACGCTTCCTCGTGGATCGATCCTAACTTCCCACTGCTGCATCGGGAGGAAGTCTTGTAATTATTTGCAAGGGACAGAATCTGGTTTGCTGTGATTTATTTATATTTTAATTTGCATTCTCGATTTCCTCCTACAACTAATTGGCGCCTTTTCCGGGGAAGCAATCATTCGCGCCTTAGGTAATTAAATCTCACATCTACTTTTAGTTACTTTACAGGTGTATGCGCCGTTCTGGTCAACCACCTGATTTTGACGGCTTAGACGATCCGGAACGCCTCTTACACATCCAAGCGAAGCTAAAAAGGGCCATGGCGGCCGCAGAAACACAGAAACAACTTATACAGAGGCTTAAAAGGGAGCTGGCCGCTAAAGATGCTGCTATTGCCACTGAGACAGCAGCCAGGGAACAAGCAGAAGCTGAGCTTGCCCAATACCCAACAACTGCAGAGGATTATATGCATCCGACTCTCGTCGTGCCTGAATCGACGATTCTAATCCCTGAAAACTCTTTTGAAATTCCCACTCAATTCCTTATAGAGCTTAAAAATAATGCTTTTTATGGCAAATTTAATGAGTGTCCTCTTGCACATATTACCAATTTTTCTGACATGTGTCATACTCTTGCTGAAGGTACAACTCTGGAATATGTGAAGATAAAGGCTTTTCGCTTGTCTCTTGCTGGACCTGCACTGAAGTGGCTTGAAAGGCTGAAGCATGTGGAGCCTCTAGCAAAGGCATGAGAACGATACAAAGAACTGCTACGATCTTGCCCTACTCATGGACAGCCACCCTGTGTCATTCAAGAGATCTTCTTCAATTCTCTTGACCAAGTCACCAAGGACAGGATCAACCAGTATACTCGTTATGAGTATCTGACGATGCCACCAATTGACGCATGGGGTGTGCTCGACATGCTCACCAATTATGAAAAAAAATATGGGTCTAGTACAAACTATGAGGAGAACTCCTACGCCAGGTCAGCACCATCTATGCCCCTCTATGAGCCTGCCAAGGAAATTGACCCAGATGTCAGGGAGCAGTTCTACAGAGACCAGAATCGCAAGCTCCTCAAGCAAGTCAAGTATCTCTCTGTCAACCAGTCTTACATCGAATGCGGATCACAGTGGCACACCACTACTAAGTGCCCATACACTAAGCAAGTCAGGATGGCAGAGACACATGAAGAGGTAGCTTACGCAGGGGGTCCCAATCGCTATATGGGGGATCAAAGGTTCTATCAACCACAGTGGAACCAATGTCCTCCTAGGAATCCCCCGCCATATAGAGCTCCAGGACATCCAGAAAGGGATCAAAAGAAGGATGACTTACAGCTCGTCCTAGAACAGATGCGCCAAAATCATGCACAGCAGCAGCAGTCTACAAGCGCTATCAATAATAAACTCCAGAATTTCAACACAAAATTTGGGGAACTGGATATCTAGAAGAGAAGCATAGAGACACAGATGGGACAATTCGCTGCACAGATCCCACGACCATCCGGACAACTCCCTGGGCAAATAGAACCAAATCCTAAGGGGAAGACCGGACACGTCGCAACTATCAAACTCAGGAGCGGGCACCAATTACATGAGCCAGAGGTCGGAAAGCATCAAGGCAAGGCAGAGCAGCAACTCGACAACGAGCAGCAGCAACTCGATATCGAGGAGCCCCTGCTCGATATCGACCAAAATCTCCTCGACACAGACCAGAAGCCCAGCTCGGACTCCAATGCACACCCCAGCAACCCGAGATCGACAACGTTAGTCGATATCGAGGAGGCCCTTATTGAGGAGAAGCAGACCGAGGTCGGCGACTATGCAACACCTCCGACATCTGATCTGGCTCCGAAGCAGAAAAAGACACCGCCTTTCCCTTCTAAAGCACTGAAAGATCCCACTGCAGGTAAGTTTAACCGATTTGTTAATATGCTGCAAGAACTGAATGTCTCTATTCCTTTTATAGAGGCCCTGCAAGAGATGCCTGGATATGTCAAATTTCTAAAGGAAATCCTGAGCAAGAAGCGATCCATCTCAGAGATCGCCAGCGAATGCAAAGTACTCCACTTCCCTGAAAAGAGACCTGACCCTTGTAAGTTTTCTGTTACTGTGGGATTTGGTCAATATAAATACAATTCCTTGTGTGATTTAGGAGCAAGTGTGAGCATCATGCCCTTATCAATCTGGCGGAAGGTAAAGATAGAATGCATAGAACTTGTGGATGCCAAGTTATACATGGCAAACAATACAGTAGTCATCCCTACAGGTATGGTTGAGAATGTCCCTGTCCAGGTTGGTAAATTCTTTATTCCAGCTAATTGTCTTATAATAGATTGTGCTGAAGATCCTACTAGCCCTATTATTCTTGGTAGACCATTCTTAGCTACTGCAGATGGCAAGATTAGTGTCAAGCAGCGATCACTCACCTTCACCATAGGCGACGAGGTCTTAGACTTCTCCTTCGACCATGAAAAGGAGGAAATTTCATGGCTGGAGGTGAAGAGAATCAGCAACCACGGGACCAAGCAAACAACGGATGAAGACACCAGGAGACAACTCGAGATCGACAAAGGCTCCTCGATCTCGACTAAGGTGCTACTCGATTTCGACAAAAGTTCATCAATATCAACTTCCTCTGCTGAACACCAGACTTGCCAGGAGCCTATGTATGGGGTCCCTGTACTCGATATCGACCAGCCGTACTCGAGATCGACTAACCCCGAGCCCGAAGATTTTTGTTTTGGGCCCGAAAAGGTAAGTTCAGGTATGAGCTCCATCCCTCCTCGGTCCATTAAGAAATTTATAAATAATTCAAGGGGAGGTAAGGCCCCATGGGGAGAGAATCTGCGGAGACTAAGAGCTGGGAAGAAAAAGAAAAAAGAAAAGGAGGATTATGCAAACAACCATCTATCAGCTGAGCTTGCATACTACAATCAGGACCTAGATGATCTAGGAGAAGGGCCAAGCACAAGCGGGCCCCACATTAATGGTCCTTGAGCACAAAAGAAGAAGTCGGCCTAGCGACTCTAAAATCTAGAGCATGTATATAAGACTTTTTGAATTTTGGGACTTTTGAACTTTTTGGTTTGGGTTTTGGTTTTTGTTTTTGGTTTTTTAGTTTAGAATACTTCATGTGGAAAGTCTTGTTTTTGTGTGCAATCTAACGCTTTTAGGTCGGCAAGCATAAAAGAATCACGAAAGGTGGAATAAGAAGTCCCTGAAAAACAGTCAGAATCGACGAAGGCCAAGTCGAAATCGACCAAGAGGAGCAGCCCAGAAACTCCTCGATATCGAGTAGGCCAACTCGATATCGTCTAAGCCAACAGAGTCTCCTCAACTTCAGAAGCCACTTGATGCAGAGAGCCTCCTCGATATCGAGTACTGTACTCGATATCGACAAGACCACTTACTCGACATGCCATGTTCTGTCCTCCTCGACGCGTTATTCGGTGAGTTCTTTCCTTTACTCTTGTTTTTATTTGATTTTATACAGTGGGGACACTGTATATTTTAAGTATGTGGTGGGGGAAGAGCTCATTATCATTATTATATGTTTTAGTCTTGCTTTTTGGTTTTACATGGTGAAATTTTATTTTTATGCATTCATGTTTAAGTTTTATGCATTCAAGTCTTTTGCTATACTTTAGTCTTCTTTTTAGTTGCATAAAAAAAATAAAAAAAATAAAAAATGTCGAAAAAAAAAGAGAAAAAAACTCATGTTTAAATTTTTGCATTGTCTTAATTTTTATACCCTAATTTAGATGTCCTATGATGATAAATAATGACTGACTTGATCATGTAAATCCTATGACATGTTTGGAAGGTTTAGCCTAAGTCCTTAAAATTGTTTTTATGTGGATTGTGAACTTGTGATGAAATTGAGCACATATGATCCTAAGTTAAAGGTTGAAATCCAACAAAAATTGTCCTAGTGAGAATTTTGGCCTTATAGGGAGAACATTAAAAATCCCTCTGCTTTCTTGAGTGTATTTACTCTTCCTATGCATATCTAAATGTTCTGATAGTTATTCAAAGCCAATACATTTATATGTTTATGTGAATGAGAATTAAATGATGGAGGCACCTTTTAAGCCAATTTTATCCTCTCTTTACCTACCCTGCATTATCCCTGCTTGAAGCCAGAACATTAGCCTGAGACTTTTATTATAAACTCCACAAAATTTTCCTTAGCCAAATTGAGCCTGGCCCCTATTTAAGAATTAAGACTTAGAGTTGGTTGAAATAATGGTTTGTGGAAGGAATGAGCTTGTGTTTCAATTCAAGTAAGAAGGATTTTTGAATTTATTGAGATATGGGTTGGTTTTATATTATTATCTTGCTATGCATATTATGTAAAAGGATTTTTGGCTCACCCTATAAATGCACTAGTTTATTTTCGTTTTTTCAAAAAAAAATATCGAAAAAAATAGAGAAGGAAAAGTTTGTGTATATGTTTGTGAATAAAGTGCATGAGCCAAATTTACCTTAATTCTTTCATTTTCGCAAGATACATACTTTGGAGAGGTTAATTAAGTTTGAAAGGTTACATACTTCATTGAGATAAGTTGGAGAGTTTGGTTGATGCACATGATTTAGAGGTATGGTTTGGTTGTGTTGGAGATTTAGGAGTCTTGATTCCCGAATTTTATTAAGCACCACATGGCCAAATAATTCCATACCCTTCTCTTTCTTACCAAGCCCCATTACAACCCCGCCGAATGGAATCTTCTTTGAAGACTTCTATTGAGCGAAGTCCTCCTGATAATTCTTGTTGCATTTTCATAATTGGTTGCGAATTGGATTTATATTTAAATTGCAATGTTTATGAGATTGTATAAGGAATTGAGATGAGAGTTGATCTACATAGCCTAAACACATTGAGAGCTGAGTGTAAACACATTATCCTTGTGAGGTTCGATTTATATTGCCTATTCCTATGGATCGCTCATATATGTGTGATGACGTTAAATTCACTTGTCTTACATTGCTACTACTTGAGATGTTGCTTTTGAAAAAGGCGAAGACTTGAAGGATGTGTTGTAGGTCTTGGTTATTGTTTGGTTATTGCTTGAGGACAAGCAAGTCTAAGTATGGGGTGATTTGATGTCTCTAAAGTAGCCATGTTTTTATGCATATTTTAGTTCCATATTTTATACACTTTGCATATTTCGGGTTGGGATTATGTCTAATTTATGTAGTATATGCTTATTTGCCAGAAATAGAGATCTACATAAGTTTCTATTTAATATTGCAGAATATGGAGCCATTTTGGGAGAAAACCAAGAAGCAGAGACGGAAGCTCAAATCAACTCGATATCGACAAGTTTAGTCGATATCGACAAACCATGTTCAGGCACATCACTGATCGAGGAGCACATTACGAGAAGCCAAGGAACAACGTTGCCCGACTCCAGCACTCTCCTCAATATCGAGTTGATTACTCGATATCGACAAACCCAAAGTCTACACCCGGAGTCGAGGAGAGCCTGATCGAGGATGCCGAGGAGCGCTACCCGACCTGGCCAGACATGCCGGACATTGAGCATCACCCTACTCGATATCGAGGAAACTCCTCGATATCGACAAACCCGAAGTCACATGTCCGAGCATGTCGAGGAGAGCTGCCTGACCAACCCAAGCCAACCTAGTCGACGAAACCAGTCTACTCGATATCGAGTTATTTACTCGATATCGAGTTATTTACTCGATATCGAGGACCTAGTGCCACATTTCCGAGCCATGTCGAGGACCTGCTACCCGAGACGCCGAGCCAAGCTGAAGTCGACGTCCATTTTACTCGATATCGACAAGATTTGGTCGATATCGAGGAGATCTTTCCGGAAGCCGCGTACGCATTTTGAGTTGTCCTACTCGGATTGGGATTACATGGGGACGAAGATTGCCGAGTTCTATCCGATTCTATCAAGATCCATCATGGAGGAGAAGATTTATCCACTTGAAGATATTTTAGTCCTTTAGATATAATTTCCCTTTTTAGATTTAATTATGTTATTCCATTTATTTATCTTTAATGCTTTTAGATATAGATTTAGATATATAGAGATATTTCTATCCTTGAATAGCAAGGAGTAGAAGGCTATAAATAAAGCCCATGGAGTGATTTTAGGAATCATTCAATTTACAAGCTAGAGAAGTAGTTCCACAGAGAAGTTTTAGGAGTTCGAAGGTTTTAGGGTTGTGGCGTTCAACGAAAGTTGGATTGTCGGGATTATAAAGGTTTTGAATTTAGTTTAATGCAAGTTTCTTTTCATACATCAATGTCTGAGGTTGCGATGAAGCGCGAGTAGTCCACCCACTTCTAGGGTTGGGGCGAGCCCGACGATAGCCTTGCGTGTTTGAGGTAAAGATCTGACTTTTATCATGTTTTGAGCATCTACTACTTGTTATGTGTTTATTACCCATCTAATGGAGGTCCATGCTAACAACTTGGATTGTAAACATAAAATCAGTAGATACAATTAGGGTTTCTTGAAAGAGTTGTCTAATTGTTGGAAAAGGCAAAAGCTTAGTCCTTCGATGCAAGTTATATGATTATCTGTTTTATTTATCTTGCCTTATGCATGCTTGGTTATTGTTGTTGTAAACCCCAATCTTGGAAGTCTTTTACATATAGTTTATTTTCGAATCCGAGAGCATTTGTCTTTACTTTATTTCATTTTACTTTTTGTCTTACTCGATATCGACTAGCACTCCTCGATATCGAGTTACTGATCCTTGATCCAGAATCGCTGTAGCTTCTGTGTGTAGGTGATCGACAAGAGCATCATCGACATCGACAACTCTACTCGATATCGAGTAAGGGTTGCTCGATATCGACCAAAACCGCCTGTACTTGCTGCTGCGCTGTTCGACTTGTCCGATCTTTTGTCGACTAACCCTAGTCGAGATCGACAACCTGTGGTCGACTTCTGTCCGTGAGATTTCTCCACTGCCTAGGATCCGCTGACATGTTTCCTCGTTGATCGATCCTGACTTTCCACTGCTGCATCGGGAGGAAGCCTTGTAATTATTTGCAAGGGACGAAATCTGGTTTGCTGTGATTTATTTATATTTTAATTTTCATTCTCTATTTTCTCCTACAACAGAGGTCTGGGAGTTAAGACCATGTAGAGGCACCCGTCCCTAACTCGAAAGCGAACCGCTCACTTTTTGATTCTTTATTTGTCTTGGGATTCGCTCATTAATATGCCTTCGCTTATGTATTCCAAGAGAGGTTTGTGCCAGTCTCCGAGATTAGATATTCTGAAGGCCCCTTTGTGGATTCCTCGGGCATGCTTTTGCTCGATCATCACATGATCGCTTAAACCGAGGGGCAGTGTTGCTCTAATCTTAGCCCAAATATCGGCGCGTTCATTTTGTTCGCGAGGAATGGATGAAATTGAACATTTCCCAAAGGCCGTTGTGAGTGTTTGTACGCGAGCGAGGCACTCAGGTAGCATCCCTGTCTTTTCCTCGTATTCCCCTTTTACTTGTAGAGCGACTACTTCAGAGTCTGTGAAAATTTGGACTTGACGAGCTTTATTGATCGGCACTTTTTCAATACCCGCGATCAATGCTTCATTGTACTTCGTTGTTAGCAGCTTCGAACAAAAGTTGGAAAGACAAATCAGTTGTCTCTCCACTGGGACTCGTAATCGTGACTCCTTCCCCACATCCTCCTGTTGGATAAAGAACTATCCACGTTGATGACCCAATCTTCTCCCTCGCGATCCCGGGAATCTTTAAAAATAGCTTCGACAACAAAATCGACCAATGCTTAGGCCAAATGAGACTTTCTAGGTTTGAAATGAATGTCAAATTCCGAAAGTTCTACTGCCCACTTAACCATTTTTCCTGAGAGGGATGGCAAATGGAGGATTTGATGTAGGGGCAGATCAGAGAGTACCTCGAGGGTGTGAGCCTGGAACTAAGGCTTCAATCTTTGCGTCGCGAAGACAACTACAAAGCCATTTTTTATATTGAGGTGTACATGGACTCGGCCGGCTGCAAGAATCTGCTGGAAAAAATAGATAGGAAACTTGGACTCCCTTGTGAGCATTGTACTGATCGTGGTTGACCCAACTGCTAAATATAATTGTAGAGTTTCATATTCGCATGGGTAATGATGAGTGGGCAGCACCGCCAGGTACTCCTTCGTATTCTTGAAAGTTTTATCTAGGACAGAAGTCCACTCGAACATGCCTTTCTTTTTTAGCTCCTCGAAGAAAGGTAGGGAGTGATCAGCTAGTCACGAGCAGAGTCTGCTTAGATAGTTGACAGATCCATTCAACTTCTGGATGTCATTCAATGTCCTAGGGGAGCCATGTCGAGTATTGTTTGAACCTTAAAAGGGTTCACATCTATCCCGTGATGGCTTATAATGAAGCCTTGGAACTTCTTAGAGTCCACTCCGAAAACACACTTGTATGGATTTAGGCAAATGCGGTTCTTCCTCAGAGTGTCGATATATGGTTTCTTAGAGGTCATTGGAGTGGCTCTCCTTTGTCAGACTTTTGATTACAATGTTGTCGACAAAAACTGCAATGTTCCTTCCAATTTGTGATCTAAAACCTTTCTTGATCATTTGCTGAAAGGTTGCGCCAACGTTCTTGAGTTCGAAACTTAGAGTCGCGTGCCCCGCTGTGGTGTGTACGAGTTCATCAATGGATGGAAGGGGGTAACTGCCTTTTGGGAAGGCCTTGTTTAGATCTTTGAAATCCACACACATTCTCCATTTGCCACTTCTCTTTCTTACCAACACTATATTTGACAACCAGGTTGAGTCGTTGATTTCGCGAATGAATTTGACTTGTAGAAGTCTATCCCCTTCTTGTTTTGCTACCTCGGAATTTTCAGCGGCCATTTTTCTTTTCCTTTGGCACATGAGTTTCGCACCGTGGTCAAGCCTTAGAGAATGCCCCGCGATTTCTCGAATGAGACCTTTCAAATCCTGAGGTAACCAGGAAAAAACATCTCGCGATTTTTTCAGTATATCCTTGACACGGTCTAGCGTAGGACCGACCAAATTGTGGTCGTGGTAAAGGGCTTCAGTTTTGTTCGGGAAGGGAAAGAAAGCGATCCTCTCCTCAAAGATTTTATTTGTCATTTTCTCAGGTCGTACTTTCAGCTCTGCTTGTCTATTATCAGATGTGGCTTCATGCTCGCTATCGTCAGTTGTATGTACCTTTAACGACCATTGACTGGGTTTATCAGTCGCAAACACTCGTCCGTGCCCCTTTTTAGTGAGGCAAAGTAGCAAACTTTGCTTTCCGCCTGTTCCCCTCGGACCTCGCCCACCTTTCCGTCGACGCATGAGAACTTGATGCTAAATGATAGATGGAGCACGCGACTTGGAATTTAAATAGACCAACCCGGCCCATGATGGCATTGTAAATGGATGGCAGTCGGACCACCGTAAACTCGATCATGTGAGTTCTTCTATTAGGAGCCGACCCCAGCGTTAAAGCTAATTCGATTGTTCCAGCCACCTCGACTTTATCTCCAGAGAAAGAGACAAGCTTTCATGAATAGCAATGCAAGGCACTTTCTGCGATCCCAAGCTGCTCAAAGGCATTCCAATAGAGGACGTCTACCGAAGATCTTGTGTCTACCATCACTCGCTTGACTGTTTTCGTCCCTAGCTGCACATGAATAATCATAGGATCCGAATGTGGCATCCAAAGGTTGCGAGCATCACAAATAGAAAAATTTAATACCGCGTGTTCAGTGGATGCTTGTTTGACGCTGGCTTCGGAAGGGGGCCGTGTGGCTACTCTTTCATAGTTTTTTCTCTCCTGATTGCCGGTGCCAGATCAAGCGAGCCCCCCCTGCGATAGTATTGATGCATCCGTATATGGATGGTGGGTTTCGGTTGTCCCTGTTGGATCGCTCGGGTCGGTTTGACGAGGACCTTACTTCAGAGGCATTTCTCGTATCCCTTGGTAGGGGCCGGTATCCTCCTCATGTGTTCCCATTCCATCCTCCTCGGCCTCGCGGGTAAGTTCTCCTCACCCTAGCTGCATACGGAGGGTTGTATTGTCGGGGTGGGGAAGCACGAGGGTTGTATTATCGCGGTGGCATGAGGGTTGTATTGGCCGGTTGACTGGGATTCACCGGGGGTGCATATTTGTAAGGGCACTTCTTTTTTAGGGAAACAGGGGGTGAGATCTGATCAGGGTGTGCCATCATTACATTCGCCAGGGCATCATCCAGGCTTGGTCCAGTTTGCTGGTTGTATTGTACTTCTTGTTGGGGAGGTCGTGATGGAGGGACAGGTAATGTGAACCTAATTTGCCATGTTTTACACTTACTTTTATAACAATTTCTGCATACATTTCATACATTTTGGATAGAATAATACATAATTTGTGTATTTTATGTTTATTTGCAATATATGGAGGTCTACACAAGTTTTTGTTATATTTCGCGGAAATCGGACGCACTTTGGAGCTTAAAAGAAACCCATGAAAAAGCTAAGGATGGTGCATCTGGAGAAAACGCAACTTTTCGCCATCCATCATTCTGAAACAAGCTTTGATGTCTTCATGAGAGTTGTAGCCCTCGAAAATAGCTTTCCAACGCATGGTCATATGCGTCAATCCGACAAACGAGGACTCGGGAAAGTGCGTTTCAAGAACGGAGCAGAATGCTGAAAGCCGACAGAGTTACTCGAAATCGACCAAACTGGTCGAAATCGACCAAACTGCTCTAGATGACGAGATCGAGCACGAGCTGAGCAGGAGCCACTCAAGGAGCCACACTTAGTCGACGTCGACCAAATTTGGTCGATGTCGAGGAAACTTGACGAGCCCAAACGATAGTCGAGATCGAGTACAATCCGAGAAGTGAAGACCTTACTCGATGTCGAGGAACTTACTCGATGCCGAGGAAAATTCCAGAAAGTCTGAGTCGAGTACGAGGAGAAATCCGAGTTGGAGAAATTACTTGCAAGCCAAGAGTTGAGATATTCTATCAAGATACATCAAGTTCTATCAAGGATAAGGAAAATCTATCCACTTTAGTTTTATTTCCTTGTAGATATAATTATTTATTTCCATGTTTTATCTTAATGTTATTAGATAGATTAATATAGATATAAATATAATTTCTTTCCTAGAATAGCTAGGGAATGAAGCCTATAAATAAAGCCCTAGGGGGCTCATTTTCATTCATTCAAGTGAAGTCGTCTTAGGGCGCAAGGAGAGAGAGAGAAGGCGAGAGAGGAGGAGGAAGAGGCGAGAGAGAAGGAGAAGGAAGGAGATGAACGGTTGTAAGTTTTAGTTTATTTTATGTTAAAGTTAATTTCTTTTATTATGGTTTGTTTCTAATTTCCTTCTTTTGGGGTTGGGGTAATCTCAACATAGATATGTGTCTTTGATTTATAAATCCATGAATTTATATGTCTTTATCATCATCTACCTATGTGTTTAATCCTTTGCTAGAGTTGAGAAAATTCCTTATTCATGATATTGAAGCGAGAGTGATCTTATTATGAATTGGATAGTAATTAGGGTTTATTTGTGAGAGCCGACTAATCCTAATTAAGAAAAGGTAGAAACAAATTAGGTTTTTATGCGAGAGCCTCTATCATCTAAATTGTTGGAATTTGCGAAAGTCGATTCTTTGATATAAAGCATGCATCTTTATGTGATTTATGATCTGCACATATGTTTATTGTTGTGGTGATCCATAACCTTGGAAGTTTGCATCTTTATTTGTTTTATTTTATTATTTTTATTCGGCACATATTCTACTCGATATCAAACCACCATTCTCTCTCCATCCCTTGACATCGACCCCTCTATTCTTTGTCGACAGCTACCCTCATCACTTTTTCCTGCTATCCCTGAACCCCAAAACACACTAAACCTAGAACCGCTGACTTCTCTCCCGAGGACGAACCTGACTCCACTATCCTATAGCGGGGTCTTGACTACAAATTTATTTGGTCAAGAAACCCTCTCGTCAATAGGGTACTGCCAATGAGGGTTATTGCGTTACTGATTCTCGAATCCTCTCTTCCCTCGGTATTTGTTGGAGAACTTGTGGTAGAAAGAAGGCTTGGTCTCAACGGGTCGCGCGCTAGAACTAGCAGCCTCTACAACGTGGATCTGCCTTGTGACGAGCTTTCGCAAATCATCATAGTTTTCTGGCTCTTTTTTGTATAGGCAGATCTTGAAGTCTCCTTCGGCCAGGTTCCCTATTAATATGGAACTTGCAGATTCTTGATTAAACTTTGGGATTTTCACCACCATGTTGGTAAATCTCCTGAAGAAGGTCCCCAAAGATTCAGATGATCCTTGCTTGATGGAATTTAGGTCAAGCATGGTTAGCTTTTTTGTATGGGCCAGATTGGTGAACCACGTCAAAGCCACTCTACTCAGCGTGGATGGAAACAATCAGTAGAACATAGCGTCGTTGTCTTTGTTCATCCACATTGACGTCATAAACTGGTTTAGGTGATCGTTGGGGTCAGCATCCTTCCATCTCTTAGGAACTAGTGCTTCACGTATCTCTTTGCAAAAGGAAGATGGGAAAGTTGACTCACCTCTATGAACTAGGTCAGGTGCCCCTGAGGAGTTAGAGCGTGATGATACGTCCCTGATGTTGTAGTCGCATGCCTTCTTGTCGACGTTGTCGTTGTTGTATTTTAAACCCGGATTGAGAGGGCAGTCAGCAGGGTTGGGGAAGTGGTTGACAGTTGTAAGCACAGGGCCCTGCTATTGACAGTGAATATGGGGATCGCGTTGGAATGGTATAACATCAGGGACGTAGTATGGATTCTGTGGGTAGGCACCCGCGAAATATGGGTACGGGGGTAGCTACCCCACATCCTATAGAGGGCAAAAGGTAGAGGCTGAGCTGCGTCCCAGGGAGGTTGTTGAGGGACATTCTCATCGTGGTGAGGCTGAGCTTCTTCGTTGGGGGGATTGTTTAAGGTTGAGGTCGTCGATTTCTTTGGTATTGTGGGGCTGGTTTTCGAACTCTTCACCAAATAGCGTAAAATTCATGATTCATGCAAGATTTGTTAGTATTAAAAGTAAAAAATAGTGCACGTTACTAATTCAACAGGTTTAATAGAAAAAAGATGAAGAGATAGAAAATAAGGAAAATAAAAGATGAAAGAACAAAATGAATGTAATGTGAAAAAGCATGTTGATATGCGGAACCTCTCGCAGTGAAAGGTTCCCACAGACGGCGTCAATGACGCGACCGTGGAATTTCACCTATACTTATTACCTCAGGGTGACGACAAAATGTCTTAGTATACTTGCAAGCCCAATCAGGATGGGTGGTGATCACTTTTATATGCTTATTGGTCCAAGCAGTCTGGGTGGTACTTTTGGCTCACTAGAAAGTAGTTACTATTCAATCGTCGTCCTTAGAGGAAGTAAGATGTTGTTCTTATTCCATAGACGTTCTTCTCTGACCAAAGACCTTATGAACTCAACTCCGAGGGTTTTAAATCAGGGAGATATGCAAAGCTCTTCTTCTTCTTTCTTGAATCAGATCCCTTCCTTGAAGGCTTAAGGGGGGTATTTATAGGGAGGCTAAACAAGCAGCTAACTGGCGATCTCGTGGATTAATAGGGGACACGTGTAATGCATGCCTTCATTCTTGAGGGCTAGGCATTCATACGTGACATTGCTAGAGAGGAGGTGCTTAGCCAGCGAGCTCCTAGTCTTTTGCCCTAAAGGACCACGTGGTATTGGTGGGTCCTGTTATGAGATATACACTTACCTATGTTAGGATCCTCATCGCGATGCTCCTCAGATGGCTATGCTCGCGATGTATTGATAGTAGACTGGATGTCTTTTGCGTTGGGCGACCCACTTATGACGTCATATCCTTGTTAATTAATATGGATATTTTCTATGGCATCGTCAATAACAATTTTAGGTTTAAGAAATATGTAAATAGTCATTAAAAACACTTTATATGTTTACTTTTAAATGTCGTTTACTATCTATATATGAGTTTAAGGATGATAAACAATTATATAAAATATTAATTTATATATTATATATAATTTCATACCTCAAAAACTAAAAATATTGAATTTATCACAAATAAAAAATTGATATTTTACATATTTTTATCATCTTTAAATAACATGTATGAATAGTAAATGACATTTATAAAATATTGATGAGTAACGCTTTTGACCCGTTGGGTCGACCCGAACCCATTAAATATGGATCCGGGTCGAGCATTTCATCACCCGATCCATAATAGATCCGAACCCAAGACGACCCACCCGGCCTGTTTGACAAGTCTATGAAGATGGGTTCCTATCGAAATCCAACAAGGATAATAAAAAGGAAAACGAACATTTGATAGAAATTGAAAGTTTTGATTAATTTGATTCATTTCCGACCCAAAAAAGAGTTAGGGCTTGTTTGGTATCCATTTCCGATAATCAAAATTGGGAATCGTAATAGATGATTCCCGATTTAAGTAGTTGGGTGTTCTATTGTTCACAGTGTCTAGGCCTTGCCCGGCTTGTTCTCGGGTCTTTCATAGGGATGCCGATGTTTTATCATTATTATTATTATTATCATCATTATTATTATTATTATATTATTATATTTATGCCAAACAGGTCCTTAATGTATTTAAAACTTGTTCTCATCCTAAAATAGGTTGCTTTCATTTTTTACAATCTGTGTGGTAAAAAAAATAGAAAGTATTTCTCTTATTCAACTACCATATTATTATGCATTAATAAGGATCGCAATTAGTTTTACTATAAAATAATAATTATTTTTTTATCTAAATTATTGACTTCATTTCTTTAAACTATGCTAGATCTTATTATAGACATTATTGGTATGTTTAAAATTTTTACAAAGATGAGTCATGTATGTGTTGGGTCGGATTTGTCTATATTCATGTCTATTCGGACATCAGGTCAAATCAAGTCAGATTCTTATGTCGGGTTAAACACTAATTCCATAATATAAATATATTAAATACTAATACTAAGTTTTTTTTTTCATTTTCATATACTCTAAATTATATAATACCCTAAATTATACAAGACCCTTATTGTAATATTTTCTTAACGCCAATCAATATTTTTCATTCAATCATAACTTGAATTTCGTGATAATTAGCTATTGATTCTATGTATCCACAATGGATATTTTTTTATAAGGAAATATATCGACTAACAATTAAGGATGATTCATTTACCAACTGAGAGTATCATGATGGATGAGGTTTAATTAAGAGACCTGGAAGATTCGAGTCAATGGTTTCGTTAGCCTAGTGGCTAATTTGCGCGACCTTATCTGCACAAAATTGCATTCATGGAACATATGACGAATGGAAATCGTCTAAAACGGTCTAAGGGGAATAAGGAGTCAAAGATGATAAATGAATGTGTCAAGGGCATTTCCATTTTCAAAATTGATTGATTTTCACACTTTTCATGTCCTATAAGGATACTATTAACCGATTCATCTCCAATGAATGCTTGTCAAAAGCATAAAGATTTGCATCAAATAGCTTCGTTTTGTAGACAAATTTACTCGTATGAGGACATATTTTCCTTCTTATGAAAGGAGTTTGCCCTCTGCTTATTAATTGTTCTTTCGATTCACAAACTATTTCTTCAAATATTTCTTTGTTTATGCTTCCATTGACAATGAGTAACCCAAATATTTCTCCAGAGAAGTTGAATGAAATTAGGAGTATTTTGTATTTCTACTGCTTTTATATATACATATAAAAGAAATAAAAATGATATTAGAAAAAATAAAATTAAAAGGGCATATTTAGGTCAAAGGTAAGGAAATTGTGAGGATTGGTCAAACCAGGTGTGGTGTGGGTAGCAAATTTAGCAATAAGATTACGGAGCAAGAAATGGAACTGCGATGGTACACCACTCTATCCTTCCATTTTCTTTTCCAATATGCAAGCTTGCCTACTTTTCTTGCAAATCACACTTTTTAGGTTATTAATACTATCTTTTTTGACACTTTAGGTAATATTCACTATACCTCTCACAATCAGATCACATGTGGTCTAGATTTGATCTATGATTAATTGACTCTTAATCTTAATTTATTATCCAAAACTTATAACATGAACGCACTTTCTAAATTATTTTTTTTCAACAAAAAGAAAATTATACTTATAACATGATCTATCGAAAAAAAAATATTAAAATAAAATAGGCGAAACTCATAATCTAATATAAAAATAGCTAATATTTTTCAATTCCCTTCCTATCGAGGACATATGATTAAAAAAAAATCAGTTGAAATATTTATCAAATGGTATGGAATCAAAATATACAAATATAATCAGGAAAAAATAGCACTGTAAACAGAAACTAATAAAGTTGGAAATGAATCCATGAATTATGTTTTGACATTGAAAAGGGAAGAAAGCATTGAAACGGAAACACGTATCTTGGGGTCCTCCGATTTCCGATTCCGATCACTCAACTCGCTCCTATACCGCCTATCTCGCACGTGCTTCCACGTGCCCCCTCTCCATATATATACTCCTCCCACCCTTCTTTCTTCTCCATCTTCCAAATCCCCAATCTCTCTCCTTCTCTCTCTCCACTTTCCATTTTCCCTGCTTCCAATGGCGACCGCTTCGACACCGTTGCTCAAGGACGAGCTCGACATCGTCATACCGACTATTCGAAACCTCGATTTCCTGGAGATGTGGAGGCCCTTCTTCCAGCCCTACCACTTGATCATCGTTCAGGATGGGGACCCCACCAAGACCATCCATGTTCCTGAAGGCTTTGATTACGAGCTCTACAATCGGAATGACATTAACCGTATTTTGGGTCCTAGGGCTTCCTGCATCTCTTTCAAGGACTCCGCTTGCCGTTGCTTTGGCTACATGGTCTCCAAGAAGAAGTACATCTACACCATTGACGACGATTGCTTTGTGAGTTTTCTCTGTTTTTGGTTGTCAAAGTTTGGATCTTTATGTGAATTTTGGTTGCAACTGGTCGTAGCTACTGTTAATTTATAATGAGCATCGGTCTCGTATGAATTTTGATTAATGAATGGGTTTCAATTAATTCTGCAATGTTTTCCAAGTGATTGAGGGTTTCCTGGATCTAGATGCTATTGCTCAAGCGTGGAATTAAGTGATTGATAGAACTTAGAGATCTGTTCTGTTCTCGTAGGATTGACCTGGTTCCTCATGCTATCTGGGGTTATGATCTTAAACTCTTTCCAAATCATGATTCATGAATTGAGACTAGTTTTGGGAGTAACCTGTCGGCAATTTTTTTAAAAAAAAATTCTTAATCTGGTTGTAATGAAGTTGTAGGGTCATTGGAATCTCATAGTTGAACCTGTCAAAACTCAGATCTGATATGTTGTGTTACTGTGTTCCTTTTTGAATTTAGATTAGTGATACTATTGTGTTCATGACCTAGCCGACAAATTTTAAAATGGCATATTCTAATAGTTAACCCCTTTTGTACTGAATTGCCAACAGGTAATTTTGAATTGGATCTAGATCTTATCAATATGAACTTTTTTTAGAGGACTAAAGATCTTCATATGTTCAACCTTTTAGGCTTTTTGCCTTTTGCTTTCAACTCTTGGGTTGTCTATCCATGATGGGTCTGGGTCAATGTCCATGTTGTTAATCATTGTTAATAGAAGGGAAAAAAAGGGATTGAATGTATGCCTGTTAGCACGCCATGTATCTGCTTTTATATGTCAGTTTATGAATCCATTTCCATTCCTTTCCTTGATGATATTTGTATGATGATTGATGGAAATGATGAAGAGTCGAGCTATGTTTTTGAGACGAAAAAAAAAAAAAACTTCCTGTCTTAGGGTGTTTTGATAATCGTGCTTTTGTCGTGATTACGAGTAGGTTGCCAAGGACCCATCTGGCAAAGACATCAATGCCCTTGAGCAGCACATCAAGAACCTCCTTTCTCCATCAACTCCCTACTTCTTCAACACCCTATACGACCCATACCGTGATGGTGCTGACTTTGTCCGTGGATACCCTTTCAGTCTCCGCGAGGGTGTCTCAACTGCTGTCTCTCACGGCCTGTGGCTCAACATCCCTGACTATGATGCTCCCACCCAGCTTGTGAAGCCTCTTGAGAGGAACACCAGGTAGATTTGGTGAATCAGAGAAGGCCAAGGTTTCGGCAAAGTTTTCTGGAAATTAATTAACCATTGTGTGCTCTTTTTATAGGTATGTGGATGCGGTCCAGACTATCCCCAAGGGCACATTGTTCCCCATGTGTGGTATGAACTTGGCATTCGACCGTGAGCTTATTGGTCCTGCTATGTACTTTGGTCTTATGGGTGATGGTCAGCCCATTGGCCGTTATGACGACATGTGGGCTGGATGGTGTATCAAGGTACCTTTTCTTTTGTTTAAGCTCCTCTTTGGTAAGTTTCTTGGGCTATTGATTGATATTGATCTTTGTGGAACAAATGTTTTAGGTTATTTGTGACCACCTGGGGTGGGGTGTCAAGACTGGTCTCCCCTACATCTACCACAGCAAAGCAAGCAACCCGTTCGTGAACTTGAAGAAAGAGTACAAGGGTATCTTCTGGCAAGAGGAGATCATCCCATTCTTCCAGTCTGCAGTCCTCCCCAAGGAGTGCACTACCGTGCAACAATGCTACATTGAGCTTGCAAAGCAAGTCAAGGACAAGCTTTCTAAGGTAGACCAATACTTTGACAAGCTAGCTGAAGCCATGGTTACATGGATTGAAGCTTGGGATGAGCTCAACTCATCTGGTGCCCTACCCCTCCCTAATGGCAAGTCCAAATAGAGGGCAGGGGGACCAAATGTGATGAGAACTCATTTAAGGCAGGATCAGTTGACCTCTTCCCCAATTTAGACACTAGTCCACAGTGGCAAATGCAGAAGTAGATTCTTTCCAGCCGAGATGGCGAGATCAATTTAAATTCTGAATATTTTCCTATTCAAATGAACTACTACCCATTAGGGAAGTAACATAAATGTACTTTTGTTTGTATTTATGCTGAGTTTGTGTCTTGTTGAGGCCAGTGTCCGGGCAATTGTTGCCAGATTGATGTATTCCATTTTGAATGTTTCATTTGTATTTGAGATCTATTTGCATCAGATCAATAAATCCATCACATTGTTTTGTTTCAATTGCTGGGCGAAATACTTCATCAAATTACCCAATTCTGATCAGTTTATCCAAATGGATACTAAATCTGCTTCCTGATTTCATCCTCCTCTGCTACAATCTGCTTAACTAATCAATTGACAAATAAACCTATCGATAAAGTTGGATGGAATTGGTTTTGGTTCGATAGAAATCAATCAAGTTGTTTTGAAATGGTTAGGCTCGGTAGATTTGGACTCAGACATACATTTGGATGTTGCAACCTATATAAAGATGTTAAGATTATGCAAGAAGGGCCACCCACCCACTTCACCCCCAAAACTATATCAAGTTAATGAAGTTCATTCACAAATAAAGCTGGAACTATGTAGCACTTAGGCCGATTTGCGTGGCTCTGAAATCTGAATTCAGACAGCAATTCGATATTTGAGTTAGATATAACGCTAATAAATCAATATCAATAGAATGATTGAACAGATACTTTAAGCGCATAACGGCTCCATGAAAATGCATACTAGCCATGTCTGTTTGTGTATAGTTACAAAAATGTAATTAGGAGAGGGATCAAATATTCACTTTGAACAATGGCCAATAAATTCTTACGTCCTTTGAGTAGCCAATCTTGGCATTACCACCACAACGCGCTCCACATCTATTTGTAATCGGTAAATATATTGCCCATAACCAAGTTACAAAATATACCCGCCCCAAACTGAGGGTGCATATGCAAAAAAGTATTCAGCCAAACAAAGCCGATTCCAAAGTGGTCTCATAAACAAAAGAACCAAAACTCGCACTTCACTAGCAGCCCTACCTTCTATCCTATATGTCAACTCCTTGCCTCAACAGTAGACTTGTCAATCAGATCATTCGGGTCGGGTTCAGATCGAGTCATTTCGGATTTCGGGTAAACGCGTCTCGGATAGATCGGGTTAACTCAAGGCCGGGTTTGGCTCGGTTTTGGGTCAATTCGGGTCATTTTCGGTTTTGTCAATTTTTTCATTTTAAAATAAATTTGATATTTGATGACTTTATAATAACTTCAAAATGTAAATTTAAGTTGTTCTTTTTTTGGGGCTCGAACACTTGTAATTATATAGTACATCCGATCTAAAATATTTGATTTTTACTATTACTCATCATTATTTTTAATAAAATTTAAAACTCTATAAAATATCAAAGTTTTAATCAACTTTTTGAAATAATTTCATACGGATTAGTAATGAACAATGAGTATAAAAATTTAATTAAAAAAGGTTAATATTTTATAGAGTTATTTTAGCTTTTTGAAATGATGTTGAAAAATAAAAAATAAAATATTACTGATCGAATGAGTAGTATATACAGTATAAACAAATATAAAAGTTAATTTGAAAAAGAATCGAGTGTTTGTGATTATAAAATGTAATAAATTAGAATCTTCATGAATAATTTTAATAATATATAATTATAAATTAATTAATTTTAATAATATATTAATTACTAAACTTACCATAATATGACTTTGAGATTTTCTTAGCTTTTTATTAAGAGGGAATAGCACAAAATGACCCAAATATCCGGTTTTATTGCAAGGTTAACCCAACCTGGATCTAAATTGAGTGAAACCGAATATTGGGGTAAACCTTGCAGCAGGTAGCAGGTAATTAACACTACGCCAGATTGCGTCTCGCTCGACGGAACTCAAAAGGTTCGTCGCCTGAATCAGGTTCGGGCGACGAACTTACTAAGGCCCGTCGCCTGAACGTTGGGAGGCCCAAACCGCCTCGAACCCATGTTCAGCTGACCAGAAAATCTCAATGTTCGTCGGCTTAACTGTACTCAGGCGACGGAACAAATTCAGGCGACGACCTTTGCTCAAGATCGGTCGCCCAAATAGGTATCCGAATGATGGCTGTCAGAATGGGCCTTTGTAGCGACGGAAATACTAGTGGTTCGTCGCCTGAGCGTTGTTCGGGCCTTTGTAGCGACGGAAGTTCTTGTGGTTCGTCGCCTGAACGTTGGACTTTTTCAAAAGTAGAGTAATAAAGTCTGGTTGGTTGGGGATATTAAATACTGTTCATTCAGGAGACGAATATTTAAATATGTCCGTCGCCTGAAAAGTGGGGTCGTTGACCCCATATTTATTACTATTCACTCAGGAAACGGAGTTATATATATGTCTGTCGCCTGAATGTGTTTTCCGTAACAAACAATTAAAATCGGTTGTACTGTACAATAAATCATTCCCTTCTTCATCCTTTCTCCCAAAATAACCCTAGAGGGCTCGGAAACTCTTCCCCTATTTCACACCTCCATTGAAGGTATGTATAAATTTTAAATTTTTTTGTTTTTTGTTGAATATATGCATATACATTGTTTGTTTGGATATTTGATGATGAGCTTGTCTTTTTTAATGGAGTTTGGATAGTAAAAAAGTTGTTTGAATGGAGTTTATGAGGGGAAAGAGTTGTGTATGTATATATGGAGTTGAAATTGAGGTTAAATGGAGGTTAAATTGAGTTTGTGTTATGAATTGATTGTTTATGTGAATAGATTGTTTATGGAGTTTGGATGGTAAAAAAGTTGTTTGAATGGAGTTTATGAGGGGAAAGAGTTGTGTATGTATATATGGAGTTGAAATTGAGGTTAAATGGAGGTTAAATTGAGTTTGTGTTATGAATTGATTGTTTATGTGAATAGATTGTTTATGTTCAATTTTATTTTAGAATGTGGTGTAAAATGACATAGATGATGAGAATGGAATTTTTATTTGAGTTTTTGATGAAAATGGAATTTAGAACGTTATGATTGGAAATTGATTTTAAATTGAGTTTGAGGTATGAATGGATTGTGTATGTGAATGGATTGTTTATATTCAATTTTATTTTAGAATGTGGTGTAGAATGACATAGATGATGAGAATGGATTGTTTATGTGCAATTTCATTTTAGAATGTGATGAATTCATATGAATGGATTGATAATGATAGGACGATAATGGGCGACAAAAGTTGGATGCTACTCCCTCACGCTCATGGGGAGTATCAAAATGGAATATTTCTCTTTATGCAGAATCTTAGAGATAATGCGAATGGAATGACTCATTTCCTATGTCCGTGTTGGAGATGTCGCAACAATGAATGGCACCCAATAGATGAAATACACAGTCATTTGGCCCACATGGGAATGTGGCCTAGTTATACTGTTTGGGACAAGCATGGCGAAGCCCCAGTTGATAGGACAAATGAGCAACGGCGAACGCAGATCCTGGAGGAAGGGGCATCTTCCTCCGTTGATGGTCCTGCTATGAACATTCTGCACGATGCTTTTCCGTTTCATGCCGGATATAAGGCGCACTCTGTCCCCGACGATCCTCCGTTCCAATATGTTGTTGACGATGATTACGAGAAATATAATAGGCTTGTAGAGGCAGCAAACATGCCATTGTGTGAGAACAGCGATATGACTGTTCTGGATGCTTGTCTGGATGCAATGCAGATGAAGTCAGAGTTTGGTTGGACATATAGGAGCATGGACGCCATGTGCGCACATATTCCTCGCATGTTGCCGAAAGGACATAAACATCCTACGGATGGAGCGAAGATGAAGAGTGTGATTAGGGACCTTGCATTTGGGTATGAGCTGATCGACGCTTGTGAGTATAACTGTGTGCTATTTTGCAAACAATATGCAGATCTCGAAGCGTGCCCCAAGTACAACACACCTAGATGGTGTACTAGGGAGGGTACGAGAGGCAAGGTTCCCAGGAAGGTTCTCCGGTACTTTCCCTTAACCCCTAGACTGAAGAGATTGTTCATGGAGCCGAACATTGCAAAGGCTATGCGATGGCATGGTGAGCGGGTGAGAGATGCAGAATGGTTGAAACACCCATCAGATGGTGAGGCATGGAAAGAATTCAACAAAACCTACCCGCATTTCTCTGAAGACGTGAGGAATGTGAGACTTGCACTTGCAACCGATGGATTCAATCCATTTGGGAATCAGTCAACCCTCCATAGCACATGGCCTGTCATAGTGATGCCATACAACTTGCCTCCGTCGTTGTGCATGAAGAAGGAATTCAACATGTTAGCGTTGTTGATTCCGGGACCAAAGTCTCCAGGAAAGTGTCTTAGTGTGTTCATGCAGCCGTTGATCGATGAGCTTCGCCACTTATGGGGGACTAGAGTATATACTGTTGATCGATACTCAAGGTCCACTTTCACGATGAAAGCAGCAGTGTTGTGGACTATAAGCGACTTTCCTGGCTTGGGGATGTTGGCTGGAGCTGCGACGAAGGGGTATAAAGCCTGCCCTATTTGCTTGGACGGTACTTCTGCAACGCATGAACAAGGGAGAATGGTTTACGATGGGCACCGTAGATGGCTTTCACTAAACCACCCGTGGCGAACCGATGGTATGGCATTCAATGGAAGCAAAGAACACAGAACACGCCCTTATGCTTGGAACGGGAAGCAAATTCTTTCACAGATCGATAGGTACGAGAACTACCTCTCTTTTCACTCTCTTTTCTCATTATGTTTCCATCTGTTTCAACAGGATCAACTTCCCCGTCCTCAGCTCGCACCCTGCTTTCAAGGCCCCATACAGTGTGACTAACAGAATGTGTTGGACCAACAAGTCCGAGTTATGAAGATTGCCTTACTAGCATCACATTAGAGTCAGACATGCACTCAATGTTATGCACATTGAGAAGAACGTCTTCGACAACATCATCGGCACTACTCTTAACATAGAAGGGAAGACAAAGGATGGTCCCAAAGCTCGAGCCGCATTGCAGCAGAGAGGGGTGCGGAGAAGCCAGGCACAGAAGAGAGATGGGACACTCCCTCATGCGCCATTCCTGGTGAAACGGGAGGACATACCAGATATATTCGAATGGTTCGGTGCAGTGAAGTACCCCCATGGGTACGCTGGATCTTTGCACAACAAGGTCAAAATTGCAGAGAGAAAGTTCCATGGCCTAAAGACCCATGACATTCATGTTATGTTTCAGCGTCTTCTTCCCATTGTCGTCCGTGCATACCTGCCGTTGGGTGTTGCCAAGACTTTGGTTGCGCTAGCGAAATGGTTTCAGAAATTGTGTGCTAGGGAGGTGAGGAAGGAGGATGTTCGCCAGATGGAGGATGAGATAGTTCAGATTCTTTGCAGACTGGAGATGATTTATCCCCCGCACTTTTTCACAATCATGGTACACCTTCTAGTTCACCTACCGCAACAAGTGTTAGAAACTGGACCAGTACATTACACCTGGATGTACCCAATAGAAAGGTATGCTACTTATAGATTAAATTCATCTCACAATTTCACGTCCATCTTACCCATCCAAAACTTCTTCCTTTGTTTTATAGGCAACTTGGCAAATATAAGGCTCAAGTGAAGAACTACTGTTACCCGGAGGGAAGTATTTCACAGCGTTACGTTTTAAACGAGGCAACAACATAATGCAAATTGTATCTCGGGGGTCGAGATGAGAGCCGTGCAGGTACGAATGCTATGGAGGAGTTGAGCTATGATATTTCTGGCGTTTCAAGCCTCGTGCGTCCTCACGGTGAAATCATGAGAGAAAGGTTAGGAGAACCTATGATTGGAGAGGCTCACTGGCAGGTTTTAACCAACTGCAAGGAAGTTGAGTTCTACTTGACATCGCATGAGAACCTGTATAGTGAGGCTTACCCGGAGTATGAAGAATGGGACTGTAGAAAAGATTTTCTCAGGTATTTCTACCCATGGGTTAGAACGAACGTGATGTTTCATTGAACAAATTGCATGTTTGTTTTCCCAAAACAGAACTCTAACATGTTATGTTGTATAGGTTTCTAAGTTGAACAGATATGGAGACAACTACCTAAAACCGGAGGTTCTGAACTTGGCAAAGGGGCCACTACAATGCAAACTGTATTGGGCCTGCTCTGTCAATGGGGTGAAGTTTATGGCATGGGACAAAGACAAAGATTTGAGAACACAAAATTCAGGGGTGATGGTGGAAACTTCGGATGCTAAGTACTATAGGGTACTTGAACAAGTGGTAGAGCTGATATACGCTACTTGTATGCCAGCTGTGTTGTTTAAATGCAAGTGGTTTGAAACCGACCCTGAAAATAGTGGAAGCACCAAGGTAGATATGGGTTTGCTCTCTGTTGACACAAACAGCAGTTGGTATGAGGATTCCCCGTTTTGTCTTGCACGCTCGGCGAGGCAAGTGTTTTACGTGGATGATCCAAAGGCGGGTGATGCTTGAAAAGTAGTTAATGTGATGTCCCATAGGAACGTGTATGATCCTCAAACTCTAGCAACTCGCGGAGATGATCTTACCAATGAGGTGGAAGAAGCTTATCAGGAGATTGGCCCGGCGATCTATTTCGAAAATTTGAACCTCGCCATTGATCTTGAAATGGAGGAAGAAGAAGAAGACGATGATGACGAAGATGAAGATGAACATGATGAAGATGAAGATGAAGATGAAGATGAAGATGAAGACGACGATGAAGATGAAGATGAACAAGAGGATGACGAAGAGGAAAATGACGATGACAAAGGTTGATAATGTCTTCGGATTCCATAAATCATATATTGTAATCGTTGTTTTTGTGAGACATGGCGGTTGTTTTCGTATGTGTATGACATGGTTGGTATCATGGCTTCTAAGACTATTTTTTTGGTGCAATTTGTCATTAAGTTATGGTAAACAGGGCAATAACACATGCCAAGTGCTCTTTTTAAAAAAATCTGTATTTTTTCAGGCGACGGAAAAATTAAATTCCCATCGCCTAAGAGTATTCAACAGACGAACTTATTGAAAGTACGTCTCCCCAATGGAAAAGTGAATTTCACACCATTTTGGCTCGAATAAAATTTCATTTCCCACCTTTATTTTCACCAAAATTTGAATTTCCGCCAAATGGTCAGTCGACGGAATTGTTTATTTTTCGTCGCCTGAAATGATTCAGGAGACGAACTTATTACTAGTACGTCTCCCCAATGGAAAAGTGAATTTTTGCCCCATTTTGGCTCGAATAAAATTTCATTTCCCACCATTATTTTCACAAAAATTTGAATTTCCTCCAAATAGTCAGTCGACGGAATTGTTTATTTTTCATCGCCTGACATGATTCAGAAGACGAACTTATTAGTAGTACGTCTCCCCAATGGAAAAGTGAATTTTCCCCTTTATTTTCACGAAAATTTGAATTTCCGCCAAATTTTCAGGCGACAATATTGTTTTAAATGTCCATTGCCTGAACATGTAGGATTTTACAAACTCGGACTCTTCCCCTAACCCTAGCCCCAAATCGTTTTCACTCATCGCTCTCTATCTCTCTCTTTGTCTCTTCTCCGCCTCCTCCCTCTCCAACTTGCCGCTGCCCCTCCTCCGCCTCTCCTCCGCCACTCCTCTCGTCCCTCCTCCACCTCTCCTCCGCCTCTCCTCCGCCGCTCCTCTCGTCCCTCCTCCACCTCTCCTCCGACCTCTCCTCCACCATGCCTCCTAAATGTCGCCCTATGAAGGGGAAAAAGAAGCAAACCTCGTCCACTCCGGCCCCGATTCCTCCACCGCTGCAAACCTCGCCATCGAACTCAGCCGCTTCAGCGCCTCCGGCTCCCTCTCCAAACCCGGCCCCGACTCCCATTCCCACTCCCTCTCCAAACCCGGCCCCGATTCCCACTCCCACTCCCTCTCCAAATCCGGCCCCGACTCCCACTCCCACTTCCTCTCCAAACCCGGCCCCGACTCCCACTCCCTCTCCAAACTCGGCCCCGACTCCTCCTCCTGCCTTAGGGACTCCTACTCCCTCTCCCACTCCCTCTGCAACAACCCCGGTGCCACCTCCTCTCCTATCTCTCACCAATGGCAACCCTGCGCCATCCACGACCATTGTCGGCGCCAACCCAGTAGCTACGTCATTAGGCGAGGCCCCTCGCTCCATCCGATGTCGTGGTTAGCACATCTCTCTCCCTCTGTCAGATTCTTTAAAATTGTATAAGGATTTAGGGTTTCAATTTGTATACTGATTTAGGGTTTCAATCTCATAGGATTTAGGATTTAGGGTTTCAATTTGTATAAGGATTTAGGGTTTTAATCTGATTTAGGATTTAGGATTTAGGGTTTCAATCTGATTTAGGATTTAGGGTTTCAATTTGATTTGTGTGAAATTGAACAGGAAGTATGTTCAATGTCTTTTTGTTTTAACTGGCTGCAGTGATTCAATTTTTTTTTTCCTTTGGCTTGATATTTGTGGACTTAGCCTTCGAATGAGACTTTGTGTCTCTACAATCTTGTGTGAAACAGGATCAAGACCTTATTTTGCCTTTGGCTTGTGTCTCTACAGTCTTGTGTCTCTACAGACTTTGTTCAATATCTTTTTGTTTTAACTTTGCTTTCTTTTTCCTTTGGCTTGATATTTGTGGACTTACTTGTTTGATTGGCCTTATTTTGCCAGTACTTCTCTTTAATTTAGAGTCTTGCTGGCTGAGTTTATCCAGAAACTTTGCTTTCTTTTTCTCTGCCTTAGAAAAGTCTTGACTGCAGTGTAGTTGCTTTCTAAATGTTACTAAATGTTACTTCCTAAATGTTACTAAATGTTACTTCCTAAATGTTGCTTGCTTTGTAAATGTTACTAAATGTTACTTCCTAAATGTTACTAAATGTTACTTCCTAAACGTTGCTTGCTTTCTAAATGTTACTAAATGTTACTTCCTAAAAGTCGTGACACACAAGCATTACCTCCTAAATGTTACTTACCTCCTAAATGTTACTTATGTTGAATATACACACAAGCATTCTGTTACTCCTTCCCCAACAATCTGTTACATTACCTAACCTTCACCATAGCCATATCACTACATGTTGCTTTTTTTTTTATGCTTATTAATGTTACTTATGTTGATGATGATTGTGTTTTTTTGTTGCTTATTAATGTTACTTATCTCAACTGTTATCTGATATGTTCTTATGATTTTTAGGTAAATATCGAACCATCAAGAGTCACAAAACAGCACTCCTCAAGGCAGCAGCAGGGAAGAAGCTGAAGATTGAGTGGTCCTGCTTCCACAAGGGGCCTGGCCTCAAGCAACTGCATGACACCTTTGTCCGAGACATTGGGTGTGCTATCAGGGACAAAGTGTCGATGCTTGCATCAACATGGAGAAAACTAACAGATGAACAACAGTCCCCCGTAAGAGATTACTTGGAGGTAGTTTATTTTTTTTATTATCTTTTATTTAAGTACTTATTACTTATATCTTTATAGTGTGATCTGTGTTTGCTTTCTTGACTGTTGCTTATTTTTACCTAAAAAATACTTATTACTTATATCTTTTACCTAAAAAATATGCTTATCTACTGCACTTATTACTTATATCTTTTACCTAAAAAATATGCTAATCTACTGTACTTATCTACTGTACTTATTACTTGGATCTTTATAGTGTGATCTGGCCTCAAGCAACTTTTACCTAAGTACTTATTACTTATATCTTTTACCTAAAAATTAATTTGGTTTTGTGCTTCACATCTATTATGCACTGATTTTTTTTGTTTGCTTGCTTGGCTTTTGCCTATCTTCTGTCATGTGTGGATGCACTATGAGATTTGTTTGCTTGCTTGACTGTTGCTTATTTTGCTTGCTTATCTACTATGAGATTTTTTTAGTTTGCTTGCTTGGCTGTTGCCTATCTTATTTTTGCTTCACAATATTCTTATCTATTGTTGCTTTTCATCTATTTGCTATGAATTTTTTTTCCTTGCTTATCTACTATGAGATTTGTTTGCTTGTTAGATTGTTGCTTATTTTTTCTTGCTTATCTACTATTAGATTTTTTTAGTTTGCTTGCTTGGTTGTTGCCTATCTTATTTTTCCTTCACAAAATGCTTATCTACTGTTGCTTTTCATCTATTTGCTCTGAATTTTTTTTTCTTGCTTAACTGTTGCTTGACTGTTGTTTTTTTTTTGTTTCCTTGCTTGGTTGTGCTTATCTACTTTTTCTTATCTCCTATTCAATTTTTTTTTTCTGATATGGATGTGTAGATGTACTATGAGATTGACCCTGCAGTTGACTCATACGTGGAGAAGAAGAGTGGAAAAGCATATGGGGCCCGGAGTATGACTGTCATCAACACTTCCTGGAGTGGGGGGGGCGAGGACATACCACTTGAGTTTGTCGCTCGCCCTGAGCAGTGGCGGTTCTTGGTGAGTGACTTCACAAACGAAGCGAGAATGGTAATTTCTCATTAATTCCCTAACTTGTTTTCTTATTCGCCGTTTATCTTATTGTTTATCACTTGTGATTTCTGATTGACTATCTTTTTACAGGCCCTGTGTGAGCGAAACAAGCAAAACAGGACCAAGAACCCGAACCCCCTTAATCATCACAATGGGTCCAAGCCCCTGAGCTTCCGAGCAGAAGAGCTCATCGTTAAGGAAAACCATCCGGCGGCATGGCTTAAGACAACCATAGAGGCCTACGAGGGGTGTCCGGGTGCACAAGATGGACTGGTATGACCTCTTTTTTTTCTATCATTTTTCCTAAGTACTTAGGTTTTATTTATATTATTTCATTTCTTATAAATCCTGTTCAAAAATGCATTTCTGTATCACTTTCTTATTTCTCCTAAGCACTTAGGTTTTACTTTGGTACTTAGGTTTTACTTAGGTTTTCTGTATGACTTTCTTATTTTCTGTATGAGTTTTACTGACTGTAATTTTTCTATGACTTTCTTATTTCTTATAAATTGTAAAATCAGAAGTTCAAAAATGCATTTCTGTAATTTTTCCTAAGTTTGTGTACATTCTATAACTTGTATGACTTTCTTATTCTCTGTATGACTTTCTTATTCTCTGTATAACTTGTATGACTTTCTTATTTTCTGTAATTTTTTTTCTAAGTTTCTGTATCACTTTCTTATTCTCTGTATAACTTGTATGACTTTCTTATTTTCTGTAATTTTTTCCTAAGTTTCTGTATGACTTTCTTATTCTCTGAGTTTGTGTACATCCTATAACTTGTTTTACTTATATATATATTCCTTTTACTTATATATTCCTTTTACTTATATATTCCTTTTACTGGTTTGAAATCAATATATGCATTCCTTTCTGTGTTTTACTTATATATATATATATATTCATTTTACTTATAAATTTTTGTGTTTGTAGGCCAAATTGAAATGTCGTCTTGATGAAGTCTGCACTGTTGGAGAAGGAGCAGAAGACCCAAGCCAAATACCACCCCTCTCTGTCGAAGAACAAACACAGATCATCTTGGATTGCTTTGGGGAAAGAAAAGGAACAGAAGTTCGAGGTATAGTTCAATCCCACTTATTTTATTATTGTTTTACAATTTTCAGAAGTTCATAAAAATATTTTACTTGTTATAATTCATATCAAGATTTTACTTATGTTTGAATTTCTGATTTTACAATTTCCATTACAAGATTATACTTACGTTTTCAATCTTGTTTTCATGACAAGATTTTATTTATGTTTTACGATTATTTATGTTTTACGATTTCCATTACTGATTTTACTTATAGTTCATAACAATATTTTACTTATGTTTTCAATCTTTTTCTACTTACAGCTCTTATTATGTGTTCAATCCCACTGATTTTTCTTATTATGTTTTCAATCTTTTTTTAAAAGGAATGGGTGCAGCTGGAGAGCGGCCTGCAAAGAAAAGAGGGGGTCCATGGGCAGCAAGGGCTGCAGAGAGGGACAAGGAGCTGGAGGAGACGAAGGCTGAAATTGAAAGGCTGCATGAGAAAACCACCCTAACCGAGACCAAGAATGAGCAGCTGGAGGAGCGTATGGCCAGCATCGAGAGGCTCATGATGGGCATGCTAAGTGGTCAGGCCAACTCACAACCATCCGTCACCTCCGTAGTGTGTCCTCAGGTTGTCCCTTCAGCCACAACTTTTCCTTAGCCCTCCACAAACTCAGCTGGTCATCCAACAGACAGTCAGCCCTCCCCCCAGCCGAAATAGCTAGGTAAGGACGCCCTCCTCATATCCCTCTAACTAAAACTTGGGTTTGGTTTTCTGGAGAAACATTTAGAACTTGTGTTGGATGGAATTTGTAGTATTTGTGTATACTTTTTGTGAAGTTTTTTGTGAAGTTGCTCAAGATGGATATTTGTCACATACTTTTGGTATGTTGGACAAGGTTTATGGTGGATTACAAGGTTTTTAATGTGATGGAATGAATTGCTTGTGCTTGTGTGTTGTTGAGTATGTTGTTGTTTGTGTTGTTGTTTATAGAGTTTAGGACAGGAGCACAACATGTGCTATAAGGTACATTCGAACAGGGGGCACCTGCCCTATTAAATTTTATTTTTTTAAAATCAAAACAATTCAGGCGACGAACAAACAATCTTACATCGTCTTATTACTAAAAAAAAATAAAAATTAAACCTATTCAGGCGACGGACTTATATAAAATTTCGTCTCCTGAACACTCCAGCTACGGACATACAACTGAGAATGCATCCTTAGACTACACTCAGGAGACAAAATAATTCTATGTCCGTCTCCTGAAACTATCTAGGCGACGACACATAAAGAAAAAAGTCTGTCGCCTGGATGCTTTCATAGCCCTATGGACCAACTCAGGCGACGAACTTATGACACTAAACTCGTCGCCTGAGTCTTAATGGGCGGGCCTAGATGGCCCTTGGCCTCTGATAACATCATCAGTCGACGAACACTTTTTCCGTCGCCTGGGTTAACTCCGCCGACGAACATACAGATGGTCGTCGACTAAATGGTGGAAGGATGAAAGTCACCCGACCACAACTCAGGCGAAGAAAGTCCGCCGCCTGAGTTGTCAGAGGGCGAAAAACACCTTTCAGGCGACGACTTCGGTCCGTCGCCCGAAAGGCCATCTGGCCTAGTGTAAGGGAGGGGGGGGGGTGCAACCTTTCACTGTGTGACACCTGGCAGAATCAGACTGAGAGAGAGAGAATGTAGGAGGTGAAAATAGAAGGGAGAGAGAGAGAGAGAGAGAGAGAGAGAGAGAAAGGAGGGGAAAAGCGTAATGTCCTCAGAGGAGAGAGGCGGAGAGAGAGAAAAAATGTAATGACAGATGGGAAGCGCGTCTGCGATAACTCATCTGCAGATTTTGGGGTTAAGTACGGTGGAATTGTCGTCGTAACCGACTACCTTTTGCGTTTATGTGTTGAAGAATGCTTTTATGTATATCGGTGCCGCATTTTGTAATTAACGTTATGTCTAAGTTGGCAAACTTCTTTTCTATACATGACAGTCAACCAGGTTAACTTGACGAGCAATGGTTATGACATATGACGATATGTATTTCTAGGAAGCTTGTTCGTATGCGAAATGTTACAGCACGCATGCGACATAACCTATTTGACATGATTTGGCAACACAATCCATCCCTAAACCCAACGGATATTCCATAAACAGTACAAAAGTAGAGTACATCGCAACTTGTCCTTAAAACCCAAACGAAAACAATGCTAAAGTAGATATAAATGTTAACCGCATGGAATCCAGGCACAGTACTAGTGTTAAAGCAAACCAAAATTTTTCCAAACAACATTGTTCAGTGCACATTAGAAGGAGCGAGCGCCTATTGATGACCGGTGCTGACGCCGAACCCACGATGGAAGATAGCAACACATAGTAGTTACCGGTATGCAGCGATGAAGCCGTCGTCCAATCCCAGGAAGTCGCGAGCTGATGCATGTACCGGATGACGTATGGCCTACAATCTCCTCTACACACGGACAACAATTGTGCCAATGCCTAGTCGGTGAACATTGAAATCACAAGGGGGAAGAAGGACAATGACCACTTACGATTGTTTGTTTTGCGGAATCCCCTTCACACGACCGAGTGTGTAGGGGCGAGGAACATTCGTTTTATGTTTGCCATGCATCTCCTGGTGGACACTGAGCAAGGTGGGCAGGACGTGCGTCACGGGCTTCAACAAGTAGGTCAGCTGGCATTCCTTAATGATATTGGTGTCGGGATCAAACACAAGAACGGTTCAACCGGCGAAGTTGATCTCTAGAGCGACCCAAAGCTCGTTCTTCAGATTCTAGGGGACCAAGAAGTGGTCGACGACGGCCCACACCTTCAGAAACCGCTCTGGCAGAATATCATCCATGTAGTACTTCAGCGCGTCCTCCACCACCAGCCCGATATGTCGCTGGAGCAATACGCGGAAGAATTTGTCGACGACGACGACTGATGCGAACGGGGGGTCGGTGTGGATGGCCCTACGGAGGATGGCGCATGCCTGCTCGATATGCTGCGGTACAAAAGAAAACTATCATGACAACGATTGTCATGTTGCAAGCATGCTGTGTGGAGGAGCATTACCTCAGAGGTGACCTAGTGCGTCGGCGCCTGGAGATCCTGGAAGAACTTATTCTGGATGAGGGTACCCTCAATCGATTGTGTGGGGCACCTTCTCCCTAGTCGCCAACCCATGGTCGTCGGCGTTCAGTTTCTTCTTCCCCTTGCTAACCCGCTGCTTCTTCGCTTGCTGATTGACTTCTTGGCCAGTGATGACATCTAATTTAGTCATATTTTAGGGTTGTATTTTCACATTAGTTTAGAACATTTTCATGCATATTTATCAGATTTTATATTTTATTTATTTTATTTTGCATTTTTGGAGTCTACACTGAGTGTTTATTTATTTCAGGCATTTTGAAGCTATTATTTTGGATATTCAAGAGTTGATACGAAGGAGTGAACATGAATGGATTGGACTCGAAGAGCTAAATTGTCAATGGTTGAAGTTTCTAAACTTAGGGGTTGTTTGATGGAATTAACTTTATAATTGGGTGTTGGGTTAGATTTAATTATTTAATTTTGTGGGCTGAAATTGTAATTTCATTAAACTTATTCACATATATACTCTCGTATGTGAAAGAACCAAAGGAAGGGTTCGGACTTGGGAACGCCGCACAGCAAAGGCTTCGGCCGATTTCGTTTTACCTAGGTTTTAGTTTAGTTTCGTTTCCTTTGTTTTCGGTACTGCACTTTCGATTGAAGAGAAAGATTTCTGGTTTGCATCTTTTTTTAAGCATGTCTTTAATTTATTCCATTATTTTTTTATATTATGTTTAGATAAATTCTTCGTTCTAGGTTAGGGTGAACCAGGCAATGTCACGAATTGTTTGATGCTGATGTTTGCTTGAACTTAGTCTGAATTTTTTAAATTGATTTGATCCTAGTTGCTTAATCTAATTGATGTCAATCGATTAGAATCCTTTTTAGATTCAAGATGCTACCGCTACGAATTGAAATTGGATAAATAGATGAAATTCATGAACCCGAAAGGAGGATTGGTTTCATCGGAACCCTAGGATTGAACTTGAGGATTAAACAATTGTTATTGTGACATTTAAACGATTGTTGAGGACTCTTGAGGATTAATAAATTATCGTAGATTCTTAGGTGTGTATCGGTTAGGCGGAACGCGACAACAAAAGTTTAATTGATTTTCTCCTAAGGTTTATAAAGAACTTAAAGGGTCTAGATTTGGTTAATTTAGACACGATTACTACAACATGCGACATCTGAGTAGTGATGACTTTAGATAATTTACCTTAAATTTGACATATTAAGAAGATGAAGTTCGAGCGAACATCGGGTTGAATTCTTTGTGGCATTGTCGTTGGAATCCTTAACCCTGGAATTATTTCTCATATATATTTTCTTCATAATCTTTGCTTGTTTTTCCTAGTTTAGTTGAAAATCAAATCCCTCTTTCTTGCCTTAGCTTATTAGTTATAGATAACAATTGATACATATATAATCCCCGTGATCGATATCCGTACACTACAATTGATCTCGTATTCTTGCAAGGTTGGTTCAGGCTACAATATTCTTGTGTTGGTTTAGACCACATCAAGTTTTGGCGTCGTTGCCTGGGATTCTTGATAGTATTGGTTATTCCTATAAACTAGTTTGCTAAGTCTTTCTTTTGCTTTTGAATTTCTTTTTTTTTTTTTGTGATTTCAGGTGTGTTCTTCTAGATATGAATTGCGTTTCTGATTGTGATGTTTTTTCATCTTCTGGTTATGCCACTTTGGAAAATCAATTCTCGACGTATGGGACCCTTGCCAATTGCAAGTTTTGCGACGGTTTTGGGCATATGGTCTCTGAATGTCCGGTGTTATGGGCCCCCACCTACGAGGATGCTGATGATATATGCCATAGGTGCAATTCTGATAAATATTATGAGAGCAATCACGCTCGTGAAAGGGCTCCGATAGTATTTCAGTTTCGACCTCCACAACCTCCTCCCGAGCAAAGACCTTATTCACACCTATCAACGAAGGAGCTACTCGCTAAGATTGCAGAAATCGAAGCCCAAATTGCTCACCTTACTATGAATGCTCAAACTATTCAAGAGAGCTGCTCGAGCCAAACAGATGTCAGTAACAGTGACAATGACGATTGACCTGTCGTATCTATTGAGATTAAGAAAAGTCTGGAAGAGCATATACATAAGGTGTCTGAGATTGATGATCCTGGAAAGGAGGAATCTAGAGAAGAATCCGGATTGGTTCTTCCCCAAGTATACAATTTGGGGCATTCGCTAGACTACTCTCCAAGTGGCATATAGATGACGTTTCAAATGAAGTTCTCATTGACATACCGCCATACACCAAATCCCGAGAGGAAGGTTTTCTATTCGAAGAGGGTGGCAACGATGAACACACAAAGGGACAAGATGCTAAGGAGAAGAGCACATCTTTCGAGAATTTAAGCTTCAATGGATCACAATTATATCGTCCAGAAAAGATTTACTAGATGGGTGGATCGAGCCATGGACCATCCATTCAGGAAGGTTCAAATGTTTTCGAGTCAATCTAAGGTAAGTTCTCCTTTTATTTTATTTTATTTTAATTAAGATTGTTTGCTATTATAAACTTCATAAAAAAAAATTGCACGCTCGTGTGCCATAGTGCACGGCCGCGCGTTTTGCCTATGTTTTCCTCGATTGTTCATATTAAAAAAAAAAACAGGTTTGTGCTCTTCCTCTCTTCTTAAAGACCCTAGCCTACCCTTCTCTCCGTCGCCTCTTCAAACCCTCACCGGTTTTCTTCCTCTCCCCCTCGTGCTGGTGCCTCTGGGCCTTACCTTCTCGCCCTCGCTCCCCTACCCAGATCATTGTCGTCTTCTTCTTCTCTATTAGCTATCTCTCGTGCGCGGAACCACCACCAGCACCCGGACCGTCGTCGCACAGCCCGTCCCTAATCTCTTTTTTCCCTATCCGTCTCCCTTCTACTTTGTCGGAACCCTATCCTTTTCTCCCCCAGTAGCCCGCCTTTGACTTCCACTACACACAACACCTGAGCGTGAAAGATGGTGAAGAGTCGGCGGAGCCCTAGCCACTGTGCTCAGCATCGCCGCCTAAGGCAGCCTCAATCCATGCTGCTGCCGCCTTCGACTCTAATCCGTGAATGTGAGTCCTCGACATTCAATCCAGTGGTAAGTGCAGGTATTCCTTCCTCTTCACCCTCTTGTTCTGAATGTTATAGGTTGAATATAAATGTGAATTGAGTGGAGCAATGTGCTTAGTGTTATTTATTTGACTGTGCTCGATTTAGTCTGATGCTACTGGTCTTGGGGTTGCATTGTTTGCGGAGAGATTATCGAGCAATGTATCCATTCACATGATCAGATTTGGTTGTATGATTGTTTTGTTGTGAATGTGATACATCTAATTCTGTGAGTTGCAAAACTTGGATGAGATTTGGGTTGTTATGTTTTTTATTATTGATTACATGTTACTGAATTTTAGGGATTTAGAAGAGATAAAGTACTCCTTGTAGCTCATCGGTTTATCCTTGTCATGTTTAAAATCAGCCGAGTTAGTTTTTTTTTTTTGGTCTCATGCTTCTGGAAACTTTGGATCAAATATAGAGGTGGAATTTCACTGATTTTGGTTGCTAAAATTGATCACTTTAGTTTTCAAAATTTAGTCTTTTAGTACACCTTCTTATTGGAAGTGTTGGTGACTTTGAAGTTTGTTCATACTTGTTCTCGTCCTGCTTGTCTCATGTTCCCTGTTTCCATTGAGTTTTCATTATTTTACATTTAAAAGATTGTTGAGGACTCTAAGGATGAATAAATTATCGTAGATTCTTAGGTTAGAATCAGTTAGGCGGAACGCGACAACGAAAGTTTAATTGATTTTCTCCTAAGGTTTCTAAAGAGCTTAAATGGTCTAGATTTGGTTAATTTAGACACGATTACTACAACATGCGACAGCTGAGTAGTGATGACTTTAGATAATTTACCTTAAATTTGAAATATTAAGAAGATGAAGTTCGAGCGAACATCGGGTTGAATTCTTTGTGGCATTGTTGTCGGAATCCTTATCCCTGGAATTATTTCTCATATATATTTTCTTCATAATCTTTTCTTGTTTTTCTTAGTTTAGTTGAAAATCAAATCCCTCTTTCTTGCCTTAGCTTATTAGTTCTAGATAACAATTGGTACATATATAATCCCTGTGATCGATATACGTATACTGCAATTGATCTCGTATTCTTATGAGGTTGGTTCAGGCTACACTATTCTTCTGTTGGTTTAGCCCACATTAGCTAGCAAATGTAGCAGGGACTTTAAAAGCTCTCGTCCCCCTACGTTGAAATGGCTACACCTCATAGGTGTCCACCGTGTCCCCATCAACGGTTTTCTAGGTGGATGCATCTCCGACGTCCTCTGTCCCCTTCTTTTTCTTTTTCACCTCCTTGCCCTTCTTCCCCCCCTTGTCCACCGTGTCCCCGTCATCTTGCACTCACATTGACATTGACAGACTCAAGGTTTGATAATACATGACGGCTAGATATTTTTACATGTCATGTAGCAAGCATTACATGACAATCGGAGGGAGTTGACTTACCATATCATTGTTCTGGGTCGGTGCATCTCCAACATCCTCTTTCCCGTTGTTGTCCTGCTTCCCCTCTTTGCCCTTCTTCCCTGCATGGTCCTTCTTCCCCACCTTGTCCCTAACTCTTGTGTCAGCCACCTGGTCTTTTTTCGCATTCCCTGTGTCTTTTTTCATATCGTTCTCCCCAGTTCCTGTCGCAGCAATCCCTTCTTTGTCAACATCGCATGTGCCCTTATCCTGATCCTTGGCCTTTCCAGCTTCATCCCCCTGATAACGTTGGTCGAAGTATCAACATGACGGATATTAATAATAACATGACATGACTAACCAATAACATGACGTCTAAGAACTATTGACATGCCAAGACAAAGGACCCTCTTACCTCATTCGTTGGTGAGTGTCCGTCCCTTCTTAGCGAGATTGTATCCTCAAACTCAGCGAGGACGTCCCTGGCCGTCCTCTGTAGTTCGTGAATTGCATTCTCAAGGGGTTTAATCCGCTCAACGAAGTCGACCCTTAATGCCCTTGCCATATCATCTATCTTTGCCATAATCAATAAGACATCACCGATTAATGTCCCACGTCTCTCTTCCTGCATGGATGAAGGGGTTGCCTGGGTCGATGCCCGGGTGCCGCTCTCCTTTGTCGCCTTTTTTCGCGCAAGCTTCTCGTACTTGCAGTGAAGATCGTCAAAGAACATGTCGGTCTTCTCTCTAGGGTAGACAACGCCCCGGTTGACCCGGGTTATTGCCTCAACGACATCGTAGATGAGGACTATGAGGACACCGTCAACCCCTTCGAAGTTGCTCAACTCGTCTGTCTCCTCCTGCAGGCGGAGGAAGAAGTTGTCGTTCTTGATGTTGTTCTCTCTGGATGCGTACCGCAGGCACCGAGGGTGGGCATTATGGTCGTTGATGACAGAAAATTGGCTGCAGATTGGATAGAAAGCTTTGTATGTCCACAACTACAAAAAACCAGAGGGAATGGATGTTAACAGCTGGCTTGATTAAATTTAGGGGTGTCCAGTTTCCATTGCTTAGATGTCCAGCTAGATACTTAGACCGTACTGTACCTTAACGATACATACATGGAAGGTGAGGGGCAAGCCGACTAACAAGTAGGACGACCGAGGGGCGTTTATCCCATGCTGGAACTTGCGCCCAATAGTGTTTTTAAGGAACTCGTGGGTGTAATTCAAGAAAGTGTCGACGTCGGCCACCATATTGACAACCCACCCTTGAATGTTGTTGCAAGGATCCTTCCCATATATAGAGCACCCTCTCCACCAGCATCAGCAACGCATACTTCAATCTCTTGGCGGGTGAGCGCTCTCCACCCTACATCGCTACTAGGAAGCGCTCCTCGAACTCGTCCATCCTAAGCTTCTCCACCCTGAAGAAGTCCTTGACGACCGACTTGTGCCCATCATTCTCCTCGGGCAGCAACACGAATGAGCACTTCAGTCCAGTGACCAGTGCGAACTCTTGGATGGAGAACCGAGCTATTTTGTAGTGGATCATGTACCAGGTCTCATTCTCCTTTCTCGTCCGAGCTGGGTTGAGAATTAGACACGCGAACCAAGCCTCGCGATTGCGGCCAACGGGCTTGCCATCAAATGCTTCCAGTCCTCCTCGCTCAGGTAATTGTCGAGGTTAGCAAGTAACTAGGGCTGCCCGTACTGGATGACCCGGCCCTTGTAATGGCGGTCCTCGGGAACAACGTAAATGGACTACACAATAGGGTGAAAATGGTAGTCGCATCGACAATGCGAAATTTAGTTGATCAGCACTACGCAAACCATACATCACCTTTTGTTTGTGAATGGGGAATCCTTTTTACAGAGCGGCTAGTCAACATGTTCTCCGTTGCTAGATATCCTGCAGAAGTGGGAAGCAAAACCTTAGGACGCTCCACACAAAGCCTATATATAATGACACCAGTCACAATGCACATGATAATAAGGTTATCTAACACGATACCAGTTTTAATGCAAATGACAATAACGACGCTGTAAACCATTTCCCACCCTACAGATACCAACTGTCGCGTGCATGTTGCCCCTAAACATATCAAACGTATTCGCAGTCAGAGAACACTTTGTAAGCTTTTATAAGGTTAAACCAAATATATGTCGAGGTAGTTTCGATTTTCACATGACATAAAGAGTCATAAACATGACATCTGACTACTACAAACATGACATATATCAAAGTGTCGACAAATCCATTAAATGTTCAAAGGTATCTCAAGATTAAACATATCCAAGTCGCCTTACTCCTGGTATTTCGTATTCCACATAGCCGTTCCCTAATTTCCCCAATTCTCCCAAAATCCCCAATTCCTCCAATTTCGCCAATTCCCTCCATTCCCTCATCTAACTACAACCTATATATCCATTTTCCTCCATTTCACCCCAGCCATCCCCAATTTTACCCAATGTTCAGGACCAACTGTTAATTTCCCCCAATTTCCCTTCAATCCCCCTCGTCAAAACCCCCGTTTCGAAACATTCCATCCCTTGTTTTTTACATGCCGATGGTTAATTCTTAAATGACAGAGGGAACCTGGAATAGAAATTTCGTTCTTCATCCCATTTCAAACAATGGCAATCACATTTGGTTCTTCCACTCGATTCTTCGCCCTATCAATTTGTGGAATCGGTAAATAATCGGTGGCATTAGGGTTTACTTACTTGATAACCGAAGGTCTGTCACTTGCATTCGGTGTTTGTGGCATGTTTGATGCCCGTTTCTTCTTCTTCTTCTTTGTGACAATATCTTGTTCTGCTTCGAACTCCTTCCTCTTATTCCTTCTGTTTTCGATTTTACGAGAGAGATAGGGAGAGAAAGAGGTATATATAACAACTCTAGGCCTCCCCCTTCCCCTTCATTAACCCTCTATCATCGGCAGTTGAGTTGACAGGTTTTTTAAAAAACTGTCAACTCTCTCCCCATCCACACGTCTCTCTCTCTCTCTCTCTCTCTCTCATCAATAACTGTAGCCAGCCTCTCCCTCTATTGTAACCGGTTGGGATGCAATTTTTTTAATGGATTATTGTTAAGATTTTACAATTAATGTGGATAATGGACAGGGGGTGCAAACCGAACCGGGTATGTGGGTTATTTTTGCAAATCCCTCTTTTATTAATTAGTCAAAGTATTGTTTGAACAAATCGGGCGGGTCGGTCGGGTCACTAGGTCGAAACCCATTTGAACTAGAAAATTACCGGTTTGTTGGGTTCCGGTCCTAAAAATTTCCCGGGTCAAAATTTTTGGGTCTTAACCCCAAAAATTCAAAGCGTTTGGATCGGGTTTTCGGATCAGGTCTACTTACAAGTATTCATGATAATCACGTTCCATATTTGTTGCAGTCCACATTAAGAACATTTTTCTATGAACAATTATAGTGGCCACTGTGATATGATGTAACAGATATAAGGGCTAAACAAAATATGAAACTCTTTCAAATAAATCAGCAAGTACACACGAGCATCTTGTTTTTAATAAGGTAAAAACTTGGAGAATGTCAAGACCAACTTGAACGCGATCTAATTCAATCCTTTTGGATGAGGTTATATTAGGTAGCATGGGGTGCGAAGCAATTCTAACAGACGGAAGCAGATGCCAAAGAGACATAATGATCATGTCCGCCAATTTATTAATCGACCTCTCTAAAGACGTTGTCAATCATAACCCATGCAAACCTTTGGAGGAAGACACGAATATCTAGGATGATGAGCTTAATTTCCCAATGGAAATCACGTCTCCACGAAGAGCATTGATGACGCTAAGGTAGTCTCCCTTGATGTGAATCTCAACCCAACCCAAATAGAGTGTCATGCCAACGCCAACTTTAAGGGCCAGTGCTTCAAGAAGAAGAGGGGATGAGACTTTCCCCTTATCAGTCTCAAGTTGGATCATCTTCCCCTGGTAGTCGCAAAAAGGGACCCGTCCTACCAAACAGAACCATCAAAATTAATTTTAGCGAAGTTGGCCTAGCTTTTTGCTAATTGATATTCCTTGTTTTCCTTGGAACTTTTGTTTGTTGTCATGGCTTTGTGTTGGTTTTTAGTTTGTTCCCTTCCCCCTTTCTCGTGTTCTAGTTAGATTTTTTCTTTCTTATGTAATGTTCAATTTCTCTTAACCTGGGATCATACTGTTGGTGTCAAATATCTTGTTCCTTTGGTACCAAAACACCACCATATCATCGATAATATTCGACGACATCTTGTTTACTTATTTTTACTCATATTTCTAATATAACTTATTTTGGTCTTTTATTATTATGAGCGTCAACGGATGCCAGAGTCTGAACAATTTATCTATTAAACTTTCTAACAAGATCAAGCAATGTCGGACATTTTATGAATAAGTGAATTGTCTTCATGTTGGTGATCACAAAAAGAGCATTTCATTGGCAATTTTACTCCCTTTTTTGTGTAAATCTAGCATTGGTTGGTAGTCCATCAGATCCAAAAGAAAGTTAAATCTGCAGTCTTGTAGATTGTTTTGGGTCGTGATGGATTCCATAGCACTAGAAGTTTAGTATCACTAATTTTTGCTTGACCATTGGTACACACGAACATCAGTAATGCTTAAACCACAACAGTAAGCTTTTCATAATTTATTTTTGTAGAGGTCATTTTTAATCTCGGTACTATCCCACTATAGATAATTGGATGGCATTTGTTGTAATGTCCCGAGATTATGATTCCAGGGTACAGGTTGAAGGTTTGAAATTCTAATTAAATGCTTCCAAAGTGGGATTTCAAACCCAAATTCGAAGGGATCGTTGGAATCCCCGGGGAAGTCCCTTGCACCTGTTTTAATCCTAAGCGCGAAAAACGGTAGTCATGTAAATATCGGAAGCAATGCGTAATACCAAGGGGGTGCCAAGCCAAATCCGGGTCAAAATGAATCCGAAAACATTATTAAAGTCTAGTGAAGCTAGAAACTCCAATGCTCGCTTTTCGCCGAACAAGAGGACCCGCGCAATAACAAGCAGCACCAATAGAACGAACGTAAATAATACCTAAAAACATTAATGGTGAGCGGGATCATAATGATGCCCACCTGCTGTATCCGCTGCTCTAAGCACACATATACGCTATATCTAATAAAGATGCTTCTAGATGCAAGGCAAAATATTAACACACTAGCATGCCCCTAAGATGAAGTGCATAATAATAATAATGAAAGCCTTAGCACAGAATGTCATGTGGCATATCCCTCTCCTAACTCCACCCCCTTCCCGATAGGGCGGAGACTGGTCAGCTCGTGAATGCATTCCATTCAATTATAATCGAATCGGTTCTGCAAGCCCAACCCGTAACCATATATAAATAAAGCTCGCAGGCAAATCTCGTAATCATGCTTATAATATAAGTAAAGGTGGTGCCATATGACTTAAATGACTCAAGACGAGACTCGATGAGACTGGGTCGTCCAATGACCCTAGAAAAAACTCTAGATACTTCACAGATAATGATCATTCTATTTACATACGCATAAAGAAATAGAATGCTCAGCGATCAATGCAACCTAGCATGGTACTACATGACATGCTGATCATGAATGCAAGCACCTAGTATATCATGCACATAAAGTAGGGAATATCTCTCTATCAATCTGAGTAAGCTCCGAAGAGATTTACTTGGCTATACAGCACAACATAATAGAAGGTCCTGCACACATCAATCATAATCACAAAGCATCATCTACATACACATCAGAACACAAATATATATATATATATATATATATATATATATATATATATATATACACACACATACACGTCTATGTCTAATCATCCAAGCACTCAAAGCATATCATCCAACGAGAATAGCAACCATATCGCAATCGTCATTCCATCAAGCGCAACCATTCATCATATTGCCACACTTTACAAGAACATATCATTCTCATCATTCCATCAGCCACATTCATGTATTCACAACAATATATCTGCAATAATAATCCGCACATCACATATCTCCATTAGTTCATCATTTTCATCATAACTCATAAGGCATAAATCAACGGCATATGACTTTAACATCTCATCACGCTATTAGTCACCCAATCATGCTATTAGACACTCATTCACTTCAATCATGCCAGTTAGTCACTGATAATGCATATTTCCTATAGGCATTATAGGTATTTCTTATTGCATTTAGATAGGAGTTTTGCTTATGTTTGAGTCTAGTTTAGTATATTGCTTGTGAATGTTCGAGCTCGGAATATACGCCTTTTTTAGTGTTTATTTTGCAGAGTTACAATTCCAACGTTGGAGGGATCTTACAAGAGGTTAAGAGGCATGTTTTAGAGCATATGGAAGTTGAGGAAGAGGCTAGAGAGGAGCAAGGAAGCACGACATTGAAGGCAATTGAAGACAATTCTAGGATCATGAATCTCAACCATTGTACGAGAATTACAGGTGAAATATTTCCTCTAACTTATTATCAATCTACTTTGCAATCATAAAGTTGGTTAGTTTACATCTCGGTTATTTTTCCTAAATCATTTTTTGGTCATAAGAGTTCTTCTTAAGAGTTATTGAACAGTGAATCGCTTCTCCCTATGCGTTCGAGACTGGACTTAATTGCTATACTAGTAGGAGTGTGCAGAAAAATCCGAAATCGAAAACACGACACGAAAAAACCCGAAACTGAAAAAAACACGACACGATAATTACACGAACCGAGAAAACACGGTTGTAAACGGTTGGTGTTTGGGTCGGGCAAATCACCTTCTCGGATACCCAACACAAACCGTTTAATTTTTTTTTCTTTTTAGGTTGGGTAGTATAATACTAGTATAAACAGAATCCCCTATGTATCAAATAACTTTGCTAGCCTAATTGGTTCCAAGTAAGTGCAACCTTTCAGCTCATGCACTGAGACTTGTGTTCGAATCCCCTCTCCTCCCTTTTTATTTGTTTTTCCCAAACAATGAGACATAACTAGTAAGTCCTTCAGTTCCTTCCTAACCCTAATGTTGTGAGCCTAAATTGCTATGTTTTATACTTACTTTTATATCGATTTATGTATACATTTTATACATTTGGGTTAGAATAGTACATAATCTATGTAGAATATGCTTATTTGCCAAATTATGGAGTGTACACTAGTTTCTGTTTAATTTCGTAGAAATCGAGGCAATTGACAGCAATTTGGTGAAAGGATGAAAAGCTCGAAATCAAGTACAAAAAGACTGAGGTCAAGAAGCAGTCGAACTAGGACAATTCGAGCAAGAAACTAGGAAGGATCAACTCGACGTCGAGTACATCTACTCGGTGTCGAGTACACCATGTTGAGTCCAGATGATGCCCGAGCTCGAGTGCAACCCAGAAGGAGAAAATGCTAGTCGACGTCGAGTACATCTACTCGATGTCGAGTACAATCCATACGAATCCGAGTCCGAGATCGAGTTGTGCGAAGAAGATAGAGTTACTTGCAAGCCAAGAGATGTGTAATTCTATCCATCCACATGAAGATCTATCAAGTCAAGAGGAATCTATCCACATTAGTCCTAGTTTCCTTTAGAGATTTATTTCCTTTATCAATTAAGTTTTATCTTATACTTTTAGATATAATTTTTTTAGATATAGATAGATGTTCCTTCCTAGAATAGCTACATGGAACACTATAAATAAGGCTTTAGGGGTTGGATTTTAGGAGGATCCAATCCATGCCACAAGAGAACACATCGAGAGATAGCGAGTAGGAGAGAGAAAGCTAAGGCCGAGTGGAGTTGGAGAAGTTGAGAGATGATTTGGCTTTGTTCGGTTGTAAGCTCTATTTTAGTTTATTAATGCAAGTTAGTTTCTTGAAATTATTGAGGTGTTTATTCATGATGAAGAGCGAGTAGTCACCCAACTTCTAAGGTCGGGGTGAGCCCGACGGTAGCCATGTAAGATAATACGCTAAAGGTATATTCTTTTGATACGATTTCGTTTTCTATCTCTACGAGCATGATTCTTTTGCGAAAGTTGAAGGTGATCCTTGTTTGTGTTATTGAAGCCAAAGTGATCTTAATACAACTTGGATTAATTATGTGAAAAAGGGTTAGTAAGAATTAGGGTTTATGCGAAAGCCTCTATATTCCTATTTGTTAATAACGAAAGTTATTTGATGAAAATGCATGATCTTTTATACCTTATGCATTATTTTATATGGTTATCGTTGTGGTGTTGAAACCCCGATCTTGGAAGTCTTTTAGTTTATTGATTTTTATTCCCAATTTCGTGTTTGCTTTCATTTTTATGGAATTTAAAGTTTTGAATTTTGTTTCTGCATTACTCGAGATCGACCAAATCTATCCGAAGTCGACTGCTACCGTGGTCGAAGTCGAGTAGGGTTAGTCGACATCGACCTGTTTTCTTTCGTTTTCGTTTATGTTTGCTTCTGTTTACAGTTTTTACCCGACTAAGTGGTCGACGTCGAGTACTTCCTGAGTCTATTTCGTGCTGAGTTTGGAACTGAAAAGGCGGGCGTTGACACGCTTCCTCGTGGATCGATCCTGACTACCTTCTACTACAATAGGAGGAATTGTTGTATTCATTTGCTGAGACATGGAGTCAGTTTGATTTCATATTTTATATTTATTTTCATACTTGACCATCCTCCTGCAACAACACCTAACTCATTTTTTTTATCGCACAAAGTGACAGAGATCCACTCGCAGCCTTGCATAACACATACGTAATACATTAGAGGCTCTCAAGAACAGGGGAAGTCCTATCTTTTTTTAGTCGATTTACTTTCTTTTTGCTATTTCCTAAGCCTTTGTTGCGTATTTTAGGTGATTTGTGGTTGTCGTCGACCATGGCTAATTTGATCAGAGGTGGAGGTCCATCCCACCGCTCTTAGAAATCTGAGATCAATCCCGCTCGATGTTCGATGAAGACGATGAAGGAGGACCACCTATCGAAGATCGGGGACAAAGATTTGGTGAGATATAGAGGTTTATCTCGTCGACCTGTTGCCGAGATCGAGAGCGACAGAGATTAGATCGATGATGAGGTTGTCGTATCGGTGGTTCTTGCGAGCGAAGGAAGCAGTGCTTCTCTCTGGGTTCTGACCCAACGATGAACATATGGGAGAAGTATTATTTAATTGAATGGGCTTAACAGTTTGTGTCAGGTATCCGACACGGAACCGAATACCTTAACCGTGTCGGTTACCCGGGTTAAGTTGTGTCGGGTATGGTTCGGGGAAGTTGGGCTTAACGGTTCTTGGTACCCGACAAGATTAATCGGTTCGTGTTGGGTACTCGGTTATGCACAACCCTATATACTAGTAATTTATTGCTTTATCAAGTGATTGATTGACTAATCTATTGGTTTTGTGTTTGAGTTTGGATTTTTATTACTATTTGGTAAAGGGCGAAAGTGCCAACGACGTTCATCCCGCATCAAATTCTTAGCGCCGTTGCCGGGGAGAAGAAAGGAGTTTGCTTTTCTTTATCTCTTTCATTAATTCTTTCTTTTGTTTTTTCTTTCTTTTCTTTGAGTCTTTTGTGTCCTTGTATGGTTAAAACTAGATCTTCTAATCCATTGCATTCGTCTTTTGATTTTGAGATTGAAATGTATCTTAGGTTGAAAAGGAGGCTCGAGTTTGATACAAATAAGGAGATGGGAGACAAAGTTGTTAATCCGCCAAGAAGGACCCTGAGAAACCTAAAGGAACTTAATTTGAGTGCTCAACCACTTGCAATTAGCCTTCATGATCTCCTTGAGGGTTCAAGATTTGAGTATAAGTCGAATTGCTCTTCTATTTTACCATACTTTCATAGATTGCCTGGGGAGGAACCAAACAAGCACCTTGCTATCTTTGTGAGTGTGTACGATAGACTTAGGCCCTAAGGCCTTACCGATGACCAATTGATGTTGAGAGCATTCACCTTTACTTTGAAAGATTCTGCAAGCGATTGGGTTTATTACATGCCCCTAGAAAGCATTACTAGTTGGGTTGAATTGAAGGAAGCTTTCCTGCAAAAGTACTTTCCTACGACTCGCCTCAACAAGCTTAAGAAGGGGCTATCCGGAATTGAGCAATCACCTACGGAGAGTCTTTATGAGTGTGTTGAAAGGTTCAAGAAGCTTAAGGGTAGTTGTCCAGAACATAAAAATCTATACCATAAATATCTCTTATAAATCTTTCAGAAAATTGTATTTTAAAAATCCTATTTAAAGTATCATACATAAATATAATATTTGAAATCACTTAGTAAAAAAAATATATCATTGTCATTTTTGTTTTGAATCTGATGTGGCATCAATCTTGTAAAAGGTGTTAGGCGGTGCTTAGGCGAACATAGAACAAACTTGATTATTTCCTTATATTTTAATCTTAATTTTTCTTAATAATTTGTAATATTATTTAGATTTTAGATTACAAAAAGAATCTATAAAAACTACAACAAAATCTCTACTCAAACTACGACCCTAATCTAGAAGAAAAAACAAAAACTAATTAAATAAAAACATGCTAAGCTCATAAATTTCCAAAAAATGTATTGGGGACAAAGAGCGAAACGAGCCCCGCCACATTAAGGCTATAGACACAAACATAAAGTATTTCCACCATATCTCCACGAGAAGAAAAAATAAAAACATTATTAAAACACTACAAACACATGGCGGTGCCTCGCTTAACCCGAACTCTGATATTCATCAGGCTATCAAAGAGGACTTCAAAAATTGATTCGAGAACACAAGACGACCCCACATCTCAAGCAACCTACTAGACAATATCACAACCGAGATTTCCCCTTCTGATAATGACTGGCTTACTAAGTCGGTATCTAATGAGGAAGTTAAGTCAGCTACATTTAATCTTGCAAATGAAAAATCGCCAGGCCCTAATGGCTTCCCCACTAATTTTTTTAAAGATGTACTGGCACATTATCGGTCCATCTATCACCAAAGCAGTTATAAGTTTCTTTCTTAGTGGAAGAATTATCAAACAAATTAACCATACTTTCTTAACGCTTATCCCCAAATGTGACAATCCAACTACCACTAATCATTAAAGACCAATTAACTTATGCTCCACCACCTATAAGATCATATCAAAAGTCCTATCTGCTAGACAAAGAAAATTATCCCAAAAAATATACATCCACTATAAATTGCTTGAGAGCCATTCAAAACAACATTCTTATAGCTAACGAAATCTTCCACCCCCTCCCAAAAAAGAAAGGTAAAGATGATTGGATGGCTGTCAAACTAGACATGGAAAAAGCATTTGACCTGGTTGAATGAGACTTCCTCCTATTGATTCTCGACAAGTTTAGTTTATCCTCTCCTTTCTCTAGTTGGATTAAGGAATGTTTAACAACTGTTTTCTACTCATTTCTTGTTAACAATGAGCCAACATACTTATTTACCCCCAAGAGAGGCATTCGCCAAGGGGACCCTCTATCACCATACTTATTCTTGCTAATCAACGAAGCCCTCTCTATATGACTCATTCAAGAATCTCATATGCCTAAAATCAATTTAGGTATCTCTATCACTAGACATGGGGTTAAAATCCCTTTCCTAGCATTTGATGATGACATACTTGTATTTGCAACCTCAACTAAAAAAGTGTGTGATCAGATCAACAAAGTGCTCTATGAATACTACACCCTTTCTAGTAAAAAAAATCAATATGCATAAATCTCTTTTCCAAGTGACAACCAATACAAGTGCCCACCTCAAAACGATAATCATAATGAGCTTGAGATCCTTTTCAGTACCAACATTAGGAAATATCTGCAACCTCAACTAAAAACGCGTTTGACCAGGTCAACAAAGTGCTCTATGAATACTACACCCTTTATGGTAAAAAAATCAATAGCCATAAATCTCTTTTTCAAGTGACAACCAATACAACTATACAAGAGCCCACCTTAAAAAGCTTTAGCTGCCAAACCATTAAATTTGATGTAGTACTTTATGCTGTCAACATCCATTCATACCCAACTTGACAAAATTAACAGAAATTTCTTTTGGGAGAAAGGCATGGCCACACGCTGTTAATTAGCCGGTTCTAAGTATGTAAATAAAAAACTAAAGGCGGTCTAGGCCTCAGTAACTCTGAAGATATAAACATTGCACTCCGACTGAAATTACTTTAGAAAATTCTAGCGGAACCAAACAAACCATGGGTAACAATCATTACACAAAAATATCTTAAACAACAACACATCCTTCAATATAAACGAAAGGGTTGCTGCTCTTGGCAATGGACTAAGGTCTCAAATCTCCTCCCATTTTTAAGATCGGTATTCGTTGGTCCATTGGTAATGGAAACTCAATTAATTTCTGATGTGACCTATGGTTTTCATATGCCCCCGTCATCAAAATTGCAAATGACATATCTAAGATAGATCCCAACTTAAAAGTTAACCTCTTTTTAAAAGATATATGACAAATCATGGAATGCCCTAAAACTCACTGACTATGTCAAAGACCAGCTTAATTCTAATATGATAAGCTCCATCCTATCCACACCCGTCCCAATAAACATTAGCCAGGACTGACTCTGCTGGAAGTGGAGCAAGAGTGGACGGTTTTCTACTAAATCAGCTATTGATATGCTCCAGAGTAAAAAATAACATACCAAATCAGACATCAACTGCATATGGCAGCTGAACACGCTCCCTAAAATTTAGGAGTTCATTTGGTGAGCTTCTAAAAATGGGATCCGTATCTCGGTCAAACTGGCATCCCGAGGGGTTGGAACTCCAATTACCTGCCCACTTTGCGACTCGAGTTATGAAGATATTCCGCACCTCCTTTTGACTTGTCCATTCACATGTGTTGTTTTGCATCATATGGACGCTAAGATGGATCTCAAACTACGCTCACTCTAACTTCAAACATCAAACATTAAGTCTTTGGTATTTCTATAACAAAGCACTTTTCGACAAACAATAAATCCCAGAACAATTACCGTCTATGCAATTGAGCAAATCTACAGTTGGAACAAGGCAAAACTCTTAGAGGAGTCACATGCAACGCCTGTAACTGGCTCTAAGACAGGCAAAATGCGAAAACCGACGAAATGGATAAAACCCCAACCAACTACCATAAGCTCAATTTTGATGGCACCTTATCACAAAGCAAAAACGGCAGATTTGGTTACATCATTCGTGACCATAAGGGTTACCCAATCAACTCTGGAGCTAGTATATCGCCTCTAAACTCAGTCATTGGGACTTAAGGTTTTGTGTATGGAAAGGTATTCAATTCAAGCAGTCTCGAATCTCCACTTTAACCACCAACTTATTGAAGGAGACAATCTCACAATTATTAATTGCCTTAATGGAAACAGGTCCACTCGGGGAGAAGTTCAAATGCTTATTTCTGACTTCTCTTTCCCTTTGAGTTGTTTTTTCTTTCGTCCAGATTCGCTACATCTAGTCATCTACAAAAAAATCAATCGAGCTGTTGACCGTCTATCACATCTTGATGTAGACTTCTCCGGTTCTTCGATCATTGGCGATTCGGAGCTTGCTAATATCATCCAATAGGATGCTCTTGGCTAGATATGATCTCGATTACAAATATACCCCTCTCACATAATTATTATCATTCTCGATTATATTATTATACTCAATTTTTATTAGTAAAATATTATTATTCAGTTAATATTATTTAGAAACTAAATAAGGCTAACTATATATAACCCAATAACTTCTTGCATTATTTATTCTTAATATTTAAAAATATTTAAAATTAATTTTTTTAAGATTATTTTTTATAATTGTATTCAAAGAAAAATTATTTTTTAAAAATATAGTTAAAAATATTAAATATTGATGTCTATACGTAGAGGAAAATAAATCTAGTATGGTTGTAATTTTTTATTTTTTTTAATTTTATATTTTTAATACCGAAAAATACATATTATGTATATAATTTTTATCAACCCATATTTGATCTCGGTCGTCCATGTGGCGGAATTAGAGTCGCTCAATCCGGGCACCAATGAAAACTTGACACATGGCTCCCCTTTTAGGATTTGTGCTAGATTTTGCAATATATCAAATGCTTCATTTTGTCCATACGACGTCGTTTTACATCAGTTGATCACAAAAAAATTTAATGTGGGGAAGCTCTCTCCTGACACACTGCATAAACTCAACAGAAGTATTGATACGAGGGGGCATTCCCCTAGTATCGCAAAACGCACTATTCCATTTTTTTATTAATAAAATCCCAAGTATCGATGTACAGTAATAGACTGATAAATATGCCCTTAGAGCATGTCCAACAGATTCTCCATTTTGGAGAATTTTGGGCTTTTGGAGAATTTTGGGCTCTTTTTTACCCAACAGCTTCTCCAACCCATTCCCCAAAATGGAGATGGAGGGTGAAAAAAAGGGTCTCTTCCCTATATTTGCAGTAATCACCAAATTTTTTGCAGGCAACCTTTCCATGTTCTTTCAGCCTCCTACTCTCCAAAAACTGAATTTGAACGAGGGTTGTCACCGGTGCTCAACATCTGTGTGGCTTGAAATCCAAATCCAATTCCAGTTTATCTGATAACGACTCTTTGATTTGAAAAGGAAGCAACGCCTCTGGCCAATTGGATTCCCTAATTGACGAATCATTCACAACTCTCGCCCTAGGGTTTGATTTCACCTATGGGATCCGGCAATCAAATCAGAATATCACCTGCTGGGGTGGAGGAGGCCGATATAATAACGATTCAGCGATGGGTTTGTCATTTCAGATGATCACCGCTGGCTTGGATTTCGTCTGTGGATTGAGCTCTGCCAATTTCCCAGTCATCTGTTGGGGGCCTGGTTGGCCCGGTTAGGCATTGCGTGATTTTCCTCTATCTGCGATCCTCCTGGGCAGATGTGTTCAGTCATCTTGCCAATGTGCTACTTATCCTGAATCGAAGAAGCTTTGTTCTGGCTCATGACTGATCTGCAATCAGTGTGATTCGCTATCTCCGTCGTATCCTGATCCGCCTCCATCCTCGCCTTTACTGGTGTCATCAACCCCGCCTTTACTGGCATCGTCGTTGTTTTCAATGTCAAATCCTCTAAGGGAGGAAATGTTGGCCTTCGTCATCGTTGGATCAATTGGAGCCCTTGTCGGGGTTTGCATCATCATATATATATATATATATATATATATATATATATATATATATATATATATATATATATATATATATATATATATATATATATATATATATATATATATTGTGCACACCCCTTAGGGTGTACCTTGGGCACAGATCTGAGCCTTTGATCAGAATGGAATAGATGGATAGAATCTTGCCACATGTCCAGTAAGTTTAAAAAAAAAAATGAAAACAAATCCGCAATTATAGACTTGAGTGCGTAGGCGCGTGTTGTTGTTAGGAGGAAATCGAGAATGCAAATAGAAAATATGACTAAAGCAAAGCAAACTAGATTTCGTCCTTTGCAAATGATTACAAGAGTTCCTCCCGATGCAGTAGTGGGAAGTCAGGATCGATCCACGAGGAAGCGTGTCAGCGGATCCTAGGCAGTGGATGAATCTCACGAACAGAAGTCGACCACAATTCTCGATCTCGACTAGGGTTAGTCGACAGAAGATCAGGCAAGTTGAACAAAGCAGCAGCAGCTCCTGGGTTTTGGTCGATATCGAGGACACCTTACTCGATATCGGGTAAAGATCTTGTCGATGTCGGGTACCTGCACAGGAGAAGCTACAGCGATCTTCGTTGATCGAATATCAGTACTCAATATCGACTAGATTTAGTCGATATCGAGGAAGAACAGAAAGTAACCGAAAAAAAATAAAGAACCATGCTTGTGGGATTCGAAATAAACTATATGAAAGACAACTTCCAAGATCAGGGTTTGCGACAACGATAACCAAGCATGCATAAGGCAGGAATAAAACAGATAATCATGTAAATTGCATCGAAGGACCAAGCTTTCGCCTTTTCCAACAATTAGACAACTCTTTCAAGAAACCCTAATTGTATCTACTGATTTTATGTTTACAATCCAAGATGTTAGCATGGACCTCCATTAGATGGGTAATAAACACATAACAAGTAGTAGATGCTTAAAACATGATAAAAGTCGGATCTTTACCTCAAACATGCAGGGCTATCGTTGGGCTCATCCCAACCCTAGAAGTGGGTGGACTACTCGCGCTTCATCGCAATCTCATACATCATTGATGGAAAATAAACTACGTACTTGCATTAAACCAAACGGAGCTTTACAACCGATCGAAGCCAACTTGCTCTCGCTCCTTAACTCTTCTCGGTCACTCACTCTCTCTCTCTCTAGCTACCTCTATGTAACTAATTGTGTCTTGAATTTAATGAATAGAAAACAGTGCTTAAGGCTTTATTTATAGGCTTTTAATCCTTGCTAATCAAGGATAGAAATCTCTATCTAATATCTAAAGATAAAACTTTGGTAAAGGGAATATTTCTAAAAAAGGGAAATATATCTAAAAGGCTAAATATCTTCAAGTGTGGATAAATCTTCTCTCCATGGATAGATGTTGATAGTCTTTATAGATCTCGGATATAATCGGACTTCTTCGGCTCCAAGAAAGCCCAAACCGCGTCGGACAGCCCAACCGCGTAACGCGGCCCAGGAAAGATCTACTCGATATCGAGTAAACTCCTCGATATCGAGTAACTGTGTGTCGTCGACTTGGCTTCACTGGCTTGCTTGAGTAACATTTCCTCGATCTTCTCGGACATGTTCTCTAGTCTTGTCGATATCGAGCAAAGTACTCGATATCGAGTAAGTGGTGTCGACTTTGGCTGGCCTGGTGTTGTCGAGCAGCCTCTCCCCGACATTGGCTCGGTCATCTGGTGCTGGGTTTTTCGATATCGAGCAAAGTACTCGATATCAAGTAAAGGCTGCTCAGCATGTCTTCGTCTTCGGCTTCTCGACTAGGTGTGGCTTCCTCAACTCCGGGCATGGCTTCAAGGCTTCATCGATATCGAGTATAGTACTCGATATCGAGTAACCTTCTGTACTCGAGTTGGCTCTGTCTCTCTGTTCCTCGATCTGCTGCTCCTCGATTATGCTGTGCCCGGACTTCTTTAATCGATATCGATAAAGAGTAGTTGATATCGAGTAACACTCAGCTTTCGTCTTTGCTTCTTGGTTTTGTCCCGGAATGGCTCCAAATTCTGTAATATTAAACCAAAAACTTATGTAGATCTCCAAATTGTTTGCCATATGGAGCTAAAATGTGTATTGCATGGGACGGAATCTGGTTTGCTGTACTTTATTTATATTTTATTCCAAGTCTCGATTTCCTTCTCACAACAATGACCACTGTATTGTTTGCCATGTATAGCTTGGCATCCACAGGTTCTATACATCCTATCTTCGCCTTCCGCCAGATTGATAAGGGCATGATGCTCACACTTGCTCCTAAATCACACAAGGACTCATATTTATATTGTCCAAATCCCACAGTAAGAGAAACCTTACCAGGGTCAGGCCTCTTCTTAGGAAAGTGGAGCACTTTGCATTTGCTGGCGATCTCTGAAATGAATCGCTTGTTGCTCAGGATTTCCTTCAGGAATTTGACATATGCAGGCATCTCTTGCAGAGCTTCTGTAAAAGGAATAGAGACATTCGGTTCTCGAAGCATATTAACAAAACGTTTGAACTTACCTGCAGTGGGATCTTTTAGCGCTTTGGAAGGGAAAGGCAGTGTCTTTTTCTGCTTTGGAGCTAGAACAGATGTCGGAGGTGTTTCAGAGTCTTCGACATCGGTCAATTTTTCCTCGACGTCGACCAAGGGTTGCTCGATATCGATAACAGTTGTCGATCTCGAGTTGCTGGGCTGTGTAGTGGAGTCCGAGCTTGGCTTCCGGTTTGTGTCGAGTAGATTCTTGTCGATATCGACCAAGGGTTGGTCGACATCGAGTTGCTGCTACTTGTTTTCGAGTTGCTGCTCTACATTGTCTTGGTGTTTTCCGACTTCAGGCTCGTGTAATTGGTGCCCGCTCCAGAGTTTGATAGCTGCGACGTGTCCGGTCTTCCCCTTAGGATTCGGTTCTGTTTTCCCAGGGAGTTGCCCAGTCGGTCGTGGAAGTTGTGCTGTAAATTGACCCATTTGAGTCTCAATGTTTCTCTTCCAGACATCTAGCTCTCCAAATTTTGTATTGATGTTCTAGAACTGGTTGTTGATGGTGCCTTGATTCCGGCGCATCTCTTCAAGGACGAGCTGTAAATCATCTTTCTTTTGGTACCTTTCTGGATGTCCTGGAGCTTTGTATGGTGGGGGGTTCGTAGGAGGACCCTGGTTCCATTGTGGTTGATAGAACCTTTGATCCCCCATATAGCGATTGGGACCCCCTACGTAAGCTACCTCTTCATGTGTCTCTTCCATCCTGACTTGTTCTGTGTGTGGGCACTCAGTAGTGGTGTGCCGCTGTGATCCGCATTCAATGCAAGGCTGGTTGACAGAGAGATACTTGACTTGATTGAGGAGCTTGCGATTCTGGTCTCTGTAGAACTGCTCCCTGACATCTGGGTCAATCTCCTTGGAAGGCTCATAGAGAGGCATGGATGGGGCTTTCCTGGCATAGGCATTCTCATCATAGTTTGTAGAGGCCTCATACTTATTGTCATAATCGGTGAGCTTGTCGAGTACACCCCATGCGTCAGCTGGTGGCATCTTCAGATACTCATATCGGGTATACTGATTGATTCTGTCCTTAGTGACTTGGTCAAGAGAATTTAAGAAGATCTCTTGTATGACATAGGGTAACTGTCCATGAGTAGGGCAAGATCGCAGTAGCTCCTTGTATCGTTCCCATGCTTTTGCCAGCGGCTCCCCAGGCTTCTGTTTGAAAGTTGTAATCTTCTAGCGGAGGAGTGCTGTCTTGGCAGGAGGGAAGAATTTGTTGAGAAACTCCTGCTCTACTCGAGCCACTTTAGTGCAGGACCAGCGAAAGACCAACGAAAGGCCTTCATCTTTACATATTCCAAAGTTGTACCTTCAGCAAGAGTACGTCACATGTCAGAAAAATTGGTAATATGCTCAAGAGGGCATTCATTAAATCTTCCATGAAAAGCATTATTTTTAAGTTCAATAAGGAAGTGAGTGCGAATTTCAAAAGTATTCTCAGGGATCAGAATAGCCAATTCAGGCACGACGAGAGTCGGGTGCATGTAATCCTCTGCAGTGGTAGGATATTGGGCAAGCTCAGCTTCTGCTTGCCTCGCACGCTCAACTTCCTGTTCTCTTCCTGCTCTCTTAGTGGCGAGAGCAGTGTCTTTGGTGGCTAGTTCCCTCCGAAGCCTCTCAATTAGTTGTTCTTGTGTTTCTGTGGCCGTCATGTCTCTTTTTAGTTTAGCGTGGACGTGTAAGAGGTGTTCCGGTTCGTCTAGGTCGTCAAACTCAGGTGGTTGACCAGAACGACGCATACACCTGCGAAGTAACTCAAAGAAAACGTTATATTTAACTACCTAAGGTGCGAATGATTGCTTCCCCGAAAACGGCGCCAATTTGTTGTTAAGAGGAAATCGAGAATGAAAATATAAAATATGACTAAAGCAAAGCAAACAAGATTTCGTTCTTTGCAAATGATTACAAGACTTCCTCCCGATGCAGTAGTAGGAAGTCAGGATCGATCGACGAGGAAGCGTGTCAGCGGATCCTAGGCAGTGGATGAATCTCACGAATAGAAGTCGACCACAGTGCTCGATCTCGACTAGGGTTAGTCGACAGAAGATCAGGCAAGTCGAACAAAGCAGCAGTAGCTCCTGGGTTTTGGTCGATATCGAGGACACTTTACTCGATATCGAGTAAAGATCTTGTCGACGTCGGGTACCTGCACAGGAGAAGCTACAACGATCTTCGTTGATCGAATATCAGTACTCGATATCGACCAGATTTAGTCGATATCGTGGAAGAACAGAAAGTAACCGAAACAAAATAAAGAACAATGCTTGTGGGATTCAAAATAAACTATATGAAAGACAACTTACAAGATCGGGGTTCACGACAACGATAACCAAGCATGCATAAGGCAGGAATAAAACAGATAATCATGTAAATTGCATCGAAGGACCAAGCTTTCGCCTTTTCCAACAATTAGACAACTCTTTCAAGAAACCCTAATTGTATCTACTGATTTTATGTTTACAATCCAAGTTGTTAGCATGGACCTCCATTAGATGGGTAATAAACACATAACAAGTAGTAGATGCTTAAAACATGATAAAAGTCGGATATTTACCTCAAACATGCAGAGCTATCATTGGGCTCATCCCAACCCTAGAAGTTGGTGGACTACTCACGCTTCATCACAATCTCAGAAATCATTGATGGAAAATAAACTACTTGCATTAAACCAAACAGAGCTTTACAACCGATCGAAGCCAACTTGCTCTCGCTCCTTAACTCTTCTCGGCAACTCACTCTCTCTCTCTTTCTCTCTCTCTCTCTCTCTCTCTCTCTCTCTCTCTCTACCTCTATGTAACTAATTGTGTCTTGAGTTGAATGAATAGAAATCAGCACCTAAGGCTATATTTATAGGCGTCTAATCCTTGCTAATCAAGGATAGAAATCTCTATCTAATATCTAAAGATAAAACTTTAATAAAGGGAATATTTATCAAAAAGGGAAATATATCTAAAAGGCTAAATATCTTAAAGTGTGGATAAATCTTCTCTCCATGGATAGATGTTGATAGTCTTTATAGATCTCAGATAGAATCGGACTCCTTCGGCTCAAAGAAAGCCCAAACCGCGTAACATGGCCCAGGAAAGATCTCCTTGATATCGAGTAAACTCCTCAATATCGAGTAACTGTGTGTCGTCGACTTGGATTCACTGGCTTGCTCGAGTAACATTTCCTCGATCTGCTCGGACATGTTCTCTAGTCTTGTCGATATCAAGCAAAGTACTCGATATCGAGTAAGTGGTGTTGACTTTGGCTGGCCTGGTGTTGTCGAGCAACCTCTCCCCGACACTGGCTCGGTCATCTGGTGCTTGGTTTGTCGGTATCGAGCAAAGTACTCGATATCGAGTAAAGGCTGCTCGGCATATCTTCGTCTTCGGCTTCTCGACTAGGTGTGGCTTCCTCGACTCCGGGCATGGCTTCAAGGCTTTGTCGATATCGAGTAAAGTACTCGATATCGAGTAACCTTCTGTACTGGAGTTGGCTCTGTCTCTCAGTTCCTCGATCTGCTGCTCCTCGATCATGATGTGCCCGGACTTCTTTAGTCGATATCGACAAAGAGTAGTCGATATCGAGTAACACTCAACTTTCGTCTTTGCTTCTTGATTTTGTCCCGGAATGGCTCCAAATTCTGTAATATTAAACCAAAACTTATGTAGATCTCCATTATTTGCAAATAAGCACATATTACATAAATTCAACATATTCCCAACCCGAAATATGCAAAGTGTATAGAATATGGAGCTAAAATGTGCATTTCAACATGGCTATTTTAGTAGACATCACGTGTATTGTGGTGTGGAATGAAAACCTAAATCTCTATTCTGTTTCTTCTTCATTCAAGTGAATACGTTGAAACCAAATATCCCAATTTATGTTCTTCTTCGTTCCAGTGCACCCGTGGAGCCAGATCCGGACCTGTGTTGTTCGATATCGGTAGCGAAGGGTCTTTGTTCGTGCCGAGGAATCAAGGCAAAGGAGAGGCGGTGAGGCGAGGAGGAGGCGAGCCGAGTTGGATCGGAGGCAAGACGAGGCGAGGCGGTGCGAGGGTCTTTGTTCTGGGCGAATTTAGGCCAACTGAATGCGAGGAGGTTGCGAGGATCCATTAATGGGTAAGAAGCAATTTTTTTTCACTGTTGAAATTGGCTTGATATTTGGACTAATTTATGAGATTTATTCATTCTTTGGAACTTAACTAATGTTTAGTCGGTTAATTTGGTTTTTTTTTTGGTGATTTCTTTGTGATTTTTATTAGAATGGGCTTCAGATTGAACTAGGTTTCAGATTGGGTATGGACAACGGTCGGCGAAGTTCGACGGCAGTGAAGGCTATTTCCGAGTCCAGCGGTGAGGCAAGTCGATCGGCGGTGGTGGGTGGTGCTGTTTCGATCCTCATCCTTCATCCTCGTCTTTTCTGTCAAAGGGGCAGATTCGAAGGAGACGATCCCAAGTCGGCATCGGCGAATGCAGGTTGATTGAAGCCTGCGTCGATTTGATCGACGACGAAGGTAGGAGGAAGAGGGGGGTGGGGGTAAGGGTGGTTTGGGGGTATGGGCGGTGGGGGTGGGTGGGTGTGGTGGGGTGGGCGGGGGCGGTGGTACGTGGGTAGTGGTATGTCCAACATTATTCGTTAATTATTCAGATATTTGTCTCGAATTTTGATTACTAACGGTAATGATTTGATTAATTATTCGGTGAAATCCGATTCATTATTCGTCAGTAGTGGATCGATTTGATAAACAATATAAAAAAACCTTCATCGCATGAGTATAACTACCCAACTAAATACTATTCAGTGAAATGTGAAACATTATTCTGTGAAATTTGAAGCATTATTCGTATAAATTGTAAGTATTGTTTAGGGAATTGAGGTTTCTTTTATTTGAAATAGATGAGCAAAAAAATAAAACATTATTCGGCAGAATATTACAAATTATTCAGTGGAACTGAGAAGTTTTCATTTTAACTGAATAGAAAAAGAAAACATAACATTATTCGGTAGAATGTGAAACATTATTCAGTGGAATTTTCCATTTTTTCAAAACTACGAAATCATATCCGGAAAAAAATCTCGTTACCTTTTGACGGGGGTCCCAAAAAAAAACAAATCTCTCCATTAACATTTTCTTTTTATAACTTTTTACACATAAATAGGGTCATGTGTGGTTATTTGAAAGAAAAATAAATTTATGGGTAGTTTTATAAAAACTAACCTATTTTTATAGGTGATTTATGTAATTTTCAAATTGGCCTCATTTGCTTTTGAAAAAAAAAGTACGGATATTGTTTTTTTTTTAAAAAAAACAAGAGGGGGAGGGGGATTGGACAACACGCACAAGGGGGAGGGGGAGATTGTGAGTTGATTTTTTCTAGTGGGTCCCATTATTAATTAAAGCAAAATAAAAAAATTTCATTTAATCATAGCCATCCATTTACTCTCCATCAATGAACCGAATTTGCACAAGGTACACCTTAAGAGGTGTGCACAAGAGAATCACTCCCTATATATATATATATATATATATATATATATATATATAGATTGCTTGTTCATGGGCGTCTATTGAGGGAGGAAGAAGGTTCACAACTCGGTGCAGCCCCAGATCACGAGGGTAGGCTTCAATGCTGGCGGATTTTCGAGTAACAGCCCGCCTTCTCTGTCATGGACGTTTAGGTGCCAGTGCTCGAGAGCCCTAGGGCGACAGAGGAGTGGAACTTCGTCTACAAAACATCCAGATAGGGCGGATGAGTTCACGTTTTCAGAGCTCGTACGTTGTAGCTAACGATAACTTCTCCTTTGGAAACAAGATCGGTGCTTTGTGAAATCATCGTGTATAGGGGCAAATTGTTGGATGGATGGGATGTGAAATCACTTTGCATCAAGGATAATATTGTTTGTAGTGTCTTTGTGAAATCATGGATGAGAAAGAAGCTGGCAAAGAGGATGATCGGTTGAATCCTTTTGAGAGCAACAGAAATAAAGTCATAACATTGAGGATCTCTGAAGTGCGGAATAGGCAGAAAAGGCAAACGCAAATACTCTATAAGAAAGGGTTGGATAGAGTATGTAAACTTTTCGCAAACCAGAAAGGTAAAACCTTACCACAAGCTGTAAGAGTTTAACTGAGAAGAAAAGAACGATTAGCAACGCAAGAAATTAAGCAATAAACAAAAGTAAATGCAAGCAGGAAAGTAAAGCACACGATACTTGTTAACAAGGTTCGGCACACCCGTCTACGTCCCCGCCTAGGGTTATCCAACCCGTAGGATTCAACACACTTTATTTCACTTTGCCTTATGAGTCCTAGATACAACCTCTAGAAGACTTACAAACTTCCAGACTTCCTTACTATCTAGCAACCCAAACTCTCTAGTGAAACAAAGCACCTAAGGATACCGAAGTACCCTATACTTTTGGGTAAAGAAACCCTTAGTATAACCTAGATGAATTATACTATAAAGCATAATGAAAACCTCACACACACTCAAAGTAAATACAAACTCTTAGTGTAGGGAGCTGCGTGAGATCAATTTGAGTGAAGAAGAATTGATAGCAATGAACGAATGAGTGCTGTAGAAGATGTGTCTCCAGCAGACGTCTTCTTCTTCTTTAAATAGGCCAGCACCAGATTTGAATATTGAACGTTTGAACAACAACATTTACACCGAAACTTCTGGGAGAGATCTTTGGCCAATCCAGAACCTTCTCTTGTTACGTGAGATCGCGTCAAAGAACTGGAGAACCTTGTGATTATTGGGCAACAAATATATAGACAAATCCCTGCAGAATCTCAACCATACGAGAAAAGATATGCAGTAGGACAATAGATCAATTCCGAACAAATCCAAATTGCAATTATGAGCCCAAATAAAATTAGGCCCAATATGCTAAAGATCAAGCCCAACTCAAATGGCTCTTTGAACAAATGGATCTCAGTATGGGTTAGAGTAAATTAGGCTCGTTTAATAAATAGGCCCATTTACTCAAAACCATTTCCGAGTCCAGTAGAACCAAACTAAAATCTTGAGCCTTTTGGTAAGACCTTACCAAACTCAGGATTCCTGAGTTTTGGCTTTCATCAACCAAGGTCTCTTGCTTCCTCTAGTTAGATCTTATCATCAAGGTGGAGTTAACAATCTCCCCCTTGATGAAAGACAAAACTTATCCACCTGTTTTACCTGTCAGAAATATACAACAAGCCATATAGATAATGCAAGCATATTATACCAGCATGTTGGATCAAAGTTTTCAAACAACACAAGAAAAAACAGTAAGGCCTTGCAAACCAAAAGTAAGGCCTTCGGTTCACCTTAAAACCAAAACCATAAAACCAGATAGGATATCTCCCCTTTTTTGTCTTTCAACAAGAAGGGAAGAGAAATTGTTCAAAAAAACCAGAGGGTTTAGAGAAATTGTTCAAAAACAGAAATAGATAACGTTTCCCAGACCAGCTTCAAGAGACAGAACCACCAGCATCATCACTCGTCATCAGAAACCACCACCACATCCTCATCGTACCACTGGCCATACTTCGAAGGAACTCCATCTTCATCAGGGCGGTTTGTATAAATCTTTTCACGCCAGCGATCCTTTGCATTCTTCACATGGTGAGCACTCCACATTTTAGCTTGAATCCTGGCCTCCTCATCTCGCCATTTCTTAACAATACCATACTCCTCAACAGTGAGGATGTTTGGTTCAGGATAAAGAGGACGAAGGATAGGATAATTGCGCACCATGCGTTCACAATTGAGGAGAACGTTCTTAGCCGTTTCCTCGACATGCTTAACAGAATCGGCATCCATTGGCAAGATTGACGTAGTAGCCCGGTGATTGAGACCACAAAGCATGAAAATCTGATTCAGCTTTTCATTTAGGATCATTATCTGCTGGTGGGAGTTGTCCTGACGATCAACAATATCTTCTCTGGCAGCTTTGACATCCTTCCTTAGCGAATCAACCTCAGCTTCCAGAATCTCGATCCGTTCCTCTAGCTTCACAGACTCTCCTTGAGCCTGAGAGGGAGGTTTCAAAATCCAGCCACTGGCCAGAGTTTGTTCTACCCCCAAACGCTTCCAACAATCTTCATCTATACGACTGGTGTGAGAGATAAATTCCTCGCCTTGAGTGTCAATGTTGAAGAACTCAAAAACCTTGGGAAGGAAATTTGCGTAGGGGAGAGGAGCAGTCAGAGGAGTATTGATAGTGTGGAGCATGTAGGTAAGGATGAGATCGGGGATATCCAATTCCTGGCCTGCCATAATCAGATAAAGGTAGTGCAGCAAGTTGTCGGTGACAAGCTCGCGGGAATTCTTTCTTGGCAGGACGCACCGAGCGAGAATGGTGAAAACCATCTTAGCATGAAGAGGTAGGACATTATGGGTGTACTTAGGCTTGGATTTTGAGGATTCAGCAGAGGTAAAACGACGAACAAAAAGTTCTTTTTGGCCTTTGTGAATGCAGTAGGCTTTGGTGGGATGAGAACTGGTGTTCACGTTTTCAGGGATTTCGAGAATAAGAGCCAAAGAAGGGCGAGTAAGGGTAATCTGGCGCTGCTTCACCTGAGAAGTAAGAGTAAGACCCCCATTTTCTCGGCTGGCAGTAAGGTTAAGGAAGAAAAGCCTAGTCAGACGAGGGTAACCCATAGTTCCGGGGTTGAGAAAAGATCAGACATTTGAGTTCTTCAGCAAATTGACGCAGGGGAGTTTTGTAGATTCTAAAAATTCTAGATCCACGTGCTCACAACAGTTAATAGGTCGATGAACATACCCATCCCTCCACATTCCCAAAGTCGTATGATTGATAAACCAGGCATGAGGGACGTCGGAGAATACCTCGTGTAGAATTGGAACCTGGAGATGATGCTGACGAGGCGCCTTCTTTGGAGCACGGGGATTCACTTGGCGTGGATGTTTGTGAGAGGGACACCAGGGCTCTCATTTGATTATCTTCCGGGGGTGGCGCGCTCCTTCTTCCTTGCTCTCGGAGGAGGTTTCCAGTTGCTTGAGAAGTGCTTTCCCCTTGAAGTCGTCGTCAATAGCTACTCCCTTGCCTTTGTAATCGGAGGGACGGTGGCGCTTCGCTCCAGATCTGGTAGTGGGAGGCGAGGAGGGTTTCTTCGGAGCCATGGTGAGGGGGAGAAGTACTTGAGTGTTCTTGGGAAGGGATGAAAACAGAGAGAAATAGAGAGAGAGAGAGAGAGAGAGAGAGAGAGAGAGAGAGAGAGAGAGAGATGTGACTGGGAGAGGAAAGAGATATAAATACGAGAGAAAGCCCTTTGATCTTCCAAATCCAAACCACAAAATCCGGTCAAATCTTTTTAAATCAACAACCCATTTTCAAAATGGGATAAGTACAAGGAATTTGGGTAAAATAATTTTTAACCATAAAAAAAACGGAAAAGATAAAAACCAAAAGATCTTATGGGTAAATATCTAATGAGATATTGCCTAAAAGATTTGATCCAAAACTTTGTTTTTGAAATTTTAAATTTAACGTCTGACTATTTCAAAGTAAGACATTAAATTTTAATTCAAGATCTTGATGTAGGAGATAATACTAGTATCATAGGATACGATTGCTCCCCCTACATCGATTCTTCCTTGTTAAGCATTCCAAGTTCTAATCGTATGAAATTAAATCTGTCTTCGGGAAGAGGTTTTGTTAAGATATCTGCAAGTTGAAGCTCAGTAGAGATAAATGTCAATGACACATCTCCCTTTTCAACATGATCTCGGATGAAGTGGTGTCTCACATCAATGTGCTTCGTTGAGTGTTGTACAGGATTTTTAGAGATAGAAATAGCACTAGTGTTATCACATTTGATGGGAATACCCTTATAGTTGATTCCAAGATCTTGGAGTTGTTGTGCAGTCCATAAGACTTGCGAACAACAGGCTCCAGCAGCAATATATTCAGCTTCGGCTGTTGAAAGCGCTACTGAATTTTGCTTCTTGGAATGCCAACTTATAAGGGATGCCCCAAGAAATTGACAACACCGTGAGGTGCTCTTCCTATCTACTTTATACCCTGCAAAATCAGCATCGGAGAATCCGATAAGATCAAAGCTTGTTTGATGTGGGTACCATAATCCGAGATCTATAGTATCATTAAGATATCTCAAGATTATCTTTACCTCGATCAGATGTGATTCCTTTGGATTAGCTTGGAATCTTGCACACATACAAACACTGAACATAATGTCAGGTCTGCTAGCAGTAAGATATAGGAGAGAGCCAATCATACCTCGATATTCTTTCTGATTTACCTCTTTGCTGGTAAGATCTTGATCCAGAGAAAGTGTGGAACTCATAGGAGTTTTGGCTACCTTGGAATCGATCATCTTGTATTTCTTGAGTAGCTCTCGTGTATACTTTCCTTGATTAAGGAAAATGCCGTTAGAACTTTGATGTACGTGAAGGCCGAGAAAGAAATTCAACTCTCCCATCATGCTCATCTCAAACTCCTTGCACATAATGTTAGAGAATTCCTTGCACAAAGAATCGTTAGTAGCTCCGAAAAGAATATCATCAACATAAATTTGGAAGACAAGTAAATCCTTTCCATGAGTTTTGATGAAGAGAGTTTTGTCAATCAATCCTCTTTTAAAATCGTTTTCCAAGAGATATTTATATAGCCGCTCGTACCAAGCCCTAGGAGCTTGTTTCAAACCGTACAGAGCTTTATCAAGCATGAAAACATGCTCCGGAAATTCATCGTTTTCAAAACCATGAGGTTGAGCAACAAAAACTTCTTCATCTAAAAACCCATTAAGAAAGGCACACTTTACATCCATTTGATAAAGCTTGATATTCATAAAGGAAGCAAAGGCAAGAAACATACAAAATGGCTTCGAGTCTGGCTACAGGAGCGAAAGTCTCCTCGTAGTCAATACCTTCTTCTTGATTATGTCCTTGTGCGACTAGTCGAGCCTTGTTTCGGATAACATTGCCTCCTTCGTCCAGCTTGTTTTGAAATACCCATCGAGTTCCAATAATTGACTTTCCCTTCGGCTTAGCCGTAATGGTCCATACTTTATTGCGTTCAAACTCGTTGAGTTCATTTTGCATAGCTATGATCCAATCTGGTTCCTTGAGAGCTTCGGTGTATTTCTTTGGTTTTGTAAGAGAGACAAAAGCGTGAAATGCACACAAGTTTCTAAGATTGGAGCGAGTTTGAATACCCGACGAAGGATCCGAAATAATGTCTGCCAAGGTGTGAGAGGAAGCATGTTTGAATTTCCTTCGTACTGATCCTTGATTGGATATTGAAGCACCATGGGAAGAAGATTCAGGCTCATGAGGTTCAGGAGGACTTGTGGGATATGGTTCAAAAGGCTCAGGAGGAATTCCATTTTCTAGACTAGCTTCATCGTTAAGGCCTTGAGACTGAGTTCCAGGGCCTTGTGATAGCTCAGTAAGAACTTGAAATGGCTCCTGCATATTTCTTGATTTGCTCTTTCCTTGATCATTGCCTTCTCCATCCGACTCATAGTCCTCATAGGTGTTTAATTTGAGATCTGCAAAGCCTTCACTCAAGGTACCGTTATCAGTTTCATCAAATAACACATCTATGCTTTCCTCGACTATTTTGGTACTTTTGTTGAATATTCGATAAGCCTTGCTTTGAGTCGAATATCCAAGAAATATACCTTCGTTGCTGCGTGCATCAAATTTCCCAAGATTATCCTTCCCATTGTTATGTACATAGCATGTACATCCAAATGGTTTGAAATAAGATATACTTGGTTTTTTTCCTTTAAAAATCTCATAAGGAGTTTTCTTTAAAATTGTCGAATCAAAGATGTATTGAGAATATAGTTTGCTGTATTCACAGCCTCTGCCCAGTATGACTTGGGCAGGTTATTCTCTAATAGAATAGTCCTTGACATCTCCTCTAGGGTGCGGTTTTTCCGTTCCACCACCCCGTTCTGTTGAGGTGTGTCCTTGGAGCTGAGAAATTGTGAGAAATACCATATTTCGCACAAAATAAGTCAAAGTTTAATTGATCAAATTCTCTACCGTGATCACTTCTAATAGAAACGATGGGTAGGTTTTTCAATGTTTGTGCCACACTCTTGGATCTTCTGATAAGGCCTTGAGACATTTCAGATTGGAGGCTGGAATACGATCTGTATTAAGAGCATAAATGTTTGAATCTCTATATGCCGTAAGAACCACATCTCTTGTCTTCTCGTCTTGAATGATGCACTTTTCCTTGTTAAAGCAAACACGATTGCCTTTATCACAAAGTTGATAAACACTAAGAAGGTTATATTTAAGACCATCAACAAGATATACATCTTTAATGAAATTTTTGGGATTAACACCAATGTTACCAATACCGACGATGTCGCAGTTTCCTTTATCACCAAGAGTTATAGTACCGCTGAATTGCTTCTTTAAATGATGAAAAAGAGATTCTTTTCCCCTCATATGCCTGGAGCAACCACTATCCATAATCCATTTATGATCCTTAGTCTTGGTGATATCCTACACAACAAAAAATCAACCTTTCCGGCTTGACCAATAGACCGATCTGGATCCGTTATGGGGGTATACCATATTTGGCAACTTTGTTCCCTTAGGGACCCAAACTTGCCTTATCCGTTCATTTAAACCTACCGGATACGTGTTTCGGATAATGTAAGGATTTGTTCTCCTGTAAGGACACGTTTCCTTTACATGACCCTTCTTGCAACATAAGAAACACGTAGGAGATCTCCAACTCTCTTTTGCATTAACGAACTTGGTGGTAGGCTTAATAGGAAAGTTCTTGTTATAGCCTATACCATTTCGATTTAAAGAAAGTTGTTGTTCTCCAAGCATCCTATCAAGAGTAGCCTTGGATCTTGTGAATTGCACTAAGGCCTTTTGTTGGCCTTGACATTTTTCAGACAACTTCACCTTTTCTTTCTCAAGATCAGCGTTTTGATCAGTGAGAGTTGAAAGTTTTTCCTTAAGTTCGGAATTTTCCGATCGTAAGGTCTTACCTTCATTGATAAGGTCTGAATTCTGATTGTCAAGATCTTGCAATTTCTATGACAGCCTTTTAATGCAAGTTTCTTGATCCAATATCTTCTCTTGTAGGCTGCTAATTTCTCTGCATCAGCTTTCCTCATTTGAGATCATATTTTTGAGAAATTCAGACAAAACGGCTTTGGAGCTAGAAAGAAGGTTTCTTACCATTCCATTCAGGTGTTGATCTTTATCATCATTTTTTGCCATGCGGCATAGGTTGGCTTGTTCTTCCTCAAAGTCCGAGTCGCTTGATGCATCTGAGTCACTCCATGCTGCCATGACTTTCTTGTTGGACCCTTTTCTCTTGGCCTTGTTGCGTTTCTTGAGAGGACACTCCTTAATCAGGTGATCTGTTTCACCACATTCATAACAAGTTAGAACTCGGTTTCTTTTGGAAGGGGTAGAAGACTTACCTTGGTTCCTTGATGATCCTCCAAATTCCTTATTGGAAAATTGCTTCTTCATTTTGAGGATGCGAGCCAAACCCCTTGTTATAAGAGCAAAGGGGTCTTCATCTTCATCATCCTCGGAATCTTCAGGAGATTCTTCTTTCTTAACCTTCAGCGCTAAGTTCTTGATATTTGTGGAAGACTCCCCATCGTCGTCGTTGAAGATCATTTCATGGGTGATTAATTTTCCTAACAGATCGTCAATAGCTAGCGTGCTAAGGTCTTGAGCTTCTTCAATGGCGGTCACCTTGGGACCCCTTTTTCATTTAGGAAGACATCGAAGTATCTTTCTAACTTTTTCTTCATTCTGAAAAGTTTTTTTCAAAGAATCGAGATTGTTAATGATCTCCGTAAAACGGGTGAGCATTACTTTCACGGATTCATCAGGTTTCATCTTAAACAATTCATATTGTCTAAGATAAATACTGATTTTGGACTCTTTGACCTAGCTAGTTCCTTCATAGGTCACGACCAATTTATCCCAGATTTCTTTTGTTGATCTGTAAGATGAAATTCGATTGAATTCATCAGTACTCAGCCCACAATACAGTGCATGAACCGCTTTGCTATTTTTAGCCGTGCTTTCTAGATCAGCTTGGTTGAACTCTTCTTCTGTCTTGTCTGGCTTTGTTCCATTCGGTCCATCCTTCTTGGGGACATTTGGCCCTCGCGTAATGATATGCCAAAGCTCTAGATCCTGATCAATGATGAACATTTTCATCAGGGATTTCCAGTGCATAAAATTGTCCCCAACGAAAAGAGGTGGACGAGAGATAGATCTTCCTTGACCGAAGCAGCTTGGACCTTCGCTTGCCATTGTCAGTTATCACAAATAGTAATATCTAAAAACGTGAGTTAGGCTCTGATACCAATTGAAGTGCGGAATAGGTAGAAAAGGCACACGCAAATACTCTATAAGGTGGGGGGGAGGGGGTTTAGATAGAGTATGTAAACTTTTCGCAAACCAGAAAGGTAAGACCTTACCGCAAGCTGTAAGACCTTATCTGAGAAGAAAAGAACGATTAGCAACGCAAGCAAGTAACCAATAAACAAAAGTAAATGCAAGCAGGAAAGTAAAGCACACGATACTTGTTAACGAGGTTCCGAACAACCGCCTAGGGTTATCCAACCCGTAGGATTCAACACACTTTATTTCACTTTGCCTTATGAGTCCTAGATACAACCTCTAGAAGACTTACACACTTCTAGACTTCCTTACTATCTAGCAACCCAAACTCTCTAGTGAAACAAAGCACCTAAGGATACCGAAGTACCCTATACTTTTGGGTAAAGAAACCCTTAGTATAACCTAGATGTATTGTACTATAAAGCATAATGAAAACCTCACACACACTCAAAGTAAATACAAACTCTTAGTGTTGGGAGCTGCGTGAGATCAATTTGACTGAAGAAGACTTGATAGCAATGAACGAATGAGCGCTGTAGAAGATGTGTCTCCAGCAGACGTCTTCTTCTTCTTTAAATAGGCCATCACCAGATTTGAATATTGAACGTTTGAACAACAACGTTTACACCGAAACTTCTGGGCGAGATCTTTGGCCAATCCAGAACCTTATCTTATTACGTGAGATCGCGTCAAAGAATTGGAGAGCCTGGAGATTATTGGGCAACAAAGATATACACAAATCCCTGCAGAATCTTAACCATACGAGAAAAGATATGCAGTAGGACAATAGATCAATTCCAAACAAATCCAAATAGCAATTATGAGCCCAAATAAAATTAGGCCCAATATGCTAAAGATCAAGCCCAACTCGAATGGCTCTTTGAACAAATGGATCTCGGTATAGGTTAGAGTAAATTAGGCCCGTTTAATAAATAGGCCCATTTACTCAAAATCATTTCCGAGTCCAGTAGAACCAAACTAAAATCTTGAGCCTTTTGGTAAGATCTTACCAAACTCAGGATTCCTGAGTTTTGGCTTTCATCAACCAAGGTTTTGCTTCTTCTAGTTAGATCTTATCATCAAAGTGGAGTTAACAATCTCTACTAGTTAGGTATGAGTTGAAATTTACCTCGAATATTAATTTATAATTACAAAACTAATTTTCAATTCCTAAAAATAGAGAACCTATTGAGATTAACACAAATTATTATTTTTTAAAGAAAATGGATTTTGATTCCCCAGTTTAAATTAAATATGGAGAATCCTTCTGAAAGCTCTTACAATCCAATTAAACAATTTTTCCAAAATCCCAAAATTGGGCCACGTGTGTGAGAGATGAGTCACGTAGTACTGTGGGACCCGATCGAGGGTTTAAAATGCAAAAAATTTACACCATATAGCATCTCGGACCTTCTTACCTTATAATAATAATAATAAGGACTGGTTTTGTTTTTAAAACTTACAAATATATACTTAATTAATCAACTAAATGGTACAAAAGCATGGAAGGTCGACATTCAAACATGTGTTGCCAATTTATACAGTAACCATTTCGAAATGGCTCACTGAAAAGAAGAATTTGTGAGTAGTATTCATATGGCTTCGGTTCGAACTTCGGAATAGCCGCTCTTTATTTACCAATTCAAGGAGCGGATACAGCTTTCCAAAATTTAGAGAAATTGTTCTCAGTTTTTATAACAAAGGAACTGTCGTCAGTTATCACCAGCAAACAACACTTCCTAAACAACCAATTACCGTAACTTTAATTATTTAACATTAATTATTTGTGTGTGGGGTTCGTATGGGATGGGGTTAATAAACTGATTAAAATTATAAACAGAGTAAAATTTATAAATTATTTGTAAAAGTAGTTAAAAATTTAAACAGCAAGATAATCTCCGAATGAGGTGAAAAACAACTTATTTGTAAAAAGTGTAGTTTATTTGGTTGTTATTAGAGGTATTGTGTTACTTTCAAACCAAATAAGATAAAAAAAAGGGTAAAATAGTACTTGTACAAAATAAACACCCAAATAACATCTGTTTTGTAGAATTTTTTTAAACACAATTTTTTGACACGTTTTTGTTTATTTTGATCATCCAAACAACTAAAAAAATTGTTTAAAAAATAAATATCTACAAATACTTTTTTTTAAAACTTTTTATTTAGCTTACCATACACTACACACCTTTGTGTTTGTTGCTTAAACTTTTGAATTCTCATCATTGTTTGTGAGCTTACTAATTCAAGTAGATCAGAATGCTTCAGAAAGATTTTATTTCAGCAAAAGCTCAGCACTGCTACAGAGAAGCCAACAAAGCTGCTGATTTTATAGCTAAGAATAGTGCCAATTGTAATGCTAGTTTCCCTTTTTATAGGGATCTTTGTAACATCATCCGTCAGGATGATCAAGAATGATCTTGTGTCAAGACATTCTACTGGTTGCCTACTGTAAAAAAAAAAAAAATTCAAGTAGATTTTTTGCTTGTGGTTGAGAAGAATTGATAACAAATTTCACTTTTTTATACTCCGCATAAAACAATACCGAATTCGGTAATGAAAAATCATTTTTAAAATATGTGACAATTGTTTTATCAAAAACTTATCTATTACTGACTATTAAAACAAAAATCTTACCGATGACGTGAAGTCCTCCCCTTAATTCTAGACCTTTTATCAATCACCTTAGCCTAAATTACAATTTTAGTATTTTAAAAAAAAACATACATTACTAACTATTAAAACAAAAGCCTTACCGATGACGTGCCGCCATCCCCTTAAGGCCTTAATCCTAGGCCTTTTAACCAATCATATTAGCCTAAATTACAATTTTAGTAGTTTAAAAAAACAATGAGATTAATTCAAAACATAAAATTAATAATAAGGAAACATAAAATTCATGTTAGTAATATGTATCTATATATATATATATATATCTATATATATACTACTTTAATTGTTTTTTCAACCATCTGTTACTAATCTATCTATTACTTTACTAACTATTAAAACAAATGCCTTACCAATCGATGACGTGGCGCCTTCCTTTTAATCCTAGGCTTTAATTTTAACCAATCACCTTAGCCTAAATTACAATTTTAGTAGTTTAAAAAAACAATGGGATTAATTCAAAACATAAAATTAATAATAAGGAAACATAAAATTAATATTAGTAATATGTATCTATATATATATGTCTATATATACTACTTTAATTGATTTTTCAACCAATCAGTTTAATTCAAAACATTTAATTATCTAAACTTTTACTATTATTTTATAATATTAATTTAATATATCACTAAGCTTTTATTTATAAAAAATCCCGACATGGCACGGGGATATAATATCATTTCCCTTTTTATAATAATTAGCATATGTTTTTGGTAAGTCAACTATCACCTAAAATAGCTTAATTGATTTGATAATTATTATAATTATAATTCATATTCATATTCTTTTTAGGATAACGCATACACAATGTCAATATTACCTAAATATATAAATATCTACTTTGCTATCTAATATCTAATGTAATATATACTTTTGATTTCTTTTTGCACTCATCTACCCATTTTTTAATGCATGAAAATTCAAATGGTTAGTTTAATGTAGAATGTATATCCACTTATGGAATATTTCAATTTGATTATATCTTTATGACAAGAGTAGTTGTCTTGGCTGACGCAGAGCATGTCTGGCTCGAAGGTGTCAGTCAAATTGCATATCCAACCATGGACCGGGATCAAGAAATCGATAAGGTCCTGAAGCACTCGATCAAGGTAACTCCCAATCTCCGTGAGGTTATGAAATATGATGGTGCAGTCAAGGGATTATATTAGGGCAATTGGTTGTTCTCTTGATTGAATTGATGGAAATCAAGTTGGCTAAGTCGAGAATGGATTCGTTTGATTGTTTGAGAACCCCTGGTGCGCACAAAATGTTTTTCACAATGCCAAGAAGGGGCGTTCAGTTAGTAATTGGTTTAGGAGTTTATGATAGTTGCTCGAATCATGTTAGTTCTAGACTGAGAAGTATTAGTGCCGGTACTAAACTGGACCAAGATGTGATTAAATTGCCTTATGATAGAGGGAAATCAGGAAATGAGGCATTATCTGGATGTTTTTTGATGGTATTAATAGAGTCTTACAATGAATTGGCTACTGTCAAAGGCCTTGTATTCAATCCGGGTGGCATTGACCCATTGCTGGTAAGAAGTCGAAGTCAATTATCTTCCCATCCGTCTTTCTTTTTGGATCTAATCAAGCGATTCAGGTACATCAAGCTTTTGAAACTTTCATGGCTTGATGGGGTGGACAACAATTCAAGCTGCTGGACTAAAAGTTGCAAATTTTGGTTGCTGTCATAATGGTTGTCATGATGTCATAGTGAACTGGTTTTAGAACTAAAGTGCTCACTCTTACTAAGGCGTCTTTGAATTTGTGGACATGGATTAAGGTTCAAGAAAAGGCCAAGTGGAGTTGTTGCTAGTTCAATTGTTTTTCCGGTTGTTCAAAGCTTCAAAGGTGCTGATGTTAGAAGGCAAAGCCAAACTGCAACTTTATTGTGGTGCTAGTTTGGACAGAAAATAGGGGCTCAATTTCCAACTAGACCCATTTACCTCAATCTTGTAGCTCAATTTTAAATGGATTAGGAGGTGACTATTGTCATGGGGTGGATTCCCAACTAGACCCTTTACCTAAATTTCAAATGGAATTAGCAGCTCTATTTGGACAGAGTATGATACAAGTAGCTTACATGTACAATGTTCTCATCAGCCGGGGTATATTCGTAGGGATTTTTTTTGTAATTTTTTCGTATCATTACAACTTTGTGATTTTCATAGAAGCTTCGAGGACAAAGCTTTTATAAGCAGTGGGTATTGTAAGGAATAGGGTTATTGGGAAATTAGGAACAATTATGGGGTTAATTGTGTAAAATTGGAAAGTACCTTAAATAGGCTATTAGCCCTTGTACATATTATCGAAATAGTGAATGAAACCCTACCTTCTACCTCTTTCTCCTCTGTATTCTATCTTCCTCCTCCTCTCTAACCTCTATCTCTCCCTTCCCTTCTCAATCCTCCATTGAAGGTCAAGCCTTCACCTATCCGACCTTCGGGTCCTTACACACCACTGGCCAACGATACATCAGGCATCCATGTGGGCAGTGAAGACGAACCTCCAGAAAGCTCATTTCCGATCACAGAGTCATCCGGTTCACACCACCTCAACCTTAACCAGTCCCGACTTTATGGGATTTGGGGAATTTTTACATATGTATAAAAAATCAAATATGAAATTATCCATATGTAAACACTAGTGACAACACGCATCTAGAACGCGGAGGAAGAGGTGGAGGACCATCGATAGGCCGACGATACGCCGATGGGGCACCACCAAACCAGCATCGATGTGGCCAGTGCCGGGAAGACGGTCGCGAGGAACACATCGAACCCAAACGAAACAAGATGAGGCAACTTGATAAATAGTTTGGGGGATTTAGATTTTGGGGCTAACGGGGGCACAAACGAGACCCAACAACAAATCGAGGGCCTCGAATTGGGAGGACGGCGGTGAACGAATCCGAGTCGGAAACAAACGAGGATGGATCAGAGGCTGGAATTTAAAAAATGAAAAAGGGAGAAAGCAACCCTAGATCTGAAATTCGAGGCATTGTTATTCGAACAAAAGGTTTATACCCCAAAAGGATTTTTCCAACCCCACTCTTTCTAGAAAACTAGGGAGTGGAGAGAAAAGAGAGCATTTTTATTCTCGCTACTCTATTAAAAGGTACCGGTTTATAGTTTTTGTATTTTCAAATTGTATTGGTCATTTTATTTATGATTCGGTCTTGCATATTACTAATGACAAATTTTAGAACTTAAAAATAACATATTTTCAAGATTAGTTTATCTATTTTTAATTTTGGGTTTTGCTATATACACCGTAAATGATGATTAAGGATTTGCACGTCCTTATTAACGTGCAAGTGTGGAAATGTGCACGTCGTTAGCAAACTATGGTTTGCACGTCCTTAACAACGTGCAAATATTGCACGTCATTAAGGACGTGCATGCACATCCTTAACAAAGTGCATGCACTTTGTTAACGAAGTGCACTTTTTGCACATCTTTAACAAAATGCATGCACATCGTTAACAAAGTGCATGCACTTCGTTAACAAAGTGCTTTGTTAACGAAGTGCATGCACGTCGTTAAGGACGTGCATATAGGTTTTTTTTTAAAAAAAAAATACGGGTGTGCACGTAGGCACGCTTTAGGGTCTATCCACCTTGCACGTTAATTACGACGTGAATGCACGTCGTTAAGTACGTGCATGCACGTCGTTAAGTACGTGCATGCACGTCGTTAAGTACGTGCATGCACGTCGTTAAGTACGTGCATGCACGTCGTTAAGGATGTGCGGATTTGCGGTGTATATAGCCGAAACGTTAATTTTACCACAAATATATTTAAATATAAAATCTGGTAAACCAATTACCTAAAAACTTAAAATCAATATATTTTCCAATATATTTGATATATTTGTGTATTGAATATAGTTATAATACTACATCTGTTGTAAAAAAAAAATGTTATTTTACTATTTATCCACACTTTTTAAATAGTTAAAAACTATATAAAATATCAAATTTTTTTTTATTTAAAGTTTTTGTATGATTTCATACTTATTAATAATAACTATAAAAACTACAAATAAAATTTTAAATAAAAGTTTTTTTACTATTCTAAAAAAGTGCGAATAAATAATAAATGAAGGGTATTATTTATATTTTTTTTACTATTCTAAATATAATAAATGATATAAAAACTTAAAAACAATAGAATTTTCACATTTTACTTATCTATTTTCTAATTAAAAATTAATAATATGTACTTTGAAATAAATTATGTGGCATTAAATACCCTACAAAGTGAAATAATTAACACTGCAAAACTTTATTTTACTAGTAGACTAGTGAACTACACGTGCTATGCACGAGATTATTGACTTCTGTACCAATGAATTTGTACATTCATATATTAATTCAAATTAAAATAAATCAAAATTGAAAATTAATTAAATAGAAACTCGGTCTAATATAATTTATTTTATTTTTTAAAAAACTTTTTCATTTCATATTTTAGTTATTCCTTATATTAAGTATGTAAGGTTTTAATTTTCCATCTAGATTATACTAAAACTATTTTAGTTTTATTTTTCTATACACTTTTTTTTCTTCGGAAACTAAAATTATAGTAAAGCGTGCATGCATCTTCCTATACGCATAAATAAAAAATTTATAGCATTAGATGTTTTAAAATATATTATTGTATATAATAAATTATTTTTATATACGATGTCTATCTTTGGTAATTTATAATTTAAAAATATTTGGTGAAGCTTATAAATATAATTTAATTTTCTGTTTTCATTGTATATTGTGTTTACTCAAGTGTTATTTTAAAAATGATAATTGATTTTCTACTTTGAAAATATTACACTAATAATTGATTAGATAATGTTAATTATACTTTTTAACTTTTTATAAAGTTTATTTTTATTTAAGTGATTATTAGTTTTTTTTAAAATAACATCTTCAATATTTCTAATTTATTCAACCTCATTTATAATTAAAAAAAAAAACGTCTTCCCCTGTAGAAAGATTAGTTACATTACCAATTCCAACATTGCTACTAGCCTACTACAGTACTCCGTACATAAAAATCATAAACTTGATTCTGCTTTATTGAGAATATAATAATGAAGTGTATCCCAAAAAGAGATTAAAATCGACGGTTCGACTATATACACCCCAAATCATGCACGTCCTTAAGGACGTGCATGATTAAAAGGGGTTATTTTTTTTTTAAATATTAATTAGACACAAGGCTTGCACGTCTTTAAGGACGTGCAATTTTAACCTTGTGATTTGTGGTGTATCTAGCAACATCCATCGTATTCGATTTTGGTATTTGATGAGCAAACCCTTGATCAATGCTAAATCAAACTGAACTATATAAGAGTAATAATAGAATGAGACAATCTACAGCTCATCAAAGCCATCACCAACAGTAATAATGTCAGATGGGAGATTATGCACTACATTGAAAAGTTGAAACAATTGGAATCTGCTTTTGATCTTGTTCAATACAGACACTGCTACCGAGAAGCGAATCAAGTAGCCGACTTCATAGCTCAGAAGGGTATTATTAGTGATAACTCTACTATCCCTTTTAATAGGGAACTTTGTACCATCATCCTTAAGGATGATCGAGATGCCAGATTATGACTTATGTAATCACTCCTAATTCTTGCGTACTGTAAAAAAAAAAAAAAATGAACTACAAAAGTACTCGATCTTTAAGTTGCTATTTTATGAGTAATTAATCTACAATGCCGACCATATGCTCATCACTAAATTATTTAAGATATAATTTTACTTTAAAAAATATATAAAAAAAATATAGTTTGTTTTAGTTTATAATTTTTATATTTTTGAAAAATATAAATTTTCATGATATAAATTTATAAATATGTAAAATATAAATATATAAAATACAAATATAGCTTCTTAATTAATTTAAAAATAAAATAAAATTATACGCCAAATAATTGTAATTAGTAGGACACCGACTGTTTTACAAGATCTCCACCAGTAAATGTACATACATGCTTCGTTAACGGAATCCGGTGTGTCACATAAATGAAAAGCATAAATCTGAATAATGAGATATCGATTAGATGCAAAAACATAACAAACAATTAGGGATTAGGAATTAGGGATTTGGGAATGGAAGCACTTGGACGAGTTTCATAGGACGAACGATTATTAGAAATAAAGGGGTAACCAAGAGAGGTAATAACCAGTCCTTTAAAGTTGCAACTAAACGACACTAAAGAGGGCTAAAAGTTTCCACTTTGATACAATTAGCAACCACACGCTACTTAACCCCACAAAACTTTTTACATTACATATATATTCATCCACGCATTTTTTATATTTTATTCCCTCTTAAATCGATGCCTATATTACGTGTGCATCTTTTACAGCTTCTATGCCAGTATATCCATGCATGTCTGCCTCGCTTGCTGTTATATGACCTCGGGGAAAAAACTTGACTCGAGCTCATTTACCTAAATAAGTCGAGTCTGAAGATGATTTTAAGCTCTGTTTCAAGTCCGGTTCGTTCGATTATAGTTTGAATTTTAAGGAATTTTTAAAAATTCCTTTAAGTTAATATAGAATGATCAATTGAAACTGTTTAAAAGTTGAAAAAAGCTCTGCTCGAGGTCGTTTATTTCCTAAACAAGCCAAGCCTTAATCGAAAAAGAAAGATCATTTAAATTTTGGGTTCGGCTCGAGCTCGTTTAACAAACGAATCAAGCTTGAACATACATTTCAAGCTCGGCTCGGTTTAGCTAGTGTCTATATTGATCAATTGAAACAAGAATAGAAACCCTCAAGAACACTCAGAAGAAAGAAAGGGAATAAGCTGAACTCTAAGAACATAGAATTTTATTACCTTGTAAAACAGTTTGCTACAGGATGCAGTACATGTATTTATAGACCATTACCTGTACGAGAGATTGAGAGGGAGTTGGTTACAACAACTTAACTCCTAACAATATGCGTAGATGTACTCATCACTCTCCCTCAAGTTAAGAATTTTGAAACATATTCATAACTCCTAACTTTATCATCATCTTGTTATATATCTCCTGATTTACAGTTTTGGTGAATATGTCTTATGGATGTTCCTTTGTTGAAATGTAGCCTAGAGTTATCTCACCTTTCAAAGCTTTGTTTCTGACTATGTGGCAATCTCCCTCTATATATGCTTGGTCCTCTCGTGACATATTGGGTTCCTCGCTGATAGATTACATAGGTCTCCTCATGTATAGTGGGCTAAAAGCCCGTTAAGGTCCAATACCTTTGTAACCTATATATATGTTTATCAATGAATGGAAACCCTCAAGAAGGACTTTACATCAATTCTATTATTCTACATGGTATCACAACCTTTTCTTCCTCACGGTACCCTGATTTGATCCTCCCGTCCCACCCCTCCCCGCCGCCGACCGACCTCCCTCTCGGCCCCTCACCGGCCTCCTCCTCTCGGTCCAAATCCCGCACTCACCGGTCTCTCTCACAAGCCCCATCCCCTTCCCCTCTCTCCCGCACTCCTGCGCCGCTGCGCCGCCGCCACCTGCTCACCGTCACACCTCGCGCGTCTCCGATCCGGCCTCCACGAGCCCCGCACCCTTGCTCCCACTGTCCTCCCTCGCTTCTTCGCTGCCCAGATCCGGAATCTCCGGCCACCACCAGCACATATCCGGCCACTCTCAGTCCGGATCCACCGTTGCCCGTCACCGCCAAGCTATCTTCGTCTCGGTCCGTGCTTCCAAGTTCCAAAGAAGAAGAAAGCTACGTGCTTTTGAATCTCTTTTCACGTAATTACGAAAACGTCCTTCTATTTTCTTATTTTTCGTTTCTGACCCTGAGTTAATTGTTTATTAGCTTAGGCATAAAAAATATATAAAATAAAAATAAAATAAAATAAAATTATGCACCGATACTCTGGATATCCTACCCCTCGACATGCCGGTCCTCAGGCCTCTTTGACATCGCCTGACCCAGGCTATGTTCCGCAAGCTCTGCATCACGCCTTCTCCTCTACGCCGCCGACATCTTCAGACTCTTCTTGGTACATGGACAGTGGTGCCACCTCCCACATGACGAACTCCTCAGGTAACCTCTCATCTATTTCTTTTAAGGGCCCTGCCCACTCTATTATCGTCGGAAATGGTGGTCGTCTTGCTACTTCGGAAATTGGCCACGCCAAATTACAGACCCCAACCCACCCACTACACCTCAACAATGTCCTTACTGCCCCAAAGATTGTCAAAAACCTTATCTTTGTCCGACGGTTCACTACTGACAACAACGTTTCCCTTACGTTTGATCCCTATGGTTTCTCTGTGAACGATCTTCCTACGGGGGTTACTCGCATGAGATGTAACAGCACCGGGGAGCTATACCCTGTCACACCACCTCCTGCGTCCAGTCAGTCGTGCCCAGTCGCCCTCTCGGCATCGTCGTCCAGCCTATGGCATGCACGCCTGCGCCATCCCACCGCTGCCGTTCTAGATGTCCTCTGTTCCCAGAGTCTTGTCATCTGTACTAAAGACTCACGCTCTAGTTTATGCTCTTCCTGCCAACTAGGCAAACATGTCAGACTGCTGTTCCAACGGTCTTTGACCTCTACCCTTGCTCCCTTTGATATCATTCACAACGACATTTGGACCTCTCCCGTGCCTAGCAAGGAGGGTCACAAGTACTACCTCTTGTTTCTTGATGATTACACTCATTACTTATGGGTCTTCCCGTTGTATTTCAAGTCCCAAGTGTTTCCTGTCTTTGCCAAATTCCATGCCTACATCAAAACACAGTTTCACATATCCATCAAATGTTTCCAATGTGACAATGGTCGTGAATTTGACAATAAAGACTTTCACTCTTTCTTTGCCGCAAACGGGATCTCCTATCGCTTGTCTTGCCCCTATACTTCTTAGCAGAATGGCAAGGCAGAACGAATTATCAGAACCATTACCAACATGATACGCTCTCTTCTCTTCCACGCATCTATTCCCCTTCCCTATTGGCCTCACGCCTTATCCACCACATGTTATCTCCTAAACATTCTCCCTTCAACTACCCTACACCATCGCTCGCCAGCTCAGACACTTTATTACGCCATGCCTAGGTATGATCACCTTCGCACCTTCGGGTGCTTGTGTTTCCCAAACCAGTCCTCCACAGCCCCACACAAGCTTCACTCGCGCTCCACTCCATGTGTCTTCCTAGGCTATCTGTCTGATCATCGCGGTTATCTTTGCCTCGATGTCAAGACCCATAAGCTTATTGTGTCACGTCATGTCACGTTTGATGAGTCTCGTTTTCCCTTTTCTCCTACTCCTCTCCCCTCTTCCACACCTCCTGTGTCTCAGTCAGAGTCAGAGTCAGAGTCATCATTCCCTCACTTTTTTTCCCCAGAGCTCTCCCGGTGCTCCTGCCTCTCCCCCTCCCCACCACCACCACCCCCTCCCCTACCACCAGACCACACACCCGCAACGTCTCCGGTGTCTTCCGACTCCGCCAGATCGTCTGCATGACCACCGAACATCGCCCCGCCATCCAAACCCATGACTTCGCAACACCTAACACTCGCCACGCAGCCAATCACAACCCCACCCCCCATCCCTCGCCTCACCTACTGGCGGTGGCTGCAGCATCTTGCTGCGGCCGTGGCCAAATTTGGAATCTACACCAGTTTCTGTTTATTTTCGCAGAAATCGAAGCAATTTACAGCAGTTTTGAGGAAGGGAGAAAAGTTCGAAGTCAACTACAGAAGTCCGAGGACAAGGAGGAGCGGAACCAGGACAAATCGAGCTGGAAGCAAGAAAATCTACTCGACAACATTTGGTCGATTTCGAGCAAGCTTAGTCGATATGGAGTACAATCAAGTCGATTTCCAGTCGGACAACCAAGAATCGAGCAGAGCCGAGAGATTTAGTCGATATCAAGGTCTTTTACTCGATATCGAGTAAGCCTAATCGAGCTGAGCACCAGACATTGACAAGTGAAGCTGGGAGCTGAAGATGTTCGTCGACGTCGAGGAATTTTCTCGATATCGAGGAAAAGTCAAGTCGGTGTGTTGTCCTGGTGGTCGGAATCGAGTTACTGAGTGGAAGACGGAAAAGTGCTAGTCGATATCGAGTAATTCTACTCGGTATCGAGGAAATCCCCAGAAGCCGACATCGAGTAATCCGAATCTTGTTATGGTTCTATCCCGAGTCCAACGGTGATATTTTCGAGATGAAATTCTATCAAGATCTATCAAGTGCTATCAAGAGGAGAAGATATTTATCAACATTAGATATAGTCCTAGTTGATTTAATTATTAATTTCCATGTTTTAAATCTTTAGATAAAAGATAGATAGAATTAGATATAGTTTTCTTTCCTAATTAGAGAGGGAATGAAGGCTATGAATAAAGCTTTAGGGGCTGATTTCTAAGGATTCAATTTCAGAAGTAAGTAGTTGCATAGAGAGAGTATAGGAGAGAGCTTGTGGCGAGAGGAGAGAATGTGTTGAGAGACGGTTTGTCTTCGATCGGTTGTAAGTTCTCTTTAGTTTATTTAATGCAATTTATTTTCCTGAAATCTTTGATGAGTTTATTCATGATGAAGAGCGAGTAGACCACCCACTTCTAGGGTCGGGGTGAGCCCGACGGTAGCCATGTGAGGTGATGCGGTAAAGGTTTGATCTTTTTATGCAATTCGTCTTCTATCCCTATGAATATGATTCTTTTGCGAAAGTTGGAGGTGATCCTCGTTTGTGTTATTGAAGCGAAAGTGATCTTAATACAAGTTGGGTTAATTATGTGAAAAGGGTTAGTAACAATTAGGGTTTATGCGAAAGCCTCTATATTTCTATTTATTAATAATGAAAGTTATTTGATGAAAAACATGATCTTTTATGCCTTTATGTGTTATTTTGCATGGTTATCGTTGTGGTGTTGAAACCCTGATCTTGGAAGTCTTTAGTTTATTGATTTATTCCATCGAAATCCGTGTTCTGTGTTGCGAAAGGTTGCGATTTAAGTTTATGTTGCTTACTCGATTTCGAGGAGTTTTTAGTCGACATCGAGGACTTTTTGTCGATGTCGAGTTGATTTTGTCGAGATCGAATACTTTCTGTTGGTTTTCGTTTTCTGTTTCGTTTTTATTTCTGTTTTACTTGACAGGTTTGTCGATATCGAGGACTTTACTCGATATCGAGGAATCTTCTGTTCGACTTCGCTGAGATCTTTCCGCTACCTGAGATCTGCTGACACGCTTCCTCGAAGATCGATCCTGACTTCCCACATCTACATGAGGAGGAGGTCTTGTAATCATTTGCAAGGGACGAAATCTGGTTTACTTTACTTTATTTATATTTTGAATTGCAAGTCTCGATTTCCTTCTTACAACAAATTGGCGCCGTTTCTGGGGAAGCAATCATTCACGCCTTAGGTAGTTAGATCTCATGTTTTCCTTGAGTTTTCCTCTACAGGTGGATGTGGGATACCTTCGAGTGTTTTGAAACACGGGACGAAAGGGAAAGAGAAAGACGGTATGCAAAAGAATTTGAATATTTGAGATGGCTATACATCGTTGATGAAGAGGCATGGCTTGAGGGTGTACGCTCATTTAGGAAGCTATGAGATTCGTCAAAACCACCGCCAGAAGCCCCAATCCCGCTAGAAGGAGGATCTGAACCTTAGGTCGACCTCGACCAACGCCTAGTCGATATCGACCTATCTACAGTCGATACCCAGGTATGTCCTTCGGCGATCTCAATTCCAAATTTGCTATCTGTCTTTGAAAAACCATTTGAAGGACCCTAAGAAGAAAAAGAGCTAGAAAAGAAGAAGCCGGACATCGTTGCCCAGGGTTTTTCAAGGTCGCTTTTACCTTACAAGGTGAAGGTCATCCCTGACAATTTTGAGCAACCGATGTTCATATTCAAGTATGGGGTCCTAGCAAAGTGGCATGAAGCTCCGCATGATGAGGTAGAAATATCTCTTCACACTCCACCGTTTTGTTGTGGTGGAGACGCACAAACAAATCAACCAATAAAGCGGAAGAGGTATGATGATGAGGTATGTATATTTTCTTTATATCTTCCCTTATGCATGCCAGCTGGAGCCCATGAAGATGAATGGGCGAAGCCATGGAGCGTTCACTCGGGGAGGTTTAAGCTTCTTCACATGATGCCCCCGGATGACATCCCACGCTTCCCTCCACCGGAGGAACCACCAGACCCACCTATACCTCCGGACAAAGATGAGCCAAGCTAATGCTTAATGGAGAAGTCGGCCTAACGACTATAAAGTCTAGAGCTTGTAAATAGACATTTACTTTTTGGGATTTTTGGACATTGTTGTTTTTGCTTGTTTTTTTTTTTGAACTTTTAGTTTTTCTATTGTTGGTATTTCTCTTCTACATTTTTCAGGTCCATGGGGATAGAAGCAGCCAAAATCGAACTAGGCCCAGCAGCATAACACTTGATTCTGACGATTAGCACACCTGTCTAGTGAGTTTCTTTCTTTACCCTTGTTTTTATACATTGACGACACTGTAATGTTTAAGTATGGGGTGGGGGAAGGGCTTACTTTATGCATATTTGACCATATTTGACATTATGTGTGCATATTTAAAGTTTATTTCTTGAATTGCTTATACATGGCTATTTTGGAATTCATTATTGAATTATGGGCTTACATGCATGTATGTTTTCCAAAAGTTTGAAAACATGACCCCCATTGAATTTTTTTGAATAAGTGTCATGGAAGCTTAAATTGAACTCGACGATGCAAAATTGGATTCATTAGAGACATAGCATGAAGTTGCCTAGTAAAGGGAACTCACAATGAAATGCATTATTTTCTTGAAAACCATGAAAGGAGGTAAATTTGATATTGCTTTTGACATGTTGCATGATAAGAGGATGGAGGACTTTATATTTCCATATAATGCTCATTGTTTAAATTCCAAGCCTTACCTATGCTTATATGCATCACAAAAGCCATATTATGCCTTATTTCATATTTTGCTCCACATGATCTAAATATTGCCCATTTTCTACCTTATTCCATCCGGGGATTATGTTGAGAATGGAAGTTACATTATGGAGATTACTATATGGTTGTTGTGTTGTTGTTATTATCATTATTGGAGTTTGGTGGGAAATTGATATTTTATGAAAAATTTAATGAGTGAAAGAAAATCCGATCACCTCAGGAGATAAAGGTAGATCGACCCTACTTACTGAGATAATAGTTCAGTGAGATGGGACACACATGAGAGGAGTCCAAAAGCAATAAGTATCCGGGGCCATTCATGACACCCATGTTTGCGACTCGCGAGAAGGCAATGCTGAGGTTAGAGAGGTAAAAGCATTATTATTGAAAAAAGCATTATGGAAGGTGATGAATCTTAAGAAGAAGGGATGTGGTATGAATGTTTTTGAAATACTCCATTTCCCCGGATTATTAACACCACATTGCAAAAAATTTCCCACCTTTATCATCTTACCAATTTACTCCTTATTGAGCTTAAATTAAAGTCCTCTTGATTATTAATGCTTTGCCACGAATGAATGTTTTGCATAACCCTCCTTTTGTGAGTAGATGTTGCTTTTTAAATTGCACATGCATGGATTTGTGACACTGGTACCTTTTCGAGCCTGGTAATTGATTGCAGGGTTATATGGCAATGAATCTAAGATGTTGATAGTTTTGATTTCTTCCCCTGAATGACAATTAAAAGTATTGCTTGAGGACAAGCAAGCTTAAGTATGGAGTGTTTGATGTGAGCCTAATTTTCCATATTTTATAATTACTTTTATATCATTTTCTACATACATTTCATGCATTTGGGTTAGAATAGTACAAAATCTATGTAGTTTATGCTTATTTGCCAAATTATGGAATCTACACCAGTTTCTGTTTAATTTCGCAGAAATCGAAGCAATTTACAGCAGTTTTGAGGAAGGGAGAAAAGCTCAAAGTCAACTACAGAATTCCGAGGTCAAGGAGCAGCGAAACCAGGACATCGACAAGTGAAGCTGGGAGCTGAAGATGTTCGTCGACGTCGAGGAATTTTCTCGATATCGAGGAAAAGTCAAGTCGGTGTGCTGTCTTGGAGGTCGGAATCAAGTTGCTGAGCGGAAGATGAGAAAAGTGCTAGTCCATATCGAGCAATTCTACTCGATATCGAGGAAATCCCCAGAAGCCGACGTCGAGTAATCCGAATCTTGTTAAGGTTCTATCCCGAGTCCAATGATGATATTTTCGAGATGAAATTCTATCAAGATCTATCAAGTCCTATCAAGAGGAGAAGATATTTATCTACATTAGATAAAGTCCTAGTTGATTTAATTATTTATTTCCATGTTTTAAATCTTTAGATAAAAGATAGATAGAATTAGATATAGATATAGTTTTTTTTTCCTAATTTGAGAGGGAATGAAGGCTATAAATAAAGCCTTAGGGGCTGATTTATAAGGATTCAATTTCAGAAGTAAGTAGTTACATAGAGAGAGTAAAGGAGAGAGCTTGTGGCGAGAGGAGAGAAGGTGTTGAGAGACGGTTTGTCTTCGATCGGTTGTAAGTTCTCTTTAGTTTATTTAATGCAATTTATTTTTCTGAAATCTTTGATGAGTTTATTCATGATGAAGAGCGAGTAGTCCACCCACTTCTAGCCATGTGAGGTGATGCGGTAAATGTTTGATCTTTTTATGCAATTCGTCTTCTATCCCTTTGAACATGATTCTTTTGCGAAAGTTGGAGGTGATCCTTGTTTGTGTTATTGAAGTAAAAATGATCTTAATACAATTTGGGTTAATTATGTGAAAAGGGTTAGTAATAATTAGGGTTTATGCGAAAGCCTCTATATTCCTATTTGTTAATAACGAAAGTTATTTGATGAAAAGCATCATCTTTTATGCCTTTATGTGTTATTTTGCATGGTTATTGTTGTGGTGTTGAAAACCTGATCTTGGAAGTCTTTAGTTTATTGATTTATTCCATCGAAATCCGTGTTCTGCGTTGCGAAAGGTTGCGATTTAAGTTTCTGTTGCTTACTCAATTTCGATGAGTTTTTAGTCGACATCGAGGACTTTTTGTCGATGTCGAGTTGATTTTGTCGAGATCGAGTACTTTCTGTTGGTTTTTGTTTTCTGTTTCGTTTTGCTTTCTATTTTACTCGACAGGTTAGTCGATATCGAGTACTTTACTCGATATCGAGGAATCTTCTGGTCGACTTCGCTGAGATCTTTCCGCTACCTGAGATCCGCTGACACGCTTCCTCGAGGATCGATCCTGACTTCCCACTGCTACATCAGGAGGAGGTCTTGTAATCATTTGTAAGGGACGGAATCTGGTTTGTTTTACTTTATTTATATTTTGAATTGCAAGTCTCGATTTCCTCCTTACAACATTAAGTACTATCTATTTAGTTATATATTAACTTTGTTCCACATGTCAAATTTTTAATCCTCGTTACATATATAGTTATATCCTTGATCCTTGAATTTGGTATCAAATCCTAGTTAATTAAAGAAACTAAATCTTAATTAAGTGAGTCAATTTGGAGGTGTCTATAAATTGCCACCATAAACCTTATCCTCATGCACCACTTTCAGATAGAGATGATAGACATTATGGAGCAATTCTAAATACCATCTCAGATGAACTAAAAGATTTAAGGGTAGAATTAAAAAAATTAGAAGAGTTACTTATATGTATTGGTGATATTTTAGTTAAAATTGTTAAAGAGATAGATGACCTCCACCACTTCATTAACCTCAAAGCTAATTAATAAGCTATTAAAAAGATAAGTCATCAAGTAAGTATTAAGGTAGCAAGTGAAGATAAAAAGAAATAGTCCTTATAAATATACTTATCCTTTTTCGAAATTTACTACCAAGTTGGACAAAACAAGGGAAAAAAAGAAACTTATATACATAGGTATATCAAAACTCATTTAGATGTACCTTGAATTTGTAAATAAAGAGCGGCCATATCCGGGGTTCGAACTGGGGACCTTTGGGTATTACCCGTAAATCCTTTCCAGTGAGCCATTCCGGAATGGTTCATTTAGATGTACCAAGTTGCACACATTTGCCGCTTTGTCAGAAGTGGTTATTCCGCTATTGATCCAAGTCTTCTTGACTTCATCCGTTAGGATGCTATTGATTAGGCAACTCCAAATCGAATTCTTTCCTAATTAAAAAAACAAAAACAAAAAATTTACCGGGTTGGTTGAAAGAAATGCAAGAACATTATTAATCTTAATGTTTAGAAATCAACCTACTTGATCATAAAGTTATGAGCGGTGATGAGTTTGAAAATCATTTTGATAAAGAAGTAAAACAATTTCTGTTTATCCTTGGTGCTGAGCTACTTGGAAGGCGTTTGCAACAGGAATCGTTGTTGCCCGCAAGTAAAATAGGATTTAAATTCAGCCGCGAGGGCCCAAATGTGCCCTTTCTAGCATTTGCGGATGACATTATTATCTTCTCAAAAGCGACTCTGGAAGCAACTCAAAAAGTAAAAGATATAACCGAAGAGTATTGTCTTTTATCAAACCAAAAAGTTAACTATCATAAGTCTTCTTTCCAAACAACGAAGGGTTTCCCAGGGGCTAGAATTCAATTTCTTCAGAACTCTCTTCAAGCTCCTCACACAAGGACCATGGAGAAATACCTTGGATGCCCAACTCCCTTTCTCAGCAGGGTAGAGTTAATAAGGATACATTTGAAGAAATTATAAGTAAAACAAAAGACGAACTATCAAAATGGAAAGCCAAATCACTTTCTCATTAGGATTGATCCATTCTCATCAATTCTAATTTGTCAGCAAAGCCCCTATTTGCGATGCAAAGTTTCATGCTTCCCGCCTCGATTCACAAAAATCTGGATCAGATCAACCGACCCTTCTTTTGGAATAAGGAACTCCAGTATAAACCACTTATTAGTTGGGATCAAAATTGCAAGCCCAAGTGTAAAGGCTGGCTAGGTATAAGGAAATCCCAAACTATGAATGAAGTCCTTCAAATGAAACTATTATGGAAAACACTAGCAGAACCAAAGAATATTTGGGTACAAATTATGAAACATAAGTACCTTAATAACTCCGACATTCTAAATTACTGGAAAGTAAAAAAATGCGTCTTGGCAATGGAGAAATGCCTCTTCGTTGATAGAAAAGTTTAAGACTGGGTTGATATGGTCTATGGGCAACGGGGAAACAGTCAGATTTTAGACTGATATATGGATTACCAATGCACCTTTAGATCAAAAGTATGACAATCTTCCGAACCAGGAGAATAGACTAACAGTGAGTGAATTTATTAATAATGGTTGTTGGGATAGAGATAAACTTTCCTTTGTAATTGACCAAAACATGGTCCTAACTATTATGGAAACCCCGCTTCTATCAAAACCTATCTCTGATAGGCTCTATTGGTGGCCAGATAAACAAGGGTGGTTCTCCACTACAAGTGTTGTCAAACTTATGTCTAATCAAGATGTGTGTGCTGATAATCCGAATAGTTGGGTGTGGAAGGTGGATACAATGCCAAAAATAAAAAAAATTCTTATGGAAAATGGCTCAGAATGGCCTACCCACGAAAGAGAGACTAAGTAAGTGAGGGATTCCGATCCTAAATCAATGCGTTTTCTGTGATAGGTTTTTAGAAGATGAACAACACCTTTTTATAAAATGTCATTTTGTTAGAAACTCCAATTTAAATGTGAACAAACTATACAATTTACCCTACCAAATGAGTGGCCCCAGATGGTATGGAAAATCAATCATTGCTAAAATTGGGAACTACCTGAATAAAGAAGAAAAGAAAGAAATGGATATAAAGTGGTGGACAAAATGGTATTACAGAAACCAAGTTTCATTTGGAAGAATGAATAAAGCAAGTTACATGAGGAGGTGGGTACTCTGTCGTCTGCATGCTAGAGACCAAAACATAATCGGAAACTTAGTAGAAAAAAGGTTAAATGGCGTAAACCGGAACTTGGATTCCTGAAGATGAATTTTGACGGTGCAACAGATGGGTCAGGCCAAGCGATTGCGGGCTTCATAATTAGAGATTGGGAAGGAAAGGTGATTACGATGGGGGCAAAACAATTGGGGCGTCTTTCCCCGTTACTGTTTGAAACTATGGCACTTTGAGGAGGAATTGTCGCTGCCAGGCAATTAGTAGACGCAAATATTGTTATTGAAGGCGACTCTAGAATCATTATAGACCATCTAAAATACAATAGCCCTTGCCCTTGGGAAATTGAACTACTTATGGGAGATATCAAGAGACAAATTACGGAATTCCAAAATGTGTTTTTTTTGCATGTGCCCCACGAGGGTAATAGGTCGGCTGACATGGTTGCACACCTTGGCCACCTTGTTAATGGGGTGGCCCTGTCATCTTATTCAGATCTGAAAGATCTCATCCGTTGGGATGCTATCGGTTAGGTTCTTCCAACCAAATTCTTACCTATTAAAGAAATGGGATTACCTAAGCTAAATAATATAGATACCAATATACCATACCTATAACCAAGTTGCAGAAAAAATTAAATGAAATTCTAGGAAAGAAGAATTTAGATGAACCTCAAGAACAAAATGAGGCAAGAAAAAACTCTGGGCAATAGAACATGGATCAACTAGCAATCAAAGACCTCGAATGAGACAAAGAGAATTCCATGAAATGAAAGAAAGATTTGGAGTAAGTATTATACCGAATTATAGACCAGATCAAAAGAAACTCTATCTTGAACCCATATAAGTGGAAATAATTATGTAACGGATCGTATATAAATACCGGGGTTACGTTTCGAAGGTTAGATACCTTCATTCGGATCTTGCAATCTAGGTACGGGTCGAGGTTTCAAACCTCTTGAACAATAGTATTTAAAGCGAGGATTTCAAACCTCAAAACAATCGCAGGGACGTTGGGTACCCTTAACCTGTCCTAAGGTCTAAGTCGATCGCGAAAATTCGTTTAAGGAAATCGGAACGAAAACGAATTTAAAGTACAACTTGCCACGGCGGGGCCGGGTCAAAACCAAAACCATAGATCATAATCAAATATCACTTAGCCAAATTAGCGGGTTAGACCGGTTCTTCACTTTCGCCCAGAAGGATTCCCCGTCATAGAATCATGGAGCAAGCAAGGAGAAAGTACCTAGCATTATCCACATAGTCATTCCCAGAGACGCATGCGGGCCCTAAAGACCGCGCTGAGGCCATATAACATGCCTATACCTAGAATAAAGGATGTTCTAATGCAGTACGAAATTTAAACATGCAAGTCATGCTTATCATGATATATAGATATAAGTGCAAGAATACAGTAAAGGAGCCCAAACAATGCCAAGTGGCATATCCCCATATCTCTATATTTCCCGTACCCACTCCGAGGTAGGGCGCTCGGCCTCAGCCGAATCGTAACAGATATATTCTTGTACCGACTCCAAGGTAGGGCGCTCGGTCTATGTCGAACCGTACAAAGATATATACTAATCATGCTCATCGATTCGATTGGGGACTGAAATGATATAAAACACAAATGCCCCCATGAACCTAGCAAAGACTCTAAGACTCACACATAACGGCCGTTCTGTTTTCAAACACACCAAGTAGCCAAATGCTCATTCACAAATGCAATCCTAGCATGAAAATATATGGCATGCTTTATCATATGAAACACCTACACACTATATGACACATCACACAGGAGGTCCAGGGTGCTGAGTAAGTCCCGTATGATACTTACCTGGAAATGCCAAACAAAAAAAGATAACGCAAACGCCATAAGCTACTAAACTAACAACCATAAGCTACTAAACTAACAACCATGCACAAAGAATTCAAGTTCTCAAACACTTCCAAAACCAATCAAGAGTAGAACCATTTCAAAGCCTTTCCGATACGATAAACATCAACAAGACCAATTGATAAATCTCACAACAACATTTCCCAACTCATTTCCTAAAACCAACTTCGATCATCAAACCAAGACAAAGAATCCCGACATTTGAAATGACATTCTTTAACATGTTTTCCAAGCGTAAGACTCGATAATTCAAGTTTCGTCAAAAATCCCATTTCGAATATTTATTGTTAAAATAATATCTCAAAACCTAGCTGATAAACCATTATCATCTAAAACACATTCTAAGAGAATCGGACCAAAAACCAACAAGAGAGTCCAAGGCATAGGGTAGGGGGCTCGGCCAAGCCACTAGGGGCATGTTGCGGCCGCGAGAGAGCCAGTCGCGACCGCGACATACTCCCAAAGTCCCCATCGCGAGTCGAATTCTAGCTGGCTATGACTTGCGGCCGCGAGAGGTCGTCTTCTACCTCTGGACTGGGTGTTCATCCTCGCCGCGGCGACCATGGTTTCGCCGCGGCGAGATTGAAATAGATCTTGTCCATTTTTGCTTGTTTCAAATCCATTTTCATTCAAACTTGTTTTAAAACGTTTCTAACTAAAAATAAAACCCAAATAAAACCAACATGACTCCAATAGACACACAAAATACCTCAAACAAGGACAGAGGGGAGAGCGGAAGAGAGATTACCTAGCCTCTTTGAGGCTCATTGAAAACTTAAATAAAGGGAGTCCTTTGACGTCGATTCGACAAATCCTTGCCCAAAAATTTAGATCCAAAATGCGAGGATTTGAAGAGGGACAACTTACCTTGCCCAAAAAAAGCGAGAGAGGAAGGAATGGTCTCAGATTATCCACCAAAGGTGTTAGATCTGACATCTTCTTGATCTCATAAGGTAGAAGGGAGGGTGAGGAACAACTATAAACAAACGGGGAAGAAAACGGAGTTAAAACGAGGAAGAACGAAGGATTTTACCGAGGCGTTGCCGGATTTGGATGCTGAACTCGCGGCTGCGACATTACTGTTTGCGGTGGCGAACATGAACTCACGGCAAAGAACATGAAATTGCAGCCGCGAACATGAGCTTGTTCTTCTGGGTTCATACTCGCGGCGGCGAGATTAGTAGTCGTGGCGGCAAAATTACCAAGAAACGTCCGTTTTCGATGGAAACGACGATCTGAATCTGATTTATTGGGTTGTTTTCTTGAGAGGAGATCTTCTTGAGGGAGTTTAGAGACTATATAAGGTATGAGAAACAAGAAATGGAAGATGAGAGGAGAGAGACATGGATTCAAGGAGAGAAAAGTGAGGATTTCGGGTTTTTGGGATTTTAATCTTCAAGTTGAGATTTTGGAGGCTAGGGTTTTCTCTTGGCTCATATTTAGAGGCTTGATGATCCATTTGGGGATTGGTGAGCATTTATATAGGGGGCAAAAGGCTTCTCTAGGGTTTCATGGGCTAGAGGACGAAATACTTAAAGAGGAGAGAGAGAGAGTGATTCTGCTCTTCCGACTTTAAATCCCGACATCCCATCCCGGAACCCGACATCTCATCCTGTAACCTGACATCCGACATCCCGAAGCCCGACATTTTGAAAATCCGACCCGAAATCCGAATTCATTTCAAACGACTCTCGAACTCTTCAAAATCAAAATCCAATAAATAAGATTTAGAATCCGTCAAATTAAATTTTAAAAGCATGTCGGGATATTTTCCAAGGACTTTCCAAAAATAAAAATTGCTTGAGGACGGGTTTTTCCAAAACATTCCCTTTTTAGAAATTTCCAAAATCTGGTCGTTACATTCATCCACCTCTAAAAAAAGTCTCGTCCCCGAGACTAAAGCTTCAAAACCCTACAATTCAATCAACCCAAGGAGTTCGCTTTTTCCAAAACCGTTCAAGATCCTCCCAACCCCGAATCGGCCACCCAAGCCGAAACTCCAGAGGTGGATACATCCACATCCAAGGGTTAATCCCGTCTTCGTAGGTTCCAAATCATTCAACCATCATCCTCAACTCAATATGAACATCAACTCATCAACTCATAATATCATCAGCCACCTCTCACAGAGCAAGTCTCAACATCAATCATGATAATCTCAACAAGTCAACATCTCAATAGCATAAAATTTCTAAAAGATAACATATGTAATAACAAAATCTCAAAACATGCCAGAATCGCGACAAAGTCTCAAAACATACTACGAACCACAAAGTATATCTATATCACACTAAAGGCATTACAAGTGCAACATCGAACTCTCATAACTTATCATGCAAGCACACATATCAAGAGATCAATGGGTTAGATGTCATTGAGTTAGTACGTCACTACAAGTCTAATCTCACGATCGCATATCAACATCACAATACCTAGTATGTAGAACCAATGATAACAGAAGCTTTTCATTTAATGAACACATAACTCGCATACTCATCTTATCCAAATTCTATTCCGCATTGCCATAATAGATTTATCATTTCAAACATAGGATTGTAAAGGTAGTCCTAGCAGGATTTCATCATAGAGTCCACAAACTAAAACTAAGTTGTCAACATACCAACACAAATAGGTCATATGCTATTAAGATTTAGTAAAAGGGAAGATCAAATAATATATCAATCATCAAAATGTCAACATGCTCAATAGACATCACCTTAACTCATCACAATATCATATAACGATCATTTAGTAACCAGGCAACATTATCTATATATATATATATATATATATATACATTCATACTCCAAGTCAAATTCATCATTTAACATATTCATAATCATGTTTGCCATCCGTATAATACAACATCATGCTTACTACCACATAATATAACATTATGTTCTGATAATAACACATCATTATCTCATATATCATATCACAACACATCCTATATGCTTCTAACATAATAAGGTAGCAAAACATCAATATATCATGATAACACTGGTCATTACCATCTAGATTTCAATGCTGCATAATAACATGTAATATCATTCCATATAGGTTCATCATGGTTGTTATCTAACATCATGCCATTACATATTGATAAGTCACATAATCAAGAAACTTTGCACATTATACCAATCAAAATAAAAGCGCAATCCCCGCTCGCTCGATTCCAATTTCCAAGCCAAGACCAACCTTCTTCTAGACTCACCAACATCAACTCAGACAACATCCCCTAAAGAAATCCCAATTCATTTCGATACTTCAATCTCACCCCTCATTCCACCAAACACTCTCGCTAGCAATCCACCTCTAAGGATCCGAGTCCTATCTCAAAATCCAAACTCGAGTACCCTCTCATACTATGTCCTCAATGCTCTTAAAACCCATTCCCTACACTTCCCACACTTCCCAAGGTATCACAAGCATCATGTCCTGTTAGTCACATTTTCTCTAGAATATTCCTCGATTCCCGCCTAGCCGACCTATTCCTAACCGTACCCCCACCCAAGATTCACCTAAAATCTTATCAGAATCATCAAGAATTGCCTCTCATACATCCTAAAACTCACTCAGTCTTACCTAAGCCAACATCCACCTCTCGAGACTTACCTCATAATACCATCTACCATCCTAGTTGCTCAAATTCTTGCTTCAGTCTCTGACCATTCTACCAAAGGACCTCACCCACGTTTAAAGAAGAGCAATCATGTACATCATTATGCATAAGGATTACAACATATCAACTAGCATTTATAACAATAGCATCATATATGAACATAATCAAGTCAAGTTATCAAGTTTCATCATAACTTAATCCACTAACAATTCAGGTTTCTCAACAATTGTAGTTCATACTTATAGGCAAGGAATTTATGTCATGCTTAACAATACGAGTAGCAGCAAATCAAGACATCATAGCTCGTTAGAATTGTAAGGCATTGAATCAAATCATCAAAACAACGGATAATCAGGCAAAATTCATCACCAAGTCAGCACATTAAACACGTTAATTTCATCGTCAAATCAGAGCAATATTGCCATCAACATATTCATAAAGGGTTAGCGATTCAAACGGAGAAAACCTTTGCTCGCAGGTCATATCGTACTCAGTAACTGACACCTTCTCGGTGTGCTTGTCATGTCGAAATCGTTGGTCTTGAGGCCCATAGGTTATGGGACCATGCTTCCGCCGTGCTACTCTATCGCTACCCAACTTCCCATTTCCTCTTCCATGCGGTCGCTCGTCCAATGTATCACGTAGGAGTCCAAGTTAGGAGAGATAGGGGAGGGATAAGAGTGGACAACCCAATGTTCTTTTCGGAAACAACCAGAGACCAACACTAAAGGCAAAAACTAGAGACAAAACTCCGACCGGAGAATAGCAAAGATGCCCTTATGGAAGTCTATTAGGTTATAATCGCGACAAGAAAACACGAATTCATCATGGAGCATATCAATCACACCAATCCATACTAACATTAATCTACCTCAAGGAAAACAACATACGTATTCTTTCCAAAAGACATATTCGAGTTCTACAGGGATGCATGCGACACAAGATAACAGTCTATTATCCCATGAAAGCAGATGTGCCTAGCAACTTAAGTAAGTTATGAGGAATCAACAATGGTCATGCAGGATTCGAGGTCAGGTGAGATTTAGCGAGGATATCAAGTATTATGGATATCAAGTATTATGTATATGAACGATTGCATACTCGATTTCCTCCTAACAACAAATTGGCGCCGTTGCCGGGGAAGCAATCATTCGCGCCATAGGTAGTTAAGTCTCACGTTTCTTTTGAGTTACTTCGCAGGTGTATGCGTCGTTCTGGTCTACCACCTGAGTTTGACGCCTTAGACGAACCGGAGCGCTACCTACACATCCACTCTAAACTCAAAAGGATAATGGCGGCCGTTGAAACACAAAAGCAAATGATCGAAAGGCTTACAAGGGAACTAGCCGCAAAGGATACCACTATCGCCAATGAAAGGGCAGCGAGGGAACAAGAAGCTGAGTGCGCAAGGCAAGCAGAAGCTGAGCTTGCCCAATATCCAACTACTGCTGAGGATTATATGCATCCAGCTCTCGTCGTGCCTGAATCGGCGATTCTAATCCCTGATAACTCTTTTGAAATTCGCACTCAATTTTTTATAGAGCTTAAAAATAATGCTTTTTATGGCAAATTTAATGAGTGCTCTCTTGAACATATTACTAACTTTCATGATATGTGTCGTACTCTTGCTGAAGGTACAACTCTAGAATATGTCAAGATGAAATCTTTTCGCTGGTCGCTCGCTGGACCTGCACTGAAGTGGCTTGAAGGGCTGAAGCCGAGATCTCTCACCACCTGGGCCCAAGTAGAGCAAGAGTTCCTGAACAAATACTTCCCACCCGCCAAAACAGCACTTCTCCGTCAGAAAATCACCGCCTTCAAACAGAAGCAAGGGGAACCGCTGGCAAAGGCTTGGGAACGCTACAAAGAACTGCTGCGATCTTGCCCTACTCATGGACAGCCACCCTACGTCATACAGGAGATCTTTTTCAACTCTCTTGATCAAATCATTAAGGATAGGATCAACCATTATACTCGCTACGAGTATCTGACGATGCCACCAAGCGACGCATGGGGTGTGCTAGAAAAGCTCACTAACTACGACCACAAATATGGGGCTCCTACAAACAATGAGGAGAACTCCTACGCCAAGCCAGCACCATCAATGCCACTCTATGAGCCAGCAAAGGAGATTGACCCAGATGTCAGGGAGCAGTTCTACAGAGACCAGAATCGCAAGCTCCTCAAGCAAGTCAAATATCTATCTGTCAACCAGCCTTGCATCGAATGCGGATCACAACGGCACACCACTACCGAGTGCCCACACACTGAGCAAGTCAGGATGGCAGAAACACATGAAGAGGCAGCCTACGCTGGGGGTCCAAATCGCTACATGGGAGACCAACGATCCTACCAACCACAGTGGAACCAAGGTCCTCCTAGGAATCCCCCTCCCTACAGAGCTCCAGGACATCCAGAGAGGGATCAAAAGAAGAATGATCTGCAGCTGATCCTTGAGGAGATGCGTCAGAATCAGAGCACCATCAACAACCAATTCCAGAACATCACTACAAAATTTGGAGAACTAGACATCTGGAAAAGGGGAATAGAAACGCAGATGGGTCAAATCGCTGCACAGATCCCACGACCGTCCGGACAACTCCCTGGACAAACTGAACCAAATCCTAAGGGGAAAACCGGACACGTCGCATCTATCAAACTGAGGAGTGGATATCAATTACACGAGCCAGAGGTCGGAAAACAGCAAAGCAAGGCAAAGCAGCAACTCGATCTCGAGGAGGGTGTACTCGATGTCGACAAGCCGCTACTCGACACAGACCAGAAGCTGAGCTCGGACTCCGCTGCGCAGACCAGCAACTCCAGGTCGACCACCCTACTCGATGTCGACGAGCCCGTGGTCGAGATCGACGAGCAGCGTCTGGCCGACGTCGACGACTCTGCAGCACCTCCGACAGCTAATCAGGCTCCGAAACTGAAAAAGCCACTGCCTTTCCCTTCAAAAGCACAGAAAGATCCCACTGCAGGTAGGTTTACCAGATTTGTTAATATGCTGCAAGAACTGAATGTTTCTATTCCTTTTACAGAAGCCCTGCAAGAGATGCCTGGATATGTAAAATTTCTCAAGGAAATCCTAAGCAAGAAGCGATCCATCTCAGAGATCGCAGGCGAATGCAAAGTATTCCACTTCCCTGAAAAGAGACCTGACCCTGGTAAGTTTTCTGTTACTGTGGGTTTTGGACAATATAAATATGAGTCTCTATGCGATTTAGGAGCAAGTGTGAGCATCATGCCTTTATCAATCTGGCGGAAAGTAAAGATAGGATGCATAGAACCTATGGATGCCAAGCTATACATGGCAAACAATACAGTAGTCATCCCTACAAGTATAGTTGAGAACGTCCCTGTCCAGGTTGGTAAATTCTTTGTTCCAGCTGATTTCCTTATCATTGACTGTGCTGAAGATCCTACTAGCCCTATTATTCTTGGTAGACCATTCTTAGCTACTGCAGATGCCAAGATAAGTGTCAAGAATAGATTGCTCACCTTCACCATAGGCGATGAGGTTTTGGATTTCTCTTTTGGCCCTGCAAAAGAGGAAATTTCATGGCTGGAGGTGAAAAGCATCAGCAACCACGGGACCAAGCAAACAGCGGGGAAAGGTGCTGACGCTGTAATCGAGATCGACAAGACCAACTCGATCTCGACAAGGGACCTACTCGATCTCGACAAGCCTTCATCGATGTCGACAACCACTACGGAGCCAGAAACTTGCCAAGATCTGAAGTGTGGGGTCCCTGTACTCGAGGTCGACCAGTTGTACTCGATGTCGACTAGCCCCAAGCCCAAAGATTCCTGTTTTGGGTCCGAAAAGGCAAGTTCAGGTATGAATCCTATTCCCCCTCAGTCTATAAAGAAAATTATCAATGATTTAAGGGGAGATAAGACACCGTGGCAAGAGAATCTGCGAAAACTGAGAGCTGGAAGGAAAAAGAAGAAAGAGAAGAGACATGATGCAAGCAACAACCTATCAGCTGAGCTTGCATACTACCATCAGGACCTAGATGATCCAGGAGAAGGGCCAAGCATGAGTGGGCCCCACAATAATGGTCCTTGAGCGCAAACGGAGAAGTCGGCCTAGCGACTCTAAAATCTAGAGCATGTATATAAAACATTATGAATTTTTGGGACTTTTTGAACTTTTTGTTTTTGGTTTTTGTTTTTGGTTTTAGGGTTTTATGTCTTTTAGAATGTTTTATGTGGATAGTCTTGTTTTGTGTGCAATCTAATACTTTTAGGTCGGCAAGCATAAAAGGATCGCGAAAAGTGGAATAAAGAAGTCCCTGAAAACAGTCAGAATCGACGAAGGCCAAGTCGACTACGACAAGGAGGAGAAGCCCAGAAGTTACTCGACCTCGAGTAGACGTACTCGACATCGACCAGCCAGACGCTCCTCGACTTCAGATTCCACCAGACGCAGAGAGCTTACTCGATATCGAGTACTGTACTCGATATCGACAAGAACAGTTACTCGACCTGCCCAGATCCCCCTTCCTCAATATTTTATCCTGTGAGTTCCTTCCTTTACTCTTGTTTCTACTTTATTTTATACAGTGAGGACACTGTAATGTTTAAGTATGGGGTGGGGGAAGGGCTTACATTATGCATATTTACTTTATTTTGACATTATTTGTGCATGTTTAGAATTTCTTTCTTGAATTGCTTATACATGGCTATTTTGGAATGTATTATTGATCTCAACTACTGATCTTCGACCCAAAGTCGTTGTAGCTTCTGTGTGCAGGTACTCGACGAGACGAAGCGAAGTCGACCAAGACCTCTACTCGATATCGAGTAGCCCTTTGTCGATATCGACTACACCCTGTGCTTGCTGCTGCACTGAGTTCGACTGTCCGATCTTCTGTCGACTACCCTAGTCGAGATTGAGGACCCTGTTGTTGACTTCTGACCGTGAGATTTCACCGCTGCCTAGGATCCGCTGACACGCTTCCTCGTGGATCGATCCTGACTTCCCACTGCTGCAGTAGGAGGAGGTCTTGTAATTATTTGCAAGGGACGGAATCTGGTTTGCTGTGATTTATTTCTATTTTATTATTGCATACTCTATTTCCTCCTATCAACAAATTGGCGCCGTTGTCGGGGAAGCAATCATTCGCGCCTTAGGTCGTTAAGTCTCACGTTTCTTTTCAGTTACTTCGCAGGTGTATGCGTCGTTCTGGTCTACCACCTGAGTTTGACGCCTTAGACGAACCGGAGCGCTACCTACACATCCACTCTAAACTCAAAAGGATAATGGCGACCGTTGAAACACAAGAGCAAATGATCGAAAGGCTTACAAGGGAACTAGCCGCAAAGGATACCACTATTGCCAATGAAAGGGCAGCGAGGGAACAAGAAGCTGAGCGCGCAAGGCAAGCAGAAGCTGAGCTTGCCCAATATCCAACTACTGCTGAGGATTATATGCATCCAGCTCTCGTCGTGCCTGAATCGGCGATTCTAATCCCTGATAACTCTTTTCAAATTCGCACTCAATTTTTGATAGAGCTTAAAAATAATGCTTTTTATGGAAAATTTAATGAGTGCCCTCTTGAACATTTAATGAGTGCCCTCTTGTCGCGATGCTGAAGGTACAACTCTGGAATATGTCAAGATGAAATCTTTTCGCTGGTCTCTCGCTTGACCTGCACTGAAGTGGCTTGAAGGGCTGAAGCCGAGATCTCTCACCACCTGGGCCCAAGTAGAGCAAGAGTTCCTGAACAAATACTTCCCACCCGCCAAAACAGCACTTCTCCGTAAAAAAATCACCGCCTTCAAACAGAAGCAAGGGGAACCGCTGGCAAAGGCATGGGAACGCTACAAAGAACTACTGCGATCTTGCCCCACTCATGGACAGCCACCCTACGTCATTCAGGAGATCTTCTTCAACTCTCTTGATCAAATCACTAAGGATTAGATCAACCATTATACTCGCTATGAGTATCTGACGATGCCACCAAGCGACGCATGGGGTGTGCTAGAAAAGCTCACTAACTACGACAACAAATATGCGGCTCCTACAAACTATGAAGAGAACTCCTACGTCAGGCCAGCACCATCAATGCCACTCTATGAGCCAGCAAAGGAGATTGACCCAAATTTCAGGGAGAGAAGTAGCTCACAGAGACAGTTTAGGGAGTTCAGAGGTTTTAGGGTTTTGGCGTTCAACGAGAATTGGATCGTCGGGATTGTAAAGTCTTTGAATTTAGTTTAATGCAAGTTTCTTTTCATCAATCAATGTCTGAGTTTGCAATGAGGCGTGAGTAGTCCACCCACTTCTAGGGTTGGGGCGAGCCCGACGATAACGATGCGTGTTTGAGGTAAAAATCCGACCTTTATCATGTTTTGAGCATTTTCCTACTTGTTTATGTGTTTATTACCCGTCTAATGGAGATCCATTTTAACAACTTGGATTATAAACATAAAATTAGAAGAGACAATTAGGGTTTCTTGAAAGAGTTGGCTAATTGTTGGAAAAGGCGAAAGCTTAGTCCTTTGATGCGATTTACATGATAATTTGTTTGGTTCTGCCTTATGCATGCTTGGTTATCGTTGTTGCAAACCCCAATCTTGGAAGCCTTTTACATTAAGTTTATTTCGCAATCCCAAAGCAATTGTTTTTACTTTATTTCGTTTCGTTTTAATTTCTGCCCTCGTCGATCTCGACCAAACCTGGTCGATCTCGACTACTGATCTTCGACCCAAAGTCGTTGTAGCTTCTGTGTGCAGGTACTCGACGAGACGAAGCGATGTCGACCAAGACCTCTACTCGATATCCCTTTGTCGATATCGACTACACCCTGTGCTTGCTGCTGCGCTGAGTTCGACTGTCCGATCTTTTGTCAACTACCCTAGTCGAGATTGAGGACCCTGTTGTCGACTTCTGACCGTGAGATTTCACCGCTGCCTAGGATCCGCTGACATGCTTCCTCGTGGATCGATCCGGACTTCCCACTGCTGCATCAGGAGGAGGTCTTGTAATTATTTGCAAGGGACGGAATCTGGTTTGCTGTGATTTATTTCTATTTTATTATTGCATACTCGATTTCCTCCTATCAACAAATTTACCCTGATTTAGCTGCGGGAAGTCAGGGTCGATCCACGAGGAAGCGTGTCAGCTGAAACAAATAATTTACCAACCTGGACAGGGACGTTCTCAACTATAGCTGTAGGGATGACTACTGTATTGTTTGCCATGTATAGTTTAGCATCCACAGGTTCTATGCATCCTATCTTTACTTTCCGCCAGATTGATAAAGGCATGATGCTCACACTTGCTCCTAAATCGCATAGAAAACTTTGCATTCGCCTGCGATCTCTGAGATGGATCGCTTCTTGCTTAGGATTTCCTTGAGAAATTTGACATATCCAGGCATCTCTTGCAGGGCTTCTGTAAAAGGAATAGAAACATTCAGTTCTTGCAGCATATTAACAAATCTGGTAAACCTACCTGCAGTGGGATCTTTTTGTGCTTTTGAAGGGAAAGGCAGTGGCTTTTTCAGTTTCGGAGCCTAAGCAGCCGTCGAAGGTGCTGCAGAGTTGTCGACGTCGGCCAGACGCTGCTCGTCGATCTCGACCACGGGCTCCTCGACATCGAGTAGGGTGGTCGACCTGGAGTTGCTGGTCTGCGCAGCGGAGTCCGAGCTCAGCTTCTGGTCTGTGTCGAGTAGCGGCTTGTCGATGTCGAGTACACCCTCCTCGAGATCGAGTTGGCTGTGCTCTGTGTCAAGTTGCTGCTCTGCCTTGCTTTGCTGTTTTCCGACCTCTGGCTCGTGTAATTGATGTCCACTCCTAAGTTTGATAGTTGCGACGTGTCCGGTCTTCCCCTTAGGATTTGGTTCTGTTTGCCCAGGGAGTTGTCCGGACGGTCGTGGGATCTGTGCAGCGATTTGACCCATCTGTGTTTCTATTCCCCTTTTTCAGATGTCCAATTCCCCAAATTTTGTAGTAATGTTCTGGAATTAGTTGTTGATGGTGCCCTGATTCCGACGCATCTCCTCAAGGATCAGCTGCAGATCATCCTTCTTTTGATCCCTCTCTGGATGTCCTGGAGCTCTATATGGTGGGGGATTCCTAGGAGGACCTTGGTTCCATTGTGGTTGATAGAACCTTTGATCTCCCATGTGTCGATTTGGACCCCCAGCGTAGGCTGCCTCCTCATGTGTTTCTACCATCCTGACTTGCTCGGTGTGTGGGCACTCAATTAGTGGTGTGCCTCTGTGATCCGCATTCGATGCAAGGCTGGTTGACAGATAGATATTTGACTTGCTTGAGGAACCTGCGATTAATGGTCTCTGTAGAACTGCTCCTTGTCATTTGGGTCAATCTTCTTTGCTGGCTCATAGAGTGGCATTGATGGTGTTGGCCTGGCATAGGAGTTCTCCTCATAGTTTGTAGGAGCCCCATATTTGTTGTCGTAGTTAGTGAGCTTTTCTAGCACACCCCATGCGTCGCTTGGTGGCATCGTCAGATACTCATAGCGAGTATAATGGTTGATCCTATCCTTAGTGATTTGATCAAGAGAGTTGAAGAAGATCTCCTGAATGACGTAGGGTGGCTGTCCATGAGTGGGGCAAGATCGCAGTAGTTCTTTGTAGCGTTCCCATGCCTTTGCCAGCGGTTCCCCTTGCTTCTGTTTGAAGGCGGTGATTTTCTGACGGAGAAGTGCTGTTTTGGCGGGTGGGAAGTATTTGTTCAGGAACTCTTGCTCTACTTGGGCCCAGGTGGTGAGAGATCTCGGCTTCAGCCCTTCAAGCCACTTCAGTGCAGGTCCAGCGAGCGACCAGCGAAAAGATTTCATCTTGACATATTCCAGAGTTGTACCTTCAGCAAGAGTACGACACATATCATGAAAGTTAGTAATATGTTCAAGAGGGCACTCATTAAATTTGCCATAAAAAGCATTATTTTTAAGCTCTATCAAAAATTGAGTGCAAATTTCAAAAGAGTTATCAGGGATTAGAATCGCCGATTCAGGCACGACGAGAGCTGGATGCATATAATCCTCAAAAGTAGTTGGATATTGGGCAAGCTCAGCTTCTGCTTGCCTTGCGCGCTCAGCTTCTTGTTCCTTTGCTGCCCTTTCATTGGCGATAGTGGTATCCTTTGCGGCTAGTTCCCTTGTAAGCCTTTCGATCATTTGCTCTTGTGTTTCAACGGCCGCCATGATCCTTTTGAGTTTAGAGTGGATGTGTAGGTAACGCTCTGGTTCGTCTAAGGCGTCAAACTCAGGTGGTAGACCAGAATGGCGCATACACCTGTATAATAACTCAAAGCAGATGTGAGATTTAACTACCTAAGGCGCGAATGATAGCTTCCCCGGCAACGGCGCCAATTTGTTGTTAGGAGGAAATCGAGAATGCAAATATAAAATATAAATAAATCACAGCAAACCGGATTCTGTCCCTCCTCCTGATGTAGCAGCGGGAAGTCAGGATCGATCCACGAGGAAGCGTGTCATTGGATCCTAGGCAGCAGAAAAAATCTCACGGTCAGAAGTCGACAACAGGGTCCTCGATCTCGACTAGGGTAGTCGACAGAAGATCGGACAGTCGAACTCGGCGTAGTAGCAAGCACAGGGTGTAGTCGATATCGACAAAGGGCTACTCGATATCGAGTAGAGGTCTTGGTCGACTTCGCTTCGTCTCGTCGAGTACCTGCACAAGTAAGCTACAACGACTTTGGGTCGAAGATCAGTAGTCGAGATCGACGAGTGCTATTCGATCTCGAGTAAGACAGGGACTAAAACGAAATAAAATAAATGCAAAGGCTTTGGGATTTCGACTAAACTTAATGTAAAAGGCTTCCAAGATTGGGGTTTGCAACAACGATAACCAAGCATGCATAAGGCAGAACCAAACAAATTATCATGTAAATCGCATCAAAGGACTAAGCTTTCGCCTTTTCCAACAATTAGACAACTCTTTCAAGAAACCCTAATTGTCTCTACTAATTTTATGTTTATAATCCAAGTTGTTAACATGGATCTCCATTAGATGGGTAATAAACACATAAACAAGTAGGAAAATGCTCAAAACATGATAAATGTCGGATCTTTACCTCAAACATGCATGGTTATCGTCGGGCTCGCCCCAACCCTAGAAGTGGGTGGACTACTCACGCCTCATCGCAAACTCATACATTGATTGATGAAAAGAAACTTGCATTAAACTAAATCTCGTTGAACGCCAAAACCTCTGAACCCCTAAACCGTCTCTGTGGAACTACTTCTCTAACTCAAAATCAATTCATAAAACTGAGCCCCATGGGCTTTATTTATAGCCTTCTATTCCTTGCTACTCTAGGATAGAATATCTATATCTATATCTAAAACTATATCTAAACTGCTTAAGGATAAATAAAAGCAATAAAGAAATTAAATCTAAATGTATCTAAACTGTCTCAAGTGGATAAAACTCTCTTCTATGATGTATCTTGATAGATTGGATAGATTCTCGGCCTTCTCGACTTCCTTCGTGCCCAAGGAATCCCACACCGAGTAAGACTCGTCAAGCCACGTCACACAGCTTCTGGAATCCTCGTCGATGTCGACAAGGCTCTTGTCGATATCGAGTAGGAGTGTTGTCGACTGGCTCGGCTTCGTCGTCTCGGCTAGCTGGTGCTCGGTGTGGCTCAGACTTGGCTCACGGGTCTAGTCGATCTCGACAAGGGCTCGTCGACGTCGACTAGGGTACTTTCCGCTTTCGCAAGCCGCTTCTTCCACTGCAGCGAGTTCGTCGATCCGCAGGTGCGAGAGACCCCTTCCGCTGGAGCGAGTCGGCGAGCTCCGTCGTCTTGGTGCATCCCGCTGGCAGCGAGGAATTCCACGGCAGCGAGAGGCTCGCTGCAGCGAGTCTAGTTGCTGGCAGCGAATGCTGCCTGGTCGTCTTCGTCCTCGGCTTGTCGATCAGCTCCTTTTCTCGTTGACTCCGGGTGTGGCGCTGAGGTGTCGTCGATCTCGACTAGGGCTTGTCGAGATCGAGTAGGGCTCCGGAGCTGGGTTGGGCTGGCTCTCGACATTGCTCCTAGTCGACAAGGTCTGGCTCGGACATCTTCGTCTAGATCGAGTAAGGCCTACTCGAGATCAAGTAGCCTGGGCTCTCAGCTTGATTCGACTGGTTCCGCTGCTTCTTTGACCTTGGACTTCTGTAGTGGTTTTCCGAGCTTTTCTGACCTTCCTTAGAGTTGTTGTAAAACGTCTCGAATTCTGCAAATTTAAACAGAAACTGGTGTAGATTCCATAATTTGGCAAATGAACATAAACTACATAGATTCTGTACTATCTAACCCAAATGTATGCAATGGATGCAGAAAACGATATTAAAGTTACTGTAAAATATGGTAGATTTAGCTCACAACAAACACCCCATACTTAAGCTTGCTTGTCCTCAAGCAATACTTTTAATTGTCATTCAGGGGAAGAAATCAAAACTCTCAACATATCAGATTCATTCTTATATAACCCAGCAGTCAATTACCATCCTCGAAAAGGTACTATTGTCACAAATCCATGCATGTGCAATTTATACAAAAAGCAACATCTACTCACAAAAGGAGGGTTATGCAAAAACATTCATAAATGACAAAGCATTGATAATCAAGAGGACTTTAATTTAAGCTCCAATAAGGAGTAGATTGGTAAAAGGCTAAAGATGGGCAATTTTTGGCAATGTGGTGCTAATGATCCGGGGAAATGGAGTATTTCCAAATTGAATTTCATACCACATTCTTTCTCATAAGATTCATCACCTTTCATAATGCTTTTTCTCAATAATAATGTTTTTACCTCTCTAACATCAGCACTGCCTTCTCGCGAGTCGCAAACATGGGTGTCATGAATGACCCCGGATACTTAGTGCTTTGGACTCCTCACAATGTGTCCCATCTCTCCAAACTATTATCTCAGAGAGCAGGGTCAATCTACCTTTATCTCCTGAGGTGATTGGATTTTCTTTCACTCATTAAATTTTCCATATATTTCAAACAATTTCCTTCCAAACTCCAATAATGATAATAATCACAACACAAACACCATATGATAATCTCCATAATGTAACATCATTCTCAACATAATCCCCGGATACGGTAAAGAATGGCAAATATTTAGATCATGTGGAGCAATAATTGAAATAAGGCATATTATGGCTTTTGTGATGCATAAGCATAGGTAAGGGCTTGGAATATAACAATGAGCATTATATGGAAATATAAAGTCCTCCATCATCTTATCATGCAACATGTCAAAAGCAGCTTCAAATTTTACCTCCTTGCATGGTTTTCACAAAATATGCACTTCATTGTGACTTCCATTTACTAGGCAATTTCATGCTATATCTCTAATGAATCCAATTTTGCATTGTCGAGTTCAATATAAGCTTCCATGACATTATTCAAAATTTTCAATGGAGGTCATTTTTTTCTTTATGAAAAAAATGCCACTCTATGAGCCCTCCCATCCAATGGATATGAATGTGAATCAAATATCAAAGTCGCATGCGCCCATGACGTTGTACGTTGTTGTGCCCTTCCTGCACCGGAACCGGATCTGTTCTTCTTTCGAAATGGCAGACTCAATATGCGTTTCGTCAATAGCGCCAATTGCACCCTTGAAGTACGGCCAATACCGGTTGTCGTTCCTAATCTGATCATGGATGTCTCTGAAATAAGGGTCTCGAGGCCGGATCAAGTCCCCTACTAGACCGCGGAACCCGTTACATCTCCCCCCGCATATGGCCTCTAGCACTTTTGATATTGTCTCAGAAAATATGTATGTCGATCGGAGGAAACGCTCGCAGGAGTTTCGCTGACTGGAGCCCCATTCCATGGTGTCAACGAAGATACCAACCTTCTCCATCATAGAAAGTTGAACAGACCCCCGAAGACCGTACTGGTGCTCGAGCATCCCACATAGTCGAATGAAGGCACCTTTTTTCATGCGGAATGCGTTAATGCTCCTTGCTTGCGAACGGTGGGTAAGGATCTGGTCTACCCGTTATGCCCCAGTGTACTCTCCAATGAAATGGGGAACCTTGTGCACCCATTTGAAGTTGTGGTTCACAAAGGGGAGCCACTTGCCACAGATGGAAAAAAAGGCGCCGACTGCCTTCGCTTGTCTACGTCGACGGCAACGACGACGTTCGTTGACCGTTTCCTTGGTCCTGCATTGAGAGACGAGAATGATGATAACAATCAAGCATATCCAAAAACCTGGAACAACTCTATTACAACCATACAAGGGATTGAACACCAAACAATGGGAAAATCAGTAATCGTCATGGCAAGGTTAGTACATCGATCACAACAATTGTCTACGTAACTCACTACCAGAAGGTAAACGTATCTACCAAAGTGATGAACTGATATGTAAATGCAATCACAAACGAACACATAGAGTAATGAAAAACATCAACAGGTGGCATAAACTGTGTCCTTATTCACGAGCAAGGTTCTCATATGTAAACAATTTGTTGTGAGATGAGAGGTGACGGTCAGTCAAGGTAGATGGCGCTCAGCTACTGCCCATCGTTCTTCGAATACAACCACCGAAGCCACTTGAGCATGGCGACGTTGCTGTGAAGCTGAACGAAGACCTCACGGCGCTCGGGTGATTTGATGATCGCTAAGTTGAAGCACCATGAGGCTCACCTTCGGTGAAAAGCCCCTCCTCAACCATCGACCACACAACATCCAACACTTCTTTCATTGTGTCTTGAGGGGCTTTCGACGATACATCATCCTTTTGAAGTATGTCAATGATCTCATGAATGTTGTGTTTAATGAACCCGACGCTGCGTTCGAACAGCCTAGACCCCTCCGACACAAGAACGTTGCGCTTGGAGCTCCTACGGGAGGAGGTCGTCTTAGAACCTGGGCCTTGCTTTGCCCTGGACGGCATTGACGGGCTTGCACCAGAAGCTCCAGGCGCGCGACTAAGGGGTGAGGCATCGTCATCCAGAATGCCCTGGATAAATTCTTGCATGGAGGGCGTTGCAGCTTCACCGCGAGGGGGGTTGAACAGCTCGTCGAACTCCTGTTCAACCCTCTCATATTGTGACCCCTTGGGGTCGCCCCTTGCGTCGGGGTCATCATCATCGTTCTGTGGGTCAATCTTCTGCTCCTTCTCAACCTCGTTGGCCACCTGCGCAGCCCGTACGTCCGGGTCTATGGAGGGGGCAACGCAGTACTCGCATGTGGTTGCGGTGCTTCCGAACACTTGGTGGAACAAATCTTCCAGGTCCGGAGGGATCCCCTTCTTCTGGAACCTGCTGAAGTTGCTATCCTCCTGCGTAATTCAATTCACGAACATGTGACTCGCAACATTGCAGTCTCATTTGCATTGCTAGAAGGAAAAGGGAAGGCGAGCACATACCACGATTTTCTTGTCCAACCATTCGTCGGGTGTCTTTATGGTGCCACTGGCGTGATCCCATCCTAGGCCGGTCTCCCCTTTTTTCAACTTATTCGATAATTGGTATATCGACTTCATGTCGCGAGTTCGGTTCTGTAGAGTGTACTGGTTGCACCTCTTCCCTGTGGCAGGCTCGAATGCGCTTGCGAGAGACCCCCATTTGAAGAACTGATCCCTTTCATTGTCCCACTAGAAGGCAGCAGGGATATAGTTCTTGTCGTCAGAACCCAGCGATGCTTTCTTCGCCTTCCCTTTGCCTTTCCCCTTCGGCTTGGCAGAGGAGTCCATATGGGCAGCTATTTCCTATCAGTCGACGAGGATCGCTAGTATATCGAATGAAAAGGTGGGTTGTTTTAGGGAAATATGATGGATGACAATGCCAGACAATTAGTAAAGACAACAAATAATGTGACTATTAACACCCAAAAATACACACATAATTGAATTCATTGATTATTTCCAATTACCCCTATACTGATTTTTCTGTCAAACGATTGACGGTCTAATTCACTTCAATCGACCACAAATTAGTTGCCAAGGCCTAAGGACGTTACTATGGGCCATTCTAACTTGTTCAATGACTTTATAACATCTCCAATTCCATATCCCTAATTCTGTATTTGTTAAGCCTAATCGAACATGGCTAGTTGATATTCTCATTCGAATAATTCCGCGTATGGGGTGCCCTAATCTTCTATGAACGAATTCCACATATCCTCTAAACAGAAATGCATCCAAAACTCCCAATTGACTATGACCGAATTCCCCGACTAGAGAAAAAGGTGAATTAATGTAAACTCACCCACTAATCAATTTGTCAACTCACTGAAGATAGAACAATTATGGTTAGAGGACTTATATGGAGTCAGCTGTGGCCGGAGGCGTCGACAGCGCAGGGGCAGGCCGGAGGTGCGATGAACTGCTACCGAAGTCAAGTTCGCAGCCGCCAACAAGGTTTCCTAGATTCCTTAAAATGACGAATTGAAGAAGATGGGGTCGATTTGAGGGGTATGTTGGAGGGGAATTTTTGTCCTTTCATGTCAATTAGTGAGGGCAAATGTGTCTTTTTCAGTGATTTCCATCTCATAAACTTTAACCCATAACCAAACACGAACGGGATTAAACTGACTTTAAAATTCCACCCGGTCCAACCCGAAATTCCATCCCCATCCCTTCAACCCCCAAAAATCCATTCCCATCCACCTACCCTCATCCCGTTTCCAAACACGCCCTAAGAGTCATACGAGAACATGTAAGAGCAACATAATAACTATCTCATTTGAACACAATGATCATATACTAGGTCAAGCATGACACATAATCATACGACGAGACGCACTTAGAAGGCATAGGTCATACATGATGCTAGCAATACATGATTAGACATGAGCATAGTCTAAAGTCATTTAAAAGTGTTCAACATAATGTTCATGATAGCAAGAGGAATATCGTAGAGTAACAAGAAGGACATCATGGGCGACAGATTGTAATCATGCTCGGAATGAACTGTCATATGGCACATATAACGGTACAATAGTTATCACATCATAGAACAATTACAAAATATAATCATTTAGCGAGTCATATTGGGAAGCATACATCCTACAAGATACTAATAGCACACATCGAACATGACCACAATCTAGGCAATTCGACTAAATTCATTCTAACATTCATGCGTATGCAAAATCATGTTATAGTGCAGTGAGTGATCATGCGAGGTGTCAAGTCATACATTTATGTTAGCATGAGAGGATATCATGGAGTAATAGGAAAACACCACCGAGTGATAACATGTAAGCATGCTAGGATTGGGTAATTAATGATGCTCGTCCCCCATTAATAGAGTAAGATGGATATTCTATGCATACAGAAGACAATCTGCTAGAACAACCAATAGAATTAATAATAGTTGTAGATGATCCGATGATCGCCATGCCCACCACTGCTATGAATTTGTAGAGAATTGACTCATTCCCAATCACTTACGCTTTTATTATGTCTACTTATTTATGTTGTTGCAATTACCACTACTTTCACAACCATCTGCTTTCATTACTTGTTGACAAGCGAAATACATAAGAAGAGGTCAAGCTTCCCCTAGATCGACACCTAGACTTGCTCACTATAGTAGCTTATTAAGTGTGGGTTATTTTTTGACAGATTAACGACCCTTGTAGAGATCGTACCATGGACACACAACCATGCAAATCATGATCTCTTATCCAACATAAGAGAGTGTCAGAGAATGGTTGTGCCTCTTAGTCTATGTATTTCAAATTATTTAGGTATTTATACTCATAATATATATCGCCATGGACTCTTAGAAATAATACACGAGACGATGGAAAGATTTTTGACTCTAGAGTTCATCATCACATTATTGCAACTACCTTGAGATGTTTAAAAAAATATGTGAAAAAAATGAGATTTTTTTTCATATTTTTATCAAGAAGTTACAAACCGAGTCTGTCATAATTAGTGGCCTACATCGATAGGTTATAAGACTAAGGAAGACATTTGGTTTAGGATACCAAATCGCGGGACTTTGTTGTGAGCCTAATTTGCCATGTTTAACAGTAACTTTTATATCGATTTCTGCATACATTGCATACATTTGGGTTAGAATAATACAGAATCTGTGTAGTTTACACTTATTTGGCAATATATGGAGGTCTACACAATTTTTTGTTATAATTCGCAGAAATCGGACGCACTTTGGAGCTTAAAGGAAACACATGGAGAAGCTAAGGATGGTGCAGCTGGAGAAAAACCCATTTTTAGGCTTTTATAATTATGAATCAAGCTTTGATGTCTTCATGAAAGTTGTAGCCCTCAAAAAGAGTTTTCCAACGCATGGTCATATGCGTCAATCCGACGAAAGAGGACTCGGGAAAGTGCGTTTTAAGAACAGAGCAGAATGCTGAAAGCAACAACGTTACTCGAAATCGACCACATTGGTCGACATCGACAAGAGCTTGCTCGACATTTGCTCCAGAAGACAAGATCGAGCACGAGATGAAGACAAATATTTCTCTACGTCGAGGAAGTTTCTCTACGTCGAGGAGATTTACTCTACGTCGAGGAAGCTGGTCTACGTCGAGGAAGCTGCTCGATGTCGAGGAAACCCCAGGTGACCGACGTCGAGTAATCTGGATCTTGTTAAGGTTCTATCCCGAATCCGATGGTGATATTTTCGAGATCAAATTCCATCCGGATCTATCAAGAGCATCAAGATCCATCATGAAGAGAGAGATCTATCCACTTGAAGACTTTAGATATATTTCCCTTATTTAGATTTAATTATGTTATTGCTTTTATTTATCATTAAGCTTTTAGATATAATTTTAGATATAGATAGAGATTTTTATCCTTGATTAGCAAGGATGAGAAGACTATAAATAAAGCCCTAGTGGCTGGTTTTTCAATCATTCAGAAACACAATTAATTCCATTCAAGTAAGTAGGAGTAGAGAGAGAGAGTTTGTAGCAAGCAAGGTGGAAAGGCGAAAGCGGATTTGTCTTGTGGGTTGTAAGCTTTCTTTATTTAATTCAATGCAAGTGAGTTTCTTTTTGTATTTAATGTCTTTCTTGATGATGAAGAGCGAGTAGTCCACCCACTTATGGGGCTGGGGTGAGCCCGACAGTGGCCATGTGAGGTGATGCAGTAAAGGTCGGATCTTTTTATGCAATTCGTCTTCTATCCCTATGAGCATGATTCTTTTGCGAGAGTTGAAGGTGATTCTTGTTTGTGTTATTGAAGCGAAAGTGATCTTAATGCAACTTGGGTTAATTATGTGAAAAGGGTTAGTAACGATTAGGGTTTATGCGAAAGCCTCTATATGCCTATTTGTTAGTAACGAAAGTTACTTTGATGGAAAGCATGATCTTTTATGCCTTTATGTGTTATTTTGCATGGTTATCGTTGTGGTGTTGATACCCTGGCTTTGGAAGTCTTTCATATATTGATTTATTTCTGTCGAAATCTGAGATTCTGTGTTCAAATTTGCACTTTACACTTTCTGCATTCTTTGTCGAGATCGAGTTGGTTTTGGTATACATCGAGTTGAGTTTGAGTTTCTGTTTTCGATTCCAAAGTTTCTGTCTTTGCTGTTTCTAGTCGATCTCGAGTAGGCTGTGGTCGAGATCGAGTACGCCTGTTGCTTTGTTTTATTTTCTGCTTTGCTTTGTCTTTTCTGTCTTCGTTTTGTTCATTGCTTTTATTTGTTATTTTCTGTTTTATTTTCTGCTTTTATTTCTGTCTTTCTACTGCTTGTCTGTGAGAGTCTGTTGCTACCTAAGAACTGCTGACTTGCTTCCTCGTGGATTCGATCCTGACAACCTTCTACTACAACGGGAGGAAGTCTTGTATTTATTTGCTGAGACAGGGAAGTCAGTCTGATCTTTATTCTATATTTATTTCATACTTGACCATCCTCCTGCAAACAACAGACTTCCACAAAATAATGAAGATTATATGCAGCACTTTCCCGATCATGAAAACTGGTAATGTGACCAAGAACTCCACCTCTCCATCTTGATGGAGTGGCATGTTCTTCTTTGTTAAGATGTTCCGTCATGCATGAATAGATTGTTATTAGTATACGAAATAACACATTTTACTCATGTTCAAATGAAACAAATACAATATTAGAAATCTCAACAGTTTCATTTGAATAGTGAGATGATGTTAATATTTGAGATGAATCCAGTGTAAATTGAAATAGAAAGGATAAAGATATAATTGAGTGATGGAAATGATATGTGAAATTAGTGTAAATTTGCAAAAACTATCCCACTGACATGTTCTTCCCCTCTCGAGGTCTTCGACAGGGGGACCCTATTTCCCCTTTTTTGTTTGTCCTGGGTGCCGAAATATTAGCACGGAAACTCTCAGCAGAAACAAACTTGGATAACAACTCTATATAAGATTCTCCTTCGGTAGGAACGGTCCTCGTGTTCCTTTCATATCCTTCGCAGATGACATTATTATTTTTGCTAAAGGCAGTATTGATGCTGGTCACAAAGTTAGAGAAATAATTGACACATAATGTAAAGTATCGGGACAAAAAGTTAATTATCATAAATCAAGCTTCCAAGCCACTAAAGGGATCTCGAACTCTAGGATTGTTGAGCTTCGTAATTGCTTGAATATCTCAAATGAAAACTCTTTGGAAAAATATCTTGGTTGCCCCATTATTAATGGCAGAGTCAACAAAAATACTTTCGAAGATATCATCTGTAAATCTAAAGATCAACTAAGCAAATGGCGGGCGAATGCCTTATCACAACAAGGTCGTGTAATTCTTATTAACTCGAACTTTTCAGCTAAACCGTTGTTCACAATGCAAAACATTATGTTTCCCACCTCAATTCACAAAGAGCTAGATCAAATTAATCGAATGTTCTTCTGGAATAAAGATCTTCAACACCAACCTCTTATAAGCTGGGATAGGATTTTCAGACCGAAAAAATGTGGTGGGTTAGGGATTAAAAAATCAAAAGAAATGAACGAGGCCCTTCAAATGAAACTGCTATGGAAAATCTTTGTCGAACCAGATAATGTCTAGGTTATGCTTATCAACTATAAGTACCTACAATCTACTAATATCCTTGAATACAAGAAATTCGGTGAGTCGTCCTGGCAATGGGCAAAATTAATTACTCTTATTGGCAAATTCAAGTCAGGGCTTATTTGGTCAGTTGGAATGGGAAATCTATTAAATTTTGGACATATAATTGGATTACAACCGGTTCTCTTCAGTCAAGGGAAGACTGCCCTCAAATCGAGAACATAGAAGAAATTGTTAGTAATTACATTTTGGGTGGTAGTTGGTGGTTGGAGAAATTGAACTCTTCTCTTTCTTCCGACTTGGATTCCAAAATAATGGACGTCCCTCTGCCCATATTCTTCTTTGAGGATCGGCTTTATTGGTGGCCGAATAGAGCAGGATGGTTTACTACTTCCAGCGCTTATAACCTACTCACATGACAATCATCTCTCAACTTGGACAAAAACGCCTGCATTTGGAATATAGACGTCCCCCCTAAGATAAAAAAAACTTCTTATGGAAAGTTGGTCAGAAAAGTCTCTCTACGGCCGCCAGACTTGCCTCTCGTGGAGTTTCAGTTCCTTCCTGTTGCAGCCTCTGCGATGGTGCAATTGAGGATGATATTCACCTCTTGTTTGAATGTCCATATGTGCGCTCTCTTTACCGATTTACCTCACGTATAGACTCTACCATATCTAACACGATACGTCAGTCTCGGAGTATAAAATCTATCATTTCCTTATTAGGGAATAATCTTAATTCAGCAGCTAAGGTGAAGTTGGATTTCACCTGGTGGTCGATTTGGTATACTCAGAACCAACATGTTTTTAGGCAGGTTCCCATCCCTCTGAGGGATACTTCCAAACGAATAATTAAAACCCACATGCAAAATTGGAATAAAACATCTCATTTTGAGGATGAGTATGAGGATCCCCCCTTAGCAATACAAAAATCCACCCACTCACATAAGAAGAATAAACACGGTAACATTAAATGGCGCAAACCCTCTAAGGGAACTTTTAAGCTAAATTTCGACGGCTCTACACTAGTAAGCAATGACAGCTCGGTCGGTGCTGTTATTCGGGACTGGGATGGCCGACCAATACGCATCTGTTACCAAAAACTAGGTAAACAAACCCCCATCAAAGCAGAAGTGCTTGCTCTAAAAATGGGAATCCAACATGCTATTCAACTCGATAATAAATCATTTAAAACAAATCATTTAAACAAAAACACTAAATGTCCTTGGGAAATTGAGCTAGTTATATCAGATGTAAAACTTTTGATATCGACTTTGAAAGAAGTTTCCTTCTTTCATATTCCTCGTTTGGGCAATAGAGTGGTTGATAAGGTTGCGCACCTTTGCCACTCTGTCCGGGGTGTCGATATTTACAATGATTCAGGTCTGTCAGACCTCATCCGTAATGATGCTCTCGGGTAGAGTTCTCTCGCCCGAATTCTTTCCTAATAAAAAAAAACCAGATGATAGCCCAAGAGAGAATATTTTATAATATTCATGCTATTTTATTTTTTTTAAAGGAAAATAATTCAATGCTTCATTTATCATTATGACATAAGTAGATGCTCTTAAGAATGTATATAATTGTTAATTAAATAAACCATATTTTGAAGAAAGTGGTTGACAAAAAGGGATATGAAAATCATACCTTTAGCTAGGGGTGGGCGCGGGACAGGACCGGGACGGGATTCGCTAGTTTTTTTTTCAATCCCATGCGGACCTTATCCCTCACGGGACGGGACGGGCCCTGTCCCTCAAATAAAAAACATTATAAAAAAATCTAAAAATGTTATATATTTTGCGTTTTTTTAAGGCGTAACACGTATAGATTTATAATATTTTTCATATTTTACCATTTACTTATATATACACATATATTATACATATAATTACACATTTACACATAATATAAAAAAAATTACGATGCATATATATGTAACAGTGTGCATATGTATAGACATGTACACAGTACACACTTTGTTCATGTATACAGACAGTGTGCATATAGACACACTGTGTCCATATATTGAACATATACTCCGTACATTACAGTGGCATATGTATATAATATAACTGTGTATATATATTTATTTATATATTGTATACTTTATATAAATAAAGAAATAAATAAATATAATATAATATAATATGCGGGACGGGACGGGATTTGCGGGATAAGGAATCCTCGTCCCGCGTCCCGTCCCGCATAATTTTTGCGGGACGGGACCGGGACGGGATTCACATTTTTTTTTCAAATCCCACCGGGATCGGGACGGGCCCGGAACGGGACCGGGATGGGACCGGGATTTGCGGGATTTGTGCCCACCCCTACCTTTAGCCATATGCCCACACAATGACTAAAATAACAATGAAATGACTGATGAAGAAGTTGTCTAATTTCCCACATACACAAACGTACAACATCGATCTATAAATAGAAAGGTGAGGGCATATGGAGTGAGTGTGCCTATTGTTTGGTGACAATATATAGTTTTGGAAATTCATAATATTTCCATATATACCAATTTTCTAACTATTAAAATCCAAGTAAGAAGATCATGGTAGCTAAAGGGTGGATGGCTTGGGGTATGGCTGCTGCAGCCCAACAACAAGGCTGTAGGAAGGGCCCTTGGACTCCCGAGGAGGACAAGCTTCTAGCCGATTATGTCTCTCAAAATGGCGAGGGTAGATGGAGCTCCGTCTCACGATGTGCAGGTATGGTACAAGTACATATATGACTATATAAGTACACGGCGATAGACACAAATTATCAATCCATTTAGTTGCTTAATTGATTTGATCCGATCTTGAATTTTTAGGTTTGAATCGGAGCGGAAAGAGTTGTAGGTTGAGGTGGGTGAACTATTTGAGACCCGGGCTTAAGAGAGGCCAAATCACTCCACAAGAGGAAGGCATCATAATTGAACTCCATGCACTTTGGGGTAACAAGTAATATAATCGTTCTTCAACACATTGCTTCCAAGTTCAACTATTATTAATGTGTTTAGCTAGCGAATTGAAGCCAGCCCTTGTAGTTGTAGATGATGTTTTGTGGGTACGGAAAGTAATTACAGTTTCATGTACATATATACATACGTTGGTTGATGAACAGATGGTCCACGATTGCTCGTTACTTGCCTGGAAGAACGGATAATGAGATCAAGAATTACTGGCGAACCCATTTCAAGAAGCGGGATAGGTTGACATCCCATAAGACCAAATCATGCAAACACCGAACCCAAAAGGAAATAATGCTACCACCACAACAAGGAGAGGTGGTGCCTTTGGGAGAAACAAAGTTAAACACAACAAAAGCGGAGGAAGACAACAAGGTCATCATAACCGCGGACTATACAGACATGGAAGATTGTCACTTCGGCCAGTTAATGAACTATCCAAACAACGAAGATGCAATGAATCGAGACGACTTCCTATGGAGCGGCTCTCTGTGGAGCTTTAACGATCCACAGGGAGCACGCAGCACAACCCCGCAACACGAGCCGGAAACACAAGAGCAGCTCAGCAAGGTGGCCAATTTGCAAAACCAGGCAACTTTGAATGATTTCAATGGATTTCCATGGGGCTCAGGGGACTATGCAAACTACTACACGTTATTGTACAATGAGGGTTATAGTTTTTTATTAAGCTAGCAAATTAATAATTAATTGAGGTGAATTTTTCTTATTGTTTTTTGGAGGAATTCATCATCACGATCATATCACATATTCACATGTACCATATCATATAAAGGTGATGCGGATCGTTGCATGTAATGCCTTAATTGGCTAACTTACGAATATATAAAAATAAGATATATTTTAATCTATAATATTGTTTTTTACTCTTCTTTTGGTGGATCCCCTTACCTTTAATGTTGAATATATTATATTGTACAATTATTTTCTTTAAATGACTATTAGAGTCATTCTACTGTTCTGAATTAAATAATGATTATTTTGACATTTATTTATGATTATTTTGACATTTATTATGTATCTTCAAAAAAATTAGAGTAAATATAATCACATATACCAAAACCGCCACCCTTTTGCAAAAGTAACCTACCCCCTACAAAATTTGCAAAACTAGCAATATGTTCCAAAAAATTGCAAAAATAACCGGCCTCCCTAACCGGCCCTTAAAGGTAAGTAACCCACTTCATCATGTATATTTTCATGGTTTTTTTAACTCTCAATCAAAGAGGAGGACATGTGTCAGATAGATATTGGGTACAAAAGGAGATATGATGGGCTACATTAAAGAGGAGACACATGTCGGAGAGAGAAAGTGGATGTATGGGAAAGATGTATGATCCAATTTACATATTATATATGTAAATTTTTTACCTTCAAAATATAAAAAATGAAAAATAAACAAATATCACAATACTAAATTTATTTTTCTCTACACAAAGACATCAATTTTGCATATATTTTTCCATATTTTGGATAACGTTATTTTCTTTGTGTTTTAAAGCTTCCTCCATGCTTTCTCAAGCTTTTAAGCCATCTTTGGTGAATGGAAAAACAACCGAGAAATATTTTAATACAAATGAAAAAAATTGGAACTTGGAAAAATAAAATCAAATGAACTTGTGTTCAACCCAAAACATCATTGGCATGTAAATTTATTTTAATGGCACAAGTTTACTTGTTGGTGGAACATAAAACATCTTAGTTGACACGTAAATTTTGTCTGGCATGTATGTTTGGACTTGGGTGCGTCTAAGTTCCAGTTAATTGTAGCACATGTTTACTCGTTGATGACACGCGTTTACTCATTAGTGGCATGTAAAACGTATTGTTTGGCATGTTAACATTTACCATGTTTTGCTTGTTCAATGAATTGAAACCGTTTGTGTAAACAACGATGCACATTTTCTTACGTACTCCACCAATGATCAAAACATAGTCCAAAATTGCATATTCAAAGCAAAATGACTTGTTTGCCTGTACACATAGTTGCACGAAGGTTCTACAAGTTCGAAGAGAGAGAGAGAGAGAGAGAGAGAGAGAGAGAGAGAGAGAGAGAAATCCACCACCAAGTCACTAGGGATATAACCTCCGGGTGAGTTGTTTATTGGAGACGTATCCACCACCATCAACCGGGGCCATATCCGGTGACGTCGGTGACGCAGGAGGAACCCAGTTGAAGTCGTGACGCCGAAGCCAGGAGGAAAGTTGGGGAAGCCCTGCTTCCGCATTTGGAGAAGGACGAAGAGCAAGAGAAAATCGTCGGAGCACCTGCCGATTTTGAAGAAGAAGAAGACCGCATCTGACAACGAAAAAGACCGCATCTGCTGGAAGATGAACAATCAAGAGGCATCGTTTTCCCCATCTACAGTTGTGAATGCAATGGGGTAGATTTTATGGTCCGCGTCTTAGGTTGTGGCCGATAGCATCGCCCTCTTGTACTTTCCCTTCGGAAAGCTCCCGTCCACACAGAAAACCTACTACATGTGCTAAGGATACAGTTGGCACACATTTCAAGGGACATGGCATGCATTTCAATGTGTCTGGCTAACAAAACTTTTGGACTGGCAAATTGTGAAATTAGTAGTGATTGGGACGTCCCTTGCGAAGGTGGGGGACTGCTCTCCTTCAGACCCCGAAGCCGATGAAAGCATACTTGAACTGATTGTTTGAATCCCACTGGACCCAAGTATGTGTTCCTGGGTTCACTGCATGGGTTCGCTGGACCCTCTTCGAAGGAGCCCCCAACTGGAAGGAACCCCTGCACTTGTAAAAGGATAAAATGGTTTTACCAATTTCAATGGGGATATGAAGAAAAGGGAAGTAGTTATGTCCATAAATAAACCCACAAGATAGCTTACCCATTTTTGTTAATGTCCACTGTATGGTGTCGGCACGTGTTACTTTTTATCAGGCACGTAATAGTCAGTTGTTCACCCGTTTTCTCCGATGTTTGGAATTAGCCCCACCTTTTCCTCCCGATCGGCTTCAATGGAGACCCTCTTCACCCCCCCCCCCTCTCAATTTGAGATTCATGACTCCCTTTATTTTTGTAGAAGAGAGAAGGGGATTTAAAAGGTCAATAATTGCACCCTCTCTTTTTTGTTTGGCGCCAAAATGCAAAAGAGGATATGCATTTAATGCACATTACATCACCCTCCCTCCTCCCTCCTCCACTCTTTTCTTTTTCTTTTTTCTTTTTACTTTGGTCACCTGCAACCGGATGAAGAGGTTAAATTTTTTTTTTGCAAAAATAGCAAATGTTACCCACATGCTATTTTTACTCCTCCCATGCTACTTTTGCCAAAGTATACCAAAAGTGGTATATTTGTGCAAATTTTCCAAAAAATTAACAGCCTCGGTCTCTCTAGATTGTCTAAATGTACATCCCGGTAAATGCATCTGGCTCCTACACTTCCAATTTATTTAACTCGATATTTCCTAATCATTGTCCTATCAGAGTTATAAATCCAAAAGGATTGAACCCTAATCTCTCCCAAAGATGAGGACAATGATAACTCCAAAAAAATTATAGGCTTGAGGCAGAAAAGCCCCTTGCGTCTTAATTTTTTTCCTTATGTTAAAATGGGGCAAAAAAAAATTAGACGCAGAATTCGAAAAATTGGTAACAAATGAAATAAGAGGTTTAGAATATTTGGGAAGATATGACTTTTGGATAGAGATAACTAAATGTGATGCATTCGGATTGCTGATGTATAGAGTTATGGGCTATGATGTTGTGTCCTGTTCTCTTAGCTTATTTTCTGACTTATTTTCTGCTTCTTTATTGTCTTTTTCACCTTATGTGAGGCCTGTTTCCATGTGATTCAAGTGTTCTATTGTTTTGGGTATATCGGAAACACTCTGTTGTGATGTCTTGGAACATTTGTCCCACATCGAAAAACACAAGAACCTGAGCCTTGCATATAAGTTAGTGGGTCATTCCTCCTATTGTCAATTGGTTTTATGATGGAACTCCGCTGGTCTTGTGTGCTCGGCTTGGGTGCGCATGATGCGCTCGGACGTGTGGAACCCCACGTTATATGGCCCACCGGGATTTAACACACTCTCTCGACTTGTTCAGGGAAAGACTGTGTACATCCTGACCCTCCAGACCTCACTTTATCGTGGGATTTACTGAGTTGTTGTTGTTGGAATTCCTCCAAAATAAAAAGATGGCTTTTGTAGAATATGTGAAATGAGAACATCCCACATTTAGCTAATCAATGCCAATTAGTTTTAGAATAGAACCCCATTGGTCTTGTGTATTCGGTTGATTAACACATGATGCATTCGGACGTATGACCTACCATGTCATATGGTTCACTAGAATCTAACCCTTTGATTAAAAGAGAGATGAATCAAACAATAATAAAAAATCACTTAAAAAATTATAAATTATACAACTCTAATAAATTAGGTCTTTCTTTCGGATTAATATTCATATCCCTTTTCACTTTTAAATTAATTAATTTAATTGATGGCAAGAGAAGGGATGGGGTGGGTATCGTTGGAGAGACGTTGAGAAATCTAATGGCCTATTTTCCTTCAACAAAAATGGGGTGAGAGGGGTTAACTGGGTGATGATGAATTTTGGGGACGAGCGCCCTTTTGTTTGGCTTGGGATTGAACGGGTGAAGCAGGGCGGGTGGGAGAGTAGTAAGACCTAAGATGATGTTCCCACTCATGGTCCCTAGTCCAGTTTATTTTTGACCAATATTGCAAATGTCTGATGACTCATCGAGATATATATATATATATATATATATATATATATATATATATATATATATATATATATATATATATATATATATATATATATATATATATATATATATATAATTGACCCATATTGTAAATGAGAGTGAATTGAAGAAATAGAAATAATTGTTATTGGGATTCCAAAACCTAAAACCTAAAACTCTCCATGGTACGAGAGCCAAGCTAAGGCCAACGCCGTCGCACTCCATTTTTTTTTAATTTTCAAACACAATGGAACAGCCATCACCTACTCCGCAACTCCCTCTTCAACCCATCACAGCTTGCGCCTCCCCTTACTCTTTCCCAGCATTCTCCAATTTCATTATAGTAAAACTTTTTCCTCTCCAATTTCATTTTGTGGAAAACCTAAGTATCCCCTACTTGGTCTGTCAAGACCTTTTTGGCTTCGTGGATGGCTCACACCCATATCCTCCCGGAACCTCAGACGTTCCATCACCAGAGCAAAAGGAGTGGATCACCAAGGATCACCTTGTCATGGCGGTTCTCACCTCCTCCCTAGCCGAAGACATTCTCTCTCATGTTATTGACTGTCGGAGCTCCAAAGAAATTTGGGATACTCTCTCCTGTTCGCCGCTCACTCTAGTGCCCACACTCTTCAGACCATGCTCCAAATTACCTCCCTCAAAAAAGGTAATGATTTCGTCACCGTCTTTTTCAATAAGGCTCGCACTCTTGGTTCCACTCTCGCGGTTGCTGGTTAGCCCATACCTGACCAAGAATTCATTGCCTATATCCTTGTTGCCCTTCCCCACGAATATGAATCATCTGTAACCTCACTTTCCACACAATCAGATCTCCCATGTCCCCGACTGGTCCTTTCACACCTCCTAAATCACGAGGGACGCCTTTCATTTTCTACTCAGACATCTCTTTCACTTCCGAGCCTTGATGGCTCCCTCACCACCCCTATCCGCCAATGTTACCACCACCAACGATTCCAGGTCCTCAAACCGCAACTCCCAATGACATCCGCTCCACTGGCTTCTCTAACTCTCGCTCCTATCATAATCGCCCATATGAGAACCGTTTTGGCCAACAACGGGGCGGTCGCACTTTTGGTTTTGACAGCCGAGATGGAAGGTCTAACAATCGTGGTAGTCGAACCTACAATCCCACCACTTTTTCCGGCCACCCTGATTCCAGGCCTACGTGTCAGGTGTGCGGAAAAACAGGGCACACATCCCTCCAGTGCTGGCACCGATTTGATCAGGCATACCAAGCTCCTCCTCCGCCGTAGTTCCAAGCCAATCTCACCTGTGTTAACTGGACGCTGGACACTACTGCAACCTCCCACTTTACCCCAGACCTCACCAGCTTCAACCATCATGTCCTACCATACTAGGGCACTGAAGAAGTCTCGATAGGCGATGGCTCTCCCATCCCAATTTAGCATTACGGTTCCACTCATTTCCTCTCTCCTTCTTCGATCCTCTCATACTTTTAAGTTCACAAATCTCCTCCATGTTCCTCTAATTTCCAGAAATTTACTCTCTATTCGTCAATTTTGTATTGATAATTCTGTATTTTTTGAATTTCATCCCTCCTTTTTCATGGTGAAGGATCGCAGTACCCGTCAGGTTCTCTTGCAAGGAGGCATTAAAGACGGTTTGTATGACCTGTAGTTAGCAGCAACTCTATTCAGAGCACAAGCGCACCATACCACCACCTCTGGCTCCTTGTCCCTTTGGCATTCCCGTTTTGGCCATCCCTCATCCTCTGTCACACAGAATCTTCTGTGCCTTTTGTCTATTCACTGCTCAACTAAGGATGCTGCTCAGTTCTAATGCATTTCCTTCTCAAAAGCGAAAGCTCATGATCAACCCTACCAGACCTCCCATTCTAAATTTGCTAATCCTTTTGGCCTCTTATTTTGGATGATTCCACTAATTATCTATGGATCTTTCCAATGTCTTCAAAAACTCTAGTATTGCAGTATGTTCATGCATTTATTATCTTTGTTCAAAATTATTTTTCTACCACAATCAAAGCCATTCAAACCGATAATGGTACCGAATTCAAACCACTTCGTTCGATCTTTACCAAATTCAGCATTCATCATCGGCTAACATGCCCATATGCACATTCCCAAAAAGGTATCATCAAAACGAGGCACCGTCGGATTGTTGACAATGGCCTCGCTCTCCTCGCTCATGCCCATCTTCCACTTGACTTTTGGGACTACGCCTTTTGATACGTTTGGGATACCCGATCCTTCGCCTGTGGGCTTCAGATCAAGAACCACGCCGTATATTTGCTTCGATCTTGCAATGCTCTTTGATATCTCCTGATTTGGAACAATTTAAACAAGTAATTAGATTTCTGAAATAGCGACAGAATTTAACTTAAACAAATTAATCTAAAAACAGTAGCGACGGAAACACAGCGAAGAACAGCGAGGGAAAGCGGAGCTGGGTGCGCGAGGTCGCTGGGCACACAGGCCTTCGGCCTCAGGGTGTGCGGACGCGGATGCGCGAGGGTCTCTTCGCTGGGAGCGAAGGTGATGGCGAGTGGGAGCGAAGACGAGAACGCCTGGGAGCACGCGGAGCGCCAGCGCCTGGGACGCCCGCGCTCGCTAGGAGCGGATCTGGTCGCGGGTGACGCCTGCTCAGCCTTCTCCTTGTTGCGATGGTTTCCGGGTTAGGCTTAGGGTTTGGTTTAGGGTTGCCGATTTAGAACAAGGTGATGGTGATGATTTGTGAAGGCCGAAATACATAGAACACAAAAGCTTTGGGATTGAAATAGAAGAACCCTTTAATCCATAAAGGGGTTCCTCAATTCTATTCAATCTAATTTTAATAAAGATGCATAACATGAATTTATAGTTAACTATGAGAGATCTATCCAATCCTTCCTTGCAAAGGAAAGGGGTTTGGATAGATTAATTCTATCTAAAGATAAATGAAATAGCTTTAAGATAAATAAATCCTAAGAAGATAGATATTTAATAACTTGGTGGCTAAGTAATATATCTAGAAGAGATATAATAAATTTCCACCTTTATTTATCTAATTGCATGAAATAACTAACATAATTTTGGCCCATGCACAAGGACTCGGCCCATGCACTTGTCGAGTAAGGTTGGCTCATGGTGGGTGCAGACGAGTCTTCATGAGCTCCGTGTGTGGACGCAGGCTCACTTCTTGTGCTGGCGGTGTAACCTTGAGCCAAGTGATCCAGGGTGGCCTGAACCCTTGCTCTAAAGTTCCATGGTGACGGACAAGAAAGGCTTTAGTTGCATTTCGAATCTTCTTGGCCCTTGCACGAGTGATAGGGCCATCAAATGGAACCTTCATGTTGTCCTCAATGTCACTAGGAGTCATCGATATTTGAACGGCATCATTCTCCTCCACTTGACTTCGATTTGTCCTCAAATCGTCGTCAGAGTCATCGTCAGGCACGAACAAGGATAGATCGGCGACGTTGAATGTAGAATGGACGCTGTATTTATCGGCAGGGAGATCCAGCTTGTATGCATTAGGACCCATCTTTCGAACCACTTTGAATGGTCCATCTCCCCTGGGGTCCAGCTTAGATTTCCTTTGTTGGGGAAACCTTTCCTTCCTGAGATGCAGCCAGACCAGATCACCAACGTTGAACTGCACATCCTTGCGATGCTTGTCCTTCGCGGCCTTGTATTGCGCAGTCTTCCTCTCCAGCTGCGCCTTGGTACGCTCATGCAAGCTTTTGATGAAGTCCACTTGCTTAGCTGCATCCACGCTCTCCTTGTCCTTATATGGCCGAGGCATCATGTCCACTGGAGTGAGTGGATTTCGGCCATATACTACTTCGAAGGGGGTCATCCTAGTTGCAGAGTGCCTAGACCTGTTATATGCAAATTCTACAAATGGTAGGCAGTCTTCCCACCTCCGGAGGTTAGTTCGCAGCATGACTCTAAGGAGAGCCCCAAGAGTTCTATTTGTGACCTCAGTTTGGCCATCAGTTTGTGGGTGATAAGAAGTAGAAAATAGTAATTTTGTACCCAATTTAGACCATAGAGTTTTCCAAAAAGAGCTTAAGAATTTAGAATCTCGGTCAGAAACTATAGATAATGGCAATCCATGTAAGCGAACAACATCTTTGAAGAATAACAGAGCAACATGAATAGCATCATCAGTTTTATGACATGGAATAAAATGAGCCATTTTGGAAAATCGGTCCACAACAACAAATATGGAATCATGACCCTTAGAAGTTCTAGGCAATCCTACAATAAAATCCATAGAAACATCTTCCCAGGGTGCATTAGCAATAGGCAAAGGTTGGTATAGACCATTAGCATTGGATTTCGATTTGGCTTTAGCACATGTAACACAACTTTTGACAAATCTCAGCACATAATTAGACATTTTAGGCCAAAAGTAGTGTTCCTTTAGTCCAGCTAACGTTTTTTCGAAACCCCCATGTCCCCTAGATTCATGAATTTCTTGGGTTAACAATCGGCGAATAGAAGAAGATGGGATACAAAGTTTGCCCATCTTAAACAAATACCCATTATCAATAAAATATGAATCAACTTCACCTTTGGACACACATTGAGCATATATAGTTTTGAAGAAACCATCAGAAGCATACAGTTCCTTTATCAAAGCAAAACCCAAAACATGTGCATCCATATGGTTTAAGAGGACATACCTGCGTGATAGCGCGTCAGCTACCACATTATCCTTTCCCTTCTTGTGGTGGACCACATAGGAAAAGGTCTCTATAAACTCCACCCATCGAGCAAGTCGCCTGCTGAGCACTGCTTGTCCTTTGAGGTACTTTAGAGCTTCATGATCCGAATGAATCACAAACTCCTTAGACCAGAGATAATGTTGCCAAGTCTGTAAGCAGCGAACCAGTGCAAATAGCTCATTGTCGTAGGTAGAATAGTTGAGCTCAGCGGTGCCCAACTTTTCACTGAAGTAGGCGATGGGACACTTGTTCTGCAGCAGGACCCCTCCAATGCCAGTGCCAGAAGCGTCACATTCGAGCTCAAAGGGTTGAGCAAAGTCAGGTAACTGCAGCACTGGAGCGTGTGTCAGGCGGTCCTTTAGTGCGACGAAAGCTTTTTGATGTGAGTCGGACCAGCAAAATGTCACATCTTTCTTTGTCAGCTCATGTAGGGGGGCGGCAATCAGGCTGAAGTCCTTGACAAAACGTCGATAGAAGCCAGCAAGGCCCAAAAATGAGCGGACATGGGTGGGTGTAGTCGGCCTAGCCCACTCCTGAATAGCACGAATCTTTTCCTCATCCACCTTTAATCCAGATGCAGTCACTACAAAACCAAGAAAAATGGTAGACTCGGATGCAAAAGAACACTTCTTTAAATTGGCATATAATTTCTCTTTCCTTAGACAATCAAAAAACAATTTTAAGTGACTTAAATGATCATGCATATTCTTACTGTAGATTAAGATATCGTCAAAATAGACAACGACAAATTTACCTTAGTGTCTTCTAAGCACATGGTTCATAAGCCTCATAAATGTAGAAGGTGCATTAGTTAATCCAAAAGACATTACTAACCATTCATATAAACCATACTTAGTTTTAAAAGCCGTTTTCCATTCATCACCCTGCTTCATCCTAATTTGATGATATCCACTTCTAAGGTCAATTTTAGAAAAAATAGAAGCACCATGAAGTTCATCAAGCATATCATCTAAACGAAGAATAGGGTGGCGATACTTAACCGTTATTTGGTTGATCGCGCGGCAATCAACACACATGCGCCAGGAGCCATCCTTCTTTGGAACCAAAATGACCGGCACGGCACAGGGAGAGAGGCTTTCTCGCACAAAGCCCTTGTCCATCAATTCTGTGACTTGTCGTTGCAGCTCCTTTGTTTCCTCAGGGCTAGCTCTATAAGCGGCGCGATTAGGCAAGGCTGCTCCAGGCACAAAGTCAATCTGGTGCTCAATACCTCTAATAGGAGGCAAGCCTTGGGGTAGTTCAGCTGGAAGCACATCCAAATAGTCCTGTAAAAGAGCAGCAATAGGTGCAGGAATATGACTTAATTCAACATTAAGTAATACCTGTTTCATGACCAGAAGAATATGAGGTCGATGAGCGTTCCAGGTGATGGTCCCTTGCTGAGGGTGAGAGACCAAAGATCGACGTTCCACAGAGCCTTTAAGTGATGCAGAAGAGGGCTTAGGTGGCGTCAAATGGGGAGGAGAAGGCGGCAAGGGGGCTGCAGGGGCGGCTGCGGGGGCTGTTGTTGGGGCCGCGGGCGCGGCGTGATGGGCCGCGGGGGCGGCTTGCTCAGCCGAACTCCCTTTGAGCTTCTCCAATCTTTCAGCTTCTCTGTCGGCGTTCCTTTGTTGCTGCTTGCGAACCTGGTCCTTCAGAATAATTTGTGGCGAAAAGGGTAGGAGAGTAACTCTCCTCCCGTCATAGGTGAAAGCATATGTATTTGCACGACCATCATGAAGGACATTACGATCATATAACCAAGGACGCCCTAATAATATATGACTACAATCCATGCGAGCAACATCACATAATATTTTATCATGATATGTTCCAATAGAAATAGAAACTAAACATTGTTTGGTGACCAATATATCAAAACCATCATCAGTAATGCCATTTAAACCATAGTGAGTAGCTCTAGGAGTAGTAGGTAAATGGAGGAAATTTACTACCTTTTCACTGATGAGATTGCAGCAACTCCCACCGTCGATGATAAGGGTTAAGGTAGCTTCGCGAACCAAGCATCGTGTGTGGAATAAGTTCTCCCTTTGATCTGCCACGGGAGATTCCTGAATGTGTAGGACCCGTCGATTGACAATGCAAAGCACGTTGTCGTACTATGAAGTATCGATCTCCTCAATAGGCTCAGTCGACTGGTCCTCCTCCACTTCACTCGAAACTACCAGGTCCTCAGCAGTCTCCTCGTCGTAGTAATGGTCTCCTAAATCATTGAGAAGAACCTTCCTTTTCTGGGGGCAATTGCAAGAGACATGCCCAGACCCACCACAAGTGAAGCAGCGGATATCTTTGTTACGATCTGTAGATGGTGCAGCAACTCTTCTAGTTTCAACCTGATAACCCTGTTGAGGTGAGTTGGAAACTCCCTTTTGCTGCATAGAAGGGTTAGAAGTAGAAGGTTTATATTGACTGGAAGGGTTAAAGGGAACAAACCTGCGACCTTGAGAGGTCTGGTCCACTCGGTTCCGCTGTAGCCGAAGCTGCTGCTGCTGTTGCTCATACATCAGCTGTGCTTTATGAGTCAAAGTGTTAATATCTCTAATGGAATGGATAGCTAAAGGATTTTTAATAGAAATATTAAGACCAGCAAGAAATTGAGTACACAAAGCACGTTCAGTAAGAAAAACATTAGTCTGATGGGAGAGTCGTTCCAGTTCATCCCTATATTCATTAGGAGAGCGAGTTCCTTGGCGGCAAGACGCCAATTGCATCCTCATGGATTCTGTGAATTCCTCAGGCACATGTCTCTTTTTCAGGAGATAGCGAAGTTGTGGCCAAGTCTCAACAGGTTTCTTGTCCTGACGACGGCGCATCTCACGAGTGCGGAACTACCAGGTGCGAGCTTTACCTACTAAATGCAATATAACAACTTCCAACTTCTCCGTTTCCTCATAGCGTAAATGTTCAAGCAGATAGTCAGTATGATTTTCCCAAACAAGATAAGTTTCAGGATCAGTATTACCATCAAAGGTTTCTAATTTAAGCTTAACATCTCGTCTTTGTATAGCCTGAGCATTATCAAATCTAGGACGACCAAAATTAGGAGGGGGTAAATCATCAAAATTAGGATTTACCTCATGGTAAGCATCCTCCAGATGTGGGGTCTCATATAGATCATTGTTGCTGCGGCTGTCATCCCAGTTAGCACGGGTATGAAACGGCTGCTGCTGCTGACACTGAATGGGCCTCCCTTGCTGATGCCGTGGTGGGGTATGTTCACGGCGATCCTGGTGTCCGTTGAAGCCCGCTAGATGATCGTTGTCATTCTCTCCATTGAAAGGATTAGGAGTAGCAGACTTAAGTTGATAATGTAATTGACCAGAAGGGGGAGGGTTAACTGAACCAGAAGGGTTACCTGTAGGTGGAACATTACCTGAAAGAGGTGTAGGAGCCGTAGGTGGTGGGGGCAGTCTACCTCCTTAGGGAGGTGTAGATCCAGAAGCCTCCGCCTGCTTTGCCTCCTCCAATTGGCATGTAACTGCCTGTTTGATGAGGTTAGACCACAAAACGCGGTCCTCCTGGCGTTCAATAGCCCGACGATTTTCAGCCTCTACCAGTTCCTTATGAAGAGCCAAGGTAGATTATTGTACAGCAGAGTCAATAATGAACCGCATATTATCAGCAGAAATGCCAGCAGATGGGGTAGGGGAAGGGTTGGGGTTTCTATCGTTCGACATGTTCCTACAATATCAGAAGAGCAACAAGTAAACGAAGCAAAGACCAGAAACCAAGTAATGCAAGCTCTAGTGATTCCTAAGAGTGATTCAAGTTTTAGAAATCAAAGAGCGAGAAAACAAGGCACAATATTCAAGCAATTCCCCTGGACACAGAATTTTGCAATATTGAAGACAGCAAGTAATAATCAAATTGCAATTTAAATCAACCACAAGTCGGATATCAAGGATAGCAAGTATAAACAAGCGACTGAATGTGTATAGAATAAGAACTACAATGTGATGCTTGAATAATATGAATTTATAATATTCAAAAGTAGCAATCACAAGGGCAATTAAGTGCACACACTCCGTCAACTATTATCTGACGGTTGCAACACGGTTCAGAGAAAGAGGGGTGTGACCAAGGCTCCAGTGTCGGCACAGCACAAAATCACACAAAGTAGGGTTCTTTTGTAATGCTTAAAACCGATTAGATCATCTAACATGTAGCAAGAAAAGAATGAACAATAGAAGAGTTACTAACTCAACAAGGTAATGTATGCTAAATTTTTCTTTCTTTCTCTTTTTTTTTTTTGTTCTCGGCTTTTATGTGTTTTTTTTTTTTTGGCTATAGAATAGCTGCTGTAAAGGGATGTAGCAACCGAAATAAGGGAGAAAAAAATAAAAATAAAAATAAAATAACAAGCTACGATGATCTAAAAGTAAGCAAAAATAAAGAAAATAAGGAAAATAGGCTAGAAACTGGAAAAATTAAGGTTCTTTAGTGGTGCAAGTTTATATAATGCTTTTAATCCAAGAATCACAGTCATAGGCATGATATGTAGCAACTAGGAATAAAAGATCACAACTTGCAGTCAAGAACTCAATATCTTCCAAATTATAGATCCAAACAAAGAATAACAAAAATAAAGTGCCAATTTTGATGGGTGAATAATAAAGATTCAATTTTTATGCAGCGGCTATGGTGAAAAATAAGGCACGAAAAATAAATCACTCAAATAGAAATCAAGAGAGTAAAGAACTTGCATTAACCTGAAATCCGATACCACTTGATACGTTTGGGATACCCGATCCTTCGCCTGTGGGCTTCAGATCAAGAACCACGCCGTATATTTGCTTCGATCTTGCAATGCTCTTTGATATCTCCTGATTTGGAACAATTTAAACAAGTAATTAGATTTCTGAAATAGCGACAGAATTTAACCTAAACAAATTAATCTAAAAACAGTAGCGACGGAAACATAGCGAAGAACAGCGAGGGAAAGCAGAGCTGGGTGCGCGAGGGTCTCTTCGCTGGGAGCGAAGGTGATGGCGAGTGGGAGCGAAGACGAGAACGCCTGGGAGCACGCGGAGCACCAGCGTCTGGGACGCCCGCGCTCGCTAAGAGCGAATCTGGTCGCGGATGACGCCTGCTCAGCCTTCTCCTTGTTGCGATGGTTTCCGGTTTAGGGTTAGGGTTTGGTTTAGGGTTTCCGATTTAGAACAAGGTGATGGTGATGATTTGTGAAGGCCGAAATACATAGAACACAAAAGCTTTGGGATTGAAATCAAAGAACCCTTTAATCCATAAAGGGGTTCCTCAATTCTATTCAATCTAATTTTAATAAAGATGCATAACATGAATTTATAGTTAACTATGAGAGATCTATCCAATCCTTCCTTGCAAAGGAAAGGGGTTTGGATAGATTAATTCTATCTAAAGATAAATGAAATAGCTTTAAGATAAATAAATCCTAAGAAGATAGATATTTAATAACTTGGTGGCTAAGTAATATATCTAGAAGAGATATAATAAATTTCCACCTTTATTTATCTAATTGCATGAAATAACTAACATAATTTCGGCCCATGCACAAGGACTCGGCCCATACACTTGTCGAGTAAGGTTGGCTCATGGTGGGTGCAGACGAGTCTTCATGAGCTCCGTGTGTGGACGCAGGCTCACTTCTTGTGTTGGCGGTGTAACCTTGAGCCAAGTGATCCAGGGTGGCCTGAACCCTTGCTCTAAAGTTCCATGGTGACGGACAAGAAAGGCTTTAGTTGCATTTCGAATCTTCTTGGCCCTTGCATGAGTGACAGGGCCATCAAATGGAACCTTCATGTTGTCCTCAATGTCACTAGGAGTCATCGATATTTGAACGGCATCACCTTTGAAACATCCGTCTTTCTCATCAATCGCTTACCCACCACTACCCTTCCAAATCAAACTCCCTATCAAGCTTTGTTCCATCTTGATCCCGACTATCACTTCCTTAAAGTGTTTGGTTGCTTGTGTTTTCCAAATTTGAGATCGTACCTTACTCGAAAATTTTCTCTTCGATCTACACCCTGTACTTTTTTGGGATATTCTTCAAATAAAAAAGGGTATTTATGCTTTGATCACATTAATAATAGGATGTACATTTCCTGTGATGTCCTATTCCATGAAGCCCAGTTCCCATTTGCTTGTCCCATCCCATCAAGCCAACCCATAAATACACCTCCCTCCCCTTATTGCTCTTTACCATATGTTGGCCCACCCTCAAAACCTCCCATTCCTCTCAGATAACTTAACCCGTCTCCCTCTCCAACTGATATTGGGACCCCACTTTGCTCCTCATCGTCTACCTCAGAACCTCTCACCGTTCACTCTCCCCAGGTCCCTACACCCACATCCATCTCTCCCTCCATTGACTCTCCACCATCCGCTGCCGAACCCTCAAACACACACCATATGACCACCCCCTCAAAAAATAACATTGATAAGCCTGCCACTCGAACAGATGGAACCGTTCCTTGGCCACCTCAATCGAGTGCCTTCTTGAAGCATCCAGAATGGCGGATTGCCATGTCTCAAGAATTTGATGCTTTAATTAAAACCAACACTTGGTCTCTTGTCCTGCCAACACAAGCAGTCAACCCTTTTGGTGTCAAATAGGTCTTCAAAACCAAATTGAAGGCCAATGGTGAAATCGAGCGTCGGAAAGCTCGCCTTGTCGCCAAGGGTTTTCATCAACTTCAAGGAGTTGATTTTTCCAAAACTTTCAGCTTTGTTGTTAAATCATCAAATGTGCGCCTTGTGCTCTCTCTAGCGGCTATGCAAAATTGGACAGTCACACAGATCGACATTCAGAATGCCTTCCTTCATAGGGACCTTGACGAGGACGTTTATACTGTGCAACCTCCGGGATTTGTCCACCCTGACTTTCCAGATTACTTATGGAAACTACATAAGTCCTCGTATTGACTCTGCCAAGCACCTTGAGCTTGTTTCTCAAAGCTTTCCGAGACTTTGGTTAACCTTGGTTTTCGTCCTTCCAAAGCTGATTCTTTACTATTCCCATACACCTCATCTTCTGTTATTGCTTATGTGTTGGTTTATGTCGATGTCATTCTCGTTGTCGCCTCTTCCCCTGTCCTGGCATCTCAGTTCACCTCTCCCAATCCAAGTACATTATCGACATGCTCACACGAACAAACATGATACACTCTAAACCAGTTTCCACTCCAATAGCACTTCATTCTGACCTATACTCCATTACATCCCCTCTTCCTCCTCTTCATGACCCCTCCTATTATCAAAGTGTGGTAGGTAGCCTCTAGTACTTGACATTCACTCGCCCAAATATAGCTCATGTCGTCGCCAAAGTGTGTCAATTCATGCATTCTCCCCATGAGATTCATTGGCAAGCCAATAAACGTATCCTCCAATACCTTCGATCCACGTCTCATATTGCCCTTCATTTTTCCTCCACTCCAAATTTCAACCTCTCAGCCTACTAGGATGCTAATTGGGCAAGTGATCTTTGAAGAACGGAATAGGCAGACAAAATAATAACCGAATACTCTAGAGAACGTGAGGGGTTGAATAGAGTATGACAACTTTTCGCAATTACAGAAATTGTAAGACCTTACCACCAGAAGTAAGATCTTATCTGAAAAACAAAACCACGTTAAACCGATATAACAAATATGGTCAATCGAAAGAACAAGTAATAAAGAACAGAAATAGATGAACACAATACTTGTTAACGAGGTTCGGCACAACTGCATACGTCCCCGCCTAGGGTTATCCAACTCGTAGGATTCAACAACCTTTATTTCACTTTGTCTTATGAGATCTAGATATAACCTCTAGAAGGCTTACCCTCTTCTGGACTAACTTCCTATCTAGCAACCCAAGCACACTAGTGAAACAAAGCTTCTAAGGATACCGAGGTACCCTATACGTTTGGGTAACGAAACCCTTAGTATAACCTAGATGAATAGTACTATAATGCTCGAAAGAAACCTCACACACTCAAAAACAAATACAACACTTAGCCAAAGGAGCGATATGAGATCCGAATGCTTTGAAGAAGACGATCTTTGCAATAGTACGTTAGAGCGTTGTGAATGTGATATATCCTGCAACCTCCTTCTTCTCCTTTTAAATAGCCCAGAAGTCTTGATTCAAAAAGGCGAACGTTGTAGGTTGAAATCGGCCCGATCTTCTAGGAGATATCTTTGGCCAACTAAATCAACGAGTTCTGGAAGCTTCACTTCGGATATATGAGATCGAATCAGTTGTAGAAGTCTTAGGAAATCATCCGAACAAATCCTGCAAAACCTAAACAAGATATGCCTAACAAAATAAAGAATCGATAGAATGCATTCAACATAATTAGGCCCAACCAAATAGGCCCAATTAAACATATTAGAGAAAAGTCCGACATGACCAAAATTAGGCCCAATGTGGATCTCAGATTTGTAAGGTTAAATAGGCCATTTATCTACTAAGCCCATTTAACCCTTTGTTGATCCGAGTCCACAAACCTTTGAGCCATTCATTTTGTAAGATCTTACCAAACTCAGGAATCCCGAGTTTTGGCTTTCATCAACCAAGGTCTTGATCTTCATTAGACAGGTCTTATCATCAATGTGGAGTTAACAATCTTCATGATCGTCGATCGACTGCAGCCTATTGTGTCTACGTAGGCTCCTCACTAGTGTCCTGGTCTTCGAAGAAACAACTCACGGTGGCTCGATCCTATACAGAGGCGGAATACAAATATCTTGCCAATGCAGCGTGTGAATTGATATGGTTGCAAACTTTACTTGTAGAACTCAGCATCTATCTCCATCATCTGCCTCGTCTATGGTGTAACAATCTAGGCGCCACTTACTTGGTTGCCAACCCAGTGCACCACCAACGCACCAAGCACATCGACCTCGACTTCCATTTTGTGCACGAACGAGTTGCTTCAGCTCCCTGCAGATTGCCTTCTTCTCCTCTAAGGATCAACTAGCTGATGCATTGACGAAACCGCTCCTAGATTCGATCGAGCTACTGCGAACCCAACTTTCGCCGACCCCGTTGGGTTCGAGGGGGCGTAGTAAGGCCCAAGATGATGTTCCCACTCATGTTCCCTATTCCAGTTTATATTTGGCCCATATTGAAAATGTCTGATGACTCAACGATATATATATCTTGTAAATCATAGTGAATTGAAGAAATAGAAATAATTGTTATTGGGATTACAAAATCTAAAACATAAAACTCTCCAGAGAGGCTTGAAGCGTTGGAGATCATGGGTTTGCTCTACCTTCATAGCCTAGGGTGGAGGGGTTGGACTGCACTTTTGATCCTCTTTTGCCCTCAGTTTGTAGTCCTAAGAAGTCATGCATGCATCCCTCTTTCTGTTGCAGCTCCGAAGGCATGTAACACCAGGCGAGGCCCGATGGTAACTCCAACTTCAATCTCTTCCCGAAGGGTGAAATTGCTCGAACCCACGAACTCAATCTGTTAATCCCTTTCTCCCTACTTAGCTTTGGTTGTGTTTTGTCAAATTGGAGCTCGTGGTTGTTTTTGGAATTGAATTTTTGGTGTCTTCTAAAGTCGCACAACCTTGTGTGCTTCCTGTGTCAATGGTGGAAACTAGAAAGTAGGAAGATGTGTCCTTCCTATGTGCTTTCTGTGAATGTCAATTGAATGCGGGCGAAGCGGTGGAGGGGGCTGACTGTCCTCCGGTGGGCAGCGTTGTGAGGGGCGTCTCCAGCTACGGTGCTGCAGTACGAGCGCAAGGTCTAGAGGTCGATTGAAGCTCACCTGCTCACCCAACAAATAGTCTTTCATTACCCAAACACTTACGGGGCTATTTTCAAAAAATAATTCTCATCTTCTCCACCAAAAATGATCCCTATAAATAATTTACATCCTTTCCACAATCCAACCCCTAAAATTCAATCCCGAAGAAAACACAACCCTAACTGTTTGGGTCAATCGTGATATAATACTCGCGGGTTCGTCGTCAATCTAAGACTTGATATTGAATTTATAAGGGCGTCAAATACGACCTCTAATTCACCTAGTAAATAGATTTATTCCTAGATTGAATTGTGGTTCTCGAGGCGGTCATGGTTGTACAGCTATGCCCCAAAATTTGCTGGGACTGCTGAACGCGCCTCCGATCCAACCAGAGTAGTCGTACATGAAGAACTCGAGCGGTTTTTTTCCCGAGGAGTCATTGACGAAGTAAGAGGCGATATGAATTAACTCAACCAGCACTGGAGATCTCGTGCTTCATGCTCCCTACTACCTTCCATGCAACACAAAAATATTTTAACACTTATTTAATCTTAAAAAAAATTAAAAATTATATTTACATTACTAATATCTATTTTCATATATTTATAAAATTTAATGTTAAAAACCTATATTTTACAATTTTTAAAAACTAAACAAGTAATTTTACAAAATACAATTATTAAAAATTTTAAAACATGATTTTTCAAAATGAAATTTTATAAATATATAAAAATATGCGTTAGGAATATAAATATAATTTTTTAATTTTTTTTAAATTAAATAAATATCTAAAAAAAAATAGTGGAGTAGGGAAGATATTTAGAGGATCCGGCCTGCTCAACCAGGGGATGTGAGAATGAATCTCGGGGTTTGCGCTTCAGATTGAGGCTTATGCAACCCTTAGACCATGGGGTCTTTATAGGTGATTGCTCCCTGCTATTGCTTTTCAATTGCAATGTCGACGAAATGGATCAGCTTCTGCCGCTGTGAAATCTTCACGGTTTTGCTAGATTTTCAGGTTTCTGGAGTTAGGTAAGATTTTGCTAACTCTTAAAACCACGTAGTGTCAGTTGTCACCAATATAGATACTAGCCTTTGAGCTCATGTGCACGCTCATATGCCAAAACCTTTTCACTAGTCCAGTTGGAATTCGATAGAATCTAATAACTTGGGCGCCGGGGAGGGTGACTTTATTACCGCAATAGATTTGTGATGACGTCAATAAACTGGTTTAGCAATGTATGTTTGGGGTTCCACTTTAGAAGGTAAGATGCCAAATTGTCGTAGGTAATCAACACAAAGAGGCAGGTAAGCTTGCAGTGGGTCGGATGAATGGGAGACCCCCTTGACTGTGTGGCTTCGCAGAATGCTGGAAGAGTTTCTTGGGGTTAACCATTGCTGAACTTTGGTCCAGGCTGCATTGGAACTGGGAGGTTTTGAATCAGTTTGTCCTCCACTCGCTTCATTCCGTGTGCCTGAGCGAGATAATGCCCTGGATAGTTTTATTGGGGTACAACTTCCTCAGATATCTTCTCGACTAAAGTCAGGATTATCTTTGCTATGATCCGAGGGTCTTCGTGGAATTGCAGAATGCAGTTAGCGTTGTGGTGGGGTTTATCCATAGTCTTGTTCGTTGGGGGTTTGCAACCTTTGTGCTGCACAACATACTCATCCCCGTCATCTAGACTTTCACCTTCTTGATCTGTGCAGGAAGCTAGTTCAGACCAATGGCTGGGTTTTGACTTTTGAAGATTGCATCTGGGAATATTTCTGTTACAACCTTGACCCTATGGCCTATGGAGGTTCCACTTGCCTTTTCCTTACGAAAAACAAAGCTACTGAGGAATGATCAAGCAAGGTAAGGTGCAGGAGTCGAATAATTTACAAATCAGAGTTGCCTCCAAAATTTCTCAAGATCAACTAACATATATGTTCAAAAGGGAAGTTAAGTGTGGCCAGAGATACTGCTTGTAAGAGAAAGGGAACACCTTCCACGGGGACAAAATTTAGAGGGCGTCTCTTGAAGACGCTATGAACCATCTTCAAGGTGGGTTGATTGATCTTCAACACCATCTCTGCAAGCCAACATGGGTAGAGAAGGGTGCAACTGTCGATGAGGAAACAATAATTTCAATCGGTAAGCATCAACTCCGTTCAAGTAATATCGGAAGAGTCTCTTTGCTCTTATAAAGCCCAGACGACCATACAGTGCAAGAGCGCCTCTGTTTGTGACTTCTGCTTCAAGTGTAACCTTCAGAACAAAATCCATTGCAGAGGTCAAAATCATAAATGTCACAAAACTAGCAGCCCATTGGCACCTTCAAAAAATCCACAACACTTGCACCACTCTATCTAATGCACATGGGCCAATATAGCTTGCCCGATATGTAAGAACTGTCATGTTTCATAAGCCTCCCTTGTTGGGTATTGGTGTCTATAAAGTACACAGAACGTGCTAGAGATGTAGTTCGCATTCCAAAAATATAAACAATGACGGCAAGTATTCATATACATATAAACACGGTACAGGTTTAACTCTGTGATGGCCATGAACTTTGTCTAGGCTAAGAACCAGAAGCAAAGGGAGGCTTAAAAGTTGCAATATCCATAAATTTTTCTTGCCTGTGATTTATCTAGTCAGGTGATTCTCAATACTTGGCCCTTGCTACAACATTATATCTAAAAATCCTACCCCTAAAATTTTCTTGTGCTATTACAGTAACTTTGGAATGGGAACTCAAGCCTCGAAACTAAATAGTTGGCTCATTTAATGCTGCCAAGAGCACAATTAAAATCATCCACAAGACATGCATATGTGAGATATACTCTCATGTAATACCCGAGTTTCAAATAGTTCTTCTAATGGTGAATAAAGCATAGTTTAAATAGGAAGATATCCTCAATTGACAATAAGTTCATACTAAATACAGGTAATGCAGAAGTAACTCTAAAAAATGGTGTACGCCTAAAATACATTATATTTCCAATAATCCTTTATCCAAAAGTTTCAAAGAGCAATATAACACCTTGAGAATACAGAACCCATTTATTACAAGTAAAATATGTTCATTTGGCATGAATTGAGTGTATCCAAGGTTACAATTCTCACTCACATCATAGTTTGAATTTGCAAATTGAAGATCAAAATAACACCTTGTGATTCATTGATAAGTTGGGTGAGCTATCACCCCTATAATTAAAAGAATTAGGCAGTTTACATGTTTACATGCATTGGAAATATTATTGAGCATAGATGCTTACAACTCTAGAATAAAATATATCAAATCTAACAAATCAAACATACACCCCATGCCAAAGAAATAAGGTGATACCTCTTCACAACCAGATTCCATCATCACTTTAATGGATCTTGTGACCAATTCTGTTGCTGCCAAAATGAGGAAACGAATTATTAAACCCAATTTCACTGCTGCAATAGATGTTTCTTGTACCAATAGAATCTTAGAAAAATATAGACATTAACCTAACAAAAAGGAATGAAAAAAGAAAAAGTCATTAACTCAACTCCAACAAATGTTAATTGTTAATTAAATACATTGACGTGGGAGCAGGAATAAACATTTACCTTGTTTCATAATCTTTATTCACATTTTATTGGTGAGAACCAGCAGGAAAAGATATCAATCAGACACACAGATGAGTAGTTCAGGGTTTTTATCCCCAAGAGTTTATGGATTTTTATGAGTATTTTACAAAAGAGATTCAATTTCCCATACAGGTAAACTTTTCCACAAGTTCCAAGTTAGAGCAGGTGTTCCAATTATCCTACTAAATTACTAATATTACTAATATTTATTGATAACATCCCACTGATACTTGGGTAATGAAATGTTACCAAGTAGTTCAAGATGAGTAGGCTAGGTGTAAAATAGATGGACAAAGGTAAGGTGTAATCCTTTTTCCGTAATAAAACAAGGATCCATCCAAGGATATTTAGGCATGTTCTTTAAAAAATTAAAGAAACCTCTCAGTGAACGGTCAAGACTGAAGAATACCACAGATGTTGCAGAGCATACTGCCAAGCCTTTAATAAGAGGTGGGAAGCTCAAAATGCTAAAAAAAAATTATAACTTAGGAATCATCAATAACCAACCAAACAAGGCTCCTTAACTTTGAGAATTGACTCCATATTTTGCTATCAAACACTTCATCGGTAACTTCTCCAATCTTTTAATTTTTATTTATTAAAAAAAATCCCCTGTTAAAGCATCCCACTAATTCCATGACGTGAAAAAGAGTTGAGAGCCACATAGCCCACATGATAAATGAAGTAATACTCTTTTCCCTAGTCCTAAGATTAATCTTATTATTTTCCTGGCAGGGAGCTAAGGCTAATAAAACTTTTCAGGAAACAATACAGTATTAAACTACTGCTATCAGTATCAAGGAAATACATGTTGGTACAGTTAATGGCTTCCCATCATTCATAGCTCAACATAAGAATCCTGTAGTTTGTGGGAAGCATTTAGTATTATGATACTATTACAAGAAATGAATGCCTTGTAAATCTACTCTTGGTGTTTAAAGCACAACATTCCATTCACTATGGCACATACTATATGATTGTTAAAGCTAGCATCTGTTAAAAACCTTCCACTACTCCTTTTCGAGACTAAAGTGATAATAATTCTGTTCATGGGATAGATTAAAAAGTTATAAAATAGTTCCAATCAACTTGACCATCCTAGAACCCATACCTATGGGACCTTAAGTGTCAAAAGAATAAGGGTCAGACTGGTATAACATCATCATACAAGCTCGTTATCCACACATATTATGCATTATAATATAAGCTCGTTATTGGCCCCTTACAATCAAACAACACATCACGCCAATAGACACTAAGTAGTAGACGAGAACTGAACAATAAACATGAACAAGAAAGCACCAAGAGAACATTTACCAATGCCTTTGCCTCTGTAAGGGTTGATCACAACGAGCATGGCTATGTAGCCTCTGAATACATTACGATGCTCTCCCATTTTACAAACCACAGTGCCAACACATCTACCTCTATGGAATGCCTGCACCATACATGAAACAAATCCAAACATAAACAGAAAACCCCCCTTCAAACTCCAATTATAATCCAAATCAGATCAAATGTCTATGTGATAAGAGTAATAGAGAGGTGAGAGAGAGATCAGGAATACTAACAAGAAAAGAAAGTTGGGGCCAGAGGTAAACAAAGTAGCGATAGGTGAAAATGGAGTAGGGCTCACTGAGTTCTTCATCAACAAGGCGCATGATCACCGGCAGGTGATGTTCACCTCCATAGCTGACATATTCTATATCTGCTGCCTTGAATTCCACCTTATCTTCTTCAACTTTCTCCACTGCCGTTATTTGCTCCATTCCCTCAATCCCCCTCTCTACCTAACCTCAAGATGCTGCAATAGTACATTCCATAAAGCATAGATCACAAAACTGAAACACCATTTGCCTAATTTACACATGTTCTAATATAATTTTAATTTCCATTATAAGAGCAAACTACGCATGCTTCCTATTCTAGGAACAAAACATCAGAAACAAATTCATAAGCTCTCTTGAAGCAGATTCAAGGAACTACAGTAGGAGTATGATAATCACTACACTGCATTAAACGGCCTACAAACTACAAAAATCATATAAATTTACTTCAGTTGGTCAACATCTTACCATTACAGTTCCAATTCCCGTTTTTAATTTGCTTTTTTGTTTAAACAATTTTATCAGCAAAATATCCATTGATTCAGAGAAAACACAATCAACAATAAAACCGGATCCACATCTCATTCACCAAAGTCAATATAAAAATGGCCAGATCTACTGAAAAAGAGGGACTAAAGGTAAGAATAAAACCTAACTCGGCAAAATCCCTTCAAATACCTCGGGTCTCTGAAAAAAGGACGGGAGGGGGAGGAGGCGGGCAGGCGGCGGTGGCCTCGACAGGGGCGGATGAGAACAGAGTAAGGAGGACAGGTGGCGGCGGCGGGTTGGCTGGAGGGTGAGGAGAGAGGAGGTTGTGGTGGCTGCAGACTGGTTGCTCTGGGCCCGGAGGAGAGGAGGGTGGTGTTGTCGATCGAGATAGAGAGCAGCAGCAGCAGAGGGTTCAAGCTATAAACTTTCACACCAGAGGCAATGTGGGAATTACCTGGCCTGTATTTTATTTGTAGATACATATTAAAAAAAAAAAAAAAAGTTGGTAAGTTGTGTACCCGCAAATGCACTTACACTTTAGGTGATGAAATTGAGTTTATGCGCACTCTATGTACGCATAAAAACTAGTCCTCGATGCACTAAAAACAGCACTATGGCAGGGGCGAGACCAAAATATGTGTTCACCAATGTGTTCACCAAGTTGCGTTACGATAAAACAACAAACGTGACTTTAAGGAATTATGTGTTATGATAAAAACAACAAATATGACTTTAAGGAATCAAATATATGATGCACGGGCTCGTGTTAATAAGAAATTGAGAAAATGATAGGGAATATACTAAAATTTTGGGCCTCTTGTAAAAATGACACTCCCTCTAAAATTTGCAAAAGTAGCAAATAGGTCCAAACATTTGCAAAAATAACCAGTGACCATCACCTCCTTTCACAGGTTACCCTTCCTGCTGAATTGAGCCATCACCACTCCGCCTTCTCTCCGATCGTTCCCCACCCTCCACGAGCCACCTCCGGCCACCCAACCATCTGCGTTCGAACCCTCTCTCTCCGGCGCACCCACTGAGCCTAGAACCCACCCGGTTCGTGCCCACCCAACCACCACCGTTCGAACCGCCACCCTCAACCGCCCATCCAACAGAGAGAGAGAAGCCCGGGAGGCGATTCCATAAGGGAGAAGACAATGAAGAAATTAAAGGAAAAAGCTTGAGAGACTAGGAACATGTATGCACAGACTGACATGGGACATATATGGCATAAGTTATGCAAGACCTAGCAAACATCACAGGATATCATATGCACGACTTATCACTCAATTTAGATACACACATAAGCAAGTCATAATATTGCGAGATTGAGGCAAGCATGCTAAGATGCACCCTAAAAATCATGCTAAGGGTATGTTCAGTTCATGCAGGGTTGGTATAGCAACTATCTCATCACATACTTCCATATTAACATAGTAAGACTAAGACGTCACACAATCATATGAGGGCTTATAACTGGGAGGTATATATCCTACATGATACTAGCAATACTTATTAAATATGTAAACAGTCATGAGGTCCAATGAGGTTCATCTGGCATGCTAAGTCATACAATTCACGTTTTAACATACAATGAGAGTTTAGTACACTATCATGGACCTAGTTCATAGGGAGACGGTAATCATGGGGATTCAATACATACGACACTTACATCTACTCATAAGTGCAACCATGCAAGGTACCAGGCAAGTCATGCTGAATTATACCAATATACAATTTTATGAAATCACAAGGAGACTATAATTATAACTTGACAGAATTCTCTAAGGGCAATCACCAACTCACCACCCAGTTTCCCCGTGGGACGCTAGTATGACTCGCTGGACACAAGGACATTCACGCCGTTTCCGAGAGAAGATGGTAGAATTCGTGTTACGACTCTTTTGGCAAGGAGACACGGTTGACCATTACGAGACTCACGAGGGATGACTCCATAAGATAACACACTCCTAACTTAGAAGAATGTCGATAATCAACCTCAGGTAACCTTCACATCATACACAATCCCCGAAAGTAGTTAGTTGACCGACCTAATTTCTCGTAGAGAATGTTGACATTAGGTATGAGACTAGATGAACATCTATGGTTGGAATACAAATAGGACTCAAGTCAAGAGGAACATACACTCTCGACCCTTACCAACACATCCAAGTGCTTTGGTGGGACGGACAACGGAATCGAGATTATCAAGGGGGTTGTACTATGGAAGAACTATTCCGACAAGATAGAAAATCTGATTACATAAGAACAAGGTTTCCTCCCGCTATCCCGTTTGCACATACAGTCATTTACATGTTCAAGTTAAGGCATTTTTATTTGTTTGCTATCCTAAGCACCATAACACTCAACACAGAAGCAATCAACAAGATTAATATGATCCTCTTCGAGGAGGATCTCCCTCGGGCCCAATTGCATATATGTATATATAACGTAAGCATAGAGACGATCTATGCCGTCCTTCGAGGGACGGTTGACCGGAGGGGCAAAACCTCCTGGCCTCCTGACTCAACAATCCAACCTACGTGGTGTTCCTCGGAGTCTTCTAGGCCCATCTGCAAATAAAAGCTAGTATTTTGCCTACCGATCCCCGAATTCTACATCCATAAGGGATGTCTACCGCTTGGGTCTCTACCCACGAGATTATTTCCCCTTAATTCATTTTAGGTTTTAAGTCCAATTAAATTCATTTTGCCCTTTATAAAATATTTTCCAAAACCATTTGAAAACATTGGGCGATTTTCAAAACCTCTTCAACCTATTGTACTCGGATTGCAAAACCTCAGCTCTGATACCACCTTTGTAACGGCCCGGGATTATGATTCCCGAGTTACGTTTCGAGGGATGAAACCCCTCGTTGGGATCTTGCGCCCCGAGTACAGGTTGAAGGTTTGAAACCAAAGATTTGCAGTTTAAAGTGGGATTTCGCACCCAAATCCGGAAGGTCCATTGGAGACCCCGGGGTAAACCCCTATACCTGTTCGAACTACAACGCGGGAAATCCTTTATCATGCAAAGGGCATAACTTCTGAAAATGATACAACCAGTGCCACGACAGAGCCAGGTCAAAACAGAGTATAAGTAGGGAGAAATCCCAAAAGCATGAATTTGGTGAAGTCAGGTTTCAAACGCTCACTCTCCGCCATAAGAATAGACCCCGTCATAACAGCACAAAATCAAGGAGTGTATCGGGTACCTGAAACTATACCACCAAGTCAGGCCAAGAGTCCGCCCGCAGGTCCTCTGACCGCGCTGAGGACATATAATACGCCTATACCTATAATAAAGGATGCCTTCATGCAGTACTGAAATATTAACCACACTATCATGTTCCTAATTCATATATGCAGAATATTAAGTAAGACCTTAACAAAGAATACGTATTCTTTGTTAAGACCTTACTTAATATTCCACTTGGTATACCAAGTGGTATATCCCTCTTCTACCACCACCCCTCTTACAGATAGGGTGGAGACTGGCCAGTTCGATGCTTTAATCATATCAAATCTCATCATCATATCATATCTCATCATCATATCATATCTCATGCCCATCTCGTATCTCGTGATATATATAAATGACTCGAGGAGGACAACACCCGATGAAGCTGGGCTGCTCTATGACCTTAGCAAGGACTCTATGACTCACAGATAACGGCCGTTCTGTATTCAAACGCATACAGAATAAGGATGCTCATTCGTAAATGCAATTCCTAAGCATGATACTACATGACATGCTCTTATGCATATTCAACACCTACATACTATATGACACATCAGGCAGGAGGTACTGGTTACTGAGTAAGCCCCGGAGGACTTACCTGGCTAGCAGATTGACAACAGGAGAATCCAGCACACAATATTTACAATCACAGAGTATCACCTAGTACATAATGGAATATACATAAGTCTACATCCAACTATTAAGCACTCAAACACACCTCAATCAATAGAACAAGTAACCTATTATGAAAGTCATTTCATCGCATCATCAGCTCTCCAAGACCACATCGTTCTCCATAAATCATTCAACCAATTCCGCAAGTTCATATACATCAATTCAGCATATACCTCAACGGTTCATCAAAATCATAAGACATAATTTATGTGATATAAAATCCTACTAGATCGTCATAATTATCCAACATTTAATCTCATATAATAATTCATCACAAGTCATGCTATTAGTCATACATATCATAGTGTTAGTCAAACGATCATAATATCATGCTAGTTAGTCATCGAATAAGTCTTATTCCCAAGTTAGTTTCAAAACCATTTCAAATCCCAGCTAGATAGTTAAGTATTCCGACCATTGAAAATACTCGCCAAATTCCCTTTTAAATTTATTTATTAGATTACTTTCCAATCTTAAAATTCGTTTCCAAATTCCTTACAAATCTGTAAGTCCCAATAATATCATGGTTATTTTTGCAAAGTTGATTTTTTTTTGTATATCCATGCAAATTGTCCTAAGAAATTATTGGATGACCGAACACCGTCACAATATCTTTTGTCATAATTGGTGCGCAAGGAATACTCCTTCCAATAAAATTGAATGACAAAGGACAGAAAGAGTACAGAAAAACAGAAAACTTATCTTGGCAATGGAGAAATCTATGCCCACTCATTAACAAATTCGAAAATCGGCTAATATGGTCTATTTGGTGATGGAAAATCTATTAAATGTTGGACATACAATCGGGTCACTACAACGCCTTTGATTGATAGGGTGGCTTTATCCCAAAACGTTAAAACAAACTCCAATGTTTGTGATTATATTCTAGGAGGAAAATTGTGGATCGAAAAATTAAACGGGGATTTAAACCAACAACTAGTAATGGAAATTACAGACATCCCTCTTCTAGTTACACCTTTTCTTGATAGGTTGTACTAGTGTCCTGATAAAGAAGGATGGTTCAGAACATCGAGTGCAATGAAGCATATAGAAAATCCGGATTGGCTACCGGATGATCCAAATGCACGAATACTAACAAATTTACCACGGGTCCTCAAAGAACCGTAGTAATTTAGTCAAACTTTTACCACGGTTATGTGCATTAACATGGTAAATTTACAAGATTGACACAATGGCCACGGGTACTATTAGAACCGTAGTAATCGAGTAAAAAAATTTACCATGGATTTGAAACTCGTCGTGGTAAAAAAATTGTTTAATGATTTTGATAAATTGAACCGTAGGTTATTCGTGGAGTAATTTCTTAAGCATCCAATACTCGCTTCTCAAAATCGGGGAATCTAGTGTTCAACTTCGGCACCTTAAGGTTCATCTATCGTTCCCTTTCCCAATTTGGTGCCCAATTTCAATACCTTTGGGTTTATCCACCGTTTCCTCTCTGAATCTAGTACCCAATTTTAACAACCCTTGGAAAATAGCGATTAGGTTTCCAAAATTTCCAAAATCTGGGAAACTAATCGAATATCCCTCTTTGAATCGGCGAATTTGGTGGTTTTACTTGAGTTCAGCTTCGTTCCATTTCGCTTAAGAAATCCGGTGAGTTCTTGTTGTGGTGATTTTTCATTGTTAACTTTTTCTTCATCTTCCTAATGTGGCCTTGTTCTAGTTTGTATGAGTTGTGTTTATTCTTTATTTTTGTCTCAAATCTCATCTAATTTTAGAGATCCTTCCCTTTTTTTATTTATCATAGTAAAATGATCGATGAGGATGCCTAGAAAGTGATTCAAGAATGTATCTTATACCACTTACCAACCAGCATAAGATAGGCATCAGAACGAGTTTTAGAGGGCATGTATCTTACTCGTGATGAACTAAAGCTCACTCTCGACAACAGGTGGCCTTGGGATAGTTGTCTTAAACGCTTAAATGTATTGAATGATAGTAAAGCAATTCGAAACTAGATTTTGACAAATCAAGCTTGCTTGTTTAGTTTATGACGTGTGGGATTCAAACTTATGTCAATTTGTGACTTAAGATTGATTCACTAGATTACTATAGAAAGAATGTGTCTGTTTGCTTGCCTAATGCCTATGTTTCTTATTCATTCATCCCATTTGTTCATGTGATATTTATAGCACAGTAAAAGAGATACTAACATTTAGTTTACTTGTAATTAGAATGTTGCAAAGAATAGATTTTTGTCTATTTGCATCATATTCAAACGAAAAGCAGATGTACAAAGTCCATATTATATTTTTTGGACAAATAAAATATTGTCTATTTTATTCACTTCTCATATTTTAGTTTTCCTTTGATTTTCACATAAAAGATATATTTTAATGCTTTATTTTATCATGCTTGTTCTTTGTAAAAGATTTTTTTCTAGCTAGCCTCCCTCAATGCATTTATTTTGATGAATTTTGTTTTTGAATATGAACCACATATTATTGTCACAATATATGATTGAGATGTTGTTTGGGATAATGTAGTTCTTGGTTCAGTTTCAGTTAGAACTAAAAGTGAGGGCCAAATAGGTGCACATGAATGACATACACTTGATAATACTTGAGGGTAGCATTGTGGACGACTACGATTTGTAGCAAATCTAGCTAGGTACTTCACCCTACTCATTTTGATTACTTCTGAGTGTATACTTTGCCTATCATGCATCTTACTTATTCCAGATTAGTTTTTTGGTTTATTCGGTGAGCCTGAGCACACCAACACATGCATATATGAAAACATTCATGGAGTTAAAAAAAGTAGAAGGCTCACCGTTATGTGATATTCAAGATTAATGAGAAGAAAATGAAGGTTATAGTCCCAAGTTAAATAGAAACTAGAACACTTTGTTCTATTGACAGGTTAACTGGTTGAAATAGCCATTTTGGTCGATGTTATTTAAAGCCTTAAATAAATGACATATTAGGTGCTTGTAATTGATGATTTCTTATTTTTGGTTGTTAATCAATCTAGAACTTGTATTTTTTAAGATTGTCGTGTGTTTGAGCAATACATCAGTTGAGGTTTTTATTATGTTTGCAGTTCGACACACCTCAAAATACTTATTCATCCAGAGTTGTTGGGTTTTATGGATTGCGCTGGATTTTATGTCTTCTCCTCATTGAGGCAATGTAACATTTGTTTCACTATAATGCCTTTGCACTCAGGTGAGATAAAATTGGATGCTACATTGCCAAATGCCAAGAACAATTCTGTATTTCCGTTGCAACTTAAATACTTCATATTCTGACTGAGTACTTGTTGCTGCAGTCGGTAAGCGTTTTTGTTGAGCCATGGTTAAACTTGGATTTGATATGTTAATATTTGCATCTGAAGCAATTATATTGTTTCATGTGTTGCTCAAGATATTCCTTTAGTAGTTGGAATTCCTGGTCTTTTCTTCAGATTCTTATCAAGCCAAGTGCAAACCTTCTTAAGTATCTATGAATCTGGTGCTTTTACTTTAATGCCGTCTTCCTATAATTTAACCTCCCCTATCCTTTTAATGCCATGATTAGCTTCAAACTTCCTTGGCAGGAATCTTTAACTATTAGTTTTGAATTTACGCTAGTGAAAACGCTAAATCTTTTGTCCAAATGAAGCTGATTATTATTAGCTTCTTGAATTGAATGGTGCTCACTGAATTGCTCACTAGCAGCCAAGAGAAATTAAAGGATATAAGATGATAGTTATTAGCCTTTTGAAATTAAGATTCCTTTTGGTGTGATATATGTCAAGGATTTATCTTTTTGTATTAAAAAAGCAGTGATGCAGTTGCTTGTAGTTTGATCAGTTGGTTGATAGCTAATCCTCAATTTGTTGCAACACTCAACATGAGACATCTGGTATCCACTAAATCTCGTAACAGGCGGAACCACAGCAAAAATCATGATCGCTGGAAAAGACAATTTTCTAGGGAAGTATATTTTTAGGACAATTTTCAGCTAAGATGATTGAGGATGCAAATGCTCTTGTCATGACTTATGGTTCCTACCATCTTGGGGTAAGTTTAGTTGCTATCTAATTCTTATCTCAATATTTTAGTGTTTCTATGTTGATACCAGAAATCTGAAAACTTATTGAAAGTGCCTCTTAGTTTCTATGAACATCTGTGATGATGCTCGGGATATCAATTTTTTATTCGTGAATTCCGTGATTGCCTTATCTTAATATGTGGATGAGGTCCTTTTTAACTAGTTTCCAGTTTCTTTTCTGATCAATTTAACAATGTAGGTTTGTTATATGCAATTCTAATTTTTTTTTATTGTCAACAGTTTTTTGAGAAGGCACCTTATCCCAAACCCTTTGTCTCCTTATTCACCTTTGCCCTCTCATTTTTTGTATTTCCCAATCAACCCTTTCTGTACATCATCATTGATGATTGGAAGAGATGGAGGAAATCTCTGATCTACAACCCATTTTGGGTGCCCATGTCCCTGTCATGAAATTTAAGTTCAGTGGAATTTCAATTGATCTCTTGTATGCTAGTATTCTTCACTTGGTTGTCCCCAATGTAATTTATGTTTTTCCTTTTTGTAGTTTAGTTCTGTTTAAAAATTTTGTTATATAATTTGCATCTAAATCAGTGATCGATAATCCATTACCTTTAGGGATGAGGGTGGTATAGAATCTGGATATTTTGAATTTTTTCGCAAGATATCAAGGCTGGCTATTATTGTATGATGCTTCTCTTACAGTCATGTTTGGTTTTTGTTGGTTATTAGATTATTGTAGCTTGTGGTTTCTCTGATCCATATTTTCGTTTTGAATGCCCCATGTTTTTCTTCTCTCACTCTTGTTGTCTTTAGGAGGCTCTTTCGATTGGATTAGTATTGGACGTGGTTGGTGACTTGTAGTTATTTATCATATTTTAGTTTTTTTTTTATCATCATCTATCTCGAGAAATATAGTACTGCTTAGCCTAGGATGCACTTTTGGAGCTTGGCGTAGATGGATAATTAATTCTTGTCAAAAATATACTTTTAGGACAAATTTTCTTTGCAATTGCAAGGTATAAATTTATATTTATATTTTATTTAAGCCTATTAGCTCAAATGGTGGTAGAGCGATGTGATTATACACAGATGTGGGTTCGAATCCCACATAGACTACTATAATAATCAGGTGTACCATAATACATATTTACTTCGGTTCAACAATTTACCACGGTTCAAAACACAATTACCACATGCATTTTTACTTCGGTTCACAACTTTACCACGGTTCAAAATCAATTACCACACAACCTATTTACCATGGGTTACATATTTACCACGGTTCACAAAGCCTAAAACTACAAACAGATTTACCGCGGGTGGACGATTTTACCACGGTTCTCTTCACGTGGTAAACAAATTTACCATAGCCACTTTTACTTCGGTTCTGAACCGTGGTAAAGCTTGCATACGGAACCGAGATAAAACTGGTTTTCTGTACTAGCGTGGAGTGCGAAAGACAAAAGATGTGAATGAGGCACTCCGAATGAAACTTATGTGAAAAATTCTAGTGAAACCAGATAACACATGTGTAAAGCTCATCAACCACAAGTATCTAAAGGCGAAGGTTCTAATGGAGTACAGAAAAACAGGAAACTTATCTTGCCAATGGAGAAATCTATGCCCACTCATTAACAAATTCGAAACTGGGCTAATATGGTCTATTTGGTGATGGAAAATCTATTAAATGTTGGACATACAATCGAGTCACTACAACGCGCTTTAATTGATAGGGTGGCTTTATCCCAGAACGTTAAAACAAACTCCAATGTTTGTGATTATATTCTAGGAGGAAAATTGTGGATCGAAAAATTAAACAGGGATTTAAACCAACTAGTAATGGAAATTACAGACATCCCTCTTCTAGTTACGCCTTTTCTTGATAGGTTGTACTGGTGTCCTGATAAAGAAGGATGGTTCAGAACATCGAGTGCAATGAAGCATATAGCAAATCAAGATTGGCTACCGGATGATCCAAATGCACGGATCTGGAAAATTGATTGCGCTCTAAAAACAAAAAAAATCTTATGGAAACACTGAGAATGGGTTACCAAACACTGTCCGACTGGCTCATCAAGGTGCGCCAGTGCCAACGCCATGTAACTTTTGTGGAAACCAATATAAAGACGAGGCACATTTGTTTTTAGAATGTCCATTCAACGTACAACAGTATTTGGCGATACAAATAGTGCATGGTCACTTGAATGATATTCTTACAAAAGGAAAAGAAGGCACTAGCTGTCAACAAAGGGTGGACAATCTGGTTTTACAAAAATCAAATAATATTAAAAAATCTTCCAATACCAAGTACCGTTGAGATTAACAATTTTATGCACACAAATTGGGAAATTTGGAGAAAAGCATGTTCAATAGAGGAAGTGGATGCACATGTACATAACACAACGATATTTGATAGTAAGAAAAAAAAGTGAAATAGAGGAAACCACAGATAGGATACATGAAGATGAATTTAGATGGTTTCGCTTTGCTAAATTGGGCGTATAATATCGGATACATAATTAGGGATTAGTTAGGAAACCCTATTACAATAGGCTATAAGAAATTTGGAAAACAATCCGCCATTAAGGCAGAGACACTAGGTTTAAGAGAAGGGATCTTAAAGACGAATGAACTCAAATAAGGAAACCATAGATTGAAGGGGATTATCAGATCATCATCGGCCATCTTTCTAAATGGTGTTGGAAAATGTCAATGGGAAATAGAATTGATTATGGGAGATATCCTATCATTGACAAAGAAACTCACATGTGTTTCTTTCTCGTATGTGCCCTACATTGGTAGTAGAGTGACAAATAAGATTGCACATTTTAGCTGCTCTGTGCGGGGGCATGTGTTATGTGTTGGGCCTAGGGCCCATTTGGTCCAACCCAAGTAAAGGCCATTTCCTGGCTATTGTTGGAAAGAATTAAAGAAATGCATTTTTCCCTTTTGTCTTGAGGAGCACGAGTCATAACAAAGGGAAGCTCCAACGGTTGTGCCGCCTGTAGCAACTAGGAGAAAGAGGAGAGACAAAAGAAAGATGAGGGAGAAAGGAGAGGAAAGATAGGAGATTGGAGCACATGAAGAGTTAAAGAAATGCATTGTGGCAAGGAAGGGCACATGAAGAGGAATTGCAGTTAGAGGTGTGCATGATTCGGTCCAAACCGATTTTTTCGTTTTCAGTTCGGTTCGATTTGGCCCGGTTCGGTTCGGTTTCAGGCCGATGCACAACCCTAATTGCAATGTGTGGAAGAAGAAAATGGATGGAGAGGAAAATTAGAAGGGTACAACGTCGGTTCTGCAGGACGGTGATGATGAGCAGGTTGTTCTCACATGCTTGGAGGAGCCTGATTCTTGTGTAGAGTGGATTGTTGATGGAGCTGCATATTTCCATGCTAAATCAAGAAGAAAAGCGTTTACTTCGTACAGAATGGGACACTTTGGCAAAGCAAATATGAAGAACGGATGCTTGTCAGATCTTGTTGGTATGGGAGATATTTGTGTGCTGACAAACACAGGTTGGAGGATAAAATTGATTGATGTGCGACACATACCGGATTTGTAGAAGAATCCAATCTCTCTTCAAGTCTTGGATAAAAAGGCTATGATAACTTCTTTGGAAGTAAAAAGTGGAAACTCAGAAAAGGGTCAATGGTGATTGCTAAAGGTGATTTGAGCGGCACCTTGTACATGACTCGGATGGAAGAAATCAGAGAAGTTGTGACAGAGGTTCATGGTGATGCTTCGCTTGATTTGGTGCGAGGGCTTACATGATGCTTGAGTGGGAAGGGGCTACAGAATCAAAAGAGAAAGTTTCCCATGTCTGAATTGCAGACAAGATTTAGAGGAACTTCTAAGACGTCAAAAGAGGATAGCACAAGTGTGGAGTTTGCTTCAGAGGACTGTGTTGATGGAATAGCCATGTCAAAGGGGAGTTCATCAGGTGCTATGACTGGTGACAGATCTGAGCACGACGAGCCAGCACGGATAGAAGAAACTACCAGAGGGTCAGAGAGAGGAGGTTATGCATTCACCGGGAGTTGTACCTCGGAGTACTAAAGAGTTACGGAGAAAGAGGAGCTAGTGGGTGATGGTGACATCTGACGATCATCATTTACGCGTCTCAGGGGTGAGACGGGACTTGGATGCAGGTGAGGCCAGGGCGAGCAGGAACATGTTTCCCTTGGGCTGGAGGGGGGGATTATTGTGCCTAGGGCCCATTTGGTCCAGCCCAAGTAAAGGCCATTTCTTGGCTTTTATTGGAAGAATTAAATAAAGGCATTTTTGCCTTTTGTCTTGAGGAGCACGAGACACAAAAAAGGGAAGCTCCAAGGGTTGTGCCGCCTGTAGCAACAAGGCGAAAGAGGAGAGAGAGAAGAGAGAGGAGGAAGAAAGGAGAGGAAAGATAGAAGATTTGAGCGGGTGTTTCTTCTCTTGATCTGGTGATCCGTCTTCTTCCTTCGGCAAGTCAACAACGGATGTTTGTTGATATGTATTTTCTTCTCCTTGGAAATCTAATCTGATTACAAGTGTTTAGCTAGGTTTTGGAGATGAATCCTTTCTAGATCGGGTTGTATTTAGATTGGTGTTTGAGATCCCATATTTGTTTGTCTCGGTTTGAGACTGGATAGTTAAACACTTGTATTGACATGTTGATTAGTGGATTGGTTGCTCTGGCGGGCGGAATGTGGGTTTTTTGATCCTCTGGTTAGAGAGGGTTTTTCCCACGCAAATCTAGTGTCCATATTTGTTATGCTTTTATCTGTGTTTGTGGTTGCTTGGTTGTTTGATTTCTAGATTGGATATTATCGGTTGGTCATTAATTTGCTGGCTGATTGTTGTTGGTTCTCTTATTACCCGAATTCGCTTCCTGGAATGGTTGGAAAGTAGTTTCTAGCCTAACGTTATGTTCACATGCAAGTGTATTGAATCGACCTCGTCCGAGAGGACGCCATCGGCTAATATTTTCTCCGGCCGAAATTTTTCCTTATATAATTTTTTTTAAAGTTTTTAGACAATATATTTAGTGCTAGCTTTAACAAAAACAAAATTAAAACTTTATTTCTACTAAAGAAGGGAATCCTCCAATTAATTAGATAACTCCAACTATAATATTCCGGAATAAAGTAATGAATGATGAAGTATAAATGAGTAATTAGTAAGCTGAACATATGTACACAAGAGGCACAGTTGTAAATTACCAACTGAAATGATATGAAATCAGCAATATTTAACAAATGCACATGCACTGATGTACACACCAGGCCCGTCCAATAGCATGTTCAAAAAGCACAACGGAACAGGGCTCCAAATTTTCTAGGGCCCCATATAAAAATTTATTAGTACTTGTATTATTTGTTGTCTAGATAATCACATTGATGGGTTGTCTCAATGGTTATTGGCCAACCAAATTCAACCAATTACTCATAGATTGTGGGTTCGAATCTCAACCCTCTTTAATTTTTGTTTTTAATCTTTTAATCTTTTTTTTTATATATACAAAAACTATATTGGACCTTCTTATTACCTACTTTTAATTAATTTTTGACCTTCTTATTAACTAATTTTATTTGTTACTTTAATACATCATCAAGTTACATTATTTTTGGGACCTTCTTATCAACTACTTTCTTATTAACTACTTTTAATTAATTTTTGACCTTCTTATTAACTAATTTTATTTGTTACTTTAATACATCATCAAATTACATTATTTTTGGGGCCTTCTTATCAACTATTTATAATTATTGTTGGGGCCTTCTTATTAAGTATTTTTATTTGTTAATTTAACACAGCCTCATGTTATATTTCCATAAACATAACAATAATAAAAACTAAATAACTAATATTGTAGAAGGTAGTTCTACATTAAATTTATTTTAGTCTTCTTTTATTTTTCAAATATAAATTTATTCAATACTAATTTACTCTCCTACATGTTTGTGATTTATTAGTAAATCTTAATAAATACTCCTCCCAGTATAATAGTTATATTTGAAGTTTTCATAGGGTTTAAAAAAAACTCGATAAAATATTGGCTTTTAAAATATTATTTATAATAATTTCATATATTTTTATATTTTATATGGTTTTTATCTTAATTTAAAAAAAACATATAAAAATTAAATATTTTAATATAGAAGTAGTATTGAACAGAGCCCCCAAAATACATTGGACGGCCCTGGTACACACACATAGAAGCAGAGAGAGAGGGAGGCGCCCGAATGCGACCATTGAGATCGATAACCGGTCAGCTCATCAAAGTATCAAACCACATGGCCTTGGAAAGCGAAGCAAATGAGGAGAGCCACGAACCAGCTCGTGAGCGAAGGGAAGGGAAAAGGGCCAGAGTCATTCATGTCGTGACCCGGGGGCATTGCCATCCCATCTGTTGATTTCACCTTAATGATAATTTGTGATATATTTTTGTAGGATGATGGAAGACAAATAAGGTAGTATTTTATGCAAATATCAATTATACCTTGAAGTTACATATGGCTGATTTGTTTTAAAAGAGTTTGTTTTAGATTTGGTTGTTTAAAGATTTGGTCAAAGTAGTAAATTGGATTTTATTTTGTACGTAAGATTTGTTCAAATTAATTTTAAAAGTGCTTTTTATTTGATTTATTTATTTAACAATTTGGATGTGATTTGCTATGTGGTTCCACGTACACAATTCAAGGTAAAGCTAAAAATGATTTATTCTATTCCTATATATATTTACGGATGAAGTAATTTAAATTGGTTTAATTTTTTCTCACATCTTTTATTGGATTTTCGGTTAAGAATATATTGGATATATATTTGTTTTGGTCTAGAATTTTGTTACAGGAGTAATTTAAATTGGAAAAGAGCGTAATTTAAATTGAAGAAAGCGTGGAGCGGCCAGCGGCCAGTAGTTTTCTCCAACAGCAAATCTCGGCCAGAAAGTTTCAAATGCAGAAATTCAAATTTAAAGGCCAGGAAGATTCGGCAACAACAAATCTCCAATTCAACGTTCAAATTCTTGTTACAATTAATCAAGATTTGGAGAGATAAAAAATCAGCAAATCCTTGGAGCTCTCGGTTATAAAGCAGAAGGAAGAGAACGATAGAAATACACCTTCTCCCAAGCCGTCTCTGCGCCTCAAAGAGCTCTCAAGACTACAGACGCCATTGCTGATTTTATTTTCTTCCTTTCTCTCTCTATTCTGTATTTGATTTATTATCTTTGAGAGTTAGGAAATCTTGAGCTTCATAGTTTAATTCAACCCCTGTTATACTAAGAGTATCATATACTCAAACGTATCACACTTTTGTGTAGCAAAGGGGACTTTTATTTCTCTGTATTTTGGGTTGTACTAGATGGCTGAGAGAGGTGGGGCTATTCTAGATTGGTCTTGGACTCTAAGGGATCTGAGTTGACTAGATTGCAATTGTATAGGAGAGAGGCTTCTCGGTGAGCTATTAGGATCCATAATGAAAGAGGAATAAAAGTTGTTGAATCCTACGGGTTGGATAACCCTAGGCGGGGACGTAGGCTGGTTTAGAGCCGAACCTCGTTAACAATTCTCGCGTTCATCTATTTAATTTCCGCACTTACGTTTATCTGTTCTGTTTGTTTTTAACGCCTGATTACATTGGAGAACTAGCAAGGCACGGAAAATTTGTTCAAGATCTTGAGACTGAGTTCAAGGCCTTGAAACCCACTATCCAGCCTTTGAAGTTGCTTGCTCTACACGACTTTGCAAAAATCTTCCATACTTTGTTCAACCCTCCATTCCAGAGTATTTGTATTACTTTTATTTACCTTAAGTACTCGTTTCTTCAATTGGTATCAGAGCTTAACTCACATTTATTTGATTTAACAATCCGTGAGATCGATCATGAGTACTATAGATAAGGAGGATCTCTTTGAACTCATCACAAGAGGGCTAGGAAAAATAATCAAGATGAAGAAGCAATTCTCAAATCAAGAATACTTTGGATCTTCAAAGCACCGAGGTAAGTCTTCTAACCCTTGTAAGAAATCAAAGATTCTAACTTGCTTTGAATGTGGTGAAACAGGTCACCTTGCAAATGAGTGTCCTCAAAAGAAGAAGAACAAACGCCGAAAGAAGGATTCAGATTCCTCTAGTGAATCGGACTCGAAAAATGATCCAGCAAATCTTTGCTTGATGGCAGATCATGAGGAAACTCCAAAGAAGCATGTTGGAACTATTGTAAAAAATTTGATTTCTAGTCCTACTGCTGTGTTGTCTGAATTTTTGCAAAGCATGATTATGAATGAAGAGGATTATATTTTGGAGACTAACACCTTGAAAGAGAAGCTATTGGAACAGGAGAAACGCATGAGTGATTTGTCGCTGGGAATGAAAAATCTCAAAGCCTCTCGGTCAGCCCTTGACATTAAAGTCAAGGCCTTGGAGACAGAAAATTCTATCTTGAAGCAAGATCTTTCTTCTCCAAGTCTTTACTCCAAGGATTTAGAGAAAGAAAAGATCTCGTTGACTAAGAAGTGTAGAGACCAGCAGACATCACTTGTCCGTTTTACCCATTCAAAGGCCCAACTCGATAGGATGTTAGGTGAGCACCAATCATCCCTCAACAAAAGTGGTATTGGATACAACAAGAATTTTCCAAAGAAAGCCCCTACCACTTTTGTAAAGGCTAAAGGGAATTGGCGCACACCCATATGGTATTTTTGTTGTAAGAAGGGTCATGTGAAGACTACTTGTCCTTATCGTAGAAATGATCCTTATATAATTCATAATACTTTTCCATTATGTTTAAAAGGACAGGTAAAGCAAATTTGGGTTCCTAAAGGGACTAGACCACCAAACATTGTCCATCCCGATTATGAATCTAAGTTTGTAGCTTGGTCTAGCCGGAAAGGTTGAATTTTTGGTTGTTTTGCAGGATGTCACCAAGATCAAAGAGCATAAATGGATCGAAACAATCGCTCTTGGTGATAAGTAACTTTTTTATTTATTATATGCTACTAATGATTATCTTTGCATAATATTTCTCTTTGGAGCATGATATGTTAAATAGGGAAGCATTATCGTAAGGGGAGCAATGACTGCTGAATTTCTGATCTTATAATGCTTTCTGTTGACATCTCAAGGCCTTGAGATCAGTTTCAAGGTCTCGATTGTAACAGATTTTGTGGTTGTTAGTTTATTTAAATTCGATTTTTCTTCCCTTGCTTGTTGGAAGACAAAAAGGGGGAGAAATGATATATGGTGGTTGTGGTTGTTATATGATGTTCCACATGTGCTATATTTATTTGCATAATTGATATTTGTTTTGTCTTCCATCAAGGGGGAGATTGTTGATTTCACCTTGATGATAATTTGTGATATATTTTTGTAGGATGATGGAAGACAAATGAGGTAGTATTTTATGCAAATATCAATTATATCTTGTGGTTGTTTTGTGATTGTTTTATTTATTATTCTCGGAATATATTTATTTGGCTCACAAAATTACATGTGCTATATATTTTAATTGGGACAATTTTCTAGAAGATTTGATTTTAACTTTGCTTATTTACGTGTTTTTTCTATAACAAATATTTGAAGTTACATACGGCTGATTTGTTTTAAAAGAGTTTGTTTTAGATTTGGTTATTTAAAGATTTGGTCAAAGTAGTAAATTGGATTTTATTTTGTACGTGAGATTTGTTGAAATTAATTTTAAAAGTGCTTTTTATTTGATTTATTTATTTAACAATTTGGATGTGATTTGCTATGTGGTTCCACGTACAGAATTCAACGTAAAGCTAAAAATGATTTACTCTATTCCTATATGTATTTACGGATGAAGTAATTTAAATTGGTTTAATTTTTTCTCACATCTTTTATTGGATTTTCGGTTAAGAATATATTGGATATATATTTGTTTTGGTCTAGAATTTTGTTACAGGAGTAATTTAAATTGGAGAAGAGCATAATTTAAATTGAAGAAAGCGTGGAGCGGCCAGCGGCCAGTAGTTTTCTCCAACATCAAATCTCGGCCAGAAAGTTTCAAATGCAGAAATTCAAATTCAAAAGCCAGGAAGATTCGGCAACAGCAAATCTCCAATTCAACGTTCAAATTCTTGTTACAATTAATCAAGATTTGGAGAGATAAAAAATCAGCAAATCCTTGGAGCTCTCGGCTATAAAGCAGAAGGAAGAGAACGATAGAAATACACCTTCTGCCAAGCCGTCTCTGCACCTCAAAGAGCTCTCAAGTCTACATACGTCATTGCTGATTTTATTTGCTTCCTTTCTCTCTCTATTCTGTATTTGATTTATTATCTTTGAGAGTTAGGAAATCTTGAGCTTCATAGTTTAATTCAATCCCTGTTATACTAAGAGTATCATATACTCAAACGTATCACACTTTGGTGTGGCAAATGGGACTTTTATTTCTCTGTATTTTGGGTTGTACTAGATAGCTGAGAGAGGTGGGGCTCTTCTAGATTGGTCTAGGACTCTAAGAGATCTGAGTTGACTAGATTGCAATTGTATAGGAGAGAGGCTTGTCGGTCAGCTATTAGGATCCATAAGGAAAGAGGAATAAAAGGTTTTGAATCCTACGGGTTGGATAACCCTAGGCGGGTACGTAGGCTGGTTTAGAGCCGAACCTCGTTAACAATTCTCGAGTTCATCTATTTAATTTCCGCACTTACGTTTATCTGTTCTATTTGTATTTAACGCCTGATTACATTGCAGAACTAGCAAGGCACGAAAAAATTGTTCAAGATCTTGAGACTGAGTTCAAGGCCTTGAAACCCACTATCCAGTCTTTGAAGTTGCTTGCTCTACACGACTTTGCGAAAATCTTCCATACTCTGTTCAACCCTCCATTCCAGAGTATTTGTATTACTTTTATTTACCTTAAGTACTCGTTTCTTCACCATCCATGTGGCCCTCGTGACCCGACACTGCCAGCACTAACACCAGGCAGCATGCCGCAAATGCGTAAGGTTTCACTGTATTTCCCGATACTATTATGTTGGGACACTTGTGAATCCTACATCGGAAGTGGGAAGATTCTGAACCTAACATATAAGTGGATGGGCTACTCCACCTAATGCCAATTGGTTTTGGGATGGTGCCCCGGTCTGGCTTATATATTGAGCTTTCTGGTCGTGCCCAACAAGACTTTCCCCTAACACATTATTTAGATGATGCTAAGTACGCACGTAATTGTTGAATTGAATCGAATCGAATTAAATTAGATTAGATTAGAGAATGATGTGTAAGCCAAACTAGCTCTCCCGATATTTATACTCATCGCCGTTGACATTTCTGCCGATTTCTAGCCACTTAAAATAAAATTATCCTAAAATTTTAATGATGATAGCAAGTCCTAACACTCAAGAAAATTGTATTGAATTGATTAAAATTAAACAAACAATGTGGTTGTGTACTATTACTACGAAGAGGACGCGACTAGTATTACTGCACGAATCTTGCTACTTCTAATAAATACCAATTCAAACTTAATTGAGGTTTGTAAACAATTAAATACATGAATTTGCTTGATCTAATTCTAATAAATACCAATTCAAACTTAATTGAGCTGCATGAATCTTGCCACTTCTAATAAATACAAATACATGAATTTTGTGAAAGATTTCCTTTTTTTTTAAGAGGTAAATATATAGTTGGTGTGGTAAGAAACCACAAGATACAAAAGAGTAAGATCATACCGCAGGTCTTACGTAAGAGGTAGTAAATCTATACCCAAAAGTCCCCCTATGCTCACCAACAACTCACACATATGACCACCATTACAAAACCACCCTCTAACGCCTACTCTATACAAAGCCAAGTAGCTCTAATCAGTCGGACCGCAACCTAGGAGCCAACACAAAACTCAACACATCAGAGATAGAAGTAACCCCCCCCCCCCCGGTCGATCCGGTCTTCCCATGCATGTTTTGCCTTCACACAACATGGTAAAACGGGATCGACAACTAGCCATAATAAGCTCAGCACATTTAGTAATGTCAAATGGTTCGTTACAAAATAAAGATTTGTTACGCGACATCCAAGTGAAGTAGATGGTAGCTTGTAGTGCCATCATCTTCCTATGAAAGGTCCTTGTCTTCCTTATGCGGGGTGGCTCAGCAACAAACCAATACAACCACTCTTCAACGGAGGCATGGAGTACAAAGATACCAATCCAATCAAACACAATATGTTGGACAACAGAAACAACGGGGCACTGAAACCATAAGTGATCTTCGCTCTCCTCCGTCGAATAGCAAAGGGAGCACTCAGCAGCGGCGTCGCCCATCCAGTGCTTGATCCTTCTGCTCGTTTGGAGTCTCTTCTTAGCTGCTATCCAGGTAATGACAACCCATTTTCTATTCTGCATCTTTCCCCAGATTAGCCCACCCCAATCTACCTCCTGGCCCTTCTTTCGGAAGATATGATAGAGTTTCGAGCACGAGATCTTACCACCATCACCGAGAAGGCTGCTCATATCATACTCGGCGATACCATCTTCAGCTAGCAGCCCTGCCAGATCTCCTTTTACTTGTAATAATGCTCTCCAAAGCCAGGTGTCATCCCGTTTCGGAACCATTACCCTTCTGAAGTCGCCTCCCAGATGGTTTTGAAGGCACCATTGATTCCAAATTGACTGTTTCTGCATGACAATGCCCCCCCCCCCAGAGTTTGGCGAACACACTCTTATTTCATGCCTACAACTCACAAATATTCAAGTCACATTCCTTATGCGGCTTTGTCACATCGTCCCAGGCCACAAGGTGCTTCCGACCTTCCATAGTTCCATTCTAGAGGAACCTCTTGAGCATTCCTTCAACCTTTTCTATGACCCTGTTAGGCAAGAGAATGACCTGACTCCAGAACGTTTGGACCCCCGTACATATAGCTCGAATAAGCTGTAAACATCCATCATATGATTATCTTCGTGTCGTCCAATTCTGAATTTGGCCACCAATTTTAGTATAGAGGGAGCTATATTCATGGATCAGAATTCTCCTTGAGCTCAACGGTGTGCCTAAGTATTTGACTGGAAATTCACCACAGACAAATCCCAACAGCTCAATGATGCCATTGGTTACCTCTTAAGGAATTGGTGTCCTTTAATTGATGTGTAAAATACTAATGATATAATAGGATTAAAATGGAGATTTATAATCTGAATAATTTAGGTAATTATAGTGCTTTGCTAGAAGCCAACTATAATTTATAGATTAAATTATATTTAATCTATTGCTATTTTATTCAGGTCCTATAAGGTCACACACAAAGAGTATTAGGAATTGGATAATTGATTAATAATAATAATAAGTTATTATTGTTGATATAGTTTGTGGATAGAAGATAAAAGATAAAGGTGACTTATTAGGAATAAGTTCACATAGTTTCTACAATATATAAGGACTTATTAAGAATAAGTCTTAACCAGAGATTGACATTGTATGTGTCTCCAAAAACTTCTCCCACCACAAATCGCTTGCCTCCCTAACTAGTAGGTTGATCGCGCTACTAAATATCTGACCTAGTGTAACATCAAATTTGCAATAGTTTTTTACATCCGTTACAATAGATAAGCTATGGCAATAGTCATAATAAATTGACCTATAGTAACGGTTTGATGTAATAGTGACCATCTATACTAACACTTTTTATCTTCTATGGTAACGGTTGCTGAAAAGTGAAAATTTTGGCGTAGAATTAAAAGAAGAGGCGTGTAATGATGGTCTATGCTAACACCTTTTATTTTCTATTGTAACGGTTGTTGAAAAGTGAAAATTTTGGCGTAAAATTAAAAGAAGAGGCGCCTAATCTAATTCATAAATAAATAAAGAAGAGCCTCTTTACGGACTTCACCCACATCAACTTTACCTTTCCCCAAATCAAATTCATACCTTTTCTCCGCACAAAAAAAATCAGATTTCATTCTCTCTCAATCAGTTAGGCAAATTGATGCGAAACACCATGAAAATCCAAGCCCTACCGCACGAATTACACTCGACTTACATCAAATTTTCCTTCATTTCTCACTAGTCTCTTCACTTCTCTAGCCTATTTGAGTCCTTGGGTTGCGAAAGAAGCCGTTGATTATGGCGAACGACTTGATTTTCCACAATCGCCACCGAAGGAATTCGTTTTTGCTCTTGAGAAGGAAACAACTACTTTTATGTGGAGCTTTGGATTTGCACCTACTCTTCACTCCTCAACCTATGCACTTCTCTATCGTTTGTACTGGGTATGCCTTTCATATTTTTTGGGGCAATTTCTGGGATGTTTAGGAAAATTTACACCAATATTTAGTTTTGCCTAATTTTTGCTAGGTATCTTTTTTTCTTTCAGAAAGCCCTTCCTTTTGCACAAGTAGTTATCTAAATCATTGAGTTTACACAAGGTGTTGCTAGGCTAACCCCAATTTGGAGAAACACTTTTCGATCAGACATGTATCGGTAGGTTTTTACTATGCATCTTCACTTACAGTTAATATGTTCCATGGCTTATTATATTTCTAAAATAAGAGAGTAGATGATAATCTGATATATAAATGCAAATGTATTATATTCATTAACAGAGTTTTGGTAATTATAAAAATGCATGGTACCTTGGATATCTGTATCGGGGGGAGTTGATCATGAATTTAGTTAAAGTAAACAATTTAAATGCAATGATTTGGAAAGTTGTAACCCATATCAAATGTTTTCTGGATACTAACTTCTCTTTTTATTATCATTGTTTTAATCTATTGTAAGCAGGTGCTGGAAAGAAAAAAAAAACAAAATCTATTGAAAGTGTGTAACAATAAGCATTTGTTTATCCTTGCTTGTATTTCTTTGTAGATATTAGTTGGTTCAAGCTAATAAAGCTTTTTTAAGTGTTTCAATTTTTATTTCTTTTATCTTCTGTATCAATTTTGATAATGAGATAGATGACCAGGCTAGGTGATTATTGACATTCATTATTAGTTTATCACCATTTTTATTCATCCATTTAGTATTTTGCTATAGTGCAATTTGAGAGGTATTAGGCTAAGTAGCTTGGTAACCCATGTCTGTCAATTAGAAGATGAGTTTCTGGTATGATTTTCCTTGGTGGAGGGATGAATATGAAATATGGTTGGATGAAAACCTTGAAGATGCATTTGTAACTAGCTTCTTTTATAATTGAATGTAGTGAACATCATCCATTTGTGAGTTCCCAAAGGAAAAGGTTCATCGACATTCCCTTGATAAGCTTCCAGTAATTGTCCTAAATTCAGACGGGCAACCTATATGTTCTAGTGAACTTTGTCAATTCTTAGGGACCGTAGCAAATGATCGTGTGCTTGTACCCTTAAATGTGCTTGATTGGAAGTTTACGCCAACAAAAGAGAATATTTGGAGTCATGTGAAGGTACTTATGTTCATATCTTTTCATTTCTGTGTATATTATTGCTAGCAATTTTGATACTTTACGTGATTATATTTGAAGGAGAGATACATTATTCCAGAAGAAGGGAAAAATGGGTGTTGAGTACCGTGAATGCAGATTGGCGTGCTTACAAATCAAGGGTGAAGAGATTGCATTATAGTGCATATAAAATAGATAAAGAGAGGTGGGATAACCACCCAAAAACGGTTCATGAAAATCAGTTTAGAGAACTCTTGGATTATTGGAATAGTTCAATAGGGAAGGTATTTTTTTCCATGTGATATCTTTGTGTGAATTGTTCAGGCTTGTCTTACTTTGTTCATGTCTTATTTTTTATGGGATACATGTTTGATTATAGTAATCCTTAATACATGATTTAGGAAATTTCTCGTGTTAATGTATCCAACCGCCAAATGTATGATGATGAGCAGATGCGCACACAATTGGTCCCCGTTCACTTGCAATGTTACGCTACGAGTTGGCCGGTAATATAATCTAATTATTTTTATGATGTGATTTTTATCTAATAAATATTTTTATAAGGTTTCTTTATTTTCTTTAGGAGCAAAAGGATGCAAACAATCAACCTCCATCAAAGTCAATGGTCTACAAACAATCCAGGAAAAGAGATCTCACACGTGCATGTAGAACATATGGTGGCAAGACAAAGGAAAACATTATAAGTTGATTATTGCTAGATTATGAATGTAACTAGTTATTTTTAATCTCATTACTTATATTTTTCTGATTTAAGTGTCAATTTTTCTAACATTTCCAATATATATGAAAAAATGTAGACCCTTAGCAAGAAGTGACAATGTAGACCCTTATTATGAAGTGATCACTAAGGAGTGTAATGGGCGTGTATTCCTTCAAGATCGAGGGGTGACAACATCTAGTTTGAAGGGAAAGAAGAAAAGGGAGGCTACATACTCGATCAAGTGTTCTTCCAAAATTTGAAAGATGAATGGACACAAGAAGTAGCTCCAATTTTGGCAACACAAATTCTCCCTCAATTACAAGCAACCAATCCTCATATGAACTTGGTTATTCCAGATTTCAAGCATCTATCAGAAAATGATGACCAGCTAAATGGAGAGCATACTTTGCGTGATGATGATGAAACTAATCTATCACCGCAGGTATGACATTAATTTATTTGTTCTATTTAATGCCTTAATGCACATCAATAATTTTACCAGGAAACGAACTCTAAACTTATCAAAAGAACTAAGCTCATGGTATTCATGTTTCTAAAACATGACTCTTATTATTATATCATTTTCGCTAATACAATCTAAAACTTGCTCATTGTCTAATAATAAATAAGAGCTCACTTTTATTGTGCTATGCTGCTTGATTTTTGTGTTGTTAGTTAATAGGTGTTATTTATCCTACTTTGCTTTCAATCTATACATTTGATTCAAATGTGCTTAGGATTGATAACAAAATTTTTATCCAAATCTAATGCTGGAATATTATTAAATGCAGGATGAAGATATTCAAGATGATCTCTACTAATCAATGACCGAAAAGATCGAGTACAAGTATATTCTCCAGATGCATCCTGTAATTGGGTAATATATAAGTTTTTGTGGGTATATATACTTAGATTTGGTCTGCACTGTTGTGATATTCATTGTGTATTTGAGTTACATGGAGAAGGAGCCATTGTAGGGATTACCTTTTTTTTTTGTTACAAACTACTTGTACATCTTTTGGATTTATTAATCTATGAATTATGTAAGACTTTGAAAACGAGGTCTATGTTCTCTCTGTGTATATATTAGCTCATGCTAATGCATTAATCTATAGGGATGGTTGTATATTTAAGGTAACAGATGTGTATGCATTGTAATGGTTATGCTTATGGTAACAGTGATATACCTATGGTAACAGTGATATACCTATGCTAACGATTGTTGACCAATGGAAACAAATGTTCCCATTTTTTAAAAACTGTTACCATAGGATAGCAAACCGTTACCATAGACCTAAGCCAACGGCCTCTAGTGTAGCGGTGTGACATGTGTTACCATAGACATATAGTAACGCTTATGAAGCCTAAGGTAACTGATTTGGGCCGTTACACTAGGTCAGATATTTTGAGTTGCAATCCTTCGATCATTCGTTCTAGCAAACAGAGACAAGGAGATCCAATCCCGTGCTCGTGTGGACCAAGTAGAGGAGTCGCGCTTGAGGCTCTTTTCTCCAAAGGTGATTTCGAATCAAGGTTCAGCACAAGAAAGGTACGACTTTTCCCCTCTATATTGTTCATATCAATTCATGCATGAGACCCCGAATTAGATGTTAGAAAATAGTTTTCTTCCCTTCCGCTGCGTATCTAATTTCCTACAGTGGTATCAGAGCCTCTTGCATAAATTGATGTGATCGATTAATTTTCTTGCTAATTTTGATTCAGTTTAGCAATATATTTGATATATCGAATAATTTGTATAATTAAAATTAAGATTTTGATTGATTGGGTATATAAAATTTGGTACATGAAATTAGTTCACGATAGGAATTTAATTCCGATGCAAAGCGGTAAACTTTGTATTGATGGGCAATCAATTAGTTCGATCATGATCGGAGTTGAATTAATTTATACATGAACTTATAAAATTTCAATCCAAGGTCGATTGGGAATCAACTTACGTACATGTTCAATTAGTTGATCATGATCGGTTTGATCTCACGATCAATTAGTTGATCGAAATTTGATATGTTTGACTTAATCACTCGGATTACAGTGGAATATGAATCTAAGAAATTAGGAATTTCATAATTTTGATGCATAAAGTTGATAAATTTTATGTGAATTTGATTCATATATTAATTTGTCAAAAGTTTAAGTTTTACGAAAACTTACCATCTTAATCCTACAATTGTCAAAAGTTTGTAATTGTTACAAAATTTGAGTGGGAGTGGATGAGGGCGGAATTAGGATTATGGAAGATATTTATGATTTTAGTGTAAAATCTGAAATTACCTTAATTAGATATGGTAGATATCTTATCCCTAATAAAAAAAATTTCTATCCAATTATACAAGGTAATAGTTACCATAAATTTATTCCATATATATGATTGCTAATTTTGAATTAAATATCAAGAATATTAAATTAGTTATTTTATTAGATAATTTAATTAATTTGAGTTAAATAGTTTATTAATATGATTAATATTCTATTTCTTTTTTTATATTAATTTGATTAATATTTTGATATTATATTGATTGTGATTAATATTTATTTAATATTTGATATTATTGCATGCGGTGACTAGCATGGCCCAAGTAGCATATAAATACGATCTGCGTATCGTTATGTATTTTTGTACACGATCTGCGTATCGTTATGCATTTTTATAATTTAATTTTTGAAAGTAAATTTATTTATACATTGTACAAAAGATGATGTTACAAGATTCAAGGATGGAGATCCAAAAGGAGAATCAAGAATGAGGATCCAAGAAGTTAGAAGAACCTTGAAGATTTATCTTTTTGGTTTTCTTTTCATTATGGGCCATACTAGGATCACAATTTATTTTTGTGCATGTGTTTGGTTTATGCTTGCATGTTTGACTATGTTGTTTGTTCACTTGATAATTAGACTTGCATGACAAACCTAGTTCCCTTAAAAGAAAATTGAGAGTATGCCTTTCCAATTCATAACTTATGGGGCCATTGGAATTTGATGGATAGGTTTTGCCAAAGCAAGGTGTCCATGCTTTGACCTTGGGATAGTACGGGTAAATCTATATAAGAGATTTATAGCCTTGAATTGGTTATACTCAACAAAAGACCAAAAGACAAAGTTTTGGATTTTGAGGCATGGGATAGATTTACATAAGATGTGATCTATCAACCAAGAGTTATAAATGTTATAACTAGTAAAAGTTACTTACCTTGTCACATAAGAGTTAGGGTAGTGCCAAAGCACACTAATGTCTTATCTGTAATAGGATCTTGGAATCATTTTATTCAAAGGAAAATTTATTTTATGGATAAAATGGCATTAGCTTATTTACATTTAAAGCATGTTTAAATTTTAAGCTTTTTGCATGACAAACATGATTCATATTTTGCACGTTCTATGTTGTAGATATCATGAACAGAAACGATAACCCAACCATCATCAATTTGCGTTCAATTCTTGAGAAGAATAAGTTGAACGTCAATAATTTCCTCGATTGGGAAAGAAATCTGAGAATTGTTCTCAGGTCTGAAGGAAAAGAGAGTGTACTTGACACCCTAATCCCAAAATTGATTGATGCCTCTACTCAAGCTGAGAAGGATCAGGAAAAAGAAATCAGAGATAAGTCAGTGATTGTCACATGTCTTATGCTGGCTTCTATGGAGTCGAGCCTTCAAAAGAGGTTCGAAAAGATGGATGCTTGCACCATCATTTGCACCTTGAAAGTTATGTATTAGGAACAAGCGAGGATGGAGAGGTATGAGACTCAGAAGGCAATACTTGATTGCAAACTTGATAAAGGCAAGCCAGTTGTTCCTCATGGCTTTGAAATGATTGGTCACTTTGAAAACATGGAGAGACTTGGCCACCCCTATAGCCAAGAGTTGGCTACAGACATCATACTTCATTCTCTGCACGATGGATTTACTCAGTTCAAGCTAAACTTCAATATGAATGGAGCTGTAAAAACGCTCGAAGAGTTGCATGGGATGCTTAAGACCGCTAAGCAAAATCTAACTATGGGCAACAAGAAGGAGATCTTGATGGTACAAAAGGGAAAAGGGTTCAAGAAAGGGGCATCTAGACAGCAGAAGAATGTAAAAGGGAAGGGTAAACCAGTTACCCAACCCAAGAACACTTCTGAGAAAGCTAAAGTAGTTGCCGACCATGATTGTTTGTACTGCCATACCAAGGGTCACTGGAAGAGAAACTGCCCAAAGTATCTGGAGGATAAGAAGAATGGAACTGTGAGTTCCAATTCAGGTACGCATGCTATAGAAGTCCTATCGGCTAATGCTTCTAGCTGGGTATTCGACTGAAACCTTATTGCAGCTTCTCTTTTGGATTTAGAAGGCTAAAATTATTCTTGCAAAGATCAACGCTTGTCTATTTTCAAAGATAACATTTTTTATGCCGATTTTGTGTTGAGTAATGGACTCTACATTTTGGACCAAACATCTGGCATTTATAACGTAAGTACCAAAAGGCAAAAATCAGACGCATGTGATAACACCTACCTATGGCACTGTCGATTGTGTCACATAGGCTTAAATCGCATGAAGAAGCTCCATAAAGATGGACTTTTGACATCAATTGATTGTGAATCATTTGACACATGTGAGTCATGTGTAATGGGAAAAATGACAAGGTCATCTTTTACTGGGGTAAGTGAAAGGGCAACTGAGCTCTTGGCACTAATACATACTGATGTATGTGGACCTATGTGTACAGAAGCTAGAGGTGGGTATAGATACTTCATAACTTTTACTGATGACTTAAGTAGATATGGCTACATCTACTTAATGAAGCATAAGTCTGAATCATTTGAAAAGTTCAAAGAATTTCAGAATGAAGTTGAAAACCAGCTTGGCAAGAAAATTAAGGCACTTCGATCTGATCGTGGTGGTAAATATTTGAGTCAAGAATTTGATCATCATTTGAAGGGTTGTGGGATATTATCACAACAAACTCCACCTGGAACACGCCAAATGAACGGTGTATCTGAAAGGAGGAACAGGACCCTGTTGGACATGGTCTGATCAATGATGAGTTTTGCTAATCTTCCAATATCTTTCTGGGGGTATGCTCTCACAACCGCAATGTTCACACTAAACATGACTCCATCTAAGGCTGTAGAAAAGACACCATATGAGTTATGGACTGGAAGAGTTCCAAGTTTGTCTTTTCTCAAAGTTTGGGGATGCAAAGCATTTGTAAAATGTTTACTAGCAGATAAGCTCGCACCCAATTCGGATAAGTGCTTCTTTGTAGGGTACCCCAAGGAAACTAAAGGGTACTACTTCTACAATCCCACCGAGCATAAAGTGTTTGTTGCTAGGGATAGTGTCTTTTTGAAAAAAGAGTTTGTTTCCAACAAGTCAAGTGAGAGAAATGTTGATCTCGAAGAGGTTCGAGAGAAGCAACAAATCGAGCAACAAGAAGACATGGATCACTTCATGAATGAGGCTGTGAGCTTTGAGAACCTAATTCCAGAAGAAGATGGAACTCAAACTCATACAATGGAGGAGGCAGAATTGGAGGTGCAAGACCCCATTCCCAACAACCCACAAAATGTTGTGGTGGAACCTCTAGTTGCTCAACCCACGCGTATATCAAAAAGGGCAAGATCGCTACCAAATAGATTTGCTGAATTCATATTGAATGCAAGTCTGGACATTCTGTTGTTAGAAAGCGATGAACTTATTACATATAAGCAAACTTTGATGAGTCCAGATTCCAAGAAGTGGCATGATGCCATGGTATCCGAAATGGATTCTATGTCTGAGAATCAAGTATGGGACTTGATAGATCCACTGGATGGGATAGTACCCATTGGGTGCAAATGGGTTTATAAACTCAAAACAGACAAGAATGGAAAGGTAAATCTATTCAAAGCAAGACTGGTTGCGAAAGGGTTTAAACAGATTCATGGTATTGACTATGATGAAACTTTCTCACCAGTCGTTATGATTAGATCCATCCGGATACTTCTAGCAATTGCAGCTCATTATGATTATGAGATCTAGCAAATGGATGTCAAGACCGTGTTTCTAAATGGATACTTAGAAGAGGATGTATACATGACACAGCCTGAAGGTTTTGAGGATCCACAAAATCCTAGGAAGGTATGCAAACTTAAGAAATCCATTTATGGACTTAAGCAAGCATCAAGGAGTTGGAACCTTCGATTTGATGAAGTGATCAAACAGTTTGAATTCATCAGATGTGAAGAAGAACCTTGTGTTTACAAAAAGTTTAGTCGGAGTAAAGTTGTATTCTTGGTTTTGTATGTGGATGACATACTACTCATTGGGAATGACATTCAAATGCTTGAGTCTGTAAATGACTGGCTCAAGAAGCATTTCTCAATGAAAGACTTTGGAGAGGTAGAGTACATTTTAGGCATCAAGATCTATAGGGATAGATCCAAGAGACTCATTGGACTAAGTCAGGGAACTTATATAGATAAGGTTCTAGACATGTTCAAAATGAAAGATTCCAAAAATGGATTTTTGCCCATGCAACATGGTCTATATCTAAGCAAGAAGCAGTGTCCAATAACACCTGCTAAGCTGGATAGAATGAGTCGGATCCCTTATGCGTCAGCAATAGGATCCATTATGTATACCATGATATGTACTCGCCCAGATGTTGCATTCGCCTTAAGTGTGTGCAGCAGATACTAATTGAGTCCAGGTGAAGCACACTGGAGTGCAGCTAAGAACATGCTCAAGTACTTGAGAAGAACTATGGATGATTTCTTAGTGTACGGTGGATATGATGAGTTGATCGTTCAAGGATACACTAATGCCAGCTTCCAAACAGATAGAGACGATTTCCGATCCCAATCCGGATACGTTTTTATTCTTAATGGAGGAGGTGTGAGGTGGAAGAGCTCAAAACAAGACACAGTAGTTGATTCTACAACAGAGGCTGAGTACATCACTGCAGTGGATGCTGCTAAGGAAGCTATATGGATAAGGAAGTTTTTAGCCGAGCTTGGTGTGGTTTCCAAAGGGGTTGAAGCCATTGACATTTATTGTGACAACAATGGTGCCATTGCTCAATCCAACGAACCAAGCTCCAATTTCAAATCCAGGCACATCCTCAGGAAGTATCACGTCATACGAGACTATGTCCAAAGAGGTGACGTGAGACTATGCAAGATACACACGGATAACAACATAGCAGATCCGTTGACTAAACCTCTTTCCAAGCCCAAGCATGATAGTCACACTAGAAGCTAAGGGACTCAAGTCCATTGGTGAATGAATTTGATTTATATGTTTAACGCCTTAGATATTGATCAAGATTGTTGAAACATATTTTCATCATGTTTTTTTGAAATAAAATTTCACTATTATTCAATTATGGTTTAGAATTGAATAAAATGTCCTAATAATTTATGATTATCAAATAGGATCGCTGCGAAAGTCGTGGTGGTTGAGACCCTATTAAGTGAATTGATATTATGAATTATGCTTTGCCATAGTCTTAATCATTAAATGGGACATAAATGATTTAATATAGACTATTATGCAAGTTGATTGATAGCGCCAAGTTTCACGGGCTATAGGGGCATAGAGATGTCTAATCAATTATATAGATAAGTATGGTGGATACTTGTTAGGCAGACCTGCCTTAAGATTTTTCAAATAAGTTGAAGAATTTAAGGTTAAAATATTATTAGTAGGTTCCTCAGACATGAGTGTGATATCCCTCTCACTTGATGATTGGTAGCCTTTGACACTGTCAACCGCTGATTCGTAAAAGGCAGGCATAAAGGCAGTGATTGGGGTTGCTAAAATTTAAGTGGGAGCTATAGTCACACAAGATTGGAGAAGTCCTCCTATTCTGGATATTTGGATATCTGAGTAGGAATACTGTTCTGGCCACTCGAAGAGTAAGAACAGTAAAATGCATGGCCATGCTCAAATGGATTAATACGTAATCATTTGTTTATTTGACAGCCCAAGTTCGGGATCAAGAAATAATTTGAATTGATATGGATAACATGAGATGCTATCATATCGTCAAATTGAACATTAAGTGACAAAGGAATTGAAACCGCACATCCACTTAAGGACAAGTGGGAGATTGAAGGAATTGGTGTCCTTTAATTGATGTGTAAAATACTAATGATATAATAGGATTAAAATGGAGATTTATAATCTGAATAATTTAGGTAATTATAGTGCTTTGCTAGAAGCCAACTATAGTTTATAGATTAAATTATATTTAATCTATTGCTATTTTATTCAGGTTCTATAAGGTCACACACAAAGAGTATTAGGAATTGGATAATTGATTATTAATAATAATAAGTTATTATTGTTGATATAGTTTGTGGATAGAAGATAAAAGATAAAGGTGACTTATTAGGAATAAGTTGACCTAGTTTCTACAATATATAAGGACTTATTAAGAATAAGTCTTAACCAGAGATTGACATTGTACGTGTCTCCAAAAACTTCTCCCAACACAAATCGCTTGCCTCCCTAACCCGTAGGGTGAGTTGCAATCCTTCGATCATTCGTTCTAGCAAACGGAGACAAGGAGATCCAATCCCGTGCTCGTGTGGACCAAGTAGAGGAGTCACGCTTGAGGCTCTTTTCTCCAAAGGTGATTTTGAATCAAGGTTCCGCACGAGAAAGGTACGACTTTCCCCCTCTATATTGTTCATATCAATTCGTGCATGAGATCCCGAATTAGATGTTAGAAAATAGTTTTCTTCCCTTCCGCTGCTCATTTAATTTTCCTACAACCTCTTCCTTACCCCTCAATATACACTGTACTTTTATCATCATTTGCTCTTAGACGAAAAAGTGAAAAGAACTCATCCATGCATAGTTTTAGTATGCTCACCGAATGTAGGTTGCCATGGCAGAAAATTAACAAATCATCGGCAAATGCAAGGTGAACTAACCTGAGATCTTTGCATCTTGGATGGAACTTGAACCCCACTTGATTGGTAGCCTTGGAGAGCATATGAATGAGTACCTCCATACATAATACAAAGAGATAGGGGGAGAGTCTGTACCGAAAGCTTGGAGTAAGAAATCCCCGAAGATTTTCCTAAATGCAAGTTTGGGAGGGAAAGTTGAGTATGTGGAACCGGTGGAGAAGCTAGTCTTCAAGAGAGTCGAGGAAATCCCCAAGGAGATGGTGTGGGGTTGGTCTCTCGTGGGCCAATTTATTGGCCTTTACCCCGGCAACTTCTTGATCAACGAACTAATGAGATCTTGGGGAGTGAAATGCAGATTTCGGATCGAAGGCGGGAGGATGATCTTCACCTTTGAGTCGGAAGCGGATTGCACCCAAGTGTTGAAGGGTGGACCATACCTCATCCATGGTAAACCTCTAATCTTGAAACATATCCCGTATAAGTTTTATTTCAATAGAAAGGATATAGCTACTATTCTTTTGTGGGTCTGATTCTATGGTCTTTCGAGGACCTATTGGACTCCGGATTTCCTAGGTCGCTTGTCATCCTATGCAGGGAAGCCGATGTACATGGATAAGGTAACTGAGGAGCGTAAGTGGGGTACATATGCTAGGGTTCTTGTCGATATCAATTTTTCATGAGATGTTATGAAAGAGTATACCATTCATTTTGATGATGATAGTGAGCCAATTGTGTGCAAATTTGTTGTTGAAAATGAACTTATGTATTGCAAGAGTTGTTGTTCCTTCGGCCATGTAGATTCTGAGTGAACTTTCAATGACAAAAGAACCCATGTTGGGGTTAACAACCGCCGTGATCCCAGGGCCCCAAGGAGTGATGCTCAGAGGGGCACGAAACGGACCGGGGATGGTGGTGACTTGGGAGCGAATGGGACGGGTGGTACGCCACCACCGGATGACTCCAAAGGGAAGGGCTCATCCTCCCAAAACAAGGGTGGTAACACCTCCAACAACGAGGATCATAACGGCAATGTTCATCAAGAGAGCGATCAAAACAAAGAAAACAAGGGTGGGGAAACACATGTGAATGGGCGTAACCCTACACCTTCCAATGATAGCTAGAGTAGTGAGCTAAACTCTCAAGAGGATAAGAGTGAAACACAAAAGGGTGAGGGGGATGGGAAACACCTTGAGAGTGACCCGAATGCTAACTCCCAAAGCATTCCTAGTGAGGAAATTGATGAACAAGCGCTCGATGAGTCCTCACCAGAGAAGGATGCTACTCGGGTTGAGGAGGAAAGCGAAGGCTCGAACAACAATTCTGAGTTTGGAGGAGGTGGTGGCGCCAATGGGCAGGAGGTCCCTTTCGAGAAGGTTATGTCGAAATATACAAGGAAAAAGGCTCATAAGCAAACTCAACAATGAGAGATCATTGGGGGGTTGTAAGCTGATGGTAAATGGCCGCCTAGGAAGGGGAAAACCAACAATGGTAGTCGGCAAGGGCATCGGGATGCCGGGCAAGAAAAGCACAAGGATATGCACCAATGATTGTTCTATCTTGGAACGTAAGAGGGATATGTCATCCTCCAAAACAAAGTGATGTGCGAGATGTTATCCGTGAGTATGTTGCGAAGGTGTGTGGGTTGTATGGAACCAAGATGAAAAGCAACTCGGAACGGGCTAAGTTTGTGAAGTACTTGGCCAATGGTTAGAGGTTTGTTTCGAATTTTCACCTTCATGTTAGGGGTAGGATCCTTGTGTGTTGGGATCCCAGTGTGATTGATATTGATGTTTATGGGGCTTCGGAGAAACACATTGCGTTCTTGGTTAAGTGTTGAATCCCGAGCCTCAGGTTCGGGATATGCTTTGTTTATAAACTCCACACGGTGGTGGAGAGGAGAAGGATATGGGAGGAGGCTGCAGATTTGTTGGGATCTCACAAGATCCCTTGGATGCTAGCCGAGGACGTCAACAACGTCATGGCTTCAAACAAAAGGATCAACGTTGAACCTGTGTCAATGTACGAGTGTAATCACATGATTGAGGCATGTCATGACCTTGGATTAGTGGATGCTCCATCTACAACTCCGAGCATCTACACATGGATCGACGAGACCATTTGGAGTCGTTTGGATAGAGTGATGCTCAACGATGATTGGATGCATGCCGAGTTCTCTTGTTCGGTACAATTCCACGAGAAATGGTTCCTCTTGGACGATAAGGTTGTAGTGGCTACTTTGAGCAAAGATGCGGTGAGGCATGACGCCACCTTCAAGTTCTACAATATGTGGACCGATCACTCAGACTTTGAACGCCTTGTGCAAGATAAGTGGGTGACACATGCTAGAGGTTCATATCAATTCCTCTTGTGCAAGCTTCTGAAAGGAATGGAGGGGCCTTTGAAGGGGCTCAATTGGAGAGAGTTTAGCCACATCTCATCTCGGTCGGAAAGAGCCAGGGGTAAGTATGCCAATGCCCTAGAAGCGCTACGCCTCCACCCGGACTCCACTAGCCTCAGAAGTGATGTCGAGGAGGCCAAAGCCAAACCCCAGCGTCTCCACCGAGCCGAGAGGTCTTTTCTCTTGCAGCTAGCGAAGGCTAAGTAGACTCTCAAGAGCGATCGTGGCACGAACTACTTCCATGCTATAATGATGGCTAAGAGCAAGCGACAAGCAATCACCTCCATTGAGAAGCAAGGAGGAAGATGTTCTACACATGACGGCACCTGCCGCTATCCAACTGGCACCCGCTGCCACTAAGGACTAGCGCCCAAGCAAGGTAATGAAATTTCGAACACATTTGTGGATTTATTTGAATATTGGACTCCTAGGAGCATTAATTCTATAAGACACCAGCGAAACTATATGTTGGTGGTCTTACATTCCTTCTAGAGAAGACCAAACTTGGGTAAATATGGTAGTGTGAAAGCTTCTCTATAAGGTATCCTTAATTGTGAATTTTCTCATGTTTAGTGTTCATTCAAATTTGGGTTGGGCACAAAAATTTGATTTTCTTTTAAGGGCACTAACAATGTCTGAATGAGTCTTAAAGGGAGGACATAATAAACCGTCGAGTCTATGACGTTAATAAAAGACGCTTCTTGGGAGGCAACCAAGGTAAGTTTTATAGTTTGCAAAATTTTCAAATTCCTAGTTAGGTATTTAGTCTTTCCAATTTAGTAAAATGATAGAGTTCCATATAGATATGCATTTTTGGAGTCTTGAGCTAACCAATGCAGGGAAGTTATCTCGGATTGGCGTTCTACACATGACGGCGCCAACTGCCCCATCCACGGCGCCCGCCACTGCATTGTTCACAGACGCGTTCCGAATTTTGGTAACATTGGAAGGGAGTATTTTCTACCATTTTTATCTGTATTTTTATATTATTTATGTTATTTTTAAGATAGATATGATTTTTTATTTATTTAGTATTAGATATATTTCTATCTTTTTATTTTAGGATTATATTTTATTTTATCTTCTTCAGGATTAGATTTTATTCTATCTTAGGTTAGTATCATTTACCTTAGTTATTTTTATTTTTCTTAGGATTAGATTATTTTTTCTATCTATATATATGTTATTTCTTTTTATTATTTCTTTTATTTATAATATTTCTTATCCTTTTTAAAAAAAGATCCTTTTCTTTTCAAATTAACCACATATCCCAAATTCCCTAATTTTTATCATTCAAAGCCTTTGTCTCCAAGCAACAAAAGAACCCTAATTTCTCCACTCGAATCTAAATTCCAAAACCTAAACCTTGAGTTTCAATCAAAAGCCTTTCTTTTCCCATCCGTTATCCACATTCATCACTACCCTTCATCCATCAAACTCGATTCTTTTCATACCATCACCATCCCTACCATCAAAAGAAGACTTTGAAACCAAGTCCTGATCTTCAAAGAGCAATTTGGAAGGAGTTTAGATGTCGCAACACACGGCGCCTAAGCCTCTCGGAGACAATCACTAAAGTCCTTAGACGCTAGAGCTTGGCTCCGCGTCAGGCCTCCGATCGCAGCATGAGCCTCTCGGAGATGATTACTAAAGTCCTTAGGCGCTAGAGCTTGGCTCCGCGTCAGGCCTCCGATCGCAGCTTGAGCCTCTTAGAGACAATTACTGAAGTCCTTTGACGCTAGAGCTTGGCTTCGCGTCAGGCCTCCGATAGCAGCTTGAGCTTCTCAGAGATAGTTATTAAAGTCTTTAGACGCTGGAGCTTGGCTCTGCATTAGGCCTCCAAATATAGCATGACCCTGTTAGAATTGCTTACAAAACCAAGAACCTTCGAGAAAAACTTGAAGGAAGAATTCTGCGTCTAAAGAAAACACGAGGGACAAGGTCCATACGTCGACCAAGTAACAGTCGATCGTTAGCTTTATTTTGCAAAAAAGAAAGATACAAGGCACATTCAAAGGCCGAACTAAGGATAAAAATCATTCGTAACAAGGTCACTGGCTGACGGCTCAGCGCGGTTACAACCCCCTCACCGTCCTCCGAATCCATCACCTGGACTTCAAAACGAGCATTGCCCTTGTGGATAAAGACCATGGATGAACCAATGTCAAAGCCATGTGACTCAACAAAGTCATTCCATCCGCGACCCAAGTAGAGTAAACCATAATCTCGCTTCTCAACAAAAACTGGAAAATCTCTTAGGAAATGAGAAGATAACAATACTTCCTCGGGAATAGCACCTTCATATTCATCCTCAAAATGCAGTGGCAAGAGCTATCAGAGAACAAGGGCACAAAATTAGGTAAAGATTATAACGGTGTAAAAAGAGGCCAAAACTCCCACGCAAAAAAGACCTTACCATATGCTGCATCTGTTCTGAAAAATCAATCGCCTGAAAAAAGGCCCATCGTTCTTCTCCTGAAGTAGCCATGTCATCCCTGAAAGCATTGGGAGGGACGATGGTGGAGCCTTGCATTTAAAACCCGGGCAACACCGACAAGGCGGAAACAGTCCATAACTTAAAAAGATTACATCCCTACCCTAAGAGGTGCATGTATTACAATTGACATAAGTTCAGTCCAGCATGGAAAGGTCGTGTCCAACTCAGGCCACACCACATCCAACAAGGACTTCAAGACATAACATCCAGAACTCAGCCCTGCATGGATTCTAAACCAAGAGAAAGGGACTTTGCAAAGACATCACGGGTAATGTGACCCAAAAATAAGGAATCCTTAGGCAAGGAACAGCCCGTGAAGCCACGCTAAAAAGCAAAATCTGACACGTGGCCACAGGCGATAAAAGCTAAGTAAGAACCATACTAGAGGGGTATAAAAGCCCAAGGAATTGAGATAACTGATATTAACCAAAGAAATGGAACTCGAAGAGCCACCAAAAGCTTTTTATAGGGTCATCATAAGAGAGGAGCAGCTCCAAACACTTTGAGTCCCTCTAATATATGTATTGCTTGAGGAAGATGCTCACACCTTGGCCGTCCTTTGGTCTCGCTCTAACCGGGAGCACGAAGTCAAGGTAGAAAGGGATGAAGATAGTTTCTTCTGGTTAACCCAAGGGTGGCCAGAACCCAAGGGTGGCCAGAATTCACGCAAGCGAATAGAGTCCGCGTCGGATTAGCACTGATCTTCACATACCAAGGTGACTCTATCTTCGAAGTCTACGTAGTGAATCCCGACATCGACAACAATGGCGAGGCAGGACGCAACTAATGTTTTCGGAGATTTAGAAAACTTATGTAGCCGCATAGACGACATTAATCCTAAGGCTTGGTTTGGCATGAGGCATAGCCTTTGCCCACCGACACCTATTGCTTGTTTCGTCAAATAAAGTTTCCCCGTTTCACTCACGGCTTTACCTTTTTATGAGATGCCTTAAGATAATACAAAAAATTTGAAGAAGGTAAGTCAAGGCCTTTTGAAGGTCATATGCGAAGAAACAAAAACCAAAAAGTGCATTAGGAAGCGCCTACGAAAGTGAACAACACGGATATAAAAAGAGTCACTTTGAGGAAAAAGAAAGAAGTTAACAAGATTCGTTCGAAGAAGTAACTAGAGAATGATCATCCGCGTCAATCCCCGTATCGCGCCGCGGATAAACTTTGAAGCTAGCCTGACCCACATGAAAAAACATCATGGCACTCCCTACTCCAAAACCATGAAGCAAGATGAAATTGTTCCACCCGCGGTCAAGTTGAAAAAGATCATTTTCGATGCGGCTTACCGTCACTGGAAAATTCTGAACCAGGTATGAGGGTAGAAAGACCCACTCTGGTAGTAGAGGCCCATATTTGGCCTCAAATTGAGGAGCAACACCTGCACGCGGGTAGTAAAAAGGAAAAAAGAAACAGAAACTTAAAAAACCAAATAAAGCCTTTTCCTTTTACACAACTAAGGACCCGCTGGAAGGGAAGCCTTACGAGTTAAAATAATTGCTCAACACTCTCCAATGTCTGGAAAAAAAACCAAGGATTAAAATTCACAGGAGCCATGGTCATTAAACCGGTCTGCAACACAAAAGCTCAAGACGGCGTGAAGGCAATAGTAAATAGAGAAGGGCCATTACAAGGAGGAAGCTGAGGTTTGCGGATGACGGCCAAGTGGAAGGAAGACCTTTCACATTTGGAAGGAAAACAATTTACACTTGGAAACCTCCTGCTTAAGCTGGAGGGGACGTCTTTTGGACACTCGGAAAATCCCAATGTCCCTGAAATCATGGTTGAAAGTGGATAAAATAGTTAGTAAAAAGCGCTAAGATCAGATTAAGCCGTCGCGAAGTAGTATCTGAAGAAAAACCTTACAACATTAATGTTTTAAAAGAAATGGTTGTGTCCCGCGCCCTAGATGAAAGTATTCATTCCCACCAAAAAGAAGAAAAAGAAACAAAGACCTCAACTAAATTGGGCAGACGTCTCTCCTTCATCAGCGGCCTCATCTTCATCCTCAACCTCTGACTCGTCTGTGACCATCTCCTCTTTGAAAAGCCGCATGTCTTCGATCTTCGTGCTGGCGCGAAACTTCTCCAGAGGAACGCCAGGGTTAGTAGAAGAGCGGGCCACACTCTAGTTAATCCCCGCGGTCATGCCTTTACAGAAGTAACTAAAACACTTATACATCAGAGTCCTATCCCCTTCCGGAGATTTAAGGCATGCCTTGGCTATCGACGACAATAAAGAGAGGCCAGGATCTGTCTTGATCCATTCTGCAGATAAATACCCCACGCCCTCGGGAGGTTGAAGCCATTGAAGAGCAAGGTCTTGGTTTGATCAAGATTGGGCCGCCTCCAGGTCCTGTTTTAGGATGCTCTGCTCCTCACGAAGAATTGAATAATCCTCCTCTAGCTTGTGGATGGAAGCCTGGCTCGAGCGGAGCTAAATCTGCAGTTGTTCGACTATCGACTTAAGCTCATCCACCTGAAGACAAGAAGCATCCAGAGCGGACCTAGAAGCATCCCGTTCGTTAGCCAACATTGATGCCCGCTCCTTAACCCTCTGCAATACCTCATGAAGGTCCATAGACCTTTTCTTGAACTTCTCAACAGAGGCAAGGTCTCTAACCGTATTACCCAATATCCGCACGTGGTGAGTCAGATCCTTGATCTCAACATCTTTTTTAGAAATCTGAGCCCCTTGACAAACTAGGCACCGCTCGGTATGAGTCTGAACTGTCCTTAGCTACGAAAGTGATGAAACAATAGGCAAGTCAAGGAACGGAAAGAATACACACATCTATGAATAAGGCACGATAATCCTAACTCACCCATTGGGCAATCATGTCAAACTCAATCGAGAAACTTTGAGAATTCAGACGTTGTATAAAAGCTTGTTCATTACGCGCAAGCTTCTCTGGGAATTTGAGCTGGACCAACTCATCCATCCCAAATCCCTGGATAAGATACTTATGGAGAGTATCGTCTCCTTCAAGAAAAAAAAGGCCTTATCATTCTCCCCCACATCAGACGCGCCCACAACGTTGCTAACTTTCTTCCTTTTCTTGAGATTGCGGGATCGGAGAAACAAATCCACCACTGCTAGCGCGACCGGACTTTTTTTCCACCCCAGCCTTCGCCTTGTGATGGTTTAACAAGGACTCAAGATCCATTTGATATGAAAAGAGAATAATAAAGGGATAAGTCACAATTTATCAGGGGTAGAAACACGAGCAAATGTAACCATAACAAAATTATTGTGAAAAGAAAACAAAGAAGACAAAGAGGAGAAAACCGAAACTAAGAAAACACCTAGACGCGAGTGGGGAAGGCTCAACCCAGCCATCTTGAGACGAAGAGCCGAAATCATGCCTCGCTAGAGGAATTTAGGCTCATGAGTAAAGGATTTCTTGAACTTGGAAAGCCCGACAATGAATAACCATTTTACAGCACTAAACCACCCTAGAACAGTCCTAACGTTTAAACTTCCCCCCCCCCCTCCCCCCGTCTTGTCACGGATAAGGAACCACTTATGTTTCCAATTTGGTTTGCTGGAAAGCCTCTCGATGTAACCACAACTTGAGTTGCATTGATAATACCTTGAATCATGGGGCCCCATTTTCATGGAAAAGATACTGAACATCAACTCCACAGTTAGGGAGACCCCAATCTCTGAACACCTCGTGATGAAGCTGGTAAAAACTTCCAACAGTTTGGAGCGATCTGCGCGGGGCTCAAATTGTATTATCTAAGAAACTCTACAAAGAAGGGATGGAGAGAAAGGTCAAACCCCTGAGATAAGCGCATGGCGTCGACAACCAAATAGTCTTTATAATCATCTAGACAACCCCTCCCTCAATAGAGAGACAAAACTCCAACTCGACTGTCTATGTAAAAATTTGAGAATTCACCTCAAGATTGGTCAGATCCAACAAAGTTGTACAACCTCGCACTTTCTCAATCAGGGATCGACGCGGACAAACCCTCTCAGCGACCACCAAGGGACGAGCTATAGGGTCGCGGATGGAAAAATCCCAGCGAAAAAAAACAGGTGGTTGTGTCCTGAAGATCATAAGAAGGGACATCCAGATCTCGAAGGTTTTCCTTAGATCGAATCCTAAGGGGAATCTCTGCGGCACCAATGGGAGACCCTGCATAAGGAACCCAAGGTAACTCACGATCCCGACCATCGACCTCTGATGAGAAGTAGAGGGAGGATCCATGTCCTGAGAAGAGCGAAGTCCCAAATCATTTGTGTCCGTAGAAGCACTGCTTTCCTAGCCTCCCTTAGAAGAACAAGAAACTAAGTAAGAAGAAGAATAGTAATGAGGGTCAGAGAGCTTCCGACGCCTTCTCACCTTAATAAAACTTCCTGAAGGCCCAGTGCGGGTTGGAGTGGCTTCCGTGTACGAGGAAGATGACTCTGATGATGAACCTTCATATTCCAAGGATGAACCCTCGGAAGAGGAAGGAGATGACTCCACAACCTTGGGAGTGGGACGCGGACAAGATGTCGATGGCACGTCGGTTCTCCACCCCTCCTCCCTCTCAAACTCATTCAGAGCATCATATCATTCCCTAAGACTAGCCATTTTGGAGAGCTAAAGAAAAAACTGAGTGAAGAGCTGTATACGCAGATCAAAGTTTCAAACACAAAAAAAAATTGACCCAAAGAGGGAAAAATAAACTTATTTCGATCTAAAGAGGAGAAATTCCGAAGAATCAAAGTAGAAAGTAAGAAAAAACTCAAGAAACACAAGAAAAAGAGTGAAGAACAAGAGGAAATACCTGAAGAACGAAAGAACACTACCGGAAATATCAACCGAAAAGAAACTGTCGACAGAAGAATACCACCAGTAAATGAGAGACAGTAAAAACAAAAATCCAAGAAGATGGAAAAGACAAATGATGAGTGAAAATGGAACGGGGTAATTTATAAGAAAATTACTATCCTTTGAGCTTCCTTGCACAATTGGGCCGAAAAGAGTTTAAATGGGCCTTGCTGGGCCAATAACCCAACCCATTCGAAAGGTCCAAAGAAAAGAAAGGAAGTCAAAACCAGGATATTTTTCGCAGAAGATAGGTCAAATTGCACCAAATCCATGCGGATTCGACCCAACCTGAGGAGTTGTGACGAAACTGGTCGAAAATATTAAAAAGATAAAAAGAAAGGATTGGAGAGAGAATTCCTTGGTTTCTATCCGCGATCGAGAATGACATATTATCCTCCCCACAACACCGCATTAGTGGACAAAAAGAAGGGACACGTGTCCTGCATGACCATAATGCACGAAGGGAACACGTGTTAGACTGAAAATAACATGTGTCAAGGACGGGGGACAGTCTCAGTCACTATAACAAGAGAAATCCAAACAGTAGGAAGAGACTTTTGGGCAAAAAGAGAAATAAAAATAGAGCGAACGAAGGAAGATCTGTCAGAGGCCACAAAGTCTTTGAGGAGGCACATGGAGCCATGACAAACACTCCAAAATAAATCGTCTACGGCAGGTAATAAGTACATCCTCATAAATGCTGGCAAAACTCCATAAAAGGGGAGGTCAAGGAAGACCCCACCAGGCAATTTTTATCCGCGACAAAGGTTAGGTCGCACCGATTACATCGGTGCGGGTCAGGTAAGCCCGCCAACGAAGCGCTGAGTCCCCAGGGATCAACCCTTGGGTCCCACCAAAAGTGGAAACTTTACAAACGAGTTTCACCAGACAATTTGTTATGTCCTTCCCTTAAGACTCATTCAGATATTGTTAACGAACTTAAAAGCAAATCAAATTTTTGTGCCCAACCAAAATTTGAATGAACACTAAAAATGAAAACATTGGCATTTAAGGTTACCTTGTGGAGAAGCTTTGACACTTCCGCTGGTGTCAAAGCTTGCTTAGGAGATTGATCATATTTAGAGGGAATGTACGACCACCAACACAGTTCTACTGATGTCTTATAGAAGTAATGTTCCCATGGATCGAAATATTCACCATAATCCACAAAAGTGTTAAAAAATTCAATACCTTGCCTAGGAGCCCCATAAATCAGCTATGGACTTGTTTCACTGACTGGTGCTTGAGATGAGTTCTTCAAATGAATCAGGAGCCAAAACATATAGATCCTCATGTGTGCACTCATGAGAATCTATTTCAATAGACATTGGGCTCTCCACTTCACCGGATGATGGGTAAGAACTAAAAAGAGATAATGGATGATGAAGTAGAAAGTATGATAGATAATGGAGAAGAAGGCACAATAGATGAAACCTCACGCGTTGACTCATGCGAGTCCACGTCAAAAAGCACTAGATCCTCCTCTTCATCCCTTTCATCATCAGAGAAGCCATGCATCTCCCAATATTCTTGCTCAGTTAGTCTCTTTATCTTTGGGATATTTGTAGAAACAACGACTGACGCCGGTTCTGGAGGATCATTGTATTCCACTTTAAGTAGCGGTGGGCGCTAGTCTTTAATGGCGGCGGGCGCCAGTTGGGTAGCGGCGGGCGCCTCAATGTGTAGAACATCATCCTCCTTTTTTTCTCGGCTACTTCCTTGTGTTCTCTTACTTCAGGACTTACACCTTCATAAACGCAAAGAACCATATCTCTCTCACTATCATGGATACCCCGTGATTTACAGTCGTCCACTAACTTCTGCACTCTTGTGAAGTAGTGGTGAAAGTTTTCTCCTTGATCCTGATATAATCTTAACATCTTGAAAAGAAATTAGTAGCGATGGAGCTGACAATTCAGGTCATCTGGTCGGGTTCGGGTCGATCACATTTGGGTCGGGTGACTGATGAGTCGGGTCCACTCGGTCAAAATGAAATTCAGATTGGTAGGGTTTCGGTCAAAATCCGGTTGGACCCATTCGAGTTTTCGGGTCGGTACACGGGTCGGCCTCATTCAGGTTTCAAGTAGAAGCGGGTCTACGGTTATTTTAAACTTTTAATTTTTTGGGTTTAATTTGTTGAATCATGTTCGTTCGGGACTTTCGGGTAATCAATTTTATCAAATTGAATATGTAATTCATTTTATTTATGTATTTCAAAAAGTATTTTTAGTAAAATTAAATATGATTCAATATATAATCTACTCATTGGCTCGTAAGCTATCTAAACTCATTCTATTCATTATTAATTTCATTGAAATTTGACAATTTATTATTATCAAAATCATACTTGATTCCCTATCTAAAAGATAATTCACATTATTTGTGTGATTGTTATTTGTGTCTTTCAAACATTAGTTTTCAAAAGAAATTTCACTACGTATATGATTCAAGTTATAATATTCTTATTGTACTCATCTTTTATTAGTGAGAAATGAGAATTTTGAATTAAAGTTGATCATTCATCATTAAATGAGTAAATGAGTAAGTGAGTTAATCTTAAATACTCATAAAGTAAACAAATTATTGGCTATATGAAAATAACTAAACAAGATTACCTTAATCCTCATATATAAATTCATCTCCAATTATTCGATGAATTAGAATATTCGATGGATTCGAATATTCGATGCATTTAAAGTATTCCCTTCAACCCTCATCAAATTTTGGAAAACAAGGTAATATAAAATTACGAATACAACTTATAAAACTATGATTTTATATTTCATTCATTACAAATGATTTAATTGATCACTTTATTTTTGTTAAATAGATTATTACATAAGTGAAATTTTACTTTTATCTTGTCGACAACCCTACACCTCCAGGGAAGTCGGAGGATAAGCTCCTCATGGGGAGCATCTCTTTTCCCGAAGAGGTCACTATTCGCCAGTCGAAGACCTCCGCGGATCCATCTTTCTACTCTTCTCCTGGTCGGGCGCGTGACGAGCCCTCTTCTCCCGCGGGTTCCGTCTCTTCTTGGTCAGGTGGAGGTGCCTTATCGTCGGGGTCCAATTCAATCCTGGAATCTCCCGAGTCCCAGCACTCTTACACGGACTGGGATACCCGAACTGATTTGTCGGTTGGGCTGTCTTCATTCCAACCGAACGCCGTTGTTCGTCGGTGCTGGGGGACTTCCGATCGGTCTTATACGACGAGGGCGTGTTAGCGGCGTGCTCCTTTAAGGGGGATTTTCAACCTTCCCTAGCGGGCCCAATCCCAACTGTTTTGCCGTAGAGGGTAATCCCAACTGCTCCACCCAATGCTCGGGACCGCGGCGGAGGTACTTTCACCACCTTGGTCGGAGGAAGTGGTGTTGTGTCTCCCCGCGGAAGGCGGAGGGAGCCTGGATGCTTACCCAGGTTGCTTAGTTGTCTATATTGAGAGCTTGGTTCAGGGGTTTAGACTCCCTCTCCATAATTTGTTCAAGCGTTACTTGAAGGCTTGCGGCTTGAGCCCCGCCCAACTAGTGCCGAAAAACTGACTCTTTTTACTTCTTTCGTCATGCGTTGCCGGGAGGTCGGGGTCTAGCCCACCCTAAGTCTTCTTTGTAATATGCTCACTTTGGGTCATGGAAGTACCCATAAGAATTTTTATCAAGCGAAGCTCAGTGTCCCGATAGTGGATCGGAACACCAACAAACATGAGTGGAGGCACAAGTGGTTTCTAGTCCGGGATCCTTCTCGCCATGTTCTGAACTTCCATACTTAGCCGCGCCATTACACTCGTGTGAAGAGAAAAGCCATGGAAGATGTGAAGGAGATTGAGCGGAGGTTCGCTGTGGAGACGAAGCCTTCGTGGCGGGACGTGTTGTCCCCTTTGAGGTTGGAGATGGCGGGCTTGAGTCTTCCTCATCCGCGGATAGGTTGTGGTGGATTTATTGAGAACTTTTGATTTGTCTGTCTGTTCGTATGATTGGGGCAGTTGCAGTCTTCGCAATTGTTCTTCCCGGACGATGAACCGATAGAAAGCCTACGGCACATCTTCAGTCCCCCATTGTTATCTTTCCTGGGTGATGGTTGCCTTACGAGGGTGTCCATGGATTCCAGTTTCTCTTTAAACATCCATCGCTAGGGCAGTGTTTTACACACGTAGCCCCCGGTCAGGTGCTTCCTTTTTACGTGGACAATACATTCATTCCACGTTATGGGAGTTCGATCGTTCCCGTGACTTACCTAGCCAACCTACATCGAAACCCTGAACCTTTTTCTAGAAATGCGAAGAAAACTTTTTTACAGCACAGATCATCGGTAAATAGGATTTTTATTTCGAATCAAACAAAGTTGGCGAGTTAGATCCTCTTACACTTTTTCAAAGTCGTTGTGGGGGAAACAAGTCTTCAAGGAGAGGGAGTCGGGATGTGGGCAAGTAAGCCTACGCAGATGGGGGAAGGTCCACGTACTCATGATCTGGGTCGATCATGGAAACCTCGTATCCGGTTCCTTCTTTAGCCTTGGTGAATTTAAGGACGACCCCCACTCTTATGCAGTTTGAGGCAACGAAGCCCTCCCATCCTTCGGCCAGCCAATAGATCCCATCTCCGTCTCGATTGACTTTGACACTGTGTTCTTGATATGATCGTGAGCGAAGGGTGATCCTCCCTTGGGCGTCGTCTTGGGCCAGCTCGTATGCTAGAGGAAGTCGGAGCCGCTGTAGTTGATCCGCTTGGAGGACAACCCTGTAGAACGTTGTTTGAGATAAGCCTGATTCCATTGGGATTGGGAGGAGTGCTTCTTTCGAGCCGATGGCTCTCCCTCTCCCTTTTTTCTTTTTAGGGCCTTTCATCTCCACAGTTGTAAACGTCACGGGTCCCTGGATACCCCTCTGTCGTCGGGGATACGTGTCAAGGACAGTTTGTCCTCATGTTCTTCTCGAGACGCAGTCGTCACACTGCCTGGGGCGAGATTTCTCCGGACATGTGTCCTTCATACCTAGTCTAGGGCAGATCACGCTCGTCTTTTCACATCGGCCCTATGGCCCTTCAAGGGCCCGAATGGCCCGTTCGATGATGGTTCCTGTGTGGCTCGTGACTCCTGGAGAGCTTCTTTAAAGAGAGGCTCCTTTCACCTCATTATCCTCACTTGAACTTCCCTACTCTCAAGATGTCTGCTTCAGGCCGAACCAACTGGGCGTTTTTTCAAACTATCGATTTCTCGGAGTAGTTGCATCATTTCGTAAATTTCATGAGCTAACTTTCTCCTCTTATGGACAGGTTTTCCATCCTAACTGTGTTTCGTTGTGTCTGTGTTTGGGCAGATGCAGCCTTTACACTTCGAAGATGAATACGGCCAAGTTTTTCCTGAGCGGGTCCTCCTGTCCTCCTGGATCCTAAAGGACATCCTGGTGGCGATAGTTCGTTGTGATTATGGTGTTCCTTATCTTCTCCACGGGTGGAACCACTTCGTTTGTACGCATAATGTGGATATAGTTCTTCCCTGACTTTTTTGCATAAGGGGGGTGCCCGGTTCGTCTCCTGCATTCTGACCTCTAGCGGGAACGAGGTTTATGAGGAATGGGAGGAGCCCCACCCTTAGGGCCCTCTTCCTAACGGGACTTGTGTGTGCGAGGATAGGACCCAACTAGTCCTCGGTAGGCTGAGGATGGGGTAAAACTTCTTGTCGAAGACCGGGTTTTTCTCCTCGTGAGGCTTTGTTTTTCCATTGCTTTTCAAATGCTTCGCGACCTTCGTCAGACACCCTGTTGGGGGGGGGGGGGGGGTGATCATGACAACTCTTGTATCCCTACCTTGTCCGCTTCTCTTTTTTCTTTTAGTGATTCCGATGTTATTAGGACTTTTATATTCATCAATCCTTCGGTGGGGAGGAAATCTCTACGTCTCCAAGGGAACAAGTTCCTGAGTTCGAAGGTTTGGCAAATGCTTCTATCCGGGAGACCCTTGCTCCAACCGCATGCCCGACGCAGAGTAAGCTCCAGCGTCATGGAACTTAGCAAATACTTTGATTCGGGAGACCGTTGCTCCGACCGGATACCTGACGCGGAGCAAGCTCTAGCGTCCTGGGACTTAGCAAATGCTTTGATCTGGGAGACCATCGCTCCGACCGAATGCCCGACGCGGAGCAAGCTCGAACATCATGGGACTTAGGAAATGCCTTGATCCGGGAGACCATCGCTCCAACCAAATGCCCGACGCGGAGCAAGCTTCAGTGTTCTGAGACTTAGCAAATGGTTTGATCCGGGAGACCGTTGCTCCAACCAGATGCCCGACGCGGAGCAAGTTCCAGCGTTCTGGGACTTAGCAAATGCTTTGATTCGGGAGACTGTGGCTCCAACCAGATGCCCGACACGAAGCCAGTTCCAACGTCCTGGGACTTAGCAAATGATTTGATCCTGGAGACCATTGCTCTAACCGGATGCCCGACACGAAGCAAGCTCTAGCGTCCTAGGACTTAGCAAATGCTTTGATCCGTGGGACCGTTGCTCCAACCGGATGCCCGACGCGGAGCAAGCTCTAGCGTCTTAGGACTTTGCAAATGCTTTGATCCAGAAGACCATTGCTCCAACCGGGTGCCCGACGCGGAGCAAGCTCCAGCTTCGTGGGACTTGCAAATGCTTTGATCCGGGAGACCATTGCTCCGACCAGATGCCCGACGCGGAGCAATCTCCAGCGTCCTAAGACTTAGCAAATGCTTTGATCCGGGAGACCATCGCTCCAACCGGATGCCCGACGCGGAGCAAGCTCTAGCGTCCTAGGACTTTGCAAATGCTTTGATCCGGGAGACCGTTGCTCCAACCAGATGACCGATGCAAAGCAAGCTCTAGCGTCCTGTGACTTAGCAAATGCTTTGATCTAGGAGACTGTTGCTCCAACCGGATGTCCGACGCGGAGCAAGCTCCAACGTCTTGGGACTCAGCAAATATTTTTATCCGGGGGACCATTGCTCCGGCTGGATGCCTAACGTGGAGCAAGCTCCAGCGTCCTGGAGCTTTAGTTTGTTAAAAGGGACACTAGATAACTTAGCACCCACTAACCGCCTTGATTTATTTACATTCAGCGGGGGTGATTTAGGAAACTTTCAAACATCAACCGATTACACATAATATTTCTTCAGGTGCTCTACATTCCCTATCTTGTTGAGGACGACACCTTCTGGTGTTTGGAATTTATAGGCTCCGGTGTGTACTCATTCGAACACCACATACGGTCCTTCCCATTTCACGTCTAACTTCCCACCTGATAAGGTCAGTCGCAGAACTAGATCTCCTTTCTCGAATCTGTGCGGGACGAGGCGTTGGTTACGGTACTTCTCGGTCTTCTTCTTGTACTCTCGTGCCTTCAAGGCTGCCAGCATTCTTCTTTCTTCCTAGAGATGCAGTTCCGCCTCCAGGGCCTCATCATTGGCCTTGGATTCATAAGCGAGGACTCGGGTCGAAGGGACCAGCCTTTCGACAGGGATGACCGCGTCTGATCCGAACACTAGTGCGAAGGGAGTTTCTCTTGTGGGAGTTTTGGTCGTCGTCCGATATGACTACAGCACTAACGGGAGCAGCTCTGCCCACCGTCCCTTGGCGGTCCTCCCCAACTTCTTCTTTATTTCCTCTAGGATCTGACGATTAGTAATTTCTGCTTGTCCGTTGGTCTAAGGATGCGCGACGGATGAAAAATTTTGTGCGACCCCCAGTCCATTGCAGAAGTCTCGGATTCCTTCGCAGTCAAATTGCGTTCCATGGTCCGTGATGATGGCCTCAGGAACCCCGAAGCGACACACCAGGTTCTTCCATAAGAACTTGCGGACCTTCTCGATTGTGATCAGCCCCATAGCTTTCACTTCGACCCACTTGGTGAAGTAGTCAACCACAACAAGGACATACTTCAGCTTCCTTGGAGCTGTGAAGAATGGCCCCAAGATGTCCATTCCCCACAGAGTGAAAGGGCATGCCCCAAAAATGCTCTGAAGTGGCTCGACGGGTGCTAGTCGGACATTCCCATGCCTCTGGCATGCATCATAGCTTCGTACATGGCTCTGCACGTCTGCTTTCATGGTTGGCCAGTAGTACCCCAACCTCATGATCTTTGTGGTTAGGGATCTCTACCCCTGGTGGTGTGCACACACCCCAACATGTAGCTCTTTGAAGATGATTTTCCCTTCGTCTCCAGCTACGCACAGTAGATCGGGGAAGTTGAAACCCTTCTTATACAGCCTACCTTCGCGGATAGTGAATCGGGTCACCCGATAGTTCATTTTCTTGGCATCGGCTTTCTTTGAGAGGATGACCCCCCTTCCTAAGTACTATGCTATTGGGGTTCGCTAATCTCCCGACCCTTCTGTTTGGATCGTATAGACTTCCTGGATAAATCGTCGTTGCAACTTTTTTTCAAACAAGAACTTCCCCTCAGCTTCCGAGGGTATTGATGCCTCAATTCGGGCCAGAAGATCTGTTGACTCGTTCATTTCTCGGGGAACTGATTCCAGACTGAAGTACAAAAATGGTTGTTTTAGGGCCATGACCTTCCGCAAGTAGTCCGGTAACAGACCAATCTTGGCCTCGTAGGTTTCCTCAACCTGCCTTGTAACTACCTCTGAGTCAGTATAGATGGCAATTGCCCTGGCTCTGTGGGCCAGCGCAATCTCGAGCCCGGCGATAAGGGCCTCATACTCGGCTTCATTGTTGGTTACTCTTGGAAATTCTCGTCCCGCTGCCATCTGCGTTTACGGCCCCGTCTACCTTCATGACCCATCGGCTTTGGTAATTGCCCCCGTCGTCTTCAAAGTTCATTTCACAGATAAAATCGGTAAGGACCTGACCGAGGACCGCTTTGCGGGGTGCATATGTTATCTCAATCTCGGAGAGCTCCACGGCCCACTTCGTCAGCCGTCCTGAAAGGCAGGGCAAATGGAGGATTTGTCTCGGCGGAAGGTCCGTTAGTACCTCAATCATGTGGCCTTGGAAGTACGGTCGGAGCCTTCTGGACGCGAAGACCAGGCATAGTATTACCTTTTCCACCGGCTCATATTTGGTCTCAGTGTCTTGTAGCACCCTGCTCACGTAGTACACGGGGTATCGGCTTTCCTTGGTGAGGATGTTGTGAGGAGGAAATCGAGAATGCAAATATAATATACGATAAAAATAAAGCAAACCAGATTCCGTCCCTTGCAAATGATTACAAGACTTCCTCCCGATGCAGCAGTGGGAAGTTAGGATCGATCCACGAGGAAGCGTGTCAGCGGATCCTAGGCAGCGGAGAAATCTCACGGACAGAAGTCGACCACAGGTTGTCGATCTCGACTAGGGTTAGCCGACAGAAGATCGGACAAGGCGAGCAGCGCAGCAGCAGTCACATGCGATTTTAGTTGATATCGACTAGCCTTTACTCGATATCGAGTAGAGTTGTCGATGTTGAGGATGGTCTTGGTCGAACACCTACACAGGAGAAGCTACGACGATCTGGATCGAGAATCAGTAACTCGATATCGACAAGGGGTAGTCGATATCGAGGAAGGAAAAAACTAAAACGAAAGAAAATAAGGACAAAGGCTTTGGGAATTCGAAAATAAATTGTATGTAAAAGACTTCAAAGATTGGGATTTGCGACAACGATAATCAAGCATGCATAAGGAAGAAATAAACAGATAATCATGTAAATCGCATCGAAGGACTAAGCTTTCTCATTTTCCAACAATTAGACAACTCTTTCAAGAAACCCTAATTGTCTCTACCGATTTTATGTTTATAATCCAAGTTGTTAGCATGGACCTCCATTAGATGGGTAATAAACACATAACAAGTAGTAGATGCTCAAAACATGATAAAATTCGGATCTTCACCTCAAACATGCAAGGCTATCGTCGGGCTTGCCCCAACCCTAGAAGTGGGTGAACTACTCGCGCTTCATCGCAACCTCATACATTGATTGAAAAGAAATAACTACTTGCATTAAATCAGACAGAGCTTACAACCATAGGAAGCCAATTCCGCTCTCGCTTCACCAACTCCTCTTGGCCACTCTCTCTCTCTCTCTCTCTAGTAATTGTTGTGTGATCGAATGAATAACACTCAGCCCCCTAAGGCTTTATTCATAGGCTTCTAAACCTTGCTATTCAAGGATAGAAATCTCTATCTATATCTAAATCTATATCTAAAAGATTTAAAGATAAATAAATGGAATAACAAAATTAAACCCAAAAAGGGAAATTATATCTAAAAGGCTAAAATATCTTCAAGTAGACAGTTCTTCTTCTCCATGGATAGTTGTTGATAGACTTGGATAGAACTCGGCAATCTTCGGCCTCAAGGAATCCAAAACCGTGTAGGACCACTCAAACCGCGTACGCGGCTTCCGGATAGATCTCCTCGATATCGAGTAGTTTACTCGATATCGAGTAAAGTGTATCGTTGACTTGGCTAGGCTCGGCATCTCGGGTTGCTGGTCCTCAACTTGGCTCGGTTGTGTGCTTCACGTTTTGTCGATATCGAGGAGTTTCCTCGATATCGAGGAAGGTGGCATCGTCGACTTGCTTGGTTTGGATTAGTCAAGCAACTCCTCTTCGACACTGCTCGGACATGTGACCTGGGTTTTTCGATATCGATAAGTGTCCTCGATATCGACTACGGGTGTTACTCAGTGTCCGAGTGTCTGAACAAGTCGAGTACTACTCGATCAGGCTCTCCTCGACTCCAGGCTGGTCTTTAGGGTTTTATCGATATCGAGTAGACTACTCGATATCGAGGAATGTGCCGGAGTCGGGCAACTTTGTTCCTTGACTTCTCGACATGGTGCTCCTCGATCAGGGTGTGTCCAGGCATGGTTTGTCGATATCGACTAAAACCTGTCGATACCGAGTAGCTTTAAGCTCCCGTCTTTGCTTCTTGGTTTTCTCCCGAAATGGCTCCATATTCTGCAATATTAAACAGAAACTTATATAGATCTCTATTTCTGGAAAATAATCATATACTACATAAATTCGACATATTCCCAATCTGAAATATGCAAAGCGTATAGAATATGGAACTAAACTGTGCAGTTCAACATGGCTACTTTAGTAGACATCAGAGGACAGCACTGAGGGTGGTGCCCTTTGTAGCCAAGTAAACCTGCAAGTTCTTCGGCCAAGCATGAGCAAAACCAGCCTCAGGTAGTTCACTGCCTCATTCAAGGACTGTACCTCCTTGATGGTGCGCAGTGGCTGTAGTTCTTGAATCGCGGTGATCTTTGCTGGGTTTACGTCTATTCCCCGCTAGCTGACCATAAAACCGAGAAACTTTCCGGAATCCACACCGAAAACGCACTTTTCAGCATTTAAGTTGAGGTCCCCTCGTCTTAGGGAGTCAAAAGTTTCCTGCAGATCCGATGCATGGTTCTCCGCCTTGCAGCTCCTCACTACTATGTCATCCACGTAGATTGATACGTTCTTCATAAGCTGCCCACGGAAGATCTTGTCAACAGTTCTTTGGATAGTGGCCCCAGCATTCCTCAGGCCAAACGACATCACTCGATAGCAGAAGATCCCCTGATTAGTGATGAAAGTGGTCGCCTTTATGTCCAGCGGATCCATGCGGATCTGGTTATACCTAGAGTAGGTATCCAGAAAACTCAAGGCTTCATTCCCCGCAGTGATATCTACCAGCTCGTCAATCGAGGGTAGGGGGTAGCTGTCTTTTGGGCATGACTTGTTTAAGTCGGAGAAGTCTACACACATTCTTCACTTTTTATTCGCTTTCTTGACCAGGACGACGTTAGAGAGGCAATCGGAGTCTTCCACTGCTTCTATAAAACCAGCTTCCAACAGTTTCTCCACTTTTTCCTTTGCGGCGTGGGACCATTCAGGAGCCATTTTTCTCTTCTTCTGAGCCACATGTCGGGTGTCATGGCAAATTCTAAGGGTGTGGATTGATATGGACGTGGGGACACCTAAAAGGTCCTTTGGTGAACACGCAAACACGTCGCGGGGCTGTCAGATGATGTTCAAGATACGGTCTTTTTATCCCGTTCCTAGCGATTGACCCATATATATCCTTTCTTCGGGGTTGGAGAAAGGTCTATGGACCGTCCTTTGATCCACGGTCGGGACTTCTCGTTCTACGGGTCTAACTTTGAGCTCAGCTTCTTGAGTCCTTTCCTACAGGCTATCTATCTCTTCACCCCCGACTCGGGGGTCTTCCTTCGCCCCCTCGGCTTCGCTTTGAGCGGTGTCATGGAGACACATTACTTCTTTGTTTTTCCGAAGAGAGGTCATGTAACAGCTTCTGCTCTCAGGCTGCTTGCCACAGACTTCCCCAGTTCCTCCTCCGGGTATCGGGAACTTCCCCTTAAAGTGGTACATGGACACCACCATCTGAAACCTGTAAAGGGACACCCTGCCGAGGAGCGCGTTGTATGTAGTTGGTATCCTGACCACGGTGAAAACTATGTTTTTCATCCGGCGGCTGGGGGAGGATCCCAGGACCACTGCTACTTCTATGGTGCCAGCCACCTGTACCTCATCTCCGGAGAAAGTCACTAGGGTCCCGTGGTAGGGCTTCAAGGCTGACGCGGATATGCCTATCTGGGAGAAAGTTTACTAGGAGAGGATGTCCACAGAAGAGCCAGTGTCGATAAAGACTCTTCTCACGGTCTTAGTGGCGATCTGGGCATGTATGACCAAAGGGTCCGCGTGGGGCATGCGGACGTCTTCAGTATCTTTCGCGGTGAAGGTTACCTCGGCATGCGCCCGTTAAGCAATCTTTTGACTGGCCGAGGAAGGGGGTTGCTTCGCTTCTCTTTCATAGTTCTTCCTATCCTGTCGGCTAGCTCCTGAAAGCGAGGGTCCTCCAGCCAAGGTGTCAATGAAGCCTTCTAGCTCGGAGATCCGATTGGTTCTAGTTTTCTCACGGCGGACCTCATCCCTAGGGGTATGGTTAACTTATAGTTGTGCCGCCTGGGCTCTACCCCTTCGGCCACCTCGTCATCTTCGACCCCACCCTTGCCGCGGTTATGGGGAGGATAGTGCTGCTGAGCATACCGATCCTCCTGATGTCGCGGATATTCGTCCCTCTGAGCCTGCCGAAGGCCCCATTTGTATTCTGCGGCGCCCTTGGTTTCTCCGGGAGGAGTCATGTTCTTCATTGCGTCGTGCTCCCTGACCGTGTTCGTTTTGGTTCACGGTCGGGTTTCTCTTTTCATCATTGAGGTGGACCTCATCTTGCCGAGAGGTGGGTTGGTGCCCTGCGGAGTATTGTCTTCTTTGCTTCCCGACTCTCTTATTCTTTCGGAATTTTCCAGCGATCTTTCCGAAGAAACCCTGCTGTCCTTCATTCACCCTTGAGCTGGAGGCCGCGGCCTCCTCTGCTACAATCTGGGTGGACACCATGTCTCTCAGCGCGTCGTAGCTCTTTGGTTTCTTTCTGAAGAGGCGAGTCTTAAAATCCCCCTCCTTTAGGTTCCCTATGAGGATGATGACGGCTGATTCGTGGTTGAAATTCGGGATTTGCACTACTACACTAGTGAATCGTGCGAAGAAATGTCCCAGTGTCTCATGTATCCCTTGTCTGATAGAGTTTAGGTCCAGCATGGCCTTCTTGTGCGACCGAGAACTCCCAAAGTGTGATTTGAAGACTTGGGAAAGTTGCGCGAAATTGGTAATGGAGTTCTGCGGTAGGTTGGTGAACCATGTCAGGGTTATGTTGGTCAGAGTCGAGGGAAAAGTGCAGCAGAGCATCGCATCACTGTGCGCGTTTATCCCCATAGCCGTTACGAAGTGGAACATATGATCGTCGGGGTCGGTGATTCCGTCATATTTCAAGAGACCAACATCCCTCCACCGTTAGGGGATTGGGGCTCGACACATTTCACTAGAAAAGACCAACGGTATGAGATCAGGCACCTCCGTCCGCGCAGGGAGTGAATTCGTCCTGGTTGACGTGGAAATATCAGAGGACCGCTCTCCGCGATGGTACTTACTAGTATGTCAGTTTCCGTGGTGGGGATGTTGACCAGGATACTCAAAATCTCTCTACTGATGTGTCTAGTAACCGTCGTGCCCGTAGAAAAAAGCATGTTCGGGGTTTGGTGGGGGAAAATAGTAACCTCCGTTCACCCCACCACCTTGCCAAAAATATTCGGGATTCAGCGGGGGAAAAAATGGTCTCCATTGATTCCATCCCCTTGCCCGAAATGCTGAGGTGTGTATGGTAAGAAGACAGGGTCGTCGGGGACCCCTGAGGGATTTGGAGAGGCATCGTGCGGAGCAGATTTCGCAAAACCCTCCGAGTCGTGACTCATCATGTTGGATGCGTCCTCCATATTATTGCTCATTTTTCTGTATCAAACAAAATTTGTGGTTAGTTGTCAGAAAATGTTTCTGTTATTTACCTTGTATATCCTTTTTTTTGGGACCTCTGAGTGTGAGACTGTCCCCACGGACGACACCAGTGATGAAACCACATTTGAAAAGTGGACCTACCTCCACGTCACCGTGGAGGGAGGGGAGCCATGTATACTGATTAAGTTGGTCAACGGTCTTACCTGAGGTTTCCCCCCTAGATCTCTAATCCTAAAACACTCCTATCCTAGGGGGGAACCCTTGCCTATGACGCGATGACCATAGATCCTAGGACTGTCTTACCCGGGCTCAAACCTCCGTGGTCGGCGGACGGTGCGAGCTTGGCGTCGCCGAGCCTCGTTTGTGGCTGGTTCTACCTTTAGGGCTTCGATTTCATCAATGCCCTCCAGATAGGATGGGTTCTTGCTCTAGAATAGAGAAGACAGATCGAGATGGGGCTATATTCGAACAGACCCTGTTTTTAATACTCGTATCCTCGCCTTTTAGGTGAGCGCGGTGGTTGTGTGGATATGTTGGTATTTAGTCGCTTGTCTCATTTCCCTTCTCTCTGTAGTTCAAGACCCTCTTTTTGATTTTCCGAAAAAGCCATGTTCTTAGAGTGCCTCCTTGTTTATATTGTGCATGCCCGCATCTCTCCTTGAGTGGGGCATTTCCTTCTCACAGCCATTTGTTTCCTCGTGGATGCCACGTGTTTTTCGGAAAAGGACGTGTGAGTGGGAGGCATGTTCGACATCTGTCCAGGTTGCATGCCGTTTACGTTCGCGGACCGCTTAGTAGTTTTATCCGCGATGGCCCATCTTTCCCTCTTTTCATTATTTTTCCTTTTTTACCTTTCCTGATATTTTTGGGCATCATCACGTTTGATGTGAAAAAAGTCAAGCCATTGAGCATGAGCATTTGATTGAGTTTGTAGTCGATAATGGAGAGCAGTTCATGGGTGTTATCCCGTCAATAAAAAATGTCGGCCCACATTCATTTCGCGTCCCTTCCGAGAGTGTCCAACTCCTTCTCAACATTCAGAAGCCGTTTCAAGAGCCCCCAACTTATTTTCCCTTATGCTTCTTTTTGAGCATCTAGTGGCCCCTCAAGGTCTTGACAATACCCATGCACTCAAGGCATTTCTTATTGAAAGTGCCATGGTGAGTCTATTGTTCCTCATTGGAAGTGTCAACCTCAAAGAATTCAAAGATCTTGGGTAGGAGATTGTCATAGGGTAGGGGCATAGATCTTGTAGAGTTTGCAGCATGAAGCATGTAATTTAGGATGAGATTTGGAAGGTTTGGCTCATAACCATTAAGAACAAGGAAGAGGAGTTCAAGAAGGCCCTCATTAACTAGTTACCTGGAATGGGTTTTAGGAAGGATGCAAAGAGCGACGATAGTGAAAATCAGCTTGGGTTGAAGCTTAAGAACAATGTGAGGTTGTTTCGGGGTGATTGAGGAGGAAGAGGATGGGGGTATTAGAAAGAATTGTTCTCGGGCAAGCTTGACACATTTAGTTTTGGATTGGAAATAATCAGTTGGGATTTCATTGGGCAACTCCAAAATAAAGGTCAGGGTTTTGGAAATGGGTTTGGGTTTTGTGCTTTTGACCTTAGCGGTCAATGGTCAAGGTCAGAACACCCTTAATCTTGTGGACATGCAAATTGACGAAGAAAAGTCTGGTAAGCCTAGGATATGCAATGGCTCCAGGGTTAAGAATAGACCAAAGGCAAGTAGATTTGAGGAGGGTTATGCAAGGGAGTGTCATTGATTATAAGAGGGACACCTTTTGATGCTAAAGCCTTCAGTCGAAGCCTTTTAAATGAAACAACTATTAAAAAAAATTCCTTGTTGAACAAGAAAATATATGGGTAAATGTAGTAAAGGGAAAGTACTTGAAGGGAACCGGTCTTCTATACTATGAAGAAAAGTGACTGTATCGTGGCAATTAGATAAACTTTTTTTTTTTGATAGGGTAAGAATTCGACTGGCAAAGCCTAGCCGATAGCATCCTTGCGGATGAGATCAGAGAGATCTGGGTGAGATTCTAGAACAGTGCCGGAGAACGAGAGGCTAAGGTGTGCAACCTTATCAGCCACCTCGTTACCTTCCTGGGGCACATGGGAAAAGGTTGTACTCTGGAATGATGTAGCTATCCATTTGATATCACCCATAATAAGTTCTATTTCCCAAGGGCAGGAACCTGAATGGTTTAGATTTCGGATAATTGTCAAGGAGTCGCCTTCAACAATCAGATTGTTTATTCCTAGATTAATTGCTTGGACTAGTCCTTCCCTTAACGCCAGAGCCTCAACCATGACCGGGGAAGATTTCCCAAAAATTTTATAACCGATTTTTATAGGGTTGCCATGCCAGTCCTGAATGACAGCTCCATCGAAATTTAATTTTAGGACGCCAGGAGGTGGTTTTCTCCATTTGATATTTTTCCTACTGATTTTCCTTATTATTGGTTTTTTAACGTAGACCGAATCATTGTCTACCTCAATTTGGATAGCTTTAGTCCAATTGTCCTGAGTTGATTTAACCCTTCTCGCAATTTCTTGCGCGGAGGGGATTTTGCAGTTTTGAAGATTACTTCATTTCTAAACAACCAAGCAAGCCACCAATTGGCCGCTAATTTGACTTTCTCGTTGTTGTTAAGTTTTTTCCCAAGAGATGCCAAGATCGCCTTAATATCGTTTGTCGAGTTGATGATGGGGTTAGCAATATTTTCCACTTTCGAAGAATGTAGGCATGAATTTTTTATGAAGTTACACTTAATAAAGAGGTGTGATTCATTTTCAATTGGTGCATCACAGAATGGGCAACCATTCGGGATTGGGACTCTTCTGCTGGATAGCCTATCCTTAGTGGGGAGGCCTTTTTGGCTAACTTTCCAAAGAAAGTTCTTAATTTTTGGAAGAGTTTGTAGCTTCCAAATCCAGTAGTTAGGGTCATCTGTATCTTCCTCTGAGTTTGAGATAATTTTCATTGCACTGGCCGTTGTAAACCAACCATTTTTATCTGGCCACCAGTATAATCTGTCCGGAATGGGGTTGATAGGGAGAGGTATGTCCATGATTTCTTTTACGGTGTTAACATCCAGAACTTGCTCTAATTTTTCCTTCTACCATTTACCACCCAAGATGAAATCACTTACCCGGGAATCGGGCAGTATATGATAATCCGGGTTAATCCTAGCTGATAGTTTGTCCAGGGAGACCCACTTATCATCCCAAAATTTAACAGTTCTACCATCACCTATGGACCAGATGAGACCAGAGAAAAATTTCTCTATTAGTGAACTAGCTTTGCGCCATTGCCAGGACGCATTTCCGGTCCTCTTGTAATTTAGTATGTCTGTTTCCTTTAAGTATTTGTATCTTATGATTTTTACCCAAACATTATCAGGTTCTGCTAGGGTTTTCCATAATAGTTTCATTTGGAGTGCTTCATTCATGTCTTTTGATTTCCTGATACCCAGCCCTCCTTTTCTTTTTGGTTTGCATATCCTGTCCCAGCTGATAAGTGGTTTGTGTTGCACGTCTTTATTCCAGAAGAAAGTTCTATTTACTTGGTCTAGTTCTTTATGGATATTGGCTGGAAGCATAAAGCTTTGCATAGTGTACAATGGTTTAGCTGCAAGATTTGAGTTGATAAGTACCGAGCGTCCTTGTTGCAAGAGAGAGTTAGCCCTCCATTGTGCTAATTGCTCTTTTGACTTACACACGATATCCTCAAATGTTTCTTTGTTTACTTTTCCATTTATAATTGGACATCCAAGGTATTTTTCCAATGCCCTGGTATGTGGTATTTGGAGATTTTCCTTTAACACTTGTACCCTTGCGTTCGGGATACCAGAAGTGGTCTGGAAATTGGATTTATGAAAGTTGACTTTTTGCCCTGATAGCGAGCAGTAGTTGTCAATAATGCTTCTAACTTTTGTGCTTGCCTCAACCAAAGCCCTCAAGAAGATTATAGGTCATCAGCAAAGGCCAGGAATGGTATGCACGTGCCAAGTTGGCCGTATTTGAACCCAATTTTACCGGACGGTGTAGTAGATTCTTGGTGTAATGCTCTAGCAAGCAGTTCAACGCCCAAGATGAAGAGGTAAGGAGATAACGGGTCCCCTTGTCGAATTCCTCTGGAAGGCCTGATGATTTCCGTAGGGCCATTGTTTACAAGAATAGAGAAGGTCACAGTTGTCATACATTTTCTAATCCAGTCAATAAAGGTCGGATGAAACTTAAATCGGTTTAGAATTTCCAGGAGGTAGTCCCATTCTATTATGTCATAGGCCTTTTCCATATCCAATTTTATGGCCATCCACCCCTCGACACCCGTTCGGGTTTTGAAGGAATGGAAGATTTCATGCGCTATAAGGACATTGTCCTGAGTAGCTTTATCCGACACAAATGCACCCTGTAGAGGATGTATTAGTTTGCCAATGACACCTTTTAGTCTCTCCGTGATGATTTTGGAGATGATTTTGTAAATTGTATTACACAGGCTAATTGGTCTATAGTTATTTGTAGAAGATGGGTTGTCAATCTTTGGTAGGAGGGTAATGAAGGTGTGGTTCATTTGTTTTAGTATTTGGTTTGATTTAAAAAAACTCTTGACTGCTCTTATGACAGAAGGCCCCTCAATATCCCAGTAAGTTTTGTAGAATTCGGTTGTCATTTCGTCAGGGCCTGGAGATTTGTTCTTTCCCATGCTGAATACCGCATTTTTTATTTCGCCGTTGGTAACCGGTTTGATTAGCTCCGTATTTTCTTCTCCGGAGATGGCGGTGGTAATCAGATCCAATAGGTTTGGCCCACTTTGATTAGCTGCACGTGCAGATTTGAACCGGGATTCAAAATCCCTTTTAATTTCGTGTCTAATGTTTTGTTTTCTTCCCCTATGATGTTAGTACCTTCCGCCGAAGTGATTTGTCTTATTATTTTTCTATTCCTCCGCCCCGATGATAATTTATGGAAGTATCCAGAGTTGGTATCTGCAAGTCTTAAATGTTTTGTCTTTGCCCTTTGATTCCAGTACGTAGGCTTTATGGTAATTCAACAGGGCCTCTTTTTTCTTTAATAAATTTAAATGCTTAACTGATATGGTTTGACCAGATCGTTGTAGATCCGACTGTTGGATTTGGACTAGATCCGCCTCAATTGATTTTAGTTGTCTAAAGATATTCCCAAAAGTCTTTTTGTTCCATTCCTTTGCCTTGGACTTAAGCAATTTTGTTCGGAAGACGAGTTGGAACATGGCAGACCCATAGCAGCTCGCGCGCCATGTTTGCTTGACAATGTTCTTAAAATCTCTCCGTTGTAGCCAAATATTTTCAAATTTGAATGTTGTCGCCCGAAAAGGCTCACCGTGATGGAGATCCAAGGAGATTGGGCAATGATCAGAAGTGGAGATGGCATGGTGAACTGTCTGTAGGTTTGGATATTCACTGATGATTTGGCTTTGAACTAGGATTCTATCAAGTCTTTCGTATATGAATTCATCGTCAGAGAATTTTTTCCTCCAGGTAAATCTATTCCCACTGAACGGAAGATCTGTTAATTCTAATTTGTTTTTGAATTCAATTAGTCTAGAGAATCTGTTTGGGTTTGGGTCAGCTCCACCCAATTTTTCTTCACTTGAAGCAATGTCATTCATATCCCCAATTATTACACACGGAGAGTCCGACTCCTCTATTGTGGTTTCTATTTCTTCCCAAAATTCATCCTTTTTCCGTTCCATAAGGGGTGCATAGATGAATATAATTTTGCACTCGAAATTTGAGTTTGTATTTTTGTATGCTATTGTAATATGTCGTGGTCTTTGCTTAACTAACGAGATTATTTCATGAGTAAGCAAGTTTGATTTCCATAGAACCCCAATGCCACCTGATCGTCCTATGGCAGGAGACCATACCGCGTTGTCAAACCCTACAGATTTCCATGTTTTCTCTTCCGGTATTTTATCCGTCTTGGTTTCAGTCAAAGCTATGACATGGATGAATTCATTTTTGCAAAAGGTGTCGATTTCGGTCCAGAAGCCCGGCTTTCCAATACCTCTACAATTTCAAGCGCAAATCTTCATTTAAACTTGAAATTGGTCCTTTCCCTAAAGATAACTTCCACTATTAAAAGTTGGTCGTGGCTGAGAATCTGAAAGCAGATTCCAAGTTTGAGTGTTCGATCATGGGAGAGTACAACCCATACTGTGATTACTCCTAACCCTTTCCTCGTACCCCCCATAGGATTTCTTTTATAGAATCTTTGCATATAGAGTTTGTTACACTTAACCCGCCTTGCTCTCATCACATTTTTACATTGCTTTTGAATTAGGTGATGTTGAATGCTTTGATTAGACCACTTACAAATTTCATTCAAACCAAACCCAAGTTCGATTCCACCTATTATAGTTGATTCATCCACAGAAATATACACGATATGTTTCAAAAAAGACTTAGTCGAGTGTGCAAGCCATAAATTAATTATGACAAGCAACAAGAGCTTACACACAAGATCATCCATTACAAAAAAGATCCTCCATTCAGGGGATATTGTTCTTACATATATATATGAACAGATATTTGCACCATTATCCCAACTCCAGGTTAAACAAACATATACTGAAATTGTTAAGGAGGATTGCACATGTATAGTGCAGCAAAGGGCTGACCTTGTTGCACAAAACGAGTGAACTAATGATTGATACGTCATTGAAGAAGGCCAAATTTCCCAATATTGGTTAACAATTAAGAGATCAAGGTTAATCGTTGAATACAAACCAAACCAATGGCCTATATTACGAATAGTCCCAAAAGAATGTGATTTAATCGAAAACCCACTGTGAAGTTGGTAACTCATAACAAGAAGCCCTTGATCAATAATGTGATAACAAGATGGTGAATAAAGGATTTTCCCATAAAGGATTTCATCAGATATTTTGACAAATCTATTATGATCAACATCATAATCAGACATGTTACCATCCACTGCAGAATCGCAATAATTGATAATCAAGAATCTAAGTATCGCAGACCATAGTTTATTGTCATAAGGGATATAATCCTGGAACGAGTGTGTTCTAGTCAAGAAATACTTGCAAGAAGAGCAAATAAGCATGGCCCCAGGTCTCAAAGAGATCATTTCTGGTCTCATAGAGAGCATTTCTTCATCATAACTAGAAGTAGGAATAGTCAAAGCTCCAAAAATCACATTTTGTTCAAAGCCCTTTCGGGTGTTAGGGGGTGTAGAGGAATTCACCTTTAACACAGTTTGTTCAAGGCCCTTTCGGGGGTAGGGGGTGAAGAGGAATACACCTCTAACACCAGGTTTTGCAAACACCTAAAGAAGGTGATTTTTTGTGCTAAACGCAGCAGATAATCCAGATCAGAAGTAAGATCGGGGAACTCCAAGGAGATTGTAAGCAAATTCAATAACCTCAAAAAAGAGGGTAGATAAACGAACCTGTGCCTGAGCAAATTAGACGCAGTAGTAGATATGGGAGGAGAAAATCTGTTCGGACCTCAGAAAATGAAGCCGGGAATGCGGAAGACCAACCACACACGACCAATAGATCGAATGAGGCGGCAACCCCTCGGGTTGTTCATCCAGGAGCAGGAGGGACAACCCCACCACTCCCAACGCTGAGCCTTCTTTCTCCAATAAACGAGATTGTTACACTCACGACCCAGGCAGCAGCACGAGCACGCCATCCAAGCAAGAACGAACCGCCCCCGACGTCCTCCGAGACAAGTGTTTCTCTTTCGCTTTCTGAAGTTCTTCGCGACTGGAACAAAGATTATCAAACCAGCCACCATCTTGCAAAAATTATGATCGCAAGACTTCCAGATCCACAAAGAAAACACTTTTTTACCACTTTTTGGAGAGCTAAAAAGAGTAGTATGATTGGGGAAGGCAAAGAGCATGGAATCAGCCACCATTGGCAACGCATCAAGAAAGGTAAGCCTCAAATGAGCTCCACACAAGAAAGATGAAGCAAAACAAGGATCAAACAGCTTTGGATTTAATCGATTGATGGGAGGAGAAGACAGGTTAAGACGAAATCAGATATGGATTTAGGGTTTGAGAAAGGTTTTTGACAGAGGGAATTGGGGGCGCGTGGAGGCGCGTTCTTCACTATCCCGGGAGTTTTTCTGGCAATTAGGTAAACTAACTAAACTAATCAACACGTTTCAGAAAGATTTAATTAATTTGTAATGTTAGTGATGACAATTCATTTTTTTATGAAATTTAATTGGGCATTTTTTTTAGAAAACAAAAATTAAGCAAAAGATACACCCGCACCACCACCCTGCACACCCGCACCCATGATTTTTCCACCACCCAGCACACCCGTGAAATTTAATTGTATTTTTTTAGGTTTGAAATAGAATTAGGCAGGAAATTTTTGACAAAAAGTTTATCAGCTAAGCCTAATTATGTGACGAAAGGTTTAAGTTACCGACAAAAATACACCATTAATTATTTAATTAGATCAAATTAATAGAATATAAGTTTTGGTGGGATAAATATCTCATCCAAACAAAGGAGAGGAGCCGAAATACAAAAGGTGAAAAATATAAATAATGAAGGTTTGCATCACATAATAACCCAATGGGTCAGAAAATCGCACACAAATGCAAATTCCTTAGAGGTATATGCTGTTTTCTATTGCATTCGACTTTAAATGTGGACTTCTTGTGCAGCCTTGTCCAATTCCATTTAACCACATCATATGGGGGGCATCCAACAAGATTAAGCAAGTTGTGCACGCGCGAACGTGCATTTGAAAAGTAGCTCTACATAGGTATGTTGCACGGGTGGCTTCGGTTGTGAGGAATTCGGTCACAAGGATTACCAACTCCAAATTGGAAAAAAAAACTCTTAGAATATTAAAAAACTGTGAATTCTAAATCCAAGAGTAAGGTTTCAAACTCTTAGAGGCGTGTGTGCATGTGTGGATGGGTGACAAAGGGCCAGGGTTGATGGCGGAGGTTGCTAGCACTGGTGGGAGGTGGGCAAAGTTGCTGCTGGGCAGAAACACCGTGGCATAAAGGTAGCGGCAAGACAACGCTCTCAAAGAGTGTTTAGGGTTACAACTCAAGCCCTTTAGATCTGCGTTATAAACAAATTAAAATCTTATCCTATACCCTAAAGATAGTATTATTTGCTTTGTCCCGCTTTCAATTTGTCAAACCATATATCATTTGGAATATAGAATATTTTTCATTTTTTATTAAAAAGGTCCTGATTAATTAATTAACTCAAACCCGATATACCAAATTTCATGATGGGTACTAAAGTATTAAAAATGAAATAGGAAGCATGAAAAGCATATGGACAGTGCTCCAAAAGGCAGACCAGACTGGACAATTCCTTGAACCCCTCAGACTGAACCTTCCAGTCTGTAATCCGAATGATTTGGTTGGAGATTATATCATCCTCTATGAATTGAAGAGCAATTATTCGATCAGTGTCCACGTCCAGTTCATCACTCCCCCCAACTAATCTCTTACCAATCGCAACTATCCCAAACCACTTGATTAATTTGTGTTGTTTAAATACATTATCACATCTTACAATCTCTCCTTTTTGTGCTTGTACTTATCGTATCCTTCCTTCCTAATCTTAAGCTTTCTCTTTTTTGATGCCCCAGCCCCACTGTTACATGTCGATCATTTTGTATCATCCTCATCATTCATCTTAAAATGCTTTTTCCCCATGTGTGTATAACTCAGATACCAATTCAAATCTTCCTACTTTGATTGGTTCCACCAACAGTTCACCTCATCAAACTGCTGGTGCCTGGTGGGGTTCAACTTACATAAATTTAAGATTTTGATCATTCATATCATGATATGTTGTTTTCGGATAGGCTGACATTAGTTAAAGACTTGACAATAAAATATTCAAAAATTGGTCTGATTAATTAGCCAGCGGTAATCCGCCTGTGTCCACACAAAAATTTGCGAACACATCAAACGTGAGATTATTATGAGAATCGTACAGTGTGAAAACCGAAATTATATCGGCTTTATTTTATTTTTGTCATAATTATGAAATTAACCATCTGTCACACTAAGGATGAAGTCGGGATGTAGTTCGCTCCAATCGGCTTCATTTTTTTTTATAAAAAACCTAAGTAAATAAAATGGAAAAAATTTGAGTGTACCAAATCCAAGGTTTATCCTAGTGTAGGATCTCGATCCTAGTGTACCAAACCCAAACCCAAGCTTATTAGAACAAGTCTAAGAGATTCATTTTTTAGGGAATATTGGGATGATTTTTTAGCTAAAAGTTTCCACATTAACTTTTTTAAAATAGAAAATTGAGAAAAAAATATGAAGATCATTCATTTTTATAATTTGGAGAAAATTCTATATATTTTGGGGTGAACTCTATAATATGGAAGTTGTGGGAATTGAGGCAAAAAAATATTCAGAATATTTGATTTATAATTCTCTATTTTGTATATTATTTTAATCCATATTTTTTAATATTTTATTATATTTTTAATCCAAAATTTGAGTGTACCAAACCCAAGCTTGTTATGTTTTGATTAGAGACTTTAATCTTTTTAATATTTTGTTATATTTTTAATCCATAATCCGGAGTGGAAATTATCCCAAAATGAAATGCCTTAAATGATGGAACGCCGTGCGCTATAAAGTTGTTGACTTATTGCGATGCTGTACGTCCATTAAGGTCCTTACCCCTTTTAGGAAAGGGGGTTTATTTCTGTTTTCAATTAATTTTGGTCCAGCTACCTACTCCGTATAACAAATGGGATCATTGTTCTGTTTTCTCAGTTTAGTTGTGTACTTGTTTTGTTCATTGTATTGAAGCTAAAGGTGTTTGCATTGCTATGTTGGAGTAAATGTAAAATTAAGAGTGAAATTTATATTTCGAAACTTCTACACATCATTCAATTAAGCAACTCATGATTAGCGAGTGATACATCACAAGAGCCACAAAAATATCCTATACAATCTCTTCCAAACTGCTTCAATTCATTCTATATTCTCTCAAGACCCGAATAATTTTATGTACGTACGCAGCCGAATCCGAATGGTTCAATTATTAGTTAGTAACTGGAAACACGAATGCGCAGCCCGTTTGGTGCCTCGACTCTAGGAAACTTAACAAGCTTATCTCCACCTACTTCTTCCCACCTGCATTCACATAATTTTGCAACATAGCATGATCAAAATGTGTCTCCGAATCGACCCGCAAATGATACAAAAATTAAAGTATTCGTGCACACCTATATCGGGTCACAAAGTAGTGAAGGAATGTGGAGATCTCGGCTATCCCTAGTTCTTTCCCAGGGCACTGCCTAGTCCCTCCTCCGAATATCAGGAAGTAATTCTGCGACTCCAAGCTTTTATCCTGTACGACAATGGAAACCCGAAAACCTCATGTTTCCATTCAGAAATGCTCAAATTGGAGGAATAAAATTAAAGACTACTTCTTCTTCGAGTAGTTAATAGATCGAGTAATTTACCAGCCATCTCCACGGGTTGAATGTGTATGGATCGGGATATACATATGGGTCGTAATTCACCTCTCTTGTATAAACGTATATCCTCCATCCTTTGGGGATTAAAAATCCTGAAAATCGGCAAACCGTAGTTGTTAAACTCTGTCAATCCAGATCATAGTTTTGGAGACTTATGCGTGCACATGTGTAGAGAATATAGACTACTGAAGAAGATGAAACATATAATTCCAAATGTCATTTGTTTTGTAGGATGACGTCAACAGAAAAAACTATAGAAGCTCTTAATATGCAGCTTTTTTTTATATTGTGGATCATGGTATCTAAACATTCAGGGTCAGTAGGGTAAGCTTACCATGTGAGTGACCAGCTCTAGGGTCCACTTCTACTTGAAAACTGAATATATAAAACAGAAGAAGAAAAAGGAAAAAAAAAAAAGGATTGATATGAAAGAAAACCATAGATATGTTGCTTTGGTAACATGGGTCACTTGTCTTCTGGCGCCGTTAGAGATTCGTTAAATTTAGAACATAGGCTCTCATCCGAAATGATGCTTTGGGTGGGGTTACTTCACGTGTGTTTGTCAAGAAAAAAAAAGGTGTTTATTTTAATGAAAATGGTCCAAGAAAGTGGAGTAGCTAGGTTGCCATAGATGCTTCTTGAGCACATAAACTTGACCACAGACGCCACACAGCAATCCATAGGTGAATGTGTACCTTGATTCAAAGTAAAAGGGATTGTTGTGTTCTTTAGTGATTTCATACTCTTTTTTAATATGCCGAAAGGCAGAAAGCACCGGGTGGACGATAACATGAATGTATAATGTTTGTTTTATGAGATTTGAATCAATAGTAGATTAATGGAGAAAAGAAAGAACATGCTATGTAGGTGATGATGATACCCACCATTTATTTCCATGTCTTTGGTGGTTTTCCTTAGTACCCCATTAACAATTGTAGCCAATCTGGATGTCTCATAGATCACCTGCATCAAAAGTTAAGCCACATTTCAGTATCCATCGTCTTCATTTGGAATCGTAAAAAGTTGTAAATAAAAAGTTCTTACTGCTCTAGTGAATCTCATGGACTTGTAATCCTCCCAATTGATGGGATCTTCTGGCTTCTTCCTCGCCCGGATAGCCAAATGCTCATCCTGAACAATAAAAATGCAATCAAGTTAGCTTTGATCAATCCCATGAGAAAAATAAAATCCAGCATTAATTGACAGTAAAAACTGACCCTGAGTTCATGGAGGGCTTGGGGATGATCATGAAGGTACTTGACAGCCATCATGGAAGTTGTTGAAATGGTCTCATAACCCGAATAAAAGAGTGTAATAATAAGATCTATGATCTCCTCATCAGATAATCTGTGCTTGTTCTCCTCTTCTTTCATCAAACAACCTAGCATGTCAAGATGGGTTTCCTTGGAAGCTTTTCTATCTTCTATTAGTCTCCTCAGAATATCAACTATGTTCTTCCTAGCCTGAAGACCGCGACGATAGTTCGTGCCAGGGAGATCAATTGGGAGGGACAGAGTTCCAAGCACAAGCTTGAAGAACTCGGGCATGAATTCCTCGCATATGGAGGTTGATTCATTGCCCGCAATCTGCTTCAAAGCGGAGCGGAAGGCCATCTAAATGAACAAGAAAAACACAAGCTAATTAAGTTAGTTAAGGGGGTGAAAAAGATGATCTATTACTAAAAACATGTACACAAGTATAACAAAAACAAACCTCTTTGCTTTTGTGTTGAATATCGACGATGCGGTCAGCCCAGTTGGTGAGATGGGATCTCATGAACTCGTCGATTTTGGGAAGAATCTGGGATCGGATCATGCTGGGGCTGATGAGGGAAAGAAGGGCGCCTCTCATGTACCTGTGGGTGGAGCCATGGACAGCTGCTATGTTGCATTTGCCAAGGATGTCAAGCATGGACTGCGGGTAACCGGGTACTAACCCCTTGGATTCGTTCATAAGTATGTATTTGTTGAGCTCTGGATCCATGGACACCACTGTAGGGCACCCTAGAAGGTGGGACTTGAAGAATGACCCAAACCTGTCACATGTACGTCGCGTTGTTATAACATAAATTTGAGATATATACCAAAGAAAGAAAAAGGATAGGAAAGGAAAGGAAAGGAACAGACCTTGCCCTTTGGGTCTTGATGAAAGAGGGGCCTTGTTTGAGGAAGTCGGTGGTCTCGCCGAAGAATGGCCAGCCCATGGTGCCAGGGGGCAAGCCTTTGTTGTTGTATTTGAGCTCATTCCATCTCAACAGGGCAATGCAAAGAGCACACGCCCACAAAAACACAACAAAACCCACCATGAAAAATGCCATTGGTTATAAGCTTAAGGCTATTGCTGCTTCGGGTTAATATATATATATATATATAGATGGATGTATTGTTAAGCTCTCCCAAAGAGGGCCTCTTGCTCTCCACGGAGGTACTAGAGGGAAAACAAGGGAGAGGAAAAGGAAGAGCAATTGGCTCTAAAATGGTCAACTCTCAAGTGTTGCACTAGTTCGAGTGTTGAGGTTGGCACAGAGAGGGCATGGGTATATATAATACGGAGTATAAGCATATTTGTATGTCATGGACAACTATGCACTTCCTACGATAAGGAGTCGCATATATTTTAAAATTTTAAGGGGTATATTCAGTTTTGGTGATTTTACACACTGGCGAGGGCGGGCTTTGTAATTTGATATTCTCTTTCCAATGGGAATTAACCACCGAAACCGAAACCGATTCCAATGGGAAAGTTTAAAGTACGGTAATGACTGCGATCGATTTTTCCTTTTTCCAAAAAAGGAAAGAAAAGAAAAGTATTTTTGATGGATAAAAATAAGGTTGGAAGATCTGGTTATATGGGTGAAAATCGGAATAAACCCAGGGGCCAATTTGTTAAATTAGATCAAAAAATGGGCCTAATTGCTAAACTAGACCAGTAGCCCAAAAATTGGCACAAACTAACCTCTCTACCTCCATGCCAATTAAAGTGCCGGTTTTTTTTTAACTGTTCATAACCGGTTGTAGTGGGTGAGTAATTGGGAAATTAAAAGGAGGAGGGAGGGAGAGAGACGGTTACATGTTCTCAAAACCGAAAGGAGGAGGCGACGAAGACAGATAGAGAGGAGGCGAAAGGAGGAGGCGACAGAGAGAGAGGAGGCGACAGACAGAGAGACGGAGAACAGGTTGAAGAAGAAGGCCACCAGTCACAGCCATGGAGGAGAAGGTTGAAGACCTTGACAAAGGTAAGCAACTGTGGAGTTTTTTCTTGAAGTTGCGAAATTGGGGTAATGGGGGTGCGGTTTTCTGAAGGATTTGAGACGAATTTGGGGTAGATGCATAGCAGTAGAGGAGGAATGAAGTAGGAGGGGTTAGGGGTGCCATTGTGAGTCGATTTTGGGGAGGCGGGTTCGATTAGGGTTTGAGGGTGTCGGGAAAAGGATTGGGGTAGCAGATTTCGTAAGATCGGGTAACGAAATTGGCACGATAAAATTGAACATCTGGTATGCCGAGTGGGATGAAGGAATTTTTGGTTGATTGGTTTTTAATGTTGAAACCGTAAGCGCCCACCAAGTGTTTGATGAAATGCCTAAAAATAAGATGAATAAATGGTGATTTGGTTTTGGTTAATCTCATTGCCTATATGTTGTGTTTTTAAAGACGTAAAATGAAGAAAACAAGTAAGACATGTTGGTATGACAGAGTAGGTGTTTGCCTATATGTTTGAAACTTAATGTGTGAATTACTTGTTGGTTAAATGCCTAGATGTATGATGAATTGTTGGTCCTTTGCTTTTGGTGTTGGTGAATTACTTTGGCTATCTCTTGGGTTGGGAAAGAGGTAAAATGAACCAAACTTGCATGAAATTCGAAAATGGTAGGACAGAAAAATATAGCAGAGTTGGTAGGAATATAATAATCTATTGGTAGGAAACAAATACACTGTGTGTAAGATAAAAGTTGGTGATCTGAATGTCTGAATGCATGTGTGTGGTGATTGTGTTGCAGGTAACCTTTGTGCAACAACCATAAAAAATGACAAAGGCCGGGAAGAGGAAAGTAAAGGCAGGACCAAGCAGCTAGGGGGTAAGGACATTGAGAAAGTTCCCTTGTTTTGGGAGTTATGCTTGGGAAAAAAATTTCGAACCACTCAAGTGTTACATGTGTTGCAGGCTGTCTTAACTGTGGCGGAGAAGGACCACTTCAGTGGCAGGGCGCTATCACATGGCAGTTTAGACCTCCTGGCGCTATCACATGACAGGAAGATCACATCAAAGCTAGGGGACTGCGTGGTTACTCAACCCGCTAAGCGGGCCAAGAAGGGGGCACAGGCATCGTGTCCAACCACCGACGCAGCTGCGGAGGGGATGGTCACTGATAAACAGAGAGACGACTTCTTGGCCTGGCTCCTGAAGTTCCCCGCGAAGGTTAAGGGCCCAGACGGGACCCAATTGAACAAGGAGTTCTTCAACAACCTAATATCACCCGGCGTATGGCTTTCCACCGAGGTATGAAAACTTCTGTCCTGTAACGCATATTTCCTTATTCACTTATGTCATGGGACAAGCCCTCACGGGAATTTGGAACGTACCTCTTAACGCAGCACCTCCAGCAGTCACTGGTCTTAGTCCGGAAAGCATTGGACGCCCGGACGGGTGACAACAAATCCGGTGTTGTCGTGGTGGACCCATACTGGCAGGAAGTCGTGGTGAAGCAGTTGGACACTGTTTCCGGCAATGTCAGCCGCATTAACCAGCGCAATGTGTCCAAGGTGCTTCTGAGGTACTTCTCGGGGACACTGCCGGACCCCCACGGGAGAAAACGGTCGGTGGCCAACGCGAAGATATTAGCTCCTTGGTTGTTCAAGGCGAAGCACTGGATTGGGCTCGTCATCGACCTCGTAAAGTGGAACATAGAAGTGCTCGACTCTGATTGGTACCAGATAAAGGAGAAGGATCTTCAAGCCCACCTCGAGCCTGTTGCGAAGCTGATACCGGTGGTGATGCAATTTTCTGCCGAGCTCCAGGTCAGGCACACAGTGGATGTCCCCAACCCATTCACCATAACTCGAACCGCCAAGATCCCTAGGAACGAAACCTCGTAAGTTTCTCTTTACTGTTGGGTTATGTACGTCTACTAATATTGGTAGGATACAATAGGCCTATTGGTAGGGTATATTACATTGAATGGTAGGATAAAATGACATAAGTGGTAAGACGTAAATAACTTATGTTGGTTGTTACTTCCTTCACGTGCAGAGGTGACTGTGGGGCATACGTTATCAGGACTATCCAGCTGGTGGCAGAGGGCGTGGAGACATTCGAGACCGTCAACGACAAATATATTGCCCCTTACCGCCAGTACTTGGGGCTCTCCATCCAGCGCCACGAATTGTAGGTCTCTCATGGTTTGGAAACTTATGTTCTGTTCTAAGTACACTTTTGGCTGTTTGGACACTTGTGTTAGTTTCAAAACTTATGTTGTTTGTAGTTTCAAAACTTATGTTGTTCCCGGTTGGTAGGATGTTTTGTGATTGTAATGGTTAAAACTGGTATTTATGGTTCACGTTAATTAGTTCCTGCTTACACCCAAGGTTCATTCTTGTATTATATTGCGGGTAAGTTTACGTTTACATGCCTGTTATAAGTGGTAAGATTATACGACACTTTTGGCATGATATAACTAAACATTGTTGAGGATGTCAATTGCAGTTAAGTTGAGAATGAATTGGTAAGATAAAGAAAATGTGTTGGTCGGATAGGTTTTAACTATTGGGTAGATAAATAGAGGATAGTGGTAGGACGACATGAGAAATACTTAACAGATCCGATAATTCATGTGACTGTGCCCAAAACATGCGAAATCCCAAATATTGCATCACAATTAGCCCCCTAGGAACACAAAAATACGAGACACGTGCAAAAAACATACTAGCAGAATCCACACTCTAGTCGACGGCGATCAATGCCCAAAATAAACCCGTCAACTGACTTGAGCGTCCACCAAACATACTGGCAGAATCCACACTCTGTTCTGTTCTAAGTACACTACTGTCGACGGCGCTTTAGACCCCTGTATTCTCCCTTCGACGGATAGCGCTTCGTCTTCGGCCTTCCCGGCGCACGCTTCACCACCGGGGGCAAGCAAATCCTGGCATCTATTTCAGCAGGCACCACCCATGTCTCACGAGGTGGCACTGGGTACACGACATTGACATAGCAGGCGCGCCATGCCTCAGCCCTGTATAGAGGATGGACGAGGGAGTATGGGTCGATCCGACGTACCTTCGCCGCGGCGAGGGCATGTGGACATGGAATCTGGTCAATTTCAAAGTGCTTACATGTGCAACTCCGAGCGGAAAGGTTGACCAGCCAGGCGGACAGCCCCTTACGTACGTCATACTCGTGTTCGCTCAAAGGCCTCACCTGAAGACATATAGCCTGCATGGCGTTTTTCCTCAAAACGGCGTCCACATGGTCGGTGACAACCTTCTCGGGATTAAAACTTAGCTCCCGGCGCTTCACGAACCACTCACCCACTTTGTCGAGTATGCTGTCCATCAGGGAGGTCACGGGCAGGTCACGAGGATCAAGAAATACCGAGTTCAAGCACTCGGCATGGTTTGTGGTGGTGACGTTGAACCGATTGGCGGGATAGAAAGCCCGAGCCCAATTGGAGAACCCGGCCATCTTAATGTACTCAGCACCAGTGGGAGACTTCTCTGTGAAAGCTGTGAAGTGGCCATTGAACTCCGCAACGGTGTACGCGTTTACCATTAGGAAGAACAGATTTTGTAGCCCACCCGCCTTGTGATATGCCTTCACATTCTGAAATAGATGGTAAGTGCAGCGGTCATGCTTTGCGAAGTCGTAACTCGCTCGAATCCCCTTGGCGATGCTCATGTGCATGTCGCTTACCCACACCACATTGGGCTCATCCGGGACCACGCGTTTCATTTGACGGAAAAAGAAACCCCAGGATGCGTCATTCTCCCCGTCGACAATGGCAAATGCAATGGGGTATATGTTGTGGTTTGGGTCTTGGGCAGTCGCAAACATCAAGCAACCCCGATACTTCCCCTTCAAGAAACTTCCATCCACCGAGAATACCTGTCAATGTCACAGTTTAAACAGTCGGCTAACATAACACTATTGGTATGACAGAAGGAGACAATTGGTAGGATACATGGAGATAGTTGGTATGATCGTAAAGGGTGGATGGTCTGCGCCTATTGGTAATACATGAATTGGAATGACAAATATACACATATGGTAAGATGATATCTGTCATTTGGTAGGATTATAAAGTTGCACGAGCGTACCTGTCTGAGGTGTGGGGTGGCTGTCCGCCAAACACCCAAGCTTACGAACGCATACTTGAATTGCTGGTTATCATCACGGACTAATGTGGTTATGGTCCCGGGGTTTGCTCGCTCAAGCATGTAAAGGTATGAGGCCATCCGATCGTAGCTCGCTTCGTAGGTCCCGTGCAAGCCCTCCCTTGCGGCTCCCTGCGCCCTGCGTGCCTTCCAATAGCTGCAGTCCACGCCCAACTGAGACTTCATCATCGTACTGATCTGACGGGGAACCAGCTCCTTCCCTGACCCAGCAAAACTACAAAGACGCGAAGATAAGAGTTAAACCAAAAAAAATCCACCAACACAGTACATAGACGGGGAACAAGACGCCGGTTTAGAAACTTACTCGGACACCAAACTCTGCCCCATCAGCTTGTAATTGGCGTTGCGCTGGTAGTTGCTGGCGACACTAACCTTGCAACTGTGTGTGTCAACGAACTTACGAACCACCCACTTCTTAGTTTCCCGATACGTTGACGCCCGACAGTACCATGAGCAGTTCGGTTCGGGACAAACAACCACGTACGCCTTTGTTGTTGATCGCTTCACTTGGACCGCGAAGCACCCGCGCAAAGCTTCCCACTTCACTATAGACTGAATGGTAGCCTTTGTATCGAACATCTCCCCCTCACGTAACTCCTTCACACTCTCTCGAGGGTCTCCGACTAGAGGAATGAACCGAGCCACATCCTCTTCCACTTTCTCCAACGTCGGCAAAGGTTGTTTGTGTCCTTTGTACGCTCGCTCTATCTCTCTCACCGCTGCCTCAGCCTCCTCATCCCATGATTCAGATATCTCGTTCGACCTTCCACCCTCCACTTTCACGGGGAAACCACAACCGATCATTTCATCGTCGGAGCTTCCTACGTCTATTATGTCCTCCATTCCGTGGGGGGGGGGGGGGGGTAGGTCGTCCACATCATCATCGGTGTCCACGATCACCACTTGCTTTCCGCGTCGAATGGCATCGGACCTGCTCACGTCACCACCCTTCTCTATTTCATCCTTTTCGTGAAGCTGTCCCACATCATCGCTCTGTCCTACCATTATGTTGTCATCCATCCTACCAACTTCGTCCTCTTGTCCAACCATTTTGTTGTCATCCATCCTACCAACTCCGTCTAAATCTATACCGCTCCCAGCAAGCTCATCCTGCATCCCACTGACGCTGTCCTTTGCAGTGGGACAACACTCTCCCTCCCCCGCTACACACTCATCACACAGGTAGGTGCCTCCAGTTTCACTGCTAAGGTCGTCCAACTTCCCTTTCTCCTCGATGGAGCCTCGAACCTTCTCATCCGCCCCTCCGCCTCCATCAAGACCATCCTCGAAGTCTTCTTGCGTGGTGGGAGGCCCGGTTAGGAGTATTTCCCCTGGGGTGGGAGACGACAGGTCCTCAGCCCATGAGTCGGAGTTCTCCGACTCATGTTCTTTGGATGTTGTGGAAGGGGTTGTCATTTTCATCCTTAAGGTGGCGTGCAGTGCGATTGGCCAGGCTCGTGCACCGAATTCAGTGTTGTAAAACTTGTAGGCTTCTAGGTCATCGTCGTCCTTGACCCGAATCGGAGTGGCCCGCCCCATCGAAGGAGGGAGGTAGGTGAACTCAATGTCGTACAATACCATGTCCACGTCGAATTTGGAAACAATTTTCTCCTTCAATTGGGCGTAACCAATATTCTGTGCCACCACCATTGCTGCAGTACGTGCCTCTCCCTTGAACACCAAGCTCCCACTCCCGGGAGCCCACCAACCGCCGCACACGACGTTCATACATACCCTATCACCTGGGGTACGCCACGGGAATAGAGGATCAGCCTAGGGGGTAGTTCTGATATAGGAAAGAGGAACAACTACAAAGGAAGGGTACAAGATGACTTACCCATCGCTGCCACTGCCACTCACAAGATTGTTGCACTTTTCTTGGAATGGAAAGACAGTTGAACACTGTTGGTAGTCCAGACTTGTACTTTTGGTAGGATGGCAATTGTATCGTTTCCTCGGATCCACATGTGCCTTTTCCCCCGTCCTTTCCGCCTCTCTCTTGCTCTTCTTCACTTTTTGTAGGGCATGTTGGGGTGTTTGAGATCCTCTTCTCAAGCTTATATATGTGCTTGGGGAACACCCATCAATGTAATGATTGCATTTTCCCCTCATAAATGCTTCCCCCTTCCCCCAAATGAAGAACCCCGTTTTGGCGCCAAAATTACACTGACAACCCGCCAAAACAGGTTCGGTCAATCCGTTCCAAATTTCTCCAAATTTTCATGTATGGTAATACATTTTAAGCCTATTGGTAGGATAACTATATGCTATTGGCTAGATAACTGTACCATATTGGTCAGACAGATGCTCTCCCTCTCCCTCCAATGAAGAACCCTGTTTTGGCGCCAAAATTACACGGACATCCCGCCAAAATCGCTATGGACATCCCCCTCCATATTATCTCCAAAATTTCTATGTATGGTAGGATAAGTTTGTCTTATCGGTAAGACATATGTATTCTATTGGTAAGATATTTGTCCTCTATTGGTAAGCCAACCGTTTCCAGTTCCCAAAAATGAAGGCGATGCTTTGCCCTCAACTTTCCACTCGTCTTTTATGTTGGCTCCCTTTTTTGCAGAGCATTTAATATGGAATGACACCCATCAATCAATATTTTGTAAGGGTTGATTGACACCCTTAATTCAATCATTGAAATTTCCCCTCATAAATGCCCCCCCCCCCATTTTCCTCTTTTATTTGAGCCACACACCATGTCCACCACCTCCCCCTTCTGATTTCTGATTGAGGAAATGATGGAGCTACAGTGCACCTCTCCCCTTCACCTGTTACCTCCACTACCGGTTGGATTTTTGCATTTGCAAAAATACACCACTTTTTACCCCTAGCCAATTTTTTAGGTACATGTCTAGTTTAGCCAATAGGCCCATTTTTTGGTCTAATTACTACCATTTCCTCTAAACCTAGGTGACAGATGAGTGACGAGTCTTGACCCGTTTAACCAACCTCTAGTCCATTCGATCTTCTTAATATGTGTATATATTTTATTCAACAATATCTTACCTAATATGATTCGATTACAATATGATTTGATTTCGATAAGAATCACCTAGCTTATCTTCAAGGGAACTCTAATCTTGTAACTATATATGTACTCAAATCAATACATACAGACTTATCTTCTTCCTCCAAAATTACTGAGTTTATATGGTATTGGAGCGATTAGCCTAATGATCCGTCTTTCAATCCTAGTCTAGTTTGCCTGTTGTCAAAGTGTCAACTAGATGAGTCATTCCTAGTTGCACTTGCGGGGCGTGTTAAGAGATGTGAATGAGACCAAAATAGTCCCACGTCGAAAGTTGAATACAACATGTCTTAGTATATGAGTTGCTGGACTACTCATTCTATTGTTAATTAGACCTGGGACCTGTGACTTACTTCCTCAGACTCTGGATGCTAACATTATTGGTTGTAAGTTGGTTTACATGATTAAGCAAAAACCAGATGGCACAATTGATCGATACAATATATGCTCACCTGGTGGCCAAAGGCTTTAATCAAGAGATTGGTATTGATTACTTTCACACCTTCAGCCCCGTTGTCAAGTTTACCACTATCCGTCTCATCCTCAGCCTGGCCTTTAATCATGACTTGCAACTTCGACAGGTTGACATCAACAACGCTCTTCTCAATGGTGATCTTACTGAGATAGTTTATATGGCTCAACCACACAAGGGTTTCAGGCCTCTGATCGCCTTGAATATATTTTCCGTCTTCGGAAGGCACTATATGGTCTCAAGCAAGCCCCTCACACTTGATTTCACAAGCTCACACAGGCTCTTCTCCGCCATGGCTTTCAGGGTTGTATTTATGATTCCTCTCTATTTATTAAACGACATAAGAGTCACATTGTATATGTACTCGTCTATGTTGATGATCTCATTATTACTGGTTCCCATGCTCAATTCATTGATGATTTTGTTGTAAGCCTCAACCGAGTATTTTCTCTCAAGGATCTTGGTCTTCTGCACTTCTTCCTAGGAATTGAGGTTACTTGATGGATGGAAAGTAGTTGATTTACCTTATCAAAATAATTATTAAACTAACATACTAGTATTGTATGCTAGTATGAGGTTGATCCCACATAAAAAACAAGTATCTTGATATAGTGTATTTGGTAATTGAAATGAACAACATGAAAAAGAAAATAGAAGAAAACAATATAAACTTCCTACTTAGTCATGATCCAAATAAGGTCTTCACAATCCTAAGCATGCTACTACCATTTTACACATAATCGAAAGAACAAAACCCTAGCAAGATATTATCGTGGCAGCTAATCATAATAATATCAGAATATGCACCAGAAAATTCAAAGAATATTAAAGAGAGAAATACTAACTTGTTAGAAACTCACAATGCAAACAACCAACCAAGTCTCGAAACTATAGGTTGAAAACAATGGAAAATTAGCCAAGCGTGGATTACCTAATTTCCTTCTCTTGAATGGAAAATAAAACGCAAAAAGACATGACTAAAACCTACTGAAATTAATGAGACAAGTGGTTGAGAATTCTGAATTAATCCAGGGATTTTTATTCAATAGGCTATGTATAGGGAAAACATGCCCCGAAAACCCTAGATTTGCCCTAAAACGATATTATGAAATATCCTAAATGATAAATAAAAAGCCTAAAACTATTCATTCTTAATTGAAGTAAGTAGAGATCCAATCTCAATTGCTAGAATTTCTAAACCAAAAAGATAAGATCTCCTTCCAAAGATAGATTCTGCAACACTTTCGACGTGGCGACAGAAATCTCGCGGCAGCGACAGGATTCTGGCGACAGCTTTGACAAACTGAACATGTAAGATGCTTTTCAGAGTTCTCAATTGTCGGATTACCACAAATGAATTTGATTCCGAAAGCTCTTTTCGATGACTACAACTCTCATGAAGACCTCAGAGCCTGATTCTAAGTTCTCAAAATCCAAAAGACAAGGTTTCTCTATGTCCATCATTTGTGCTCATTCCTTAGCCTCTCGATTTGGCTTCAAACTCTTTCTTGGCATGTTCTTTGCTCTTTGGACTTTTTTTTTTTTTAGCTCTTTCAAGCTATTCAAAACGTCGGAAACACGAGTTTGCATAAATCCACTAAAATAACATAGTTTCCGAACTTCACCACTAAAAAAGCAATATGCGAAATTAACTCTAAAACATTATTATATGACAATGAAATGCACCTAAAACTAGTCTATAATGCCTATCAAAATAAGTATTATCCTTACTCTGCTAACAACATTCACCTTAGTCAACAAAAGTACATCGTCGAGATTCTGGATCGTTGTAACATGTCTGAGCCTGGCTTTTGCCTTGTCATTTCAAGGGACCCTGTCTCTAATCCGCACTTATATCATAGTATTGTTGGTGCTTTGCGGTACGTAACGATTATCCGGCCAGGGATCTCCTAAGTTGTCGATCGGGTATGTCAGTTTATGCACAACCCCACAGAGCCTTATTAGTTTGTTGTTAAGTGGGTCATTTGCTATCTTAAGGGCACCATTTCCTCTGACTTGACCTTGCAACGGGAATCTGAACAACGTCTCTGTAACACCCCCGTCCCACATCGGATATCATAAGGATGTTGAGAGTGATTTATAAGTGATATCTTGAGAGATCTTAATTGTCATAGAGGAAATCAAGCGTATTGGTAACCAGTTCGAGATTGTCATTGTTCAGCATTGCTATAGGACAGCAAACTCAGTTGCAGATTAATTTTATCCCTAGGCATTATCAAAATTTCAGCATTGCATTTGCATACAATGTTTCGTCTGAAGTTATGATTTTTGCATGATTTACATAAAAAAAAAAATCAAAAGTCAAATTTCTTCCTTATGATTTGCTAGTTTTTAAAGATGTCTCTATGATTCGTTTGATCTCAATGATGATATATGGTTTTTCATGGCTTAAGAGTTAATAAACATAATCTTCTAATTGAATAACGATACTTGTGGGATTTCCATAGACAATTTGGAATATGAGCTTTATATAATTTGAAATTGGTTGGATGTTCAGTTTAGAGCAATGCACTTTGATATGATTTTAAACATTTATGTCTAATCCCCTAGTGAAAAGACTTAGTAACTTCAATTTTACATTCTCTGACTTCTTTGTTTTGGAAAGTGGAATGAATGTGGGGTTAGTGAGTGTAAAGAGGATAAAATTCACTTGCACTGCCCGGGGAGGATAAAATTCACTCGAGTGAAAAGAATCAACAATAAGGCCAGCCTAAAAGAAATGATCGAGGAGGATAAAATTCACTCAAAAAAATATGGTTAGTAACATATCCTATTTACGGAGGATAAAATTCACACAAGGAGAAAGAAAGGAAAACAAATTGAGTTTGGCAAAAAATGAGAAAAAGAGTAAGATGAAAAAGAGCTTTATTGAAAATTTGAAGTGTAACGGGCTTAGTAAAAGTGGGTGTTGATGATTATTTTTATTTCCTTATTTGATTTTGATTGCTCAATACATTCTGAATGAAAGAATCCTCTTAATTGACTCGAGTTTAAGCAGTGAATATGAAGGGTTTGATGCAGGATGCATAATGTCATAACTATTTTGAGTTTAATTGATAAATATTCTCGAGAGCCATAATAATTATACTGAATTACTGATGGATTATCTTTCATAGATATTTCTTTGAGGTTTATCAATGTGTCTTGGGTTGGTTTTTCTTTGAGTCGGTTTTAGAGTCAGTCTTGATTAGTTTGTTGAAGGACAAGAAAATGCCTAATTGTAGGGGAATTTGATAGTACGTATTTAGGTAGGCATAATAGGTTGCATTTAGCTTAGTTAAGATGCATAACATGCATAATTCAAGTAGAATTTGCATATGTACTCGCTATATTAGTGGAGTCGGAATCTACATATTTTTATTGATTATTTCAAGTAGATGCGGATCCAATGAAGGAGCTAAGAGAAGAGCTCATGAGCGGAATTGAAGTTCGAGAGCATAAGTGTAGAACAAATCAACAAAAGTTATCGCACAACAAGCTGAAGTACTAACTGGTAATGCACTTCTAGAAGCCTGGCTGGTCTAATTGACTATTATAAGTATGCTTTGAAAATCTATTTTTAAGGGCTACAACTTTAGTGTGGATGTCAAGTCGAAATTTCTAAAGCAAAAAATATCGTGCACAGGAAAAGCCACGCATGCGAGTCGAAAGGCCTACGACAAGGGGATCCACTATCCTACTTCTATTTATTTTAGGAGCGGAAATAATAGCCAAAAAATTACAAACAGAAAGCAACCAAGTAGACTAAGAATTAGGATTCAATATTACCAGATTGGGCCCTTAAATATCGTTTTTATCTTTTCTGGATGACATGATGATATTTGCCAAAACAAGCAGTTCATCTGCGATTAAAATTAAAAGAATTATTGATGAGTACTGCTCCATCTCAGGTCAACTTGTTAACTTCCACAAGTCGGCTTTCCATACAACACCGAACGTACTAGAAATTCTAGAACAAGAAATCCAAAAGCACAAATATAAAAATGGCGAGCTAATGTCTTGTTTGTACAATCATAAATGGAAGAGTCAACCAAACAACCTTTGAAGAAACGATATGTAAGACAAAAGCACAAATATAAAAATGGCGAGCTAATACTCTATTCCAAGAAGAAAGAGCCACCCTTATCAGAACGAACTGAGTAGCAAAACAAAGTTTTGTCCTTCAATAATTCATGCTCCAAAACTGGATGCATAAAGAACTGGATCGTATAAATAGAACATTTTTTTTAGAATAAAGACCTGACATATAAACCGCTAATCGAGTGGGACAAAATATGTACAAGAAAAGACATGATGGTGTTTTTGGACATCCAGAAATAAGGAAATCTTTGACAACACCGTAACAATCTGAAATATGGAAAATATGACTAGACAAACAATCATGTACTGGAAAAAAAGGAAACATTTGGATAAACCAAACATTAATGCTACCACAAGAAGAATAGAAACCCAATGAAATGACATTTGCAATGGAATAAACCACCCGAAGGAACATAAAAAATAAATTTTGATGGAAGTAACAACTACTCTGGTAGATTTGGTGCAGGTTTCATCATTCTCGACCACATGGGTTCGCTAGATGGCGAATGATTTGAGTTTGTCCAATGTCCACATTGAAGGTGATATTCTTATTGTGAGATCAAGGGATGCTGGTCTTGTCCATGGAAAAGCGAGATGCTCACGACAATTATTCTCCTGCTGCTCTAGTCGTTCGAGCATGTTAGTCTCTCGTATTGCTTCAGAGAGATTAACAGATGTGCTGATCACATTTTGCGTCTCTTCCAATCCGATGATGCTCCAAACACTCGATCTAATAGACAGCTCCGTACTCTCATCCGCAATGATATATGATCTTGGGTGATGGCTTAATAGCTAGGGATTAACCCTATCCAAACCCTTACTTGTATATATATACTGTATTTTTTAAAAGATCTACGGTAGTTTTATGCGGAGGACATGGTAAAAAAAATGCGATAGCGATTGATGAAGCAAGCCACCAGAAGGAATATATAGTCTCAAGTCTCGACCAATGGATCCAAGAAAATGTTAACATCAATCTCAATCCAGCCGATGGCATCCAATCCATGTGGGGTTTCGTGATTTATTTCTTCAAATATCCGTACTCGCCCAACTTTTCAAGTACTTCAACAACCGAGACATTCCATTGCAAGTTACAACGGACTATTAAAAAACTATGTGCCTAACACATTACATTGATCGAATTGGATGGTGTCTATTGTCTAGGTTTAGTCATATATGATTGTACAACTCCTTCGCACTTGACGTGTACAAAAGAAGTATTTATTCATTTACAAGGTGTCATCGAAAACACAACCTACGTACCAACACACCCTCTTGTTGGCCGAGATGGAATATTATCTTTTTATAAACTAGCAAGTGTATAATACTTTACGTAAGATCAATGGAATTCCCACCACTTATATACCAGCTATTTTATTTCTTTAATTATTTGAAATTGTTGAGAGAGAATTTCTTTTGAGATTTGGATAAGTTGATCTAAATATTTTGTTTCTGTTTATAACTAGCCAACAGGATAATCACTAATTAAATTTCATAATGAAATCTCATCGATTAATAACTAAAGAGAATTCATTTTGAAATTTGGACAAATAGATCTAGTTAGTGTGTGTGTCAGTGTGTAAGTTGGTTATTGGGCAGTCAAAATTGTAACAGGCATGCCTAAAGCTATTCCTATAATAGGATCGCATTTGATAGAGTTATTGCGCGGAAGTTCGAGTGTGGGACAATCCACTTTGACTCGTTTTTATAGTTTACACACTTTTGTACTGCCTCTTCTTACTGTTGTATTTAAGTTAATGCATTTCCGTATGATACGTAAATAGGGTATTTCTGGTCCCTTATATAGAAGATAGATTATACAAATAAAGGAACTCTACCACTACATTACGGCCCACTGAAAGGCCCATAAATAATCATGGTCCAAAGGATCGGCATTGCCTCAATTCCTGCACTTAAGCAAGTCAATTCATAGACAAGATAATATTCGATCAAACATTTTAGCTAAGTTCAAGACCTTGAAACCAAGCCTTGTTATTTTGTCTTTTATCACCTTTAGAAACAACCTCCAAGTTAGTGTCTCAAAATCTTACAATCAAGGTGGAGTCTTCAAAGTTGAATAGAAAAGGAAACAAATGGCGAATCCCGAATTGCGGGTTTAAGGGCTCGGTTGAACGGTGAGGAGGAAGACGACAAAGGGAGGAGACCAACCATGCCGAATTCGACCCATCGGCGAACCCCGTAGGGACCAGCCGCCACCAGGATGGCGCCATCGAGTGCAGCCGATGAAAGACGACCCTTTGAATGGAAGAATTAAAGAAAACTCCAAATGTCAAATCTTGATGAACATACAGATGGATTTATTCAGAATCCAGAAATGAAACCTTTAATCTTCAACAAAGGCTTCCTGTCGTTAAACCAACTAGAAAAGAGTGTTGGCTGCCAAAATCCGCTTTACCGCAAGGGCTCCGTGTCGACTATTGGAGATCGAGGGCATCGCGGTCCGATTCGAGTATCGTGAACTGAAATCCGCTCCGATATAATAAAGATTTGAACGGTTTTTGATTTGATTTCGATAGATCAGAGGTTATGAGCGGATCACAAGTAAAAGCTAGATTGGGGAATCCAATGCGTAGGTAGTGGCGGCCGCAGGGGGGTGCGTGGGGGGGGGGGGCGGCTGCCCTACCCTCCGGCGACGGAACTTCGTAGTATTTTTTAAAAAAAAATAAGGTAAAAAAATAAAAAATGTAAACGAGAACACAAAACTTGTCTAGCTTAGTTGATAAAAGGAAGGGAATGAAATTTCAGTTACCAAGAGGTCATCGGTTCAAATCTCATTCATTTCCCTTTTGCACTATTTTTATTCCTGCCAAATTTTTCTACTGATCCGTCAGGGCCGCGGGGCGGCTGGAGACACGACCTAGACGCGGGGCGGCTTTTACTGTTCACAGTAATTTTTCCGTTTCGAATTTGGTCTCGATGTCAACATGAAAGTTGTAGATCTCGGAAAGAGCTTTCCAACGCATGGTCATAATAGTCAATCGGACCACCGAGGCCTCCAGAAAATGCGAAACAAGTTCAGCATGTCTATCGACAACTTCTGTTGACTTGTTCTTCACTTAGGCTCTCTAACTTCGATTCCGCTCCCGAGCTCTTCACTTTTCCTCCTCCTCTTCACTCTTCCTTCATCCATGAGCCTCCTCATTCCTAGTCGGATCCACATATACCTGAAATAATCCATAAAAGCGTGTAGATTCCGATTCCACCAACAACACAAGTATAAATGCAAATCTAGCTTAAACTATGCATTATGCACATCTAAATCATGCTAAATGCATCCTAATATGCCTACATAAATGCATGCTATCACAACTCATGCAATTCGATATTATACATGCCTTCCTATTAAACTTTAGGGTGAGTGTGTGCTCAGTGCAACCTATTTGATAAACAAAATGCCATCTGTTGTGTTAAATTGGAAATCCCCTTTTGAAGTTTTGAATTCTAAACCTCCTTCAATTGAGAATTTGAGGATAGTAGGTTGTTTATGTTATGAGACAAGTTGGGGGGGGGGCGGGGGGAGGGGGGTTAAGGCTAGGAGGTGCATTTTTCTAGGGTACCCTCCTGATTAGAAAGCTTTCAAGGTGTTTGACATTGACAGGCAGGTCCTAATCGTTAGCAGACATGTGAAGTTTTATGAGCTTCAATTCCATTATAAGACACCTATACAGTCAGGCAACTCTGTACCTTCACATCATAAGCTACCTCTAGTCAATCCTGCTTCATTTGATGGTCAAATTCTCATTATTCAGTTGACTACTATGCCAAAAGTTCATACTAAGAATTCTTTTGAATCTGTTGCTGATGTTGATGATTCTCAGTCTACATTGAGAATAAATTCAAGTGCAGAAAGTACTTGTCCTATTATTGATATTCCATCTCCTCACCACATTCCTGTAGTTGCTGTTGATTTACCTGCTAAGAGACCTATTCACATACCTCATAAACTTCAAGATTATATCTGTTCACAACTGTCTACTAGATCTAATTCTATGTCTCAGTCCTTCTCTATGTTTTTAGTTCATCATGTAGCTCATTTATCACCTTCTAGTGTGCAATCTTTGATCAATATGTGTGCTATATTTGAGCCTAGAACCTATGCTCAAGCTAAAGATGATGTGAAGTGGTAGTTAGCTATGCAAGTTGAGATTGATGCTTTGGAAAGAAATCACACTTGGTCTATAACTGATTTGCCTCATGGTAAAAAGGATATAGGTTAGCGTTGGATATACAAGATTAAGTATAAACCAAGTGGAGAGGTTGGCAGATTTAAGGCTAGACTTGTTTCCAAGGGCTACAATCAGGTGAAATACACAGATTATAAACAGACTTTTTCACCAGTGGCAAAGCTATCAACAGTTAGAATTGTTTTGGCTTTAGCTGCAGCTAAGGGTTGGAATGCCCACACCGAGCCCATCTCTCCCAACAGCGCTAATCGGTGCTTTTGGCTCGGAATACCTTCGAAATCCAGATTTTGCTCCTTGTTTCAACACGAAATCCTGATTTTGCTCCCTAAACTTGTTTATTACATCTATTTAGATTGTTTGAATGATTTAGGTTGAGATTGAAAACCTAGGGTTTGATTTAAGAGCGGAAATTGGGGCTTTTTTCCAAAAGCTAAATTGATTGAAATTGATGATATGGTTGTGTTGTTGGGTTGATTTTGAGCTAATTTTATGTTCATATCATTGTCAAATTGTTTATGGATCATGAGCTAATTGAATTTTAGAATTTTAGAATGCGATATGTTTTAGAATTTGGGGCTTTTTGCCAAAAGCCAAATTGATTGAAATTGATGATATGGTTGTGTTGTTGGGTTGATTTTGAGCTAATTTCATGTTCATATCATTGTCAAATTATTTATGGATCATGAGCTAATTGAAGTTTAGAATTTTATATTGCGATATGTTTTAGAATTTGGGGCTTTTTGCCAAAAGCAAAATTGACTGAAATTGATGATATGGTTGTGTTGTTGGGTTGATATGGAGCTAATTTCATGTTCATAGCATTGTCAAATTGTGTATGGATCATGATCTAATTGAAGTTTGGAATTTTATATTGCGATATGTTTTAGAATTTGGGGTTTTTTGCCAACGGCCAAATTGACTAAAATTGATGCTATGGTTGTATTTTTGTGTTGATTTGGAGCTAATTTCATGTTTATAGCATTGTCCAATTGTTTGTGAATCATGAGCTAATTGAATTTTAGAATTTTATTGCAATATGTTTTAGGTCGATTAGGTTCTTCTATTTTAGCATAAAAATCATAATTTAGCCTATTAGCTCAATTGGTAGAGCAATGTGCATTTGCACAAAAGATGTGGGTTCAAATCCCACATAGGTTACATAATAGACAAGAGCACAACAATCACAAATTGTTAATCATGCACATTATAATCTAAGTTATGCACTTTTTAACCTTAATTATGCACATTTTAATCTTATTTATGCACTTTAATTTTAAAAGCTTATACGTAAAAAAATCGATTTCAAACTTACATCTATCAACCTGAATTTTTCGAGAGGTGAAACCAAACTCTCAAAAGTAAAAAAAAAACAAAATTAAAACATCGATTTCAAAAACACATCGATTTCAAAAACACATCTTTTGTCTTATTAATGCACATTATGATCTTACATTTGCACAATTGTATTCTTAATCTGCACAATTGTATCTTAGTTTTGCACAATTGTAGTTTAAATTTGCACAATTGTATCATACTTTAAATTTGCACAATTGCACAATTAAGTTGCACAAATCCACTTTACAGTTGCACAAATGCACTTCACAGTTGCACAAATGCACTCCACAGTTCCACAAATGCACTTCAAAGTTGCACAAAAGGTATCGAAAATGGGAAAAAGTGCATTTACCCATAAAATTAGACATATTTACCAATTTACCCATAAATTAAATATATTTCAATTATAAATTTTTATAATTGAAATAGGCACATTTACCTATTTACCCCATAATGAATTATTTGTCTGCACAAAATAAACTTATATTTGCACAATAAGATGTTATATGTGGACAAAAGCAAGTTATACTTGCACAACAGAAAGTGTTACCACGAAAAACAAAATTCTGGGCAAAAAAAAAAAACAAATTTAAAAAAAAAAAAAAAATCGGGTCCGAGAAGGGGGGGCACACGCATGGGCAGGGGGGCAGACATTCTACTAATTAAATTAGTCCCATTAGTAATTAAATTAGGCCCATTAGTAATTAAATTAGGCCCATTAGCTCATTTTACGCGATAAGCAAATTTTACACGTTAAGGAGTTTTTACATTTGAAGTAAACCCTATATATATATATATATGTCCAAGAAGAGAGTTGTTTGTAACATATAGACGTGTAGATGGGGAATGATGCTCTCTGCATGGTTGTTGGGACTGGCTCAATCAAGCTTCGGATAGATGATGGAAAGTTTCACACATTGGTGGAAATAAAACATGTTCCATCTATGAAAAAGAATTTGATATCCCTCACTTTGTTAGACGACAAGGGTTTTAGTTACACATGTTATGGATGAAAGATACCTGTGTTTTAAGGCTTTAATATGATTTTGCAGGGAGTCAAGCAGGGGAAAAGAGACTTTGTATGCCATAAAAGGTTCCACATCTATAGGTCCTGCATCTGCTGTTTAAGTAGGGGTTAAGGAAGCGGATCTGACTAGACTTTGGCATATGAGACTAGCTCATAAAAGTGAACGAGGGATGCAAATTCTCTCGAAAGCAGATCTTCTAGGAGGCCATAAGGCACAATGCCTTTATTTATGTGAACATTGTATCTTTAGGAAATTACATCTATTGAGAGGATATTCAATCAAACAAATAATGCACAAACCAAGAGAAAAGATCGAAAGAACTCACAAAAACCGAGCAAAGTCAACTTCTGGAAGAACGCGGGGGGGGGGGGGGGGGGGGGGGGGTGTAGAGCAGCGAGCGTCAGTTTTTTTTTAGCAGCTCAAAACTCCGAATTTCAACGTCGTTGAATGGACATCAAAACTCCCTCCAAATGCTTCCTCTATGGATGAAATTTGACCTTAAAGCCTTGATGAATGTGAAGGATGAGCGCAAATGATTGTGAGATTGAAAAAGAATGGATTTGTGGGTGATTGTGGGACTGAAAAAGAATGAATTTCAACATCATTGAATGGACATCAACCTGGAGGAATTTGTGATTTACTATATCCTCAGTGGAAAATGTTGGCTAGAAAAACTCAAGATAAATTTGCCACCTAGATTAATCAACGAGATCATAGCAACTATATTATCAACATACCATTTTGAAGACGGACTCTATTGTTGGCCTGAGACAGCGATTTGGTTTACAACATCCAATGCATATAAACTGATAACATCGCAAGAGAGAATGACTCAAGATGAAAATGCTTGGATTTTAAAACTAAACAAACATCCTAAGGTTAAAAATTTTATGTGGAAGCTCTCCCCAATGAGCTCTCCACAACGGCTCGCTTGTCTCAAAGGCGTGTCCTCATCCCTTCAACATGTGCCTTCTGTAACTCTACTTATGACGACGATTGTCACCTTTTTATCGAATGCCAATATAATAACATCTCCTCGATGCTTCAACCAAATACTAGCCGGACCATTCATGATTTGTTGTCTAGATCGAGCTCTATTGCCCCGAATTAAAGAGAGACATGTTTTTTCTGGGTGGACGACATGTACTATAAGGAACACTATTATATTCAGAAATGAAACCTCATATCAATGAATGCAATAAAACAATTAATTTTTGCCCACGTCGACAACTGGCATAAGGTTTCCAATTTTGACTAGGTGGTTCCAAAAAGTGATACAGATAATAATATGCATATATAACAGGAAAAAACCTTTCAAATGGAAAAAGTCGCCATTTGGAACTTTCAAACTTAATTTTTACCGTTGATCCCTTTCCAATAATGAGAGTACAATAAGTTACATTCTCCATTGCTTAGATTGACAATTCAATTCATATTGATTTATCAAAATCGGTAAACAAACATTGATAAAAGCAGAGGGCTCTAGCCTTGAAATTTGGAATCCTACAAATTATACAGTTAGGAATACGGAAAATCCAAATCGAGGGTGACTCCTTAATCATTATTAACCATCTTAAAACAAATGCGAATTTTCCTTGTGAAATAGAAATTATTATGCCCGACATCAAAATACTTTTGTAGTATGTGAGAGAATAATCCTTCTCCTACACCCCTGAAGTGGTAACAAAGTACGTGGTTGATAAGGTGGCACATATTTTCCACTCTGTTGGGTTTATGACATTCACAACGATTTAGGTCTTCTGAACCTCATTATCGGGGATACCATCGCATAAGGCCGACCTTCCCGAATACTTTCCTAATAAAAAAAATGATTAATAATAGGCCAAAATGCATAAAACCACCCTTTATTCACCTTTTTTTTTTCAATTAACCACCCCTTATTAAAAAAATTCAGTTAACTACCCGTTATAACAAACTGTTTTCATGTAATCACCCATCCTCCTATTTTTCTTTAAATTAAACATCTATTAAATTCAACTTGAAAGTAAAAGACGAAAATGCCCCTAAATTTGATTTTATAGTTTTTTATTAGTATTATCTATACAAAATTACCATTAATATATGCAAGTTGTGCAACTGGAATCTAGTCTATTGAGCTTCCAATTGAACTAGTCTCAGACTTAGTAGAATTTTGGAGGGATTCCTAAATCCATGTTTAGAACACATACCTAGCGGCAATCGCTCACCTTTACTAGTAGGACAGATGTAGTCATACCTCTTTCGGTCATCGACTCTTTGTTTGCACCCTCCTTTGAAAATGCTTGATATGGATCTAGGTGGAGGTTGTTTGTGCTTCACCTTTGATTTATTTCTCAAGACTGTAAAAATAGAAAAATAATAGTAATGTACTCAAAACACATTTAGGGGCATTTTAGTCTTTCACTTTTAAGTTAAACTGTGGAAGTTTAAGGAGGAATGAGATGATGGGTGGTTACTTGCAAACAGTTTGTTATACCGGTTGGTTAAGTAAAAAATTTTGAATAAGAGATGGTTAATTAAAAATAAATGTGAATAAAGGCTGATTTTATGCATTTTGCCCTTAGAGCATCCGCGTCCATGGAACCCAATTTGATTCCTTAACTTTATTTTTTCTCTATCTTTAAGAAATTCAATTTAATTTTTTACCCACATCTCTACATCTGATTTTATTATAAACTAAATAATATAAAATTAAAAATAGTCACACCACCTACCCCAAACCCCTCTCTTTCTCTTTCCTACCCTCTCACCCATATCCCCCACCTCATTCTTTTTTGAGTTTTTAAGAGTTCCTTACTAGTAAATCTAGAGCTGGCAAGATCTGACCCGACCCGAGAAACCCGACTGACTCACTCGAACCGAAACCCGACCGAACCCAAAAATTTAGCGTTATGCATAACCCGGACCCAAAACTGAGCCCGACCGTTGTTGACCCGAAACTCGAAGTGACCCGAATACAGACAAACCCGACTCAACCCGCCTCAACCCGGATTCGACTTAAACCAAACCCGTTCCAAATCCCAACCCGACCCAACTTCCAACTCGACCCGACTCTTAACCCGACCCGAATATCCTTGAATATATATCTATTATACATTTATACTACATAAAAAATATTGTAATCCATTACCGAGCTATTGATAGTTAGTGTTATTTCTAAAAAAAATAAAAATTCCATTGATCAAAGTTACCGAATTTTTTTTCGAAATATTCATTAAAAAATAAAAATTTACGGATAAATTCACACATTTAAACTATTTACACAAATATTCAAAATTTGCAGATACGTCAGAAAAACGCGGTCTCAGCCCGCGTTTTAGGGGTTAATTGAATTCTTTTTATTTCTTAATTAAAAAAAAACAAAAAAAATATATTAACGTAAAACGCGGCCTGAGGCCGCGTTTTACTTTGGAAATTAAAAAAAAAAACAAGAATAAGGAGCACCGCTCATCAACTTCTCGAAGCCCGGCCGGCCGGACACTCGACGGAGAAGGCATCTGGAGAGTGATGGCAGTGGGCGGAGGACTTCCGGAGAGTGATGGTAGTGGGCGGAGGAGGTAGCCAACGTCTCGCAGGTGGTGGTGGACGGATTTGGGGCGATTTGGGGACGAATTGCCCCGGGATTTGGACGACGGAGGCGGAGGAGTCCAGACACGATGGAGGTCCGATTTTGATCGAGCAAGGAGGTCGAAGGTCCGAGTTGGAGCCATCGACGACTTGGGAAGAAGGCCGGAGGTCCAATTTCGAGCAGGGAGGACCGAAGGTCGATTGTTGAAAGTAAGAGAGAGGAGGCCGGAGTCCCGATTTCGGAGAGTTAACGGCTTGGGAAGAAGGATGGAGTCCGATGTCGAGCAGGTAGGAGGTTGGAGGCCGCAGGTCGCTGGTGGCAAGGAGGAGAGAGGAGGCCGGAGTATCGATTTCAGCCAGTTGATGGCTTGGAAGAAGGTCGGAGGTCCGAGAGCAGGGAGGAGGTCGGGGAGCAATAGGTTGTCGCTCAAGGCGGTGGAGTTGCAGGCGGGGCGCCGATGGCGGTGGTGGGTGAGCGGGCGGGCGTGCTGGGGGAAGCGATGGTGGTCGGCGGTGGGGTGGGCGGGCATCAGAAGGGCTGAGGAAGAAAATGCCCCTTTTTGCAGTCCTCTTTTTTTTTTTTTTTTTTTTTTTGTTGAAAGTAAAACGCGGCCTGAGGCCGCGTTTTACCTTAATATATTTTTTTTTGTTTTTTTTTTAAATTAAGAAATAAAAAGAATTCAATTAACCCCTAAAACGCGGTCTCAGACCGCGTTTTTCTGACGTATCTGCAAATTTTGAATATTTGTGTAAATAGTTTAAATGTGTGAATTTATCCGTAAATTTTTATTTTTTAATGAATATTTCGAAAAAAAATTCAAAGTTACCCGTCTACTCATGTAATGAATTATGAAAAATTCTCATTTCTCACTAGTAAAAGATGAGTACAATGAGGATATTATAATTTGAATTATATACATAATATAATTTTCAAAAGTAACCCTATTATCCGAATTGTTTGCATGCATAACCCAATCCGAATTTTTTTTTGCTGAAATGCCACTACGGGGAAAATGTGAAATACCGACGTTAATATCTCGACGCTTTTTATCTTCGTCGAAAATTTCGAACACTGTTAAGCGTTGAAAATTTTCGACATCTTTGGGTGTCAAAATTGGCATCCGTCTTGACGCTCAAATGCGTCGATTTGGTCAAATAAAAATAATAAATTAAAACCCTTTGTAGTTAGCCTTTTTCACCTCTCTCTTGTGGAAAACTTGGAGCGCCGAAACGGCGAAACCCTAGCCATCTCTAATCTCGACATCTCCAGATCTAGATCTAATGCTACTCCTTCCACCTAGAAAATCTGAGATTTGCTTTGAAATCTAATGCCCCTTCTTGACGCTTGAATCCTCCATTTCCTCTCAATGGAGGATTCGATAATCTGATTGGGGCAATCCCTAGCTTCCTTCATCAATGGCGTCGAATCTGCTGCCACGCCCTCAACCATTCCCCGAATTGTCATTCAATTCCTCTCGGTTCACTCCTGCATCTCTCGTAAATCCTCTCAAGTGTCTCCCGAATTTCGTTGATGAATTTTGTGTTTCCGTCTCAGATTCCACATTTGCGACCTTCATGCAGTCCCTTAACCACCGCGTTTCATCTCCCTCTGGCGTGTTCAACCTCGTCGAGATGATCCAGTCCGGATTAGGTATATCCTTAGAGCTATGTCTTTATTTGGCTTGATTTTGATGAATTAGGGTTTTGATTTGTTGAATTATTAAAGTAGCTTTGAATCGTCGTTCTTCGGCTTCGAGTGTAGATCTTAGCTTCGTCAAGTGTAGACCTCCATCTCTCACCCTCTCTCTTCTCCAATTTTTCAATTTTCGATTCTCTAATATCTCCCAATATTAAGTTTAGTTGAGTGCTAAAAATTGTATTTCTTGTTTGCTCTCTTCCAAGCAGCTGCTGCTAATTAAGGAGAAGCCCCCTTGGATTGCCTATAAAAGGTGTTGGGCAAGATCCATTGGATGCACAACCTAAGGTTGGTATCTTGATAGTTTCTGATTTTGTTCGATGCTTTGCAAAGAATTTAGTAAGGTATTTCCGTATTTGTTTTCCCTTGGTATTTGTTGTTGTGGTTTGTCCCCAACATTTATGTTGTGTGTTCTGTTTGGTGTAGGGGAATGCAAACCTAATAACGATGTCTTCATTCATTGTGAATACAGTGCTAATAAGTGAGTGGATTTCAGTATTCTATTCTCAAATAACATGTTATATTCTCCATGTTATTTGATTTTTGTGTTGTATACTTGTATTATTTGCCCATGTTCAAACAGAATCCTAGTTTTATGTATGTTTCTTCAAAATGTGCACTGTGTACTATACTAATTTACTTAATGGCAGTGTGGTAATTGAAGACTTTATTCTCTTTACCATATCTCATTCTTTCTGCAATAGGTGACATTTAATTTCTCATATCCATGGGGATATTAATAATTTAACAATGGTTATTAGGTACACTACAAATGGAGGCTCGGGGGAAAACCTTGAGAAAGTAACCATACGGGGGGGATAATGTATATTCTGGTACGTAATTTGTCAATATTTCTAAGAAATTTTAGCTTGCTTAAATTAATTCAGGATTCACTAGGAAAAATATGGTCTTTTTTAATAGGCATAGCATGCCAAGCTTAGGAATCAAATTTAGTCTTTAGTTTCTATAATGAGCCTGTTATAAGTGAACTGGAACCAACTTTGAATCTATTTACTATTGTATGAAATCATTTGTTCAATGATGCTACTAAATTCATCTCTTTATGATGGTTGACTCATGTAGTTCAGAAATTTTTTATATCATATTAGTATATGTTGTATAATATTTTTACCAAAAGAGTTCCTTGTTAAAGTACTGTTTTAAATTGGTGCTATTTTAGTGGCAGTAGATTCAAATTTGTTGTTGGATATATATTGTACATGTTTCTGTTAAATTTTAACACATCAGGAAATTGTATTTCTATTTGTTATATTTTTTAAAATAAAAAAACATTCAATGGCGTTTAAAAAAACGTCATGGATGTCCATGTATATTAAAATTTGAATGCATGTATGACATTTTTGAAACGCCATTGATGTCCATGTCTATTAATTTGTAATGCATCTATGACGTTTTACAAACGCTATGGATGTACAAATCTATGGCGTTTGTGAAGCGCCATTAAATATGTCTTAAAAGCACGGCGTCACCTTAGACGGCGTTTAGGCATGTCATTGAAAAACGTCATGGTTTACTTTTCATGACGTTTTTTAAACGTCGTTGATGTATATGTATGTACTAGTGGAGGTAGCCTTTTGAAGTTTCTTTGAAACTACTGTTATTCCTGCATTTATTCTCAATATCTTCACATGTATTTAGCTGATTTTTTTTTACTCTCTCCTCCTTTGTGGAATAGGCTGGGAAAGACGGAGATTTGAGACATGATGAGACTACCATGATAACCAGTGCACTTGAATTGACAAATAAGACAATGAAGGATGCCATGACTCCAATATCAAAGGCATTTTCCCTTAATCTGGATGCAGATTTTAATTGGTTGGTTTATAGATTCTTTTTAGTTTGTACATAATATTTGAATCCATTATGTTCTCTTAAACTGAAAAGTTTATATACCAGCAGTGGTAACTGAAAAGTGATATAGATTTCAGTTGTTTATAGATGAAATATACTGGAGTGTTGTTTTTCTGTCTATTCAGCTACTTAATGTCCGGAATTTAGTAATAGTCCAGATCATGTCATTGAAGACCATCTTACATTTAATGAATCCATCTATTGTAGTTGGCTTATAGAATGTTTACTTATTCATTTTATACTATTTTTATATTGCAGGCCACAACTAGGGGTATAGATGTACTGACTTTGGTTCATCATTTCCATTTTCAGAATAAGTTTGCTTTCTGGTATACTCGCCGAACACCTGGGGCCCAGTCGCAGACATCATATGAAGAAAATATAAAGAAGATGGTGGACTTTAGTACTGTGAGTTTTTCATTTGATTCTATGTGTTGTCTTGTCGATGTTTTCCATATCCCTGCTTTTCTCTCTTTGTTGATCTTGTGCAAGCTTATGCTGCAGGTCGAAGGCTTTTGGGTTTGCTACTGCCATTGCACTCGTCCTTCTGCTTTACCCAGTCCTACTGATTTGCATCTATTCAAGGAGGGTATTCGCCCTTTGTGGGAGGTACATATTTACCATTTTTTCCTTAATGATTAGGTTCAATCATATGTAACTAGATCTTGATCCATTTTTGTGATGCCATTAAATGATTGAACGAAATTTGCACCTGTTATGCAATGCTCTCCAGGATTTTGCAAACTACAATGGAGGCAAGTGGATCATCCGATTCAAAAAGGTTGTTTCATGACGTTTCTTGGAAGATTGGTGAGTAGTGTGATCATAATTTGTAGTTATGAATTGCAATTAGGGACTTTGCAATGCTCTCCAGGATTTTGCAAATCTCGCTTAATCTGTCTTTTTTTTTTTATGATTCCAATTAAAAAAAAGGTACATATATGCTTGAACCTTACTTCGTAATTTAGGTTTGATGGTTAGACTAATGAAAACCTTTAGTGTCATCACTTGTAAAGTTTCTCTATTTGCCTATGTTACTCGAAATTCCAGATAGTAAGTTCATTTACTTTTAAGTCCTATTATGAAAGAAAATCATTTTCTATATTTTTAGAATAACCTCTTTAGCCCATATACTTTAGTTGCTTTGTGCTGGATCTGTGCACTGACTTCGTTGTGATATTTAGGCTTGGATGAGTTTGTGTATGAATGTATGATTAGCGGGTTTTAATCCTTTCATTTCTGGGCACTTAGCTAGGAGTTCACATTGGTGTGTTCCTTACTTTGTATTCTCCACGTGCAGATTTGAACTGATTGATGAGGAACCTACTAGTGACGTAGAGAGTCTCTTCCCAAGGAAGCTTTATTATGTGATTGTTGGTTTGTAAATTTTTTATTTTTATGATCTTGCTATTATTGTTCTCTTTTCACTTGTAAATAGTTGTTTTGTATACTTAATGATCTTATCATTGTCCTTTTTTTTTGCATATAAAGGTTGCTTCGACATTTGGGTAATTATACTGGAGCTAACAATGATTCTAGAAGATTTCCCCCCATGATGCAGCAACTCTATGACCACACCAATCTGTAATGCCCTTGAATAAATGTAATAGGAATATAATATCATATTTTTTATGGATTAGTTGTTAAAACACTCTTAATTATGTATTTAAGACAAGGTAGTCTGAAACTATAATACAAATGATGATATATTTATAATTGTCTTATTATTTGAAGGAAAATAATATATGACAGCCAACAACCAAGTGATCCAACAGGTTGAGAAGAGAAATGACTGGGTAGATTTTATTTATTTAATTTTTTTTTTGTAAAAAACATAGCCAATTTCGACGTTGTAGGACGTCGTGAATGGCACCGACGCTTTAGGGCGTCGCGAATGGTAACGACGCTTAAAAGCGTAAAAAATGACGTTGCCATTTGTGACGTTAAAATTTTCGACGCTTTTTAAAAGCGTTGAAATTTAAATTCTCGACGCTTTTGAGCGTCGGAAATGGGCCTTTTTTCTGTCAAAATTTCCCCAATTTTCCTATAGTGTGCGGTTATCCGCTTGCAAGCTCTGGCCGGTAACAGGTCACCCAACGGGGTATAGCTGGACGCCATCTGGGTTGCAGGTAAAGTGAGAGATAGAGGGGGAGAGAAAGCTCTACTCCTGAAAAGCGAAGAACAGTGGGAGATGAGGAGGGAAAAAGTACCTTTTGCAGTCGCAGAGGACAGGAGAGAGAGAGAGGGGTGAAATAGAAAAGTGCAGTATGAGAGGAGAGAGAGATCAGTGAGAGTGTCAGTGGGGGGGGGGGGAGATACTTTCAATTAAATTATAAGTTTCAGAGAAAATCATGTGTAAGCAGTAAGTTTTAACTGGACATCAATATTAGATACACATGTTACATGTTGTATTTAACAGGACAAGATTTTACGTATGAAAAACAGAGCATAACGACATGCCACCTATTGGAATCGAATGGAGAAGATTTCTGGGAGAAGCAGATTCACTATAATGACATCTTTTTTTTTATTTGTGTCCAATTATAATATTTATCCATATTTGGATGCCATGATTTTGTTCTCTCCTGTCGACAGTACTATGCTTTAATGTGACTGGTCCAAGTTTAAGGGTAATAGTGAGAGTGACAGTGAGGGGTCATAAACATACTTATAATTAAATGTTAAGTTTAAGAGAAAAACCATCGAAGTAGGTGGAGGTTAATTTGTAGGCCAACGTGTAAGCACTTAGTTGTAACTGGACACGTAATGAAAACAACATGCCACATATTGAAATCTACTGGACATGATATATACGAAACAAATTCACTTTAAAGACAGTAGAAAAGAGTAGCAAAATACAAGACATTGAAATCGAATTTTACGATAAGAAGAAGCGAAATTGATGCTGCGTGGTGAATCTGTATCCATCCCACTCGAAGTGTGGGCGCATATTGCGGACACGATGATCAGTCATATCATCGCTCAGCGGGAAGTTGACCGTGAATAGTCGGTCATTCCCATAACCGGACACACCAACGACCCTGCCGGAACAATACCCATCGTTGACGCGACAGTCGACACGGTCCTCAACCAAATAGGCGTCATACGAAATACGAGGTGGACGGGGACGAATTCGTAAAACCGGGATGATCTCCCTCAATAGGTCTCTTTTGGTGTTGTGTAGGTGGGTCACATATTCCACCTCCCAGTGGCTAGGATTGACTTTGCGTACAAGGGTCGCCTCGTAGAACGACCTGAGCATCCCAGCCTCACCGTCGACGATATCTACTTTTTGATTTTGATGGTATGGCGGCAACGACATTGGTCCTGCATAAGACACCAAAAAAAAGGTTGTATAATCATACAAGTAGCACAAATGAAATCTAAACCAATGAAATGATTGACAAACCTCCATCGTCCGAGCTATCGGATGATATAACGATGGGGACAGGTCGGGGAGGGAGGCCAGATGAGGAGGCGCGGTGGTGTGATGAGGATGTCATTTCATTGAAGGGTTGTTGGAGAGGTTGTTAAATGGCAATGGGGATTTAACTTCACCAAATTGTGGGGAGTATAGATGGTGAATGGCTAGCATATATAAGTGGGGTGTATGGGAAATATCAACACTGTTCAGAATGTGACCGTTTCAAAAAAAAAAAAAAGCAGTAGCAGAAGACATTAACTTGCACTGTTTTGTTTTTGTCTACACTTAACATGACAATTGGTTGGTGTACGTGTCACTTCTGACATGACATCAATGAAGTGGATTTACTGCTTGTCGTGAAACGATACATGACACCCGTAAAAATCAACTCCCCGGTCAATAATTCCCTACTGGGTATCCTACAGTTTTATACTTGATATATTTTCAAGGGGTTTTATTCAATGTTTGACCTAATTATAAAATTGAGTTTCCCACTCACACTTCATACTCATTTAATGAAAAACCGTAGGAAATTATAATTTGACCAAAAAAAAAATTCAAACCAATAAATACATTTTGAAACCATAAGAAATAGAAACCAATAAATACAATTTGACACAAAACAAAATTCAGAGAGAGAGATATCTAAGTGGGCGGGGAATCGTGCAGAGAAGAGAGAACTTGTGAGAAAGGGCAGTGGATAAAAGAGAGGAGAGAGAGTAAATTTCCTACCCAGACAATTGCGCCACAAGAGAATAAGAGGGAGAGGAGGGAGGAGGGAGAGACTTTAAACTCATTCAAGCGCTTGACACATATTGGGGTTTACTAGACAGACACCGACTTCTTGTAGAAAATGAGTAAGTCTTCCTTCTATTTAGGTTGTGCGATACGTTTCTTCCTCAAATATGTTAATCTCTCTTTAAAACTGAATGTCTCCCCCTCTAACTAATGGAACATGGGATTAAATCGTTCGTCTGTATCACTGTATTGTTTGGCGGATGGTAGGCTTGTGAAGAGGGAACTTGGGTCGTGAAGGGGTTAAGGATCCAGAAGGCCGTCCTGGTAGACGAAAGTATTGACTACGTCTCCCTGAAGAAACAACTGATGGCCAAGTTTAATGTCGATGGGAGGAGGCATGACGTCGAGCTCACATATGTAAAGCCGAAGAATGAAAGGGTGCAGACCTTTTTCCATTGGGGATGACGAAGACCTGCAGGCCTACAAGTTTGTAAACAGTCTTTCCAGAGAAGGATCCTCGCCTATCGACCTCCATGTCTCCCTGCTACGCAAGGTTGGTGGATAAGGATCCACAACGGGCCATTCAGTCGGGGGCGGCCCACCTGTGACCCAAGAAGATCACACAAAGACGAAGCTCCGCTTCCTAGGGGATGAAGAAGTGGAAGTTTTGGGAGCACAAGGTGTCGATGGACAACGAACTGGTGTCCATTTAGAAAATCAGATTATCTAGTTGGAAAATTAGCTTTCCCATTTCGAATATCCACGTGTCTAGTTACAACCAAGAGAGGAGTTGGACTTGGAGATCTCAGTCGCAATTGGACGTGGGAAGCAGGTAATTTGTGTGAGCAGTGATGTCGAAGATGTAGTCAGCCCGTGGGATCAGGAGGCGGAGCGAGTGGTGAGGGAAGTAGAGGAAGGATACCAACGCGGAAAAGGGAAGACGGAAGTGTTTCCGACAACTGTCAAAATTGAACCAACAGAGTGGGCGGGTGAAGCTGGGAAATTGCAGAAGCGGCGCCGTACCTAGCAGTGGGATAGAAACTTCCAGTCACGACGCCTTTTGCAATTACGTACATGGTTATCCCATTTTGGTGTCAAGTATGATGCCTTTTTTCTACTATGTGTGGGGGGTTGTTCTACTTTATTCTAGTTCGTGCAGGGGGTTGTTCAACGGAAGCGTACATGACATTACCTGCTTTTGACATGACAGTAACTTCTTATTGACATGACAGATAATCAACTTGAGATGCCATTATTACTAACCAACGAAGTCCACAAACCAACAATAACTCCAGATCAAAATGTCTAAAATCAACGAACAACAGTTTAAAATGAACCAACAACAATGTAAATGAACCAACAACATTCTAAAATAAACCAGCAATGTTTATAAAATGAATCGGGGAGTGCTTTTAAGGATCAGATGGGGGTGTAAGACGTTCGTGAAAGATGGCAACACAAAGGGATTTACAGTACGCCACGGAACTTGAGATGACATTATTACTAACCAACGAAGTCCACAAACCAACAATAACTCTAGATCGAAATGTCTAAAATCAACAAACAACAGTTTAAAATGAACCAACAACAGTGTAAATGAACCAACAACATTCTAAAATAAACCAGCAATGTATATAAAATCAATCGGGGAGTGCTTTTAAGGATCGGATGGGAGTGCAAGACGTTCGTGAAAGATGGCAAAACAAAGGGATTGGCGGTATGCCACAAAGAAGCTAGTCATCGTCCAAGCCATGAAACTTGGTGTCGCCGGTCGCGATGAGCTGCAGGTAGCGGATGGCGTATGGACCACGGTCGCCCCTACATCATCACAACGAAATATGTTCACCTAACCTACAACAATTGTTTATAATCGAAACAAGTGAAAATAATTACTTATGATTGTTTGTTTTGGGGAATCCCCTTCACCCTCTTGTACGCCAAGGGTTTCGGGACTTTGCCGACCCATTTCACCTTAAGTTCGGGATGTGTGTTCATCAGAATGGGGAGGAGATGGGTCAACGGCTTCAGGAGGCCCGCCATATGGCGCTCAGTGACGTGGCTGATGTCGAGATCGTAGATGGACGTCCAATGTCCAATCTGCGAGATTGATGTCAAGGGCCACTTAGTGCTCGTTCTTCAGATTCCAAGGCGCCAACAACCGGCGACATCGGCCAACCCGTTGGAAGCCTCTGCGGAAACTTGCCGTCGAAGTAATGGGCCAGCGTGTCGTTCCCCTTCACCACGTCAAGGTTCCCCTTCGCCTCCGTCAATTGCTTCTGCAACAGATACCCCCCAGATGAAATCCAGAATGGCTACGCCTTCGTACTTGTCATCTACCTTGATATCCTTCTGCAAGAGGGCGCAAGCTTGCTCAATATGCTGCACCCAAGAAAAACCAGTTATATGGAAGAGCATATGATGAGTAGGGTGAGGCATCGAACCACGATGTGGGAACCTAACATCGGACGTCACCCAGTTGGTTAGTGATTGGAGTACCCCGAAGAACTTCTTCTGCAGTAGGCTGCCTTTGACTGACCGGACGGGCTCACTTTCGTCCTTTATCGAGGCAGCGAACGCTTCAACGTCTGCCCTCATCGCCACGCCTAGATCCGCGACATCCACTACCTTCTTGCCGACACGCGGCTTCTTCGCTGGCTGAGTTCCTTCCGCCTGGGAGACAGTATCAGGATTTTGACGGGTGCTCCTTCTCCGCCGTTGGAGGGGCACCTCAACATCAACCTCAATCTAGGAGGCCTCGGGTGCCACCAACTCCTCCTACAACCAGCACACCAGGTTGCGGTTAACATACCTCCTTGGCCTTGGCCTTGCCCTTGGCCTTATCCTTGTCCTCCTCCTTGGCCTCGCCCTTGGCCTTATCCTTGTCCTCCTTGGTGGGATGTCTCTCTTCCTTGGCCTTTTCCTTGTCCTTGACCTTCACTGCTTCCGAACCTATCCACATGACATCTAATTAAATTGACATATACTGATATTTTTAGGACATGTACCGACATGTACATGACATCTAATACTCATAACATGACAGTTACATAAAATTACATGACGCTTTTGATATGATGGCATGACACACAGATACACTTACCTCTTTCTTTGTCAGTACCTCCCCTTGCTCCTCTGGCTCCCTAGTCCCCTTCCCCCTCAGTGCCCTATTCATGTATTCAATCGACTTCTCAAGCGTGGCCATCTTCGATCTTATCTCCGCGGTTATACCCCTCGCCATGTCGTCAATATTTGCCATTAACCTTGACTCGATCTCTAAGATGGCAGCTTGCGACACGGTCTCCTCCCCTGATTCTTGCGTTGACGCATGTGCTCCCTTTGGTTGTTTCGGCCATAGGGGTTTCACATTTGCGAATACGAACGCCCGGACAATTTCGTCGAAGAATTTTTCCCGCTTATCATGATTGTTTCGGGCATCGGGGTAGAAACGGGTAGCTCCCTCAACTTCATCGGGGAGTAGAAGCGGCCTCACAACTTCAGGGTCATTGAAGTTCCCGAGTTCCTTTGCCTTCTGTAGTCGGGTTTTGATGGCGGCATACTCGAGGTTCGCGTCTCTAAACTTGTATCGCAGACACCTGGGGTATACCTTCTCGTCCATGATGTTTGCGCATTCGACGACCACTACAGAAGGGAGGGCTCCGTACACCCAAAGCTGCAACATAAGTTGTCCAGTAAAAATGCATTCTATGTCTAATCAAAATTAGTGGATGGCTAGTACTCGTTCATAAGGCGTCCAGTGAGGTTTGTGTACGAACCTGGAAGGTGAGGGAGAATCCCATCAGGCAGTAGGTTGGGCGTGATGCAGTGGAACTACTGTCATTGTGTTGGAGCTTCTTCTCGATTGCATGGTTCAGGAACTCGTTCGTTCGCTCGTAGCAAAGCCGACCCCACGGAAAGGCCAGAAACCTTTCAATGTCGGTGACGAGGTCGACCACCCACCCGTGAATGTAGTTTCGGAGTTTCTTAACAACACGCCCTCGACCAGCACGAGAAGAATAATTTTAAACTTTCTCGTTGACGATTTCTCAGATGTCATTGCCACATGGAACATCACCTCGAACTCGGACATCTTCATCTTCATAAATCCAAAAAATCAAACACCACCCTCTCGAACGCTGAGTCGTCCTCGGGCGCTTCTCCATAGCCGCAGTTGAGACCGATGACAAGGGCGAACTCAGCTATTGAGAACCCCACGACTGCATCATGGATCTTGTACCACGTTTCATTCTCCTTCTTCATCTGCAGTTGTCGTTGGAGAACGTAGTGTACAAGCTGCCCGGACTGTCCATCACATGACTGCATCATGGACCCTTGTGTCAAGTCTTGCAACGCCTCCCAACGAGCTGTCCATCACGTGCTTCCAATGGAACTCGCTCAACCGGTTGTCAATGTTTACTAGGAGCTGCATCCGGGAGTTTTGGTAAGTTTTTGCTTTGAAGTGTCTGTCTTCCTCGACGGCGTACACAACCTGCACAGACTTCAACATGTCAGCCACACTGCACCACGACAATCACAACTTACATTACTCGAACGAAAGCCCATCATACCGCGCCAGAGGTTTGAGCTCTACGGTCGACAATCTTATTTACACTACGCTGCGACATTTTTTATATTCACCAAATATCCTGCATGTTGGGAGACAAAAAACAGTAGTCTAGAAATCAATTTGTGTCCCCAACCCACAGCTCCCTTCATATCAGTCCCACAAGGCCACAAACATTCCAGCATTTAATATGTACATGAAAGTTACTAATTCAGAACCTATGCATATCAAATGTCAAACCTATTCATCTTAATATCGAATGCACCCAATGGTTCCATAATCCTCCCTGCGGTTTCCCTTCCACATGTCCAACCTAGCCGTTTTCTTTTAACATGCCACCAAGACAGTTACACATGACATATAAATTTTCATACATGATAGCCCACATATTCAATTTATACATATCCAATTGCACACGAGACACCCTACTCTTGATAATTTCAATTTGACATAAACATTCACCCTTTCTAACATTTTCCCTAACCCTTATTCGCCCCAATTCGGCCAATTTCCCTCTAAACTGAATGTATCTACAATCATTCACCCCATTTCGGTCAATTCCCCCCTAAACTAAACGAATATACACTCACCATGCTCCTGATAAGTTGGATTCGACATAAACGTTGCCCAATTTCCCCATTCCCAAAAATTGCCTTCTCTCACAGTCCTGCACACCTAGTTCCCAAACTTTCCACCATTTGTTTTTAACTTGACACTGGTTACTTCCTAAATGACATAACGATATTGCGAACTGTCAACCCATTCGACCCCTTCATCCCATTTCCACACAATAAAAAATAGTTCAGGTTCTTCCAATCGGTTTCTCCCCTACGAATCCAAGCAAAACGTAATTAATCGGCCGAGTTAGGGTTTACTTACTTTAAAATCGGCCTCTTCAGTGTCGGGTTGGCTTCTTCTTCTCCTCTCTTACTATGCCGTCTTCTTCCTCTTCTTCTTCCTTCTCTTCTTGTTTTCCTCAGGTTTACATGAGCGACCGTTGCCCCCTCTCTCTTCCTCTTTTGTAAGCCCGTGAGAGGCAGTTGAGTTTACCGTTTTTAAGTTACACTGTCCATTTTTATCTTCATCTGTCACTCTTCCTTTCTCTCTCTCTCTCTCTCTCTCCACAATAACTTCTCCCTCTTTCTCTCCCTCTCTATCTTTACTTCCTCTCTCCTCTGTCCCGGTTAACTTCCCCCTTTTTTTACCGATAAATTTGCAATTTTTTTAGGAGGGGGGTTAACCTTTGCAATTATTTTGGATAGTGGGTTAGTCATGCAAAGTTGGTCGGGTTTTGAGTTATTTACTACAATTCACTCAAACTACTTTTTGAAAGACGCAAATAAAAATCTCACAAATGACGTGAATTATCTTTTAGATAGGAAATCAAGTATGATTTTGATAACAATGTATTGCCAATTAAATTTCAATGAAATTAATGATGAATAGAAGGAGCTTAAGATTTGAAGTATACGAGTCAATGGGTAGATTATATATTGAATCATATTTAATTTTACTAAAAACACTTTTTAAAATATACAAATAACATGAATTACACATTCAATTTAATAAAATCGATTACCCAAAAGTCTCAAACGAACATGATTCAACAAATTCAACCCAAACAATTAATAGTTTGAAACAAACGTAAACCAAGTTCTACTTGAAACCTGAATGAGACCGACCTAAATACCGACCCGAAACCCAAACGACACCGACCCGATTCTAACCGATAACCCGAATAGGTCCAACCTGATTCTGTCCGAAACTCGACCAATTGGAATTTCATTTTGACCGAATCTGACCCGACCCGACTTAACCAAGCCCGACACAGAAATTTAGACCGAGTTGACCCGACTCATCAGTGACCCGACTCGAACCCAACCGGATAACCCGAATTGTCAGCTCTAAGTAAATTCATCACATCATTCCTTGACAAAATATATAATATATTCTTTTATTATTTTTTTGTTAAGTTCCTTACTCTTCTCCATTAAACACCCCAATTTGAGTGCTCTTAATACTAATAACTACTCCGTATATACTCTCTCCGTCCTAAAATATATGGGTTTTTAGAATTTTGCCAAAGTTTTCATAAAACACTTTATTTTTTAAAACATCATCATTACAATAATTTTTTCATAAATTTTATTAATTTTTAACACCAACTACACATTTTAACGGCCAATCAAATTATTTAAAAAATTCAACAATACACAAACCAATACAAATCATTAACTTTCTACCTAGAAAACATAAAAACCTATCTATTATTGGGCAAAAATTTATCTTTAAAAACTCATGTATTATTGGATGGAGTGAGTATTATATAAAAAAAATAACGCAGTAAACCAAACTGACAAAAGTTTGAAAAACAGGAATAAAGGAATAGGTAGGTGTACGTGATTATTCTGCGCCACACGTGCGTCACCGAATTTGAGCCCCTACCTTGTCTTTCAGTTTTTATTTAGGGTAAATTATAGAAAATCACCCTTAAAAAAAGTTATTTTTTTACAAAACCACCCTTGAAATAAACTTTATAAAAAAACCCATATATTTATTTTCCTTTTGAAATACAACCCACTGGCATTTTTATGTGTAAAAGTTATTAAAAATGTTATGTTTCCATATTTTCTTAAATATTTTGGTTAATTTATTGTATAATCTTTGTATATTGAATACAAAAGGTGAGAATTGAACATTTTAAAAATACTTTTTACATACTAGGAATAGGGGATCCGGACTACCATCTTTAGTTGTTTAGCTTTCATGTTTTGTCTAGGTTTATTTTCTCCCTTTGAAATGCATAGTGAATCCTCTACCTCAACTTTCCGCCCCACAAAATTATTGTCATTAAATTAATATGAAATTTTTTTACAAAAATATATTTTGTTTCTACGTACTTAGGAATAGGCTTTGTATTCTTTATACTATGTGGACTGTGGATATACTTACATTATATATTAAAATTTATTATTACATCTTTTTATCAAACCAAACTATGTAATGAAATACGGTAATAATCAAATGATCGTTTATAGTTTTAACATCGTATTACAATAAAGCAATGTTAATTTCGTATATTTGGCTATTATCTTATATATCGGTCATAAAAAAATTCTTACAAACGCAAATATATCTTCTTTTTTGTTACTGTTGTTGACATGAATAATAAATCTAATTAGACGATGGATTACAAAGCGGGAGAGAAAGATGCTCGAAGCGGGAGAGAAAGATGCTCGGAGGATCGGAAAAGGAAATTATGTGGTTGGAGGATAAGAACCAAGTATTTGATTGAGACAACAGATTGGAAGAAAACAAGGGCAAAAACAAGCAAAAGGGAACCTTCTCTTAGAGAACACATGGGGTGGGGGTTAGACCGATGCTTTTGTGATTACTACTCCATAGGAATACTTCCAAATCTAAACAGGACCCAAAAATATTTAGTTATTTTTCTTATGTATACTAATATATATGTAGGTTGGAAGCTAGTTTTCATTTAGATTAGTTGGGTGCAAATCTTTATGGTTTCTTTAGTTTTGAAGATTTGCCCCATTACTAATTGTTCATAAAATTAAAAAAGACAGCTTCAAAAGACTCGATTATCCGAAGCCACACACTACTCCTCTTTAATCCTAATGCATATTTTTCCTTGAAGATTATGGAACAAAATCATCTGAAAGAATTAGGAACATGAAAGAATCGATAAGAGAACCATATGAATAACATAAAAAAATTGTGGAATACGGCAAAAAAAATTGAGGGGGGGGGGGGCAATTTGTAGAATATCTAGTGCGGGACGAACGTCGTTGGAAATTTCGTTATTTATCAGATAGTAATAATATCCTAACTCAAATCTCAAACCAATAGATTAGTAAATCAATGAATTGATAAACCAACAAACTAGTATAGCGATGAAGTCCGGAGTCGAACCCACAGAGAGAACGGTTGCGATGCAATGTTTCTAACAATGATTGTTATGATAGAAGTAATGATTTGTAGGAAATTGATGACAAAGTAAAGTAAAGAGAAATATGATTGCAAAGTATTAATAATAAGATAGAGGAAATATTTCACATGTAATTCTCAGGCCATGATTGAAGTTCAAGATCCTAGGATCGATTCAATAATTATTTCTAAGCATATGTCGACTTGAATAAAGTTGATGGATCTGCAAAGATACAATCTTCTTATTCAATATCACTAAAGAATAACATTAAACACTTAAGTTCTAAGACCATTTGGCATATCGATTCAATGCAATTAGAAGACAATAAGAACAACCCATATCTGCCCTAACAACATCTAACGGCATAGATCAATCGAAATCATCTACTACAAAGACATAGAAATATCACTACTTCAATGACTTCTTTTGCTATAAACAAAACAATAACGAATTCATAGCCTAGATGCAATTCCTAACATGGTGATCAATCATAGAAAGAAACACAAATATAATCAATAAGAACAAGATGATAAATATACTCATAAGTCATAAATAACTAAATAAAATCAAATCCTCACAATTCATTTAACCATGTCTTCGAATCACAGGCGAAACTATGAGTTTAGCAACTCATTGGCCAAAAACCTCTCTTCCCGATCTCTATTTGTGTTCATTGATATATAACCCTAATGCCAACTCTCACAATTGTTCTTTTCTTAATATGAAAGAATATAACCTAAATAGAACGTGTAAACCCTAGAATATATAATAATAATATAATAAATAAAAGATCTCTTTAGACTTAAAACGAATCACTGAACACAAAGGAACGACGGGAGCTGCTAGAAAATCGGCGGGCGACTCCCTATGCAGCAGCCAATTCTCTGTTTTGCTTCAACGTTGTGCTTCCTTGCTCCACTGTAGCTCCTTCCTTAGCCTTCATATGCTCCAAAACATGTCTTTTAAGCTCTTCCAAGATCCCATCCAAGGTCGGAATGTAAAACTACGGAATAAACACTAAAAACACGTAGATTTCGAACTCGAATACTTCACAAGAAAGATATGAAACTAGACTAAAACACATGCAAAACTCATATCTAAATGAAATAAGAAATACCTATAATGCATATATGAAATAAAGACATCATCTATGCATCCCCCATACTTAAGCTCTTGCTTGTCCTCAAGCAACCATAAAACAAAGACATCATCTATGCATCCCACAGGAGATGCAAAGGTAACTCCGGACAAAATTGGGCCCTCAAAAGCCATATCATCCGCGGACAGGAGAGGGTGGGGGGTACGTGTTCAGCATGCCCCCATCCCACGGGTAGGACACGTGTCAACCAGGAGATGACACGTGGCGACTGCCCGAGGACCTCTCATCAACTATAAAAGGGAAAAGTTTAACCAAAGAAAGGGACTTTTGAGACCGGGGGGCAAGGAAAGAGGGAGAAAGGAGCGGATATGAAGTAAGATCCAGAGAAAGAGAGATAATGGGATAAGAGGATAGCAAAGTGTAAAACATCTTTATCAGGAAACAGAGCTGCTCCGCGGATACGGACTAATCTTATCCGCCTACAACTTTCAGATTCTTTCTTGCCAGTCGAAAGTCTGAAGTGAAGATCAAGAATTCGTTACCATCTACTCGAAAATCAGCGGACGGTGACAGGTAAAAATGATCCTCATTTCGTTAGGCAAAATCTCGATGAGGAGATAGATTCATAAGGCCGTATTTTGCTCCCGCGGCACAGGTTGGGCCGTACCGAATATCTCGGTGCGGGTCAGGTAAGCCCGTTGGGAGTATTTCGGACCCCACAGGGTTAAGCTCCGGGTCCCACTAAAAATAGAGGCCTTTTTTAGTTCGAGTTTTGTCATTGACGCCGTCTGTGGGAACCCCCTCACGCTAAAGTGTTCCTTTGCAAGTTTTAAATTATGAAAATCAAGTAAGGCTCCCAGCTCTTGGAGGGGGCGGGGAGTCCACGCATATATAAAAAAGATGACTTTTTCGAAAGAATAAAGATCAATGAGTCATTGGCTTACCAAAATTTATTCGGTGACATAATGAGTGATAACCAAGACAACGCGACCCAGAACATGAGCCAGGAGATCCACCATGATCAATAAGCCTCAAATATGTATGTTCCATTGACACCTCAACCTGATTTAGAAGGTGAAACAGGAAGCCAGCCTCATGTTACGCCTCTCCATCATTATTATAATCAACATGGAGTCGGAGGAGAACACATAACTCAGAATTTCTGGTATTATGAAGTTCATCATCAGCAGCCTAATCCTATGCAGCAAGAGCAAGCGCAATATTACTATTATGATTATGGGGGACAGAACTCACGTCAACAGGGAACTACTCACCATGGTGAACAACATGAACATTTTGATAGACGTTATACTACGTTTAAAAACCCTGGCGATGCATTCGGCAATATGAACTATGGCTTTCAAGGTCAGGGTCATGCAATACCACATCAATCCTAGCAGAATGACGAACGGCGGCATGAGAACAAACACTAACGCGGAGAACGATCCACGGATATTTCCACCTTCACCAAATCTGATTCAACAGATATAAGAATGGAAGGACCGGCGGTCCTCCCATCTGTTTTCACCAGAGAGATATGTTTCGCGGCAGTACCAAAAAGATGGCGAGACGTAGGCCTTATGAAGTATGATGGAACGACTGATCCTGAGGATCATCTTTGTCATTTTACTATCGTAATGGGAATAAATGAGTACAACGATGCCATGTTGTGCCGGACTTTCCCCTCAACCTTGACAAAGATCGCCCTCACATGGTTTACTAACTTGCCGGAAAACTCTGTGACCAGTTTTACCCACCTAGCTCATATCTTCACATCTCATTTTGGGAGTGAACGGTCACGGAAGAAGACAATGCTCGATTTAAACTCAATCAGGCAAAGAGCTGGGGAAACGATGGGGCACTTTTTTACCTGATTCACCAGTGTAGTAGTACAAATCTCTAATTTTAATCATGAATCGGCGATCATCATTCTCATGGGGAATTTGGCAGAAGGGTATTTCAAGACTTATTTGTTTTGAAAGAAGCATGCCAGTTACGATGATTTGAGGGATCGAGTATCAAGGCAAATCGAAGCCGAGGAGGCAGCCGCGTCTAGCTCAAGAGCAAACACATGCAATCAAGGCTTTTTTGGGAAGCTTGCCGGAAAATTCAAAAAGGAGAAGGTTAAACTGCCCAGACATCAGTCAGAAGAAGGAGCTTTTCGTTCCCACCGCGATGAAATACACATGAATTCTGAAAGAGGCCAAGGATCCTGCCAGAGAGAGGATCATCCGCGGTCTTATCATCCAAGGGAGAACATTTACCGGAATCAAGAACTGAGATTTCCTCCACAGAAAGAGGATCGGTACAATCGGAGGCCAGATTGGGAAGATCATGGCTCTAGACCTGACGGCCCCACCATCGACAGAACCGATACCAAGGACTACAAAATCAGCGAGGAGATGCCCCTTTTTTCAATAGAGGAAGGGGCAGGGGACGAAGATGGCACGGAGGTAGACATAATCACGCCCATACCATGCAAAGATCTGTTAACCAGGAGCCGAGAAATCAGGAAGGAGTTCGAAGACCGGGAGAGGGCCATATACCGGAGCCCGAGGGTTTTATAAATACCCTTGCTGGAGGATACTCCATGGCAGGATCGAGTAGACAAGAAAAAAGGAACTACGAGCGAAAAGGAAGGCAACCACCGTCTGCGTCAAGCAGAAAAATCTCTCTGTCACAACATGAAGAGATTACTTTTTACCCCAAAGACGCTGAGGAAGTAAGGATGTCGCACTCTGATCCTTTGGTCATCCATGCTCAATAGCTACCAAGATAGTCAAAAGGGTCTTCATTGATACTGGTTCTTCCGTTGATATATTATCATGGGACGCTTTCTCTCATATGGGAATCTCCGCGGCATCGTTGAAGCCATATGCGGGTACTTTGATTACATTTTCAGGAGCTGAGGTACAAGTGGCAGGGATGATCGAGTTAACAGTAGTCTTGGGGACAGTCCCAAGAAGGCAAATGGAGAACGTTGTGTTCATAGTAGTAAAGGTACCGACCGTGTACAATGCTTTGTTGGGACGCGTTTCACTCTATAAGTTTTAGATGATAGTATCCATCTATCACATTGTTGGGAAATTCCCTTTACCAAATGGAGGGGTAGGTTAAGCCCGCGGCCAGCAACCTGAAAGCAGAAGCTGTTATTTAACTTCCATCAAGAGGAAAAAGGAAGTAATGTGCATTAGTGAGAAGTGTGAATCCATGGTGGGAGACAGTAACCCATCAGAACCATCAGAAACTGAGCTTCAAGTTAGACCGACAGAGGCAAGAATGCCAACCGCGGATGAAAGGACTGTTTGCGCACCTATTCCAAATCCGGAGGAAAAGATCTATGTGGGGAAAGCGCTAGAACCTAAGGAGAAAGAACGGGTCCTAGAGATCATAGCAAGGTCGAGTGATATCTTTGCTTGGACACCGCGAGACCTCTTAGGAGTCCCACCCGTGATTGCATTACACACCTTGAGGATCCGTCCAGGAACAAAGCCCATAGTGCAGGATAAAAGAAAAATGGCCCCCGAGAAGGCAGCCGCGACAAAAGAAGAAACTGATAAGTTGTTAGAAGCCGGTTTTATTGAAGAAGTGGAAGATTCGGACTGGCTCTCGAATGTGGTATTAGTGAAAAAGTCTAATGGAAAATGGAGAATGTGCATTGACTTCTCCGACCTCAATAAATCTTGCCCCAATGACAGCTACCCCTTACCTTCCATTGATGAGCTTGTTGACGGAACCGCGGGCAACAGGGTCCTTAGCTTTCTTGATGCTTACTCTGGATATAATCAGATATGCCTTGATCCACAAGACAAAAAGGCAACGACCTTCATCACCAACCAAGGAATATTCTGCTATCGCGTCATGCCTTTCGGACTCAGAAATGCCGGGGCTACGTTTCAGAGAACGGTTGATCGGATTTTTCGCAGACAGATTGGGAGAAATGTGTCGATATATGTGGATGATATTGTCGTAAAAAGAAAAAGAGCAGAAGATCATGCGGTAGACCTGCAAGAGACATTTGATTCCCTCCGTAGGAGAGGTTTGAACCTTAATGCAGAGAAATGTGTCTTTGGAGTTGATTTTGGAAAATTCCTTGGTTTCATGGTCAGCCATCGAGGAATTGATGTAAACCCCGAAAAAATCTCCGCGGTTTAGAATCTCCAACCACCGCAGACTATCAAAGAGGTACAATCCCTGAACGGAGCGGTGAACTACCTGAGCCGTTTTTCTTCATGTCTCGCGGACAAATCTCTACCTTTCTTCGCCTTACTCAAGAAAAAGGGTCCAATATTGTGGACTCCAGAACTGCACAAAGCTTTCAAAGATCTAAAAGCCTTCCTATCAACACTACCCACCCTGCAGCAACCAGAAAAGCAGGAGACTTTGCATCTTACTTGTCAGTCAAGAACATCACTATCAGTGCGGTCTTAACACAAGAAGAAAAGTACCTTATATACTACATCAATCGAGTGCTGCAAGATGCCGAGACACAGTATGAGCCAGAAGAGAAAATGATTTTATGTCTCATATACGCGGCGAGAAGTTTGAGACCTTACTTCCAGGACCATGTCGTTCGGGTAATGACCGACTTACCTTTAAGACAAATCCTCCATTCACCTTGCCTGTCGGGAAGAATGATGAAGTGGGCAGTAGAATTAACGGAATTCGAGATTGAATACACCCCGCGACGAGCAACATTGGCCTAGACTCTAGCCGACTTCATCTGTGAAACAAGTTTTGAACTAAGTGATCAAACGGAAAAAAGCGAGTGGACACTCAAAGTCGATGGAGCAGCCAATAAAGACGGTTGTGGAGCTGGAGTCACTCTCACATCACCTGACGAGCAACAATTCAACTACGCATATAAGCTAAACTTTCAAGCCACGAACAATGAAGCCGAATATGAGGCCCTGCTCGCGGGCCTTGACATAGCCTTGATTAAAGGAGCCCGATAGGTATCCATCTATACCGACTCAGAGGTGATGGCGCGACAGATAACAGAGGAATACGGGGCCCGAACTGATTTGATGCCTGATTATCAAAGAAAAGTACAGGCATTGTCGAAAGCTTTCTTGAGTTTTTGCTTGACAGTAATCTCCAGAAATGACAACCAGCAGACGGATGCGTTGGCTCGAATGGGGGCAGTCATGCCCGAAGAAGTAGGGGAAGAGGATATTCTCGAAAGAATGAACAGCCGCAAGCTTATTCAAGAAGTTTACCACGTTCAAGGAAATGGGGAAGGAGACTGGAGGATGCCGCTCGCGAACTATCTGGGGAAAGGCCTACTACCGATGGAAAAAGACGCATCTAGAAAGGTGATCACAAAAGCAGCTCACTTCACCATCAGAGAGGAAAGCTCTACAAAAGAGGCTAATGTCTCCCAGACTTACTTTGTGTATCAATAGAAAAAGGGGGTGTTGTCATGAAGGAACTGCATGACGGGGTTTATGCACATCACCAAGGGTGGATAGCCTTGGTGGCAAAAGCAACAAGGCTTGGATATTACTGGCCTACCACGAAGTAGGATGTCCAAACCTACATTCAGAAATGTGACGCGTGCCAGAGGTTTGGAAATTTGAAGCATCTCCCCAAAGAGCCAATGAAAAGTATATTTGGAGCTTACCCGTTTTCTGTTTGGGGAATGGACATTCTTTGTCCATTTCCAACGGTTCCTGGACAACTAAAGTATGTCTTTGTGTTGGTGGATTATTTCATAAAATGGGTGGAGGCTGAAGCAATGGGACTAATCACCGCGGAGAAAGTAAGAAGATTTCTGTGGAAGAACATAGTCTGCCGATTTGGGGTGCCTGACTCAATAATCACAGATCACGGACCTCAGTTTGATAGCGAATCAATCAGAGATTCTTGGGTAGGTTTGGGCATAAACCTCAAGTTCTCATCCGTTGCCCATCCACAGACGAATGGGCAAGCAGAAAAAACCAATCGGCATTTGTTACATGGGATACAGAAAAAACTGGGAGGCATGGAAAAAGGGCGTTGGGGGGAACTTCTGCCATTTGTCCTATAGTCCTACCGAACAACAGCGAAAACCCCGACCGGAGAAACTCCTTTCACTCTAGTTTATGGGATAGATGCGATCATTCAAGTGGAAAGATTGGTCCCGTTGGCACGAATCCTAGCGTACAATCAAGAGACCAATGATGAAGCTCTGGAGATTGAATTGCATCTCAAAGAAGAATGCAGGATGTTGGCAGCCTTAAAAGAGCAGGAGTATAAAAGCCGTCTTTCCAGATACCGCGATAGGCGAGTCCATCCGCGACGTTGATCCTCAAAGCGTAATGGTAAACACAGAAATGGTAAGGACTGAAAAAACACGAAAAAACACGAAAAGATAAGGACGAAAAAACACGAAAAAACACGTAATGGTAAACACATTCCTAGGGAGATCCGGGCCCAGTTGATCCTCAAAGCGTAATGGTAAGGACTGAAAAAACACGAAAAGATTAAAGATTAAAGAAAGATCAAACTTAAAGAGTGAGTAAACACAGAAACAAAAGCTAACCAAATGACGAAGTTGTTCTGGAAAGTTTTGATGTTAGGCATACCCTAGCATATTTTTCTTTATAGTAAAAACCTTAGCAAATGGTTCAGGATTTCAAAAAAATACACCAGACGAGCAGAAACAGGTCCTCGAGAGAATTAAAAGGTCATAGACCGAACCTGACAAGTGGCATTCCATGCACGAAACAACAGAAAACATCACTGAGAAAGATAAATCTAGAGAACCCGTGAATGGCGTATGATGACATAATAGCGGCAGGAAATAATCCCCGAATCTAATTCACTTGGCCAACATGCAAAATCCCGAAAAAATTCAAAAGCCGAAGATTCGTAATTAACGACCATTATAATAATAGTTCGTCCGCCTATTCTTTAAGACAAGAACCCACGGTTAAGAGTAATCCAAGAAAAAGAGCTAAGATAATGTTTGAACAAAAAGATAAAGTGTGTATTTTCTACACTGTCGCGGACATATCGATTTCTTTAACAATCACAAGTCAAACCTTGAACTTCGTTTTCTAACACGCACAAACATTTAGGTTGCAAATCAAGAGGGGTTACTTGTAGTACATACACCAAGAATAGAAAAGACAGACAGTCGCGGAAGAAGTTTTCAGTGCTTTCTTATTAAAAAAAAACAAAGCTAAGGTATTAGCACAAACAGAAGACGCCAAGCTCAAAAGCCATTTGAAGCTGGACCGTGGGAGGGGGGATCATTACGATTAATCCCGCGCTCTCCTTCGCGGGGGTCCACCACCCCGGACTTCGAAATGCGCCTCACCCATATGGGTAAAGATCATAGAAGCGCCCCTCTCAAAACCATGCGACTCAACAAAATCGTTCCGTCCGCGGCCTAAATAGAGAAGACCACAGTCACGACGTTCTATGCAGACGGGAAAATTTCGTATCTGATGAGAAGAAAGTAAGACTTGATCAGGGATGGCATCCTCATACACTTCCTCAAATCTAAGCGACAGCAGCTATAAGATAAGAGAAAGTAAATTTAAGAAAAAATTCGCGAGAGAGGAAAGAAGGCGAAAATAGACATAAAACCTCACCATGCGCGTAAATTGCTCCGGATAATCGATTGCTTGGAAGAAAGCCCATCGAGATCCTTGCACGGAGGCCACGTCAGCCCTGAAAGCTAAAGGAGGAACTATGGTAGATCCTCGCATCTCGAAAAAAGAAATAGGAGATCAATAGTTTTTTGTTCTTATCTCATCGATCACGAGGAAATAGTAAAAAAAAAAGGGAAGTGCATGCATGATGCGCAATAAGTGATACAGAAATGCATGGCCCGCGTCCTTTTTTCAGAACAAAGATTTGTTTTATTGCAAGACGACTGGTCATTTCGCTAGAACCCCAAAATCCTTTCAAGAGAGTCCCTAAGCGACAAGAGTAATTCAAAAAGAAAAAATATATGGGCTACCTCTGAACAAAGGGCGATAAAAGCAAAGCAAATGAACCTCACTCGGTTGGTATAAAACGCACAAGAATGACAGGTATGATAAACACTCTCTGGAAAAAATGGACCCAGGGTTGCCTCCTAGGGCTTTCTATAGGGTCATCATGAGGGAAGAACAACTCCAAACACTCCGACTTCCATTAGTGTATGTTCTGATCGATGAAGACGCACACACTCAAGATAGGCTCTAGTCTCGTTCCAACCAGGAATATGAAGTGAAGGTGGAAAGAGATGGAGACGGTCTTTTCTGGTTAACACAAGGGTGGCGCGAGTTTACTCAAGCAAACCGAGTTGATGTAGGATCGGCTTCGATCTTCACCTACATGGGAGATTCCATCTTTGAAGTTGATGTCGTCAGCCCTGACAACGAGGATAATGGAGAGGTAGGGCATCCTTAATTTTTCATGCCAAGTAGCCACGTGATCGCCCCTAGTATGATGTAATAGGTTTAAATGGATCAGCCTTCCGAATTCCAAACATGTTTCCTTTTATTATGAATAATAAAAGATCCCCCTTTAAACCTGATAAAAATTACATAATGAAATAGATAGGAAATGAAAGTCATGTTTTTTCTCCGAGCCTCATACGGAGCGGTCCGCTCAATTACAAACTTTTGGAATTTATTAGGAGGTTCAACAAGAACCACTTGATGAGGAAGCAGAGCTTGGATTGGCATCATCATCATTGTTGATCTCGCGACGCGGACAAACATTAAAAGAAACATTGCCCCTATGAAAAAACATCATAGCGTTGCCTACCCCCAGATGGTGAAGGATAAGGAACACATCCCATCCGTGTTCAAGTTGAAAAAGGCCGTTTTTGCTCCAAGATACCACCACTGGAAGTTGCGAACTAGATATGACGAGAGGAAAGCCCATTCAGGTAGCAGCGGCCCATATTCGGCCTCAAATTGAGGAGGTAAAACCTGCGTGCAATCAAGAAACATAATTCGAAAAACTGTCTTGAACTTTCTAAAGAAAAACAAAAGAGAAGCTCACAAGTCGAGAAAGTTGGTCCACGGTCTCTATTATTTGGAAAAAAGCCCAAGGATTAAAACCCCCTGAAGACATAATGCATATGATAACGTAATTGATCAAAAAATCATGAGAAGTAGTGACCATTGCAAGAGGATTTGACCCTTTAAAAGGAGAAATTACATCCTACAGATTAGAGACAAATGGAGGGAAAGCTTTGTACATATGGGCTAACCCTCTCAACACTCGGAGAAAATGTCAGGGCGTTAGTAAGCAAAAAATTTACACAAAGAAAGTGTTCCGTCCAAAAGTCTCAAGCCAAGCTTCACAGGAAACGTGCATCCCATGAAACACCAAAAAAGACATCATAGGCACCCAAGCTGATAAAGTTTCAGTTTTATGCTACAGATTAGAGTTAAAACACTAGGAATCAAGTAGTAGCCATTGTTTCGTCTTCGTTAACAACATCTTCAGTGTCTTCTTCCTCGGTGTCTGATTCTTCCGCGGCCATTTCCTCCTTGGAGAGCCCCCAGTCCGCACTAATCATGCTTGGCTCAAATTTCTCCAAGGGAACTCCAGGATAGGCTGCAGAACGCGACACACTCTAATTAATACCCGCGACCATCCCCTTCCGAAAATAGTTAAAGCACTTGTCCTTTAAATTACTCGTGCCCTTTGGGGTCTGGAGACAATCCTTGGCTACGGAAGACAAAAAGGATGCGACAGCTTCAGTTTTAACCCATTCAGAAGACAAGTATTCCAAACCCTCAGGGTGTTGAAGCCATTGGAGAGCCACGTCTTGGTCTGAGCGAGCTTTAATGTTGTCAAGATCCTGTTTAGTAATGGACTGCCCCTCGCGGAGAATCGAAAAATCCTCCTCTAGCTTATCAACACTAGTTTGTTTTATTTGAAGAAGCTCCCGCGAACGCTCTTCCGAAACCTCGAGCTCATTAACCCGCAAGCTGACAGCATCCATTGAAGCTTTTAAGTCGTCACACTCTTTTTTCAAAACCTCCACAGTCCCTTTGGTCACCTGAAGTTCTTCATGGAGTTCCGCGGACCTCTTTTTAAACTTCTCAACTGAAACTGGGTCACCAACTGTATTCCCAAGAATCCGCAACTGGTGCGACAGTTGTCTAATCTCCGCATCTCTCTTCACAAGATCCTCTTCATTACACACTAGACCTCTTTCAACGTCAGTTTGAATCACCCTCAGCTAGGACTAGAAGCAAACAAACAAATATATATATATAAAAAAACAGAAGGGGGTTAATCAAACCATGTAGTTTCTTTCAAAAAGAAAGAAAGTAGAACAAAAGACCGCTTAAAAAGTAGGGGTAACTTACCCACTGGTTAAGCCGATCAAAGTTCGTTGAAAGGTTGACAGCATCTAACCGCTTAATATAACCCTGCTCGTTAAAGCAAAGCTTTTTCACAGGGAAGGCAAGGCTTGCCAGATCAACAATCCCAAAACCAGGAACCGGGTACTCATGAAGATTTGCCTCGCCCTCAACAAAAAGCCCTTTTTCAGCCGTGGCAGATACCTCAACAATATGGCTGAGCTTCCTCTTCTTCTTGGAGGCCACAGGGGCAGATGAACGAGCACGCTTTTCCCGGGGAACAGGAACCAACGAAGAAGACTCCAGAAGAACACTAGGTTCTTCTACTGAGGTAACGTCGATAATCGGAGCCGTCTCAGAGACTAGAGGAAGGTCGCGGACGTCCGAACTTTTCTTCTTTTTCCCGGTTTTCGCTTTATGGCGCTTCAAGAGGGAGTCTAGATCCATTAAATCTGAATGTAAGAACATCAAAGGATAAGTAATCCATTAAAACGAACGAAACATAGAACACAAATATTAACCCCCAAAGAAATAATGAAAACAAAGAAGACACCTAGTCGCGGGTGAGAAAGACTCAAACCAGCCATCACAAGATGGAATGCAGAGATCATCTCAGGCCTAAGGAACCTAGGTTTGTGGACAAACGATTGTTTAAACTTAAGAAGATCAAGAACTACTGGTTTTTTCACAGGACAAAATTGACCCGGAACAGTCCGACAATTTAAACCGTTCCCTGCTTTGTCGCGAACCAGGAACCACTTGTGTTTCCAATTAGGTTTTCTAGAAAGCCTCTCCAAATAACCACAGTTGGAATTGCACTGGTAAAACCTTGAGTCCTGAGTTCCCTTTTTAAAATAAAAAATACTAAACATCAACTTCGGGGAAGGAGTGACCCCAATCTCCTTGCACCTCATGATAAAGCTAATAAAAACATCCAACCATTTGGGACGATTTGAGTAGGGCTCAAGTTATATTCACCCAAAAATTCCGTGAAAAAAGGGTGTAAGGGAAGTCGGAATCCCTGAGACAGGCTAGCCTCGTAGACAACTAGGCAATCCTCATATGCATCCAGACAACCTCCTCCCTCCTCGGGAAGGCAAAATTCAAGATCAGCAAGCCATGGAAAAACTTGAGAAATAGCATCAAGATCGGCTAATCCAAGCAGGGTAGTACAACCCCTAAGTTCTTCAACAGGAGATCGCCATGGGTGGACTCTTTCAGCTACTATCAGAGGACGAGTGGAAGGAGTCGGCTGAAGTCTAAAGTCTCCACGAAAGAGACAAGTGTCCAAATCTTTGAGGTCATACAGCGGAGTGTCCAGATCAATCAGGTTTTCTTTAGAACGAATCCTTTTTGGGGTTTCCACCACACCAATAGGAGAAGCCGCATAAGGAATCCAAGTCATTTCAGTCTCTTGACCGACGTCCACAGGATGAGAGGTAGAGGAAGGGCCCGCGTCATCAGAAGAACGGATTCCCGATTCACCCACATCTTCGGAATTTTCATCTCCCGCGCATCCCTTCGAAGAAGAAGACACTGTGTAAGGAGAAGAATAGTAATCAGGGTTAGAACGCTTCCGGCGCCTTCTTACCTTAACAGGACTGCCTGTGGGACTAACCTAAGCCGGAGTAGAAGCGGATCTAGAAGAAAATGACTCCGACGAAGAACCACTGGAGCTAGAAGAAGAACTCTCGGAAGTAAAGGAGGAAACCTCCTGAGGATGACGCAGATGAGAAGATGAAGCCCCGTGCTCTCCGTTGAGGTTAGCCATTCCCGGAAGAAACTAAAGAAGATAGTGTGAAGATTTGCATACGCGGAACAAGATCCCGATTAAAGAAAAAAAAAACAAGTTCAAAAACAAAATTCCACTCTAATTTTCGATCTACACATCAGGGTACTTGAAAAAATAAAAGAACAAAATTTGGAAAAAACTTGAAACAAGAAGAACCACCTAGGTTTTTTGAAGAACATTGCCGGAAACTTTAACTGGGACAGACCCGGCAACGAGAAACCCCCACCGGAAAACTAAAAGTAGATAAGAACAAAATTTAGAAAATCCAGAAGAGACAAATGTGGAGTAAAAAGAAACGGAATGGGGTAACTTATAAAGAAATTACCAACTGTTGAAATTCCAGAAGATAATTGGGCCTAATGGGCCCTTAATGGGCCGTCACCAGAAACTAAAGCCCATTATTTATAAACTGATGCAAGGTTTGAGATGTCATAAATATTCAGATGTTTTTCGTACTAAGATTATTGACCCGTGTCAATCCCATTTGGAATCAACTCGGCCCGAGGAGTTGTGAAAAAACTGGTTAAGAAAACATCCAACGACAAGTAAAGAAAAGAAACAAAAGGAAAGGTACAAACGCCGCAAAGGTAACCGCGGACAGAATTATGCCCTCAAAAGCCATATCATCTGTGGACAGGAGAGGGGGGGTACGTGTTCAGCATGCCCCCATCCCACGGGTAGGACACGTGTCAACACGGAGATGACACGTGGCGACTGCCCGAGGACCTCTCTTCAACTATAAAAGGGAAAAGTCTGATCTCATCCGCGTACAACTTTCCGATTCTTTCTTGCTAGTCGAAAGTCTGAAGTGAAGATCAAGAATTGGTTACCATCTACTCGAAAATCAGTGGACGGTGACAGGTCAAAATGATCCTCATTTCGTTAGGCGAAATCTCGATGAGGAGATAGTTTCATAAGGCCGTATTTTGCTCCCGCGACACAGGTTGGGCCCTACCGAATATCTCGTTGCGGGTCAGGTAAGCCCGTTGGGAGTATGTCGGACCCCACATGGTCAAGCTCCAGGTCCCACTAAAAATGGAGGCCTTTTTTAGTTCGAGTTTTGTCAAACAATAGTGCAAATATAAACAAGCAGGCATATAAAGGTCATAACATGTATATATGAGATCAAGTTGCTTGCATGCTACGAAATCCAACCTCACCAAGAATAATGTGTATCTCTCACTCTAATGTGTTTAGGTTTTAAGCATACACCCACCTCAATTCCATATACAAGCATCAAATCAAATATTGACATTTATATCACAAAATCTCCACCAGATACATCAAAGCAAAAATAAGAACATCAAGATGACTTTCGCTCAATGGAAACCTTCATAGAAGATTCCATTCGGCAGGTTTGTAATGAGGATTGGTAAGATAATAAATCTCAACCCTTAAAATATATCAATAAAATCATCAATCCCATAACTCTAATCATCGCATCATCTCATAATCATAATCATCTCTCATATACTCATGCACACATATGCATATACAACACCCAACCAATTTAGCTTTCAACCAACATAAATCCAATCTTCCTCATTATGCAAAAATGAATAAACTTGGGTCTTTTTTCTTTTTTTTTTTTTTTTTTTTTGAACTAATTTTTTTATTGAGCCGAAAAATACATAAATAATAATGCATAAAAATGAGGGAGCTATAAGCACATAACATTGCATCTTCTCAAAACCATAAACCATAACATCTCACACTTTAGCTTATTTCCTCCATCAACTCCAAAATAGATCTCCATAACCCACTCAAAATCTTAATTTCCTCGGAAAAGGGTAAGGCTTATCATAGGCTAGGAAAACTACAATTTTGTGGAGCTTACAAATAAAATAGGCTAAATGCTCAAATTGGCTTCAAAGCAAGATATAACATAAGGTAGACATGGATAAAATGTGGCTAAAAGGTACATTTATCATTAGAACTTATCAAACAATGATCATGTATATAATCGGTCTTGAAAATAGATAATCATGTAAATACTCAAAAATAAATGCATAGGAAGAGTACATCACACAATAAAAGCAAAATGAATATAGATGTAATCCCTTATAAGGCAAAAAATATCTCACAAGGACAAATTTTTGTCGAATATCAAGCATTCTCACAAACTTAATTATATCATACATGCTCAATTACCTATGCCACATCATATTTCACATAAAAATCAATTTTTAAGACAAGGTCAAATCATTCTAGAATTTCAATGGATATATAAGATCATACTAGCATAAAGTCAATAGGACAAACTCAAACTAGATGGATATCTTTGATAAAAATATATATGCAATACATGAGACTCTAATTTTTTATTTTTTGACATTTTATATAACAAATAACTAAACATGATGCATGAATTACAATAAATAACCAAAATAAATAAAATAAATAACTAAAAATCAAAATATGAAACAAAAAATTAAAATTAAACAACTAACCTAACAATTTACTTTACTCTTCCTCCCCCCACTTAAATGTTGCATTGTCCTCAATGTATAACAAATACAAAAAGGAACAATGAAAAATATAAAATAGAGGGTTAAAGGAAGCAAATAAACTAACTAATCATTGTGGGGGGGGGGGGGGGGCTGGAATCCAGATCGCTGGTTGATACTATCCAAGGCACACAACAACGCAGTCTGAAGACCATAAAGCTTATCAGCAATACCAGCGAGCTTATATGTAGTGCTCGCCTCAAACTCAGCAAATCTACACTCAAGATCATCCAGAGTAGCATAAACAGGCCCAACGTCATCAGCAAAGACTTCTTCATCTTCTACCTTTTCCGGCTCATTCCTTCTGGCCCAACCATATTCCTTAGGACTAAGTCACTTAGAATCAGGGGCAAGGGAAAGTGGTTGAGACTGATATTCAAATCTGATGTCTTGAAGCAGAAAGGTAGCTCTACAGGCAGGTACAAATGATGCTCATGAAACTCACCTGCCATCCATCTCACATACTCTGCTCCATCAGAATGCAAGACACTAATAGTAATGTCAACCCAGCTCAAGTTACCAAGATTGTAAACCTTGTCATTTGAATAAGGTTGCATATCATCAAATAAACTCCCAATCGATGAGCAATCAACGACACCAAACCTCCAAAAGTAATAACACGTTCGGCTCTTACATGAGTAGCCCTAGTCACTTCCAAACAACTCCCCAAAAATAATTGAACCCAATCAAGAGTATGCAAAGCCTTAGGAGTCAAACCAAAAGTATGGCTCCAGGATCTCATAGTAACCATCTCAGGATCAACAATACCAAAGAAGCAAGTACTCAGAACTCTGTAACACAACCTCAGGGGAGGATGGGTAATCATATAGTCAAAGAATCTACCGCCCGACCTAAAGGATCGACTAGTCGCTTCTTTCACGTGTCAAAAGAATGTGGAACAACCAACTCAAACCTAACAGCATTAGCATGCGTCTTGGTAATACCAAACGCTCGTGCAATGAGATCCTTAGTTACCACGAACGTTTTACCCCTAAACTAGAAACGAATCTCCAAATCAGAGCGAAAATCCAAACTAGACAATAACTCTCTCACCAACTCCGGGTAGGTAAACTAATACATTTGGAATCCCTGATTCTTTGCCTGTGGGCTCAAGATCAAGAACCAAGCCGTATATTTGCCCGATCTTGCAATATTCTTCGATATCTCCTTATTAGGAACAAATTAATTAACTAATTAATAATCTGACTATAGCTACGAACAAGACTTAATTAATTTAAACAACAATAGAGATGGAAAAGAGGAGAGAAGCGAGTGGCTCTGAGTGTGCGTGAGCAGCTAAGCCGAATGTCCGGATGCGCGAGGTCCCGAGTGCGAGCGCTTGCTGGAAGCCAGTGCAAAGTCTTGAGCGCGGGAGATGCGTGGAAGCCTGGATGCGAGAGCGAGAGCGCACCCGAGTGTGAGAGCTGAAGGCTGAGCGTCGTGCCTCCTGACTCCTTGTTGCGACGGTTTCTGGATTAGGGTTTGTGTTTGGTTTAGTGTTGCCGATTGTAAGAAGGTTTGAGATGGTGATGGTGATGATGCTGAGGGAGCGAAACATGTAAGAACTTGAGAGCTTTGGGATTGATAATCGAGGAACCTTTTAGCCAAAAGGTTTCTTCAATTTTATATTCAATCTGATTAATTCAAAGGGGAATACAATGCTTAAATAGAAATTGCTTAACCAATTCTAAGCAAAGTGATCCAGGGTGGCCTGAACCCTTGCTCCATAGTTCCTTGGTAACGGACAAGAAGTGCTTTAGTGGCATCTTGAATCTTCTTGGCCCTTGCACGAGTGATAGGACCATCAAATGACACCTTCATGTTGTCCTCAATGTCACCAGGAGTCATCGACATTAGCATTGCATCATTCTCCTCCACTTGAGTTCGATTTGTCCTCAAATCGTCGTTAGAGTCATCGTCAGGAACGAACAAAGATAGATCGGCGACGTTGAAGATATAATGAACTTTGTAATTGTCGGCAGGGACATCCAACTTGTAAGCATTAGGACCCATCTTCTGAACCACTAGAAATGGTCCATCTCCCCGGGCGTCCAGCTTAGATTTCCGTTGTTTCGGAAACCTTTCCTTCCTGAGATGCAGCAACACAAGATCACGAACGCTGAACTTCACATCCTTACGATGCTTGTCCTTCGCTGCCTTGTATTGAGCGCTTTTCCTTTCTAGCTGCGCCTTGGTTCGCTCATGCAAGCACTTGATGAAGTCCACTTGCTTAGTGGCATCCATGCTATCTTTCTCCTTAAGGGGTTGTGGCATCATATCCACAAGTGTAAGTGGATTTCGGCCATAGACCCTCTCAGAAGGAGTCATCTTCGTCGCTGAGTGCCTAGACATGTTATAAGAAAACTGAACAAATGGTAGGCATTCTTCCCACCTCCGGAGGTTAGTTCGCAGCATAACTCTTGATAACCCTGTTTAGGTGAGTTGGGAACTCCCTGTTGCTGCATAGAAGGGTTAGTTGAAGATCTAGATTGACTAGAAGAAGGGAATAGAACAAACATGTGACCTAGTGAAGACTGGTCGATTCTGGCCCTCTGTTGTTGCTACTGATCAAGGATTTTTAATAGAGTAAAAGTGTTAATATTTCTAATAGAATGAATAGATAAAGGATTTTTAATAGAAATATTAAGACCAACAAGAAATTGAGTACACAAAGCACGTTCACTAAGATATATATTAGCCTGATGAGCGAGTCGTTCAAGCTCGTCTATGTACTCCATGGGGGAGCGAGATCCTTGTTGACATGAGGCCAATCGCATCCTTATTGTCTCTGTATACTCTTCGGGCACGTGTCTTTGCTTCAGTAGATAGTGCAGTTGAGGCCAAGTTTCAACAGGTTACATACCTTGATGATGACGGATTTCACGTGTCCGAAACCACCAAGAGCAAGCCATACCTGTTAAATGTAGGGTAACGACCTCCTAACCTTTCTGTCTCATCATAGCGTAGGTGGTGGTCAAGCACATAATTGGTACGATCCTCCCAAACAAGATAAGCTTCAGGATCATTAGTACCATCAAAAGTTTCTAGCTTAATCTTGACATCTCTCCAGTGGATAGCCTGCGCATTGTCCGTTCTAGGACGACCAAAATTAGGATTAGGTAAAATCATCAATGTTAAGATCTACCTCTTGGTAAGCGTCCTCCAAATGGGGCATGTCGTTGAGATCAGCGTTGCTACGTTTGTCATCCCAATTGGATCTGATGAACAAAGGATTGGCGTGAGTCTAGGTACGTAGTCTGCTAAGGTCGTCCTTGTTGATGTTGTGGAGGGGGGGTATTGTCCCATCGATTATCATGACCGTTAAAGCCAGATAGGGGATCATTGTCATTCTCTCCTTCAAAAGGGTTAGGTGTAGCAGATCTGATTTTAAAATGTAATTGACCAGACTGGGGTGGTTTACCTGAATGAGGTGTCTTACTTTTTGGAGGCGTAGAAACAGAAGCCTCATTCTATTTCATTTCCTCGAGTTTCCGATCAATGGCTTGGGTGATCTGGGTAGTGAATTGAGCATGTTCTTGAGCCTAATCGATGGCAAAGCGATTGTTGGAAGCCTCCATTTCTGCTTTCGCAGCCAGGGTAGCGGCTTTGGTGGCTGAGTCAATGATGAAGTGCATATCGGATGCAGAAAGGGTAGCCGAAGGGGTAGGGGATGAGCTATTGTCATCTTTGTCGTTGGTCATGTTCTTACAATATCAGAAGAGCAACAAGTAAAAGGAGCAAAGACCAGAAACCAAGTAATGCAAGACCTTTTGATTCTAAGAGTGATTAAGTTTTAGATATCAAATAAGTGAGAAAACAAGGCAAAATATTCAAGCAATCTTCCCTGGACACATAATTATGTAATATTGAAGATAGCAAGTTAAGATCAAATTTCAAAATAAATCAGCCACAACTCGGATATCAAAGGATAGCAAGTATGAACTAGCGACTAATATGTCAGGAAAAGACTACAATGTGATGCAAATAAAATTCAGCAATATGAGAATAATAAGAATGCAATCACAAGGTTAATCAAATGCACACACTCCGTCAACTATTATGTGACGGTCGCAACACGGTTCAGAAAAAGAGGGGTGTGACCAAGGCTCCTATGTCGGCATAGCACAAAATCACACAAAGGGGGTTGTTTTGAGAAGCTTAAAACCAATTAGATCATCTAACAAGTAGCTAATGAAAAGAAATAACAACAAGGAAGAGTTACTAACTCAACAATGTAAGGTATGCTTTTTTTTTGTCGGCTTTTCTCTTTTTTTTTTTCTTTTTTTGACTAAAAGTGTCGCTGTAAAGGTTGTAATGCAACATAAAAGAAGAACAAAAATTAACAAAAAGAAACTAAGATAAGCTGATCTAAAAGCAAGCAAAAATAAAGAAAATAAGCGAAATAAGCATCAAATCTGGAAAATTAGGGTTCTTTAGTGGTGCAAGTTCATAACAAACTTTAATCCAAGAATCACATTCATAGGCATGATATGTAGCAAAAAGGAATAAAAATCAAAACTTGCAACCAAAAACTCAATATCTTTCAAATTATAGATCCAAACAAGAAAATAAACCTACATGAAGTGCCAAATTTGAAGGGTAAAAAATAAAAATATAAAATTTATGCAGCGGGAATGGTGAAAAACATGGCACGAAAAATAATCACTCAAATAAAGAATCAAGAGAGTAAAGAACTTGCATAAACCTGAGAATCCGATACCACTTGAAACATTTGGAATCCCCGATCCTTTGCATGTGGGCTCAAGATCAAGAACCACGCCGTATATTTGCCCGATCTTGCAATGTTCTTCGAGATTTCCTAATTAGGAACAAATTAATTAACCAATTAATTAATAATCTCACTATAGCGACAAACAAGACTTAATTAATTTAAACAACAACATCGACAGAAAAGAGAAGAGAGAGAGGTGAGAGGCTCCGAGGGTGCGCGAGCAGCGAAGCCGAATGTCCGGATGCGCGAGGTCCCGAGTGCGAGCGCTCGCTAGAAGCGAGAGCGAAGTCTTGAGCGCGGGAGATGCACGGAAGCCTGGATGCGAGAGCGAGAGTGCACGCAAGTGAGAGAGCTCCCATGCGCCAGGCGCCGAGGAGGGCGAGACCGGTGCCGAAGGCCGAGCGACGTGCCTCCTGACTCCTTGTTGCGACGGTTTCCGAATTAGGGTTTGTGTTTGTTTTAGTGTTACTGATTGTAAGACAGTTTGGGATGGTGATGGTGATGATGCCGAGGGAGAAAAACATGTAAGAACTTGAGATCTTTGGGATTGATAATCGAGGAACCTTTTAGCCAAAAGGTTTCCTCAATTCTATATTCAATTTGATTAATTCAAAGGGGAATACAGTGCTTAAATAGAAATTGCAAAATCAATTCTATCATGCAAGATAGAGTTTTGGTTTAATAAAAGATAGAATAAAATACATAAAGATAAGTAAACCTACAAAGATAAAACTTAGTGGACAAGAATTACATCTAAGATAGATATAATTAATTCCACCTTATTAATTCTAAGTTGCATAAAATAATGAAACTAATTAACTTAATCGAACCGGCCACCCTTCCACCTACTCGGCATGAACCAAGCCTACTTGGTATGGGCTTTGGTATGGGCTTCTTGCACTCGACATGAGTGTGTGTCGAGTGGCCCATGTGTGCCGAGTGTGTCTTGCTCAAGGTGGGTGTTGGCGAGTCTTCATAAGCTATGTGTGTGGACGCAAGCTCAACTCCAGGGCTGGTGGTGTAGTCCTGAGCAAAGTGATCTAGGGTGGCCTAAACTCTTGCTCCATAGTTCCTTGGTAACAGTCAAGAATTGCTTTAGTTGCATCTTAAATCTTCTTGGCCCTTGCACGAGTGATAGGACCATCGAATGGCACCTTCATGTTGTCCTCAATGTCACCAAGAGTTATCGACATTTGCACTGCATCATAAACTCAGCAAGATCCATGAAATCACACAAACATCATTTCTCAAGGATTAGAGAGACATCCCTAAACAATCCTAAATGATCCATGAAATCACACAAACATCATTTGAATTAGACACATTTTCATGCGGCTCAAACAAGTTCTCAATTTTCATTTAAATTTCATCTTTCCCTAATTCAATTTTCTCTTTGTAAGAAGACTCAATAATCAATGATTCATTCTCAATAGAAGCATCTAAGAAATTATTTGACTCATTCATGCGATCAATATCATTAGAGTCAAGAGCATCCACATAATCAATAGGAAAAAGAGTAATAGGATCAAATATAGAAAATTCAATCTTTTTACCATCAAACTCCATGGTTAGTGAACTTTCAAAGCATTCAAACTTATTCTTGGCCGTTCGCAAGAATGGCATTCACAAGGTAATTGGGATTTCAGGCATACCTTGTTCCATATCTAATATAAAGAAATCACTTGGAAATATCAAATCCTTAACCTTAACCAAGACATCTTCAACAACTCCACTAGGCTTAATACTAGAACGATCAACGAGTTGTATAGTAACACCAGTTTCAGACAAAACATTGAGACCCAAGAACATGTACAAGTTATATGACATAACATTGATTGAAGCTCCTAAATCCAACATAGCCTTTGTCAATTTAGCATTACCTATTTCGTATGGGATAGTAAACATACCTGGATCTCCGTATTTTTTGAGTTGTTGTTATCTTCCTCACCCATGTCAATCACATCCTTAGGCATATCTTCAACATTTCTAGTGGGTCTATTCACTTCTTTTCTTCCTCTAAGGATCATGGCACTAACATTCTTCTTCGAATTAACTACCACTTGTGATGGCAACTTCCCCGAATCTTGCGCCTTCATCTCTCCAATCTCATTAGCCATTTGACTCAACAATTTCTCTTGAACACTCATCTTGTCCATGAATAACGTCAAAGAATCATATATATCCTCATGTTGAGTGTTTCTCTAACGATTCTCAAATTGTCTTTTTCCTTGATAAGGAACTTGTTGCTACTGGCCTCTTCCCTTGAATCCACTTTGATAATTCTAATTGTAGCCCTGGCTGTATACATTGTTATATACCAAAGTTGCGGCGAGGTCCATAATTCATAGCACTCAAATCAGCGACACCCTCTTGAATCAAAGGACACTTATCATTCGGATGAGTTGGATCTCCATAGACACCACAAGATCTAGGCTGTTGAGGTTTATTCATTTGCATAGCCATCTTATTCACTAGCTCAGTAAGCCTATCTAAGTCATCCTTGCGACTATCTCTAGAATTGTCCAACTTATGCACTCCTCTAACTCCTTGGTGTTTCCCATATTGTTGTGATGCATTATCCAACCCTTCAAAAATATGCATTGCTTCTTGAGGTGTCTTGTCCAAAATATCTCCTCCACTAGTATCATTGATGAAACTTTTGTCTGTATCAAGCAATCCCTCAAAAAGATATAGCACTAGATTATCCTTGGGTATACCATGTTGTGCACAACTACCCTTAAGCTTCTTGAATCGCTCAACATACTCATAAAGACTCACTGTAGGTAATTGCTCGATGTTAGATGGCTCCTTCTTGAGTTTATTGAGGCAAGTAGGAGGAAAGTACTTCTGAAACAAAGCTTTCTTCATTTCAACCCAAGTAGTAATGCTTTCGGGGGGTAGGTAATAAAGCCAATTGCTAGCAGAATCGTTCAAGGTAAAGGGGAACAATCTCAACATCAATTGGTCATTAGTAAGGCCTTGGGGTCTAAATCTATCACACACACTCACAAAGGTTTCAAGGTGTTTGTTTGATTCTTCACCAGGCAATCCATGAAAGTAGGGTAAAATAGTAGATCAATTCGACTTATACTCATATTTTGAACCCTCAGGGAGATTTTGAAGTCTAATTGCAAGTGGTTGAGCGCTCAAATTAGGTTCCTTTAGGTTTCTCAGGGTCATTCTTGGCGGATTATCAACTTCGTCTTCCATCTCCTTATGTGTGTCAAATTCGAGCCTCCTTTTCAACCTAGAAAGAGTTCTTTCAATCTCATGATCAAAAGATAAAGGTGATGAATTAGAAGAACGAGTTTGAACCATAAAAGGACAAAAAAGACTCAAAGAAAAACAAAAATAAAAAGGAATCAATGATAAAAATAAAGAAAAGCAAACTCTTTTCGCCTCGGCAACAACACCAAGAATTTTGTGCAGGACGAACGTCGTTGGCTTTTTCGTACTTTACCAAATAGTAATATTATCCTAACTCAAAGCTCAAAACAATAGATTAGTAAATCAATGAAGTGATAAATCAACAAACCAGTATAGCAATGAAGTCCAGAGTCGAACCCACAGAGAGAAAGGTTGCGATGCAATGTTTCTAACAATGATTCTTATGACAAAAGGAATGATTTGTAGAAAATTGATGACAAAGTAAAATAAGAGATCGATGATAGCAAAGCATTGATAATAAAATAGAGAAAATATTTCACCTGTAATTCTCGACAATGGTTGAGGTTTAAGATCCTATGATTGATTCAATAGTTATTTCTAAGCATATGTCGACTTGACTAAAGTTGATTGATCCGCAAGGATACAATCTTCTCATTCAATATCACTAAAGAATAGCATTAAACACTCAAGTTCAAAGACCAATTGGCATATCGATTCAATGCAATTAGAAGACAATAGGAACAACTCATATCGGCCCTAACAACATCTAACGACATAGATCAATCGAAATCATCCACTACAAAGACATAGAAATATCACTAAATCAATGGCTTTGTTTGCTATCAAGAAAACAATAATGAATTCATAGCCTAGATGCGATTCCTAACATGGTGATCAATCATAGAAAGGAACACAATTCATAAATGAAATCAGCACCTCTCCATCGCTGCTAGGGGATTAGCACAACGATCTACTTTTGTCTGCATGTAGTAATCGAATGGACACTTCTAGCATTGTCTTTTGATTGTAAATATGTGTGAGTTCTTCAATTGATGTTTATATCTACAATTCTTAAACGAAATCAGTAGTAATAAACGAACAAACAACTATTGTGCTACTGACATGTAATACTTATACGAAATCTAGTGTTGTTGACTGATGAAGGGTTTATTTTCAAACAAATAAATTTATAAGATCGAAACCCCGCTATAGTATAGTAGGGTCAAGTTCGTCCGCAGGGAGAAAGTCAGTGACTCAATTCTAGTTACCAAAGAGCAAGAAATAGCAAGAAGAGATGGAAAATTATATAATTTTTGGGGTTTGTGGGCTGCTGTAATTTTTAGGAAAAAATCAATATTATGAAAGATTTAGGGCATAGGGATCACCACAACGATAATCATACAAGCATTGCAATGAATCAAGTAAAAATCATGTTTTTATCTATTAAATAGGTCAATTTGCATCAACCTTAGCAAAGCAATCAATTTATTTTCACAAATTAATTAACTTTACTAACAATCTTAATTAGGTTATCAAACTTTCGTTTCAAAATCCTAATTACTATCCAATTCACAATTCAATATTTCAATTCAATTGCAAAAGGGAATTTCCTCAATTTTCATTGAGTACTTAAGCACATAAGATAGATAAAACCAATCAATTAATCAATTCATAGCAAAATTGCAAGCATAACTATCGTTGGGATCACCCCAACCCTAGAAAAGGCGACTACTCACGCGATAAACATGGTAGACATTGCAAAATTCATGAGATAAATAAAAATCAGAAAATTAAATTACATAAAAACCTGAGAATAATGTCAACAAAGCGTCCCAAAAGCCTCACAAAACGTTCTCCAACTTTTGCCGAAGAAATCGCTTCAAAAAGCTCTCAATTCCGCTCACAAACGCCCTCTAATCGTGTGCTGAAAATTCTAAACGTATGCTGAAAAAGAGGTGGGAAGAGAGAGTCCTCCAAACCCTAAAAATTCTATTTATACTTAATATCCCATAAACTAAATTAGGAAATAAAAAATATATGAATTTTATCTAAAGTTTATCTAAGGAAATGGGTAAAAATAATTAAATCCGGATAAATCATCTCGCAGACGGCCCATACCGAAGCGCTGGACCTCGGTACCGACCCCCTTCAGCCTCGGTACAACTCACTGTAAGTTCATCTCGCTTCTCTCTTCCAGATTGAGCCTCGGTACCGACCCAGGTAGGGTCGGTATGACGGTGTTTCAACTCGGACTTCTCTGAAGGAAAGTATCGACTCGGTACCATGATGTACCGACTCGGTACTTCATGTTTCAGCTCGGTTTGGCTCACTAAAATGTCTGTATCTCCTTCGTTATAACTCTGATTGCTTCCGTTCTTTTTCCTATGCGCTCTAAATTCTCTTCCGCTTCTTTTCAATGTTGAAAGTTTCTTTAAAAACAGCTCCCAAAATTCTGTAAAACACACAAAAGCTAGTGAAGACATCTATTTCTCATGAAATATGAAAACACGTGCAAAATACACTAAACCCAATGCAAAACTTATGAAAAAGACTCAAATTGACATCAAAACATATGGGAAAATTTAACTAATAACATGCACATTAAAATACCCCATACTTAGACTTGCTTGTCCTCAAGCAATAACCAAGCAATAACCAATACCTACAACACATCCTTCAAGTCTTCGCCCTTGTCAAAAGCAACATCATAAATTAATAGCGATGCAAAGCAAGTGAATTTAACGTCATCACACATATATGGGCGCTCCATAGGCATAGGCAATACAAATCCAACCTCACAAGGATAATGTGTTTACACTCAACTCTCAATGTGTTTAGGCTATAAAGATCAACTCTCAACTCAATTCTATATACAAACTCATAAACATTGCAATTTAAATGTAAATCCACTTCGCAACCAATTATGTAAATGCAAACAAGAACCATCAAGAGGACTTCGCTCAATGGAAGACTTCAAAGAAGACTCCATTCGGCGGGGTTGTAATGGGGCTTGGTAAGAAATAAAGGGCATGGAATTATTTGCTTATGTGGTGCTTAATAAAATCCGGGAATCAAGACTCCTAAATTTCAAACACAACTCAACCAAACCATAACTCTCAATCATATGAATCAACCAAACTCTCAAACTCATCTCAATAAAGAACACAACCTCTCAAACTCAATAAACCTCTCAACAACATGGTTCTTGTAAAAGTAAAGGAAATAAGGTAAATTTGGCTCATGCACTTTATTCATAACATATACTTCTTTTTTTTCAATTTTTTTAGAATTTCTTTTTTCCTTTTTTTTTTTTCTGAATTTCATTTTTTTATTACGAAAAGTAACATAATAAAAAAAATTAGTGCATTTATAGGGTGAGACAAAAATGCTTTTACATAATATGCATAGCAAGATAAAAATATCAAACCAACCCATAACTCAATAAACTCAAAAATTCTTCTCACTTGAAATCAAACACAAGCTCAATCCTTCCACAAATCATCCTTCCAACCAACTCTAAGTCTTAATTCTCAAATCGGGGTCAGGCTCAATTCGGTTAGGGATAATTTTATGGAGCTTATAAATAAAGGTTTCAGGCTAATGTTCTTGCTTAAAGCAGAGATAATGCAGGTTCGGTAAAGAGAGGATAAAAGTGGCTTAAAAGGTGCCTCCGTCATTTAATCCTCATTCACATAAACATATAAATGTATTGGCTTTGAATAACTATCACAATATTTAGAGATGCATAGGAAGAGTAAATACACTCAAGAAAGTAGAGAGATTTTTAATGTTCTCCCTATAAGGCCAAAATTCTCACTAGGACAAATTTTGTTGGATTTCAACCTTTAGCCTAGGATCATATGTGCTCAATTTCATCACAAGTTCACAATCCACATAAAAACATTTTCAAGGACTTAGGCTAAACCTTCCAAAATGCCAGAGGATTTACATGATCAATTTAGTCATTATTTATCATCATAGGACATCTAAGTTATGGTATAAACTCACAAAAATATATGACAAAACAAAAATAAACATGCATTTTTTTTCTTTTTTGACATTTTTTAATTTTTTTGTATTTTTTTTTCTTTTTATGAAACGAAAAGCAAGACTAAAGTAACTAAAATATGACAAAATACTCAAATGCATAAGAACTTGAACATGAATGCATAACATAATCCAACTAAAATAAAATGCAACACATAAACATAAATATTATCCAAAACACATAAAAATGACACACATAAGTTTTCTGAATCCCCCACCCCATACTTAAAAATAGACAGTGTCCCCACTTTCAAAAGAAAAATCGAAGTAAAAGGGAAAAGACTCAAAAACTCACAAAAGAAATTCATGAGCTGCTGAAGACATCCATAAGCTTTACGGAGAAGGTGGTGGTCGTAATCGACGATTTGAAAACAAAGAAGATGCTCAAGCCATGAAGGAATATTGGTGCGTTTCCTGCTTGTCCATCCTCTTATTCAAGCGTGTAAACTCCTCCATAAGAGCACCCTGCCCATTCTGTAGGGCCTCCTGGGCCAGTCTCAGAGATCGAAGCTTACCCATGATGTCAGTAAGGCTAGGAGGATGTTGGGGTGCAGATCTGCTCGGGCCAGCCCCGTCAGAAAAGGGCGGCTACCAGGCCCAGCATCATGATCCATATAGTCGGTGTCGTGCTCTTCCTGCCTATGCTCATGGTAGGATCCTTTCCCAAAGGATACAAAACCGTCAAACAAACTAGGTGGAGGCACCACCAAGTGAAAAGTCCTCTAAGGGCGGGGGTATCTAGATGGTCTCTGTCGTCTCAGGGGATCATTCAGAATATCCTCTAGAGTCGGTGAAGGTGTATAAGCCCAAGTGACAAACCAGATGGGGACATAAAGCAAGTCCATAGTTGGCCTAGTAATCTCCACCTCATGATCATGAAAGACTGAAAGATGCTTGTCTATGTTGCGCCGGATCACATTAGCACTAATCAAGTACGCAGTGTCAATCATCAGAGTGGGTACGACCTTGTATCTGGTGAATTCAACCTCAAGGCGCCTGCCCAACAGCGCCACCAGGCCTCCATACCAGATTTCTTCTGTTCGTACTCTATAGGCCAAGACATGCATAATGAACTCAAACCCCAAGTTCAGGGGTGTCTGCATCTCAAATAGCACCCCTCTCAAACAAGCGACTTCCGTTCTGGTGGGCCGGGACAATTCCTTCTTGGCCCAGATGGTGCAGCCAAAAAGTCGCAGAATAATACGGAAGAGTGGGTTTGCAATGTCCTTACCCTGAAGAGCTCTAAGAGGCCAGCTACACGTGCCAGTGATCAGTGTCCAGGTCTCAAGGGCCTTGCAACTGGAATGACTATATGGCACTACTGGGTTGGGGAATCCCAGAAAAGTGTTGAACTGCTGCAACGTGAAGGAGTGCTGGACATTCCCCAACAGGAATGCAATATCGCTCGCCAACGTAGCTGTGAACTCGGTAGTAAGAGCGGCATAGTGGCAGAGGGCAAAATCCAAAAGACTAGTGGCGCCTAAGTAGGAGAAGGCTTCCATCAAGTCATCATGTACCCCAAGGCGCTCTCCATCAGTGGGGTCATACCATCGGGCCTTCAGATTGCCCTTCTAATGGAACCCCTTGTAGTCCTTCTTCAGGCGGGAGTCGGAGATGATGACATTATCCAACGGAACTGTAGTGGATGACTCCCTAACCCTCTTGCTACGCTGACGACTAAACATTTTCCTGGTTCGCCAGAGGGGTCGGTACCGATCCTAGGGGGTCGGTACGACATCGGTACAGTCCCGTTTGTCGCTCTGGTCTCCGTTTTCACCCGTTTTCAGCGTGGTCACCTCTCAAGACATGCATGGTTAGTGCAATATGTTCTATCCCAGCTAACTTACCTATCCTAAAATTTAAAAATAAAACTAAAATTTAAAAAGGAAAGGAAAATAAAGAGGGTTGCCTCCCGTAAGCACTACCTTTAACGTCGTTAGCTTGATGTGGTTATCTCAACTTCATTCTAATGATGTAAGAGCCCAAGTGACTCTTATTTCTTCCTCCGGATCCATCCTATCATAGTATTTCTTGAGTCGGTGGCCATTGACCTTGAATATGACCCCTCCTTCATCAACTAGATCCACCGCTCCATGGGGATAGATATAATGAACCACAAATGGTCCACTCCATCGAGATCTAAGCTTACCTGGGAACAAACGCAATCTAGAATTGAAAAGAAGAATCTTATCACCTACCTCATATGTCTTTGGTACCAACTTCTTGTCATGCCACTTCTTGGTGCGCTCCTTGTAGATTTCGGCGTTTTGATAAGCCTTAAGCCTCAACTCCTCCAACTCTTGCAAGTCCATGAATCTCTTTGCTCCGGCCGCGTCAAGGTCCATATTGAGCTCCTTAAGAGCCCATAATGCTTCATGCTCAAGCTTGATGGGCAAATGACAAGACTTACCATAAACCAAGTTGTAGGGAATTGTGTGCAATGGTGTCTTGTACGTCGTCCTATAAGCCCACAACGCATCCTCTAGCTTTGATGACCAATCCTTCCTTGAACGTGACACCGTCTTCTCTAAGATACTCTTTATTTATCGATTTGAAACCTCCACTTGGCCACTAGTTTGGGGGTGATAAGGTGTTGCCACCCTATGAGACACCCCATACTTAGCCAAGAGAGCTTCAAAGCCCCTCTCTATGAAGTGAGATCCTCCATCGCTAATAAGAACTCGTGGGACACCAAAACGGGGAAAAATGTTAGTCTTCATAAATCTACCTACAACTTTAGAATCATTAGTACGAGAGGCTATAGCTTCAAACCATTTAGAAACATAATCAACCGCTACCAAAATATATTTATAGGGTCCTGATGAAGGGAAGGGCCCCATAAAATCAATACCCCATACGTCGAAAAGCTCAACTTCTAGGATACCGGTAAGAGGGTTCTCATGCCTCTAAGTGATATTCCCCACCCTTTGGCACTCATCGCAGCTTTCAATGTAAGCATGTACATCCTTGAACAAAGTAGGCCAATTGAAGCCACTTTGAAGAATCTTCGCCGTGGTCTTGAAACTCTTTGCGTGGCCACCCGTTGGAAGGGTGTGACAATGCTTGATTATGCTCTCAATCTCCTCATCCGGTACACAACGTCTAAAAATGTGGTCGCTCCCCTTCTTGAATAAGTAGGGATCATCCCAATAGTATTGCTTGACGTCGTGGAGGAATTTCTTCTTGTCTTGCGAAGTCAAATCCTTAGGGATTTCTCCCCCTACAATATAATTAGAAAAATCCGCAACCAAGGGTTCCTCGACCCTCTAATAGCAAAAATATGATGAGATATAGGAGAAGAAGGGGGGTATAAAAGGAATCCTCGCCAGGACCTACTGAATCGTTTCGCATGAGGCTTTCGTCCGGCCTGGAGTCATTGATTGGTACTTGATTTCCGGACTCCATGAGGTGGTCCAAGGGCAACCTAGACAGATGGTCAGCCACCAAATTCTCCGCTCCCTTCTTGTCCCTAATTTCACAATCAAATTCCTGCAATAAAAGCGTCCAACGTAGGAGCCTAGGCTTGGAATCCTTCTTAGTAATCAAACATCTTACCGTAGCATGATCTGTATAGACAATGACTTTAGAACCTACTAAATAAGTACGAAACTTTTCAAAGGCAAATACCATGGCGAGGAATTCCTTCTTCGTCGTGGTGTACTTACTTTGCGCTTCGTCAAGTGTCTTACTTGCATAGTAGATGGCATGAAGCTTCTTGTCCTTCCTTTGCCCAAGCACGGCACCTACGGCATAGTCACTAGCATCACACATGATTTCAAAGGGTAGGTTCCAATTGGGCGATTGCATAATAGGAGCGGAGACAAGGATTTCTCTCAATTTCTTGAACGCTTCAAGACACTCTTTAGAAAACTCAAAAGCTACATCCTTCATAAGCAAGTTAGTTAAAGGTTTAGCAATTTTTGAGAAGTCTTGAATGAATCTCCTATAAAAGCATGCATGTCCTAGAAAACTCCTAATATCCTTAACATTAGTGGGAGGAGGTAATTTTTCAATCAATTCAATTTTAGCACGATCTACCTCAATTTCCCTTTTTGAAACCAAATGCCGAAGAACAATTATCTGTTGAACCATGAAGTGACATTTTTCCCAATTAATCACTAAATGAGTTTCTTCACATCTTTCTAGCACCCTACTCAAGTTGGCAAGACATGAATCAAAAGAAGAGCCATAAACAGAAAAATCATCCATAAACACTTCTACTATATCCTCAATCATATCAAAAAAAATAGCCATCATACACCTTTGAAAAGTTGCAGGGGCATTGCAGAGCCCAAATGGCATCCTCTTGTAAGCAAAAGTTCCATAAGGACAAGTAAAAGTGGTCTTCTCCTGATCATCTGGATGAATAAGAATCTGCCAAAAACCACTATAGCCATCCAAATAACAAAAGTACCGTGTTGGGCTAGACGCTCAAGAACTTGATCAATAAAAGGAAGAGGGAAATGATCTTTCCTAGTAGCACTATTCAACTTCCTATAATCAATGCACATGCGCCATTTAGTAGTGGTCCTTGTAGGTGCCAACTCACCTTTCTCATTCTCAATCACCGTCATTCCACCTTGCTTAGGAACAACATGAACAGGACTCACCCATTTACTATCAAAAATAACATAAATAATTCCAGCTTCCAACATTTTCAAAATTTCAGATTTTACTACTTCTTTCATATTTGGGTTAAGCCTACGTTGATGCTCAATGGTTGGCTTATGATCATCTTCCATATATATACGATGCATGCATAAAGAAGGTGAAATTCCAGTGATATCATCAAAAGAATAACCAATAGCTTTTCTATGGGTCCTAAGCACATCAAGTAATTTATCAACTTCTTCCTCATTCAATTTCGCGTTAATGATCACAGGAAGAATGGAATTGGGACCCAAGAAAACATACCTCAAACCTTTTGGAAGCGGCTTAAGCTCTGGAGAAGACTCAATTGGAATAAGCTTGTGCTCTTCCTCCTCCGTCTTCAATATCGCTTCCAGGACCTCCAAAGAATACACTTCCTCCTGACCTGCCAGAAGACCTGGGACTGGGCCTACAGACTCAAGACAATCAAAATAGCTTACCTCCACCATGTTCGTGGTTTCCTTCATCGTTGGGTTGAAGCGAAATTCAACGATGTCCTCCCCAATCTCAAATGTTAGGAGTCCCTTCCTAAGATCAATTATTGCTCCAGGTGTGGCTAAGAAAGGCCTTCCAAGAATGATAGGCACCACTGGATCCTATGGCATATCCATAACAATAAAATCAGTGGGGACGAAAAACTTACCTACACGGACGGGCACATCATCAATCACCCCAGTTGGTGGTACAACCGCTCCATTCTCCATGGATACTCTCATGTTTACCGGCTCTAGGGCTCCCAAGCTCGTCTTAGACCATATCGAAATGGGGGGAAGGCTCACACTTGCACCTAAATCACACAAAGCCTTGAAACGGTAAGATCCTAAACCAATAGTAATAGCAAACTTACCTGGATCTCCAAGTTTCTCAGGGAACTTCACTGAACGGACCTCGTCAGCAAGCTCAGACATGGATCTCTTCTTAGCTAAGATGTCTTTCAAAAACTTAGTGTAAGCTGGCATCTCACTCAAAGCGTCAGTGAAAGGCATAGATATATTCAAACTTTGAAGCATCTTTACAAACTTTTGAAACTTAGCTTCCGCTGTGTCCTTTACCTTTTTCGGAGGATATGGGAGCACTTTAATAGATTTCGGGGCTGAAATAGGTCCTGCAGAAGAACCCATTGTTACTGGAGGGGGGGTCGGTACCGACCCTGAGGGGGTCGTTACAGCCTCAGTATGACTACCGGAATTAGGAGGAATGGGAGAAGAAGAGATCGTACCTGCTGGGGGGTCGGTACCGAGGCTGGGTGGGTCGGTACGACCTCGGTATGGACACGGTTGTCCCCGTTTTCTTCCTCGTTTGGCGTTCTTTCTCGACCAGGTACCTCCTTTCCACTTCTCAGATGTATTGCAGCTATTTGCCCCCTTGGGTTCTCGTCGGTGTGGCACGGGAGCTTCCCTTGAGGCTGTGGGATTTGTTTTGCGAGATTACCTAGTTGGGACTCCACTCCCTTCTTCCAAGTTTCCAACTCTCCTAGTTGTGGATAAACACCCTTAAATTGGGAATTCACATCGGCACGAAGCCCATTGAATCCTTCCTTAAGATCTTGTACCCATGATGGTGGTTCTTGATAGCCAGGGAGCCTATATGGGGGAACCATTTGATCTTGTTGCGGAGGAGGTTGACTCCCTTGTCCTTGTCCATAGTTACCCCAATTAGGGTAATTGTTGTTTCTCCGTGCATAATTGTTATTTTGATTCCCCGCATAATTATTACTATTATAATTGGGGTTCCTATAAGGACCCTTCATATAACTTACCTCTTCGTAGTGTTCTGTCCTTTGTACCTGGCTAATATTATTGCAATCTATAGTATTATGAGCTAGAGAACCACATTCTAAACAAGGTTGATTTCGAGATAGGAAACTTACTTGTTTCTTGAGGCGTCCGGTCTCATCTTCATCGAATTGCTTACGCATATCTGGGTCAATTTCATTAGAAGGCTCATAAAGTTTCTTACCTGCCGGTCTAGCCACTAGGGTACCATACATAGTGTCGTACTTCGTTAGCTTGTCCAATAGAGCCCATGCATCAGTTGGATTCATCTCGAGGAACCCACAATCGGTGTGTAGGTTCAATCGAGTCTTGGTCTCCGCATTGATGCCCTGGAAGAATATTTCCTGGAGGACATACTCTGGTTGCCCGTGGGTAGGGCATTGTCTCTGCAGCTCCTTGAATCCCTCCCAAGTCTCCAAAAATGTCTCTCCATGCAATTGGTGAAAGGAGGTGATTTTCTTCCTAAGCTTCGTTGTCTTTGTTGGAGGAAAGAACTTTGTCATGAACAAGTCATACAAAGCCTTCCATGTAGTGATAGACCTAGGCACCAAACTCTTCAACCAATTCAGAGCCTTTCCTGAAAGAGACCATTTAAATGCCTTTAGTTGAACATATTCCAATGATACATCATCAGCAGCAATTGTATCGCATAAATCAATAAAGTTCTTAATATGAAGCATAGGGCATTCATGAGCTTTGCCCTCAAATTGAGATCTTTTAATTAAAGAAATAAAGTGGGATTTAATCTCAAAATTGCGCTCTATCTCGGGGAGGACGATTGCAGACTCAGGCACCCTCAGTTCTGGGCGCATGTATTGCTTTGCATTCCTTGGGATAGCATCCAACTGCTGTTGTAGACGAGAAGTCGCTTCCCTTTCTCTCGTTGCAGCCTCCCTTTCTCTTTCTGCAGTGAGCCGAAATTGCTCCATCTGACGGCGGAGGTCAGCCATCTGCGCAGCAACGTCAACATTGTTGCCGTTGTTGCCATTGTTACCTGTGTTACCTGGGTTGTCTGTATTGTTGCTCATTGCCCTAGTTTCTCATAGTCTGCGATGAAAAGAGCGTTCCGGTTCGGGATCGATAACAAAATCGAAATCAAGCCTGCGTCGCCCTGATCGCATAAACTGAAAACAAAGACAAAAACAAAGACACCACAATCAAAAGCAAAGGGGGATGAGCTATTCCCAAACCCTAATAATAACTAAAACTTTGGCACAATTGAAATCTCCCCGGCAACGACGCCAATTTGATGAAGGGTTTATTTTCAAAAAAATAAATTTATAAGATCAAAACCCCGCTATAGTATAGTAGGGTCAAGTTCGTTCTCAGGGAGAAAGTTAGTGACTCAATTCTAGTTACCAAAGAGCAAGAAATAGAAAGAAGAGATGGAAAATTATAGAATTTTTGGGGTTTGTGGGCTGCTGTAATTTTTAGGAAAAAATCAATATTATGAAAGATCTAAGGCATATGGATCACTACAACGATAATCATACAAGCATTGCAATGAATCAAGTAAAAATCATATTTTTATCTGATAAATAGGTCAACTGAAAGATCTAAGGCATAGGGATCACCACAACGATAATCATACAAGCATTGCAATGAATCAAGTAAAAATCATGTTTTTATCTGATAAATAGGTCAACTTGCATCAACCTTGGCAAAGCAATCAATTTATTTTCACAAATTAATAAACTTTACTAACAATCTTAATTAGGTTATAAAACTTTCATTTCAAAATCATAATTACTATCCAATTCACAATTCAATCTTTCAATTCAATTGCAAAAGGGAATTTCCCCAATTTTCATTGAGTACTTAAGCACATAAGATAGATAAAACCAATCAATTAATCAATTCATAGCAAAATTGCAAGCATAACTATCGTTGGGATCACCCCAACCCTAGAAAAGGCGACTACTCACGCATAAACATGGTAGACATTGCAAAATTCATGAAATAAATAAAAATCAGAAAATTAAATTGCATAAAAACCTGAGAATAATGTCAACAAAGCGTCCCAAAAGCCTCATAAACCTTTTCCAAATTTCTCCGAAGAAATCGCTTCAAAAAGCTCTCAATTCCGCTCACAAACGCTCTCTAAACGTGTGCTGAAAATTCTAAACGTATGCTGAAAAAGAGGTGGGAAGAGAGAGTCCTCCAAACCCTAAAAATCCTATTTATACTTAATAGCCCATAAACTAAATTAGGAAATAACAAATATATGAATTTTATCTAAAGTTTATCTAAGGAAATGGGTAAAAATATTTAAATCCGGATAAATCCTCTCGCAGACGGCCCATACCGAAGCGATGTACCTCGGTACCGACCCCCTTCAGCCTCGGTACAACTCACTGTAAGTTCATCTCGCTTCGCTCTTCCAGATTGAGCCTCGGTACCGACCCAGGTGGGGTCGGTATGACGGTGTTTCAACTCGGAATTCTCTGAAGAAAAGTATCGACTCGGTACCATGATGTACCGACTCGGTACTTCATGTTTCAGCTCGGTTTGGCTCACTAAAACGTCTGTATCTCCTTCGTTATAACTCCGATTGCTTCTGTTCTTTTTCTTATGCGCTCTAAATTCTCTTACGCTTATTTTAAATGTTGAAAGTTTCTTCAAAAACAGCTCCCAAAATTCTGTAAAACACACAAAAGCTAGTGAATACATCTATTTCTCATGAAATATGAAAACACATGCAAAAGACACTAAACCCAATGCAAAACTTATGAAAAATACTCAAATTGACATAAAAACATATGGGAAAATATAACTAAAAACATGCACATCATTGACATGTAATGCTTATACAAAATCTAAGGTTGTTGACATCTAAAATCAACTGAAGTGTTGTGTTACAGACATGTAATGATAATGAACAACTGACTGTTGTATGTGTTAGTATGAATTGAATCAATATGCTCATGTGGTGTAGTGCTGACATGTAATTCAAATAAACAAATTTGATATTTTCTAGATTGCTCATATATAAAAGTTGCTAACATAGATTCCATTGTGTCTTGTTCCATTGATATTACTATCTGAAATGCTTATAAAAAATCAGTAGTAATTAACGAACAAACGACTTAAAGTGTTTGTGTTGTTGTGTTTGTGCTGCTGACGTATAAAATGAACTAAAGTGTTGTGCTGCTGAAATATAATGGTAATGAACAACAAACTATTGGATGTGCTGACATGAATTAAATTGCTTTGCTTATGGATTATAGTGTTGGCATGTAATTCAAATGAAAAAATCAATCTGTTATGAATTGCTCGTATATAAAAGTTGCTGACATATATTGTAATGTCTCTTGTTCGATTAAACTAAAGTGTTATGCTGCAAACATGTAGCAATAACGAATAGACAACTGTTTTATGTGTTGGAATGAATTGTATTGATGTGCTGATGTGTTGTATTGATGTGTGATGTATTGTGTTGACACAGAATCTTATGTATCATAGTGATATGTATTGTATTGATGTACTGAAATGTATGTATTGATATAGGCAGACAAGAAGATGGCAACACATGTCATTACAGTTGTATATGGTGGAGAAAGGATATTTGCTGACACATGCCCTTCATTTGCTGAAACACAACTTCAAATGCATTTATATGATGTTAGAGAATATGGAAGAAGATGATAGGTCTAAAAATACTTAAAGTGACATGGAATCTGATGCTGAAATTTAGAAAAGCCTATATTCTTTAATGCAGAGTAGAGATACAAAAAAGGAAGAATGAGAAGCTAACACATCCAAAAAGCCTAGTTTCAGTAGCAATGCCGGAAAAATGATGTACGTTGGGAAAACTTGTGAGTCAAAGCAAGCAGTAAAGGATGCTTTCATGATTTTATCAGTGGCACATACATTTGGTTTTCGAGTTGCAAAATCAGAGCCCAAGCATTTTAGAGTGCATTGCATATATGCTGACTGAAGTTAGAAAATACATGTTAAGATTGTTTCCCAAACTTGTTATGCGGTCACATTGTACAATGAGACACACACATGCACATGGGATGTCAGAACCAAATATTGCAGAAAAGCCCCTTCCTCAGTTGTTGCAAGCATCATTGAATCAACATGAGTATGTGTGCCAGAAATAAAATTTCAATTCAATACTCCCATTAATATTTTACTTATTCTAATATATCAATAATTAAAAAGTGTTGACAGCGGATACAAACCGGAGTAGAAAATGGATATGATGAGAAATGAAAAAAAAAGGTGTCAATCAGTTACTAGACAGCTTGGAAAGCATAAAAAATTGCAAAAGAAAGAGTTAAAGGGACACCAGAATCAAATTTCGCTGATGTGCCTTCATTTTGCCACATGCTCATGGAGAAAAAGGAAGGAACTGTAGCAGTAATTTCAACTGGCAATGATGACAGGTTTAAGTACTTATTTTTATCCTTTGGACCATATATGCCTGCATTCCCTGTTTTAAAGAAGGTATGGCATGTTTTGTGTTAGCATACATTCTCATTCCTTGTTTTTCAATGATTCATTATCATCAGACATTCTCTTTCCTTATTTAATAGGTAGTTGTTACTAATGGCACATTTTTAATTGGAAAGTATAGATGGACTCTGCTTGGAGCAGCTGCACAAGATACAAACAGATAGATTTACCCACTTGCATTTGGTATTGTTGACTCCGAAAATAACAACTCTTGGGAGTGGCTTTTTAATCATTTACTAAAGGTTGTGCCTCCAACAAATGATTTAGTGTTTGTCTCCGATAGACTTGGTAGCAATTCAAGAGCTATTGCCTTAATTTATCCTACTGCTACACATTGCATTTGTAAGTGGCATTTGAAGCAAAACATTAGAGCCACGTTCAAGAAAAGGTATCTGACAAGCTGGTTTCAAGAAGCAGCAGATAGTTACACTATTGGGGAGTTCAACACCAATTTTAGGCGCATACAGGAAAATTTTCCCAAGCTATCGGACTATTTAGTAGCAGTAGGGGTTGAAAAGTGGGCTAGAGAACACACAAAATCAAACAGATACAATATGATGACATCAAATAATGCTAAAACTCTAAACTCTGTATTCATAGGGAAAAATAATTACCCAATTGTGGCACTTCTAAAGTTTGCAAGAGAGAAGCTCACAATATGGTTTCAAGAGAGGAGATAAAAAACACTGAAAAATCAAGACCGAGTAACCCCAGAAATACTTAAAGTGATTAGGCAATTACAAGAGGGTGTTAGAGCATACAGAGTGAAGAAGATGAATACATTCCAGTTTGAGGTCACAGGAGAAGGAGCTGAGACAATAGTTGATTTGTCAACAAAGACATGTACGTGCAAGGTTTTGATGTAGAACAAATCCCTTGTGTGCATGTTCTGTCAGCAATCAAGCACATAAAAGCAAATGGATCATATTTTATTGCAAATTTTTACACAAATGAAGCTTGAAATTAGCATATGAAGAAACGATATATCCAGTGCTGCCAGAAGATGAAGAAAATGTCCCTGATGCCATGAAATCTATTAAGTGTTACCCCCCTATTGTAAGGAAAAGGGCAGGAAGACCACCATGGAAGGGAAAAGTCTCTATTGGAGAGTTCAAAAGGAGGATAAAGCATTCAAAGTAATGATATCAACAGAGAGCCGGTATGCTTCTGCCAGCATGATGAGTGAACATTTTGTCATAAAAAAAACCTTATGTCAGCGGTATTAAATAAGCAATTTTTAGATTTTAATGTTAGCAAAAGAACTTGTGTCATCTTTTCTTATGTCAGTAGTAACATAATACAAAACTTTGTTGTTGTGTCATCATTATTTAAAAAAAAACATATAATAGTGATAATAGTCATTCATCACATGATTTCTTGCCTATTACAACGTGATTAGTGAAAATAGTTACAGACATCTAAGACCATTTCTCTCATCATTTTGTATCAGTATTTCCCATGACAGCTTCATTTTAAGCAAACCTGAATTATGTGTAACAAAGTGTAACATTGGAAACATTTAGATTCTAAGTTGTCAAAATAAGATTATGTTGTGCAAATATAAGATCATTTTGTGCAAATATAAGATCATGATGTGCAAATATAAATTCATGTTGTGTAAATATAAGATTATATTTTGCAAATATAAGATCATGTTCTGAAAATTATAAGATTATGTTGTGGGCATATGTCATTATGTTTTCCAGATATCAGATTATGTTGTGCAGATATAAGATAATGGTGTGCAAATATAAGATTATGTTATACATATAAAAGATTATGATGTGAAAATATAAGTTTATGTTGTGCAGAAATAAGATTGAGTTATGCAAATATTATACTAACATATAATTTACAAAAAGGGTCTTATCGGGTAAATGGGCCTATTTTAACATGCGGGCCTATTTATGAGCAATTCGGGTTATTTGTACGCACCACCCGCGGGTTGCCCATCTCTCATTCGAGTTATTTTCATTTTTTAAATCTTTGCGATCGTCCATCCTTTGTCTGTGTCAAAACCACCGATTTCGTTGTTGGGGAGTCATTGTGTTTTGATTTTTGGCTTCGAGGTTGTCATATCTTCCAATTCATCCGGTAATTTCTGCTATCCTTCATTTTTCTTCATTTTTGGATCAGGGTTTAGTGTTCCACGGAATTTACGCATTTATAAATTGTTCTGCTCATAAAAAAAAAATTGCATTAGTGATTATTAATTACTAGTGCTTACAGTTAGCTTTATGTGTGCTAGTAGTGTGTCAATGATTTTTTACATATTTGCTGTGATTTTTAATTGTATTTTCGTAGGTAAACGACTACGTACTAGGGGTGATTTTAGTTCACATGATGTTCTGAACCTTAGTGAAAAAATGTCTACAGAAATCTACAAGTTCTCGGCATGCTCAGAAGAGAGTCGATTTGTTGAGGGACTCTCATGTTTTCCCGGATGCAAGTGGTGATGTTGCTACTGATGAACTATTGTTTGAAGTTTCTATGTTTGTTGATATTGAAGATGAGCATCCCCTTGTTTGTAGATCCAACAAAGGTTGTACGAGTGTTGGGGGTTGATCAATTGATGCTTCCAATTCATAGTCTCTAGCGCTTTGCCCTAAAATTCTCTTTACAAGGTTCCCAGATGAAGTTCTAGCGGTTTGCCCTGAAATTATGTCGGTGGTAATCTTGAATTATGTGTATCAAAATGTTCATAATGAAGCTTCTGATGTCCCACCTGCTTTTGGTGGTGGTCCTACTCCTAAGGAAGGACAAAATTATGTTGCTGGTAGTGCGCATTCTTAAGATCGAAATGTTCAGAATGAAGCTTCTGATGTCCCACTTGCTTTTGGTGGTGGTCCTGCTCCTAATGAAGGCCAAAATTCTGTTGGTGGAAATGTGGATCCTGAAGATTAAAATGTGCATAATGAAGCCTCTGATGTGCTAACTCAACCCTCCAATGTGCAGCGTGATCCTTGTGATGGAACTGTATTTTTGAAGAAACAAAGGAATTCATGGGTTAAACAGTTTCCCTCTTTGAAAACAAGGTCTAACCCTCAGTTGTTTGTTTCTGCACTTGCGAGGTTTAGTGATTAACAAAAAGATTGTATTAAGAGGATTGTATTTGGGTTTCTGCTAGATTTGGATATACAATCTCTTCCTTTATGCCTTGCTTATTGGTTGGTTGAGCATTTTGATGCAAATAAATTATCATTGATCATGGTTGATGAATGGTAGGTTGGAGATAACTGATTTAGATGTGCACATTACTTTAGGGCTGCCAATGGGAAAGAAGTTGATTTATAGGAAAAGTTGTAAGGAGAACTTTGAAGCTACTAAGAAGTGGCATACTATTCTTTCAGCTGGAAATAACATCCCCCCTTGTGTTTTGATTGAAAAATTGGTTGGAGATGTTGATGTTAGTGATTAGTTTTTGACTTTGCAATTTTGTTCCATTCTTTGATTATAGACACCCATCAGAATGGAAATATAAATCAAAATTTGGTTGAGTTTTATTTGGAAAGGAGGATTTTAAAGAGTTGAATTGGTGTGCGTTCTTGTTAGAGAGCTTAGTGGACTCAAAGCGAAGTTGGGAGAAAAACAAGAATAGCCAATTCAGATGTCCTATCTTATTTCTAAGTGTAAATATTTATTTTTTCTATTTTATTTTTCCTTTTATATTTTGTAATGAGAATGTGTCAATTAAGACCGAGATTTATTTAATTATTTAAGTTTCCGATATGAGAAGTTTTCACAAAAACCTGTTCTCGAGTAACTTGCTATTTTTGGAAACCCTTTGAAATGATTCCGGTATCCTTTTGAACTTGAGATTTTGATGAGTCTTATTCTACTATCAAGTCTTGAATTTGAAAACTTTGAGTCTCGTTGGTCATTTTGAAACGGTTTGAAATTCGATTTGAATTTCCTGAGAGTCGGGATTTGGGTTAAATTGTCCAATTTCGGAGTCGGGCCGAGCGGGATAATCTCTCTCTCTCTCTCTCTCTCTCACACACACACACACACACACACACACACACACACACACACACACACACACACACACACACACACACACACACACACACACACACACACACACACACACACACACACACACACACACACACTCTCACTCTTTCACTATTTTGTCCTTTTCTCCATTAACACCCATAAAACCCACTTATTGCCCTCCATAAAAAGACACAAATCCAAAAACCCTAACACTCACTCGCAAACCATAAAAATCAGGAAACCATAAACCCTAAGCTTCCCCTCTCATTTCGAATCCAAGAAAAGAAAACCCTAAACAATCTCCTTCTTTCCTCCTCTTTCAATCTTCAAACCCACCTCCAAATCCTTTCCTTTTTGTTTTCTCGGCTCAAACACCCTGAAACACACCTTCTTTCTCTCTTCCTTGAAGATCAATTGAAGAAGTGAATGGCAGCTGTCGATTCCAAGCAAAACAGTAGCTGATATGGGATTTCGCCGCCTCGAGTTGGAGCCTAAGAGACCTTGTTTGTCTGTTTCTTGCGGTAATCTAGCTTGTTTTCCCTCCTCTTGTTTTCTTTCCCTTCCAAACCTTTTAAAGGTATACCTTTACTCAGTCTTCTATCTTCTATGTTCAAGGAGAAGTGGATCTAACCCATGGAAACGTGGAATCGAGCCTATTCTTCCTCTCTCCCATGTTTTTCAAAGGTAAGCTCAACCTCTCTCGTTTTGCTCATTTTGGTCTCAAACCTTTATATAAGAGGACTTTTACTCATCCTCTACCTTTCCTAGGCTTGATCATTCATTTTACTCATCGATTCAGAACTCGGCAGGCCTCAATTAAAGCTTTAAAAGTTCCCCTTGAAGAAATTCGGTAACCCGTCTTTCGCTCTCCCCCGCTAGTCCTCGTTGGAGTATGCATCATTTGTGTTATCTTGAGTCATGATGGGTTATGCTTTGTTTTAAAATTGGCTTGGAAAAGAAAGGATTCGATTCAAGGAAAAAACGAGTCAAAATGTTCGAATCTCGTCGCGGCGAAACGATGGTCGTCGTGGCCAGTTAGAACAGGAGACATCGAGGAAAAAGACAACATTTCGTGGCCACAAAAGGCCTTTTTGCCATGGCGAAAGGCCTCTCTCGCAGACAGCGAGTGCCTTGTCTCGCGGGAGCCACTGGATGGGTTTCTTCGCGACAAGCGGCCATTTCACCACGACAAGAGGTCATTTCGACGCGGCGAAACCAATCCAGGCACCTTGGCCGAGGTGGCTCCCTTGATCTCTCGGTTCCTTTGGGTTAGTTTTTGGGTTGAACCAATCTATGACGAGTTTATTGTCGATTGTCGTTTTGAATATGGATTTTAAATATATTATTTTAAGGGATTATTTTAATGATTTAATATATTATTTTTTTCGGATTTGATTGTATCACTTTGAATGTTTCGAAAGTTCTTTTGGAAGGCGGTGTGTTTTAAAACCGAGATATCGGGATTCCTTTAATGGTAACTTCGACTAATCAACTGGACTTAATGTTGGATTTCCGCTACCTGCTATTGCCTTGATGTTTGGCTTTGCAGGTAAGTTCCTTCACGGAGCTTACTCAGTTTGATCCTCATATACATGTAGTCACATGATATACTAGGTGTTGTATATGCATAAGAGCATGATTCATGTAGTATCCTGCTTAGGTTGTACACTTGAATGAGCATCCGTTTACTCAATGCGTTTGGAAACAGAACGACCGTTATATGTGAGTCCTAGAGTCTTTGCTAGGGTCATAGGATAGCTCGGCTCCATCGGGTTGTCCTGAGTCATTATTGCCGCGAGATACGAGATAAGCTCCATTGTTTTATGAGCATGATGATGAGATGTTGATTGATTATTGATGCACATATATGATGATTGATATGCTATAGCACCAAACTGGCCAATGTCTACCCTAACGGGAAGGGGTGCTAATGTAGGAGAGGGATATGCCACTTGACATTCTTTGGGTCATTTACCGCACTTTCTGCATATTATACACCCTGATAAGCATGACTCGTGTGTTTAAATTCCGTTCAGCATGAGAAGCATCTTTATCTAGAATTAGCGTATTGCCTACAATGGGAGCTAGTCACGTGTATCAGCCTCAGGATGATCCCATGCCATGTATTATTTTTTTAGGTATGGTTGCAAATTGATGTTTGCTCTATGCTTCTATGACGGGAATCTCTGTTTGGACGATTGTTGACCGAGAGACTGACACCCACCAGACTTGACTTGAATGCTTTATATATATATATATATATACACACTCGTATTTTCGTATCTTGGTTTTGACCTGGCCCCACCGTGACAATTTGTATCATGATTTCAGTTTTGCTTGATTTTCACTTAAACTTAATTTGAGTGACTTAGTAGAATAGGTCTGGTTCTTGGTACCCAACGGCCCTCCGCTTGGTTTTGGGTTCGAAATCCCCACTTTCAAGACTCTCGTACCTAGATTGCAAGATCCGAACGAAGGTAACCAACCTTCGAAACATAGCTGTATATTTATATTTGGGTCGTTACAAAGTCGGTATCAGAGCGAGGTTGTGCAATTCGGGTACAAAAGGGTTGAGTGTATGTTTTGAAAATCGCCCATGAATTTCAAAGTATATTGAAAGGTTTCAAAAGGGTAAAATGAAGTTAATTGGACCTAACTTAAAAGAAGAAAACTGGAATGAGTAATCGAGTGGGTAGAAAGGCGATAGATCATCTTTATTGGATGTAGACTTGAGAAAAGGGTAGACAAAATTTAGATTTATAGTTTACAAATTGGTTTGGAAAACTCCAATAAGTTTGCACCGTGATGATTGGAATAGCGAGTAAGTAGAGGTCGAGAGACATTTACTCTCTCCGGTCAGTCGCTCCTCAAAGAGCAGCTTCTAGTTACCTTGTTGTGCTAGTTATATGCAGTACCTAGCATTTAAAAACACAGCAGTCACGTGATGTATTTTAAGGAAAGTCAATATAAGCCATTAGATTTTAATCTAAGGGTTGTAAAACACTGTAGTCACGTGATGTATTTTAAACTGAAAGTCGTCGTTGTACAGCACTACAGCCTGTACGTACCGCTGTAATCCATGAGTATTATTCAAACATCAATGTGTTGACTTATTGACTAATTTCAATTGTCTACTTGCTTTAAATGTTTGTGAAAGGAAACCCACATACTCGTTCAAAAGTCCAAACCAATTTAACGCTAGCTAGGAGCTCCATCAGCTACGCTCATCACTGCTCTCTTTCTCTTCAGACAATGAGATCACTTACTTTAATTCTTGTTCACTTGCTTGCCATAATCACATTTACAGGTAGTATATATATGTCCTGGAATTTTTATTTTTAATTTTTTTGTATGTTTTGAAATGCAAAATCAATATAATTCTGATCGATGTATGCTTATCTGAAGGCGCATATGATCCATTGGATCCATTTGGGAACATTACAATCACTTGGGATCTTGTCAGCTGGACTCCTGATGGATACGTGGTAAGACGATACATCGATCCATCTTCATCATATATGTACCTACCTAGCTACAAAGCCAATTTAATAATGGCGTCCATGGCTGTTATATATATATGACTGTGTGTGTAGGCACTTGTGGGAGTGAACAACAACCAGAAGTTCCGGCCCATAACAAGTCCTGGATGGAAGCTCCAGTGGACATGGTCAGGTAAAGAGGTGATATGGGCGGTGGTTGGAGGCAGGCCAACCCACCAAGGAGACTGCTCGAGGTTCAAGACCTATATCCCGTCGAGCTGCGAGCGGCGTCCGGGCATCATCGACCTCTCTCCAGCCACACCTTATACCCATCAGGTTGCCAACTGTTGTAGAAGCGGCATTCTCACTCCGTTGGTGCAGGATTCTCCAGATTCATTCGCTCAGTTTCAGGTACCATACTCATTACTCTTGCTGGATAATTTATATTTTCCCAAAAAACTAATGGACCAATTTATCTACTCAAGACTCGGCCCAACAATGAAGAGTAGTGGGTTTCTGATATGGGCCAAATCTAAAAGTATAATTGGAGCTACAAAGTTTAGGAACTAAGCCCCACAATGCAGCATTGTGATTAGAGCATCTCCCAACCTCACCTCTAATATGGACCCAACTCATAAAAGTGCATAATTTAAAGAAAATAGGGTGATTTTGTGTAGTGAGTTGATCAATAGTTTGTGTGATGGTGAGTGCTAGGCATATATCATGTAGTGTTGTACACAGTACTTGCATCAATACAAGATCACATTTATATAAGGAGTGTTTGGTTAATCCGAATCACACAAGATGATTGAGTTACGTGCCCATTTTCCCTCCCAAGCTTAAGGCATACAATCCAGTCATCCATTCACCTTAATTGCTTCTTTTGCATATTTCCTGTTGGCATATATCCACTAAAACTATTGCCGCACTTTACCGATCACACATACTAACCCAGCCATCAATTCATCTTGCTTCTTTGCATAAGTGGGAGGGGGAACATGATTAAGCATTTAAGCTAGTCTTTTGCATAATCTTGGTCCAGGAAGCAAACCTTTGAATGTAACTCCTTTGGATCAAAGCTTAAATTTTCCACACTTTTCCATGATGCCATAAGTAGAGAACATCCTATTATATATTTCGCTTGAAATTGAATAGATCTGAAACTTGATCTTATTGAGAATGGTTCGCTCCTCCTTTATAAGAAAACGTAGCATTTCGAAGATCTCTTCAAATTTCAAATCGATACCTTCTTGTACTTTCTACGAATTATTTTTTTCCTTCGTGAAGACACTGTTTGTTTGCCTCGTTCCTACACAACATACTTTCCATGAGTCCCATTAATTGAGCGGAATCAATCGCCATCATCGAACCTTGATTTCAATTGTGCATTTTAGGTCAAATAATTGAATGACTTTGATATCAAATGTTATGTCTCAAATGTTCAAGCATATTATCCTTTCTGTCCCTTTCTGACTCTCAATTTCCCTTCTCTCCCTTTCTTCATCTCATCTTTCTCTAGCCTTATGAGCTTCCCCTCTGTAGCTCCATTTTTTTCCTTTTTCATGGTAAAAAATTCATCAAATATTAACTTATGTTCTGACTTCACATTGTCGGTCAATTCACTACTTGCACCAACTGGTATCTTTAGTACGTGCCCGCTTGGTAGCTTTCACGTCGAGTGGACGACTACATCAACCATCAGTTCCAACCTCACTCACCGGTGTAAGGGGTTAGATCCGAATGTGTATGATGTTGACGCATTAACCTTTGTTCTCTTCGAGACACCTTCTCCGCAATGTTGCTATGAGATTTGCCACTTTTACTCATTTTTTAGAATAGCCCATTCGTATTCATTCTTGAATGATGCGTGCCTCTCATGGTCCTCAATGTACTCGATTCAGGCATTGTTCATAACATCATTAGCAAACTGCCCACTTCCCCTGGCATATTGACGCATGGCTGAAACAACCATCGCATTTGCTAACATCATGGTTAACCTGGTCGAAGTGCACTCTACATCTTTCTGAACCGCGTGGAGCCATCCCTCTCCTTCTACTATTGTAATATGTTATTATCGATCAATCAGTTGTTTCTCTCTTGAGCATCCTTACTTATGTTCAACGATGCACTAAGGAGCAACTCATCTTCCTTCTCACTTCACTCCTTTCTCTCTGTACATCCTTGAGTAGGTTGTTAATCCCCCTCTTCATCTTGGACATTGTCTTGTGTGTTATAAATTGGGATGCTCTCATCTGTATCACGTAATATTGGAGATTGGGTTAATTAATTTGGAATGGAATGAACATTTGGAGGGGGGTAATATTGTATGGGAGGTATCTTGTTGGTATAATATGAATGTGAAAAAATAAGAGGATATGGATTGAAGCTATGATGGTTTGGTTTTGTATTGCCTTGTTGTGTAGTGTCTAGAGACAACATATCATAAGAGATTTAGGGAAAGTCTTGTGGAGCCTATCCATATCTAATTCATATATCTGATTAACTTGACTTTTGTTTTTAATTTTTGTCATAGTACATATGAAATGTACAGGGGTGTCTCATTAATATTGACACGGTTCCCGACGTATTTTAGTGTCGGGATTGCATGTTGGCAGCCAACCAGCCATTCTTGGGTAAGGGTGGAGCTGTGGGTAGAGAGGACAATTTTGCTTACACTCGACGGATATCCATCTCCCCGACTCAAAAAATGGGTGAAAATCTGATATAAAGCGGATATTAAATGGGTGACAGGTGAACGGATGATAGACCGGATTAAATTCGGGTGCCCGTCACCCGACACTTCACCTGACTTATATAATATAATTACATTATATATATGAAATTACTAATATACCCTCAAACTCTAATTAAATAGGCCTATCAAACATGCTTCTAGCTTGAAATGTTGATAGTTGCGTGGATCTTTACACTTATTTGACCGAATTTGACTATATTTGCTAGTTGTTTATTCATCGAAATTTTTTTTTTATGAGTTGTATTTCACCCGAATTATCACCCGATCCACCTGATCAACCGGTGGGTTATGGGTGGACGGGACGAGTGAAATATTTAGTAGGTGATGGGTCGGGTAGGGTGAAGGGTTCTGGGTGGTGGTGGTGGGGAGGAGGGGGGGTTGAGTGAGGAAAGTAGATCATCCACCCACCACACAACTAGACCTGTCAAACGGGTCATTCGGGTCGGGTTCGGATCGGGTCACTTCGGGTTTCGGGTAAAACGGGTCTCGGGTAAAACGGGTTTTGGGTTTTTCGGGTTGACTCGAACTCGGGTTTGATCGGGTTTCGGGTCGGGTTCGGGTCGATTTCGGGTTTGTCAATTTTTCCTTTTTTAAATTAAAAAAATTATTATTTTATAATTTTGTGATAAATTTTAATTATATATAAAAAAATTAATTATATATAATTATAAATCAACCGGGTCAATCGGGTCACCGGGTCAATCGGGTAAATCGGGTCAAAATTACCGGGTCAATCGGGTCACCGGGTCGAAACCCAGATTACCCGGAAAATTTCGGGTTTTTCGGGTTCGGGTCGGAAAAAAAAATTCGGGCCAAAATTTTCGGGCTCGGGTCGGAAATTTTTCGAGTCGGGTCACCGGGTCGGGTTGTGTTTTGACAGGTCTACACACAACCCATTGTCATCCCTAGTTGGGAGGTGCTGCCATCCCTAGCTGGGAGGTGCTCAGGAGTGCTAGAGCCCCACTTGGTCCGAAAATAAATACAATTATTTTTTCAATATATTTAGTATTTTAACGTAATGTGACATTATTAAATAGTATTTGAAGCAAGTAAAGGAAGGAAGTAATCATTCCGGAATGACTCAATCAGAAAGGACTTGCGAGTACTACTCAACGGTCCCCCGGTTCGAACCCCGGATGACCGCTCTTTATTTACTAAATTCAAGATAAAGGAAGGAAGATGAATCAAAAAGTCTTTTCTTCAAATTCCAACTCATTCATCTTTTATTTGTTTTTAGTATATCATTATTTCTCATAATTATTTCAATTGAAAATGTTATGTTAAAATCATATATTATTTGTTATATTATATCATTATTTATCACAATTATTTGTATTTAAATTATATATTTAACGTTTTCTTTCAATATTATTTTAAAATTAAGTCTTCTTTTTTTTTCTATATTTTTAATTTCTCTCAACTATTTAAACAAAAAGATATCTGAAATAAATAAAATTTGTAATGTTTTTCAATAGTTTTTTTTTTTAAAAAAAATCTTAATAAGCATACACTACAATATTTTTTGGGTGTTGTTATATACACCGCAAATTCAAATATAAAAAATGCATGTCCTTAAGAAGGCGTAACCATTCTGACTAATTAACGTTTTAAATAAATTAATAAACCCCTTTTAACCATCACGTCCTTAAGGAGGTGCATAATTTGGGGTGTATATATCCGCAGAGTAGTTTTTTAGCATCCTCTGAAATCCGGGCTCCACGGCTGATCTCACGTGTCAGAAATAACTCTAAGTATATACGAGTACCAAATTCACTGGTACCTTTTGTTAGATTTCTGTGGGAGCGGCGGGGAATACAAACAGGACGGTCAAGCTTCCCAAGAATGTGACGCTACTAGGACCTGGCCCAGGATACACTTGTGGGCCCGCCAGGGTTATCCCGCCCACTGTGTTTACCAGCTTTGATGGACGTCGCAAAACTCAAGCCCTCAGTAAGTTTCCTTTTTATACCCAACATATGAGTCGTCAGATCATCCCATAAAAAATACATTTGCAGTGCGGTTGGTAGATTTGGATTTTTCTCTACATGACCACATGCACCCACACGATCATATTTTTGTTCCTTTAATGCATCATTGCATCATTAAATCGTGGATCCGTAATGACCACCAAAAGTTAAATAAAAAGGGATTCAATCACTTGAAACTTATGAATTTCAGAAGGGTTAATTAGTATGTGTATATATACGTTGACGACGCAGTGACGTTCCGAGCGGTTTGCACCTATTCACGGTTTCTTGCACCCAAACAACCTCCGTGTTGCGTCTCCTTATGGTCCGATGCCGACGGCAACTTCACCCACTGCCCGTCCACTTCCCCGATCCACGTCCGTTGGAACTTCAATTACATTTCTAAACAGTACTTGGGAGCCGAGCTCGCCGTCTCCAACTCCAACCATCGGAACAACATCAAGCCATGGAATCTCGTCCTGCAAAGCAGCGGCCTCAACAACTCGACACGAGTCTCATCCGGCTTCAACCTCAAACCATTCACTGACGCATCCGGGAACAATGGGATAATTTTATATGGCAAGAAAGGCAAGAACGACGTGTTGAAGAAGAATAGTAGGATTCAGATGGAGGTGACAATTAGAAGGAGCAAAAAGAGCTTCACCTTCAAGAAGGACTCATTGAAGGTGCACTTCAATGGCAACGAGTGCAAGCTCCCTCCATCACTTGCATGATTGAGTACTGTGAAGCTACTGCTTTGATTTTTCTCTTTCGTATTGATTGCTGCAATTTGTGTTAGCGTGTGAAACTATATTGGCCACTAGCTTGATCGATTTGTATTTCCTGTGTGTGAAACACCGACATGGGAATAAAATGAACGTGGTTCAAATCGAAAAATACCCTTTTTGTTCGGATTTGTTTTTAACACAGTGAATTTATTGTCGGGTACATGGTTAATCTTCGCAACCACGTAGCTTGAACAGTGTTCTAAAAGACTTTAGGCGGTCGCTAGGCGGCGGGTGACCGCCTATCGCCTAGGCAGTGCTTAAGTGGACTTAGACTAAACTTGATTATTTCCCTATATTTCAATTGATAGAACATGTCAATAATTTATATAAGGTAGTAATATCTATAATATCACTCAAAAACCCAAACTTGGTGTGCTTAACTAACAATGATGTCAATAAATGTAAAAGCGCTCGTCCGGCTGATAACTTCATACCTCCTAAAATTCGAAACCATAGGCTTGAATCAAAAGTAAATGCATCCCGACTTGGGGGATAAAAAAAATTATAAGTTGACTAATCACTCTCCTAGAAACTAAATTTAAATAATCAACCACCTAGGCGGGGCTAGGCGGGATTAGGCAGGGACTATACGGCACCTAGACGGGATTAGGCGGAAATCCCCCTAGAGACCGCCTAGACGTAAAAATTTCTAGGTGTCTTGCCGCCTAATGCCTAGGCGGCGCCTAGGCGCGATTTTTAGAACAGTGAGCTTGAGTGCGCAATGGGCCGATCGGATCGGGTTCGGGTCGGGTTACTGGTGGGTCAAATTAACTCAGGTAAAATGTGTGGTCGAGTACTGGTACGGTCGGGTTCGGTCAAAATTAATTTCAAATTGGTCGGATTTCGGGTTAAATTGGGTCATGCCCATTCGGATTCGAGTCGAAGTGGGTATGGCTTGTTCGGGTTTCGGGTCAAGAGACAGGTCGGTCTCGTTCGGGTTTTGAATCAAAGTACGTGAAAGCGGATATAGTTTTTTTTGTGTTTTGGGTCAAATCTTATTCGACCCGTTTGGATATATAATTAGGTTGATGTTAACTCGATTGAATACTTGAATATGTAATTTATATAAAATAAATTATTCGGGTAATATGTTTTTAATTTAGGTAAAATACTTTATAGATCTGATTGTTCTCGGCCTCACTGACTATGCCAAGAGTTAGTGAGGGGACACAAAGATTTTACGTGGTTCGGTTTGCCCACATCCACGGAGCCTCAGCAGAAGAGACTCGAACTCAATTTCACTATATCAAATCAAGTTTACAAGGTTGGTGGACCAATGCCCATATAAAAGTTCAATACGGCTGACTTGCTCTTTAGAAACCCTAGGTCCCTGTGATGATCTTCAATGTCAAATCTAAGGTCTCTTGGAGAGATCCGCCTTAGATCTGAGCACAACCGTCGAGGAGGAAGAAGACTTGCTCTTTAGAAACCCTAGTGCCGCTTTATTCTCTATTTTCTCTCTCTTGTGTGGACAAACCTATAAGTTGTTGAAGATCTTTCGAACCCTAGAGCATTCATCCCTTATATAGTTAAGCTAAGCTGAAATGCTTCATTTCAGCTTCGGTTAAGTAATAGGAGTTGAAGGCGATTTGTGCTAATGAGCTAGTTTGGAGAAGCCCATCAGCTGAATTAGGTTCTAATCCAAATAATAATACACAACTTTAACTCATAGAATATATAGTATATATTATACATGATCACAAGTACCAACTTGCAATGTTAATCCTAAACAATACTAAAGTAGAAGTTACACTGGCAGGTGTCAGCTTCTGTTTAAATATTTTCTCGCCTTTTTTTAACTAATCGCATTGTGCCATGTGTATTTTTTTGCCACCTATTTTTAATTTATTTATTTTAATTTATTTATTTTGTTATCTATGTTAATCTCGTGATTTTGTTGATTTTGTTATCTATGGTAATCCTATGATTTTGTTGAACTTTAATTAAAGAAATATGTTTTATATGGTAAGTTGTTATGCATATATATATATAGGGAAGCTTTAAAATGTAAAATATCCTTAACGTGTAAAATTTGCTTAACGTGTAAAATTTTATATTTTTAATCAATCAACACGTGCGCTCCGACTTTGTTCGAAGACCACCTGCACCAGCATCGAGCAGCGACTTCTCTCGGCCTCCCATACCCACCTCGAGCCACCTCCGGCCACCAGCCCTAGCCGCACTCGAGCCCACGTCTGTGCGCACCTCCAGAGCCTAGCACCCGCCTGGTTCGAGCCCTGCAGCCGCACCCAGCAAGCCCTGAACCCCCCGTCCTCACCCGCACTGTTCGACATCGATCTTCGCCCTTCCATAGCCCGTCGAGCCACCTTTGACCCACCAGCCACACCACCCTCGAACCCCCTCACTCAGGCGCACCCCCCGACACCGGATCCCCCTTGGTCCGTGCCCAGCCGAGCCCACACCGAGCCCATCTTCCCCAACAGCGCTAATCGGTTCTTTTGGCTCAGAATACCTTCGAAATCCCGATTTTGCTCCTTGTTTCCACTCGAATTTGGTATGACTTCTAACTCTAAACTTGTTTATTACAGTTATTTGGATAGTTTGAATGATTTAGGTTGAGATTGAAAACCTAGGGTTTGATTTAGGAGCGGAATTTGGGGCTTTTTGACAAAAGCCAAATTGATTGAAATTGATGATATGGTTGTGTTTTTGGGTTGATTTTGAGCTAATTTCATGTTCATATTATTGTCAAATTGTTTATAGATCATTAGCTAATTGGATTTTAGAATTTTATAGTGCGATATGCTTTAGAATTTGGGGTTTTTTTTCCAAAAGACAAATTGATTGAAATTGATGATATGGTTGTGTTGTTGGGTTGATTTTGAGCTAATTTCATGTTCATATCATTGTCAAATTGTTTATGGATCATGAGCTAATTGAATTTTAGAATTTTATATTGCGATATGTTTTAGAATTTGGGGCTTTTTGCCAAAAGCAAAATTGACTGAAATTGATGATATGGTTGTGTTGTTGGGTTGATTTGGAGCTAATTTCATGTTCATAACATTGTCAAATTGTTTATGGATCATGATCTAATTGAAGTTTGGAATTTTATATTGCGATATGCTTTAGAATTTGGCGTTTTTTTGCCAACAGCCAAATTGACTGAAATTGATGATATGGTTGTGTTGTTGGGTTGATTTGGAGCTAATTTCATGTTTATAGCATTGTCAAATTGTTTGTGAATCATGAGCTAATTGAATTTTAGAATTTTATTGCAATATGCTTTAGGTCGATTAGGTTTTTCTATTTTAGCATAAAAATCATAATTTAGCCTATTAGCTCAATTGGTAGAGCAATGTGCATTTGCACAAAAGATGTGGGTTCAAATCCCACATAGGTTACATAATAGACAAGAGCACAACAATCGCAACTTGTTAATCATGCACATTATAATCTAAGTTATGCACTTTTTAACCTTAATTATGCACATTTTAATCTTATTTATGCACTTTAATTTTAAAAGCTTATACGTAAAAAAATCGATTTCAAACTTACATCTATCAACCTAAATTATCTGAGAGGTGAACCCAAACTCTCAAAAGTAAAAAAAAAACAAAATTAAAACATCGATTTCAAAAGCACATCTTTTGTCTTATTAATGCACATTATGATCTTACATTTGCACAATTGTATTCTTAATCTGCACAATTGTATCTTACTTTTGCACAATTGTAGTTTAAATTTGCACAATTGTATCATACTTTAAATTTGCACAATTGCACAATTAAAGTTGCACAAATGCACTTTACAGTTGCACAAATGCACTCCACAGTTCCACAAATGCACTCCACAGTTCCACAAATGCACTTCAAAGTTGCACAAAAGGTATCGAAAACGGGAAAAAGTGCATTTACCCATAAAATTAGACATATTTACCAATTTACTCATAAATTAAATATATTTCAATTATAAATTTTTATAATTGAAATAGGCACATTTACCTATTTACCCTATAATGAATTATTTGTCTGCACAAAATAGGCCCATTAGCTAATTTTACGCGATAAGCAAATTTTACACGTTAAGGAGTTTTTACATTTGAAGTAAACCCTATATATATATATATATATATATATATATATATATATATATATATATATATATATATATATATATATTATTTATTTTTGCCGGTGTGTATTGTACGTAGGTTGATATCGATTTTCCTCTTTTTAAGATATAAATTATGACCTTAATTAAATAAATCTGTTTTGTATGCTAAGTTGCATATATATATATATATATGCAACTTAGCATACAAAACAGATTTATTTAATTAAGGTCATAATTTATATCTTAAAAAGAGGAAAATCGATATCAACCTACGTACAATACACACCGGCAAAAATAAATTATATATATATATATATATATATATATATATTATTTATTTTTGCTGGTGTGTATTGTACGTAGGTTGATATCGATTTTCCTCTTTTTAAGATATAAATTATGACCTTAATTAAATAAATCTGTTTTGTATGCTAAGTTGCATATATATATATTTTGGGTGTTTTGCTAAAATAACCCTTTTGGGTGAAAACCTTGCACTCCTAACCCCATCCGGAAAAAAATTGCACAATTCCGGATATCCGATTTTTTGGTTCAACCGATAGCAGGTTAGTGGGGGAGACTGGACACTACGAGTTTGACAGCTGGACAATTGTGAGAGAGAGAGAGAGAGAGAGAGATTGAGAGAGTTAGAGCTAACAGGGAGAGAAAGCTGAGAGAGGAAAGAAAAAAGAAAAAGAAAAGCATGTGAGAGAGGGACTAAAAAAGTAGAACTCATGAGAGGTGAATTAATGAGAGGAGAGAGAGTGTTGAGAGGAGGAGAGAGAAAAAACAACTCACTTTTTCAGAAAGTGCTGAGAGAAAGAGAGAGAAAAGCAACTCATTTTTTCAGAAATAACAACTCACGTTTTGCCACCAGCTTTTATACATGTCACCCGTTGATGTCAACATTCCAACCTTAGCGTTTGTACATGACACTAGTTAATATTTACTTGCCAATCTTGCTACGTTGCTAGTGTAATTAGGATTTCCCATGAATCCTGTGTGTGTGCCATTGAATAATCTTTGTCAATCTTGCTACTTTGCTAGTGTAATGGGCGAATACGCTCCATGAATTTCTCTCTAAAAACTGGTAAGTGCAGCGTGAATAGCTCTTCATCTCCCCTTGTGTGTTCTTCACGACCCATGTCCGTGTTGGTCGAATGACCGGTGTCTTTTGGTGTCAAGTATGATGCACCTGGAGACGCTTATGCCCAGGCTTTTGTAATTCAATATGTAGTTAACGAATTTTGTACTTATGGGAAATTCGAACATGTCATTCAACGACGATGTACATGACATATAATGCTTTTAACCTGTCAAGTAATACCTTTGACATGATAGTTGATAGTTTTGACATGGCAGTGCTCTATGTGCATCTTGGTCGACTGACCGGTGCGTTTTTATATCACTTATGATGCACTTGGAAATGTGGTTCGCACATTTTATTTTTTTGGTCAAGTGGTTTGCACATTTTGTAATTATGAGAAATTCGAACTTGTCATTTATAAAGGATGTACATGACATGAACTGCTATTAACATGTCATTCAAATACGATCTACATGACACGAGAAAAGCACATACTTAAAGCGCTTGGCAGAGGAGCGCTCAGTGGCGGGTTTTCGATTCATTGAAGTTGGTGGCGGAGGAAGGTGTTTGCTACACCCAATCTCGATGAAGACGAAGAACATGCTGAATTCGGCAGAAACTATATTAGTTGAAGACATTAGGCATGTCAAACAATTGAGATGTCATGTAAAACAATGGACGTGTCATGTAAATCAATTCACGTGTCATGTAAATAATAAGCCTTTGGTGCTGCTATCATAGAAAATAGAGGAAAAAGTGATCGGTTTTGATAGAAAATTGTGTAAATTCGTCCATAGAGCACCAAATCCGGTTCTGTAAATTCCTATAGCTTTCTAAAGAGGTAATCACTCTTTTCCTTCATTTTGTGAAGCGGCAAGCTTAAATTGCTCATCGTATGGATGAACATGAGTTCTTGTGTTGTCTTGTTGGATGAAAATCGTAACCCTTGAATCCTCCCTTTGCCACATAGATTGAATCGCGGGGATAACCTTTTCAATTAGAAAGGTCCGAATCAGCATATAATTACTCGTCACCGATATTGAATTTACATGTCACCCCTACCAGACTTACATGACACATAATGTATTTTACTTGACAGGTAAATTGATTTACATGAGATGTGAATTTTTTTACATGACATGTGTGAAGCTTGGTATTTTATTGAATTTTAGAATTGTGAAGCCGTGTATTTTATTGAATTTAGAATTTGGCTTAAGTTTTTAGTAAAAGTAAATGATGTACTGCTTAAAATTAGTCATTTTGTACTAGGTGATGAATTCAGATTAAAGGATGATGCATGTGTTCTTAGCTTTAACTTTACCAACATATTTAGTGCATCTTTTCTATTGAACTTGCGTAATGGAAGTAACAAGGTTAACCGACTGTAATTATGGGAAATTCGAACTTGTCATTCAAATACAGTGTACATGACATGAACTACTATTAACATGTCATTTAAATGTGATGTACATGACACAAGAAAAGCACATACATTAACTCTATATTATGTAGTATATTGGACACCTTATGATTGTCCACTGGACACCTTGTGGTTGGCTCAAAACGAACAAATTGAGTGATCCAATCAATAGTTAAATATACATATTGATAATCTGATATACATATACTCTGTGAAATATTATTGCAGCAATGTTAGTGTAACGGCCCGGGATTATGATTCACGAGTTACGTTTCGAGGGATGAAACCCCTCGTTAGGATCTTGCGCCCCGAGTACAGGTTGAAGGTTTGAAATCGAAGACGTGCAGTTTAAAGTGGGATTTCGCACCCAAATCCGGAAGGTCCGTTGGGGACCCCAGGGTAAACCCCTGTACCTGTCCTAAGTCTACAACGTAAGAAATCCGTTATCATGCAAAGGGCATAAGTTCTGAAAATGATACAACCAGTGCCGCGGCAGAGCCGGGTCAAAACAGAGTACAATTAGGGAGAAATCCCAAAAGCATGAATCTGGTGAAGTCAGGTTTAAAACACTCACTCTCCGCCATAAGAATAGACCCCGTCATAACAGCACAAAATCCAGCAGTGTATCGGGCACCTGAAACTATACCACCAAGTCAGGCCAAGAGTCCGCCTACGGGTCCTCTGACCGCGCTGAGGACATATAATACGCATATACCTAGAATAAAGGATGCCTTCATGCAGTACTGAAATCTTAACCATACTATCATGATCCTAATTCATATATGTAGAATATTAAGTAAGGCCTTAACAAAGAATACCAAGTGGTATATCCCTCTTCTACCACCACCCCTCTTCCAGATAGGGTGGAGACTGGCCAGTTCGATACTATAGCATATCAAATCTCATCATCATATCGCATCTCATGCTCATCTCGTATCTCGTGATATATATATATATAACTCATGGAGGGAAACACCCGATGAAACTGGGCTGCCCTATGACCCTAGAAAGGACTCTAGGACTCACAGATAACGGCCGTTCTGTATTCAAACGCATACAGAATAAGAATGCTCATTCGTAAGTGCAATTCCTAAGCATGATACTACATGGTATGCTCTTATGCATATGAAACACCTACATACTGTTGTGAGCTAAATCTGCCATATTTTACAGTAACTTTAATATCGTTTTCTGCATACTTTGCATACATTTGGGTTAGATAATACATAATCTATGTCGTTTATGTTCATTTGCCAAATTATGGAATCTACACCAGTTTCTGTTTAAATTTGCAGAATTCGAGACGTTTTACAGCAACACTAAGGAAGGTCAGAAAAGCTCGGAAAACCACTACAGAAGTCCAAGGTCAAAGAAGCAGCAGAACCAGCCGAATCAAGCTGAGAGCCCACGCTACTCGATCTCGAGTAGGCCCTACTCGATCTAGACAAAGATGTCCGAGCCAGACCTTGTTGACTAGGAGCAATGTCGAGAGCCAGACCAACCCAGCTCCGGAGCCCTACTCGATCTCGACAAGCCCTAGTCGACATCGACGACACCTCAGCGCCACACCCGGAGTCGACGAGAAAAGGAGCTGATCGACAAGCCGAGGACGAAGACGACCAGGCAGCATTCGCTGCCGGCGACTAGACTCGCTGCAGCGAGCCTCTCGCTGTCGCGGAAATCCTCGCTGCCAGCGAGATGCACCAAGACGACGGAACTCGCCGACTCGCTCCAGCGGAACGGGTCTCTCGCACCTGCGGATCGACGAACTCGCTGCAGCGGAAGAAGCGGCTCGCGAAAGCGGAAAGTACCCTAGTCGACATCGATGAGCCCTTGTCGAGATCGACTAGACCCGTGAGCCAAGTCCGAGCCACACCGAGCACCAGCTAGCCGAGACGACGAAGCCGAGCCAGTCGACAACACTCTTACTCGATATCGACAAGAGCCTTGTCGACATCGACGACGATTCCAGAAGCTGTGTGACGTGGCTTGACGAGTCCTACTCGGTGTGGGATTCCTTGGGCACGAAGGAAGTCGAGAAGGCCGAAAGTCTATCCAATCTATCAAAACACATCATGGAAGAGAGTTTTATCCACTTGAGACAATTTAGATATATTTAGATTAAATTTCTTTATCGCTTTTATTTATCCTTAAGCATTTTAGATATAGTTTTAGATATAGATAGATATCTTCTATCCTTGAGTAGCAAGGATTAGAAGGCTATAAATAAAGCCCATGGGGCTGAGTTTTAAGGATTTCAATTTCAGTTAGAGTAGTAGTTCCACAGAGACGGTTTAGGGAGTTAAGAGGTTTTAGGGTTTTGGCGTTCAACGAGAGTTGGATCGCCGGGATTGTAAAGTCTTTGAATTTAGTTTAATGCAAGTTATTTCCTTTCAATCAATGTCTGAGTTTGCGATGAAGCGCGAGTAGTCCACCCACTTCTAGGGTTGGGGCGAGCCCGACGATAGCCATGCGTGCTTGAGGTAAAGATCCGACCTTTATCATGTTTTGAGCATTTTCCTACTTGTTTATGTGTTTATTACCCGTCTAATGGAGATCCATGCTAACAACTTGGATTTTAAACATAAAATCGGTAGAGACAATTAGGGTTTCTTGAAAGAGTTGTCTAATTGTTGGAAAAGGCGAAAGCTTAGTCCTTTGATGCGATTTACATGATAATTTGTTTGGTTCTGCCTTATGCATGCTTGGTTATCGTTGTTGCAAACCCCAATCTTGGAAGCCTGTTAATTAAGTTTAGTTCGAAATCCCAAAGCCCTTTGCATTTATTTTATTTCGTTTTAATTTATGCCTTACTCGAGATCGAATAGCACTACTCGATCTCGACTACTGATCTTCGACCCAAAGTCGTTGTAGCTTCTGTGTGCAGGTACTCGACGAGACGAAGCGAAGTCGACGAAGACTCTACTCGACATGGAGTAGGCCTTGTCGATATCGATGAGCCTCTGCTTGCGACTGCTGCGCTGTTCGACTGTGCCTGACCCCTGTCGACTAACCCTTAGTCGAGGTCGAGTACCACTGTTGTCGACGTTCGTGAGATTTCTCCGTTGCCTAGGATCCGCTGACACGCTTTCTCGTGGATCGATCCTGACTTCCCGCTGCTGCATCAGGAGGAGGTCTTGTAATTATTTGCAAGGGACGGAATCTGGTTTGCTGTGATTTATTTCTATTTTATTATTGCAAGTCTCGATTTCCTCCTAACAACAAATTGGCGCCGTTGCCGGGGAAGCAATCATTCGCGCCTTAGGTAGTTAAGTCTCACGTTTCTTTTGAGTTACTTCGCAGGTGTATGCGTCGTTCTGGTCCACCACCTGAGTTTGACGCCTTAGACGAACCGGAACGCTACCTACACATCCACTTTAAACTCAAAAGGATAATGGCGGCCGTTGAAACACAAGAGCAAATGATCGAAAGGCTTACAAGGGAACTAGCCGCAAAGGATACCACTATCGCCAATGAAAGGGCAGCGAGGGAACAAGAAGCTGAGCGCGCGAGGCAAGCAGAAGCTGAGCTTGCCCAATATCCAACTACTGTTGAGGATTATATGCATCCAGCTCTCGTCGTGCCTGAATCGGCGATTCTAATCCCTGATAACTCTTTTGAAATTCGCACTCAATTTTTAATAGAGCTTAAAAATAATGCTTTTTATGGCAAATTTAATGAGTGCCCTCTTGAACATATTACTAACTTTCATGATATGTGTCGTACTCTTGCTGAAAGTACAACTCTGGAATATGTCAAGATGAAATCTTTTCGCTGGTCTCTCGCTGGACCTGCACTGAAGTGGCTTGAAGGGCTGAAGCCGAGATCTCTCACCACCTGGGCCCAAGTAGAGCAAGAGTTCCTGAACAAATACTTCCCACCTGCGAAAACAGCACTTCTCCGTAAGAAAATCACCGCCTTCAAACAGAAGTAAGGGGAACCGCTGGCAATGGCATGAGAACGCTACAAAGAACTGTTGCGATCTTGCCCTACTCATAGACAACCACCCTACGTCATCCAGGAGATCTTCTTCAACTCTCTGGATCAAATTACTAAGGATAGGATCAACCATTATACTCGCTATGAGTATCTGACGATGCCACCAAGCGACGCATGGGGTGTGCTAGAAAAGCTCACTAACTACGACAATAAATATGGGGCTCCTACAAACTACGAGAAGAACTCCTACGCCAGGCCAGCACCATCAATGCCACTCTATGAGCCAGCAAAGGAGATTGACCCAGACGTCGGGGAGCAGTTCTACAGAGACCAGAATCGCAAGCTCCTCAATCAAGTCAAATATCTATCTGTCAACCAGCCTTGCATCGAATGCGGATCACAACGGCACACCACTACTGAGTGCCCACACACTGAGCAAGTCAGGATGGGAGAAACACATGAAGAGGCAGCCTACGCTGGGGGTCCAAATCGACATATGGGAGATCAAAGGTTCTATCAACCACAATGGAACCAAGGTCCTCCTAGGAATCCCCCACCATACAGAGCTCCAGGACATCCAGAGAGGGATCAAAAGAAGGATGATCTGCAGCTGATCCTTGAAGAGATGCGTCGGAATCAGGGCACCATCAACAACCAATTCCAAAACATCACTACAAAATTTGGAGAATTAGACATCTGGAAAAGGGGAATAGAAACGCAGATGGGTTAAATCGCTGCACAGATCCCACGACCGTCCGGACAACTCCCTGGGCAAACTGAACCAAATCCTAAAGGGAAAACCGGACACGTCGCAGCTATCAAACTGAGGAGTGGACATCAATTACACGAGCCAGAGGTCGGAAAACAGCAAAGCAAGGCAAAGCAGCAACTCGATCTCGAGGAGGGTGTACTCGATGTCGACAAGCCGTTACTCGACACAGACCAGAAGCTGAGCTCGGACTCCGCTGCGCAGACCAGCAACTCCAGGTCGACCACCCTACTCGATGTCGACGAGTCCGTGGTCGAGATCGACGAGCAACGTCTGGCCGACGTCGACGACTCTGCAGCACCTCCGACAGCTAATTAGGCTCCGAAACTGAAAAAGCCACTGCCTTTCCCTTCAAAAACACAGAAAGATCCCACTGCAGGTAGGTTTACCAGATTTGTTAATTTGCTGCAAGAACTGAATGTTTCTATTCCTTTTACAGAAGCCCTGCAAGAGATGCCTGGATATGTCAAATTTCTCAAAGAAATCCTAAGCAAGAAGCGATCCATTTCAGAGATCGCAGGCGAATGCAAAGTACTCCACTTCCCTGAAAAGAGACCTGACCTTGGTAAGTTTTCTGTTACTGTGGGTTTTGGACAATATAAATATGAGTCTCTGTGCGATTTAGGAGCAACTGTGAGCATCATGCTTTTATCAATCTGGCGGAAAGTAAAGATAGGATGCATAGAACCTATGGATGCCAAGCTATACATGGCAAACAATACAGTAGTCATCCCTACAGGTATAGTTGAGAACGTCCCTGTCCAGGTTGGTAAATTCTTTGTTCCAGCTGATTTCCTTATCATTGACTGTGCTGAAGATCCTACTGGCCCTATTATTCTTTGTAGACCATTCTTAGCTACTTCAGATGCCAAAATAAGTGTCAAGAATAGATCGCTCACCTTCACCATAGGCGATGAGGTTTTGGATTTCTCTTTTGGCCCTGCAAAAGAGGAAATTTCATGGCTGGAGGTGAAAAGCATCAGCAACCACGGGACCAAGCAAACAGCGAGGGAAGGTGCTAGTACTCGAGATCGACAAGACCAACTCGATCTCGACAAGAGACCTACTCGATCTCGACAAGCCTTCGTCGATGTCGACAAACACTACAGTGCCAGAAACTTGCCAAGATCCTAAGTATGGGGTCCCTGTACTCGAAGTCGACCAGCTGTACTCGATGTCGACTAGCCCCAAGCCCAAAGATTCCTGTTTTGGGTCCAAAAAGGTAAGTTCAGGTATAAATCCTACTCCTCCTCAGTTCATAAAGAAAATTATAAATGATTTAAGGGGAGATAAGACACCGTGGCAAGAAAATCTGCGAAAACTGAGAGCTGGAAGGAAAAAGAAGAAAGAGAAGAGAGATGATGCAAGCAACAACCTATCAGCTAAGCTTGCATACTACCATCAGGACCTAGATGATCGAGGAGAAGGGCCAAGCATGAGTGGGCCCCACAATAATGGTCCTTGAGCGCAAATGGAGAAGTCGGCCTAGCGACTCTAAAATCTAGAGCATGTATATAAAACTTTATGAATTTTTGGGACTTTTGAACCTTTTTTTTTTTTGGTTTTGGTTTTATGTCTTTTAGAATGTTTTATGTGGATAGTCTTGTTTTGTGTGCAATCTAACACTTTTAGGTTGGCAAGCATATAAAGGATCGCGAAAAGTGGAATAAGAAGTCCCTGAAAAACAGTCAAAATCGACGAAGGCCAAGTCGACGACGACAAGGAGGAGTAGCCCAGACACTACTCGATCTCGAGTAGGCCAACTCGACATCGACAAGCCCAGACGCTCCTCGACTTCAGAAAACCACTAGACGCAGACGAGGCTCCTCGAGATCGACTACTCTGTACTCGAGATCGACAAGCCTACCTCTACTCAACATGCACTGATCCGCCTTCTTCGATGTTTTATCCTGTGAGTTCCTTCCTTTATTCTTGTTTTTATTTGATTTTATACAGTGGGGACACTGTAAATTTTAAATATGGGGTGGGGGAAGGGCTTACTTCATGCATATTTGATTTATTTGACATTACTTTGTGCACATATGTGCATTATTTCTTTGGATTACTACATGGCTATTTTGGAATGCATTATTAATCTATGTGCTTATATGCATGTCTTCCAAAAATTTGAAAAATGACCCCCATTGAAAATTTTGAATAATGTCATGGAAGCTTATATTGAACTCGACGATGCAAAATTGGATTCATTAGAGATATAACATGAAATTGCCTAGTAAAGGGAAGTCATAATGAAGTGCATATTTTGTGAAAACCATAAAAGGAGGTAAAATTTAAAGTTGCTTTTGACATGTTGCATGATAAGATGATGGAGGACTTTATATTTCCATATAATGCTCATTGTTTGAAATCCTAGCCATACCTATGCTTATGCATCACAAAGCCATATTATGCCTTATTTCAATTATTGCTCCACATGATCTAAATATTGCCCATTCTTTACCTTATCCGGGGACTATGTTGAGAATGATGTTACATTATGGAGATTATCATATGGTGTTTATGTTGTGATTACTATCATTATTGGAGTTTGGAAGGGAATTGTTTGAAATATATGGAAAATTTAATGAGTGAAAGAAAATCCAATCAACTCAGGAGATAAAGGTAGATTGACCCTGCTCTCTGAGATAATAGTTTGGAGAGATGGTACACATTGTGAGGAGTCCAAAGCACTAAGTATCCGGGGCCATTCATGACACCCATGTTTGCGACTCGCGAGAAGGCAGTGCTGAGGTCAGAGAGGTAAAAGCATTATTGTTGATAAAAGCATTATGAAAGGTGATGAATATTATGGAGAAGGAATGTGGAAATTCAATTTGGAAATACTCCATTTCCCCGGATCATTAGCACCACATTGCCAAAAATTGCCCACCTTTTAGCCTTTTACCAAATCTACTCCTTATTTGAGCTTAAATTGAAGTCCTCTTGATTATCAATGTTTTGTCACTTATGAATGTTTTTGCATAACCCTCCTTTTGTGAGTAGATGTTGCTCTTTAAATTGCACATGCAAGGATTTGTGACACTAGTACCTTTTTGAGGATGGTAATTGACTGCTGGGTTATATAAGAATGAATCTGATATGTTGAGAGTTTCGATTTCTTCCCCTGAATGACAATTAAAAGTATTGCTTGAGGACAAGCAAGCTTAAGTATGGGGTGTTTGTTGTGAGCTAAATCTGCCATATTTTACAGTAACTTTAATATCGTTTTCTGCATACTTTGCCTACATTTGGGTTAGATAGTACAGAATCTATGTAGTTTATGTTCATTTGCCAAATTATGAAATCTACACCAGTTTCTGTTTAAATTTGCAAAATTCGAGACGTTTTACAACAACCTCAAGGAAGGTCAGAAAAGCTCGGAAAACCACTACAGAAGTCCAAGGTCAAAGAAGCAGCGGAACCAGTCGAATCAAGCTGAGAGCCCACGCTACTCGATCTCGAGTAGGCCCTACTCGATCTAGACGAAGATGTCCGAGCCAGACCTTGTCGACTAGGAGCAATGTCGAGAGCCAGACCAACCCAGCTCCGGAGCCCTACTCGATCTCGACAAGCCCTAGTCGAGATCGACGACACCTCAGCGCCACACCCGGAGTCGACGAGAAAAGGAGCTGATCGACAAGCCGAGGACGAAGACGACCAGGCAGCATTCGCTGCCAGCGACTAGACTCGCTGCAGTGAACCTCTCGCTGCCGCGGAAATCCTCGCTGCCAGCGGGATGCACCAAGACGACGGAACTCGCCGACTCGCTCCAGCGGAAGGGGTCTCTCGCACCTGCGGATCGACGAACTCGCTGCAGCGGAAGAAGCGGCTCGCGAAAGCGGAAAGTACCCTAGTCGACATCGATGAGCCCTTGTCGAGATCGACTAGACCCGTGAGCCAAGTCTGAGCCACACCGAGCACCAGTTAGCCGAGACGACGAAGCCGAGCCAATCGACAACACTCCTACTCGATATCGACAAGAGCCTTGTCGACATCGACGACGATTCCAGAAGCTGTGTGACGTGGCTTGACGAGTCCTACTCGGTGTGGGATTCCTTGGGCACGAAGGAAGTCGAGAAGGCCGAAAGTCTATCCAATCTATCAAAACACATCATGGAAGAGAGTTTTATCCACTTGAGACAATTTAGATATATTTAGATTAAATTTCTTTATCGCTTTTATTTATCCTTAAGCATTTTAGATATAGTTTTAGATATAGATAGATATCTTCTATCCTTGAGTAGCAAGGATTAGAAGGCTATAAATAAAGCCCATGGGGCTGAGTTTTAAGGATTTCAATTTCAGTTAGAGTAGTAGTTCCACAGAGACGGTTTAGGGAGTTCAGAGGTTTTAGGGTTTTTGGCGTTCAACGAGAGTTGGATCGCCGGGATTGTAAAGTCTTTGAATTTAGTTTAATGCAAGTTATTTCCTTTCAATCAATGTCTGAGTTTGCGATGAAGCGCGAGTAGTCCACCCACTTCTAGGGTTGGGGCGAGCCCGACGATAGCCATGCGTGCTTGAGGTAAAGATCCGACCTTTATCATGTTTTGAGCATTTTCCTACTTGTTTATGTGTTTATTACCCGTCTAATGGAGATCCATGCTAACAACTTGGATTATAAACATAAAATCGGTAGAGACAATTAGGGTTTCTTGAAAGAGTTGTCTAATTGTTGGAAAAGGCGAAAGCTTAGTCCTTTGATGCGATTTACATGATAATTTGTTTGGTTCTGCCTTATGCATGCTTGGTTATCGTTGTTGCAAACCCCAATCCTGGAAGCCTGTTAAATTAAGTTTAGTTCTGCCTTACTCGAGATCGAATAGCACTACTCGATCTCGACTACTGATCTTCGACCCAAAGTCGATGTAGCTTCTGTGTGCAGGTACTCGACGAGACGAAGCGAAGCCGACGAAGACTCTACTCGACATCGAGTAGGCCTTGTCGATATCGACGAGCCTCTGCCTGCGACTGCTGCGCTGTTCGACTGTGCCTCACCCCTGTCGACTAACCGTTAGTCGAGGTCGAGTACCAATGTTGTCGACGTTCGTGAGAGTTCTCCGCTGCCCAGGATCCGCTGACACGCTTCCTCGTGGATCAATCCTGACTTCCCGCTGCTGCATCAGGAGGAGGTCTTGTAATTATTTGCAAGGGACGGAATCTGGTTTGCTGTGATTTATTTCTATTTTATTATTGCAAGCCTCGATTTCCTCCTAACAACACATACTATATGACACATCAGGCAGGAGGTACTGGTTACTGAGTAAGCCCCGGAGGTACTTACCTGGCTAGCAGACCGGCAACAGAACAATCCATCACACAGTATTCACAATCACAAAGTATCACCTAGTACATAATTAAATATACATAAGTCTACATTCAATTATTAAGCACTCAAGCATACCTCAATCAATAGAACAAGTAACATATTATGAAAGTCATTTCATCGCATCATCCACTCCTCAAGACCACATCGTTCTCCATAAATCATTCAACTAATTCTGCATGTTCATATACGTCATTTCTGCATATACCTCAACGGTTCATCAAAATCATAAGACATAATTTGTGTGATTTGAAATCCTACTAGATCGTCATAATTATCCAACATTTAATCTCATATAATAATTCACCACAAGTCATGTTATTAGTCATACATATCATATTGTTAGTCAAACGATCATATTATCATGCTAGTTAGTCAAACGAATAAGTCTTATTCCTAAGTTAGTTCCAAAACCGTTTCAAATCCCAGTTAAATAGTTAAGGCTTCCGACCCTTAAAATACTCGTCGAATTCTCTTTTTAATTTATTTATTAGACTACTTTCCAACCTTGAAATTCTTTTCAAATTCTTTTCTAACAGAAAAGTCCAAATTATTTATGTTAAATCCCAATTATTATTATAGATATCATATTATAAAACACCATTTAATAAAACATCCTTATAAGTTATTTCCAAATCCCCTAAAATCCAAACCGTTTAAAATTAACCCTTTATAATTTTCCCAAAATAATATTTTATCTCTTAAAACCTCCAATAATATTGTATATATAATATATTTTAATTTTCGTTAAGTAGTTAAATAAATTAACGGATAAACCCGAACCAAACCGAATCAAACCCGCTAAATAAATCCCAACCCGGTAATCCCAATCTCAACCGGTAAAAGATAGTTGTAAAATGGAGGGCCCACATGCTGATTGGGCATGGCTCCCACGCTGACTGGGCACCTTCTTCTTCATTTCAAAATCAAGGAAGTCCCGCCTGGCGCCATGGCTCAGCTCGGCCTCGCTCCCGCCGACGACCGGAGCTCTCGAGCTCAGCTCCTCCGCCTCAACCGACCTCTCCCAACCCCGCAACTCACCTCAATGGTGCACCGCCCACGCCTGGACCACCTCGTCGCCCTCCTGCGCGCCCTCACGCTCGACTCGCACTCCCGGCCTTGCGCTCGACCTCACCGGAGCACTCTAGCTCGCCCTCCCTCTCCACACTCAGCCCTCACGCACACTCCGACCACCCGAGGACAAGAAAGGAATTGAAACGAAACAAGGAAATTGGAAGGAGCTTCGAATGCTCACCGAGGACGTTTGCGACTTCGGAGCTCTCGATTGGAGTTCTGGGGTTCGTCGGTGGCTCGCGATGGCTCTTCGGACCTGCGCCGAACATGGGTGAGTGTGATGGAGGAGCTCGATGGTGATTTGGATCGGAAACGAAGGAGAATGGCTTATCGGAAGATTGTTCGCGTTCGAACGGGGCGACGGAGTTCCGGTGGCTTGTGGTGGCGCTGGGGAGCTTCTGGGCTGCTCCGGCTGCTGGTGGTGGCTTCGAGAGTTGTGTGAGACCTTCCGCTAGTGGATCAATATGGAAGGAGGGAAGAAGGAGGAGGAGACGATGGTGACGAATGATGGAGGTGGTAATGTGAAGATGGTTGTGACGGTGTTGGTGATGATGAAGATGGAGCGAGATGCGCAGCGGGATGGTGATGGTGAAGCTAGAGTCGTGGGCAGGAGCAGGAGGAAGCGATGGAGGTGACGGTGATGAAGTCATGGTGAGGAAGTCGGGTGCAGGGGATGGTGAAGACTTGCCTGGAGTGTGTGTTGGAACACACTACTATATAGGAGTAAAGGCAAGAAAGAGAGGGAGGGTAGGTAACGATAGAGTGTGGAATTGGTTAAACTCCATGCCCTAAAATAAATCCCGAAATTCGCTCTCGAATGTTAGTTTCTCCGACTCTCTCTTTCTCGATCAATTAGATTTTTAAAAATTAAAAGCATATCTCCATCCGTTAATTATTTTGAATTTTCGAGGTAAAAGGACAGAAATCGTTAGTCAAATTTTATATTACGGTCGGAATCTGCTAAACGAGCTTTTAATTCAATTTATGTTCATTTTTAATTTCCTTTTTCCGAAAAAATTAGGATTTGAAAATCCGAGCCTTCACATCATCCACCTCTAAAAACAAGTCTCGTCCCCGAGACTAAAATTATTTTAAAATAGGGGATGAAGTTTGAAATTGTTGAGTTCAAGGATCATGTCATTGATCCCGTAAGTATCTCATAAGTGCCCCTATGAGATCCTCACAGTACCGTTGCCGTGATCATAATATCCCCATTAGACCGTAGTAAGAATGTGATATGGGCCCCTACCACATCCTTACTCCGACTCCTCGGTCATATCATAACTCAAAATATCACAACGTCCTCTTTAAAACACCGGTCAAAATTTCAAGTTCGGAATTAGTTAAAAGCATTCCTAACCTCTCCATTCATCCTACCATCCACTTCTAAAGGCTAATCCCTTATTCTCTTCCTAGGTTCTAAGACATTATCAAGGTTCAACAGTTCCATTTCTATCATTTCCATCATCAAGCATCATGTATATATATCGAATAACAATAGCACCTCACGTCTAATAGCATAACATAATCACCTCAAGAATAGCCACATAGCATAGCATATCTAGCATCGTATCATATATGGTAGAATTTATCACATCATCTCACGGAAGTTACACACCATATCAATCATATAAGCACGTTATATCAATCAGATAAGTACATCATACTCATTCTAACTACCAAGCGCCATCGCATTAGAGGCAAACAACTGCTTCAGTACAGTAGCATTCCATCGAGTTCAGGGATAACTATGTTAGTACTACAGTTCCATATTGTCAACGGCAACACATCAGAGAATCAACATCGCCTATAGCATAGAATTCGCACAACATTCGGCCCCAAGTAAAGTATACACTAGATCACTATCCCAGGAGAATCTGCCTTACACTACCAATCATGACGAGACACGACCACTACTCACCATCCCTTGCACTAAGATCAACTTCATTGTGGTCTACCAACTCAATTCACTACCAGTTCTAGGCACCATTGTATTCTGCTCACATACAACCTTTCTAGCCTCATAACTATTCGCAATCAAGGCCGACTACCCAAACCAACTACTAGGTATCCCAAATCCTATGTCATCAAGCCATCTAAGGGCCAATACAATTTTACATCCCAATCTTAATTCTCACCTTCCACTCGACCATCTAAACTATTTTTCGGAGTTCTCAATCACACGGTTTCCTGATTCGACAAGCTTAACAACTCGACCAACTACCAAGACTCCATATATAACACGTCCTTTCCCTAGGGTCCTTTATCAGTCCCATCTTTACCTTCTAATAGAAAAATTCCGAGTCCTCAACTGAACCGCTCTCACGATGGATCTAGACACTTCTTAAAAATCTCGCTTACTCTTCCTAGCCTCTCAAGACTCCGCCCGACCATCATCTCCTAAAAAGACATCTCGAATCACCTTGCTAACCTGATCATATTTCTCACGCCACTAACCACTCTCACTAACCATCCATATCTAAGGACCCAACTCATGTTAACCATCTCACACCTGACACTCCCGTCCAATTCTAACGCAGAACCCAACTAGTGGTACTCCCAACCATGAATCACCATGACCCTCAAGCCGACCCCCACTTTAGATCCTCTTTCCAGCATACTCTACTTGGACTATTTCCCTCAACTCCGCATGTTTCCCCAAATTGCCTCAAATCACGCTTCCTCAAACTTCGAAATCTCTACCGCTTAAACCCTATTGTACCGATCATCATTTTCACCAAATTCGTATGACATGCTCGTCCGAATTTCCTATGCACCGTAACTTCACCAACCTTCAAAAATCTCTGATCCTCTAGCGTCCTCAATACCTTCAGCTTTGCCTGGTTCCCAAATTCATGCTCATAATCTCCCTATCTCAACCTTAAGCCCATAGTCTTACTAGGAATGTCAACTACATCCTTGCCTAGCTACCAGCCTTTCCTCGAAGATTCATCTCACATCCTCCATTACCTCAATAGCCACAATGATCTCCACACAAAAATCCCGATTCATTCCCTATCCCAAAATCCTCCAACAATGCATCTAGAGATCCTTCACTCATAAATTCCCGAAGCATTACCAATCCTATCTGTACAACCCTCAAATACCCATCACAGGAATAAACCTGATATGAACAATCTAATATCCCTGTTCGCTAATTTCCCAAGCGACCTCATACTACTCTTCCTTGGCAATTCCTCAACCTCATCCCTTATCGAAATCTCTCCCACTCACAGCACACATCACCTAGTCCCAAATTCTACGATTCCTCAGGCATTCCTTAATCGATCATCCTTGACATCGCCCACGATCCGCTCATAGACTATCTAGATACCTTCCTTAGTACACCAATCAGTCTCACAACACCTCCCCTCAAGAATCCCCCGATCAACTCCTCGCTTGCCCATCCACCTCTAGAACTATCCTAATTACCTCTACCCACACCCAATCTCAAGATTACCCTAATGAAACTAGTCCAGACCTCAGTCAACCACTCTCTTATACTATCCGCACACACTACCTGCTTAGACTACCACTTCTCACTTGGACATCTCCCTCAAAATCTCGCCATACTAGCCCCACTGCTCACCTAAGATCTACCTAGAAGCTCATCTATACTCATGGACCACTATCTTCGACACATCCCAACTCACTCGGCTCTACCCAAGCTAACGCATCATTTTTGCACCCCATCTCACACGACCAATGACCAAATCCGAAGACCTTAATCCACCTGCCACTTTCCAACCCGTCTCACCAAAGAATCTCACGACTCAAGCTCAAGAAGAAAGCACTCCCATACATATAATCCATAACCTACTCACCAGCAAGTCAGTATACCAAGCACCAAGGCACATCGTCATAGAAACAAGTTAGTCAGGCAATCATTGCTACTAATTCAGCACATCCGTCATCACACATTCAATTATGTCAGTTCTAGGCCTATCACAAAACATCAATTCCGATTAGTATAGAAGAATCCACAATTTGAATTAAGAATGCTCTTCCTCGTGTCTGCTGGAATGAATCTGTTAACGATTGTCATCTGTGAAGCATATTCGTCCTTTTTGCCATCGGTGACGTTGTTTCTGGGGCCTAAGGGGTCATGGACCCATCACACTTCCGTTGCGCCGCTCCGGTGCCACTTGGTCGTCGATCCTTTCTTGCATATCGGCGCTCATCGAAGGATCACAAGGGTTAGAAGTTACGAAGATGGGGGAGAGACAAGGGCGGACAACACAATTCCTTAAGAGTTCAGACATGGACCAGGACTAGGGACGACGAGACCAAGGATAAGATCCCAACCCGAGAGTTACAACGATGCCCTTATAATTATGGCACGCAAACACATAAAAATCAAGAGATATCATCACATTATTTCACACTGAGGAATATCGATTTACGCATTCATAACATGTTTATATAATCATCTTTATACATGCCCAGAACAAGATAGCAACTTATCATTTCATTCACCAATAATGCTTGACAGACTAAGAACATGTATGCACAGACTGACATGTGACATATATGGCCCAAGTTATGCAAGATCTAGCAAACATCACAGGATATCATATGCACGACTTATCACTCATTTAGATACACAATTAAGAAAGTCATAATATTACGAAAAGCATGCTAAGATGTACCCTAAAAATCATGCTAAGTGTATGGTCAGTTCATGCAGGGTTGGTATAGCAACTATCTCATCACATACATCCATATTCGCATAGTAAGACTAGGACGTCACACAATCATACGAGGGCCTATAATTGGGAGGTATATGTCTTACATGATACTAGAAATACTCATTAAACATGTACACAACCAATGAGGTCCAATTAGGTTAATCTGGCATTCTAAGTCATCCAATTCACGTTTTAAACATGCAACGAGAGTTGAACACACTATCATGGACCTAGTTCATAGGGAGACAATAATCATGGGAATTCAATACATACGACACATACATCAACTCATAAGTGCAACCATGCAATGTACCGGGAAAGTCATGCTGAATTATACCAATATAGAATGTCGTTAAATCACAAAGAGGCTATCATTATAACTTGACAGAATTCTCTAAGGGCAATCACCGACTCACCACCCCGTTTCCCCGTGGGACGCTATTATGACTTGTTGGGTAGGACACAAGGACATTCACGCCGTTTCCGAGAGATGAGGGTAGAACTCGTGTTTAGACTCTTGTGACAAGAAGACATGGTTGGCCATTCCGAGGATCGAAAGGGATGACTCCATAAGACAACTCACTTCTATCTTGAAACGATTTAAATCCTCACTCCCACTAACATACTCAGGTAACCCTCACATCTGACACGATTTCCGAAGGTATTTAGTTGACCGACCCAAATTTCCTGTGAAAGACCCCAATCACAAGTACGAGACTCGATAGAAGCATCGATGGTGGGATACGAAACAAGACTCTAAACAGGGGAGCGAATGCTTCTCGACCCTTGCTAACATGTCTAGATGTTTTGGTGGGGCGGATGACAGAGTCCGAACTATCAGGGGGTTTGAATTATGAAAGGGCTATTTAGACAAAACAGGAATTCCGATTACATAAGAACAAGGTTTTCTCCCACTATCCCGTTTGCACAGTTATTCAACACATGATTTAAGTCAAGGCATACTGATTAATTCGCTATCCTAAGCACAATAGAGCACTCATCACGGAAGCAATCAATAAGATTAATATGATCCTCTTCGAGGAGGATTGCCCTCGAGCCCAATTGCATATATGTACATATATAAACGTAAGCATAGAGACGATTTGTGCCGTCCTTCGAGGGACGACTGACCGGAGGGGCAAGACCTCACGGCCTCCTCACTCAACACTCCAACCTCCGTAGTGTTCCCTGGAGTCTTCTAGGCCCATCTGTAAATAAAAGTTAGTATTTTGCCTACCGTTCCCCGAATTCTACATCCAAAAGGGATGTCTACCGCTTGGGTCTCTACCCACGAGATTATTTCCCATTTATTCATTTTAGGTTTTAAGTCCAATTAAATTCATTTTACCCCTTATAAAATATTTTCCAAAACCATTTGAAAATGTTGGGCGATTTTCAAAACCTCTTCAACCTATTGTACTCGGATTGTGAAACCTCGCTCTGATACCACCTTTGTAACCCCTCGTTAGGATCTTGCGCCCCGAGTGTAGGTTGAAGGTTTGAAATCGAAGACGTGCAGTTTAAAGTGGGATTTCGCACCCAAATCCGGAAGGTCCGTTGGGGACCCCGGGGTAAACCCCTGTACCTGTCCTAAGTCTACAACGTAAGAAATCCGTTATCATGCAAAGGGCATAAGTTCTGAAAATGATACAACCAGTGTCGCGGCAGAGCCGGGTCAAAACAGAGTACAATTAGGGAGAAATCCCAAAAGCATGAATCTGGTGAAGTCAGGTTTAAAACACTCACTCTCCGCCATAAGAATAGACCCCGTCATAACAGCACAAAATCCAGCAGTGTATCGGGCACCTGAAATTATACCACCAAGTCAGGCCAAGAGTCCGCCTGCGGGTCCTCTGACCGCGCTGAGGACATATAATACGCCTATACCTAGAATAAAGGATGCCTTCATGCAGTACTGAAATCTTAAACACACTATCATGATCCTAATTCATATATGTAGAATATTAAGTAAGGCCTTAACAAAGAATACCAAGTGGTATACCCCTCTTCTACCACCACCCCTCTTCCAGATATGGTGGAGACTGGCCAGTTCGATACTATAGCATATCAAATCTCATCATCATATCGCATCTCATGCTCATCTCGTATCTCATGCTCATCTCGTATCTCGTGATATGTATATATATATATATATATATATATATATATATATATATATATAACTCAAGGAGGGCAACACCCGATGAAACTGGGCTGCCCTATGACCCTAGAAAGGACTCTAGGACTCACAGATAACGGTCGTTCTGTATTCAAACGCATATAGAATAAGAGTGCTCATTCGTAAGTGCAATTCCTAAGCATGATACTACATGGCATGCTCTTATGCATATGAAACACCTACATACTATATGACACATCAGGCAGGAGGTACTGGTTACTGAGTAAGCCCCGGAGGTACTTACCTGGCTAGCAGACCGGCAACAGAACAATCCATCACACAGTATTCACAATCACAGAGTATCACCTAGTACATAATTAAATATACATAAGTCTACATTCAATTATTAAGCACTCAAGCACACCTCAATCAATAGAACAAGTAACATATTATGAAAGTCATTTCATCGCATCATCCACTCCTCAAGACCACATCATTCTCCAAAAATCATTCAACTAATTCTGCATGTTCATATACGTCATTTCTGCATATACCTCAACGGTTCATCAAAATCATAAGACATAATTTGTGTGATTTAAAATCCTACTAGATCGTCATAATTATCCAACATTTAATCTCATATAATAATTCACCACAAGTCATGTTATTAGTCATACATATCATACTGTTAGTCAAACGATCATATTATCATGCTAGTTTGTCAAACGAATAAGTCTTATTCCTAAGTTAGTTCCAAAACCGTTTCAAATCCCAGTTAAATAGTTAAGGCTTCCGACCCTTAAAATACTCGTCGAATTCTCTTTTTAATTTATTTATTAGACGACTTTCCAACCTTGAAATTCTTTTCAAATTCTTTTCTAACAGGAAAGTCCAACTTATTTATGTTAAATCCCAATTATTATTATAGATATCATATTATAAAACACCATTTAATAAAACATCCTTATAAGTTATTTCCAAATCCCCTAAAATCCAAACCGTTTAAAATTAACCCTTTATAATTTTCCCAAAATAATATTTTATCTCTTAAAACCTCCAATAATATTGTATATATAATATATTTTAATTGTCGTTAAGTAGTTAAATAAATTAACGGATAAACCCGAACCGAACCGAATCAAACCCGCTAAATAAATCCCAACCCGGTAATCCCAATCTCAACCGGTAAAAGATAGTTGTAAAATGGAGGGCCCACATGCTGACTGGGCATGGCTCCCACGCTGACTGGGCACCTTCTTCTTCATTTCAAAATCAAGGAAGTCCCGCCTGGCGCCATGGCTCAGCTCGGCCTCGCTCCCGCCGACGATCGGAGCTCTCAAGCTCAGCTCCTCCGCCTCAATCGACCTCTCCTGACCCCGCAACTCACCTCCCTGGTGCACCGCCCACGCCTGGACCACCTCGTCTCCCTCCTGCGCGCCCTCACGCTCGACTCGCACTCCCGGCCTTGCGCTCGACCTCACCGGAGCTCTCTAGCTCGCCCTCCCTCTCCACACTCAGCCCTCACGCACACTCCGACCACTCGAGGACAAGAAAGGAATTGAAACGAAACAAGGAAATTGGAAGGAGCTTCGAATGCTCACCGAGGACGTTCGCGACTTCGGAGCTCTCGATTGGAGTTCTGGGGTTCGTCGGTGGCTCGTGATGGCTCGTCGGACCTGCGCCGAACATGGGTAAGTGTGATGGAGGAGCTCGGGGGTGATTTGGATCGAAAACGAAGGAGAATGGCTTACCGGAAGATTGTTCGCGTTCGAACGGGGCGACGGAGTTCCGGTGGCTTGTGGTGGCGCTGGGGAGCTTCTGGGCTACTCCGGCTGCTGGTGGTGGCTCCGAGAGTTGTGTGAGACCTTCCGCTGGTGGATCAATATGGAAGGAGGGAAGAAGGAGGAGGAGACGATGGTGACGAATGATGGAGGTGGTAATGTGAAGATGGTTGTGACGGTGTTGGTGATGATGAAGATGGAGCGAGATGCACAGTGGGATGGTGATGGTGAAGCTAGAGTCGTGGGCAAGAGCAAGAAGAAGCGATGGAGGTGACGGTGATGAAGTGATGGTGAGGAAGTCGGGTGCAGGGGATGGTGAAGACTTGCCTGGAGTGTGTGTTGGAACACACTACTATATAGGAGTAAAGGCAAGGTAGAGGGGGAGGGTAGGTAATGATAGAGTGTGGAATTAGTTAAACTCCATGCCCTAAAATAAATCCCGAAATTAGCTCTCGAATGTTAGTTTCTCCGACTCTCGCTTTCTCGATCAATTAGATTTTTAAAACTTAAAAGCATATCTCCATCCGTTAATTATTTTGAATTTTCGAGGTAAAAGGACAGAAATCGTTAGTCAAATTTTATATTACGGTCGGAATCTGCTAAACGAGCTTTTAATTTGATTTATGTTCATTTTTAATTTCCTTTTTCCGAAAAAATTAGGATTTGAAAATCCGAGCCTTTACAGTTAGAACAAGCTCATAAATGTAGGGTAAAAATTATAATTCCACGGAAACAAGATCAAAGTTTAAGACATATCTAATACATTATATCCATACTTGATTCATTAAATGCACAACAAAGACAGTAAATACATTATATCCGGAATTGTTTCATTAAATGCACAGTAAAGAAATATGATCAATCCAACTACATATTAACCAAATACCAATACTTGAGACAATCGGTTCTGAATACAATTAGAAAAGACATTTCTTTGCAAAATCAGTGGAATTCAACAATTACAAACCCAACCTAATAATCTTAAACGCATCCGATATCATGAACTTAGGGAGCCATCGTCGATCGGTGTATAAGGTGGTTTGGAGCCATAGACACATTACAAAGCATCCACAACCTCATAACAACCACAACTAGCAAAATTAAGACCTCAAATATTGCAGATCCCTTGAAACCTAGATCTACAAATCAAAGAAATGAAACTGAGAAAGATAAGAAGCAGAGAGTGAAATATGACCTTGCGATAGGCGTTGTCATCAAGCTTGACGATCAATTCGATCTCTGCTCCAAATCCATATAATACTGGGAATATCGCCTCCAGAAGAGGACGAGAACACCCCAATTAGGACCTTGCGATATGCGATGTCAATTCGACCTTATGATAGGCGTTGTCATCAACCTAGATCTCCGCAATTAGGACCTTGCGATAGGCGATGTCGATCCTGGAGCCTACGAAGAAGAGGACGAGATCGGATGTTGTGATTGTCAGCCCTGCGAAGAAGAGGAAGACGAAGATGAGGACGAGGATGGGGTGTTCTGGTATTGCAGAGGACAGCGGTAGGGCTGTTGTTGCAGAGCCTTATAAATCTCCGTAATTAGGACCTGAATTCCGAACTCAAGATCCCAAAATCGAAAGAAATTGAGAGAGGAGCTTCATTTATTCATCAAACTCTAGAACACTGAATCGAAGCCGAGAGGAGATCTGGTGTTGCAGATGACATATAATATGAACAAAAAACTGTCAATTCAATATTCCATTTTGTGTAGTAGATAGCATCGTACAAGCTGATCAGGTAGAGAGGGTTGTACCTGATCCTGATAGCATCCAGCCAGTAGAAAGAAATATGCTACAGTAATTTGCATTGTTTGCCCTCTGTCCACATCATTCCTTTTTTTTTTTATGCTCATTCATTCAGAATTTGACAGCAAAAAAATGGAGATGTGGTGGTGTCAATGTTTCCAATTCGGGTGCATTGTCCACTGCACTTGTATCTGAAATGGCAATGACTTGAAATTCTAGACCAATTTTCTTGCAGGTGTTGCATTGGCAATGGCAAGAGTTTCCGCCTTTTGCGTCTCTCAAATGATTCGTTTATCACAACTATTGGGTATGTTATGTGATCCTCATAAATTTATAATAAATGCCAATTGTTTGGTTTTTGTCCTTTGAGGATAGAGAGCAATATCTCCAACTATAAGTTGGTTATTTTAATATCAGAACAATTGAGATTAATGGAAAATGGATAAATATCTATATTTCAAACCATCATAACAAGTCTATACGCTGATTTTTTTCAAGTGGATTTAAGCTCTTGAATCTCAATTCAGGTCGATAAAAACAGATAGACACAGATGGATAGTTATGTCTCATTCTTAACTTGCTCTCTCTCTCACAATTTGAGCTTATTATCATTTGGTGAAATAGACCAAATGCTCCTCTTGACAATGCTATCTTTAACATACTCAAATAGTTCAAGGCAATGCAATGGACAAATTCAGGAAAGTCACTACTCCGGTAAGTCTGCTCGTAATGTTTTAAGACCACCATTTGCAATAGTAAACATACATAATGGATTGTTGATATCTCAAATGTGTAAATAACTCAGTTTTAGTATATACCCTATACATGATATTTGTCATGTAAAGCTGAATAAATGTCATGTAAAACGTTGTGTAGGTGGAGATAGTGCTTTAAGTCTTTAGTGTCATGGAAAACTGAATAAGTGTCATGTAAAACGGAATAGGCAGCAAGTAAAATCTAATGAATTGAAGTAGCCAGATGCATTCCTATAGTTCTTACAAGAAACATCCAGATTAAAAAACAAGCTTGACAAAGAAAAGGTTGCATCAGACAGATCGAGTAAATTTCCACATCAAGACATCAATCAAGGGTTAATTTAACCTAGAACACCAAAACACAAAGAACAAACAAACGAATTAGAGGAAGAAGGTGATGATACTTGGATAACAGTTGCATCCTCACAAGCATCATTGTCAATTACAACTCTGCAGCCGCACAACAATCGAATAATTAATTAGAACTTGTAAATTCATCACATTTCAATTTTCAAACCCTAAAAATACTTTGTTGAAAATCAAAGCCAGTAAATCGAAAGGGAGAAGTGAAATTGAGAGAAGGGAAGGAGAAATTAGGGAACCGACGGACCTCCGAGCACGGATATAGAGTTTAGCCTCCTCCTACGTCCTCTTTTTGCTCGCAGCCCGCAACGCCGACATCACCTCCCATGGACCTCCGAACGCGGCGTGGCCCCTCCGGCGACATCAGCAGTCTCGTGCCTTCCATTCAAATCTCGCCGGAGGCGCTGATGACTTAAATTTCGCTCGATCCCCTTCCTTCTCCCTCCTTTCTCGCCCGCCCTCCTTCAATTTCTCGCGTTGATTCCGCTACCAAGGTTGCTCCCTTCCTCCTTGTCCTTCTTGTGGACTCGATCCCCTCCACTCTCGATCTCTCTCTCTCTCTCTTTGATTTTTTTCCATGATTTGGGGCAAGAGAGAGGCAAAGAACCGACTGCTCCCAGTAAAAGATTACCGTCTGGCCTGTAATTTTTTGTGGAGGGATGGTTAACCTCTGCAAATATATTCGGATAGTGGGTTAGGTGTGCAAACCAAACCGGGGAAAAGGTCATTTACTTCAATTCCCTCCACACATTTTTGGGATTATTTCCATCACATCCCTGCTCAAACAATAGGTAATCCTTGAGATTGCACATTTTTTACATAAAATATTAATTTTCTTTGTATTTTTATTTTCTTTATTTTTCCTTTATATATCATCGTAACATTCATTCTTGGTTTCATCTTTAACTTAATTTGTATTTTTGGGTAATTTAAACTTCTTATTGTCTTTTCATAAAGAATCATCTTTGCTCTATTAGTTTTGTTAACTTTTTTTCCCCGTTTTTTTTTAACCGGAAACAATTCGAAGTCTCAAACTTTGACTGAAGTCTGGGACAATGAGAGGCCGAAAAACGGAAGACGGACTAACCATCATGATACAAAAAAAAACATAAAACAACAAAAAAATACCAGAATACAAAGATCATAGCGAAGCAGGCTAGTGGAAAGGAAGACGTAGGACACCGGATGGAGGGAGTGAATGCCGAGAACATGGGAAAGCTGAAGGACAGACACGACGACTCGACGTCGGGGAGACAGAGGCAAAACCCCAATAGCGGCAAGGACGTCTCCTGGGGAAATGTGGATGAACGACGTTCCCCTCACCTAGATGAAAGATCTTCGAGAATCACGAACACTTCCACGGTCAACACGAACCACAGGGCGCCCGAGTCTGCAACTTCATCCGGAAACTAAACAAAACCACACCCAAGAAACGACTCCACTCAGAACAGCTACTAAGACCACGATAAAAGGCAACGGGTATAAATGGATAAAAGCGGTCCATGATTAATTAATCTAGTTGTTAGAAATGAGGGTCGATTATTAATCATCCAAACCACCACCACCCTTGGGCCCAAAGAAGTCCGTACTAGGGCCCAAAGGAACATAAACACAGCCCGAAGAACAATTGGTGTCAGAGAGCTAGGGTTGGGTAAATACAGCCGTCAGAATTGGACTGAAATCGGCGACCGGAGGCAAGCCATGCCGGATTTGGATGGAGATGGGAGAGGAGGGGGTATGGGTGCGTTCATTATATTTTTATTAGTTGGCAAAACGTTGATGTTGGAGAATATATATATATAAGAAAATTTTTTATATTTTTTTTGGAACAGAAAAAATATAAGGTTCCCGACCCATGCGTAAAAGTAGGTCGTTGTGGATTTTATGTTATCCTTATTACTAGCGTAATCAGAGTAAACAAATCAATGCAAATGATGAATAGAGCTATGCAATCCATAATGCAAACATAGATCTTTAGTTCTAGAAAGATAATGAAGCAAATATTTCATAGTAGTCCAATGGTCACTACTAGGGTTAGACATGAATTGACTTAAAGCATTGATAGCGAAGGCTAGGTTAGGGTGAGTACAAAGCATGGAATACATAATGAATCCTAGAGCTACGTCATAGGGAATCCTAGCCATTTGTTTGATATCTTCGGGTTTGGTTAGGCAACTTTTCTTGGTATGCTCTAGATGCCCTCCTAAGAGTGTGGAGGTAGGTTTAAAGGTAACCATATTGAATCTCTTCACAACCTTAAGCATATAGTCATCTTGCGGTAACCATAGTTGTTTATTTGGCATCTGTCTAATAATATTGACGCAAAGTATTTTTTTTTGGCACTACCTAAATCTTTCATGTCAAGGTATTTCTTTAAGTCCCTTTTAACATTACTAATGAGAATAATAGAGCTACTAATAAGCAGGATATCATCAATATTTAGCAATATATAAAGACGAGAGACTTAGAAGAAATATTCTTAAAGTAAAGGCATGTATCATAACTGCTTCTATGAAACCCTTGTTTTATAATCACATTATCAAACTTGAGGTTCCATTGTCTATGGGACTATTCCAGTTCGTAAATGGACCTTTTCAACAAGCAAAAGTGATCAGGATGCGTTTTTTCTATAAATCATTTAGATTGTTTCGTGTGTGTGTGTGTGGGGGGGGGGGGGGAGGGGGGTGTTCATCTAAAGTACCATGCAGCTGAAAAGCGGTGCCTTAACGTGTATTTGTTCAAGTTACCTATCAAACATAGCACACATAGACAACATAAGTCTCATATTTTTATATTTACCTATGGGTGCAAAGATATCATTGCAGTATATCCCTTCTATTTGGGAAAACCCTTTGGCTATAAGCCTAGCTTTGAACCTCGAGGGATCGGTAGGTTTAAGGCCTTCTTTGAGCTTATAGAATCATTTAGAATCTATTCGCTGAGTTTTAGAGGGCCTATGGACCAATGTTCATGTTTTGTTGGTATACATTGTCTAGCATGCTCACTTTTAATGGTTGATTCAAAAGAGCTTGGATTATTAGGGTGCTTAACAAGTTAACATGGTCAGTAGTTACGAAAGCATAGTCTACAATATAGTTATACTTTCCATTAGGGATGATAGTTCTAGGTTCCCTATCCCTAGTCAACTAATAATCATGCAATGTAGGTAAATCAGATGCAGATGCAAGTGCAGGTGCAGTAGAAGTAGATGCATGCAAATCAGAATAATGGGGGGAGGAGAAAGTAGATGAATCCACAGAGGATTCTTTAGAGAGTTTATTCACATCACTTGAAATAGAAGAGAGAGAGAAGTAGTGGGAGGATCAGACATAGGAGAGGAGAGAGCTTCCTCATTTGCTTCTTCTGTTGGAACCTTGTCTTTCGTTTCTTCCCCAACTACTTCATCAGGTACATCATCTTCATATTCCCCCTGTAGTGTAGAGTGTTCTAGTTTACTGGTTGCTCTGTAGGTCTTGCTACTGTCATACTCTTCGTCAACAGCCTCTTGAGTTGTGGAGTAATGAGGTATCCACCCATCTGTTTGGTCATGAGAACTTGCTATCTCATCATAAGAAGTTAGTCTTTCTTTCATAGGAAATTCAGACTCATTGAACTTGATGCTTCTAGTGGCAATCACCTTATAGGGTCTTGGTTGAAGCAAGATGACTCTATATCCTTTGACACCATCAAGGTAGCCTAAGAGGATACCCTTCACAGCTCTGGGCTGCAGCTTACCTTTTGATATGAAGGGGTAGGCTGCATACCCAAGGGGTTTGAGGTAGATGTGCCCACGGGCCAGACCCGCCGGTCGACGTGTTCAACTCGCTAGGTCAAGGGTCGTGGTTAGTTGACCCGAACCCTAACTTAGAAATGTCACGGGTTGAGGGGTTCGGGTCGACTCGCTGACCCGGCAGGTTACATTATTTAAAAAAAAATTTGGTTTTAAAAAAAAATTGACTATTAAAATAAATATAAAAAATGATATGTGAAGATTTTATCTTCATACCACATTTTATCACCCACTTTCTTTTGATATGAAGTGTTAAAAATGTGAGAAGAATTTATATCTCCATATCAATTCTTCCATCTACTATAATTTAATCTCAACGGGATTTTTGGGAAGCAAACCAAGTTTATGCAAATGAACAAGACCCTTATTGCCAATATGTCCCATTCTGTAATGCCAAGAAATAGTCTCATATGAAGTTATATGCTCAGAACTGATAGATGGATTCAATTCAGGTTTATTAGCAACACTATGATATAATCTATTCTTCCTAATAGCCTTAATCATTACCCTATTATCTCTAGTAATTGTTCTAATGCCATTTTTAGAAAAAAGTATTACACCCAAGTTCATAAAGAGCATATTTAGACATGAGACACCTTCTTAAGCTAGGTACCCATCTAACATTAGTAAAGACTCTTAACAATACCATCATGCATGACAAGAGGCACATCACTAACACCCGTGATTTTCAGACAGGTATCATCACCAAGCATAACATCACCACAAACAGATTTCTCAAGATGCTTAAAATAATATTCACAAGGTGTAGCATGCATAATACATCCAGAGTCAAGTATCCAATTATTAGACATATTAGCTGCAATATTAGAACACGTAAATAGCTGAGCAAGACAATCATCCATACATTCCAAAACATAAGCAGACAATTCAATTTGGTTAGATTTAACAAGTTGCTCAACTGTTTTTTTCTTCATACAATCTTTAACCCAATGGCCTAGATTTCCACATTAGTTGCATTTGGAATTTTTGTCCAATTTCTCTTGCTTGTCACCCTTGTCATTCATCTTCTTTTCCTTTTTAAATTTCTTGTATTTTTTTCCCTTTTTATCTTTACCTTTGGTGAACATAACCTCTGGTTTGTCACGTTTCTCAGTTTTAAGACCTTTTATTTGAAAGACTTATAAATTCATTTTTCTCGATGATAGATTCAATGAATTTGTCGATCCTTAGTTAATTCATCACGAATAAATTGAATAACGTCCTTAAAATTGTGAAACTGGATGGGAAAAGAATTAAGAAGGAGAATGGCTTGGTGAGAGTCTTTAATCTCATCGTTGTATCTTTCAAGTTCTTGGGACATTTGCAGAAATTTATCAAAGTTGTCATCCAAGTTTAATTGTGTGTTCATCTTGAAAGTAAAAAAAAGGCGGAGCAATAAAATCCTAGAGGGCAGAGCCTTATAGAGAAATAGCTCATCCAGGGCATGCCATAGAGAAGAAGCGGAAGAGTATCTTACCACTTGACGGGCTATGCCATCAGTGAGACGCAACATAATCTCGGAATGCACCTTCATATCCAACTCAAGGTATTCTTCAAAGAGAAACGGGAGGGGGGGTCTTCTTTGATTCCTTTTCTTTTTCCTCCACTTTTGTGGAGGAACACAGTGAGTCATCCCCGATCTTGATTCCTGGAATTGTAGTTGCACCTTTGGGTGCAGTTACTGTTTTCTGAATAGCCTTCCATCTCCCCTCCTTGATTAATTAGTATTGCCCTCATTTTGACATGCCACATGGAAAAGTCTATGACATCATTGGAGGGTTTGATCTTGAGGGAACCTTCCATATTTTGGTACCTACAAACAACTTAAAAACAAGAATCAACGCATTTTATGAGTGGAAACGAATAGGATTGAACACAAAAACTAGACACGGAATAGACAATCAAAGGAAAACCTATGCATCTAATTTTCGAAAGAAAAAGCGGTCAAAAACAGGTGACCAGTCTCAGATCTAGCAATATTAGAACCTGGCTTCAATACCACGTTATAGATCAAATTGTTCTCAGCCTCACAAATCAGAGGTCAAGATTCTAGATCGATTGACGAACACAAAACCAACAGAAAAAACTAAAGAGGACACATCGATTTTATATGGTTCAGTTTCCCTACATCCCCGGAGCCTTAGGAGACTTCAGCTCAAATCCACTATATGGAATCAAGTTTACAAGTTTGGTAGAGTAATGTCTAGATCTAGGTTCAATACGGCTTACAGACAAAGGATCCACAAGATATAAGCAAGAAAACTATAGAGAGATTGTAAAGCATCGAAGAAACTCCCTGGATATGGTGTCGAAGACCAGATCGAAGTCCGAGGTTGTTGAAAAAGACAACCGTCGCTGGGAAAAGGAAACCAAAGGTCCCCGTGATGATCTTCGATGTCAGATATAAGGTATCTTGGATAGACCCACCTTAGAACTAAGCACATTTGTTGAGGAGGAAGAAGACTCGCTCTTCGAAAACCCTTGCGCTGCTCTATTCTCTTTTTTTCTCTCTCTTGTGCGGACAAACCTATAAACTGCTAAAGATGTTTCGAACCCTAGAGCCTTCATCCCTTATATAGCCAAGCTAAGCTCAAATGCTACATTTCATCTTATATTAACTAACAGGTGATGAAGGCAGTTTAGGCTAATGAGCTGGGTTGTTAGGCCCATCCGCTAAATTAGGTCCTAATCCAAATAATAATACACAACTTTAACTCTTCGTCTCATATAGTATATGTTATATATGATCACAAGTATAAACTTGCAATGCTAATGTATAATATATAATATACAAGAGAGTATTAGTTTGCATTTGTATGTGTATAAAAACTGCATATTAAACACTACACCTAGACTTAGTCTTTCTTAAACCTTTAAAACCCTAGAACCAAGATTAAGATGACATTACAATTTGCCCTCCTAATCTAGGTTTCAAGCTTTCATATTCTTAATTCAAACATATTGGACATTAACCGATGACCATAAGGATGTAATGTCGTCATTCCTTGTCCCAAATACTATATATTCATAATCCTAACATAGCAAACTAGTAAACTAGTATGGCGGATAAGTAGTGATCGAACCAACCGGAAGAACTATATTCATGTCTCCAATGTTGATTGACAGTAAACAAGAATAAGATTGAGATGAATAAATAAAAAAAATAAAGGAAGTAATGATTGCAAAGATGTTACTAACGGGATGAAAGCGCTTCCTTGCAATTCTCAACAATGGTTGGGGTTCATGATCATTGGCCTGATTTCATTGTTATTATAATTCAATGTGTCAATGTGATGCAATTGATGATTGAGTTATTCTGACTTTGGTTTAATTATATCTATATTCCTCATAGACTTATCAATCCCTATGCGACCCTAACTAGATTCTTAAACATACAGCAGCACAAATTCCCAAAGTACTTGGCAGTTTGGCAGTATCAACCTTCCTAAGCAATTAGATTGTCAAAGGCGGCAACTCCTTCAACCCTAATCTCAAAGAAACCGATATTTAACCAAGTGTCATTACCTTGCATAGTCAATTGATGCTTTCACGGGGTCAATTACCTATTGCTTGCTATACCATGGATTAACTATTGGCAGGAAATCATTAATCATTAGCATGAATGCAAATTCTATCAAGGTGATCAATTAAAAGAGAATATATTAAAACAAGAATTTTGATAACAAAGGTAATGAAATAACTAGTGAATAACAATTGAAATCAAAACCTCACAATTAATCCAACCATGTCTTTGAATTACAAGCGAAACTATGAGTTTAGCAACTCATAATCTAACGAATTGAAAGTGTTTAATTGATTGATAGATGATAGTGGATGTCTCTCTAACCCTAATAGAGTCGGCCTATATAGGAGAATAGTTGAACTTATTAACCCTAGAAAGTAAAATAATAATAAACTAATAAGATAAATTCGAATGAAACCTATTGAATGGGGTGTTGTAGGTTTTCGATCAATAAATAAGTTTACCTATTGAAAATTATCCGAAGACAAAAGAAAGTGGTGATTTTTATCCCACACTTGACATGTAGTTGAGGATTTCACCTAAAGTCGTTTGTCGTATTTCACGTTTGTTCTCCTAATTAACTTAGTTAGTAGCGCTAACTTGTCTCGACTAAGAAATCCTTACATTAATATTTTTGTTGTTGTTGTTGTTGTTGTTGTTTAATAACTTTATTTTTTTTTGGTTCTGTGATCCACACGGCCTTCATCTCGCAAGGCGCACTGTACCGAAGCCAAACGCCCAAGTCGGCAAAGAATACGCCTAAGTCGGCATTTCGGGTGCCGAACCCGACTCTCCAGGCCGGCAGACACAGACTGACGGAATGGAAGACGGATGGGACGGTCAACCTGACACGTCCCATCGACTTTGGCCAGTCACGTCACTCTGCAGCCGATGCCAGATCTCGAAGTCGACAATGTCCCATCGACTGTAGCGTCAGGCATCTGCAGCTTTGTGGAAAGGAATCTTCAGCTTTCCGTCACCTCACCTAATGTCGCTGCCGAACTCCTAGGACGGCATAGTGGGTGGCGATATGTTATAAATAGCCCCGCCCTCACTTTGCACTACACACACCACTCACACACTACTACTTACCTTATTTGTAAGCACTCCAAGTCGGTAGCCCGGGGAAATTGTCGTGAAGAGATATTCGAAGGAGACATGGTGAAGTGGCGCAACATGATATTTCGAACGAGGAGCAGCTCAGCGTCGCCTTCTCCTCAACCCTCGTCGAACGGTTCGCGAGAGCCTTCACCTAAACCCCCGTCGAACGATCCTCGAACGCAAGCCGCAGCTGAGGTATGTCGAGATTTATTGTTAACTTTATGTTATTATAGGTCTAGATTTTAAATAAATAAAGATAAAAAGTAGGTATAGTTATGTAAAATGTACCTATGGAATTTTTAATGCAATTATAAATGGAATTTAGATATGGAATGTACATATGGAATTTTTAATGCAATTATAGGCCTTTAGAACCGGCTCGGGCGAGCACGTCAGCCATTAGACAACTAGCAATTGGGCTTCTCCGCAACTGGGCTCGTGCATTGTACACTTGACGAATGTCCATCATGTAGTCTTGATCATCATACTTCATCTCGCGTAGCATATCTGGCGGTCTTAACCCAATCACAGTATCACGACGAACTTGCCGATGCTGACCTGGTGTTAATCAACCGGCATAGGGATGTCCTAACATCTTATCGTTTAGCTTGTGGTTATGCACACCGCATATAACCTTCATGGTCCAATTGTCAACATCATTTTGACGACCCTCAAACTCAAACTCGCATCCGAGCTTTGTCGTTCTCCCTCGCCTACTCAATGTGGGAGGAAAATCCAAGTCGACATCTGGAATATCTTGAGCCCCTCCGTACTTATCACACACTAAACGAAAGGTACCCAATCCACTCATTTTGTTCTTCCATGACCGAGTGATCACAAATACCATGTTTTTTATCTTCCCTACATATCTAGCCCATGCCTTCATGTTTACTTGATCAGCCCAATAACCATCAACTGTAAACATCGAACCATATTCTGTACCCACATCTAGAGCTTGGTTTTGTTCCTGCATAATGTCACTTATGTACTAAGAACTTTTTCGCACACAATCTCACTATATGGAATTTTACAAAATATTATCAATAACGCTATATTATATGATGGTTTCGTTTTACACAACTCTGCTTTATTATGATTCGATTCAAACAACATATCCATAATTATATAAACGTTCCCTCTATATAAAAAACTTTGTTTGATCACCATAGCTAAAAAATGTATGAAAAACTTCCGCTATAATATGAGTCTATTCAAACAACACATCCATAATTATATAAAAATTTCCGTTGTATATATATATTCGTTTTACAAACTTTAACAATGTATGAATAATGTTGAACGGTAAATCGCCTCTGCCATCTTCTTCCGGTAACGCCATTTTTCTCCGATCCTACGATGAAATTTGCATTCGAAATTAACTCCGACATTGCTTCTATTTATAGGCATTCGAAATTACCTCGTTCAATGGTTGCCGACTTGGTAATTCGAGTTCGGTATCTTTGGTGCCGACCTGGTCCTTCTAATTCGGCATCCAGTGTTGCCAACTTGGGCACTCGGGTTCGGCAAAATGTGTACCAACTTGGGTACTCGGCATTGGCACCGTGTCGATGGCGAGATGATACCGTGCCGATAAATAACAAAACGGTTTTTTTTACAAAAGTATACTCCATATTTACATACTACCCGGTAGTATTTAATAACTTGGCTCAATAGGAATAAACAAACTAAAAGTTGAATGAGATTCTCTTATCATTATCAACCAACTTAAAACAAATGATATGTGGACAATAGTCCCATTGGCTTTACCTCCGGCAGGAACGGCCCTCGGGTTCCTTTCTTATCTTTTGCTGATGACATCATAATCTTCTCAAGAGGAAGTGTTGTTGAGGGACAGAAAATTAGAGAAATAATTGATTCATACTGTAAAGTTTCTGGACAAAAAGTTAACTATCATAAATCTAGCTTCCAAGCCACAAAAGGCATTTCAAACTCTAGGATCTCAGAACTAAGCAGTTGTTTAAGTATTACAAACGAAAACTCATTGGAAAAATATCTTGGATGTCCGATTATTAACTATAGAGTAAACAAACACACTTTCGAAGACATCATCTGCAAATCTAAAGAACAACTAAGTAAATGGCCCGCCAACGCTTTATCACAGCAGGGACGAGCAATCCTAATTAATACAAACTTATCAGCCAAGTCGTTATATACGATGCAAAACTTCTTGTTACCCTCATCAATACATAAGGAGCTTGACCAGATTAACGGATCGAATGTTCTTCTGGAATAAGGATCTACAACACCGACCGCTTATTAGTTGGGACAAGGTTTGCAGCCCGAAAAAATGCGGGGGATGGGGCTTAAGAAATCAAAAGAGATGAATGAAGCCGTCCAAATGAAACTATTATGGAAAATATTGGCAGAACCAGATAATGTCTGGGTTACTCTTATCAGGCACAAGTATCTTCGTTCTGCTAATATCTTTGAATACAAGAAAAGAGGTGATTCCTCATGGCAATGGGCCAAATTGACAACTCTCATTGATAAATTTAAGACTGGACTAATTTGGTCTGTTGGAAATGATAATTCAATCAAATTTTTGACGGATAATTGGATTACAACTTCTTCTATACAGGCTAGGGAGAATTGCCCCCAAATTATTGACATAGAAGAAACCGTCAGTAACTATATATTAGGTAGTAGGTGGTGGACGGAAAAACTTATCAATGTATTACCTGAAGACATAGTCAAAGAAATCCTGGATATTCCTCTTCCCGTTTCGCCCTTTGAGGATCGTTTATATTGGTAGCCTGACAGAGCTAGATGGTTCACCACGTCGAGTGCATACAAACTAATCACATCTCAATCTGCGTTGAATTTAGACACTAACGCCTGAGTATGGAAACTTGATATTCCGCCCAAGGTAACAAATTTTTTATGGAGAATATGTCAGGATGGCCTTCCAACTGGATTTAGGCTATCCCAACGTGAGACTTCTGTTCCCTCCACCTGTAGTTTAAGCAACTGTGCAGTAGAAGATGATGTTCACCTTCTATTAGAATGCCAGTTTGTACATTCCCTCTTCCGTTTACCAGCACACATACACTCAACAATTTCTAGTATGATAAATCATTCACGAGATATTAAACCAATCATCTCTTTCATTGGAAACAACCTTTCCACTGTGTTTAAGGTGGAGCTTGCGTTTTCCTGGTGGACGGCCTGGTACATTTGGAATCAACGTGTGTTTAGACAGGCCCATGTACCACATAGAGATAGTGCTTTACGCATTATCAAAACTCATAAGGAGAACTGGAGCAAAACTTCTCGCTTAGAGTATAGTTTAGATGAGGACTCCCCTTTCCTCGTACGACACTCCAATCACCCAAGAAAGAAAATTAAGCATGCCAAAACTACCTGGCACAAACCCCCTAGGGGAACCCTCAAGCTAAATTTTGATGGATTCACAATTGCAACCAACGAAAGCTCGGCTGGAGCTGTAATTCGGGACTGGGATGGACGTCTTATACACATCTGTTATAAAAAACTTGGTAAACAATCCTCGTTGAAAGCAGAGGCCCTTGCCCTTAAATTAGGAGTCCAACACGTTCTACAACTCCGTATCGACAAAATCCACATTGAAGGCGATTCCCTCATAATTATAAACCACTTATAAGAAAGATCTAAATGTCCTTGGAAATCGAAATGATATTATCAGATGTTAAACTCCTTTTATCGACTGTGAAAGAAGTGTCCTTCTTTCATGTTCCCCGATTAGGCAATAGAGTGGCTGATAAGGTTGCACACATTTGCCACTCTGTCTGGGGTGTCGATATTCACAACAATTTTGGTCTTTTAGACCTCATCCGTAAGGATGCTGCCGAGTAGAGCGCGTTCGCCCGAATTTTTTCCTAATAAAAAAAAATGATAGATGTCCATGGGAAATTTGAACTTTTTATGTGTGATATTGCAACAATTCTATCAAGAGTGTCCTCTCACGTGCTCCGTTCTGCCAACAGAGCAGCGTATAATGCATCACATCTAAGCCACTCGACTGGAAACCTTGACATCTCTACTAATCCATGTCTTCATGACCTCATTCTTTCCGATGCCGTTGAATAAGTTTTTTCCTACCTGAAAAATTACTTGGTCCAAACTTGTCCTTTTTACGATGTAAACGTGCAAAACAAGGGAAAACATGTGCATTTTATTGGTATGCTATGATTTCACATTCCATACCAAGATACGTGTATATATGCACGATTGATAAGTTCCTCCTTTTCGTCTTACATTACCATTAATTTGTAATTATTTTTTTCACTAACCATGCGATTTGTTCAACTTACGGATAAGATGAAATTAAGGATATGAGTCGTTTGATAATGCAGGTAGTTTTCGAAATTTTTGGTTTTAATATTATATAGTTTTAAATAAGTTAAATAAAATATTTTAACTCAATTAGGTTTTGAAAATTGGATATCCAGCAGCTACTCGTCCTAAGCTTTTCAGAACTCTATTTATTTTTTCATATCTTATCAACTAGTTTGTATAGCTACTATATCAGTTGGGTTACCAAACACCGTACTAGCTTATGAAAAATATTTTAATTTAACATATATTTAATACAATTAATCTATCAGATTCAGCTACCCCATCAGTTACATGCTACGAAACCCATATATATTACCCAAAAAAATTTCGGATTTTCGGGTTCGGGTTGAAAAAAATTTCCGGGTCAAAAGTTTCGTGATACGGGGTTAGCCGTAGGATGGCCCGATCTTCGACAATCAAGACTCAAAGACAAGAACGGAAGCAAAGACTCAAGAACAAGAACAAAGACTCAAAACGCAGCAATAGAAACTCGACAAAAGTAATGAAATAAAGACCGATAGATGGTTGATTCGAACTAAAATAGAATGAGGCAAAGACCCCAGGCCTCCTAAGAGGGTAGGAACCAATTACCAACGACTATAAAGCCCGCCTCTACAACCTTACACAACCAAGCAGACAACTTGGAGGCACAAGGAAGGGGCTTGTGATTACCTGGATCACCAAGCTCTCGCGAGGTTGACGAACTCAAAGCAAACCAAGCAGGATCTATAACCAATTTGCAATCGATGAGCCTTGCTACGAATCGATTGACTTTCCTCACAGTTGTGTTCCACACAAGAGCTGTAAATTTCAATAATGGAAGACGTGAATGTTCTACAAGGGTCGGCCGATCTAATATAACCTAACAAGCTATTTGGCCGAAACTTAACAAAATAATAATAAAATTACTAACTTAGAAAATTAATAAAATAACTCTTAAAATAGCCTAGTTAATTAAGTATTCTAACGTACAACTTAATTAGGAAATCTAAAGTCTAGTTAATTAACGCGATGGCCAGCGTCCACCAGTCCGGTCGCGCACGCCCGCGCACATATCCACGCGCCCGCGCACCTCGGAGCCTCACGTGCCTCGCAGCTAGCTTCCGTCGTCGGCAACCTGGGTTCCGATGCACATGTACGCCTTCATTGGTGGCTCTGGAAATTGGACCGCGCTCGAGAACAAGGAGTGACTCACAAAGAGGAATGAGTCTCGTTGGAGCTTCTTAGCTCGAGCTCTAGTCATCGGTCCGTCTCCGAGTATGATCGGCGCATCCGGAGGTGTAGATGACGGTGTTGAAGATGGTCCCGCATCAACCTCCCCTTCTTGGAAAGGATTCGTCCACGAATCCAAGTCCTCGTCCACGGCAAGATATGGAATGAGATCCGCGACGTTGAAAGTAGCACTCACGCCATATGTGCCAGGAAGCTCCAGCTTGTAGGCATTGTCGCCCACCTTCTCCAGAACCTTAAAAGGTCCATCTCCTCGTGGTGAAAGCATGCTCTTCCGCTCGTTGGGAAACCTCTCCTTCCTCCGGTGCACCCACACTAGATCCCCTGGCTGGAATGTCACCAATCTACGGCCCTTGTTGGCCTTGTTGGCGTTGTACTCAGCCTTCCGCATGAGCTGCTGACGCGTCCGTTCATGTAGCTCCTTGATGACCTCAACATGCTTACCTGCGTCAAAAGACTCATTCTCTCTCATAGGATATGGAGTAAGATCAAAGGGGGTTAGTGGATTAACACCGTATACACATTCAAAAGGAGTGATTTTAGTTGAGGAATGCATTGTCCTATTGTAAGCAAACTCCACATGAGGCAAGACTTCTTCCCAAAGCTTCAAATTTTTCCTTAAAATGGCTTTAAGGATAGTGGTTAAGGTCCTATTGGTCACCTCAGTTTGGCCATCAGTCTGGGGGTGACTAGAGGTAGAGAATTACAATCTAGTTCCCAATTTGTTCCATAAAGTACGCCAAAAATGACTAAGAAACTTAACATCCCTATCACTCACAATTGTCTTAGGCACACCATGCAACCTAACTACTTCCTTAAAGAACAAATTCGCAACATTCGTAGCATCATCAGTCTTATGGCATGCTATAAAGTGAGCCATCTTAGAAAATCTGTCCACAACAACAAAGATAGAATCCCTCCCCTTCTTAGTTCTAGGCAATCCCACAATAAAGTCCATAGAATTATCTTCCCAAGGGGCAGAGGGAATCGGCAGTGGGGTATACAAACCATGGGGCATAAGCTTAGACTTGGCCTTTAAACAGTCAATACATCTCTTAAGGCAATGTTCTACATCCCTAAGCATATGTGGCTAATAGAAGTGAGACTTAAGTGTGTGGTATGTCTTATCTCTCCCAAAATGACCCATCAAACCTCCACTATGGGCTTCATTCACTAATAATAATCGAAGAGAACACCTAGGTATACACACTTGGTCTTTCCTAAACAAGAATCCATCAAAGATATAAAATTGGTCGGTAGGACCCTTATCTAGGCACTTCCCAAAAACTTCCCCAAAATCAGCATCAGTAGCATACAATTCCTTAATGTATACAAAGCCTAAGACTCTAGAATCCAAAGTGGTCAAAAGGACATGTCTCCTAGATAAAGCATCAGCAACCACATTGTCTTTCCCTTTCTTATACTTTATAACATAAGGAAATGTCTCAATAAATTCCATCCATCTACCATGCCTCCTATCATGTTTATCTTGGCTCTTAAAATGTTTTAGAGATTCATGATCAGTCCTAAGTATAAACTCACTAGGCCAAAGGTAATGGGACCATGTCTTAAGGACTCTAAACAATGCATAAAGTTCTTTGTCATACGTAGAGTAATTAAGACATGCACCTTTTAATTTCTCAGAAAAGAAGGCTATAGGCTTACCTTCTTGCATGAGGACTCCTCCAATCCCAACTCCGCTAGCATCACATTCAACCTCGAAAGGCCGAGTGAAATCAGGCAGAGCCAGTAATGGCGCATGAGTGAGCTTCTCCTTGAGCTTGCAGAACGCCTCTTCCTGAGCTGGACCCCACTTGAACTCACATCGTTTCTTTGTGAGCTCTGTGAGAGGGGCTGCGATGGAGCTGAAGTCGCGCACAAATCTCCGATAGAAGCTCGCTAGGCCCTGGAAACTCCTCACATGGCCGATATTGGTAGGTGTCGGCCAATCCTGGATTGCCTTGATCTTGGCATCATCGACTCGCAATCCGCTTGAACTCACTACAAAACCCAGAAAAGACACTTGATCATTACAAAGCTCACATTTCTTAAGATTGGCATACAAGTGTTCTAATCTAAGAGTAGAAAGTACTTCCCTCAAATGTGCTTCATGATCCTCAGGTGATTTACTATAGATAAGAATGTCATCAAAATACACAGCAACAAATTTACCTATGAAATTCCTAAGCACATGATTCATTAATCTCATGAAAGTACTAGGTGCGTTAGTCAAACCAAAAGGCATAACCAACCATTCATAGAGTCCAAATTTAGTTTTGAAGGCTGTTTTCCATTGATCGCCTTTCTTCATCCTAATCTGATGGTAACCGCTTTTTAAATCAATTTTAGAGAAGATAGAAGAACCATGCAACTCATCTAACATGTCATCTAAGCGGGGTATAGGATGGCGATATTTTACAGTTATGTTGTTAATGGCCCTACAATCTACACACATTCGCCATGAACCATCTTTCTTAGGGACTAACAACACAGGCACAGCACTAGGATTCAAACTTTCCCTAATGTATCCCTTGTCCAACAGTTCCTGGACTTGGGATTGAACCTCTTGGGTTTCAGTGGGATTCATTCTATAAGTCGGCCGATTAGGCAATGCAGCCCCTGGAATGAGATCGATTTGATGCTCAATTCCTCTGACAGGGGGTAGACCTGCTGGTATGTCCTCGGGGAAAACATCCTTATACTCTTCAAGAAGAGATAGGATGCGAGGAGGGAGGGTAGCTCTAAGCTCCTCACTCAACATACTCAACCCTTTGCACAAGAGCATGAGGGTTGTTTCCCCATTCGCAAACTCGTCCAAAAATGTACTCTTGGAAGCCAAAAATACACCCTTAGGCCGAGTAGGGGTAGACACATGGCTCGACTGAGCCTCCTTATCTAACTCACCTTTACTTACCTTCCGCTTCTCAATCTCATCAGCCACCTGGGTTGGCGTCATAGGCTTGAGAACTACATTTTTGCCCTGAAAAGTAAAGGAATACTTGTTAGTAAAGCCATCATGCAAGACCTTACGATCAAACTGCCAAGGACGACCTAATAAGATATGATAGGCTTGCATAGGTACTATATCACATAACACATCATCTTCATAATGTCCTAATTTGATATGCACTTTGACTTGCCTATTCACTTTCAAATTACCACAGTCGTTCATCCAATGCAATCTATAAGGCCTAGGATGCTGAATGGTAGGAAGGTGTAATTTCTCAATCATCTCTTGACTAGCTAAGTTACAACAACTTCCCCCATCAATGATCACATTAACCACTTTACCCTTAACTAAGCATCTAGTATGAAAAAGATTCTCACGTTGATTGTCATCACATGGTGCAGGAACAACACTTAAGACTCTCCTAACAATCAGTGATTCTCCATGTTCATAATCAATGCCATCATCATCCTCATCATAGGTAAGCAGATTAAGGTTTTGATCATTATCATTAGCATGCTCTTCATTTTCATCACAAGAATTGTCAGACACATATTCACCCAAGTGATTAATCATGAGAGTTTTCTTATTGGGACAATCCTTCATAGTATGACCTCTACCCTGACATTTAAAGCACACAATGTCCCTAGATCTAGCAGTAGAGGGGTTAGGATTACTCCCTTTGGGACCAGTAGATGTCCCAGACGAATCTCGTCCTGTCCAAGACGCCTTTCCCTTGTCAGCAGTTGTAGGGTTGGTTCGGCCATCTCCTCTCCCAGGGGCTTGGTTTGGCCGAGAGGTGTAACTGTCGTCAGTCCGCCCTTGGGGCTGTTGTGGCCGGTTTTGGCGCCAAGGTTGGGGCTGTCCGCTCGTCCATCTTCCGCCTTGGTTCCTGTATCTAGCTCCACGTTCAACTTTAATAGCCAAATGCAACAATTCAGTAGGAGTAGAGTAAGGAAAGCGATCAATGTCCTGAGCTAAGGCGGGATGCAAAATGCGAAGAAACCTAGCATTAGTATCCTCATGATGTTCAACAACATTTGCTCGTGCCATGGTTTCTTGCATAATATTAAAGGTTTCCTCAACAGATTTATTACCTTGCTTAAGGTTCTCTAGGAGTTGCCTAAGCTCTCTAGCATAGTGTTGAGGGACAAACCTATTTCTCATTAAAGCTTTCAATTGGTTCCAAGACGCGATAGGCGCATCAAGGGCTCTTCTTATTTCCTTAACCAAATTATCCCACCAAATAAGAGCAAATCCTTGAAATTCTAAAGAAGCCAATTGAACTTTCTTAGGTTCAGAAAAATTGTGACAGTTCCAGATTTGTTCCATTTTAGTTTTCCAGTCTATATATGCATCTGGATCTGTCTTGCCATCAAAGGAAGGAATTTTTACCTTAACCTTACCTATGCCGTCCTGATCAGGATCTCTATGCTCACGGTATTGGTAACGACCTCCTCTGTCGTTCCTCCTCGGGCGTTGCTCCCAATAGTCCTCCTCTTGGAAGTCATCGTCACGCTCCGAATAGTAGAACTCTTCCTGGAAGCCACGACCTCTTCCTCTTCCCCGTCCTTGCCCCTGCGCATTAACAAATCCGTTATTTCGACCATTTCTCTCCCCTCGTGGAGAGTGGTTCTCTTCAAAAATAGGATTATTGAAATTAGGGTTAGGAGGAGGGTTAGGATTTCGGACTTCCCTTTCATCATTAGGCGGCTCGTTACGCCTTTGATCACCTTGACCACCAAGGTTATTAGAACCCGTTGGTCTAGCCTCCAAGGCCGTCAGCTTAACCATCATTGCCGCCAACGTGGCGTTGAGAGTGTTCATTGTGCTATTGAACATTGCGACGGATATGGTTGCCTCGGAATTGTTGTCATCGTTGCCATTGTTGGCATTGTTCGGGTTGTTAACCTGCTGAGACATCGCAACTAAACAAACACAGAACTATGTCAAGATTAGCAAAATAAAACAACTCCACTATGTGTTTCTCTCGCACACTTCTCTCTAATTGGTTATGACAAGCTTGTTGGGGCAGTCCGCTTTGGGCAAATCAACACTCAAGCAAAGACTTAACAATCAAAAGAGAGTAATCAAGAGAAAGGAAAAAGAAACACTGAAGAAAATGCTCGACACAAGCTGGGCAGAAGCTCGAAAACGACCAAACTGACTCGACAGACACTGTACCGAGGCTGGAGGGGGTCGGTATGGGGTCGGTATGGGCACTGCAGTACGCGACACACAAAAATAGGAAAAGAAAATGAAAGAAAAGAAAGAAAAACTTGGATTTTTACCTCTTTTTGATTTAAACCCTTAGTATGGATATTGTAGTTGCAAGGTAGGGCTTAAAAAAAATTTATGGTTTGGGAGGTATGTGTTTGAGACTTTTCGACTAGGGCTATATGATTTCACCAAAATTGGTCCTTGAAAGTTCTTGCACTAGATCTCAACAATTCTATTTTTTTTATTTTTTTTTTTGAAAGCTTACTTTTGCCCCTACTGAATTTTATCCTCCTAGGACTAAGCTTTGAATGTAATTTTTTTTTTTTTTTTACTAATGCAAGAAACTATATATGAAATAAAAGGACTCTTGAAAATTTAAGCTATGGTGAAAGAAAAAATAAAATTTAGGTAGCCCTAGTGAAATATATATAATGGAGGTTTGGCTATCTTAGGTAAGTGGAACTATCTTATGCCTTTTATAATTTATGATAGATAAAACAATAATATCTACCAAAAAAAAAAAATTCAGAATTTAATTTAGGCAATTAAAATAGATAGATCAAAAGATAGACTAACAAACTAGGGTTAGGGAACCTTTGTGGATGGATTGAAAGTCTGCCGATTAGAAATTTCTTTCAACCAGTGGTATCGATCGGCTGAACAAGCTAGGCACAATTTGGCTTCAATATGGCTAGCTACTGTGGAATTGCCGAATTGAAGGCTAATTCAAGCAATTGTGTCAAATCGGCTCCAATGAAGGTATGTGGGACACGGCTAATATGTGTTTAGGCCAATTGCAACCACAATCATCACAAACAAACAAAGGTTAATGCAATCAAATTCAAAAATTCAAGAAGTAAAAATACCAAGAACAAGAAAGACTCTATTTTTGTAGGTTTGTGTTTAGGGAATAACAAAAGACACAACTTTGATGTCGGAAACCAAAGCTCTGATGCCAATTTGATACGGGGTTAGCCGTAGGATGGCCCGATCTTCGACAATCAAGACTCAAAGACAAGAACGGAAGAAAAGACTCAAGAACAAGAACAAAGACTCAAAACGCAGCAATAGAAACTCGACAAAAGTAATGAAATAAAGACCGATAGATGGTTGATTCGAACTAAAATAGAACGAGGCAAAGACCCCAGGCCTCCTAAGAGGGTAGGAACCAAATACCAACGACTATAAAGCCCGCCTCTACAACCTTACACAACCAAGCGGACAACTTGGAGGCACAAGGAGGGGACTTGTGATTACCTGGATCACCAAGCTCTCGCGAGGTTGACGAACTCAAAGCAAACCAAGCAGGATCTATAACCAATTTGCAATCGATGAGCCTTGCTACGAATCGATTGACTTTCCTCACAGTTGTGTTCCACACAAGAGCTGTAAATTTCAATAATGGAAGACGTGAATGTTCTACAAGGGTCGGCCGATCTAATATAACCTAACAAGCTATTTGGCCGAAACTTAACAAAATAATAATAAAATTACTAACTTAGAAAATTAATAAAATAACTCTTAAAATAGCCTAGTTAATTAAGTATTCTAACGTACAACTTAATTAGGAAATCTAAAGTCTAGTTAATTAACGCGATGGTCAGCGTCCACCAGTCCGGTCGCGCACGCCCGCGCACCTCGGAGCCTCACGTGCCTCGCAGCTAGCTTCCATCGTCGGCAACCTGGGTTCCGATGCACATGTACGCCTTCATTGGTGGCTCCGGAAATTGGACCGCGCTCGAGAACAAGGAGTGACTCACAAAGAGGAATGAGTCTCGTTGGAGCTTCTTAGCTCGAGCTCTAGTCATCGGTCCGTCTCCGAGTATGATCGGCGCATCCGGAGGTGTAGATGACGGTGTAGAAGATGGTCCCGCATCATTTCGAGTTCGGGTCGGAAAATTTTTGGACGTTCGGATCGGATCAACCGGGTCGGGTTGTATTTTAACAGGTCTAGTTGGATGTTATGCACACACTTTTTATTAGCGAGGCATTGTCTAAGCTTCCGTGTTTGCGACTACATTGTTTTCCACTTGTATCTTTTAGGAAAGTAATAAGAGGTGAACTTGCTTGCGAATTTTGTCTTTTCTTCATTTTTATGTGTTTGATAAACCATCCTAGCTCAAAAGTGTCTTTTGTTATATAATCTGCAGGGTGTGAGATTTCCTCGTATGGCAATTAAGAACCCTTCTTAGTTCTTACAATCCATAGAGTGAAGAGAACTTTTATGTAAAGAACAAATGTATGCAATTTTCAATAATAAATTAACCTCATAATAATCCAATAATTTATTCCATAGCAAAAATACAGTATATTGTATATATAACAAGTATTTTCTAATCAGCAAACTATTGTTTAACGGAATAAGTAGTAAATTATTTTGATTGAATGAAGAAATAATTAAATTGACAACATTAAGGTGATAATGAGGGCATGAAGCTAATCAGATGTTAAAAATAACACCAATTTTAGAGTTATGTCCATTTAGTGACATTGCCTTAACTTATGGAACGACGTCATGACATTCGTCCCGAAAATTCTAGTGTTTGCTATATATATTATTATTGGGTGAGTTTTCATTATCAATCGAGATGCTACCCCTCTTCTAGGTCAAATTTTATATATTTAAAAGAAAAGAAAATAGTGAGTGCAGAAGATGGAGTGAGAATGATCGACCGTTAAGATGGCATCTTTCAACAGCTACCCCCATTCCATTGCTTAAAGCTACCGAAACTCCTTTTTCCCTCTCAAATGACCTCAACCAGTATTTATAAATGCACACATATTCTACCTCTCCAACAACCAGTAGGTGATCCATCCTTTGCCCTTATAGTTCTACATTCCTCCTTTGCACCCCTCACCCTCCACTCCATTTCCCCTCCTACTCTCTGTGTTCCATTGAATCGCTACCTACATCGTCAGGGAGGTAGCCCATTTCACTATTAGCTGTTTCTATCTATAGATCACAACGATGAGACTATACCTCTCGGGTTGTATTCTCCTCGCCCTCATTGCTTATGCAGGGGCTTATGATCCGTTGGATCCGAATGGCAACATTACCATCAAGTGGGATGTCATGTCTTGGACTCCTGATGGCTATGTGGTATGTATACAGTGATCTGTTTATAATGATGAAAAAACTGAGGATTACTGTTTTATCATGGAATGTAAACTGGTGTTGGCAATGGCAGGCGATGGTGACGATGAACAACTTCCAAATGTACAGAAGCATAATGAGCCCTGGGTGGACGGTGGGGTGGACGTGGGCGAAAAAGGAGGTGATATGGAGTATGGTTGGATCACAGACGACCGAGCAGGGCGACTGCTCCAAGTTCAAAGGCAACATCCCTCACTGCTGCAAGAAAACCCCTACCGTTGTAGACCTCCTACCCGGGGTCCCCTACAACCAGCAGATCTCCAACTGCTGCAAGGGCGGTGTTGTCGCTGCTTGGGGCCAAGATCCGTCCTCCTCCGTCTCCCAGTTTCAGGTACCGGTTCCCTACCTAAATCATTCTTAACTGCAGGTGATGTATATTTGTTAAGCTGTTGATCTGTCTGAATCTAGGTGAGTGTGGGACAAGCCGGTACTTCCAACAAGACGGTGAAGCTGCCCAAGAACTTTACCTTGCTGGGTCCTGGTCCTGGATACACTTGTGGCCCTGCTAAAGTTGTGCCCTCCACCACCTTCCTTACCCCTGACCATCGTCGCAAAACACAGGCCTTGAGTAAGCTTCACTCTTTACTTCCCATGTCCCTTCTTTCAGGAAAATTACTTCAACCAAAAAGCAATACTGATAGGCTTGCTTGCTATTGTTTGTTTCTCACGCTTGTCTGAATGCAGTGACATGGAATGTCACCTGTACTTACTCGCAGTTTCTAGCAAGAAAGCATCCTGCTTGCTGCGTCTCCCTGTCATCTTTCTACAATGAGACGATCACCCCATGCCCAACATGCGCTTGTGGATGCGAGCACAAGAAGGATTGTGTGCAGTAAGTCATATATTAACCCTTGAAATGATGGCAAAACCCAAACTTTGAAGGAGTGTAGTTTTTCCTTCTCATAGTGAGTGACCTTAATTGCATTGAATGTGTAGGAGCGGCTCTAAAATTCTTACTAAGGTGGGAGTGAACACTCCAAAGAAGGACAACACCCCTCTGTTGCAGTGCACGCACCACATGTGCCCAGTTCGGATCCACTGGCACGTGAAGCTCAACTACAAGGACTACTGGCGAGCCAAGATGACCATCACCAACTTCAACTACAGAATGAACTACACTGACTGGACCCTAGTTGTTCAGCACCCGAATCTCAATAACGTCACTCAAGTCTTCAGCTTCGCCTACAAGCCTCTTGTTCCCTATGAATCAATAAGTCAGTTCCTCTACTGTGTACCTCAATCCAACACTAACGTGACTTCTAATCCCTTCAAACTTTATTGCTCTTGCTAATATAAATTCTTCCCTTGCATTTCAGATGACACAGGGATGTTCTATGGAACGAAGTTCTACAATGACCTTTTGATGGAAGCAGGACCGCTAGGAAACGTTCAGTCAGAGGTGCTGCTCCAGAAGGATGCAAATACCTTCACCTTCAAGCAAGGGTGGGCATTTCCTAGGAGGGTTTACTTCAACGGCGATGAGTGTATGCTACCGCCTCCAGATACCTACCCCTACCTACCAAACTCGGCTTCTGTCACTTCCATCTCAGTTCTGATGATGGTTCTATCAGTACTTGCTTTCATATTTGGTCACCTATGAGATTGCTCTTGGAATCTGATAATTTTGATGAAGTTGTTCAATTACGAGTCATGTAAGAGATCTGATGCAGATTACAGAGAACGAAGTAACAGGACCGCGGTCATCTAATAGACATCAAATTTTTTCAAAAGAAACAGGGATGTATTCTGAATCTTTTAGTGTAAATGAATGGATATGTAAACATTGTAATACTCAGCATACAACATAATACACTTTAGTGTAAATGAATGGATATGTAAACATTGTAATACTCAGCATACAACATAATACACTTCCCCAATTATCCATTCTGTTTCTTTGCCCTTCTCTGTGGTTTGATTATAGAAATTCAAATGGGTCGATGGAGATTAAGTTTGCTTAGGTGCACCAAAGTAGACAATAAAATAGGCCAAGGTCAAGACACTGAACTAGCATTAGGATTTCTTTAGTTCATATTCACAATAGAACTGTTTAACAGAGATAAATAATATACAAACAAGTCGAATTAGACATGTCATAAAACAGGGAGAAAAGGAGAAAATAAGAGTATGTCTTACTGATATAATATAAATCTTAGACTCTGATGGGAGACAAATGATACTGCAGCTCAATGTATATGAAACCTTCACCAACATGCCTTCATTTGTCATAATGAATTGTCAAAATTTCGGTGGATGAAAGGGAGGTTGGCTCAAGAACAAGTGAGAATGAATACGAAGGCCAACAATGAAGTCAATGTGAAAGAGAAAAGAAGGGTTTTTTGTGGAGGACTTGTGTTTGGCAAGAAGGGATAGGAATTTGGGGGTGGCATAACACAGTTATCTCCGTTGAAATAGACCCTTCTGGGGAAAGCCCATCCCTTTTCAAATGTAAAGGTGGATGACTCCTTTCGGAAGAGAAGTTCTGACTGCACATTTCCATAAGGCCCAGCCTGCATGAGCAAATCGTTGTAGAACTTAACTCCCCATAGCATTGCAGTATCATCTGTCAAAAGAAACAAAGAGAAAAATGTCATAACCAACCATTGTTTTTTGCTTAGAAAAGCAACTTACTAAGAATATGAACATCAAATTTGGTGAAATCATCATTGATACGGCTATGAAGATTTGAAGATTTTGAACTTACTTAAGGTTCCGTAGGGTGTTAATGGCTTGTAATTGAAGCTGAAACTTTGGGTAAGGTTATCAAAGTTGGGATGCTGCACAACCAAGTTCCATTGCGTATAGTTCATCCTATAGTTGAAATTTGTAATAGTAACCTTAACACGCCAATATTCTTTGTAGTTGAGTTTCACATGCCAGTGAATACGGATAGGACACATATGGCTTGTACATTGAACCAATGGGGACAAATTGTTCTTATTTTGATTCGAACCAGAAACAACAGAAGCCAAGTACGTAGAATCAGACCTGGCATAGCATAGAAAAGCACATTATTTTCAAACCCAAAGAACTAGGGAAGGAATATGCTTCATGTAGCTGTAAAGTAGATGACAATACAAAAGACGGGGAAAAAAGGGAACTATTTAAAGCTTACTGCACACAGCTTCCAGATTGACTTGTGTTCTGGCAGCCACATGAACATGTAGGACAGCTTACTATGGTTTCGTTGTAGAAGGACGAGAGTGAGACGCAACATGTGGGAGCCTTCTGAGCCAAGAATTGTGAATACGTGCATGTACCGTTCCATGTCACTAGATACACCAAAAGAAAGGAAAAGATTGAGTCAGTGATCTACAAAACTTTCAACAAATGCAACACAAATTTCCTAGTCATATTAATTTATAATCTCTAAAGATTAGTTCAAAGAGTAAAGGCATGCTATTGAACAAGTAAATGGAAGATATTTATCACATAGACACCTCTTAGTGGAAACTTACTCATAGCCTGAGTGACTCTCCTTCCATCTGCGCTGATGAATTTAGTAGGCTTGACCACCTTTGCAGGTCCACATGTGTAACCAGGGCCGGGAGTCAAGAGGGTGAAGTTCTTGGGCACTCGCACTGTCTTGTTTGTGGTGCCAGCTTGGCCTACGCTTATCTGGAATGAACTAATAGCCGTGGCAGGATCTTGTACCCACGAATTAAGCACACCTCCCCTACAACAATTGGCGATCTGCTGATTGTAGGGGGTTCCAGGCATCAAGTCCACAATTGTTGGCTTCTTCTTGCAGCAATGAGGGATGTTTCCTTTGAACTTCGAGCAGTCCCCTTGATCCGTTGCTTGACCTCCAACCATGCTCCATATAACCTCCTTTTTTGCCCATGCCCATCCAAGTTGCCACCCTGGTGCTTGAATATGCCTGTACTTTTGGAAGTTGTACAAGGTAACAACAGCCTACAAAAAACCATTTTGAAAATGAATTTTTCTGAGGTATAAAGCCATAAACATAGAACTTTATAACCTAATTTGATAGAGATGGGGTGGATCAGTGATTGATGTAGATCAATTTCCAACAGTTAATGATCATGAAGAGGTACTTACAAGATAACCATCAGGTGTCCACTGTATGATGTCCCACTTGATGGTGAGATTCCCAGTGGGATCAAGAGGATCATATGCTTCTGAAATAGGCAATATGACAAAAAAAAAATGAAAAGAATCAAATAAAGAAAGAAATGATGTATCGGTTCTTCAGCTCATCAATTTCAGACAATTTGATCATTAAAAAGATATCAACGCCAAACATAAACCAACCGAGATTTATCAAATTCACAACTTCTAGCCGAAAATATAATCAGTCTTCCGAAACCTAAATATTGGTTCATAATTGAGATAGATGCATTCAAACATTGACAGAAAATATTTTCCCCTTTACGAAAAATAATTAGAAAAATTCAGTCATTGTAAACACAAAATGAAAGTGACTACTACACAGCAGCTAGAAACGTGAGCTGATCAACAACCAAAAATGCCAGGAGATGCTACAAAGAGCGCATAAATATCATCAAATTGAAGCAATAAGAGAGAAATGAGCAGCGAAACTCGACAATCGGCATGGAATTGGAATCGGAGATACGATGGCAGAACAAAAAAGCGGTAATTATCCATGACTAACCTGTGGAAGTGAAGGTCTCAGAGGACAGAAGAAGCAGTAGGAAAATGGAGAGAGGAATGGATTTGAAGGATGAACTGATGATCGCCATCAATAAACTCCCCATTCTGAAGACGAGTGTGAAGAGAGGGTTTGTGTTCGTAGCCGGAGGAAACACGGATGAGAAACGGGCGTGTTGGGCATCCAAATTACGCTGACACGAAACCTACGCTTTTATAAATCTTTTTTTCTTATTTCCTCCTTTCTTTCCTTTTTTTTTCTGCTCCCTTTTTAGTTCACGTTATTAGGCCATGCACACCCCTGTACATTTACCTCTGTACTTAACCCATTTTTTTCCTGCCACGTCAGCACAAGTACACCCTTTACTGTTTTTATCAATTCCACCCACATCCTTGTACTTCACTTACGGATCCTACCTCGACTTTTCATCATTTAATACTTACGTTATTATCCGACATATTGCATCTATTTATTTAATTTCAACGTATCATTCGAAGAATTTTTGTCATTTTAGTTTGTTTGAAAATTTACATTTACATTATAGTTAAATGTATTGGCTATCTAAAGTATAAACACATCTAAATGTATATAATTAGGTTGGCATGTAGTGAGTTAATGAGTGTAAATTACCTCTTGTATAATAATATTTTCAAACATTTATAGTAAGATTTTAATCGATTAGTTAAAAAAAAGTATTATTTTATTTATAAATTAAAATAATTGTGGTATATTAGCCAATCACAATTGATTTTAACCTCATATAAAATATTCAAATTATTGTATACAAATTATTACTCCGTATTATTATACGGAGTACGGTACACCGTATAATATAGATATAGATTTTATTCAATTAATCTTTCTATTATATCATATTATATTCAATTAATGTTATTCATTTATTTATCTATTAAAATTTATAATATAACTCTTGAACAAGCTTTCATAAATTAAGAGCTTGTTTGGTTGGACTCTCAAAAACCCAAGAAGTAGAACTTCTCAAGAAGTAGAACTTCCAATGAAGTAGGAGAAATTCATGTGTTTGGTTTGCATTTTTAAAATTAAAAAACGCATGAATTAAACTTTCGAGGAAGTTGAATTCCCCCAAAATGGAGGAAGTTTACTTACCTAGTCCCCCTAGGTAAGTTCAACTTCCACCATTTTGTATTTGAAAATTACAAATTCCCCTTTTAATGCTCTAATATAAAAAAATTAACCAAACATATTTTGTCAATTCCCATCAGTTGGACTTCCTGAGAATTCAATTCTCATGAAGTAACTTCCCGGGAATTTCAATTCTCACATTGAACCAAACGAACACTAAATACATGATGGAGTAATTTGCTCTTTTTAAGGCAACCTTTATTTATTAGATTATTAATATTAGATAGCAGTAATTTTCTCTATCTCTAGATTATTTTTCCAAAGAATGAATTATTTATACTCTACTCCTATCGGGAATTTTTTTGGAGAAAATTTGTGTCGCAAACCCTTTTTTTGGACCAAATTAAAAAACTGTTCACGGATTTATTTATTTTTGTTAAAAGCCCACATAAAGAAACCCTAATATCTCCCGCCCCCCCCCCCCTCCCCTAAACCTCGCTCATCAGTTCTCTCTCGCCTTCTTCCGCAGACGCCTCCTTCGCTGGATCGATCTCTCTCCTTCTTCCTCGATCTCTCGCCTTCTCCCTCAACCGGCTCCTTGTTTCATTCCGCTAGATTCAATGGCCGCCAGATCCGCTTCCTCCATGGCCGCCAGATCCGCTTCCTCCATTGTCGACAGATTCCATGGCCGCCAGATCCGCTTCCTCCATTGTCGACAGATTCCATGGCCGCCAGATCCGCTTCCTCCATTGTCGACAGATCCACTTCCTCCTCGTCGTTCATCCGCTTCCTCCATTGTACAGTTCCAATCGGATCTCGGTGCGCCGCCGCCGATGAGCATCGCCGAAGACATCGGTGGCTGCGAGGGTCGCGGAGGCCGCAGATCTCTTCCCCCATGGCTTCTCCATGTGTTTCCGCACTTTTCCGATTGAGGATTCAGCAGATTGAGCGGCGGAGTTTGCTGGTTGCCGGTGGTGAATCGATGAGCAGATCGAGCAGCGGAGATGGAGCGAGGAGGGACAAAGATGGAGATGGAGCAAGGATGGAAAGTGCGCGGAGATGGTCCATCGTCCGGCTCACCACCGTTGTGTACCGTAAGGTTCTGTTCGCGGCATCAACCGAAGCTTCTCCCTTGCACGATGTCGCGGAGGCGGTTTCTGGCCTCGCATTGGCATTCGAATTAGGGTTATTTGCACCGGCGTCCTTGTCGCAGTCTGCCTCATCGTGCTCCGGCGGCCGTTGCCGCTTTGGATTGGTGGATATTGAACTCCGAGGCCGCCTCCACTGGTCGCGCTTGCTGCAACAACGACTGACAGAGACGATGCTAAATCGCTGGTTTCGGCAGCGGAGGGACGAAGATGGAGATGGAGCAAGGATGGAGAGCGGCGGAGATGGTCCATCGTCCGACTTTTGTCGAAGAGCAATCGAATGTGCTTCCAGTGAGTTTGCTTCCTTGAATTCAGAATGTACTTATACACAAATTCCTCATTTTCAACGTTTGCTTGTTTTTTCATGAATTTGATATGGAATTCAATTGAGCATTGCATAGTTATGTAAATGCTGAAATGGTCAAAGAGTTCCGACAGCGAATTCAATTGAGTTGCTATTGAATTCAATTGAGCATTGCATAGTTGAATTCCTCATTTTTAGTTTTTTTTTTGTTGGTAGCAAACAGTGAATTCGTGGTTAGTTTATTATGTGATTGAGTTTGCATTGTTGAGAGTGTGGATATCAATTTCAGCAATTTTTTTGTGTGATCTGAAATGCTGGAATTAATTTTTATAATTTTTATTAGTAAAATTCGTTATGCTGAAATGCTGAAATTAATTTTTATTAGACAATTCGTTATGCTGAAATGCTGAAATTAATTTTTATTAGCAAAATGTTATTTGAGTTTGTTTTGTTGATAGTTTTGGATATTTACAATTTCAGCAATTTTTTTGCCTTGTCGAAACTTTTTGTAGAATGCTGAAATGCTGAAATTAATTCTTACTAGTGGAATTCATTATGCTGAAATGCTTAAATTAATTCTTATAAAACTGTTTGAGCTACTATATATTACACACAAGGATATATTTTAGCATTTCAGCATTTTTGAAAAAAACCTCCATTTTCAGCAACTCCGGTGTCGAAGTGATGACGTGAAAAGAAAAAGAAAAACAAACAACAATTTCCGCAACACGATTTCAGCAAAATTATTTTTTATTAGCAAAATTCATTATGCTGAAACGCGAAAATTAATTCTTATAAATTTGTATGGGCTACTATATCTTACACACAAGCATATATTTCAGCATTTATTTGGAAAAAAAATCCGATTTCAGCAACTTCAGAAGTGGTGGTGCGAAAAAAAAGGAAAAAAAAGCTACTCTCGTTTAGCAACACGGTTTCCGCAACTCCGGTTTCAGCAATCCCGTTTCGGCAATGCGAAAAAAAAAACTGGAAAAAAAAATGAAACAGGAGTTGCTGAAACCGTATGTGCTGAAACAGGAGTTTCAGCAATTCCGTTTCAACAACACGGGAAAAAAACTGGACAAAAAAACTAGGAAAAAAAATTGAAACAGGGATTGCCTTAGAGGGAATTGCACATACTAACCCAAAAAACGAAAAGTGTTGCAAGGTTAACCCAACCCGGTTTAAAATTAGGTCAAACCGGATATTTGGTAACCTGTGTACCCGGTAGCCCGTTGTAAAGGAGAGAAGGAAAGAGAAAAGGAAGGGGATCGGAGACGGGGACAGGCGGAGGCATCTGCCTCGAGGCGAGGCGCAGACGACCAGAAGGGGATCGGAGGCGGACGAGAAAGGAGGGAGAAGGAAGGGGATCGAGGGAAGGCGCAGGCGGAAGCATCTCCCTCAACGGTGGATTGCTCGAGGCGAGGCGCAGGCGGAGGCATCTCCTTCGATCTCTGTAGTTGATTGAAGGAAATGGGGTTAGTTCCTTCTGTTGTTGGCTATTATCGTCGGAGATCCGTGGCTTGGAGGCGCAGGCGGCGAGTACTTCCACTCTCTCTTTCTTCAGGCGATTTCGAGCCTCGTCGAGGATAATCTCCACAATTGGCCTCCATTCTGCGATTCCAGGTACAATCCTTCACCCTTCTTCTTCTCTGCTCTATCTTTCAAGCCTTTGAATTGGAATTTTTAGTTTAGGGCTAGAGACTGAAATTTCGAATTTCGGAATTGAAATGGTTTGGTTTGAAATTTCCCATTCGGTTAGGGTTGGGGTTTGCTGTCTGTCATGTCTGAATAAACAGGTGACATGTTGATTGGTGTAGGTGTCATGTAGTAAGTGATGTTGCCAAATAGAGGGTTGAGTTTGTCCGTGAGATTTTCTAGTGGGGCAGGGGGTAATGTCAAGGGTAGGAGTCAGTAAAGAGGAAGATGATGATGAAGAGTTGGGATTGGTTGGAGAAAGGTCAATGTCAGGAGTAGGAGATTCTGAAACAATACCTCATATGGAGTACTCCATGAATGCAACGTTCACATGAATTAGGATTTGTTACTTGTGGAATTGTGTATCATCGTCTTCTTCCATGTCCCTAGGCAATACTCCCTCCATGAGTTGAGCGCTTGATTGTTCTAGAAGGAGGGCCTGTTGCTGAATATATCAGCAAGGCTATCGATCTCCCACCGTTGTAAATTTGGCTTTCCTGTGTGCTATTTGTTCTCTCATGAGAAGTGGGAGATCTAAATGAATGAAGAAACCTTTAATATAGGTATGTTGCTGACTTGATTCATTTTAGGGTTGTGTATTATGCACTAGTGTGTTTTGTGTGCAGAGCAAATGATAATGGACAAGGTAAATGAATAGACCCTCACATATCAAGTTTCTTTGACATAAATATTCTTCCCATGTAGCCTATTAGCTCAATGGGAGAGCATTGTGGTCATACACAAAGATGTGGGTTCAATTCCCACGTAGGCTTATTATTCATTAATCAACACCGACTATCAACTTATGTTTAGAACAAGTCAAGCTTGCTACATCGCCAAATTCATGTGTCAAGTAAAAACAATTCATATGTCAAGTAAAACACATTATATGTCATGTAAATCCGGTATGAGTGACATGTAAATTCAGTATGGGTTATGGGTTTTTTTTTGTGCTGCTATCACATAATTTAGTGGCATAAGTGCTTGGATTAGCATGTTTCTTTGCTTGAGGGACTCGAAACGCAGAAGTGAGTTCATTATTAATAAAACATCAAACGAAGACCACTTTAGTTTCTTTGCTTGGATTAGCATGTTTCTTTGCTTGGATTAGCATGTCTTCTTATTGTTGAAATTAATAAAGTTGTTGGAAGGCCACTTTTGTTTCACAGTCATTCCAGTAGAGTGAGTTCCACCAGTCGTTCGGCTTATCCCACACTTGAAATGTAGGAAGAGGAAGATTGTTGTTGCCCAACAAAAGCCTTTTTCTTTATGTTAAAGGATATAAACTGTCATGTTAATACCATTACATGTCATGTTATTTTCATTCATTAAGGAGAAGAGGCTCGATTCGCATTACCTGTCATGTTATTCGCATTACCTGTCATGTTATTCGCATTACCTGTCATGTTAAATAGTATAACATGTCATGTTAATAGCATCACCTGTCATGTTATTTTCTTTCATTAAGGCAAGCTTTTTCACAATCAATATTTTTTTTAAATGAAGATTATATATATAAGGCAAATAGATAAAGCACTGATCAATCATTGCAGCGCTAGCATAAACAGCAGCTTCATTAGTCACATTGCAACCCCCCTTGTTCAACAAACTAGCAATGTTACAATGCTCAAGAATACACTGATTGATCCACCAAAAGAAATTACCATGTCAGTTCAAGTGCCGAAAACACCCATTAAAAGAAAATGTGTGGTGATAGTTGCACAGTTATCTTCAATATGGAACTTGTACAGAAGTTTCACTCTTGCTATAAATATTTATGAATAAAAGATGTTATCTATATCAAGGTTCAAGGGCACTAATTGACAGCCATTACAATAAAACACAGCATAGTTTGTACACATCAAAACATAGCTTTGGTACACCAGATCGATCAAAGGAAATCCTGCATACATGACATGAACTTATATTAACATGTCATTCAAATCCTGGATACATGACATGAACTTATATTAACATAGCTTTGGTAGCAATTGAAACGAAATTGGACAAATCTGATGAGCGATTAAGTAGTACCTGCAGCTTTAAGAAGGAGAACTGATGCTGGGGGAGTTTTGAGTATGAAAGTAAAGCACTAAAGCTCTTATCCTGTCATCCCAAAGCAAGAAATCAAAATTGTGACTGAAAATTGAAATCCAGGACCATCAAGAAGCAGGAATCAAAACCCTAATTTACACTATAGAAATCAAAACCTCAAATCAACAATTTCTATCTATGTATCCCTAAATTAGGTTTAATAGATGGAAAATCAGGGAGATGCCAAAACCTTAACCCTAGAATTTTCACTTACAATCGATCAACAACTGCCTTCGACTCATAGCTGTCTCTATCGACCTTAGCAATTGCCTTCAATTTCGTAGGAGTCATGCACCACTAGCCTCAAAATCTGCCAGATCTGGAGAAATTTCCTAGCGACAGGATCGACCGCAACAATGGCATCCGGGTTTGGGGCCGCCATGGGAGACGAATGGGAGGAAGAAGGACCAAGATGACTGCACTCAAGCCCTCCCGTCGAGCCCGGAGGCCTATCGCCTAGAGCCGCGAACCCCGCCTCCAACGACGACGTCTTCCCTCATCCTTCCCTTCCTCTCTCACTGTTGCGCGCTTTTCTCTCTCCAACCGGTTGCAGGCTGTGAGAAACCGGTTACTTTGCAATTTTTTTTTTCGGGTTAACCCCCGCAATCCAACCGGATATTTAGGTTAGTTTTGCAAATAACCCGATTGCTTAAACCGTATGTGCTGAAAAAGAAGTTTCAGCAATTCCATTTCAGCAACTTTGTAAATACGGCAAAAAAAAATAATAATAATAATAATAATGAGGCGAGAGGGGGGCACAGGGGGCACAGGAGGGAGGGGCAGGGAGGGCGGTGGACATTTTGCTAATTTGGAGGATGTGGGAACCTTTTTCCTAATAAGGTCCAAAAATTAGGACATCCCAGTAATCACCCCATTTTTCTATACTTCCTTAAGTTCCTTCAATCTTCACTTTACGCCATTACATTTTTTAAATCAAAATTTATACATCCATAAATTGGTATAAATATATTATAATTCATACAATATTATTTTAAATGATAAGAAAACTCTTAAATCTCTATTTAAAATAAGAAATTCTTAAAGAATGTTAATATAAATTTATGGGACACAAAACTGGTGAAAAAATAGATATTATTGGATTTATTAGCAGTAGCCAATAGGTTTTATTTCCTAACTCAATTTGTTAGGAAAAAAGTAAAGGTTCAGTTTGTTAATAAATAAATAAAATTTTGGCAAAAGATTATTTTAAAGCATTGAAAATTGAACAGTTTGGAATTTTTTCAATAGATAAATAATAATTACTACGTATAATAACTTTAAGAAGACTATATATTGTATTGTATATTAACATTATGATAAATCAAATGTCAGTGTATATAGTAAAAAAGAATATTAATTTTATATCATTGGATAAATGTATTGATCATTCTTTTACCAATTCTAATATTATAATTCATATTTATCTGTTGTCATATTTTAATAGATTTTTACATATAATGGATGTAATTTTAGAATATTGTGTTAACATATTCTTGTGCACGGGACGGAACTTACACTCAGAAGAGGACCTAGGGGGTTCTAAGGGGTCACATGACCCCCTCCTCATCCGACAAATTAGCTAGGTGTATTCTCCTCGTCGATAGCTTCGTTTTGATATATAATACACCCTAATCAGACATCTGAGTAAAAAGTTATGAATGTTTGAAAATTACATCAGTATTAATCACTTTAGTTTTATTTCAATATACAATAATACTTTAATATTTTACTTAAATTGACATTCACATATTATAATTCATCTCGAGAGCTTCGAAACCATATGTTATATTACTTATTTTGAGAATATGGTAAGAAGTTACGCAAGTTTAAATTTTTTTATATCTAGTTATACATTATTACATGTTAATAATGCAATGTTTATTTATTGCATTTTATATCTTTATTTTTCGTTTTTTATCCTTATTTTCGTATTATATATTTGTAGTATTTTCGAAACCATAGGTTGACACTAGTTTGTACTATCGATCACGTTGTGTTTTGCGGATTTTTTCTCAATTTTATTGTTGACTACTATGGTGACCCCCCGCTAAAAACTTTCTGGGTCCACCACTACTTACACTAGTTTGATTTCATTGGAAATAGTTGATATTTTTGAAGGAAAAAACACATAAATATCAGTTTTATTGATATAAGTGAGGTTGATTATGATAAAAAAAAAGGGTGTAAATAGTTGTTAAGATCTTCTATTTTTTGTTCTTTTTTTTATTAAGTAAGAATTCGGTAGGTCAGGGCTAGCCCAGCGAATCGAGAGCATCCTTTCGGATGAGATCACGAAGATCTTTATGATGTTTTATCTGAGAGGCAGGAATACAGTGGTCAAGGTGTGCAACCTTGTCCGCCACTTTATTCCAAAGGCACCCAATGTGGTTGATTTTAATCCCACCCCGAGAAAGAAGAAGGGATTGGATATCTGAAATTATTGTCTGTATCTACCACAGAGGTTTCCATATTCTGTTGATAGCATTGGCCACTGAGAGGCAATCACTCTCAATAGTACACTATTGGATATCTTGTAAGATAGCCATATTAAGCCCAATAAGAACAGCCATTGCCTCTGTTTCCACCGGAGTTTGGTGGCCGACCAACTGTTGATGGAGTAAAAAGGGAGAGCCCATATGGTCCCTTATAACTAAACCAACCGAAGATGGGCCCGTTGTTGGGGTCGAATAATCCACGTTTATTTTTAGCCATCCCATTCTAGGCTTAACCCATATTTCATGTTTCGGTTTTCGCTGTTTGGGGGTCCTAGTTCTCTCCTTGTTGATTTGTGGGTCAGTCACCTCTGTATCGTATACCTTAGTTTTTTCCCAAATAATTTTTTGGTGAGCAACAAATTGACTTATCTCGTCTGGTGTCGGCAATTTCCTATTTTGAAACAAGACTTGATTCCTAAACCATCAGATAGACCACCATTTAATGGCAATCAGATCTTTCTTGGCCGCTAGTAGGGTCATGATGTGGTTCATAAGGGGTGTCATTTGGCCCCTTGCATTGGGTGTTCGTTGGTGGTATCGTTGTACATTATGATCTTTCAATGCTTCCAAGGTTATCATAGGGAAGTCGACAAACAAGTGATATGCATCCTCATTGTGATGATTGCAGAATATGCAACTTCTCGGCATCGGGATAGTGTTCCTTGCCAGTCTGTCCTTTGTGGGTAAACCATCAAGACTAATTTTCCACATGAATTTTTTTAATTTTGGTTAGATATCTAGGCTCCACATCCATCCTGCCTGTGGGTAGTGTGTCATATAACCCCCCCTGTGAGCATTCTCATTGCACTAGCCGTTGTATACCAACCTGACTTGTCAGCTTCCCAGTATAATCGGTCTGTTCCCTGTTATGATGATATATATACATCCATGATTTCCTGAGCAGTGTGTTGTGGGACATAGGAAGCAAGTGCTTCGCAGTCCCATTTTCCTTGTTTTATGAAGTTTGCCACTTTGAAATTTTCAGTGTTGGCTTGGGGGTTGATTCCCCTATTACTGAAAGAGTCCGGCCCACACTACTGGTCATGCCAAAAGTTAACCGATTTACCATTACATATATTCCACACCAGACCTTTGCGAAAAAGAGGAATGAGTCTACATAATTTACTCCACTGCCAGGAGGCAGCGCCCCTTCTTTGGTATTTGAGGATGGATTTAGTTTGTAAGTATTTCTGGTTTATTATTGTTACACACATGTTCGATGGTGCTGCTAGAATTTTCCATAGAAGTTTTAATTGTAAGGCAACATTGACGTTGCTCATTTTGTTGAGACCCATACCCCCCGACCTCTTTGATTTACAAATCTTATCCCAGCTAATAAGCACTGAGTGCTGCAAATCTTTGTTCTAGAAAAAAGTTCTATTAATCCTATCCAATTCCTTATGGATTGTTGAGGGCAGCATGAAGCTCTGCATTAAGTAGCTGGGTTTGGCCATCAACTTTGATTTTATGAGCACCGCCCTCCCTTCTCGTGAGAAGGAGTTAGCCCGCCACTTTGTAAGTTGTTGTTTTGATTTAATGATAGTTTCTTCAAATGTATCTTTATTAACTCTTCCATTAATGATAGGGCAGCCGAGGTATTTTTCTAAACTTGTTGAATTGGGGATATTTAGAATCCCTTGAAGAATCAACTTCCTTTGATCGGTTATACCTCTAGATGTTTGGAATGCAGATTTTTGGTAGTTAACTCACTGTCCCGATATAACACAGTAATCGTCAATGATGGTTTTAACCTTGTGACATGCTTCTGCACTACCCTGACAGAATATCATCATATCATCTGCAAAGGAAAGGAAAGGGATTCTCATAGAGTTTTGAGCGCACTGGAATCCAATAATGCTTTTGTCTTGGATAGCCTCCACATGCAGAGTCCTGGCTAAAATTTCTGCTCCAAGAATAAATAAAAACGGTGACAGTGGGTCACCTTGTCTAAGTCCTCGTTGGGGAAGGAAGATTTCCGCTGGTTCATTATTCACCAAGACAGCGTACGACACTATTTGGATACATTCATTGATCCAATTGAGGAATTTTGGATGAAAACCAAAATTTTCCATAACTTCTGATAGAAATGACCACTTCACTCTGTCATAGGCTTTTTCCATGTCTAACTTGATAGCAACCCATCCTTCAGAACCCCGTCTTGTCCTGAACGAATGGAAAATTTCATGTGCAATAAGGATATTGTCCTGGATAGCTCTATCAGCCACGAAGGCTCCTTGCAACGGATGTATAAGTTTTCCCATTGCTTTCTTAAGTCTTTCTGTAAGAATTCTTGATATGATTTTGTAGCTTGTATTACACAAACTAATGGGTCGGTAATGGCTTGTTGTTGTCGGTTGATCACACTTGGGTAGTAGTGTTATGTACGTATGGTTGACTTGTCTTAACATGTGCCCTGAAGCGAAAAAGACTTTAACCGCTTTGATGACTGACGGGCCAACGATGTCCCAAAAGTTCCTAAAAAACTCTGTCGTGATACCGTCCGGACCGGGAGACTTATTAGTACCTAGCGTGAAGACAACATTTTTTATTTCTGTATTAGACACTGGGTTGGTAAGAAATTCGTTATCTTCTGATGTGATTTCTTCAGATATTAGATTTAACAAGTTAGTGTGAACTGGTCTATTCTGGTTTTCCAGTTGAAAATGCTTATAGAACTCATTCTTTACTTCCTTTTTGATATTTTCTTGGCCAGTAATATTTAATCCATTTGTGTTTGTCATTTCCCAAATGACTTTCCTATTTCTTCCGCCAGACGTAATTTTATGAAAGTATTCGGAATTTGTATCTTTTAATTTCAGATGTCGTGTTTTAGCTCTCTTTTAATTTCAGATGTCGTATTTTCTTGGCCAGTAATATTTAATCCATTTGAGGAGAATTTCTTTTTTTTTTTAATTAACCTGAATTGCTTTTCCCATAATGTTTGATCGTTTTTACTGCCGTTAACTATTTGTAGTTGTAGTAATAGATCATCTATTTTCTTTAGTTGTTGAAATATATTTCCAAAGGTCTTCGCATTCCAGTCTTTAGTTGTTTTATATTTTTTGTTTTCTGTACTAGTTGGAACATAGCCGAACCCGCACTCATGCGTTTCCAAGACTGCTTGACCAGGTTTCTATAATCTTTTCTTTGAGCCACATATTTTCCATCCGGAAGGGTGGTGATTTATGGGGAGAAGCCGTTGAGGTGAGCCAAGCCATCCACAATCAGCTCTGCCTCACTACCCTCAAACATCTTGGGATCCTCATCATCATCTTCAAACACAAGTCGTTGCTCTAGTGATGCAAACTTTCAAGAAAAGACTCATCATGTGGGACTTCCGGCATGAGTTGATCAGGGATTGGTGGCATGGGAGGTAGGAATTCCACAACAGAAGGCTGAACATCCGTCACTGTCGTTGCAGGATCCACCAAGATAGAGGTTGAACCGCTAGAAGCAACAGAAACACGGGATGCCGAGGAATCGGTCTGAGAAGCTGCATTCATGCCCACAATTTTAAAAGGCTCAGACTTTGGGTTACCTATTTTGAGGATTGGTTGAGCATACTTCTTCTTGGCCGCCACATTGACCCATTCATTTGGGTCATCATCGTCATTGTGATCCTTGCTCTTCGAGGAGCTTGGGTTGTGGGCACCAAGAGGCGCCTGAGGAGCTACATGTTTCTTCCTCTGCGGACACTCCACAAAGGAGTGCTCCAGATCACCGCAGCTGCCACAACCTTCTGGAAATTCTTCAAACCACAATGGGTACTCCACCAGTTCGTCATCCTCATTGAGCACCATGACTTTCTTGCTTGGGATTTTGGTGATATCCACCGAGATACAGATACGAGGATAACGAACCCTCTTACCCTTGGTAGTGAAAGCATATAACTTCAGGATCGAGCCAAGCCCGTTCTCTTCAATGATTGATGTGAGGACTTCCTCAGTAATGTATTCAGCCGGCATACCAGGGATTCGGATCCACACGTCAAGCACAAAGAGAGGCTCAAACATGGGATCGAATCCTTGACGCCAGGGCTTTAGCAGCAACAATTGCACTTGGATGTGGAAAGGGCATCCACTCCAGACCCGGTCGCGATCCACAACCAGCGCGAACTTGAGCTCAAACCAATTGTTTGCCAGAGGGATCACCTGCAAACTGCCTTCCAGGAATTTCCAATCGAACCTGATTTTCTTCCGAATCTCCTTCAGCTCCAAAGGGACGCCAATAATGGTGGCGTAGAGGGTGGTGCTTCGGAGAGAAGCAATATTCTCTCTAACTCCGGCGAGGCGCGCTTTGTACTTCTCAATATCAAAGGGAAGCTTAGCCTTCCCCTTGCTGTTTTTGGAAGTTGGGTTGGCACCCATGTCCTCCGGGCCAGGTACCCCATTGGACTTGGATCGTTGAGCCCTCATCCCAGATGAGGAGCCGTGATTGAGTCGATCAGACGAGGGGATAGCCGGAATCCCTTCATCCAACTTCTGTTTTCCTTTAGGGTCGTGCTTGTCCATCATGATCACCAGGAGAAGAAATTGATTAGTAAGAAAGTAAGATAAGGAAATGAGGAGAAAATTGTGCCTGAAACAAAACCCCAACCTCAATTTATAGCCGAGAACGGATCGAAAGCACAAGGGTAAGCAATCATTGTAACAATACCTCTGATTTAGCAAATCTTCCTCACCATCCTCACAAATCAGGTCGTACGGCGCTGGAAAATCACCATGAGCGAACCACTTAGCGACACCCACACACACCCATTTAATTTTTCCTTGCAACGGAAGGAATCACCATGCCAGCCACCACCACCAGTTGCACCTTTACCCTCCAAATCCCTCACCAAGCCGATTCAATTCAATGATGAAGTGACGGATCCGAGATTTGGTTTGAAAAAAAATGGAGAATTCAATTGAGAAAGGTAGAAATAAATATAATCTTCTAAAAAAATAAAAAATGAAAACATCAATTATATCATATAGGATTTTGAAAAACATTAGGAAAAGCCATAACAACGGCAACATTATTTGACGATTATCTTTCCTAATTGACTCAAAAATAACGACTAAGGATTCCGAAAATCTTACAAAAATAGCCCCTAATAAAATAAAATAAAATAAAATAAAATAAAATGTCCTCTTCTCTATGGAAAAAGATAAATAATCTGAATGTACTGGATTGAATGACTACAAAATTCTACCAAAATATTGAAAAGTATCTTCCGTTTAGAAACAGAAAAAGAAAGGAGGTTGGTGGTAAAATTAGATATGAAAAATGACTATAATAGAATAAAATGAGAATTCCTATGCAAAATCATAGAAAAGTTTGTTAACATGTTCCTACACATGCACGGAACCAGGATTAAAATCTTGGGTAGGCTGGATTTGCATATAATTTTAGAAAAATTCCCTATTTATCACTAAATTTATTGAGTGAAAAATTAAAACTAATTATTTATCTATATTTAAATTAAATTAGTAATAAAAAAAAATAAGAGTAAAATGAAAGACAAAAAAAAAGGAAAAAATTAGGAGTAAGAAGAAAGACCAAGAAAACAGAGAATGATGGCACTCGAAGAAAGACAAAAGAAAAAAAAAAGAAAAGTAGTAGTACTCTGTAACTGTTAGAAAGAAAGAAAAAAAAAAGGAGAAAAGACCTATATGTGCAAGTGAGATTCGAACCCGGGTCTCCCTTTCCCTGTCCAAGGCTCCCTACCAATTGTGCTAATCGACCAATCTAATAAGTAGTACTTCTATATTACCCATACTAATTTTGAAACGGAATGGACTATAGCATATACTAGCCCACCTCTGGATCCGTCCCTGTTCCTACCTAGCTGAGGAAATCATAAGGAGACCTTTTTCAATAAGATGAAGTGTTAAAATTCTAACCAAGAAACTGCAAGAATCTTGCAGTAGACCCATAAATTCTATCGACTTCAGTATCTCTACGACTAGAGTACAAATTTCCTTCATGTTCTTCAAATAATACAAGAGTATTTGCTAAAAGTAAACCAAAAATCATGTCAAACAATGAAAAAGATTATTATGAATATTGTGCAAGCTATGGGAAAAAGTCAATTTTCATAAGTCTTCCTAGTTATCAGGGTCGTGCCAAACATTTTAGGGGCCCTGTACCAAATATTTGGAATAATATTAGACATTTTTTTTTATAAAGCAACTACTCTTTCATTGAAATAGAAAAATTAAATATTTTCTAATACGAGTGAAATTAAAATAATTGAAAATTATAAATTACACAAAACCGTCCATAAGTAAGAAGATTTCTTTTAAATCATTAACAAAATCATAAATTATATATATAACAATATATAAAATATGTTTTTCTTAAAAAAATTGACTTTAAATTTTTAATGCTTACAAAATGTTTAAAAATATCTACTATGTTTAAAAATATTAAATATTTATACTTTAGTAATAAAGTGATAATTAAACGTGACTCTATATTAAACAATTTTTAATAACGTTACTCTATATTAAACTCTTCTATTTTTTTAGCAAATTAAATGATTAAAAAAAAAGTGATAAGCATAAGTGATGGGAAAAAAATAAATACGCAGTAAATAATTTAGAAGTTTTGGTAGGAAATTAAATGATTTAAAAAAGGGAAGAAAATTTAAGACATAAAAAGATATGAGACAAGTAGGAGGAATCGAACTTGGAAAGAAAATTTTAATATTACGATTGTTTATGATATTGGGCCCCTAAAAATTTGGAGGCCCTGTTCGAATGATCCACCTGAACATGTTAATTCACGGGCCGGCTAGTTATGAAACCACACCCCATAGTTTGAAGTTAGAAAAAATTGTCCGATCGACAAGCTGATATTGTAATGCACTTTTTGAAGGTTTCGATGGTCTGATCAACTCTTATGAGTATGCGGTGGAAATCTCTTTATGAGATATACAACTTTTATATTAACGTCGGAACCAAATTTGAAGACGAGATGAACAGTAAATCGTGAATTCGCACTTCACAATCGTGGTTGATTGCACGAACGTGAAAAAAAAAATTGAAAACAATCGTGAATACGCATTGCAAATTTGTAGATTTTCACGAATTTGAAATGCATGTTAGCAAAAAAATTGAAGAAAAAAAACCGCCAACACGCATTACAATTACAAATTCACGGATTTTTATGAATTTGCAATATGCATTTGCCACCGTGTATTAGACAATAATTTCACCGTGTAACTTGTAACCTTTTTTTAAACGAGTTTTCAATCTTATGCCCCAAGGGTATATGATAACTGATAAGACTCCAAATTGGGAAAAATTCCTTATAAAAAAGGCAAGCGACACTAAAAATCTAATTTTAAAAAAAAAACTAAACTAATTAAAATTTAAGAAAAATCCAAATTTAGAGTCTTATCATATGACCTAGGAGAATAGGATAAAAAAATGGTTTTTTCAATTTTATGAAAAAATGATTCATCAACTTTATTAAATCTTAATTGTAAACTCCAAAGTTCAAGTTAATTAAGGATTTCGGAAAAGAGTTTCGATCACTAAATTTTTCCATACTGAAGCTGACTAGTTGTATTTTTCATTAGGCAATTTTACATAAAACCACCCGTTATATATGAGTTTTTTCACTAAACCACCTCTTATATTAAAAATTACAACAAACCACCCGTAACACCTCTTCCGTCAACAAATCACCACCTCCCACCCCTTTTTCCTTAAGCTGTTGTTAAAAGAATGGGAAAAGACACAATTGCCCTTAGCTTTATAAGTCAATATAATAAAGTAATATTAAAAAGACGTAAATACCCTTCTGTAGTTGACCTTCTTCTCCACGCTACCCAAATTCTTTACAACACCCCAAATTTGCAGAGGGCATCCGGCAACTTAGACGGCGGTGCCATGACGATTCCAAGAGGCCGGGAATCCGATATTATTTCAAGCTCGAATTGCATAAGGCTCGCTACGTACTATTGCGATTGAGAAGAAGGTTAAACTCTATCTATGTGATGGAATGTAAAATTTTAGGGCTTGTGTATGCCAACTCTTAATTTATACGGGGTTTAAAATTAGTATCATGATTTGGATGCAATTTGTATAAAATTTTGGTCAAAGGACATGTATTGCTGCTGTTGATTGTGTGCAAAAGTTATGAATCAATTGGGTTTTGAAATTATGTCGAATTTAGGCTAGTTAGAAGTGTTGTAATGGGATATCAAAATTTTGGGGGTTAGTATCCTACTTTAGATGGGGATTAATGGCAAAAGGCTTCCGAAATTACATACACCGGGTGAAAATTTCATGATTATGGTATGCAGTGGTGGTCCATGGTGAAAATGTTAACAGTAGTTTACGGAATAGGGTGGGAGGTGGTGTTTTGTTGACGGAAAGGGTGTTACAGCCTTACAGGTGGTTTGTTGTAATTTTTAATATAAGGGGTGATTTAGGGAAAATACTCCTACATAGAGGTGATTTTCTGTAAAATACCTATTCATTATGCACAGTTAAAGTTGGTAAACAAACCGAATCCAATTCAATCGAAATCCGAAATAATCCAAACCCAAAAAATTTTTAAAAAAAATTAAAATAAAAAACTCGAACCAATTGACCCCAACCTAAATCCAAACTAACCTGCCCAATTACACCTATATGACAGTGTGCCTTTGACCATGAAATTGACAATTACCACCTCTATAGTATTAGACTGCTTAAATTATATACTCCTTTTATCAACATCTGAGCCACATGAAAACATTACACTTGCAGTAAGGAAGAAAGTGAAAAAATGAAAAGAGTACGCGCTTGACGCACCCCCTTTCTTCTGTTCTCGAGAACTCTCCAGTTTTCCCCAAAAGCGGCCGAAAAAAACCCTAGATCTTATAGCCGGCCTCCCCTAAATCCTTCCTCTTATCAAATCTACTCCCAAATCCAGTCTGATCCCCAAAACAATGATGTTAATCCCTTATCCAAGCAATTCAATGAGTGGAAGGAGGCAAATCGCCGCCGTGTGGAGAGATTTTACTTGGAAAAAAAGCAAAGAAAGAAGAAGGATCGACTGGAAGAGAAGCGGTACGGTCGGATGTCTGATCTCTGGTCTATTGTCGTGCTGGGGAAGATCTACAGCGATAGAGGAGGTAGGGTTTGGAGAAGTCGGCCTCCTCCATGGCCACATATCATGGAAAGGGTTTTACGGCTTTCCTTGCAACCCAAGTTTATCTGTCATCGCCGTACAATCGGAGAGGTGAGAGCTCGTGTGCACCTCTGTTGCAAGTTTCTGAAGGTTCCGTACGGTGTTCGGAAGGTCAGCGACTCTTATCGCCCCATCTCTCTCCCCCAAATCTCTATAAAAAAACATGGCTGTGTGGGATCTCTTCACACCCTTTCTGATCTATTCATCTTGCAAAATCTCCTTTTACTTTCATACACTAATACTTGTCTTCTTTCTCTTGTCACCATGGCGGCATCCTCGTCGGACAAAGGGAAAAAACCAATGGAGGCCGAATCCTTCGGTTTTCCACAGACAAACACCCGAAAGGACCAACAAAATCCGACTTTCGGCTCTGACTCGGATGGGACTCCTGTTCCGCCGGGTGTGGAGTCGAAGGTCTCAAAAAAAAATCTCAAAAAGCAGTTGAGAAAAGCAAGGATTGATGTGCAGATGCTGAGGGATATCCAGGTTGATGTTCAGGCGAACATCTCTACACTCAACAACACTTCTCTGTTCACCACTGTCATAGGGAAACCGATTGAGGCCAAGGAGATTAGAAGAAAGATCAAGGTCGATTGGATGTTCCTATCAGCGGGCTTTCAGTTGTTTCCTCTCGCCAATAATTGGTTTGAGCTTAAGTTTGATCTTAAGGAAGATAGAGACAAGGTGTGGGAGGGGAGGCCTTTTCATGTGCTTGGACAGTTCATGCTGTTCCGACCATGGAGTCAGGCTTTCAATCCTGCCACTGAGTCGGTGTCTAAGCTGGATATGTGGGTTCGCTTTCCGAGGTTACCAACTAAATATGTAAGCGACTCCCTGCTCAAAGCCATAGTCGAGAAGAACAAGATCGGAACTGTGATCAGGGTCGCTGCATGCGTTTAACCCGAATGGTGCAAGACTTCGCTACCCGAGGGTCTGTGTCAGTGCAGATCTGACAAAAATCCCTAACAAAAGGGTCCTGGTGGCAAACGAGATGGGGGAACTGGAATCCTACCCAATTTGGTTCGAAGATTTCCCGGAAGGGTGTGGGAGTTGTGGAAGTACAGAGCATCTATTTGAGAACTGCCCAGGGAGGAGAGTTTGCAATGATGGTGGAAGCGGCATTATGGGGGCCGGGCCTGAGGATGTTCCCATGGCCGACAATGCAGTTGGGCAATCCAATGATGGTGGTGAATGGATAAATGTAGCAAGAAAGTCGAAGCCGATCCCTCCTCCCTCCTTTGGGCATTCAAAGGAAGACCTGTGGAAATCCTTTGGCAAAAATGTCGATCTAAGCTCTGATTCATCCTCGGATGACTCATCCTCTACTGCTGGTGAGAATTCCTCTATCTCTATCACTGAATCTGTGGTGGTGGAACTCCTTCCACCTGTCCCTGAGATTGAGGAGTATGAAGTTGTTGAAGAATACCAAGAAAGTGAAGAAGAAGCCCCTGTTACTGAACACCCAAATGATGCCAATCCAATTGCACTTGAGGCTGATTTCCAAGATCCCGAGTACTACGAAGCCGACGATGAAGAAATGCTTGAAGTGGAGGGAGACTATGATGGAGGAATGGTACCCTGTGGCATCCTTTCTGACTTCACCCAGGAAGATTTTGAGCGCCTACTGGGTAACATTCCTGCCTCATCTAAATTCACTTTACCAAATCTCTACGACCCTGATTGTCTCCTACCAAGCTCCTGTAATGCTCTTGCTGCTCCCTCGGCCTCTTCTCCGGCCTTGAGGTTTGAGCAGCAGGGCGTTGAGGGGCCTGTCAAGTCTGAGTCGGGCAAGCAGAAGCTCGGGATTGAGGAAGGTGAAACTGCCTGCTCCAAGTTGTTGGGTGGAGGCGGTAAAAGGGGTAAAAATGATGAGTAAAAAGCCAGCGAGATTGCTTCTTGGTATCCTAAGGTGGTGGGATATCGAGAACCAGGAAGGAAGGATCACCACCTCTTTTGTGCAAGTGCCTGAAGCTGTCAAGTATGCATATTGGAGGAGTAAAGGTATTTCCAGGTTTGAAGAAATAAAACTTTTTGCAAGCATCATCTTTGATGGTGTGAACCTTGGGCCGGTCTATGTTCTCATGTCTATGCAGTGTCTGGCAGTTGTAAATACAGTTTCATGTTACATTTCAGTTTGTTTAGGAGATTCTCGTCGTCTGAATCGTAGGAGTGATGGAACAATTGTTGTAGGGGTTCAATGTCTATGTAACTGGGTTTGTTAGACTGAACTGTTTTCTAAGATGTTTATATATCTATCCAGCGGCTATATTTCTGTTAATAGGTTTTGCAAGATTAGCATAGCTGTGCAGAGTTTTATTGAGACTAGACAATTTGCTTTAAGGAGCTTGCTAGTGCTTAGCATCTCTTTAGAGTCGAATGCGAAAACTTATTTTTACTCTATTATTGGTAAAAGGAAACAAAACTCTAAAGACATACGCAATAGTCTAGTGAAGAGGAAGCAAAATCCACAATCAAGAATAGCAAGATCAATCCATCGTTGGGCAATGAACTCGCATTGCTTGGGGTGTTAGTCTAAATATACCAAAGGTTCTAAGAACATAAATCTCAATTGTGTAGAGCCGGCAAATATTACAATTAAAAACATAACCTCATTTCAAACCCAAAGGTCCTCGCAGTCAACTTACCGATGCCTACCAATTGTTTACTTCTCGACTTTTCAGGAGAAGCATAACATTTCTAGGGGAAGGTTTATATTAGGTTGTCCATGAAAATAGGAGCGTGGAATGTTAGAGGGTTTGGCCGCCCGAATTTCTGGGCCGAAATCAACACTTTATGTAAAATTCAGAATATTCAACTAATGGCAATAATGGAGACAAAATCAGAAAATATTCCTGACAAAAAACTATGGCGAAATGTTGGATTTGATTCTGCTTGCTGGGTCCCAGCTCGCGGAAAATTTGGGGGGATATGAGTTCTATGGAAAGCTCACCACCTAACCCAAGAATCAATTTCAGTAGCAACGACGAGGGAAAGATTTATATGCTTAGAATATGAAAACCATGAAGTAAATTTTAAATGCAAAATTTTCATGGCCTATGGTCCGGCTCAAGAAAGGGATAAGTGCCAATTTTGGGAAGAGATAGGAGAAATGATAGTTGAATCCACAATCCCATGTATTTTAATGGGGGGTCTCAATGAGATAGCGGAAAGCAATGATAAACAGGGAGGGGCAGAACCTTCAATGTCACGTTTTCGAAGGATTGCAGACATTAAAGAAAGGGGAGAACTTATCGACATTCCCTTTATAGGGAATAGGTTTACTTGGAGGAAAAAAAAGCCAGGAGAAGACAACACTCTAGAGAGACTGGATAGAGTGCTTGTTCAAACAGAGGTTATCGACAAATGCCCATCCTTACGAGTAATGCATCACGCCTTCTCAACTTCGGATCACTGTTCGATATCTGTAGATTTTCAGATAGGAACCCAGCCAAGACCCGCTCCTTTTATGTTTGAAAATATGTGGCTAAAAAGAAAAGACTTGAGGAATATTGTAAAACAGGCATGGAGGGCAAATTGCGGAGGTTCGGCTATGTTCCAGCTGACTAAGTATTAAAAGCAAAAATTAAGGAGTGGAACCAAAAAACATTCGGAAATATATTTAAGCAACTGAAGGAAGTGGAGAAAGATCTGATTGAGGTCCAAAACTTATTATGTGAAAGTGTGGATAACAATTTAGACACTAAACAGATAAGGCTGTTAAAAAAGAAAGATGCGTTAATCAATTTCCATAAAACATATTGGAGTCAACGAGCGAAGACTAAACATGTTAAGTTAGCAGACACAAACTCGTCATATTTCCACAAGATAGCGTCTGGTAGGCGAAATAGGAAAATAATCAGATCAATTAATACAGCAGAAGGCATACAAATTATGGGAGAGGAAAATATTAAAGTAGAGATACAAAAGGATTTTGAAAAACGCTTTAGAGGAGATAGGCCAAATCAATCAAGATGGAGTGAAACAATGAATCTAATCTCTCCGTGCATTTCAGACAGAAAACGCTGAACTAATAAAACCTGTGGGGAATAGTGAGGTTAAAAGGGCGGTTTTTAGCCTAGGGAAAAATAAATCGCCATGCCCGGATGGGTTCACAACAGAATTTTATAAAACATATTGGGATATTGTTGGTCCGTCTGTGATACGAGCCGTTAATTTTTTTTTCATATTAGGAAAGATGCTGCAGCAAGTGAATCATACTTTCATCACTCTACTCCCAAAAACAGATAACCCGACTACAACAAATAATTACAGACCTATTAGTTTATGCTCAAGTATGTACAAAATCATTTCCAAAATTCTGACAGAATGGCTGAAGAGCGCAATGGGTAAACTAATCCACCCTCTTCAAGGTGCTTTTGTAGCGGACAGAGCGATACAAGACAATGTGCTTATTGCCCATGAATTTTTCCATTCTTTCAAGACTAGGCTTGGGTCAGAGGGATGGATGGCAATAAAATTGGATATGGAAAAAGCATATGATAGGGTAAAATGGGACTTTTCCTGGGAAATAATGGAGAGATTTGGTTTCCATCCGACGTTCATCAACTGGATAAAAGAATGTGTTTCTACTGCCTCCTTTTCTATTCTCGTGAACAATTCTCCAACACAAGTATTCTGCCCTTCGAGGGTCATTCGACAAGGTGATCCTATTTCCCCATACCTATTTATACTAGGGGCAGAAATATTTAGCAGACGACTACATCAGGAATCGTTACAGCCTTCGAGTAAAGTTGGATTTAGATTTGGTCGTGGAGGCCCCTCAATACCTTTCTTAGCATTTGCGGACGACATAATTATATTCTCAAAAGCTTCTTTAGAGGCCAGCCAAAAGGTCAAAGAAATAATAGAAGAGTATTGCCAGCTATCGGGTCAGAAAGTTAACTTCCATAAATCATCCGTTCAAACCACCAAAGGTGTTCCTGGCAACAGAATTCAACTACTACAGAACTCCCTTCAAGCTCCCCATACAAGGGCAATGGAGAAATACCTAGGTTGCCTAATAATAAGCGGAAAGGTAAACAAAAGCACTTTTGAGGAAATTGTGATTAAGACAAAAAACCTACTATCTAAGTGGAAAGCTAATTCTATCTCGCAACAGGGTAGAGCCACTCTAATTAACGCTAATCTAGCGGCTAAACCTCTATTTGCAATGCAAAGCTTCATGCTGCCAGCATCGATTCATAAAAATCTCGATCAAATAAACCGTTATTTCTTCTGGAATAAAGATTTACAACATAGACCCCTAATTAGTTGGGATAGAATATGTAGGCCAAAGAGCAAAGGTGGCCTGGGAATAAGAAAGTCTCAAACTATGAATGAAGAATTACAGATGAAATTACTGTGGAAAACACTTGCAGAACCACATAACATGTGGGTACAAATAATAAAACATAAATACCTAAAACAGTCTGACATCTTAAACTATGAACAAACCAAAAATGCATCATGGCAATGGAGAAATGCTTCATCGTTAATTCCTAAGTTCAAAACCGGCTTGGTATGGTCAATAGGGGATGGGGCATCTATTAAATTCTGGACGGATAGGTGGGTCAACAACACGACAATAGAACAAATCACCGACAGACGACTTATACTGAATGAGAATTTATCTGTTAGCGAATTCATTACGAATGTGCAGTGGGATAGAAGCAAACTTTCGGAAATCATCAACCAAGAATTGGTCCAAACAATAATGGACACCCCACTACCGACAAAAGCAATGCCAGATAGACTCTACTGGTGGCCTGACAAAAAGAGGTGGTTTACAACATCAAGCGCAGTTAAATTGATATCGAATATTGGTTCATTTGCGCATGATCCTAATTGCTGGATTTGGAAGGTGGATACGCTACCAAAAATTAAAAATTTCCTGTGGAAATTAGCTCAGGATGGTTTACCAACAAAAGACAGATTGAGCAAACGAGGAACCCCAATACATACCCAATGTGTATTATGTGATGCTGGGGTAGAGGATGAACAACACCTATTTATAGAATGCCCGTTTGCTCATAATAATGGGCTATCATTACCACGACAAGTCAACTTTTTCAATCAGAGTAGTAACTCTAGGTGGAGTGGAAAATCAATAATGAATCTCTTAGGGTCACAAACGACGAAGGAAGAAAAGGTAGAGATAGCTGTAAGATGGTGGACGCTATGGTTCTTTAGGAACCAACTAGCTTTTGAAAGAAACAAAAAAACCAGTTTTGTGGGAGATCCAGCGGTTTGTTCATAACGTAAAAGATCAATGGAAAAAGGCATGCTCGGAGGGGGATGAACTAACTGCCGCAATACCTAACCCCATGCTACACCAGAAGAAGAAAATAAGTAGAAAGAATCTTAGATGGCGTAAGTCGGATCCTAGGTTCCTGAAAATGAATTTCGATGGAGAAACTGATAGCTTAGGACAATCTACAGCAGGGTTTATAATCAGGGACCATGAGGGAAAGATGATATCGGTGGGTGCAAAGAAGCTAGGAGGTCAATCCCCCCTGATGGCAGAAAGCATGGCCTTGCAACTAGGTCTTCACGCAATCAGACAACTTCAACGTACAAATGTAATCATAGAAGGTGACTCTAAAATCGTTATAGACTGCCTACAACATAATAAAACATGTCCATGGAAAATTGAGCTAATTATGGGAGACATTAAGAGACAACTTACAGAATTTGAACATGTGTCTTTTTCACACGTGCCCCGTGAGGGAAACAGGTCGGCTGACAAGGTTGCACACCTTGACCGTCTTGTTAATGGGGCGGCCTTGTCACTACACAATGATCTTATTGATCTCATCCGTCGGGATGCAATCGGTTAGGATTTTCTAACCGAATTCTTACGTATTAAAAAAAAATAAAAAAATATACTCCTTTTATCACTAGAAATGTGAAATCATTTTCTTCTCACCTGTACTCCATAAATTAGAGATAACCCAATTTATTTCTTAACTTGCTTATACGTTATACGTAACCCAATTTATTTCTTAACAATAAAAGGTTTTTCCTTTGTTTGAATAGGAAATTAAAGCGATGTATGGTGTTGGTGGGATGGAGCTTTCCTCTTACGCAACCCGTATACGTATTCAGTGGCGAACGATAATTTACCAAATAAAACTTTGTGTAAGGAGTTCATTACGGGTTTTGTTTGACATATGCTGTATTTTGTTCACTTGAAAAGCTCTTACAAAATTAAATAAACTTAATTATTTTTATTAGGTAAAATTCGCAAGCATACCAAAACCTTCCCAGTATATATCCTGTACTAGCCTCCTTTAGAAAATAAACGAGTTCAAGTCGAGTTTTTATCAAGCGAGTATGAGTCAAATTCGAACTACTCGTGTTCACATAACCCCTAGACTTTAGTATATATAAATATAGATGAAGACAGTGTTAGGATTCTAGATCTTCCATGGATGATTGAGAGATTGAGGTGAGGATATTAAACGAGAGATTAGAGAGAGCGAGAGATAGAAGGAGATGGAACAGAATTGATTCAACGATGCCCTGTACAATACACTTTGTAGGTATTTATAACCCCAAACCCAACTTTCTACTAATTACACCTATTAACCCTATTATACTAATTTTTAACATTACTCCCCTGTTTATAAAGCATTATCATCAATGCTTATACAATGTAAAAGTACGTAGGAGTCAAAATAAAAACAAAAATACAACAATATTTCTACTGTTGTCACTCCCGAAGTGTGTATGCAAAATTAAAAGGAGCACCATCTTCAAACTCATTTATTTCAACCTTGCAGCATGCCTTCACTACGACAGCAACCAATCCTCTTATGACATCCCCCATTCCACCTTAAAAACATGTCAAAGAGATCCCTTCAAACGTGGCTTGCAATTGTAGAGAGGCCCTAATCCACTTAACAAAAGGCCTGCACTGTGAGATTAAACTTGCAAAAGCTTGCAACTATGCACCATTATGGAATGCAGCAACACGTTTTCAGCACTCACCAACTACGGGTCACTTGCTTATGATAGCAACAACTCATGACAACAAATAAACGAAAATGAAACCTCTCCCGATGCGAGCAATTCCTCTATCAAATGGCGATGATCCCAACCCATTCTTTACAAGATTGTGATCAAGTTTTCGACCCAAGGTTAACTTCTCAACCTTGAAAGATTTGGGGAGTATTGCAAGTTTGACTGATTCCCCATAACCTATTCCTCATGGATAAAAAACTAGAGTGCCAAAAGTAACTCCCCGACACCTTGATTCCGTAAACAGCCCTGCACACGTCTTAGGAATTTTATTATCTTCACTTATTGCAATCTCGGGTTTCCCTCTGTCATAGGGCCATGGAATTGCAGTGAACTCCATCTGATTACTTCTAAGAAATTTCTCATCAACAAGTGCAACCCACACTTTATCTCTTCTAGGCATTTTCCCAAACACCTTGCGTGCACTAATGTTTCCTAGACATTCATTTGAAATCATTCTTAAATTTGCCAGCCTAATTTCCCACAGTTCAATCAAGAGGTTCACCAATCCACCCAATTCGTCTCTCCTTAAAGACTTGTACTGAGTTTGGAGTTCGTTTTCTTGATTCGTGTATACACTCAAGACTTCAATTTGGTTTGCTTTTGCAACTGGAGCTTCAACCTCTTCCTGGCAATCTTGCATTTCATCATCAGTTGTGAGACCTGGCGTTTGCGTCTCGTGCTCCTCCCTTGGTGATTTTGTTACTTCAGTTTCATTTAATTCAGCGTCACCAAGAACACTTTCCGAGGGTGCCTTGAACGTCCAATCGGTGATTCTTAGGGAATCCTTAATGACTGGAGCTTCGAGCACGCTGATTGAGAGGTGCTCATTTACAACCGGAAACCCTATCTGGTTTCTGTCAACAACCCCGTCTTCAAACGCTTGCACCAATAGTGAATCCGTCTCCGATGGGACTCTTTCCGCCCTTGTCTAGCCGTTTGTAACCCATTTAATCAATTCTTGAATAGATTTGTTGTGGAGCGTAGCCAATTCCATGGCATCCACCAATTTTTTGGCCTCCCCAATTTGACTAGGGATTGGATCTTCAATTTCACCTCGTCGATATAGCACGAGATGAAGTATGATTCAGGCAAATACGGATTGATGAACAAAATCTCTAATCGGAGTTCCCCAAACTGCTCATTGTACTCCTCAAGGCCATCCTCTTGGATGAAATTGTTGAATTCTTCAAGAATCTCCATGGCTCGTTCCTTGGTTGCGATTGTGTTTGTCGGCATCTTATGCCATTCCCAGAACAGGTCGGAAGATCGACGAGCTTTGATACCAATTTGTTAGGAACATAGATTTTCCATGGATGATTGAGAGGTTGAGGTGAGGAGATTGAACGAGAGATTAGAGAGAGCGAGAGATAGAAGGAGTTGAAACTGAGTTGATTCAACGATGCCCCGTACAATACACTTTGTGGGTATTTATAACCCCAAGCCCAACTTTCTACTAATTACATCTATTAACCCTATTATACTAATTCCTAATAGACAAGTTTTCCTTATAAATGCACAAATTTGGGCGATTAATTTATTTTGCACCTTAATATGAATCAACTATTTATAAATATAATATAATTAGAAAATTGTCACTAGAGTGTGTTTGGATTCCCATCAATTATAATCCTAAACATGTTTTAAGTGTTTGGCTACTCAATTTGTAACATGTGTAAAATAAGTTGAATTTAAAATAAAACACATTGTAAATGTTAATATGCCTGGAATATGTTGCTGATAGGTAGACGCCAAGGGTCCCAGAAGGGGGAGCCTTCTGATAGGGGTTCAGAGGGGCAACGCCCTTAGGGAGGAGCTATGGGGTAGTGCCCCTCCGCCAAAACGATATGCTATGTTTTATTGTAACAGATTTATCGTGATCTGTTTTGGGTTTATGACTCGTAATTGGATTAGGGTTTCATGAGTTTCTGTATATACTCATGAAATGACACATTTGTTTAATCAAATTCCATTCTTCGCCTTCATAATAAATAATCATATTCGATCTCCTGCCCGTGGACATAGGAAACACACCACTACCAATTCACATAAATCTTTATGTCTTTCTTTTATGTTATTGTTGTACAATTATATGATTAATTTGCACAATTTATAAAATATTTTATTTTAAATTCGGGTTAATTTAAACACCTTTCAGAACTTGTAACTAAATATTTAAACAATGTCTATAATTATAATTACATTATAATTATAGTAGATGAAAATCGAAACACAACCTTGTATTCATATGGTTTTGAAACGATTGAAAAGATAATTCCTTGAAAACCTAGCTAGCTAATTTTTATAAATATATATATTTTTAATATAAAAATTAAAAAATAGTTACTAATAATAAAAAAAGAAAATCAAAAGTAATTTGAACTAAACAAAGAGGGAGGAGTTTAAAAATATGAGTGAAGTCGTTTATTGGGTGTGGCTAGATTTAGTTCTGGATGAAATTACAGTTTTGGGCACCCTATCGAACTAGTTGACTGTGACAGTGTTCGTGATTCTCGAAGGTAACTCATATAGGTGGGGGAACGCGGTTGATCAACACTTTTTCAGGAGATGCCTTTTTCACTGATTGGTTTCTAACTCTTTCTCCCGACGTCGAGATTTCGTGTTAGTTTTGAGACTTTCTCTCTGCTGGTCATATTTGCAGAGATCTTTTATACTTATGAGTTTTTTTTTTCTTATTTTATTTGTTTATTTCTGATTGTATTACGACAGTTAGCTTGTTAGATGGTTTTCTTTGGCCTCTCAATTTTTCAAATTTCTGTTATCGTTAGGGGTGTTATATGAGACAAGCTACTCGTGATCGGCTCGTATAAAACTCGGCTCGGGATCGATCATATTCAAATATGAGCGAGTATGAGCAGAATTTCAAGCTCGCCACGAGCTCGAGCTTTATACGAGCCTCGTATAGCTCATATTAAATGCGAAATTAAAAAATTGCCCTTATTTTATTTAACCTTTTTAGGGTTTCTCTTTGCCTTATGGCCCTTATGCCGCCACTTTCCATTCATTCATTCAGTCGTCCGTTCCCTTCTAGGGCTATCCGCTCTCATAAGTTTTCTCGGATCTGAGATCTCGTCCAGTCGTCCTCATGCCTCACCCTATCGGAGCTCGTCTCGCCGGCGGTTCTTCCTTTGACCTCGTAGCATCGTCCAAGTCGTTGTCTCTTGTCCAGGTTTGCTCTGAATCCTCTGATCTCATATTTTGATTTTGATTGCAAGTTCTGGTTTGATTTCTCGATTGGAAGTTATGTGTCTCGCTCTTCTCAGTTCTCACCGTTCTTTATTACTCGCTCCGTTAATTAAAACTTGATGTTTTACTATTCACACACGCATTTTTATGTGTTAAAAACTTTATAAGATAATAACTTTTTTAATAATTTTTTAAAATAATATCATACTTATTACTATTAAGTATGAATTTATAAAAAACAAATGTAAAAAAAAAATAATATTTTATATAGTTTTTATCGTTCTAAAAAAGCGTGCATGAATAGTAAACGACAAGTTTTAATTAACAGATGGAGTATTATCTAGCAGCCCCCTTTCGAAGCTCAGACCCATCTCACACCTCGACTACTCGACACCACCTCATGGCTTGTCACCACCTCTGGCTCGTCGGAAGTCGGAACTCCTGTCTACAGCCTGGTTAGTTCAATACTTCAATTAGCCCAAAATTTTTATTTATATATGTTTTTTTATAATCTGATTTGGAACTTGGAAGTATGTTTCATTTTGACCGTATTGAATCTGTGCTCATGGAATTAGGGTTTTGTTTTACTAGGATCTGTGTTGTGGTCTCATGAGTTCTGATCATTGGTGAATGACGGTTTGGGGGAAGAGATTGATGAGATATTGTTATTTTGCAGTGAATCAGTGATCGGTCGGGCACTAGTTATCAGCTTAATTTATTTAGTGCTATGCTATTTGCCTTTGGAGATTTGTTATCTTCTTATGTGTTATCTAATTCATGATGAACTTGCTAATGTTTGTTATCTGCTGCTTTGCATTATCTGATTTGCAATATTAAATATGAAACTGATGTTTTCAAATTATGTCGACTCTAAATCCAACTAAATCAGTTGATGTGGTGGCGGAAGCCGCGAATCGCTTTTGCAAGGTATGCAAGCAGAGACTTTTCATACTCTTCATTGCCATTTGACGAGGATTGGGAAGTAGCTCGTGACATTTGCAAGTTCTTGTTCATTTTTTATAAGGTAACCTAAATATTCATTTCTCTTTAATTTAAAGTTTGAATTGTACATTCTTATTTATGCATGCTGATTGCTGAATCTGTACATTCTATATTCTGATTTCTGTATAATTTGCCGAGTCTTTAACTTATATGCTAAAAAATCGGATTTCTATATTTTGAAAAAAAAAATTGATTTCTGTATAATTTGCTGAAACTTTAACTTTAATCAGAAAAATCTGTAATCTGTATGCCGAAGAAAAATCTGTATGCTCTTGAATTTAAAAAATATGTAATCTGTATGCTGTTGAAAAATCTATATGATTTCTGTATATTCTGATTTCTGTATGATTTCTGCTGAAAAAATATGTATGCTCTTGAATTTGTATGATTTCTGTATATTCTGATTTTTGTATGTCGCTAAAAATTCTGTAATCTATATGCTCTTGATTTCTGTATATTCTGAATTCTGATTTCTGTATGTTGCTGAATCTGTTTGTGTAAATCTGAAACTAAAATTGATATTTCATTCAGGTAACCCAAATATTCTGTTTTGATGTACTTAATTTCATTGCTAGTTATGTGTTAGAGTGTTAGTTGATTTCATAATTCTGTGAAGGTTCGATAAAGTAAAACAAAGTAACTAAAGATACTCTAGAAGGGGGGTTGAATAGAGTATGCCGGTTTTTTGCAAACAGTCTCAAGACTTTTGAAGCTCGTGCAAAACCCTTTGAGATTAGGCTTAGTCTTTTTTCTCTGAAAACTTGAATCACAAATTTAAACAATTCGAACCAAGTGCGGAAATAAGGTAAAGCAATAAGTAAAGGACGCAACGAATTGTTATCGAGGTTCGGCACGAACTTGGCCTACGTCCCCGCCTAGGGTTCTTCCACAACCCTAGGATTCAAAAGGCTTTATTGATTCGCTTAGCTTAGGATCCTAATAGCTCACCGAGAAGTCTCTCTCCTATACAATTGCAATCTAGTCAACTCACGTTCCCTTGGAGTCCTAGACCAATCTAGAAGAGCCCCACCTCTCTCAGCTATCTAGTACAATCCTCTTACTCTCACGAATCAATAGCCTAGTGCAACTTCCCGAGTTACAAACTCTCGAGTAACACTATAAATGAATATATTCTATAAGCTCACAGTGTAACTCTCAAAGGCTTTGAAATGAAACAACAAACTCCTGAGCGCTAGTAGAGAGTACACTTGGAAGATAGATCTCGCTTGAATGAATGACAGCTCATGTAACACTTGTGTTTTCTGCCTTCATCTTCCTTCTCTATATATTGAGACAAATCGGCGCCAAGAATCTTCTCCAACGGCTAGTCTAGATCATGTCCATCTTCGAGATCTTCTAAACTTGGAAACTTTTGAAGCCACGATCTTTCCGATTTGAAACTTCTCAACACGCATCACAAGGAAGGAAATAATTCGAAAATACTTCCTGAAAGATTAGTTACACATATATAGTATAAAGGAAGTATATAATAATATTAAATAATATTCGGACATATAGAACAAGTTTTGGATTTCATCAACTGTTAAAGCTCCAAGACCTTTGACACAGACATCTTGTCAAGGCCTTTGAAACGTTATTCCGATTTTCATCAAGGGAGGGAGTTATCAATCTCCCCCTTGATGAAAGACAAAACCTGTGCATCCCTGCAACTTAGTCAAGCATAAATAATATAAGTGAATTCGGACTAAGTACCTGCATGGGTTAGACAAATGTTGGATCAAAATTTTAAAGCATGAAAAAGCCATCCAACCGAAAACCAAAAATCAAAAACCAAGGTCTTCCAAGACCCTTGGTTCACGACAGTTTTAAAGGTCTAAACCATCAAACCATCTCCCCCTTTTCTTCTTTCAACATAGGGAGGAGCGTGAAAAAAAAAGTCACCAAAATCAGACTTACCAAAACAATTCAAAATTCAAAAAGATCATTTCAAATCTTAAAGGCAAGAAAAGATTTATCCGATTTAAAAAATTTTCGGAGAATAATATGTGAACTCCATAAAGAAGGTTAAAAATCATAAAAACCATATTTGATCAAATATCTAATAAGATATTAACCAAATATATGATCCGTTATATGTGCTCTACTGTTCAGTTCACAACCTTTGAAATGAGGTTCAAGGATCTTGACACTGAGTAGAATTTATCTTTCGCAAAGGGAAAGCTCCCCCTACGAAAGTGCATCCCTGTTAAGCATTCCGATCTCACGTCTAATGAAGGTGAACCTGTCCTCTGCCAAAGGCTTAGTAAAAATGTCAGCCCATTGATAATCAGTTGAAATAAAGAATATGGACACATCACCTTTTTCGACATGGTCTCTAATGAAATGATGTCTTACATCAATATGTTTGGTCCTTGAATGCTGAACAGGATTCTTTGTAATGGAGATGGCACTTCTATTGTCACATTTAATGGGAATGCCTTTGAGGTTGATGCCAAGATCTCGCATTTGTTGAGCTATCCAAAGGATTTGGGAGCAACAGGCTCCAGCTGCAATGTATTCGGCTTCTGGAGTGGATAGAGCAACCGGGTTTTATTTCTTCGAGTGCCAACTGATCAAAGATGCTCCTAAGAATTGGCAACATCCTGATGTGCTCTTCCTATCCACCTTATAGCCTGCAAAATCTGCATTAGAATATCCAATTAATGTGAAATCCTTTTGCTTTGAGAACCATAGTCCAAGCTCTTTAGTGCCATTGAGATATCTAAAGATCCTCTTCACAGCCACGAGGTGAGATTCTTTAGGATCAGCTTGAAACCTAGCACACATGCAAACACTAAACATGATGTCAGGTCTACTAGCCGTGAGATATAATAAAGATCCAATCATTCCTCGATACTCCTTTTGATTGACGCTTTTCCCAGTCTTGTCTTGATCTAGAGACAATGTTGAGCTCATGGGAGTCTTGGCTGCTTTGGATTGATCCATCTTGAACTTCTTCAAGAGATCTTTAGTGTACTTGCTTTGGTTGACAAAGATCCCTTTCTTGGATTGATGAACTTGTAATCCCAAAAAGAAGTTGAGTTCACCCATCAAGCTCATCTCAAATTCACTGCACATGATGTCGGAAAATTCCTTGCACAAAGATGTGTTAGTAGCACCAAATAATATATCATCAACATAAATTTGAATAACCAAAATGTCCTTTCCTTTGGTCTTGATAAAAAGAGTCTTGTCGATCAACCCCCTTTTAAAGTCATTTTCTAAAAGATATTTTGACAAGCACTCATACCAAGCTCTTGGAGCTTGTTTCAAACCATAAAGCGCTTTGTCAAGTTTATAAACATGATTGGGAAATTCCAAACTTTCAAAACCTGGGGGTTAAGCCACATAAACTTCTTCCTCTAAGAAACCATTAAGAAAAGAACACTTGACATCCATTTGATATAACTTTATGCTCATAAAAGATGCAAATGCTAATAAAATGTGAATAGCTTCATGCCTGGCTACGGGAGCAAAGGTCTCCTCGTAGTCAATACCTTCCTCTTGATTGTAGCCTTGAGCAACAAGCCTTGCCTTGTTCCTCACAATCTTACCATTCTCATCGAGCTTGTTTCGAAATACCCATCGTGTGCCAATGACTGATTGATGCTTTGGCCTGGGCTTCAAGCTCCAGACTTTGTTCCTTTCAAATTCGTTAAGCTCACTTTGCATGACAATGATCTAGTCTGGCTCTTGAAGTGCCTCATCTACCTTCTTTGGTTCAATAAGAGAAACAAACGCGTGAAAAGCACAAAGATCTTTAAGTTTAGAACGAGTTTGAACACTAGAAGTAGAGTCAGAAATGATATCCTTTAATGAGTGTGATGAGGAGTATTTGAATTTCCTTTTGCTAGTCTCAGCTCCTTGATTCGTCACACCAGTAGGATTGATTTGTGGTACATCTGACTCCGTGGTCTGTTAGGTTCAGTTATAGCAGTTTCTGACGTTTCAACACTGTTGGATTGGACACCAAGGGCTTTGGACGAATCTTCAACACCTTGGGTCAATTCTTCAGTGTTGAGAATCTGATTCTGCATGTTCCTCTTCTCTATGTTCTTGACAGCAGCGTCATCACCATTCTCGTTCTCTGTATGGATGTTAAGATCTAAATCTGCAACACTTTCACTCAAAGAACCGTCATTGCATTCATCAAATATGAAAACAAGCATGTACTTTATATCATTGGGAGATTTGACTCGCATAAGACCACATAAATCCATATGTAAAAGTTCAAGGGGTCTAGAAGTACTTACAACCTTTTCGGGTTTGAAGGAGCTACGTGTTTGTTGTTGTTGCAGAAGGATGGTCAAGTATGAAATAAATATAAAGTAAAGATCAGACTGACTTCCCTGTCTCAGCAAATAAATACAAGACTTCCTCCCGTTGTAGTAGAAGGTTGTCAGGATCGAATCCACGAGGAAGCACGTCAGCAGTTCTTAGGTAGCAACAGATCTCACAGACAAGCAACAAAAAGACAGGAACAAAGAACAAAGAAATAAAAGCAAAACAGAAGCAAGACAGAAAATAACGAAAGAAAGTAAAGAACAAAGCAAGACAACAGACGTACTCGATCTCGACAACAGCCTACTCGAGATCGACGAGAAATAGCAAAGACAGAAACTTTGGAATCGAAACCAGAAACTCAAACTCAACTCGATATAGACCAAAACCAACTCGATCTCGACAACAGGCCTACTCGAGATCGACAAGGCCCTACTCTATCTCGACGAGAACTCAGAAACTGTAAACTTGCAGATTTGAACACAGAATTCAGATTTTCGACAGAAATAAATCAATATAATAAACGACTTCCAAGACCAAGGTATCAACACAACAACGATAACCATGCAAAGTAACACATAAAGGCATAAAAGATCATGCTTTCCATCAAAATAACTTTCGTTACTAACAAATAGGCATATAGAGGCTTTCGCATAAACCCTAATTGTTACTAACCCTTTTCACATAATTAACCCAAGTTGTATTACGATCACTTTCGCTTCAATAATACAAACAAGGATCACCTTCAACTCTCGCAAAAGAATCATGCTCATAGGGATAGAAGACGAATTGCATAACAAGATCTGACCTTTACCGCATCACCTCACATGGCCACCGTCGGGCTCATCCCATCCCCAGAAGTGGGTGGACTACTCACGCCTCATCGCAATCGCAGACATTGATTGATAAAAAGAAACTTGCATTAAATTATATTCAAAGCCTTTACAATCCCGGCAATCAACTTTCGCAGAATGCCAAAACCCTAAAAACTTTAGAACTCCTAAAACTTCTCTGTGGAACTACTTGTCTCTAACTGAAATTGAATTGTGTGATGGAATGGAATGAATGAAAAACCAGCCCCTAGGGCTTTATTTATAGCCTTCTAATCCTTGCTAATCAAGGATAGAATCTTCTATCTATATCTAAAATTATATCTAAAACTTTAATGATAAATAAATGCGATTTAGGAATTAAATCTAAAAAGGAAAAGATAAATCTAAAGTCTTCCATATCTTCTCCATAGATAGAACTTGATAGATGTTGATAGATCTCGGCCAAATTGGATATAATTGGATCCAAGGACTCCCAATCCTAGTAGGACAGGGAAACCGCGTAACGCGCTCCCGGACACGGCTCGTCGATCTCGACTAGGGCTCCTCGAGATCGAGTAGGATTGTCGTCGACGGGTGTGGCTCGGCTTCTCGGGTGATTGGTGCTCGACAAGGCTCCTATCTGGGCTCACAGGTGTCGTCGATCTCGACTAGGGCTCATCGAGATCGACTAGGGGTATGGTCGAAGACGGCACTCTGGTGATGTCGAGGATTCCTCCTCGGCATGGACTCAGACTAGGGCATGGTGGCTCCTCGATCTCGACAAGGCCTCCTCGAGATCGAGTAGGGTTGCTCAGCGCCTTCGTCCTCGGCTTCTCGATCAGCTCCTCTTCTCGACTCCGGGTGTGGCGTCTAGGCTTTGTCGATCTCGACTAATGGAACTCGAGATCGAGTTGGCTTCCGGAGTCAGGTTGCCTCGGACTTGGTTTCCTCGAATAGGCTTTGTCGACCAAGTCTGCTCGGACACTCTCCTCGAGATCGAGTAAGGTGTACTCGATATCGAGTAGCTCTGGCTTCAGCTCGGTTTGTCCTGGTTCTGTACTCTCAGATTCTGGACTTCTGTAGTTGTTTTCCGAGCTTTTCTGACCTTCCTTAGAGTTGCTGTAAAATGCCTCGAATTCTGCGAAATTAAACAGCAACTGGTGTAGATTCTATAATTTGGCAAATAAACATAAACTATATAGATTCTGTACTATCTAACCTGAATGCATGCAATGTATGCAGAAATCGATATAAAAGTTACTGTAAAACATGACAGATTCAGCTCACAACAAACACCCCATACTTAAGCTTGCTTGTCCTCAAGCAATACCTTTAATTGTCATTCAGGGGAAGAATTCAAAACTCTCAACATATTAGATTTATTCTCATATAACCCAGCAGTCAATTACCATCCTCGAAAAGGTACTAGTGTCACAAATCCATGCATGTGCGATTATACAAAAGCAACATCTACTCACAAAAGGAGGGTTATAAAAAAAACAATTTTATATGTGACAAAGCAACAATAATCAAGAGGATTTTAATTAAGCTCAAATAAGGAGTAGATTGGTAAAAGGCTAAATGTGGACAATTTTTGGCAATGTGGTGCTAATGATCCGGGGAAATGGAGTATTTCCAAACTTGAATTTCCACATTCCTTTTCATAAGATTCATCACCTTTCATAATGCTTTTTTCAATAATAATGCTTTTACCTCTCTGACCTCAGCACTGCCTTCTCGCGAGTCGCAAACATGGGTGTCATGAATGGCCCCGGATACTTAGTGCTTTGGACTCCTCACAATGTGTCCCATCTCTCCAAACTATTATCTTAGAGAGCCGGGTCAATCTACCTTTATTTCCTGAGGTGATTGGATTTTCTTTCACTCATTAAATTTTCCATATATTTCAAACAATTTCCTTCCAAACTCCAATAATGATAATAATCACAACGCAAACACCATATGATAATCTCCATAATGTAATATCATTCTCAACATAATCCCCGGATAAGGTAAAGAATGACAAATATTTAGGTCATGTGGAGCAATATTTGAAATAAGGCATAATATGGCTTTGTGTAATGCATAAGCATAGGTAAGGCTAGGATTTCAAACAATGAGCATTATATGGAAATATAAAGTCCTCCATCCTCTTATCATGCAACATGTCAAAAGCAACTTCAAATTTTACCTCCTTTCATGGTTTTCATAAAAAATATGCACTTCATTATGACTTCCCTTTACTAGGCAATTTCATGTTATATATCTAATGAATCCAATTTTGCATCGTCGAGTTCAATAAAACTTCCATGACATTAATCAAAAATTTTCATTGGGGGTAATTTTTTCAAACTTTTGGAAAACATGCATATAAGCACATGAATTCCAAAATAGTCATGTAGCAATTCAAAGAACTAAACTTTAAACATGCACACATAATGTCACAATATAGCAAATATGCATAATGTAAGCCCTTCCCCCACCCCATACTTAAACATTACAGTGTCCTCACTGTATAAAAACAAGGGTAAAGAAAGAAACTCACTAGACAGGTGTGCAGGGCCTCTAAATTTCGAATGGAAGCACCTCCTGGGCCGAGTATGAATATTGATTGGTTCTATCCATGGACCTGAAAAGTATATACCCACAAAACAAAAAACAAAAATGTTCAAAACCAAAAACAAGCAAAAAAAACAATGTCCCAAAGAATGTCCTAAAAAAAGTCTATGTACAAGCTCTAGATTTTATAGTCGCTAGGCCGACTTTTCCATTTAGCTCACGGTGGCATTTGCAGGGCCCAAGTAGCTTGGGCCTCAAATAAGACTCCATTCTTGTCCATCAGCTGCAATCCTCCAGAATGGATCTTGTTCACCACGAAAGGTCCCATCCGCTTCTTGTTGAATTTATTGGGAAACCAATGATCCTTTGATTTAGAGACATAGAGCTTGTCTCCAATTTCATACTCCTTGGGCTCATCATTGGATATCCTACATAAGCGCACATACAAAGGCAAACCTCTCCCATGTATAGATAGATCTTTAATGGAAATAAGAGAAGAAAGATCCATACCTTGACTTACCTTTGCAAAGACGGAATCGGGGACCACGGTTATTGGTCGATCTCGACTAGGGCTAGTCGATCTCGATGAGTCTGCAGGCTCTGGTGGTGGGCTGCTCGCAGATGCAGGAGTCGACGAAGAGGAGGGCTTGTCGACATCGAGTAGACTACTCGATCTCGAGTAGGATTCTGCTCCTGTAGGCTTCAGTGTCGAAGAAGCAGGAGCTGGGCCAGCAGGGTGGTGGTCGATCTCGAGTAGCGTACTCGATGTCGACGAGGATTCCGGCTCTGGAGTCGTCAGCGTCGAGGAAGGCGAAGTCGAGGCAGCCGAGTGGTGGTTGATCTCGAGTAGCGTACTCGATGTCGAGTAGCCCTCAGCTTCTGTATTGCTGCTCGATGACACTGGTGCTGGTGGAGGCTTCTGTTTCTTGTCGAGATCGACTAGGGTCCTCGATGTCGAGGAGTCTTGGTCGATCTTGACCCCATACTTAGTTCCTGTCAAGGCATCCAAAAAATAATTAGTCCATAACGACGTACCTTGGTTTGTGTCGATTGGATTTTCTGCGTCCTCCTTTAGGATTGCCATGATCTCCTCCACCTGGGCCTCCATGTCCCTTTTTTCCAGCTCCTCAGGGGTCATATTTATGACCTTGGGTTCCCCGCATGTGATGTAGCCAGCTGAGATAGATTTCACCTCTTTCACTGGACATGTATGCCTTTCAGTTTTATTAAAGGAATACTCAATTACCTCATCGCTGATGTTGAAGGTGAGCACTCCTTTCCTTACGCTTATGTTGGCATCCACCGTCGCCAAGAAGGGTCTCCCTAGAATAATTGGACAAGCAGGATCTTCTTGCATATCAATAACTAAGAAATCAGCAGGGATAAAGAATTTACCTACTTGTACTGGCACATTGTCCACCATGCCTGTTGGGATGACCACAATGTTGTTGGCCATATATAGTCTAGCATCCACAGGCTCTAGGGCACCTATCTTAATCTTAAACCAAATTATTAAAGGCATTATACTCACACTAGCTCCAAGATCACATAGAGCATTAATTTTGTATGGACCAAATCCAATGGTTATAGCAAACTTACCTGGATCTGGCCTCTTCTCCAGTATGTCCAAATGGCTGCACTCGTCTGTAATTTCAGCCATCGATCGCTTTTTGCTCAAAATCTCCTTCAGGAACTTGACGTAGGATGACATTTCATTGAGAGCTTCTGTGAAGGGGATGGTGACGTTGAGTTTCTGAAGCATCTTGATGAAGCGCTGAAATTTCTTTTCTGCCGGGTCCTTTGGAGATTTTGTGGGGAAAGGCAGCTTCTTTTTCGGATTCGGAGCCAGAACAGACGTCGGAGGTGCTGCAGGCTGCTCGATCTCGGGCTGACCGTCGTCGATGTCGAGTACACCCTTGTCGATCTCGACCAGATTGGGTGATGTCGAGTTGCTGTGCAGTGCAGACGAGGGCTTTTGAAGTTTCTCCTCGAGATCGACTACAGTATTGTCGATGTCAACTTGCTGTTCTTCGTTGTTTTGCTGCTTTCCGACCTCTGGCTCTTGCTGTTGATGCCCGCTTCTGAGTTTTACAGCAACGATGTGTCCAGTCTTTCCCTTAGGATTTGGTTCTGAAGATCCAGGGAGCGCACCTGACTGTCTGGGGATTCCCGTTGCTAGCTGACCAATCTGTGTATCAACTGATTTTCGCCATATATCAATTTCCCCAAGCCTAGAGTTGACACCCTGCATCTGAGTGTAGACGGAGTTGAAGGAATGCCTAGTTTCTGAGTGATTTCTCCGTATTTCCTCCAGGACTGTCTGTATATCATCCTTTTTCTGGTCCCTTTCCGGATGTCCTGGAGCTCTGTAGGGTGGGGGGTTCCTAGGGACACCTTGGTTCCATTGTGGTTGCTGAAACTTTTGGTCCCCCATGTAGCGATTGGGACCCCCTGCGTAAGCTACCTCCTCGTGGTGTTCTGCCATCCTGACTTGCTCTGTGTGTGGGCACTCAGGAGTGGTGTGCCGTTGCGATCCGCATTCAATGCAAGGCTGGTTGACAGAAAGATACTTCACTTGCTTAAGGAGCTTCTTGTTCTGATCTCTGTAGTATTGCTCCCTTACATCCGGATCAATCTCCTTAGGAGGCTCATAGAGGGGCATGGAAGGTGCTGGCCTGGCGTATGGGTTCTCTTCATAAGTTGCAGTAGACCCATACTTGTTGTCGTAGTTGGTGAGCTTCTCCAGCACACCCCATGCGTCAACTGGTGGCATCGTCAGATACTCATAGCGAGTATAATGGTTGATTCTGTCCTTAGTGACTTGATCAAGAGAGTTGAAGAAGATCTCCTGAATGACGTAGGGTGGCTGTCCATGAGTAGGGCAAGATCGCAGCAGTTCTTTGTAGCGCTCCCATGCCTTTGCCAGCGGTTCCCCTTGCTTTTGTTTGAAGGCGGTGATTTTCTGGCGGAGATGTGCTGTTTTGGCGGGTGGGAAGAATTTATTCAGAAATTCTTGCTCTACTTGGGCCCATGTTGTTAGTGATCTTGGTTTCAGCCCTTCAAGCCACTTCAGTGCAGGTCCAGCGAGAGACCAGCGAAAAGCCTTCATCTTGACATATTCCAAAGTTGTACCTTCAGCAAGAGTACGACACATGTCAGAAAAGTTTGTAATATGTTCAAGAGGACACTCATTAAATCTACCAAAAAAGGCATTATTTTTAAGCTCGATAAGAAATTGAGTGCGAATTTCAAAAGAGTTTTCAGGGATAAGAATCGTCGATTCAGGCACGACGAGAGTTGGGTGCATATAGTCCTCTGCTGTGGTCGGGTATTGGGCAAGCTCAGCCTCTGCTTGTTCCCTTGCTGCTTTCTCAGTGGCGATAGCAGCATCTTTAGCGGCCAATTCCCTAGTAAGCGTTGCGATCAGCTGTTCCTGTGTCTCCGCAGCTGCCATGGCTCTTTGCAGTTTAGCTCTGATGTGTAGAAGGCGCTCTGGTTCGTCTAAGCCGTCAAACTCAGGTGGTTGACCAGAACGGCGCATACACCTGCGAAGTAACTCAAAAGAAACGTGAGATTTAACTACCTAAGGCGCGAATGATTTCTTCCCCGGCAACGGCGCCAATTTGTTGTTGCAGGAGGATGGTCAAGGATGAAATAAATATAAAGTAAAGATCAGACTGACTTCCCTGTCTCAGCAAATAAATACAAGACTTCCTCCCGTTGTAGTAGAAGGTTGTCAGGATCGAATCCACGAGGAAGCACGTCAGCAGTTCTTAGGTAGCAACAGATATCACAGACAAGCAACAAAAAGACAGGAACAAAGAACAAAGAAATAAAAGCAAAACAGAAGCAAGACAGAAAATAACGAAAGAAAGTAAAGAACAAAGCAAGACAACAGACGTACTCGATCTCGACAACAGCCTACTCGAGATCGACTAGAAATAGCAAAGACAGAAACTTTGGAATCGAAACCAGAAACTCAAACTCAACTCGATATAGACCAAAAACCAACTCGATCTCGACAACAGGCCTACTCGAGATCGACAAGGCCCTACTCAATCTCGACGAGAACTCAGAAACTGTAAACTTGCAGATTTGAACACAGAATTCAGATTTTCAACAGAAATAAATCAATATAATAAACGACTTCCAAGACCAGGGTATCAACACCACAACGATAACCATGCAAAGTAACACATAAAGGCATAAAAGATCATGCTTTCCATCAAAATAACTTTCGTTACTAACAAATAGGCATATAGAGGCTTTCGCATAAACCCTAATTGTTACTAACCCTTTTCACGTAATTAACCCAAGTTGTATTACGATCACTTTCGCTTCAATAATACAAACAAGGATCACCTTCAACTCTCGCAAAAGAATCATGCTCATAGGGATAGAAGACGAATTGCATAACAAGATCTGACCTTTACCGCATCACCTCACATGGCCACCGTCGGGCTCACCCCAGCCCCAGAAGTGGGTGGACTACTCACGCCTCATCGCAATCGCAGACATTGATTGATAAAAAGAAACTTGCAGTAAACTATATTCAAAGCCTTTACAATCCCGGCAATCAACTTTCGCAGAATGCCAAAACCCTAAAAACTTTAGAACTCCTAAAACTTCTCTGTGGAGCTACTTGTCTCTAACTGAAATTGAATTGTGTGATGAAATGGAATGAATGAAAAACCAGCCCCTAGGGCTTTATTTATAGCCTTCTAATCCTTGCTAATCAAGGATATAATCTTCTATTTATATCTAAAATTATATCTAAAACTTTAATGATAAATAAATGCGATTTAGAAATTAAATCTAAAAAGGAAAAGATAAATTTAAAGTCTTCCATGTCTTCTCCATAGATAGAACTTGATAGATGTTGATAGATCTCGGCCAAATTGGATAGAATTGGATCCAAGGACTCCCAATCCTAGTAGGACAGCGAAACCGCGTAACGCGCTCCCGGACACGGCTCGTCGATCTCGACTAGGGCTCCTCGAGATCGAGTAGGATTGTCGTCGACGGGTGTGGCTCGGCTTCTCGGGTGACTGGTGCTCGACAAGGCTCCTATCTGGGCTCACAGGTGTCGTCGATCTCGACTAGGACTCCTCAAGATTGACTAGGGGTGTGGTGGAAGACGACACTCTGGTGATGTCGAGGACTCCTCCTCGGCATGGACTCGGACTAGGGCATGGTGGCTCCTCGATCTCGACAAGGCCTCCTCGAGATCGAGTAGGGTTTCTCAGCGCCTTCGTCCTCGGCTTCTCGATCAGCTCCTCTTCTCGACTCCGGGTGTGGCGTCTAGGCTTTGTCGATCTCGACTAGTGGTACTCGAGATCGAGTTGGCTTCCGGAGTCAGGTTGCCTCGGACTTGGTTTCCTCGACTAGGCTTTGTCGACCAAGTCTGCTCGGACACTCTCCTCGAGATCGAGTAAGGTGTACTCGATATCGAGTAGCTCTGGCTTCAGCTCGGTTTGTCCTGGTTCTGTACTCTCGGATTCTGGACTTCTGTAGTTGTTTTCCGAGCTTTTCTGACCTTCCTTAGAGTTGCTGTAAAATGCCTTGAATTCTGCGAAATTAAACAGAAACTGGTGTAGATTCTATAATTTGGCAAATAAACATAAACTACATAGATACTTTAAAACATGACAGATTCAGCTCACAACATTTGTTTACCTCGTGTGCATGCTTTGCACATCTTAATACCTTTGAATTCCATCTCAGGTAGTCCTCTTACAAGCCCTTTGGACACAAGCTTCTGTAGTGTATGTGGGCTCACATGACCGAGTCTCCTATGCCAGAGCTTTGGATCGTCCGTCAAAGCCTTTAGACAGGTTAAGCTTCCTTGTGCTACTTGCTCAGCATTCACGGCATAGATGTTGTTATAACGATAGGCAATTAGAACTATTTCACCTGTATCTTCTCTGCGCACTAAATATCTTTTCTTGTTAAATCCAACATCATTACCATAATCACATAGTTGAGAAATACTAAGAAAATTATACTTCAAACCATTAACAAGATAAATATTTTTAATATTATTGTTAGGATCACTCCCAACACTACCAATACCAACGATGTCACACTTTCCTTTGTCACCAAGAGTGATTGTTCCAGAGGATTGCTTATTTAGATCATGAAAGAGAGAACTCTTCCCACTCATATGTCTCGAGCATCCACAATCAATAATCCATTTTTGCTTCTTAACCTTGGTGATCTCCTGCAAAACAAACATCAACCTTTGTGGCTAGACCAGTGAGCAAATTTAGATCCTTTATTGGGATAAACCATATTTGGTAAAATAGTGCCTTTGGGGACCCAAACTTGCATTATCCGTTCTTTTCTCAAGTGAATAGGAAATGTATTTCGAATAATATGAGGATCCTTTCTTCTATAGGGGCAGGTCTCTCTTACATGTCCCTTTCTCACACGGTGGTGACATATAGGAGAGGTTCTGCTTCCTTTTGCCTTCACAAAAGTGGTAATGTGTTGCTTCTTTAAAAACCTTGGGTTGTAACCAATACCACTTCTTTTTAGAGAACTTTTTTGCTCACCCAACATCCTATCAAGAGTGCCCTTGAACTTGGTAAAACTTATGAGAGCTGTCTGTTGGTCTTGAATCTTATTATTCAGGGAGATCTTCTCGTTCTCTAAGTCATGATGTTCACTTCTCAGAGACGAGAGATCTTGCTTGAGTTCGGATTTCTCCGAGTCAAGAGTCTTGACTTTAATGTCAAGACCTGAATAAGAAGTTTCAAGACTTTTGACCCGCCTAGACTGTTCCTCAATAGTTCTTTCCTGGTCCACGGTTTTCTTGATAAGAGTGTTAGTTTGGGCAATAAGTTTCTCTTCATTGGCAATCATATTAGAAAGGAATTCCGATAGTACCTCTTTTGGACTTGCCATGAGCTCCCTTACGGTTACCTTGAGTTGCTCATCATGGGATTCATCTCCTGTGGCCATGAGACAAAGGTTGGCCTTTTCATCATCGGAATCCGAGTCACCTGAGTCAGATTTCTTTTTCCATCTATCACCCTTCTTGGACTGGCTCTTCGTCTTTTGAGGGCAATCTTTCACAAGATGATCTGTTTCACCACATTCAAAACAAGACAAAGGTTTAGTCTTCTTGTCATATTTGTTGTATTGAGACTTACCTCGAAATTTAGAAGACTCTCATCCATCTTTGTTGTTGAATTGCTTCTTCATCTTGAGGATTCGAGAAATACCCCTTGTAATGAGATCAAAGGGATCATCCTCATCATCATCCTCATCTTCAGAATCAGACACATCTTTGGGCTCATCCTTCTTAGACTTGAGCGCCAAGTTCTTAGTGCTAGCTGGAAGTTCTCCATCGTCTTCATTAAGGATCATCTCATGCGTGATCAGTTTCCCAAGCAGGTCATCAAGAGGTAGAGTGGTGAGGTCTTGGGCTTCCTCTATGGCTGTTACTTTAGGATCCCACTTTTCTTTTGGGAGACACCTCAGTATCTTCCTCACTTTCTCAACGTTTGTAAAGCTCTTGCCGAGTGAGTCAAGGTTGTTGGTGATTTCTGTAAATCGTGTGAACATGGCCTTGATTGACTCATCAGACTTCATTTTGAAAAGCTCATACTTTCGAAGGAAGATGCTGATCTTGGTGTCTTTTACTTGGCTAGTTCCCTCATAGGTGAAGACCAGTTTGTCCCAAATCTCTTTAGCTGACCTACAAGAAGAAATACGGTTAAACTCATCAGTGCTAAGACCACATTAAAGTAAGTTAATAGCCCTGTAGTTTTTGGAGACGAGTTCAAGATCCGCTTGGATGTATTCAGACTCCTTCTTTGCCACTTTGGTTCCATTTGGTTCATCTTTCTCTGGAATCTTCGGACCATTCTCTATAATGTTCCAAAGTTCCAGATCTTGATCTATAATGAACATCTTCATGAAGGATCTCCAGTGGACAAAGTTGTTTCCTACAAAGAGTGGTGGTCTGCTAGTGGACCTTCCCTGTACAAATCCTCCGCTTGCTTCACCAGACATGATCGAAAACTCACAAGATTTTTAGATCAAAAAGTAGTGAGTAAAGCTCTGATACCAATTGAAGGTTCGATAAAGTAAAACAAAGTAACTAAAGATACTCTAGAAGGGGGGTTGAATAGAGTATGTCGGTTTTTTGCAGATAGTCTCAAGACTTTTGAAGCTCGTGCAAAACCCTTTGAGATTAGACTTAGTCTTTTCTCTGAAAACCTGAATCACAAAGTTAAACAATTCGAACCAAGTGCGGAAATAAGGTAAAGCAATAAGTAAAGGACGCAACGAATTGTTATCGAGGTTCGGCACGAACTTGGCCTACGTCCCCGCCTAGGGTTCTTCCACAACCCTAGGATTCAAAAGGCTTTATTGATTCGCTTAGCTTAGGATCCCAATAGCTCACCGAGAAGCCTCTCTCCTATAAAATTGCAATCTAGTCAACTCACGTTCTCTTGGAGTCCTAGACCAATCTAGAAGAGCCCCACCTCTCTCAGCTATCTAGTACAATCCTCTTACTCTCACAAATCAATAGCCTAGTGCAACTTCCCGAGTTACAAACTCTCGAGTAACACTATAAATGAATATATCCTATAAGCTCACAGTGTAACTCTCAAAGGCTTTGAAATGAAATAACAAACTCTTGAGCGCTAGTAGAGAGTACACTTGGAAGACAGATCTCGCTTGAATGAATGAAAGCTCGTGTAACACTTGTGTTTTCTGACTTCATCTTCCTTCTCTATATATTGAGACAAATCGGCGCCAAGAATCTTCTCCAATGTCTAGTCTAGATCATGGCCATCTTCGAGATCTTCTAAACTTGGAAACTTTTGAAGCCACGATCTTTCCGATTTGAAACTTCTCAACACGCATCACAAGGAAGGAAATAATTCGAAAATACTTCCTGAAAGATTAGTTACACATATATAATATAAAGAAAGTATATAATAATATTAAATAATATTCGGACATATAGAACAGGTTTTGGATTTCATCAACTGTTAAAGCTCCAAGACCTTTGACACAGACATCTTGTCAAGGCCTTTGAAACGTTATTCCGATTTTCATCAAGGGAGGGAGTTATCATTCTGAATATAGGGTTTTTGGTTCATTGATTGATGCTGCTAAGTTGGAAGCAAGCAATATATACCATCACTATATTGTCATTAGGGAGTTAATTGAACAAATCTACTTTCATGAGAAGGAAAGTTGCTGCTATGGTACCATATCATGGTTTCGAGGTCTTTCCAACTTCATGGATCTTGCATCCGGTGGTTCTTTGAAGAGGTTTCAGAGGGTGAAGAGTGTATTTTACTCAGCTAGTGTGTTGCTTTCGATTTCGAATTACTAATTTTTCTGAATTTGGAATGAATGAGTTAATGGACTTTGTTCCATCATGAACTTTGGATTGAATCTGTAATCTGTATGACTATATTAATCCTTGGACTATTTTTCATCTTCGGATTTGTATGTTGCACGAGCTTAAATCGAGCTCAATTCGAGCTTTCAATAAAAATGAGCTTCATTCAAGTTTGTATGATTCACGAGCTCAAATCGAGTTCGAACGAGCTCACGAGCTCGAGCTCGACTCGAACAAAAATGAGCTCACGAGCTCGAGCTCGGCTCGAACAAAAACGAGCTAAACGAGCTCGAGCTCCTTACACAACTCGCGAGCCGAATACAAACAAGGTTTTAAGCTCGTAAAAAAAATCAGGCTCAGCTCGATAAAAAACGTGCCGAACATAAACACCTAAGTACTCGGCTCGTTCGACTCAAATAACACCCTAGTTATTGTTTGGGTTTTCGAATTTTTTTGTATAGCAATTTACTGTATACAAAAAAAAAAAAAAAGACAGATTAGAACCAAGTGGACAGGTGATTACTGGACGTCAATTTCCTGAAACGGGAGCGTGTGAAGTATACAGCTGTATACACCCGGGGATCGCTCTCTAAATTCGTCTTCAAGTGTAAACTACTAACTATACAGTGGATGAAGAAAACCCGAACAAGGAATATTGTTCTAGAAACCACGAAAGTCCTTTTTGGTTTTAATGTTTTTTTTTTCTCGGTGGAGGACAAGCTCCCTCCAACTCAGCAACGTTGCGCTTTTTTAAAATTATAAAAAAATAAAAAATATACTAGCAGAAAGGAATTGAACCTTTTTTTTTAATTTTTTTTAATTTTTTTTTGATATGTTTGACAAGATGGAGAGGTAGTAGGTAGTTAAACGGTGTTGTTAAATGTTAAATAGCTTTTGACAGGCTCCAACTTCGTATAACTGGCGGGAGGAATTTATCGTTATTCCTATCAAAAGTAAAATTTAAAAATGGTACAGAAATTATCATACTAATTATGTACCAACTACAAACCGACTATATTGGTAACTATATTTGTGGTAACCAACATGACAGTAACCATCGTGGTGGTAACTACGTGAAGGTACGGTAATGGTAATGAAATCTGAATAGCATGGTTACCGAGTATATATATATATATATATATATATATATATATATATATATATATATATATATATATATATATATATATATATATATATATATTTTATTTTTTAATGTTTTATTGTTTTTACCTTTAAGTTTTAAGTTTTTAATTTTAGTTTTTACTTTATATTTTGTGTTTTGATTTTAATATAAATTGGTCGTTTATTCTGTTTCTAGTCTCTTCGTTAGTTTGCTTAAAAAAACAAACACAAATTGGGCATTTCTACTGTTTTGATTTTGAACTAAATTGGTCATTTCTACTGTTTTGATTTTTATTCTAATGTTTTATTGGTTGTGAACTTGGTTTATTTGAGCTTTTAATAGATGGTAACCATATTATTTTTTATAACCATATTTTTTGCTTCGATAAATTTGATGGCTATCGGACGGTAGCCAAGGGGTTTCAAAAAAAAATACAAAAAGAATTACAACATAGTAACCATGTTAATTTACTGATGGTAACCACAAGTCGTGGTTACCACATATGTGGTAATCACGACTTGTGGTTGGTGCGTGGTATGAAAATTTGTGTACCACCAGTTGGTGGTGGTACGTGATACTCATCATTTTTGGTGGTTACCGTACTATGTCAACCCTAGCTACAAATTAGTATAATGAATAAGTAAGAGGTCGATCCCATAGAGGATCAAGTATTTTTAAGTAATGTATATTTATCAATTAGTAGAGATGGAGGTTTTGATGATTGGAGAAAAATATATTCTCTCTTATATCCCACATTGAAATTATTGTGGATAAAAGAATTGATACGAGATATAAAATCTTTCCACATTTTTAACATTTCATATCAAAATGAAGTGGATAATAAAATGTGTTGTGAATATTTTTATCTTCACATATCATTTTTTATTTATTTTAATAGTCAATTTAAAAAACAAAACAATTTTTTTTTAAGTAATGTAACCCGTCAGGTCAACGGGTCGACCCGAACTTGTCAACCTGTGAATTTTCGAGTTAGGGTTAGGTCAACCAACCCCAACCCTTGACCCGACGGGTTTGACTCGTGATCACGTCTAGATTAAGGTTTGCTACAAGGAATCTACAAAATCCTAACAACAATCTCAACTAGTTGCGTGGACTAGAAGAAATCAACAATATTCTGAAAAGAATCAATACGAATTAATAGGAATAGAGCAAGAATAGAAATCTCAAAACTTCATCAAAACCAAAGTTTCAATCCATAGACGAAACGGAAGAGTTTAGCACTCCATGGCCATGGAGGCTCCCCTATAGGGTTCTCTCAATTGATAATCTCAAAGTGCATAAGGTTAATCATAGAATTCCCTAGAATGTCAATTAAAATAGCATCAAAGAGTCGGCCAAAACAATTCATATAAAAACCCTAATTAAAAAAATAAAATCCTTTCAGCAGGTTTGGCATCTAGCATCAGGCCGCGGGGCGGCTAGGGCGTTTTAAGAAATCTTTGTCTGAGCTACGAGCCGGGGGGCGGCTAGCCTGGCCGCGGGGTGGCCATATTGTTCACAACGATTTTTCTCTTCCGAATTCGGTCTCGATGTTAACACGAAAGTTGTAGATCTTGGAAAGAGTTCTCCAGAAAGTGCGTTAGAAGTTCATCTTGTCTAGCGACAACTTCTGCTGACTTGTTCTTCACTTAAGCTCTCGAATTTTGACTCCACTTATGTGTTCTTCACTTTTCCTCCTCCTCTTTACTCTTCCTTAGTCCATGAGCTTCCTCATTCCTCATCAGATCCACATATACATGAAATAATCCATAAAAGCCTGTAGATTCTAACTCTACCAACAAAACAAGTATAAATGCAACTCTAGCCTAAAGCATGCATGATATACATCTCAATCATGCTAAATGAATCCTAATATGCCTATCTAAATGCGTGTTATCGATAATCATCTATTTATATCATCTGACCATTACCCAATTACAATTGATTTTTACCACAAAACTCAATTCGTCGCTCGAACTTTCAAATTTGAGATAGTATGAATCAAACGAAAGGATTTTAAAAATATTGTACACTAGGCCCGACAACTTGATAAAGTGGGTTCCTATATGTTTAAGCTCATTCAGAAGACCAAACTTCTTACAAAACTAGCTAAGAGTTGGCATAAGTCAACATATGGCAACATATGCGCCCAATTAGAGAAATCTGATCAAGATCTTCTAGCAATACAAGATACCTTACTTGCCTCATTCAACGACGAGAATCGTTTACTATAGAAACGGCTACTGGCAAAATGAGAAAAACTTCTTGACTTCCAACGTTCTTATTGGCGTCAACGAGCTAAGGCAAAACATACTAAGCTTATCGACTCCAATTCTGGGTACTTCCACTAGGTTGCAACAATCAAACGTAACCGTAAGCTCATAAAGTCCATCACCCTACTTGATGACATTTGTACAACTGATCATTCCTCTATTAGAGTAGAGTTTGAACGTGAGTATGCTCGCCAGTTTTGTTCAACTCTTGCTCCATCATTTGTGCTGGCCACCAATCTTGCTATCCTTCATCCTATTGTTTCTCAACAAGATAATGACTTCCTAACGACTCCAGTTTCAAATTCAGAGATTAAGACTGCGGACTTCTCCATTAAAGCAGATAAATCTCCTAGCCCTGATGCAATACCAACTGGGTTCTATGGAGTCTACACAAAGTTTGATTTGATTTTCAAGAGTTTAGAGATAATTTAGAGAAGTTTGGATGCACTTTGGAGCTTAAAGGAAAACCATGAAGACATTGGAGAAGCTAAGGAAGAGCGCAAGATGGTGCAGCTGGAGAAAATCCCACATTTCATTCATCATTTTGAATCAAGTTATGATGTTTTCATGAGAGTTGTAGCCCTCAAATAGAGCTTTCCAACACATATTTATATGCGTCAATCGGACAAACGAGGACTCGGGAAAGTGCGTTTCAAGCAAAGTAGAATGCTTAAAGTCGATTGAGCCCACTTGACGTCAACCCAACCACTCGATATCAAGTGAACTTCCACTCGACACTACATCAAAGACTCGATGTCAAGTGAGGCATGACTCGAGACATACAAGTTGAGTCGATATCAAACCATAGGCTCGATATCGAGTGATCATCAGGAGCTATCCGACCCGTTTTTGAGTCCGAATCAAAGGGAGATTTCTTAGTCACGAAGTGAAGATCTTTTATCTACTTTGATGAATATCTATCCTCTTTGGTTAAATTCATATTTACCTAGGGAAATTTTATTTCTTTAATATTTATTTATTAGGAAACTTTTATCTTTAGATAGATATAGATAGATGATAGATAGATGCTCTCCTTGGCTAGAAAGAATTGTGCCCTATAAATAAAGCCCCTAGGGGCTGATTTTTCATTAATTCAAGCCAAGTCATCTTTGGACGCAAATAGTTAGGAGGAGAGGCGAGAGAGAGAGAGAGAGAGAGAGAGAGAGAGAGAGAGAGAGAGAGAGAGAGAGAAGGAGGAAGAATGAGACGAATGATTGTAAGTTTGGGATTTTATTTTATGATAAAGTTATTTTATTTTATTATGTCTTGTTTCTAATTTCCTTCTTCTAGGGTTGGGTTGATCCCAACATTGATATGTGTGTTTGATTTATGAATTTATGAGTTTGTATGTCGTTATCATCTTCTATCCTATATGCATAATTCTTCTATGAGAGTAGTAGGTGATCCTTATTTATGATATTGAAGCGAAAATGATCTTATTATGAATTTGGGTTGATTATGAAAAGGGGATAGTAACACTTAGGGTTTATAACAAAAGTTATTTGATATAAAACAAGCATTTTTATCTGATTTATAATCTACACATATGTTTATTGTTGTGGTGATCTCTAACCTTGGAAGTTTGCACTTTTATTATCTTTGTTTTTGCTATATTCCGCTTAAATTCTACACAGGTTACCCGACATCGACCACCACTTCCTCCTCCATCCCTCAACATCGACCAACTCTTAGTCGACGTCGACATCAACCCTCATTACCTTTTCCTGCTATTCCCGAACCCCGAAACCAAATACACCCCTAGAACCGTTGACTTATCTCCTGTGGACGAACCTGACTTAACTATCCTATAGAGGGGTCTTGACTATAAATTTATTTGGTCAAGAAACCCTCTCGTAAACTATATACAAAATTATTGCTAAAATTCTTACGTCTAGACTAACCCCAATTCTTATAAAATTCATTCACCGACTACAAGGGGCGTTTAAAAAAAGGATGTTCCATTCATAACAATGTTCTTATTGGTCATGAAATCTTCCATTCGTTTAAAGCTAAAAAAGGTAAGGTCGGGTGGTCAACCCTTAAGCTTGATATGGAAAAGGCATACAACAAAATTGAAAGGTCATATCTCCAGGCCGTTCTCCACAAGTTACGCTTTCATAGTAAGTTCGTCGACTGGATCATGGAATGTGTCTCCACTATCTCATACTCAATCTTGATTAATGATGCTCCGCCACAACAATTTTTCCCTAGAAGAGGCCTTCATCAAGGGGATCCTCTCTCCCCCCTACTATTTATTATTGCCTCGGAGTTCCTTGCCCAGACTTTACAACACGAATCTATCACAAATTCTAACATTGGGTTTCCTATTACTAAAAATGGACCTACTATCCATTTTCTTGCATTTGCAGACGACATGATGATCTTCACTAAAACTTATGCCTCTGCCTGCCAAACCGTTTCCTCGATTCTCAATAGATATTGCATGCTTTTTGGACCGAAAATTAATTACCATAATCCTTCTTTCAGGTTTCGAATAACACCTTAACTGCTTCAAAAGCAACTATTACATCCCATTTAGGGATTTCATGCTCTACTAAGTTAGAAAAATATATGGGTTGTCCAAGTATCAATGACATAGTCAACAAGGATACATTCTCGGATGTCCTTATTAAGACCAAACGTCAAATCACTAAGTGGAAGGCTTCTTCGCTCTCGGCTGAAGGCCGCAAGGTTCTCATTAAGGCAAACCTTAGCACCCAATCTATCTTCTTAATGAAATCTTTTATGTTGACGGCTTCTATTCTAGATAAGTTAGATAAGGTCTACCATAGTTTCTTCTAGAATAAGGACAGTGAACGGCTTCTATTCTAGATAAGTTAGATAAGGTCTACCATAGTTTCTTCTAGAATAAGGACAGTGATCGGCATAACTCGCTCATCAGTTGGGACAAAATTTGCTCCGACACGTTAAACAGTGGTCTTGGTATTTATAAAGTAGAAACAATAAACACAGCCTTACAACTTAAGCTCATGTGGAAAATCCTAGCTTAACCCACCAATCCCTGGGTTCAAGTTATTCAGGATAAAAGATGCATATATTATTAGGACATACAAGAAGAAATGTGAGGCTTTCTGGGAATGGTCTAAGCTGATACAATTGCGTCCTTTGTTTGAAAAAGGACTTCGATGGAGGGTCGGAAATAGTGATGACATCCTCTTTTGGTCTGATTATTGGACATTCGATGAGAGCCTGATCTTTCGAACGGATACTCAGCTGACGGCTGAACTGTTGACTTGGACATTCATGAACCATATAGAAACCAACCACAAATTTATAAATCAATTTAGCTTAGTTCACATACAGCAAGCACAAGCACAAACTCAAACTACAACATTAGCCATCAGACACTATCAAATTCAACCAAGATAGAACTATAAAGCATAACCCTAAATTGGATAAGTTAACAACCTAGAAATAGGGCTAAAGAGATGTACCATCGTTTCGAATGGTGTTTGTCTTGAGACTCGAATCTGTATTGGATGTAGGTGTGAAGGCTCGAGAAGAATTGCTGGCTTGCTGCAGCTGTTGGATAAGCGGTTAGAGAGGAACTGATGAGAGCAGAAAGAGATGAAAGGGATGTCGCCGAATGGGATTGCGAGTATAGAGAGGTGCCGGAGAAAGGCTGGTGGCCTGAGCAGACACCGAATATTGTGGATTCGCTGGTGCGGACCGTGCGGTGGTCGCTAGTGATGGTTGGAGGGCGAAAGAGATGAGATCGGGTGTGGGAGAAAAAGGCATAAAGAAAGATGGAATCCCGATGGTGGAGAGGAGGTGAAGTGGTGGTGCGATGTTGACATTAGGGCAACGATAAGAGGTGGCGAGGAGATGTGAAGAGATCGATAAGAGGCGAGAAATTAAGGACGAGGATGGATGGTTCGGTGGAGGATGGCCACTGGCGAGATAGTGAGATGTGAAGAGATCGCCGATTTGGTGGAGGATTGCCGCCGGCGAGAGAGGGAGATAGAGTTGGGTCGTGGGGGAGAGGGGAGAAATTAAGGACGAGGGTGAGATAGAGAGTTCTGAGTACTTGGGAGAGAGAGGAGGTTTGGATTAGTCCGAGGGAATGACTCCTGTTTTGTTTTCACTGGACGGGTGTTTAAAAACAAATTGTAAGTATGGGCGGGTATTCAAACACTTAAAAATTTTCATCGGACCCGCGTTTTAATTTTTTTTAAATCGACTATTTAACATATGTTAAAAAATACAACTGTTGTCTTAAGTTGTTTTAACATCATAAATTTATTATATGACGTAATAGATTAATTTAACATCGGTTGTTTTTTTGACATATTTAAATCACGTGATGTCTAATTGTAATATTCTAGTAGTGGTAGGTTCATTATAAGCAATAAATCATGGAATCTCTCTCTCTGGACTATTACCCACAAATATCATCACACATATTAGTACACTACCTCATACTATTACCAACTATTTGGATAGACTTTATTGGGGCCCTGGCCCTACAAGTTGGTTTACCACCAAATCTACCGTATCTTTGGTGCCTAATGGTGCCCAAAATACTCAATTATATTCTAGTGCTAGTGGATTTGGAATTTAAACACCCCACCAAAGCTAAAACACTTCATTTGGAAAATTTATACTGACTCTCTTTCATCAAAAGGTCGTCTCTAAAGATCGCATGTTTGTGTGCCTAAGAACTGTGTTGTTTGTGATTTCTTATTTTAGTAAACTCAGCATCTATTATTTGATTGCCCAATGAGAAAGTGGATTCTCAGGACTATCAATTGTATCATACATAACGGGGGCCTATGTCATCTGAAACTTTTTCTTCTGAAACCTCCTATCCCAATCCCTCATCTGTAAGCCTGTTCTCGTCCAAATCGACGAAACCCTTCTCAGGACTATCAATTCGACTTGCTCTTTGTCGATGAGATTTTTGCTCAATGCGTCATGTCATCTGAAACCTTTGCTTCCAAACCCCTCTCTTGTGAGCCTGATTTCTTTTCTATTGATGAGTTCCTTGTCGATAGAAGCCAATTTGGTCCCCATTCTATCGTCTAAGGGTATTATTTGGCTCAAATCGTTACCCCCTGCGGAGAGCATTGAAATCATACTCTATTCATGCTCCCGGTGCACGCAAGACCAAAACCCTTTAGAAAAGGAGGAAGAAAGGGTTTTGTTGGGGGCGCTTAGGGCGTGACACGGGGTTTGGCTATATGTCAAGTCGGGAATGTGTTGCTAGGAATGTGGTCGGTCTTGAGGAGTTTCTATCTTCGACATTCTTTCTCTTTCTCTATTTTGAGTCGTGTTGGGGGTTCTTGTTCTTTAAGTCGTTTGTTGTTGGTATGGAGTCACCCTACAAAAACAATGGTAAGAACTCAATGGTGGTAGGGAGTTCCGCTCGCTCCCCAAACAACTAACGAAAGGGCACAAATCCTCTTAATGAGGAAAATAACTCGGAAGGGAGTGCGCTCTCGGAAGAGAGCTGATGATTTGACTGCCATCCTAAGATTCATCTTCGTTTCACGTGCAAGTATATTTACGTTGCCCCTTTTTTTAACCAGCTCTCGTCCAGGCTATACAACTCGATCAGTTGTTTTGTGCGGCAACATCTTCACTCTGGAACTGCCAGGTCTTGGTTCATACCCCTTTTAAATCAACTCTCACTCATGATTTACTTTTTGTCTGTTTCATGCAGCAACAATATTACCCTGTTGTTACTAGAAATTTTCTTGGTGATGCAATGGCTAGAAAAGGGGTTTGTAGATGTGTGATGGTGTTTGACTTCCCAAACTTCTCGTCTTTTGTCTCTGCAAATCTGTTTGAAAGATTTAAATTTTCTTAGGACTACGATAAGAAAATGTTAATGATAGGTTTATGACTCTCCTTCTATTCGTGCAGCAACAATTGTGAATGATTCATCTATCACATGCATATTGTTTTAGGAGATCTAAATGAAATTTTATGTAGTGAGGACAAATTGGGAAGAGCTAACTCCCGTTCTTCATGGTTCACTCGACTCCTAAATTTTAAAAATGATTATTCACTAATGGATTTCCCTACTTTCTAGGATCCATTCACTTGGAGAAAGAATCCGATCCTGATGGTGAGAACAACATTCGTGAAAAACTGGTCCGAGTTCTAGTTCATCACCAAATCCTTTATAAATTCCCTAACCTAAATACTAATAATGGGGATTTTTCATCTTCAAATCTTTGTCCCATATCAATAAAACTTGTGAGTAGTACAATTTTCAAAGCACCACTTTTCAAGTTTGAGAACACCTGGCTTCAACGGAAGGATTTCCGTAACATCCTCAAACAATCTTCAAGTTCATCACCAAATCCTTTATAAATTCCCTAACCTAAAAAACTAATAATGAGGCTTTTTCATCTTCGAATCATTGTCCCATATCAATAACACTTGTGAGTAGTACAATTTTCAAAGCACCACTTTTCAAGTTTGAGAACACCTGGCTTCAACGGAAGGATTTTTGTAACATCATTAAACAATCTTGGCGAGCAATACGCCCATGTTCTACTATGTTTCAATGTATTTTTGAACAACAAATTCTTAAGGAAAAAGCTAAAGAATGGAAAAAGTACACCTTTGGAAACATATTTCGTCAATTGAAAGAGGTGGAGAACGAATTGGCTAAAATTCAATCATCAGAATCAGTAAATAACACACAGAGAACCAATAGTAAAGAAAATTGCCTTCTTAGAAAAAGGAAAAACTAATCCTATTTCAAAAAACATTATGGAATCAAAGAGCCAAAACAAAGCATCTCAAGCTTTCAAACTCTAAGACATTGTATTTCCATCGTGTTGCCTCCAGGAGAAGACATAGGAAACAAATTTGCAACATAACTACTGTTGAAGGTACTTTAATAGTAGGAGAGGAAAATGTTAGAAACGAAATTAAAAATGATTTTGAAAAAAGATTAAAAAAAGAGTCTATCGATGATAGACTTCTTAATGAAATGCTTAACCTAATCCAACCCTCTATTACTACAGTGGAAAATGAATTCCTCATTCGAAATTCTTCTAATAATGAAATAAAATTTGTAGTGTTTAGTTTGGGTAAGAATAAATCTCCAGGTCCTGATGGAATTACAGTCGAATTCTATAAGAAATGTTGGGATATTGTTGGTGTGTCTATCACTAGAGTTGTTAAGAGCTTTTTCCACTCCGGAAAAATTCTTAAACAAATAAACCACACTTTCATTTCACTACTACCAAAGCGAGACAACCCTACTACTAGCTACCAGTCACTACCGTCCAAAATTTTTGTGAGAAATAATCAAAAAAATTATTGGAAAACTAATTCACCCCTTTAGGTCATGTACTAATAGCTCACGAAATCATCCACTCCTTCAGGTCATGTACATTCCATGAGGAATGATTGGGGATAAAATCAGACATTAAGGTATAGAGTTCCCACGATAACCAAGCCTAGAGGCAGTTGGAAGACCATCCTGGTAAACTTTCCAAAGAAAGTTTTTGACCTTAGGCGGAATATCCAATTTCCATATCTAGGCGTTAGTGTCTAAGTTCAAAGAGGATTGAGTTGTGATTAGTTTGTATGCACTCGAAGTGGTGAACCATCCTGCCCTATCAGGTCACCAATATAAACGATCCTAAAAGGGAGAAATAAGGAGTGAAATGTCCAAGATTTCTTTGTCTATGTCAATAGGTATCATATTTTTTAGTTTTTCCATCCATCATCTACCACCCAAAATGTAATCACTGATAGTTTCTTTTATGTTATCAATTTGGGGGCAATCTTCCCTAGACTGCAGAGGAGAGGTTGTAATCCAACTATCCATTAAAAATTTGATAGAAGTCCCATTTCCAACCGATCAAATTAGCCCCAACTTGAATTTATCAATGAGAGTTGCCAGTTTGGCCCAATGCCAAGAGGAATCACCACTTTTCTTGTAATCAAGGATGTTAGATGAGTGTAGGTACTTGTGTTTAATCAGAGTAACCCAGACATTATTCGGTTTAGCCAATATTTTCCATAATACGCAGTTTTATTTGAAGGGCTTCATTCATCTCTTTTGATTTCCTAAGCCCTAATCCCCCACACTTTTTCGGTCTGCAAATCCTATCCCAGCTAATAAGCAGCCGGTGCTGAAGATCTTTATATCAGAAGAACATTTTGTTAATCTGATCAAGCTCTTTATGTATCGATACGGGTAACAGAAAGTTTTGCATTGTTTACAACGGTTTGGACGATAAGTTTGTATTGAATAGGATTGCACGACCCTATTGTGATAAATCATTGGCACGCCATTTACTTAGTTGTTCTTTAGATTTATAGATGATGGCTTCAAAAGTATGTTTGTTTAATCTACCAGCTTCCACCTTTAGCCTATGCAATAATGCGGCCGAAGATGATGTTCACCTCTTGTTAGAATGCCACTATATGTGCTCTCTTTTTCGTCTTCCTACACGCATAAACTCAACAATATCCAGTGTGATAAATAATTTACGAGATATAAAACCTATCATTTCCTTCATTGGAAACAACCTTACTTCTGCGGCCAAGGTGGAGCTTGCCTTTGCTTGGTGGTCAGCATGGCACTTTTGGAATTCGAACCAACATGTGTTTAGGTAGATCCCCATCTCCCATAGAGATAGTTCATTACGCATGATTAAAAATCACAAGGAGAATTTGAGTAAATCATCTTAACCGGAGAGTAATCTAGATGAAGACTCCTCCTTACACACACAAAACTTCAATCACCCAAAGAAGAAAAATAAGTATGGTAAGATTACGTGGCGTAAACCCCTGAGGGAACTCTCAAGCTAAAATTTGATGGATCCACAATTACAAACAATGACAGCTCGGCTGGAGCCGTGATTCGGGACTGGGAAGAATGACCGATACACATATGTTATAAAAAAACTTGGTAAATAAAGCCCCCTGAAAGTGGAAGCTCTTGCTCTAAAATTGGGAATCCAACACATTATAAAACTCCATATCGAAAAAATCCACATTGAAGGTGATTCTAGTATAATCATAAACTACCTAAGTCAAACATCTAAATGTCTTTGGGAAATTGAACTGATCTTGTCATATGTTATACGCCTTTTATCTACTTTGAAAGAAGTTTTCTTCTCCCATGTTTCTCGTTTAGGCAATTGAGTGGCTGATAAGATTACACACCTTCGTAACTCGGCATGGGGTGTTGATAATTTTGGTCTTTTAGAGCTCATCCAAAAGGATGCCGCTATGTAGAGTTCGTTCGCCCGAATTCTTTCCTAATAAAAAAAAAGTAAAACAACAAGTTTTGCGAGGTCGGAGGAAATACTTTTTTATTTCCCTTTAGGAATTTGATGTGTGGATTATGCTTGTACTAGTTTCTTCTGCTATTAGGGATAAAAAAACCTTCAGGACATTGTTTCCTTGCTTCAGCATTACTGTTGTTGTAGGAGGATGGTCAAGTATGAAATATAAATAAAATATAAACCAAACTGACTCCTTGTCTCAGCAAATAAATACAAGACTTCCTCCTATTGTAGTAGAAGGTAGTCAGGATCGTATCCACGAGAAAGCGTGTCAGCGCCCGCCTTTTCAGTTCTGAAATTCAGCAGATCTCGACCAGAAGCGTACTCGACTTCGAGTAAGGTACTCGACTTCGACTAGGCTGTCGACAAAAAAACAGAAACAGAAACAAAAAAGCAAACGAAAACCAACAGAAAGTACTCGACCTCGACTGATCCTACTCGACGTCGACCAAGTCGTACTCGACGTCGACCAAGCTTTGTCGATTTCGAGTGAAAACAGAAACGAAAACCGAAACTTTAAATTGCATAAATTTGAAAGTAAACACGAAATTTGTAATAAAAAATCAATAAACTAAAGCACTTCCAAGATCAGGGTTTCAACACCACAACGATAACCATGCAAAGTAACACATAAAGGCATAAAAGATCATGCTTTTCATCAAATAACTTTCGTTATTAACAATATAAGAATATAGAGGCTTTCGCATAAACCCTAATTGTTACTAACCCTTTTCGCATAATTAACCCAAGTTGCATTAAGATCACTTTCGCTTCAATAACACAAACAAGGATCACCTTCAACTTTCGCAAAAGAATCATGCTCATAGGGATAGAAGATGAATTGCATCAAAAGATTGTACCTTTCCACCTCGCAAAAGAATCATGCTCACCTCGACCCTAGAAGTTAGATGACTACTCGCTCTTCATTATCAAGAAACTCATCAAATAACAAAAGAAACTCAATTGCATTGAATTAAATAAAAGAAAGCTTACAACCGAACAAGTCAAATCCACTCTCGCCTTTCCACCTTGCTCTCGCCACAAGCTCTCTCTCTCTCTCTCCTACTTGTTCTCTGTAGAATTGAATTGGAATAAGATACCTAAAACTCAGCCCCTAAGGCTTATTTATAGGCTTCCAGTCCTTGCTAATCAAGGTAGGAAACTATATCTATATCTAAACTTTCTATCTAATAACATAAAGATAAAACATTATGATAAATGAAATAATATATAAAAGGAAATAAATCTAATGTGGATAAATCCCTTCCATCTTGATATATCTTCTCTTGATTAGATAAAATATTTTGTTCCTTTCCTTGCAAGTAATCTATCTTCTCCATACTCCACTCGATCTCGGACTCGGATTCGGCCACTGGATCGTACTCGACTTCGACTAGAGTTAGTCGACGTCGACTGGAACTTTTCCTCCTGGGTTGCACTCGAGCTCGGACACCTTCTGGACTCGACATGTGTACTCGACTTCGAGTAGGTGTACTCGACGTCGAGTAGCTCTGGGCTCCTCGAGTGTCTCTGCTCGACTCCGGGTGAATTTCTGGCTCCTGGTGTACTCGACTTCGACTAGACGTGGTCGACGTCGAGTAGAGCTGTCAGCTTTCAGCATTCTGTTCCGTTCTTGAAACGCACTCTTCCGAGTCCTCGTTCGTCGGATTGACGCATATGACCATGCGTTGGAAAGCTCTTTTTGAGGGCTACAACTCTCATGAAGACTTCAAAACTTGATTCGAAATGATGAATGGTGAAAAATGGCGTTTTCTCCAGCTTCACCATCCTTAGCTTCTTCATGACTTTCCTTTAAGCTCCAAAGAGCGTCCGATTTCTGCGAAATATAATAAAAACTTGTGTAGACCTCCATATATTGCAAATAAATGTAAACTACGCAGATTCTGTATTATTCTAACCCAAATGTATGAAATGCATGCATAAATCGATATAAAAGTAAGTGTAAAACATGGCAATTTAGGCTCACATCAATTACTGGATATTGGGATCTCCTCATCCACCATATTTTCAACATGTGGTTGCTTGCCCTTTTCGGAGGTAATAGTTGGAGGAGCTGAACCTATGTCCTCCGATTGTTTCCTGCCATAAGCAACTTCCTCGGTTTCCATGTCAAGAGATAAATATGAGACATAGTAAGAGCTCCGGGGAGAGTGATACAAAAAAAAAGATCCCTAAAGAAGGTTAGAGGGGATGAAATGAGAAAAAATTCCATCTTATCCCCTTTTTATATCCGAAGATAAGCAAAGAGAGGTAGAATATATTTAGCTGATGTACAACATACCTTTGAGAAGGAGATTCGTTCAGAAGGAAGCATAGAGACAACCCCCACCACGAAGTTGGAGGTCTCCAATCGATAGATCTGGGGAGAGGCGACAATATTTGATTAAATCTTGGGAAGAAACAAACACATGGACTTCCCACCACCACCACCACCACCACAACCAGAGCCCTATAATTGCTTCCCCTAACCCATTCCATTCGGATTTCCACCCCTTACACTCAGTAGCGGCCACTAGGGGAGGGGTCGTAGTATATTTAAAAAAAATAAAAACAATGTAAAAAAGAACACTAAACTTATCTAGCTTAGTTGGTAAAAGGATGGAAGGAAGTGAAATGGATGCAAGAGGTCATGAGTTCTCAAACCTCATTCCTTATATTTTTCCACTACTTTTTATTCCTGCCAAAAATTTTCTATTATAAATATCATATTTAAATAAAATTTTTATATTTTTCTTTTAATAATTTCATAAGATTATTCATTATGTTACACATATATGTTAAAATATTCTTCTAATTTTTATTCCTATGAAATTTTTTTACTATCAATGTCATATTTAAACTACAATTTTGTCATAATTTTCAATCCTATCATTTTTTTTCATTTACCAATGACAAATTCTTTACAAAATGTGTAATTTTTGTCCAATATTTTTTTAAAAAAAAATCTTAATCATACTACACACATATATAAGTTATTAAATGATTGTATAAATTTTTGTAATAAAATATCATATTTATACCATAATTTATGGTATTCTTTCAATATATTTTAAAAAATATTTCTTTATTATATATACTGAGAGAAAAAATTTCACAACCAAAAATTTCGCCCCCCCCCCACCCAGCAATTCATGTGGTCGCCACTGCTTACACTCAACACGTTCATCTCTGCATATGATATACCATAATTAGTATTGCATAATATATTACATTTAGCATAGTTTAGTTGTGAATAGTGCATATTTTAGTTACAATTACATGTTTTCCTGTGGTGTTGCTAGAGTCGGAATCTATGCAATTTTATGGTAAATTTCAGGTAGATGTGGATCCGAAAAGGAATGAGGAGACTCTTGGATGAAGAAAGATTCAAGTTGAGGAATAAAAGTGAAGAGCACGGGAGCGAAGTCGAATTTCGAGAGCCTAAGTGAAGAACAAGTCAGCAGAAATTGTCGCCAGACAAGCTGAACTTGTAACGCACTTTCTGGAGTCCTCAGTGGCCGAAATGACTATTATAAACATGCGTTGGAAAAGCTCTTTCCGAGATCTACAACTTTCATGTTGACATAGACACCAAATTCGAAGATGAAAAATTGATGTGAACAGTAAGGCCGCCCCGCGGCCAAGCTAGCCGCCCCGCGACCCGAAGCTCTGGCGAAGGATTTCGCTGATCGCCTGGCCGCCCCGCGGCCTGTGGTGTCTGCCCCGCGGCCCTCGCAGAAACACCGAATCAGATTTGGACTTTAATTAGGGTTTTTATTTTATTTCTTGGTCGACTTTCCAAAGGCTTTTAAGAGACATTTTAGGTTATTATTCCATTCACCTTATGCACTTTATCAAATTGTTGGGAGCGCCGTTGAGCATGAGCAACTAAACTCTCAAGGTTTCGCCTACAGTTTGGATCTTTGATTGTTGAATTGTGAGTTTCTTAATCTAGTTCTTATTCATATTCCAATGTTTTGACTTCTTTGTGCTTAATTGCTTGAATGTGTTTTATTCTCTCTGGCCTGATCAACTAGTTAGAGTAGATTCATTCAATTGCTAGGGTTTTGTAGATTCCTCGTAGGGAACCTTAACCCAAGTGGCAATCATATCCCTTTAGGACTCGTAGGACTAATTGGATGTGTAGGAAGTTGAATACATGTTGAATATCGACTCGTAGCTTGACATTATGTGTACCTTGGTTAATTCATATTCTTAATGATATCTCTAGGTTGAATCTTAAACGTGTTAGGGTTATTTAGAGATAAGGGTTGCTAGGACTCGTAGGACTAGTAATCTACCTAAGATCTGGACAAGGACATTGATGGGAAAAGATAAGAACTAGAAGCTGAAACAAGGATCGAATTCATCAATCGAAGTGATAAATTGTAGGTGAACCTATTCCTCTCCATTGCATTCTAAAACCAATTTACTTTGTTTGCTTGCTTCCGCTTTGATAAAAGGCGGACCTTTTTCACACCAAAAACCCTCCATATTCTCTCTTAGCGATTAGACTTGCACTTGAATTGAATAGATTTCCCTGTGGATCGACCTCTTGCTTACACACTATACTAGTTGTGAGTTTGAGTATTCTTTGGCAGGAAAAACGACAGGTTTTCCTCTTGTCAGCAGAACATCAAACACCATGATGGGATGTTAGGGATTCGACCCTCCACGCCCTCACAAACTCCAACAAGGAGTAATTTTGCGAGGCGAGGCCCGAATTGAATCAAAGCCTTAACTTGATTTGCCGAAAGGGAGATTTTTGAGGTCGGGTTTAAGGGTGTTGATTCTACTCTACCTTGATGATATGCATATGTATGTGATATATTTTTATATGATGGAAGACAAATAATATCAATCCGTTTTTATATGCGAATATATTTATTTATAATTCAAATTAGTTGTTGGAGATTTTGTGCAGGATTTGATTTGGTTGTTTGAGATTTATGGTTGACTTTCTAGAAGCTTCTTTGAGAATTTTGTGGAGCAATCTTTAAATTTAAAAGGTTGTTGGTTTGTTGAGATTTTCAGGAGATTTGGTTGAACCAATCTTTGACTGCCTTCAACGTTTCAAAACAAACCATCAGTACCAAAAACAGAGTCAAGGACTTACTGAAAGCGAAAACCATGGTTTCTAGGTTTTGGTAAGGCCTTACCAATACTAGCTCAAGTTTTACACGAGCTCAATTTTAATGGGCTTGTTTTAATGGGCTTATTATTTCGACCCTATTTGGACCAATATGTTATTGGGCTTAGATTTATTTTATGGGCTTGTTATTTGCTTAGGTTTTGTTTTTGGATAAATTGCAGAAAACCACCATTTAAATAGGGTGTTTTGTGTGAAACGAAAATTGCAGAAAACCACTCTTCAAAATCGTTTTCTTTGCAAAGTCAAACCCATCACCAAATTTTCGTTAATTGAATATTAAAGTGGGTGAAAAATAAATTATATCCGTTGTTTTTATTATTATTTTACTTTATCCAATTGGTATTAATTAATTTTTACCTTTTTAACATTTTTTTCAAAAGTATTTTTTTTATATAAAATATCATTTTTTATATATATTTTCACACTTATTAGTAAAAACACTATAAAATAGATATAATTGATGTTTTATATATTTTAAAAAGTTTACATTACTTAAGGGATACTTGAAGAAAATAAAATTTTAAAAAATGATATTTCATATAGTTTTTATTATTCTAAAAATATGTTCACTATTCCACATACATTTTCAGAATAATAAAAACTATATGAAATATTATTTTTAAAAAATATTTATTTTCTTCAAGTAGCCCTAGTATTACATGTTTTATATGTACAAAACATAAATTACACATCAATTTTTTATAGAGTTTTTTTGTAAGTATGAAATTTTTAATTATTTTTTTTTTTGATATTTTATAGTGTTTTTTGCTTTTGAAAAAACGTCAAAAGGTTAAATATCAACTAATAACAATGGAATTGAGTAAACTAATAATAAAAATAAGGGGTATAATTGAATTTCCACACACTATAACATTTAATTCATGAAAATTAGGTGATGGGTGTGACTTTGCAAAAATAAAACTATTTTAATGGGTGGTTTTCTGCAATTTTCATTTAAGGGGTGGTTTTTCGCAAAACACCTTATTTAAAGGGTGGTTTTCTGTAATTTTGCCTTTGTTTTTAGTTGCTTTTGGTTGATTTGCTTTGAGATTTTATTTACTAACCTACGTAGATATTAATTTGGTTGTTGAGATCTTCAAGGGATTTAATTTGACCAAGCCTTCAGCCTTCAACGTTTCAAATCAATCAAAATCTCAAGCGTAGCTTCCGGAACACGCTTTTGAATTACAAGTTCTTCTCTCCGTAAGTATCGCAACGTCTCTCAACAAATCAGGCGCCCAAAGTTCAAACGTTCGATTCAATTCAAACTCGGATGGGCTGGCCTTTATAAGGAGACCAAGAGGATGGCAGTCGATACAAGCTTCACCCCTTGCGCATACAAGTTCTCCTGCACTCCTTTGTCTCCTACAACACCGATCTCACATCTCTCCTTGCTTGAGCGTTTTATTTCTTTGAGTGTGTGAGATTTACATTGAGCTTTACCGTACAATTCATTAGGGTTATACTAAGGGTTACCCAAACGTATAAGATACTCTGGTATCTATAGGACTTTGTTTCACTGTTGTGTTTGAGTTGCTAGATAGGAAGTGTGAGGATTCTAAGTTTAGAAGAGGGAAGGTTTTCTAAAGGTTGTATCTAGAACTCATAAAAAAAAGTGAAATAAAGTTGTGTTGAATCCTACGGGTTGGATAACCCCAGGCGGGGAAGTAGGCAAGGTTGTGTCGAATCTCGTTAACATATCATGTGTCCTTTTCTTATTGCACTTTGTCTTTATTTTTTTCGCGCATTTGTTTTGCTTGCTATTCGTTATTTTATTCTTAACTCGTTTCTATGTTTCAGATAAGGTCTTATCTCTGGTGGTAAGGTCTTATAGTTTCTGATATTGCGAAAAATTGGCATCTCTGGTGGTAAGGTCTTACAGTTTCTATTCATCCGCCATTTTAGAGTATTTGTTTACTCCATCTGTTCAAAAATATAAGTCCTTTTAGGCTGGGATTTTTGTTTGAAAATACAAGTCCTTTTAAGTTTTCTGGGTATTTGGATATGAGAATTGTTACTTTTTGACTTTTTGCTCAAATTGTATTGGTTGATTAGGATTTTGGATAATTAATTAGGGGTATAAATGGAATAAGTTTATAATGTCCTTAATTTGTGTGTAAATGTCTAAAATGACTTATATTTTTGAACGGAGGTAGTACTATTTATCTGCCTATTCCGCACTTTAGAGGGATGAAGTTTCTAGGGTTAGCGGTACGAAGAAGGGATTTAAGAGGTTCCCACAGTTTATTTTCATCGAAAGGGAGAGTTACTCGAACATGATCGGTTCTGTAGGCTCGTACCTTTGTATTCTTGTTCTAAAGACATAGGAAACCATGTACAATATAATTTTTTTTTTAATGAATAGATAAGAATTCGAGAAATCATATAAACGTATTAGTACTAATTAGTGTTAGAGTTGTCAATCACAATATTATTAACCAATAGAAAAAATTTTATCTTCTACTTAATCAATGTTAAGATAATATTCCAGTTTTCTATAATATTTTACACTTTGTTAGACATGTGTTTTGGAGTGAAATTCCATTGTTCATTAAAAGTTGTTAAATACACTTACCAAATTATTTGTTATGGGAATATCAAATCGGCAGCTCATATAAAAAAAGGAATACAAAATTGGTGGCAACAATCACCAAAAAGTAGAGACGAGTCTATATATATATATGCTAGATGTGGTACACATCAAATGCACTATTTTATCATACTAAAAGGTCATACGTCGAAGCATACAAGATATGACAATAGCCGATTATGCAAAAGATGCAATGGCGGCTCACCTGACTCGGTTAGCAACACCCGAGGAGACCACAAATTCAACAGCTTTGGGGAAAGTCTCCGCCCCAAAATATAATCTCTTGGTTCAAGCCTTTGTAGGGATTTGTTCATTCGTAAAAGCAAGTCAAGGTTGATTAGTTAGTAATCAAGATTCATAAAAAAAATCATAGAATTTGGCTTCAATTTAGCAGATTTAGTAATATTGAGCTTTCAATGGGCTGAGAGAGAAAATGCTCAAGCCCAACCTGAGTGGAGAGGAGGCAGTTTTGGGCCTTTTAACTAAGACAAAAAAAAACTAAAATCAAATAAATGAAAAGGGTAAATTGCAGTAAACAACCTTAACATATGTCAATGACATATGTTCAAAATCACCCCTACTATATAAGGTTACCGAAAACCACCCTGTATAATACTTCCATTACTAATTGACTACCCTTGTTAATTTTCCGTCTAAAATTCAGTCAAGTGTGAGAAAGTGCAATTTTACCCCTTATATTTAATGTAAATTTAAAAAAAAAAAAAATTAAGAGTGAAATGGAGGGTCTCCACTGTAGCCGCCAGCATCTACCTCCCCAGTCCCAACGCTCGCTACTGCTGACCAGGGACCACCGCCTCCCCCACACTCGCAGCCACTGACCACCTTATCTCTCTCGTTCGCAGGGATCGGTCACCGACTACTGATTCTCCTCCTCGTTTGCGGTGACAACCTCTATCTCCTCCTCGATTGCAGTCGCTGCTCTCAGTCTCAGATCCACCATTGTTACTGGTATAACCTCCTTACAAACTTGAACCAAATTGATCCACGTAAATTAGTGTTTAGCAAATTCTAGAATAGAACTCTAAAATCCATAAATATCCTTGTCTAATTCGTACAAAAGCCCCAATCTTTTTAGTATGAATTTGCGAAAAAATAGTAATTTTTTAAACTTAACATAATTTGGATGGAAAATTAAGAGAGGTGGTTGATTGCTAACGGTAATGTTATTAAGGGTGATTTTCATTAAATAGGTATATAGGGAGTGATTTTGAGCAATATAACATATTTTAAGGGTGGTTTTACGGAGTTTGCCCTCAGAAAAAGTAACTGATTGTTATCGGGAAAACCATGGCTGCAGTTTGGGTTTTACATACGGATAGGAGTTAGGCCAAACATATGTAGTGTTTGGGCCATAGTGATTGGGTTGATTAGGGCCTATAGCTAGAGGCCTACAGCGATTGGGCCGAGTAAAGCTAATAAAGGGAGTCCAGCTAGCTGAGTTCATACGTGTATAAATGCAGGAGTATATTGTTTAATTTGTTCATGGGCATCAATTGAGAGTTTGCCTCCCCTATTCCCCTTTCTTCAACCTCTCTTTTCTCTCCCTTTCTCAAACTCTCAATCTCAGATTCCTCAAGATCCTGACAATCGGCATGAACAAACACATTAAAAAAAAAGTGAATTTGCTAAATTTACCTTAGGAAAATCTAATTAGATAATTAGATCATTCCATAAAAATTAGGTGAGATGTACATTCATCCAAATAGAGTATTAATGGTCAATGGTCAACTGTTTAACCGTTGACTGGTCAACTTTGATCGACTTAATTGGATTTTTTTGTGATGCTATTTTTTTACCGTTAACCACTGATGTCTCTTTTTATGCCATTTTTTTACCGTGATGTTATTTTTTCAAATTAGTGTTTTAATGCCAATTTTGATGACATTTTTCTCTTTGATGTGATGCCACTTTTTTCAAAGTAATGTTTTGATGTCATTTTTCTAATGTAGTTATTTGATTCCATTTTTTTTATTGGAACAATAACAATAACCCAGTATATATCTCGTGATTAAGTGGGGTTTGGGGGCCAGAATGTACGCACTCTTTCCTCGAACTAGTCGAGAGAGTGTTTCCAATAGACCAAAAAATGACCGAAGAAAGGCACATAAAAGTAGTAGGCATGAAAAATATGAAGAGAGAAGCAAAAAGGCGCAAAGTATCTTCCGACAGGTTCAGAAGGTTGAGGTCATGTCAGATAACCTCCATCCAACTCTTCTTCGATCTGCCTCTTCCCCTACGGGTAGCTCCAAGATCCAAACTGTCACTCCTATGAACCGGTGCCAAAGGTTGTCTCCTCCGCACGTGGCCAAACCAACGCAACCCGGTCTCCCGCATCTTGTCCATGATACTCGTAACTCCCATCTTGCTCCTTATGTTGACATTTATGATTATGTCAAGTCTTGTGTGCCCACTCATCCATCGCAACATCCTCATCTCAGACACTGACATCTTATGCTCTTGAGTTTTATTAATAGGCCAACACTCAAGGCCATACAAAAGCGTTGGTCGAACAACCACCTTATAGAACTTCCATTTCAGTTTAACAAGAACTTTCTTACTGCAAAGCACACCTGACGCCCTCCTCCATCGCATTTATGATTAAACTTCATTGATGACACATTTGTGATTACGCTTCATTGATACAATCATTTGTGGTGACCTTTTTATTACATTTTTATACAATTGATGACACAAGCGCATAAAATGTGATTAAACTTCATTGATGACATCTTTTAATGATGACTTTTATTTATTGATGACATTTGTGATTATACCTCATTGATCTCAATCATTTGTGATGACATTGTTTGTTGATGACGTTTTTATTCATACAATTGATAACATTTTTATACAATTGATAACATATGAACATATAATTTGATTACACTTCATTGGTGACAAATTTGTGAGGTCATTTAAGAATCTAATAACATGTAATACCACGTAACATGTCTCCCCTCCTCTTTTTTCCCGGACTTAGGACCGATTGTATACCAAAACACAAGCGAGTTAAAAACATGTTATCACCTAGCTAGCAAGCAATAAACAAAGGGCTACATCACTTAGTTAAAAACACGTTGAAGGAGTATATAAATACATGTAGAAAAGAGCACATATATATAATACTATAAAAGCACCAAAGCTCGAATGAAAAGTAATTTAGCACTTATGTTCCGTTAATTAGTTCTATTAAAACCACTTTTCAATTATGTGTCTTGTGTACATATTGTAAGTGTTTGGAGAACTGAGTCCTTAACGGATCTCAGAGGTCTACTCCTGTATATATATCAATGGGTGAAAACCCTGAGGGTACAATGGTAACTGTACATGTATAAATAATATAATGCTCACATCCTCCCTCAGTCGCAGCTAGAGGTGAGCGAATAGCAAGACTGGAACGAAAAGAAGTGAAAAGAGGAGTAGGTAAGCCTTTTGTGAAAATGTCTGCATACTGATGTGCGGAAGGGACATGAAGAACTCGGACCTGGCCTAGGGCGACCTTCTCTCTGACGAAATGGATGTCAATTTCGATATGCTTCGTCCGCTGGTGCTGAACTGGGTTCGACGACAGGTAAACAACGGAGACATTATCGCAGTAGACCAGTGTAGCCGATCGAAGGGGAACCCGGAGTTCGCAGAGAAGGTTGCGGAGCCAGCAGGTCTCAGCGACGGCGTTGGCAACACCACGATACTCAGCCTCGGCACTCGAGCGGGAGATGGTGGCCTGACGCTTGGAGGACCACGAGACCAGATTGTCGCCCAGGTATACTGCGAAACCAGATGTAGAGCGTCAAATTGCAGGACAACCCGCCCAGTCAGCGTCAGAATAGGCGGTGAGGGAGTCAAACCTGCTGCGAGCGAGATGTAAACCCATGTCAGAGGTGCCCTTGATGTACCGGATTATCCTCTTGAGCACCTGAAGATGGTGCACGCGGGGATCATGCATGTATAAGCAGATCGGCTGTACGACGAAGGCAATGTCCGGTCTGGTGAATGTCAAATACTGGAGAGCACCGGCTAGACTGCGGTAGGCTGTAGGATCCTCAACCTTAGGACTGGAGGTAGCGTCGAGCTTGGACTTGCAATTGACAGGGGTGGTGGCGGGTTTGCAAGACGTCATGTCGGCTTTGTCGACGATCTCAAGAGCGTGCTTCTGCTGATGAAGGAACAGGGTAGTAGGAGTGCGTGACACAGAGATCCCAAGGAAGTAGCTCAGGGAACCGAGATCAGTCATGGCGAACAGGAGAAGATAGGCAGTGTCAGACCCTGAGTGGAACACAAAAAGGGAGTGATCAGACTGACTGCCCTGAAATCCAATGCCAGTGAGGTACGTGGCGAACCGCTGATACCAGGCGCGAGGCGCCTGTTTCAACCCATAGAGAGACTTCCGGAGAAGGCAGACGTGAGATGGGCGGGTGCGATCATAGAAGCCTGGCGGCTGATGCATATACACAGTCTCCTGAAGGTTGTCGTGAAGGAAGGCATTCTTGACGTCAAGCTGATGGATAGGCCAATCCTTAGTAAGGGCGATGCTCAGAACTGTGCGGATGGTAGCCGGTTTGACGACCGGGCTGAAAGTCTCATCACAGTCAACCCCAACCTCCTGCGACTTGCCGTTGACCACTAGTCGAGCCTTGTGTCGCTCTAGAGTTCCGTCTGACCTGTACTTATGCTTGAACAACCACATGCAGTTAATGATATTAGTGTCCCGAGGCCTTGGAACGAGGTCCCACGTGCCGTTTTTAATAAGAGCACTAAACTCATCCATCATGGCGGCTTGCCAGTTCGGGTCCTGTAAGGCCTTGTGGGGTGATTTGGGGAGAGGAGATATGTCGGGAGACGGAGTGAGAAGGTTGTATTTGGGGTTAGGTTTGAAGATTCCGGACTGCGACCGGGTCTTCATGGAATGGGCGGGGGGTGCAAGCGGAGGTTGGTGGTTAAGTGGGGTTGCCTGCTGAGGGGGAAAGAGGGGGGCAGGGGGGGTGCGGCGGGGGTGCGGCGGGCGCTGCCAGGGGGGTGTACCCACCGCAAGGGGTGCTGCAGGATGGGCGGGGGGGGGGGGGGGGTGCGGCGGGGGTGCGGCGGCCGCTTCCAGGGGAGGGGTACCCGTCGCATGTGTTGCGGCGCCCGCCGCCAATCGATTTGGGTGGGGGTTTTGGGCGAGGGGTTGGTTCCGGATGATGCTTGTTGAAATAGGTGGCGTAGGAGTGGTGGGAATTCGTCAAAATTGGGTGGTGTGGGTGGGTTGGGGACAGCAGGGGTGGGTGGTGTTGCGAAGGGGAAGGTCTGTTCGTCGAAAATCACATGGCGCGAAGTGACAACCCGATTGGTATCCAAGCGAAGACAACGGTATCCTCGATGGTGTGGGGAGATGCCCAAGAAGACACATTTAGTGGATCGTGGGGATAGCTTGTGAGGGGCGGTGGCACTCATGTTGGGAAAACAGAGACATCCAAACACTCTAATGTGATCGTAAGAGGGGTAGCGCTTGTAGAGTGCCAAGGTTGGGATGGAGTTGCCAATGGCTTTGGATGGAAGTATATTGTGGAGATAGGTGGCCATGTGAAGCGCCTCAACCCAAAAGGGGAAGGGAAGAGAGGCGTGATGTAGGAGGGTTCTAGTTTTGTCATTGAGGGTGCGGATAATACGTTCTGCTTTGCCATTTTGTGGAGAGGTTTGAGGACAAGAGAAGCGGAGGGCTATCCCCTGTTGTTGGCAAAAGGAGCGGACGACAGTGTTGTCAAACTCGCCTCCCATGTCGTACTGAATAGCCTTGACAGGCAAATTGAATTGAGTGCGGACAAATGTGTGAAAGTTTACAATATGACTTTGTGTTTCCGATTTGTGGCGTAGGGGAAAAACCCAAACAAAATTAGTGAAATCATCAAGGACAACCAAATAGTATTGAAAACCACTAGCACTCGGAATAGGAGATGTCCACAAGTCACAATGTATAATATCAAATGGTGCAAATGTATGGGAATGGGAGAGACTAAAGGGTAGTCTTTTGCTCTTGGTAGTTTGACATGAAGAACAAACGGCGGAGGCCTTATGACAAGAAATAAAACGGTTTGAACGGAGAGTGTCCAGGACATGATCGCCAGGGTGTCCTAGACGAGCATGGCAAACGTCCGAACGGAGGTTGATGTTGACAGAGGGGGCGGCGAGAGGTGTCTGACTGGCTGCGGTGGTTACTGTGTATAGGTCTCCTGAGCTATTGCACCGCATTACTGGGGTGCCCGTACGTAAATCCGTCACAAGAAAACCAAACGGGTCAAATTGAATTGCCACGTGATTATCGATGGTGAATTGGCGAACAGAGATAAGGTTTTTGACAATGGCAGGGGCAAGGAGCACATTGTTGAGTTTCAAAGGACAGTCAGAGGGTAGGGTAGCAGGGCCCGAACCAACAATTGGAATACGATTTCCGTTCCCGACATAAACCGAAGGCAAAGTGCTAGAATTAAAAACAGTTTGTAGGTTACCTGGATTGCTCGTCATGTGAGAAGAGGCCCCGGTATCCATATACCAATTTCCGTCCGGCTGCTGAAGACCCAAAGGGGTTGTGGGTTGCGACAACGACGCCGCTGGTTGTGTTGTAGACAGCGCCTGCGGTGGAGGGTTGGGAACCGGGTAGCAGTAGGGTTGCTGCAGGTAGGGTAGCGGGTAGCCGGCCCAGGGCTGAGGCCAGTACGGCGAAGGGCTAGGCCGGGTGTCCTCCTTGGATTGTAAGGCTATTTCGTCGGTAGACATCGAGAAGAGGTGGGAGATTGCGGCGGAAGGGAGAAAGAAGGAACAAGGGGGCGGCGGCGGCGGCAGCAGGGGGCGGCGGCTGGCGGCGGCGGCTAGGGCGTGGCTAGCGGCGACGGCTAGGGATTGCGGCGGCGGTGGCTTGGGGCTGCGGCGGCGTAGTGGATCGTTAGATGTGAAACAAAATTAGGGTTTCACAAAAAAGCCTGATACCATGTAAGTGTTTGGAGAACTGAGTCCTTAACGGATCCCAGAGGCCTACTCCTGTATATATATCAATGGGTGAAAACCCTGAGGGTACAATGGTAACTGTACATGTATAAATAATATAATGCTAACACATATATCTACACAAACGTGTCTCTTCTCCTGCTCTTCTTTGTTACCCTCCATTGTTTTCTGTTCCCAAACTCCCATTCTTCGGCCCAATAGAATAACCAAGCAGAGGAAGAGTCTTGCCTCCCCACGCCGATGACAAAATTTATTTGACAGAGATGCCCAGCGCGACGGAACCCTAACCCTAACTTAAACACTGGGGATCGAAAGAGACAATGGAGGTGCGAACCCCTAACCATAGCCCTCAACCTAGTGCAAATTGAGACAGAGTGGGACGGAGATGGTTGAATAGAAGGAGAGGACTAGGGTGGTGGCGAGGCAGAGTGAGCAAAATCAGTGGTTGATTCCCGTCTTCTTGTTGGATTCTTCTTTTCACCTTGCTCGATTTCAACATCCAATGCCACTGTATTAAAGACGAAGTTCAGGTCGTCCTTTACTTCCGTTCAATTGGCCAACAAACCATAAATAACCCACAAGTTGAATAGAGAAAAGAATCCAACAAGCATAAATCAAAACCCTAATTCCCTCAGGATAAACCCAATTCAAACCCAATTGAACAACCTCACACGTTGAAGTACCCAGCTAGACAAATTCATATAGCAAATACATAAACCCACATGTTGAAGGACCATCCATGATATGAGTTGGCATGGACTAAGAAAGTAAATAAACTTATAAAGGCACAATTGGCTAGACCATACTTGTACCCCCAAACATAATACAGATGTCAAGCTGACGCCATGTCTCGCACGAGCTTGGATTGTAACACACTATTTTCATTATTACCCAAACAAGGGCATTATGCTCTCATATTTTATCATCGTCAGTTTTATTATCCATACAAAATTGCATTAACACTGTGTTGAAAACCGAGATTCGATATAACGAAAGTGATTTATGCGGAAGCGAGAGATAAAGAACGAGAAACTCAAACAAGACATGCAAGAACAACACCGGAGTTTTACGAGGTTCGGCAAAAGATGCCTACGTCCTCGGGGCCTCAAGAAGCGGCCGAATCCACTAAGTAATTGTTCAACAGAGGGTTACAATCAAGCAATGCAAAGATAAACCCTAGATCTAGTATGTACGAGTTTCAGAGATATAGAGAGAAGAAGATCCCCCTGTGTGGGATGACCAGAGTTCGAAAATCGCTTCGAAACTCCCAAACCCTTGATCTCAAGACGTGAGACAAGCGGCAACCAAAGCCAGGAGCTTAGCCGCGCCACCACCAGGAGATCACCGAGATCAGCCAACGCCTTCGTCTTCACAATCGCCGGGGAGGAGCCAGGAACAAACCCTAGAAACCCTAGAAACCCTTTGAGAGCGTTTGAGAAGAGACAGAGGAGAGAGAGAGCTGAATTGAGGATCCAGAAGCTGCTAGCGAGCTTAAATAGCTAGGTCATCGGATCTCAAGTGAAGCCAAGGCCAAAACGCAGCGCTTCACTCCAATTGACCAGGTCGCCAAGCTCACTCCAGCCTAAGAGATCTTTAGGCTTGGAAATGGGCCTAAAGCCCACATATCCGGGTAAGACTTCTTCCATACATATATCATACATATTATACATACATTATATACCATAGTTTATACATTATACTCCACAAGTGTTCATTAGACTCGTTAGAGGATCAAGTCGATTTCTCGACTCAATACGACTCAGTCGAGTCTAACTATAACTGTGCATCCATGTATACCTAAGTATATAATATATGTTATATGCATACTCATCATACACTCATACATGATTACAAGAACATAACAATATTACATGTAACACATATGAAAGAAAGACATAGGGAAATATAACACATAGTATTACAACAAATCACCCTCTATTTTTCTAAGTCTTGCTCCAGGCAGACTATAACCTAAACAAAAGTGGATTCAAGGCCACTCCGTCATCAGCCCAGTCATGCAAGGATCACCCATGGAAATCCTCCAAATGGAGGAAGTTCCTGCAGAACACAAATTTTTCATAAGGAACAATTTTAGTGCCAAAATCTGCAGGATTATACTTACCATCAATTTTCTTAACATGTATGACATTATCTTCCACTTTCTCACGAATAAAATGGTATCTAACATCAATATGTTTAGTACGCTCATGGTACATGGGGGTCCCTGCAGAGATAGAGTGCATTTTGACTGTCAATGTGTAAGACAGAAGTGTAGTGCTTCCTCTCTATCTCCTTAAGGATACCTTGCAGCCAGATGGCCTCCTTGCAGGCCTCTGTAGCTGCTATGTACTCAGCTTCAGTGGATGAGAGAGCAACAATGGGTTGCTGATGGGATTTCCAGGAAACACAATTGCCGGCCCATATATACACATACGAGGTAATAGATTTCCTGGTATCCTTGTTAGAAGCATAATCAGCATCCACAAAGCCATGTAAGTTATAAGAGGAGGAGTGTTCAGCATATAACAAAGACAGATTAGCTGTTCCAAGCAAGTATCTTAACAGATATTTCATAGACACCCAGTGTTTCTCAGCTGGTTCAGACATGAACCTACTGAGAGTGTTAATAGCAAATGCAAGATCAGGACGAGTATAAATCATAGAGTACATCACTGAACCTACAGTAGCATCATAAGGAATGGATTTCATAATATTCAACTCAGCAACAGACAATTTTCCTTTTATTTTAGTGAGATTAAGATGAGCACCTAAAGGAATATTGTTAATCTTATCACCAGAAATATGAAATCTTTCAAGAACCTTATGCACATAGTCACACTGATGCAACCATAACTTCTTATGCTTCCTATCTCTTATAATAGACATGCCTAAAATCTTTTTAGCAATGCCTAAATCTTTCATGTCAAAATGCTTTTGTAAGTTCCTTTTAATATCATGAATAGCATCAATAGATTTAGAAATCAGCAAGATGTCATCCACATATAAAAGCACATAAAGCACATGACTCCTATTGACACCCTTAAAGTATAAACAGGTATCAAATTTGCTACTTTTAAACCTTAGACTGAACCTCATGCACTTGTCAAATTTGATATTCCATTGTCTAGGTGACTGTTTCAAACCATAGATGGATTTATTTAACAAGCAAGCATGATTAGGATGCACATAATCAATGAAGCCCTTAGGCTGTCTCATATAAATTATCTCATCCAAGTCACCATGAAGAAAAGATGTCTTAACATCCATTTGTTCTAATTCAAAATCATAAACAGCAGTCATGCCAAGCAACAATCTCAAGGTTTTATATTTCACAATAGGGGCAAATATTTCATTGTAATCCTCACCCTCTCTTTGGGTAAAACCTTTAGCAACCAACCTAGCTTTATATCTAGGGGGGTCAGACTTAGAAATGTCATCTTTAAGTTTGTAGATCCATTTACAATCAATTAATCTAGCACTCACAAGTTTAGGCACCAAAGTCCAGGTTTTATTCACCCTCATAGATTCTATCTCATCATTCATAGCATGTTTCCATTTAGCAGAGTGAATACATTTCATAGCTTGTTCATAAGTTTCAGGAGTAAAGATCTTCACAACATCAGAATCTAAGCAAGCAAACTCAACAATGTTATTAATGAACCTTTTATTTGGTATAACAGTCCTAGGACTCCTATCCCTAGTCAACTGCCAATTAGTCAAGTCATGCCCTTCAGTGGCTGAAGAACTAGAGGTACCAGAACCAGACACAGGCACAGAGATAACAACATCATCCTCATTCATAGAAATAGGAGAAGTAGAAGAGGAATTAGGTTCATTATTTGCTCCCCCACCCAATTGGTGAGGTTGCACAACATCAATTTGCATATTATCAGAAACAGTAGCATCATCAGAAGTAGACAGAGATGAATCATGAGCAGAGAGAGTAGAGGAAGAAGAGGGAGAGTAGGTACTGTCAAACTCATCATCTGAATCAACATCATTGTGCTTAGGCACAAAGAATTGATCCTCTTGTACCTGCAAGTTAGCATCTGAAATAACAGGAGAAGCTTTCTTAAAGTGAAATTCATGCTCATTGATAAAGACATTCCTACTCACAATAGTTTTATAAACACCAGGTTGGACAAGAAGCAACTTATAACCCTTAACCCCTTCAGGATAACCCAATAAAACACATTTTTGAGACCTAGGATTAAGCTTACCTTGGTTAACATAAGAAAACACAGTGCAACCAAAAGGTTTAATGTGGTCTAAGTTTGGTTTTCTTTTAGTCCATAACTCATAAGGAGTTTTAAAATCAATAACAGAGGAAGGAGTCCTATTTATCAAGTAAGCAGCAGTCACAACAGCTTCACCCCACAAGCAATGTTTCAAACCAGAAGATATAAGCATGCATATAGCTTTTTCAAGGAGAGTCCTGTTCATCCTCTCAGGATTACCATTCTGCTGGGGAGTTCCAGGAATGGTTAAGTGTCTCTTAATACCATTAGACTTGCAGTACTCATTGAACAAAGAATTACAAAACTCAAGGCCATTATCAGTTTTTAAACATTTAACAGTCATGCCAGTTTCATTTTCAACTCCAATTTTCCAGTTCTTAAAGGTTTCAAATGCCTCATCTTTAGTTTTAAGCAAATAGACCCAGACCTTCCTACTGTAGTGATCAGTGAGAGACATAAAATATCTCTTATGACCTACAGTAGGAACAGGAGAGGGTCCCCACAAATCAGAATGAATATATTCAAGAGGTGCAGCAGCAACATAAGATGAATGCTTAAAACCTTTTCTAGCATGCTTTCCTAGGATACAATTTTCACAGAGATCAATCATGCAAGGTTTGGAGTTGATAATGCCAGTTTTATAAAGGTGTTCTAAGCCTTTATTGCCTATGTGACCCAATCTATTATGCCACAACATAGTGTCATGCAAAGACATAGTATGCACAAAAGCAGTAAAGGCAGAAGCAGGATAATTCACAACAGGAGTAGCCAACACTTCATAAAGACCTTTCTTTCTAAAGCATTTAATGACAGGCTTCCCATTTTTAGAAATAATCCTAACACCATTTGAACTAGTCATATCATAGTGTAATTCTTCAAAAGCACTTTCAGAAAGCAAGTTTCTCCTTAAATCAGGAACCCATTTAACATCCTTAACAATTCTAATCACATTATCAAACATTTTTAAAGCAACAGATCCAACACCTTTAATTTTAAGAATAGAGTGATCACCCAGCATAACAGTACCAGCATCAAAACATTTAAGATCAAAGAACCAAGATTTATGAAAGGTAGCATGCATGGTACACCCAGAATCCAAAATCCAAGTAGTAGAATCAGTGTCACTTAATAATGCAAGAACTTCACGAGTAACATAAGGATGGGATTCACAAACAGCAGACACATTAGGTTTCTTACCAGCTTTAATATCCCTTTTCTTTTTAAAACAATGCTTCTCAAGATGACCAGTTTTATTGCAGTAAGTACATAAAAGATGAGATTTATCAGGTTTTTCACCACTGGATTTGTCAGAAGACACAGAATCAGATTTATTGTCTTTATTTTCCTGTTGCTTATTTTTCTTATTGCCTTTGTACTTAGACTTCACCATAAGAACCTCATCTTTATTTTCAGGTTTAGGGTCAGTCTTATTACCATTCACAGTTTTAAACACTTTCAGATTTTCATTTTTCTGTATGATAGAATCAATAAGCTCCTTTTGAGTCAACTTATTAGTACCATGCTGAACAACATCAACAAAAGTAGTAAACTGAGCATGCAAAGAATTAAGAACCAAAACACACAATTGAGTCTCATCAACTTTGTCACCACATCTTTCCAAATCTTGGGTAATAGCCAAGAATCTGTCAAGATTATCAGCAAGAGTGCAAGTAGTAGACATTTTGTAATTGAAAAGTTTGTTGAAGAGATTTACCCTACTTGGTAGTGATTTTACCAAGTATAATTCCTCCAACCTTTTCCAGAGCTTTTCAGTAGTTGTGCAAGTAAGAACTTGCCTAGCCACCTCATCTGAGAGTCTCAACATAATCTCACTTTGTGCTATTTTATCAAGACGTTTTAGATCCTTCTTCTTGTCTTCTTCGACAACTTCGCCAGTGACCACTTCATAGCAGTTTTCTTTGATTAATATGGCCTTCATTTTCACCTGCCACATAGCAAAGTCAGTAGTGCCATTGAAGGGTTTTAAACGATAGGATTCATCCATGTTTATAGTTAAGAACTTAAAAAACTTAACAAAACACAGTAAATCAAGCAAGAGATTCAAGAAAACCTTGAACCTAAGAGCAGAGCACAAAATCACACACACACAAGCCTAGATCTAAACAAACAAGGCGTGGTATGTCACGTAAGGGGGGTTCAACACCAGCGATGTCGCCTTTTAGGTCTGTCCGAGGCCTTACGTCCAGTCTCTATCCCTAGAACTCAAGAATGAGCCAGGAAATCGAGAGCGGGACACTCAAGCTCTGATACCACTTGTTGAAAACCGAGATTCGATATAACGAAAGTGATTTATGCGGAAGCGAGAGATAAAGAACGAGAAACTCAAACAAGACATGCAAGAACAACACCAGAGTTTTACGAGGTTCGACAAAAGATGCCTACGTCCTCGGGGTCTCAAGAAGCGGCCGAATCCACTAAGTAATTGTTCAACAGAGGGTTACAATCAAGCAATGCAAAGATAAACCCTAGATCTAGCATGTACGAGTTTCAGAGATACAAAGAGAAGAAGATCCCCTTGTGTGAGATGATCGGAGTTCGAAGATCGCTTCGAAACTCCCAAACCCTAGATCTCCAGACGTGAGACAAGCGACAACCAAAGCCAGGAGCTTAGCTGCGCCACCACTAGAAGATCACCGAGATCAGCCAACGCCTTCGTCTTCACAATCGTCGGGGAGGAGCCAGGAACAAACCCTAGAAACCCTAGAAACCCTTTGAGAGCGTTTGAGAAGAGACGGAGGAGAGAGAGAGCTGAACTGAGGATCCAGAAGCTGCTAGCGAGCTTAAATATCTAGGTCATCGGATCTCAAGTGAAGCCAAGGCCAAAACGCAACGCTTCACTCCAATGGACCAGGCCGCCAAGCTCACTCCAGCCTGAGAGATCCTTGGGCTTGGAAATGGGCCTAAAGCCCACATATCCGGGTAAGACTTCTTCCATACATATATCATACATATTATACATACATTATATACCATAGGTTATACATTATACTCCACAAGTGTTCATTAGACTCGTTAGAGGATCAAGTCGATTTCTCGACTCAATACGACTCAGTCGAGTCTAACTATAACTGTGCATCCATGTATATATACCTAAGTATATAATATATGTTATATGCATACTCATCATACACTCATATATGATTACAAGCACATAACAATATTACATGTAACACATATGAAAGCAAGACATAGGGAAATATAACACATAGCATTACAACACACTGACTGCAAAAGTATAAAAGAATTCCACTTTCACCACTACCAAAAGAAAAAATCAAGTATAGCTTATATATTTAACAACAGATGACTAGTATAAATGGTAATCATAGAAAGTTACCTAATTATCTTCCGATAGCAAAGCCGAACCCTTTAGACATGAGCAAGGGTCAAGGGTGGACCCGGACCCGACGGGTTTTGACCTGGCGGGAACCCAAAGGAAGAGGAATTTAACATTATAAAATAATGGAGCCATCCCAAGAGATCCCAATTTCCTACTATCTATGCAATCACACATCAAATACTCGCCGCTCCTTGCTCAACTGTAGCTGTGGAGCAACGTTTTAGCTAATATATGGTCAAATATTAAGTGAGAAGAGATCGAGACTCATGCCCGAGACGCCAGAAGGTCAAATTTTCCTAAAAGAATGGAAAAGGGCGGAGATGAGGACTCAAAAGAAAGACAACTTAATCGAGTCAGACCTGACAAGGAGCTCGACGATGGAACAATGGTCGGGAGCTCAGATGTAGAGCAATGTGAAGAGTCCTATCATGGGGTAAGGTAAGTGGGGATTAGAACAAAGGTAAAGAATTACTTGATCGAGCTTTTGTAAAGACTAGAAATATTTAAATAATATTTTAAAGTGAATAAAAATTGGATTTTCAAAATTTTTGAGAAATTCCGTCCTTTAGCTATCAGATTTTTTTTAATATCCTAAAATAAGTTCCAACATGATTTAATGGTTTTTCCGATGGATTTCATTCCCGTTACTTTAACTTTAGATTTTGAAATATGATCGAGATCTTAACGGATTAAATATTTCGGCCTTGAAAATTCGTTTTGAAATTTAGAATCAGGATTTGGGTTGAGTGGTTGATTGTCAGGATTTAAATTTCGGGTATTTAAATTGGGTCATTGGGATCACTTCTCTCTCTCTCTCTCTCTCTCTCATTTTGAAATCCAAACAAACACGTGATGTGCTTATATTTGACCATGTTTTGTGCTTACTTTTGTGTAGTTTATGTTTATTTCAAGATATGGAGGTCTACATAAGTTTTGGTATTATTTCGCAAGATTTGGGAACAATTTGGAGCAATTGCAAGAAAAAGAGGAATGAGCTGAGAAGAACTTGATGTCGATTAGAGGCACTCGACGTCGACTACAAATGTTGAAGAAAATGGCTAAGTGTTGAGAAGCAAAGCTACTGAAATTGAGTGAAGAATGGTCAAAATTTATCCCTTGAATCGACTAGTGATCAACCTCGACCACCTGAAAGAGCCCTAGACATCGACTGCAATGCTCGATGTCGAACTAAAGATGATAACCATGTTGGGGCTAAGAACAAGGAACACATGTCGAGCAGTCCACCCGAGGTCAATAAAAGATGAAGAGCCATCGATGTGGGCTGCTTCACTCGACGTCAACAGAAGATCACGCGCGCGCGCCTGCAGAGTTGAGCGGATTAGTCCGAATCTTTTGAGACTTACCATATGCGAGATCTTCACTTATCTTACATCTTTAGATAGAATATTTTCCTCTGGGTATTTTCCTTTTACCCATAGGTAATTTTAGACTTTATATATTTTGTTATAATATTTTCTTAGGAGGCAAGTTTAGGTTTTCTTTAAACAAACCCATTAGGGCTAGGGTTTGAAATATCCCGCACTTGAGAATCAAGCTATAGAGTTAGAGATAGGTGGACGGGGATAGAGAAAGAATTGGAGACGATTGGTTGTAAGTTTAGTAACATTATATTAATTCAAGTTATTTTCCATGTTTATGAGGATGTTCTTTGCGATGATGAGTGAGTAGTCGTTTTACTTTTAGGGTCGGGGTGAGCCCGACAATATTCATGTATGTAAGCTTGAATATATGATACTTTTATGTGTTTATCATCTTTTATCACGTGCTTAATCTTTTGCGAAAGTTGAGGACGATTTCTTGTTTGCAATTATGAAGCTAAAGTAAATTAATTGTGAATTGGGATAGTAATTAGGATTGATTTGCAAAAGTGCATTAAACCCTTATTTTGAAAAGATAGAAACAAATAGGTTTTTATGCGAGAGCCTCTATAATCTATTTGTTGATTGCGAAAGCTACCTTGTGATGATAAAAGCATGATTTTTCTATGATTCTTAGCATGTATGGTTATTCTCGTGGTAAACCCTAACCTTGGAAGCTTTTAGTTATATTTTTGAAACACTACCTTTATGTGTGTTGAGTGATACAAAAACCTTTTGATATTTCTGATCATTACTTCTTAACCATCATATCATTCTTCGACCTTTTTTGTCGATAAAAGTTACCAGTTTTACGTTCATGTGCTCGATAGCGACTGCTCTACAGTCAACATTGACTGCTTTTGTGTATCTTTTGTTCAGTTCACGGTTTTCTATGTCGACTACGTGTTGGACTTACTCGACATCGACACTGCTCTAGTCAACATCGATTGCTTGTTTTTATGATTCCAGGTTGTGCTCAACACTGAGGATTCTGAACCTGTTGCCACTGAAGAGATTGACTGCCCCAGCCGACATTGACCACTCTGTAGTAGACGCTGAGGACTTTTGGTCGATACAGAGAACGTTTAGTGGACTATTTTGGTGAGCGCTGACTTGCCTTTTCGTGGATCGATCCTGATTCCCTTACACTACAGTTGGGGAGTCTTGTAATTTTATTTGCTAGGCTTTAGTTTTTTTCATAGTTCATACTTATATTCATATTTATTTGTATAATCAATTCTCCCCTACGTCAACACCCAAATATCTCACATTTTCTCCCCCATTGTTGAAACAAAACACCTCCATAAATCTTCTTGTTCTTGAGTTCTCTAAGCCAAAAGACCACCAAATCCACCCTATCTCCTTCCTTCTCGTGTTCGTTCTCAAGAAGAAGCCATCAGATCCTCCTTTGGCATCATTAATTGCATTACAAAAGCCTAGATTTTGTTCACCGTGGGCTCGTCATGGAGTCGCCGCCGCGAAATGGTCCAACATCACTCCCCTGATCTTGGTTCATAGTCGGTGAGCGCTTGTCCTGTTTTCTCTCGCTTCCAATCTCCATAAAGCTTCACCTTCTTAGGTTGCATCGCATAAACCTTGATAACTCCACTCCCTTGATGACAATCAGAATAAGTTTCAAAGGCTTTGATACACTGGTTGTGTCAAAGGTCTTGAAGCTACAGTTGTGTTGATGAAACACAAAACCTGTACTTTATTATATTATGTCCGAATATTATTATATGTTATTATATGCTTCTAGATATTATTCTATATATACTAACATTTCATGAAGCTTTTCGAATCATATTTTCTTCCTAGAGCTGAATAACGTGGAGAATAAAATCGAAGATCATGGCTTCAAAGTTTCCAAGAATAGAAGATCGTGAAGAACCCATCTTAAGCCATGATCTGCTATAGGCATTGGTGGAGATCCTTAGGCGCCGATTTGTTCATTATAAAGAAGAGGAAGAAAGGAAGACAGCAACACAATCGTTGAACACAAGCTTTCATACACTCAAGCCTTCAAGTCAAATATGTCTTCTTCGTGTGCTCTCTGCTAGTTCTTAAGAGTCATTTATTTCGTTTCAAAGCATTTGAGAGTTACACAGTGAGCTTATAGGATATATTTCGAGTGACTGTTATACTCAAGAGTTTGTAACTCACGAAGTGAACACTAGGCGATTGATTCACTAAGTGTAAGAGGATTGTACTAGATAGCTGAGAGAGGTGGGGCTCTTCTAGATTGGTCTAGGACTCCAAGGGAACGTGAGTTGACTAGATTTCAATTGTATAGGAGAGATGCTTCTCGGTGAGCTATTAGGATCTTAAGTCTTGTGAATCAATAAAAGTCGGTTTAATCCTAGGGTTGTGGAAGAACCCTAGGCGGGGACGTAGGCCAAGTTCGTGCCGAACCTCGTAAACAATTCATTGCGTCCTTTACTTATCGCTTTACCATATTTCCGCACTCTTTTAGAATTGTATAACTTGTTTGTGATTCAGGTTTCCAGAGAAAAGATTAAGTCTAATCTCAAAGGGTTTTGTGATCATTTCAAAAGTCTTGAGATTATCTGCGAAAAACCGACATACTCTATTCAACCCCCCTTCTAGAGTATTTCTATATTACTTTGTTATACATTATCGAACCTTCAATTGGTATCAAAGCTTTACTCACTGCTTTCGATCTAACAATCTTGTGAGTTTTGATCATGTCTGGTGAAGCAAGCGAAGGATTTGCACAAGGAAGGTCTACCAGTAGACCACCACTCTTTGTTGGAAACAACTTTGTCCATTGGAGATCATTGATGAAGATGTTCATTATAGATCAAGATCTAGAACTTTGGAACATTATAGAGAATGGTCCGAAGGTTCCAGTGAAAGACGGACCAAATGGAACCAAGATTGCAAAGACTGAGGCTGAATACAACCAAGCGGATCTTGAAGTCGTCTCCAAAAACTACAGGGCTATTAACTTAGTTTATTGTGGTCTTAGCACTGATGAGTTTAACCGTATTTCATCTTGTAGGTCAGCTAAAGAGATTTGGGACAAGCTGGTTGTCACATACGAAGGAACTAGCCAAGTGAAAGACACCAAGATCAACATCTTCCTTCGAAAGTATGAACTTTTTAAAATGAAGCCTGATGAGTCTATTAAGACCATGTTCACACGGTTCACAGAGATCACCAACAACCTTGACTCTCTCGGCATGATCTTTAAGAACGTTGAGAAAGTGAGGAAGATATTGAGGTGCCTCCCAAAAGACAAATGGGGCACTAAAGTGATAGCCATAGAAGAAGCCCAAGATCTCACCACTCTGCCCCTTGATGACTTGCTTGGGAAGCTGATCACACATGAGATGATTCTCAATGAAGACGATGGAGAACTTCCAACAAGCACTAAGAACATGGCACTCAAGTCTAAGAAGGATGAGCCGAAAGATGTGTCTGATTCTGAAGATGAGGATGACGATAAGGATGATTCTTTTGCTCTTATCACAAGAGGCCTTTCTCGAATCCTCAAAATGAAGAAGCAATTCAACAACAAGGATGGATTAGAGTCTTCTAAATTTCGAGGTAAGTCTCAATACAACAAATATGACAAGAAGACTAAACCTTTGTCTTGTTTTGAATGTGGTGAAACAGACCATCTTGTGAAAGACTGCCCTCAAAAGACGAAGAGCCAGTCCAAGAAAGGTGATAGATGGAAAAACAAAGCCATGGTGGCAACTTGAAGCGATTCTGACTCAGACTCCGATGATGAGAAAGCCAATGTCTGTCTTATGGCCTCAGGAGATGAATCCCACGATGAGAAGCTTGAGGTAACTGTAAGAGAACTTCTGGCAAGTCCAAAAGAGGTATTATCGGAATTCCTTTCTAATATGATTGCCAATGAAGAGAAACTTATTGCCCAAACTAACACTCTTATTAAGAAAACTGTGGATCAGGAAAGAACTATTTATTAAGGATATGTCTATGAGAGTCAAAAGTCTTGAAGCTTCTTATTCAGGTCTTGACATTAAAGTCAAGACTCTTGACTCAGAGAAATCTGAACTCAAGCAAGATCTCTCATCTCTAAGAAGTGAACATCATGAATTAGAGAACGAGAAGATCTCCCCGAATAATAAGATTCAAGACCAACAAACAGCCCTCATAAGTTTTACCAAGTCCAAAGGCACTCTTGATAGGATGTTGGGTGAGCAACAAAGTTCTCTAAACAAAAGTAGTATTGGTTACTATCCAAGGTTTTTAAACAAGCAGCACATTACCACTTTTGTAAAGGCAAAAGGAAGTAGAACCTCTCCTATATGTCACCACTGTGCGAGAAAGGGAAATGTAAAAGAGTCTTGACTTTAATGGTTTATCCCAATAAAGAATCTAAATTTGCTCACTGGTCTAGCCACAAAGGTTGATTTTTGTTTTGCAGGAGATCACCAAGGTGAAAGAGCAAAAGTGGATTATTGATAGTGGATGCTCTAGACATATGAGTGGGAAGAGGTCTCTCTTCCATGATCTAAAGAAGCAATCCACTTGAACAATCACTCTTGGTGACAAAGAAAAGTGTGAAATCGTTGGTATTAGTAGTATTGGGATTGATCCTAACCATAGTATTAAAGATGTCTATCTTGTTAATGGTTTGAAGTATAATTGTTTAGTGTTTCTCAAATATGTGATAGTGGCAATAGTGTTGGATTTAACTAGCAAAGATGTTTAGTGCGCAGAGAAGATACAAGTGAAGTAATTCTAACTGCATATCGTTATAACAACATCTATGATGTGAATGCAGAGCAAGTGGCACAAGGAAGCTTAACCTGTCTAAAGGCTTTGACGGACGATCCAAAGCTCTAGCACATGAGACTCGGTCATGTGAGTCCACATACATTACAGAAGCTTGTGTCCAAAGGGCTTATAAGAGGACTACCTGAGATGGACTTCAAAGGTATTGATATGTGCAAAGCATGCACACGAGGTAAACAAACACGTAGCTCTTTCAATCCCAAAAGGTTGTAAGTTCTTCTAGACCCCTTGAACTTTTACATATGGATTTATGTGGTCCTATGCGAGTCAAATCTCCCAATGGTAAAAAGTACATGCTTGTTGTTGTTGATGATTTTTCTAGATATACTTGGGTTGTATTTTTAAAAGAAAAATCAGAGGCCTTATTTGAGTTTTCATAACTCCTTATGAACTTTTCAAAGACCGCAAACCGCTTATATCATATTTTAAACCCTTTGGCTGTACTTGTTTTGTTCATAACAATGGAAAAGATAACCTTGCGAAATTTGATGCGCGTAGTGATGAAGGTATATTTCTTGGCTACTCCACAAGTAGCAAAGCATATAGAATCTTCAACAAAAGGACCAAGTTAGTTGAGGAAAGTATACATGTTATATTTGATGAATACAATGACGGAACTTTGAGTAAAAGTGTTGCAGATTTAGATCTTAACATCCATACAGAGAACGAGGATGGTGATGATGCTGATATAAAAAACAAAGAGAAGAGGAACATGCATGAACAGATTCTCAACGCTGACGAATTGGCCCAAGGTGTTGATGATTCGTCCAAAGCCCTTGGTGTCCAATCCAACAGTGTTGAAACGTCAGAAACTGCTGTAACTGAACCTAACAGATCCATGGAGTCAGATGTACCACAAATCAATCCTACTGGTGTGACGAATCAAGGAGCTGAGACTAACAAAAGAAAATTCAAATACTCCTCATCACACTCATTAAAGGATATCATTTCTGACCCTATTTCTAGTATTCAAACTCGTTCTAAACTTAAAGATCTATGTGCTTTTCACGCGTTTGTTTCTCTTATAGAACCAAAGAAGGTAGATGAGGCCCTTCAAGAGCCAGACTGGATCATTTCCACGCAAAGTGAGCTTAACGAATTTTAAAGGAACAAAGTCTGGACCTTGAAGCCTAGGCCAAAGCATCAATCAGTCATTGGCACACGTTGGGTATTTCGAAACAAGCTAGATGAGAATGGTAAGATTGTGAGGAACAAGGCAAGGCTTGTTGCTCAAGGCTACAATCAAGAGGAAGGTATTGACTACGAGGAGACTTTTGCTCCCGTAGCCAGGCTTGAAGCCATTCGCATATTATTAGCATTTGCATCTTTTATGAGCATAAAGTTATATTAAATGGATGTCAAATGTGCTTTTCTTAATGGTTTCTTAGAGGAAGAAGTCTATTTGGCTCAACCCCCAGGCTTTGAAAGTTACAAATTTTCTAATCATCACTAGTAGAAAAAACACATTTTAACCCGGACATTTTAATTAATATAACCCGGATATATGAGAAATAGGGTCCGGGCATCAGAGTGGTGTGATAATAGGTATAGAGCCCGGACCTATAACACACGCCCGGGTTATTAGATTAGGCTAAGTTTTGCATTGAAATTTAGAATAGGCAATATAACCCGGACCTAAAACACACGCCCGGGCTATTTGTCCAGTATATAGCCCGGATATTCGTAGATCCGGGCTATTATGCCCCTGTTATTTGAAAAAAAAATTCAGACAATTAGCCCGGAAATAGGTGGCCCGAGCTATTTTGTCTTCCTTTTATTAAAAAAATTCTGTTTTATTTTTCAGTACAGTACATACCAATACCTGCTTTCAGCATACAAATACAAGCATAATTACAACTATTCTCGTTTCAAGCACATGCAGTTTGCAATCACAAACATATACAAAAACCCAATAACAATAACTAACGATTCCACACATAATCAACTAAGATCATCATGATACCCAAAAAAAAAAAGAGAATTCAATCACAAAGTCTTGACAAATCACAAGTGTTCACACTTGTCCAAAAATAAGTTCTTTAGTTCATTCTAAAATGGACTCAACCACCAAAAAATTGTCACAAGCCAAATGGAAGTGACATGCTAACTTCTTTGTTTGGATGTTCCAATAAATCTAGATACCTGTTTGGAAGTGACATGCTAACTTCGTTCCAACAAGCAGAGCATGCTCTTCGAGGCATTAGCACCTTAAGCAACTTTAAATCCAGTTTGAAATTCAGAAATTTGGCAACTTTCTTCGATGTCTCTCCATGTCTTCCCTGGTTTTGGTCCATTCTTCCCTCTCTATCACGATGGTCGGGTCCTCTCTTCCTTCTGAAAGGCATGGAGTTTAGATGTTTTTTGTTTGCGAGGGAGAATGGAAAAGTAAATGAAGAACAGAATGATAGACTCCACTGAAGCTGGTTGAAGAGTATTTACCATGTGAGTTATTTTAAATGTATTCTCGTTATCATGGATGACAAGCAAGTCATTCGTTCTATCCCTAGTTCTTCCTCTAGGAGCTGTAGCCAGTAGGGACGGGAAGCAAATGGGTAATCTTCAGTGCTAGATCAAGACAATATTAAAAGTCAAGAGTATTTATAGAACCAAGCAGCCAATAAAGGGTTTCTTTGTTAATGATGAACTAGACATTTCAGGCATACAAGTGGGAAACTAGAGACATTTCAGACATTTCACACAGAGCAAGAGCCTTTGTACACTAATTAGAAGTTTCAGTATAACAATCAGTTACATTTTACTGAGGTACCAGGACAAGTTTCATAGGTAAATATTCTCTTAGAAGAATAATAACTCTGAAGATTCAAACTAGCACTTATGCTCATATATAATATGCTTGGAATTCAGCCTTACCAAAAGTTTTGCTCTCGTGATAGATTTTATCTTTGAATCAAGGGACATATATTTCCTCAAAATCTAACACAGACTCGGGGTCATTCAACCTCCTATTTCTATAGTGCTTTTTCAATAAAATCTGCCCAAGAAAATTGAGATTATAAACTAAAAAAGACACTAATCTGTGTATAATGCAAGAGTGAACAACTATCTTTTAAATGTTATGCAAGCAAAGCACAGTTTTTTTGCCTTCAATATTTCTCTCTCAGATTTATACATTGGATCTATGGGTGCATCAATGGGTGGCTCAGTCAAATTATTAGGCTTAACCTGATTGTTGGGGAAAAAATCTTCTGGTTGTCCAAATTATAATAGATTAGAACCTCTCTCAATGTCAAAGTAAGAAATAGCACTCAGTGCTTTAGCATTGGAAAGGAGAGCCAATTGGATCAAGAAGAATCATAAAAAAAATTCAAGAATTAGTATCCAAGACAAATACATTAAGAGATTCTATCCATTAAGATACATCAGTAGATAAGAGTTTCTGAACGCAAGAATGCATATTAGGTTCACAAAAAATGATAAAGTTAACTAGATAAAAGGCAAAGAAAAAAAAATCAGTTGAGCTTCAAAGTGCTCCTATAATGACAAACAAAATCAACTCAAACATTATCATCAATGGGGAATGCTTGTCATCCTTGGTGTTTTGTATGTCAGGGCTAGCAGAAAGGGGGTTCAGATTATATGAGATGAAAAATAGTTACCTTTGTTCGTCATATGCATGGGATTGAACTCAAAATGCTTAGGAATTCATTGACAACTCTCGCCCACCTAGAAAATAAGAAAAAAAATAATCACAATGACAAGAGCTACTTAATGTCTACCTCACTCTAATCATGCTCATCTTATAATAAGACCTGTATTAATCAGAACCAATCATCTCAACAAGCTAAACCCTTTAAAAGACTATCAAATGAAACAAGAACTGGGCATTCACAATAAAAAAAAGAATCAATTTCTGAGAATCTGAACCCAAAATACAATAGAGAGAGGAATTAAACTAGATGAATCAACATACCATTCATCCAATTTTTGGGAGGCTGGAAATGAAAAGTTGTCCTATACGGATGATCTTCATGGCTGCTGTTTCAATGTACCCATTGCTGCTAGTGAAAAGCATAGAGTAAGCAAGCCTTATGCCTGATTACATATGGAAGTTCCTAAGTTGTACATTGATAGTTAATTTCTATTGAAGAGGTAAACTGTGATATAATAATTTTTTTTTACCTGCAACAGTATGAACAATTCAGATTTTGTTTTGAATACTCCTGAATAAGAAGCTCTTTGTACCAATGCTTCAGTTGAAGTTGCTCTCAAGATTGCCTTACATATGGAAGTTCCTAAGTTGTACATTGATAGTTAATTTCTATTGAAGAGGTAAACTGTGATATAATAATTTTTTTTACCAGCAACAGTATGAACAATTCAGATTTTGTTTTGAATACTCCTGAATAAGAAGCTCTGTGTACCAGTGCTTCAGTTGAAGTTGCTCTCAAGTTAATAGCGTATTATCCCATTAACTAGGCTACCTAGACAACACCTACCTCTACTAACAGGTCACATACTTTAATTAATCTGATTTTTAACTTATTGTTCTTTCAAAACACGTCTTCCTACTTATAAGTATCTATGGTTGTCACCAGCTACCTATAATGAATTTGTGCAGTTACTTGCATATGACTGAATCTTAGAACTCTTTACTCTTCTAAGAACTGTAAGAATTGTAGTGAAAAATCACCTTACCTGACGATAATTAGTGTGAAAACCTGAAATGTTGAACCCAGCTTCCTGAAGGCACAGATTGCCTGGTGCAGAAGAAGAAGACATTAAACGAAGATTTGGATATGAACTATGCTGTAAAGTTAAACATGCACAACATGGGCTTCATCCAGTGAATTCCATGGGCCTACCTTTGTCTGCTTGCATCTTGCTGTAGCCACTCGTCAGCTTCATCGGTCTCTTGCTGCAGCCACTTACATAAAAGAGTCATGATGGAGGGAGTTGAACTGGGTTAGAAGCATATATCACTCAAACTGCACATGAAGTCTACAAAAACAATCAATCAAGATTTGTGCAACCTTTAATGTAAACAGTGAATCTTCGGTCTCAACTTTACACAAAGCAATGACATAACTACAACGATGAGGCAACAGTATACATGCAATTGAATCAAATGTAATTGATATGCAGACAGGAGCTGTTTTCAAGTAGCCATTTTACAAGCCCACAATGCTATGCCCTGCAAATCGCTTCTGTCCATGTACAATATTTTATGATTTCCTAATTGCATTGTTGGGAACACAATCCCTGGATCTGAGAATCTTTCAGAGTATCCAATTTAGGAGCTTTTGGTATAGTCAGTTTATTGAAAAACATAGAGTAAGCAAGCCTTATATCTTGTCATCTTTCAATTGGGATTCAGACAAACGTAGCCCTAGTGGGATGTCTAATTACCATAAGACATCTTGAGAAGCATAAAAGAAGATGAGTTGCCTTTAAAGGGGATTCATCTACTGGATTTGGACTAAGTTGAACTGGGAAAAAATAGAAAATAGCAAGAAATTAGTTGAAGCTGCTAAGTAAAATTGCAGAGAAGAAGGGAATTGTCACCTGGCGAGGGGATCTCTATTGACGGCATGATGCCCCAAAATCGAACAGAAACGCTCGATTTTTTGTAGCTTTTTTGTAGATCCAAGGACGAGGTTCTCAAATTGCTCAATCTCTGTCCCAAATCGAGCTACATCAAGCCCTAATTTCGGATTCAGGGGTCGAACATTCACGAAGAAGCACAAACCCTAAATCCTAAATTAAAAAAACGATCCATATTAATCGAAGAACCACAAACCCTTACCTCGGTGAGACGGTGAGAGGAGAAGACGGCAACATGGCGAGACGGTGAACGGCGAAGACGGCGAGGTGCGAAGACGGCGAGACGACGGGAGGTAGCGAGAGGCGGAAGCTCCCTTCTCTGAGCACGCTAGCTTTGGCAGTTGCAGGCGAAGAATGGACGGCAAAGTTGTGGACGGAGAAGATGGTGAAAGGCTCTCTCCTATCTGAACGACAAACCCTCCCTCCTCTCTGAACGGAAAAATCTCAACACCTTTGGATTTCAGCTTCGATTTGGGGGAGCTATCTTTGCGATTACAGTGATTTCACGCGACTATTTTATATCCCGGACCTTATTACGGGGTTTTTGGGACCGGTGGGGTGGGTATACAAAAACAGCCCGGAGGTAAGGGATTGATGAAACGCCCGGGTTATTAGAATGACATAATAACCCGGATTTTTTAGCTTCGGTTTATTTGATTTGTGTTGAAGTGAAACTCCCACCACATAATGGCCCGGGCGTGCTTCATATCCGGGCTATATAGTGTAGATATATTTTTTTTGAAAAAAATTAATACCTTTAAAGCATATTAGATCCCGGATATATCACATCCGGCCTCTTATGTAGTGTGCTAAATTCGCATTTTTCTACTAGTGCATGTTTACAAACTAGACAAAGCGCTATATGGTTTTAAACAAGCCCCAAAAGCTTGGTATGAGTGCTTGTCAAAATATCTTTTAGAAAATGATTTTAAAATGGGGTTGATCGACAAGACTCTTTTTATCAACACCAAAAGAAAAGGACATTTTGGTTATTCAAATATATGTTGATGATATATTGTTTGGTGCTACAAACACATCTTTGTGCAAGGAATTTTCTGACATCATGTGTAGTGAATTTGAGATGAGCTTGATGGGTGAACTCAACTTCTTTTTGGGATTACAAGTTCATCAATCCAAGAAAGGGATCTTTGTCAACCAAAGCAAGTACACGAAGGATCTCTTGAAGAAGTTCAAGATGGATCAATCCAAAGCAGCCAAGACACCCATGAGCTCAACCTTATCTCTAGATCAAGACAAGACTGGGAAGAGTGTCAATTAAAAGGAGTATCGAGGGATGATTGACTCTTTACTATATCTTACAGCTAGTAGACCTGACATCATGTTTAGTGTTTGCATGTGTGCTAGGTTTCAAGCTGATCCTAAAGAATCTCACCTCGTGGCTGTGAAGAGAATCTTTCGATATCTCAATGGCACTAAGGAGCTTGGCTTATGGTACCCAAAGCAAAAAGATTTTACATTAATCGGGTATTCTGATGCAGATTTTGCAGGCTATAAGGTGGATAGGAAGAGCACGTCAGGATGTTGCCAATTCCTAGGAGCATCCACTACTACAAAATTGGGAAAATAACCTATAGAATATAAATCGGGCGTTCCGTATACGGTGTATAAGGTGGTGAAACCGGAAAAAAAAATTTCGGATTACCTTTATATATCGGATATTGTAATGTCCGGTGTATAAAAGTGTAATTTTTTAATCAAATAACCCAATTCAGACATGCCCGGGTTATATTACTAAAAAAAATTTTCACTAAATCCGGGTTATTTGACCCAATCTTCTAATTTGAAGGCTACAGTTCACCCGCTGCCTCCCTCGTCTCTCGTCACTTTCGCGAACTGTTGTTCGGCGTCAGGTTCGTGAACTCCCTCTTCTCTCGTCGGCGTCGGGTTCGTGAACTCCCTCTTCTCTCGTCGGAGTTGGGTTCGCCACTTCTCTTCTCAATCCTTTTCGATCTCTGCATCTTTGCCCCCTCTTCTCTTCTCAATCCTTTCGGTCTTTCTACTCAGTGTCCTCTGTCCTCTTCCGTAACCGATTCGCTCTCTCTTTGTTGCCGCCCCCACGAACTGAGACGCTCTCACTTTGGAACTGCCACCCCGAACATACTCGCTTTCTCTTTGTTAGTGGCTCAATTGAAGAATTGAAAATACAAAAGGTTTGTTTTTTGAATGTTTTTCTTACACTTTTGTTCAGATTAATTGAAATTAGGGTTAATTAGGGCTGAATATGTGCAGATATTAGTTTATTTGTGCTGAAATTTGGGTTGATATAAGTGTCTTTTGTGCTGAATTTGTGTTCATGTAAGTGTATTTGGGCTAAATTTGTTTAGATATCAAATTATATATGTTGATTTATGGTTTGCTTATGATGACTTCAGTGTCTGATTTCTGTACTGTGAACAACTGGTTAGCAAATATATTTTCTCAAAGCCCAATGGTGGTATTTACTCATGAGCATTAATTTACCAAAGCAATGTTTTACTCTCATTTGTGGGCTTGAGAGGCATAGGAGATTATATTTGTTTTATATTTGGTTCAAAAATTGCCTTGAACAGCGATGATGGTGGCTTCTTTCCCCCATATCATTTTAGATTCCCTTGTTTTTGCAACCACCTCCCTTCACATCATATGGAATCTTTTCCAAAGACGTCATTGCCGGGCTACCTTGTATTTTCTCCCTTATAGTATTAGGCATCCTCAATTTTCAGTTTGAGGCAAAAGCTTTAGATTTTTTGGGGCCAAAAACTTGCAATTCACATGCCAGCGCCCATTGGAAAATTTGTCCTTCTTTAAGGACGTGCCCAGTTCTCCTATAAAAAAGAACTCACCCCTTCAGATATTTAGTAGCAGCAACTCGTCACATGCTTTCAAACTTCTCTTTTAGCTGGACTTGTGGTGCTTTCCGTCTATCAAAAAATTATTGCTTATTGCTAGTGTTTTGGAATGGTGAAAAGGGGAACACCGTATGCTTCTTTTCAAACATGATATGTTAGATTTACTTACAAATGCTCGCCTTTTGAATACAGGAAGAAGACAAGCAGGGAAGGCGTCCATATGTATCGTAAGTCCTTTGATCCAATTTGTTTTTAGGGCTTGTACACTTACAAGTATATAAGAAATAAAACATTTCCCAAATGATTTACCCGGCGGAAAATAATTCGATCTCAAAGCTACCCTATCAGCAAATTGTTTACATTACATTACCTATCTCTGCAAAAATAAGAACAACACTCAAACGTATATCAAATTTTTTTCTCCTCTTGTTTCAGCTTGTCAAGAATCCAGAGAGTGGATATTTTTTTAATAGTTACTTCGATTTGCAATCTTCCTTACACCGCACCTTGGTCAATATCAATAGTCCTTCTTAAAGCACCTAAGTACCTACTAAAAAAACATATCCTTTATTCACCAAAAGGAGCAAATATCGTTTTTTTTCAAGCGGATCACTGAGATATATATGCACTGCTAAATTGCTAATTCCAACCAGATGAGATCCATACTGGTCTAGGCTCTATAGTAGAAGGATTTTCTACATTTCATGTGAAAAAGCCAAATAAAGAAATGAAATGAACAGTAAGTTAATGAATGACATTAGTGCATTTCTTCATTCTTGTGTTACTAGAAATGCATGAATTGATAGCTTGATCTACTTGCTGTCTTGCAACATTTAGCAGAGGATGAAAAACTCAAAGTTACAGCGTCCCAGGCATCCCAGGCATTAGTAGAGAAGTTATATTCTTCTGATGGATAAACCGTAGCTGAGATGCCTGAGCATGAAAGTAATTTTTTCTAGTTTCAGGGACCAAGGGACGATGTAGCTGTGATCTCTAAAATAAAACACACCGACTCCACGAAGAAAGAGCACAATGAATTGATCTATTTCAATCTCAACAACATGGATCAATAATAGCTAAAAGCCCGAAGTTCATGAATGTTGGTATTTTGGGTATTTTGCGAAATTTCCTAAGCATTGATTATGTGAAATCCATTTAATTCCAGGGAGATTTTGCTTGATTTCTACACAAGATCTAGAAAAAAGGAAGCCGGAACAGATAATTATATTCAGGTTCTATAAATTTATTTTTACCTGAGCTATCTATCCGTCCTATGCATTTCATTCTCATATATACATCTATCTAATCAATAACATTGTTATGTAGCGACGGTGTTAGTGAGTCTCAGTTCAATCAGGTTTTGAACATTGAGCTGGACCAAATTATCGAGGCGTGCAAGTTTTTGGATGAGAAGTGGAATCCCAAGTTTGTGGTTATTGTGGCACAGAAGAATCACCACACCAAATTCTTCCAGCCTAGATGTCCTGACAATGTTCCTCCGGGTCCCATAATTGACAACAAGGTTTGCCACCCGCGGAACTATGATTTCTACTTTTGTGCACATGCTGGAATGATTGTGAGTTTAAGTGAACCTTTATGTCTATTTCCTTCCCAAAGGAACATTTTTTTTCTTCTGATTATTATCGTACAATTGTTATATATAATGAGAAAGTTATTATCAGCAATCAGGGGACTACTCGCCCTACTCACTATAATGTCATGTATGATGAGATTGGTATATCTCCAGATGATTTGCAAGAGCTTGTTCACAATCTTTCTTACGTGTAAGTAAAAAATACTTTCTTGCACTTGTTTGAATTTATATTCTGAGCATTATACTAATATTCTGGAAACGTTGGTTGATTTACAGTAATCAAAGGAGCACAACTGCAATCTCTGTTGGTAAGTTCACACAGATTATCTATCGCTAATGTATTGTAATGATTGTTTGGTATATCTCTTTGGTCGGATTTTGAAAATTTGTCATGCCTGGTTTTGGTTTCCCTATCTTCATGAGTTCATGCATTGTGCTATGGCTTTTTCTGCAAAGTTCTGAATATGGCTTTTCCACATCCCATAAATCAAGGCTAATATTCCACTCTTTTATTCGTCATAGTTGAACACTGATTTTGGGGGTTTCTAATGAAAGTGTTGTAAGTCTCTTATATTTCTTCTCTTGGCACAACCAATAAATTAGATTTTCAGCATGTGTTTTTGTACTGATCCTGCCTACTTGTGTGTTCATTGCGGTATCCTTTCAAAGTTGCTTCATTTGATAACTTTGGGGAGCTCAGTTTATGAAGGAGCTTCACATATAACTTTTGATAAGATTTACCATTTGATTTATGGGCTAAATACACCGAATAAGAGAACTCCTTATGTAGTTACTTAATTCTTTTTTTTATTCAAATATATACAGCGGTATGCGTTCTCAGAACAGGATATTGATGATGTTCGAAAGGATTTCCTAAAGTATCTGATCCCTGTCTTATTTTAGGTATGAAATGCATTAATGTAACAAGATTCAATAACTACAATGTCTTGTTCTTGTACATAGAGAAAATTTCATCGTCATCACTAAGTTGCCTACAATTGTCTTTTCAGGTTGCTTGATTGATGATGAAGTAGTCATGGTCTTCACACTCATATGTTTTCCCCTTTAGATAATGATATCATACTCTTTAAGGTGGGACTATTATATTTTGGATGGTGTTTTTTTAGCAAATATTTTTTCTGGTGGGGATTTTAGCAAATATTTTGGATAGTGTTAAAGTACTCTGTATGAAAGGATTAATATATTTTGGTAAATCTATTTCTACTTTTGTAATTGCATTCGTTAAGATGTTCTGAGTGGTGTATGTATTAAAGCATATGCATAGATTATGCATTTATACAGGTGGATTAAATGAAATGGGCATACATTATATTAAAACAAAACATATTATGTAACGCAGACCTTGAAATCCCCGGGTTATATACTCTCAACTCATCGCAAAATAATAGGAGGGAATATAACCTGGATCTGCATGAACCGGTGTATATGCTCCGCACAAATCAATTTGGGTTAAAATATGAAAATATATAATAACCCGGACTTTAAATATCCGGGTTATTTCATAAGCCCTTTATAACCCGGATATTCTAATGTACGGGTTATATTAACCCCCCAAATAACCCAGACCGGATGGTGTATATACCGTATGGATAACCAGATTACCCGGATAAAATAACCCGGATATAGGATCCGGGTTATATAGTGTACAAAGAATATAACCCGCTAACCATTAACCCGGAGCATATCCGGGTTATAAAGGGTCAAATATCTGGGTTATTTTCCCTTTTCTGTAGTAGTGATCCTTGATCAGTTGGCATTCAAAGAAACAAAACTCAGTTGCTTTATCCACTGCAGAAGCCAAATACATAGCAGTTGGAGCATGTTGCTCCCAAATCCGTTGGATAGCTCAACAAATGAGAGATCTTGACATCAATCTCAAAGGTATTCCCATTAAGTGTGACAATACAAGTGCCATATCAATCACAAAGAATCATGTTCAACATTCAAGGACCAAACATATTGATGTGAGGCATCATTTCATTAGAGACCATGTCGAAAAAGGTGATGTGTCTATATCTTTTATTTCAACTGATTATCAATGGGCTGACATCTTTACTAAGCCTTTGGCAGAGGACAGGTTCACCTTCATTAGACGTGATATTGGAATGCTTAACAGGGATGCACTTTCGTAGGGGGAACTTTCCCTTTACGAAAGATAAATTCTACTCAGTGTCAAGACCTTTGAGAAGTATGTCAAAGATTGTGAGCTGAATGGTAGAACACATATATCGGATCATATATTTGGCTAATATCTCATTAGATATTTAATCAAATATAGTTTTTATGATTTTTTAACCTTCTTTATACAGTACACATTTTATTCCCTAAAAAATCTTATATCTGAGTATTTTTGGAAAAGATATTTTTCGGATTTTCCCTCTTGAATTTAATTGTGACAAGATGGTTTGAAATTTGAATTGTTTTGGAAATCAGATTTTTTTCAAAATTGCCAGTGTTATGATTACCCTCATTCGAACCCTAAACACGTCCCATCAACTTAACCCTCTCTCTCCATTTAAACCACAAACCCTACCTGATTCTCTCACCACTCCAGATTTACCTTAACCACTTCTAATACTTCTTCTTTAACCTCTCAACCTTTTCTGGAAACCTAGCCGAATCCATGGCACCCAAATCCAAGAAGACCTCTACAACCAAACGTCTTGGCGCCACCCCCAAGGGACGCCAGGCCATTTTTACTTCCCCTCAACCCGAACCCACTCCTCAAGCCATTGTCCCAGCTACTGTCCAAAGCACCGTCCCTGAAAGCACTATTGCAGAAATCAAGCGTTCTCTAAAGCGCCCGACGAAGAAGTCACTCAGTGCCAAGCAAAAAGGGAAAAGGAAAATCATTGCTGAGGAAGAGGAGGATCTCGATGTGGTTTTGGAACGAGATGCTGCTAAAGAGGCCGAGGAAGAAGCCCAGAGAAAGAAAAAGGTCGAGGAAGAGGCCGAGCAGGCAAGGAAATTAGCCGAGGAGGAGGCTGAGAAAGACAGAAAGAAGGCCGAGGAGGAGGCTCTAAGAGCTGCTGAGAAGGAGGTTCCCTCTGAGAAGGAGGTTCCCTCTGAGGAGGAACCAGAGGAAGAAGAAGAGGAGGACGACGACACCGGAGACAACGAGGATGCTGAAGGAGACGACGCTGAAGGGTCCGCTGAGGACTCGGGGTCTGAGGATGAAGAGGATGAGGAGCCAGAACTTGTTCCCTATCCTTCTCCTCCTCCTCCTCCCCCTTCTCTGAAGAAGCGCAAAGCCCCTGCAACAAAGCCTCCATCTCCCAAGCGCATAAGGAAAGGCACTCTCAGAAGCCTTGAGGCGCATGTCAAGAGAACTGCTCCCACAAAGGCTCGCATGAAGAACGCCGATCCGCCTGCACTTATCCAGGTAAATCAATCCTTGCCCTCCTCTTGGTTTGAAAATGCTGAGATGACTGGAAAGTGGGTAGATGAGTTTCGAACTCGTAAGATGTGTTGTTCTGACTTTATTGATCTTGAGTTTTTAGAAGCTTTGAACCTACCTTGCATCTCTCTCCTCAAACAAACCCCTGTCTGGACCCTTCTCAACCTTGAATCTGTGTATTACCCCCAACTCACCCGCATGTTCTACATAAACCTAAAAGCCAAACACAATGCTGATGGTTGGTCTTTGGAATCAGTCGTCAAGGGAGTTAGAATCTCTTTCAACTTTACTGACTTCGCTGATTTCCTTGGCCTTTCTAGACCTTGTCCACCCTCTCCTGAAAATCCCACAAGAGAACAGTGCATTGCCCTTGCCCGATCCAAATACCTGCTCCCCGAAGCATCCAACATCACCACAAAACAGCTTACCCACTCGTCCCTTACCATCGAGGCAAAAATCATCTTCAACATCATTGTGAGATGCCTCTTACCCCGAGTGAACTTTGGCTCCCTCCTAACTGATAACGCCATGGTCCTTTTATACCACATCCTGAATGGCCTTGATCTTGATCTGGCCAATACCATCCTAGGATCCATGGCTCATACTCGCAAAGCCAGAAACGGAACTCCCCTCCCCTTTGCCAACCTTTTGACCCACATCTTCAAAGCTTCTGAAATCGATTTCAAAAATGAAGAACAACAACGTCATATGGGTAAGTTCGACTCCAAGAGCTTTGAGAAGATTCGCATCACTCAGTCCCCCCAAGGGACTTGGAGTCTTGCTTCTCCCTCAAAGACTCTTCCCACTGCCCCTGCCATTGATGAGCGCATGGACAACCTGGAGTTGGGCTTGAAGGAAGTTTGCCTGGATATCAAGGAGCTGCATAGAGAGTTTCTGCTGGAGATGAGCGGGGTGTCGAAGCTGCTGCACGGTCTGAGGTTTCTGCTCACGAATGATGATCCGGACGATGAATCTTAAACCCTACCCTACCCTACCCTACCCTAACCCGGAATTTTAAACACTGCTGGTTTTTGGATATTGGTTTTAAAAACTTTTGGTGACTGTTTTACCTCCTCCCTTTCTCGAAAGAAAAAAAGGAGGGAGATGATCTGATGGTTTAGACTTTAAAACCTTTAAAACTGCTGTGAATCAAAGGTCTTGAAAGACCTTGTTTTGTTCTTGGTTGGATATTTCACGCTTTAAAATTATGATCCAACATTTGTCTATAATACCATGCAAGTACTTAGTCCGATTTTGCTTATGATATAATTACTTGACTAAGTTGCAAGGATGCACATGTTTTGTTATTCATCAAGGGGGAGATTGATAACTCCACTCCCTTGATGAAAATCGGAATAAGTTTCCAAGGCTTTGATACACAGGTTGTGTCAAAGGTCTTGAAGCTACAACTGTGTTGATGAAACACAAAACATGTACTTTATTATATTATGTCCGAATATTATTATATGTTATTATATGCTTCCAGATATTATTCTATATATACTAACATTTCAGGAAGCTTTTCGAATTATATTTTCTTCCTTGAGCTGAATAACGTGGAGAATAAAATCGGAGATCATGGCTTCAAAGTTTCCAAGAATAGAAGATCGTGAAGAATCCATCTTAAGCCATGATCTGCTATAACCGTTGGTGGAGATCCTTAGGCGCCGATTTTTTCATTATAAAGAAGAGGAAGAAAGGAAGACAACTACACATTCGTTGAACACAAGCTTTCATACACTCAAGTCTTCAAGTCAAATCTATCTTCCTCGTGTGCTCTCTGCTAGTTCTTAAGAGTCATTTATTTCGTTTCAAAGCATTTGAGAGTTACACAGTGAGCTTATAGGATATATTTCGAGTGAGTGTTATACTCGAGAGTTTGTAACTCAGGAAGTGAACACTAGGCGATTGGTTCACTAAGTATAAGAGGATTGTACTAGATAGCCGAGAGAGGTGGGGCTCTTATAAATTGGTCTAAGACTCCAAGGGAACGTGAGTTGACTAGATTGCAATATATTGTATAGGAGAGAGGCTTCTCGGTGAGCTATTAGGATCCTAAGTCTTGTGAATCAATAAAAGCCGGTTGAATCCTAGGGTTGTGGAAGAACCCTAGGCGGGGACGTAGGCCAAGTTCGTGCCGAACCTCGTAAACAATTCATTGTGTTCTTTACTTATCGCTTTACCATATTTCCGCACTTGTTTCGAATTGTATAACTTGTTTGTGATTTCGGTTTCCAGAGAAACGATTAAGTCTAATCTCAAAGGGTTTTGTGATCATTTCAAAAGTCTTGAGATTATCTGCGAAAAACCGGCATACTCTATTCAACCCCCCTTCTAGAGTATTTCTATATTACTTTGTTATACATTATCGAACCTTCAAACCTATAAAACATGATTCTTCTCAACCTTTCTCAACCTTTAGTAACAAGCCATGATCCTTATCAACCTTTCTCTTATACAAAGGTAGCGTTCCGATTCATCTAAAGCCTCAAACTCTAGTATGCGATCAGCGCATCGCATACACCTATAAAACAATAGTAAAATAGAACGTTAGATAGACTACTAAGGGTGCGAATGATCGCTTCCCCGACAACGACGCCAAAATTTATTAAGGGAGTTTCTTGCTATGTAAATAAATCTAAAATAAGCGCACAAAAAGCAAACCACTCAATCAAGAAAATAAATTACAAGACTCCCCTACTATAGTACAGAGAAACCAGGATCGATCCACGAGGAGGCGTGTCAGCGCTCGCCAAAGTAGTCTCAAAAAGCGTTCTCTGTATCGACCAAAAGTCCTCATTGTCGACCTAAGAGTGGTCGATCTCCATCAGGGCCGTTGATCTCAGTCTCAACAGCAGGTTACAAAAGTGGTTGACGTCAACCAAAATACCTCGACGTTGAGTAACTACTTGTACAACACAACAAACAACAAACACAAGTAGTCGACGTCGACTAAAAGGCACTCGATGTCGTGTAGTAAGAAAAAAATAGAAAGTTATGAATGTCGACAAAGAAGGTCGAAGAATAAAATGATGGTTAAGGATGCGATGCTCAGAAATAGCATAGGTTTTGGTCTTATACAACACACTAAAAGTCGGGGTTTCAACAATATAATAAAAGCTTCCAAGTTTAGGGTTTGCCGCGATAACAACCATGCATGTAAATCACTCAAATTATAGAAAGGATCATGTTTTATCATCAAAAGACAACTCTCACATATTTCAACAAGTAGATAATAGAGGCTTTCGCATAAAACCTATTTGTTTCTACAATTTGTCAATTTCATAATTCGGGTTTAATCAACTTTCATCAATTCTAATTACTATCCAAATTCCCAATCAATTCACTTTCGATTCATAATCGCAAACAAGGAATTTTCGTGTACTTTCGTTGTGGAATTAAGTACAAGAGAGAAGATGATAATCACATAGAAAGATCATAGATTCAAGCATACATATATGGCTATTGTCGGGCTCACCCTGACCCTAGAAGTAGGACGACTACTTACTCATGATTGCAATGCAAGACATCATGAATATAAAAAACATAAATTTGAATTGAATTAAAACTTACAACCGAAACCAATCTCTTATCCTTCTACACCCTCTCGGCTGTTTATCTCTCTCTAAGTACTACTCTTGATTGCTCAAGTGTGGGATCAATGGATGATTGAAACCCTAGGCCTAATGCCTTTATTTTTAAAACCCAAATGTTTTCCTCTATGAAAATATAATAATAAGAATAATATAAAGTCTAAATCACCTAATGGTAAAAGGAAATTACCGCTAGGGAAATAATCTATCTAAATATATGACATATATGCAAATCTCGTGTATAACGACACTTTAAAGATTCGGTCCAATCCAAACCGCTCTGTTGTGTGTGAAAATTAGATCAACGTCGACCAAAGTGGTCAAAGTTGAGCACTCATCATCTGTGGTTGATCTCAAGTAGTGGTTAACGTAAGGTGGCCGATGTCGAGCACTCCAATCACCTTTTCTCAGCATTCGATTCTGTCTTGAAACACACTTTTCCGAGTCCTTGTTCGTCTAACTGAAGCATATGAATATGCGCTGGAAAGTTCTTTTCAAGAAATATAACTCTATGAAGGCGTCATAACTTGATTCAAAATGATGAATGACAAAAATAGGGCTTTTCTCCATGCTTCTTCACTTTTACTCAGCTTCTCTAATGTCTTCATGGTTTTCCGTTAAGCTTTAAAGTGCATCCATGCTTCTCCAAATCAACTTTAAATCCTTGAAAATCAAACCAAACTTTGTGTAGACTCCATATCTTGCAAATAATCAATAACTACCCAATTTTTATACTTCCCCGACATAAAATATGCATAAAGGACTCAAATAAGACTAAAAACATTACTCTATACAAGACAAAAAACAAGGACATCACCGAAAAGGCATCGGTGGGTGCTGATCTCAGATATATTACGGGAGTCTTCAGCGGGTGTTGAGGATCGGTAGGCACCGATCATACTTTTCCAACTTTTTCAGCTTTGTCTTGTAATTAACTTTTCGGAGTCCTCGTTCGGCCGATTGATGGGTATGAATATGTGTTGGAAATCTATGTTCGGGCACTACAACTCTTATGAAGATGTTAGAACTTGATTCGAAGTGTTTGAAAGTCAAATATTAAGGTTTCTCCATTTTCTTCGTTTCGGCTCGCTCCTTAGCCATCCGATTTACATCTAATTCTTCCTTGGCTTGTCCTTTGATCTTTGGGATTTCTTCCTTAACTCTTAAAAGCTCTATTTGACCCATTATTACTCCACCATTCAAAGCTCAGATCTGTGAATCTACATAGAAACACCAAAATAGTGTAGTTTTTGACTTCTTCCACTTACGAGACAATGAATGCACTTTATGATAGAAACATGTCTAAATGCAACCTAAATGACTCAAGAACTACCTGCAATTCCTATACCAATTGTGCCTCAAGAACTACCTAAAATTCGCTAGTCCTCGAGCGAAGAGTAAAAAGCAATCTATACCTACGCTTTTGTCCCCCATGCATTAGGCTCTATAAAACACAACATCAAATTTAAATGAACACAAGATAAAGTAAATAAACATCATAGCATGTATTTATCGATGAAACCATACAAAGTAGAAATTCATCCAACCTCACCGGGAAATTGTGTTTCTTTGGCTCTCATGTGCTTAGGCATTTAAGTTCAACTCTCATCTCAATCCATAATGTACTAAGCTAATAGATATTAACAACGATATCACCAAATCTCCACCCAAATGGCATCACTTGCGGCACATCTTTAAAAACGATACGTAATTTGACTCTAATTCTTCGTCTTCTTCTTCTTCTTCTTCTTCTTCTTCTTCTTATTATTATTATTATTATTATTATTATTATTATTATTATTATTATTATTATTATTATTATAAAAATAATAATAATAATTATTATTATTATTATTTTCTCTTTTTTTCTTATATAAAAACTCCACAAGCAGCACACATGTGAGTCGGTTTTCACAATAAATAATGAAGTCAATATCAAGAGGTAGAGACATAAGGAGAGTAAATCACACAATTAAGCAAAAGGGAAATGTAGATACTTCCGATAAGGCTAAAACATTCTCGGAAGGGTTATGTTTTGTTGGATTTCAATCATACTCTGGCTTAATCATAAATGATCAATTACATCACAAAATCATGTTTCATACAAAAACATTTTTTTAAGCGATAAGGGTAAGCAATTCAAACTCATTGTAGGATTTACAAGTACATTCCATAAGAATATCTTTGAGTTTCGCTAACTAAGGTGGGTGTTTAGATAAAAACATATATGTAATACATGATATTTTTGAATTTTTGACATTTTTTTGGATTCTCTATGCATAATAAAGTGCTTAAATTAAACATGAAATGCTTGCAGAAATTTGAAATATGCTTAACTAAATGCACTAAAACCTCCTCTACACTTAAAACTTTTCATTGTCATCAATGAAACATTAAAGACAACAAAATTAAACAAGAAAACGTAAGTGTGAGAAAAGGAAACTTACTAGATCATTATGGTGGTGGTGGATAGCCATGGATTTTTTTCTCCATCAGAACAAGCCACAAGAGTCTTCAAGCTTTTCATATGGGCTTCCTAGTTGTCTATAATGGGTAGGAAGTGCTTATCGTAGCCATCCATGTGCTGCCCCATCCCATCGATCCTTTGTCCCATTACTACTTGGTTCACCTTGACCCTTCCAATCTGGTGGTCGAGGGTGTTGATGTTGTGACTATGAGGTCTCTCGAAGTAGTGCTGCGACGGGAAGTTGTGAGCCATATTGGGAAGAGTTGGTTCCTCCAACGTTTGAGTATGTGCCATGTGATCCTTTATGGGAGTTACCTGTTCAAATATCCATGTAAACTCCATGCGATCCACGTTGTGAGGTGCTTTCACCTCTAAAATCTTTATAAGTGGGCTCCAATTGCTGCATATAAGCATCACAATCCATCTTGAAGTAAAATGTATGATCCCGAGAGACCTCGCTCGCTCACACCTCGAGGTTAGGAGAAACATTGTCATTGAAGGGTGGTCAGGATCCTTGTGTGAGATATAACGATGCGTTGAAATAGGTCTTGTAGGGAAGCCCTCCCCCACACTTGAACTCGTCATTGGTTTTGAGCTTCGACCTCCTTTCCTTGCGTATATAGTCTGCACATTCTTAAACAATCCTAAAGTGCATAAAACATGTGGGTCAGAAAATCAGGATGTAGAGCAAGTGCACGCTTCCACAAAATGCCAACTTGTTTCCTCACCAAGTTCTAAATTATTCGGTATAACCATGTCCGTAGCCTTAGATATGATTCAAACTCTCTTGCCCACCCATGGGTTGAGTGCACACTATTGTTAGGGAAAACGGTATTTAAAGATTTATGATATGTGTTTCTTACTTTTCCTTTACCTTTGTGAGCTTGATCTTTCCCTATGAATATGTAGTACCACCAACAAAGTTCTGCTAATGGTTTATCGAAGTAGACATCCCACGGATCCTTTTATTCACCACATTCCTTGATAAAGTAGACATCCTCCATTGTTTGGGAACCGTAAGAATTAACTACTGCCTTGGTTCTTCGATATCTGAGATAGTGATGGGTTTCTTGGATGGTTGAAGGGGCACCAATGCACACTCGATCTCCTTGGACTTCTTCTAAGACTCTGTATCAATCGGCATTTAGCTCCTCCTTTTTGTCATCGAAAATCTCATCTTTGGTTGCTTCTTGGCTTATTGGATAGGATGTCGGAGCGAATGATTGCTCTTCTTTAATTTAGTCTCCCATCTTGCAGAATAGTTCCATTAGCTCAAAACATTCTAGCCAATCAAGGCTCCTGTTGTTCATGGACTCGGCGAGCCTTCTCGATTATGAATTTATGCCTTCATGTATGCAACTCATCATGTCCTCCTCATAATAAAACTCATCTTATACCCTTATGATATGCTGATGAAAATTTTCTCCGGGCGATTGTTGTAGCATTAACTTTGTGATCTCTTTGCCATCTTGGGTAGAAAGTTTTTGGCGATTTTCTCCTTTTCTTGTTCTTGATGTGCCAATGTGACAATGATATACCACAATGGGTCTTCTTCATTGCTCAGGGTCATCTCTAATAATCGCATTTGTATCTCGGGAGTTGCACCTTCCAAAACACACATCACTATCCCATCTAGTAGATAAGAATCTTGTCTGGCAACGAAGAGTCCCACTCTTTCAAGGTAATGGTGAAACTTCTCTCCTAGGGCTGAAATATGCTTTACATTTTCACAAATTAGTAGTAGGGTCCTGAAGACTCTCAGATAGGTCCCCGACAAAAGTTAACAAGAAAACACATTAAATATAGAACGTGTATTTAGTATGATTTTCTGGGGCCAAAATTTGACGAGCAATGAACTGGTCGTTGATTCTCAACCAAACGAACAAGTACATGTGTCAATCCAATAGAGAACATGCATTTAGTATGATTTTCTATCAACTATGGAAAACAAAGAGAGAGAATAAAGCAATAAAAGCAATTGGTTGATGGTTGTGAATAAAGCAACGAAAGTAGAATATCAATGAATGGATATTACGGGATTGGTTTCATCTACTTATCTCGACATGGTTGGTTATTTATAGTTTTTCTTATTACCCTAGGGACTAGTTTATGTATGCATAGAATGCGTCTTACTCTTACTTAGGGGTTGAGCAATACTAGGTCCCAGTCTCCTTAGCATGTAGATCAACATCTCTCCTGCATCGTTGACGTGTCACCTAGTTGTCAACCCAGCTATCACTTCTGCTAGAAGAGATGATTCTCACGAGTCGATTTCATTACACAATCTAGACTCCTAACATGTTCATCATGACGTGTTTTCTACTATTGAGGTTCGACCCGCAAGACTGGAGGTAGTCCAAACCCTTAGCTAGATGCAACTCCATCTAGGTGATCAATCAAGACAAAGTAACAACAGAATAACAACATAAGTGCAAAGGAAATGAAATAATAAGATAGATGTTATAAACCGAATAAAAAAGGCAGGAGAAAGACATAGAAAGAGACATCTCTATTGCTTGTGTTTATTCTCAAGAGAGTACAAGGCCATATATATAGACCATACATAAACTCATGGTGGGAGTTTAGGAGGCGAAGGGCTTTGGGAGGTGAACAATCCACCTATCATTACAACACTCCCCCTTGTTGTACACCTCTAATATTACAAAAAGTGTCTCGTTAAAAACCTTGCCTAGAAAACCAAATGGGACAAAAACTAGGACTAAGGGAAAAAGAGTACAGATGTCGTTTGATACGCTGTGATGATACTGCCTCGTTAAAAACCTAGTTAGGAAAACCCGGTAGGACAAAACCTGATCGAAGGAAAAAAGAGTGTAGTGCGTATATTCTCCCCCTGAATTCAACAATCTTCTTGCAACTTTCTCATTCTGATAAACTCCTCGAACATCTTGATAATGCCGACTTTATGAGTTGCATAGTTGAGTCTGAACATTGTCTTCGATGTGTGAAAGTTAAAATGCCTTCATGTATCACACTCAACTTCGATGCAATAGACTCCCTAGTCGTTGGTGATGAGCTGCTTTTAATGCACAAATATAAGGTACCTCAAGACCTAGTGTGATTTTCATTGTTTGATACGGGGGATCTGATGTATAGATGGTGTATAAGTTGCCTCATTAAAAACCTTACCTTGGAAAAACCCAATGGGATAAAAACCAAGATTAAGGAAAAGAGTACAACGTTGCGCATAGTACTTCAGGACTCAATACACTCTGTCACCACTTACACAATATTTCAAGTACTATAAGCCCCCTTTGGCTTAATCGTGTACATATGACGAGGCTTTCATATTGATGCTTCGGGCATTTCAATTTAATTGATCATTTTCACATATATTCTTTTATTAATAATCAATTGGAGTATACAACTACTATGCCTGTCAATTATGTGTTAGAGTCGGTTCATCGACAACAAAAGATTATATCCACTACTGGTGAATATGTTTTCATATCATCCACTAAAGACTTTTATGCAAACTATCTTACAACTTCATTTCGCTTATTGCGGTTTTGTATAAACACCCACTTAAAACCTATGATGTTATACTTTCTCATATTGGAACTACGAGTCCAATAAAAACATTCTTAAAGAATTCATCTTTACATGTATTTCTTCTTTTTATCTCTCTTACCATCATTTCGATATCGACATCCATTATTTGATTGATGGTCATCATATTTCCATGAGCTCTTTCCACTTCCAGCGAATCCTAAAGAGAGAGCCTAATCTTCAACACTTCTGATGTATTTGAGAATCACTTGATTTTTGTTGGTTTTGAAGTTACTTCTGGAACCTCCAAATGAGCTAACTAGTGCAATATACGTGACTTAGTCACTCTCTTTGCCTTAGTAAATGCATTTTGACGACTTTGTGCTAAACCATATAATGATCGTTTGGTGTACATAAGTGTTGAACTTCTGGTTCACTTTCATTCATCCTCGGATCCCAAATGATAGAGAAGTTGCTTTCATGCAATCTCTTTCTTAATATAGTCTCATATCATCTCCCCCTAAAATACCGAGCATTTGATCACCTTAATGAAGCTCGAGGTATTTGATATCATTAGGGACTCAAACCCCATGTATCATTCAACTTCTTTGTGGTCTTCGAGTTAATTGTGGAGGAGGCCTCAGAACATATACTCTCTTCTGGAGATAATTTGAGAGAAGTTATTGTGTCAAATTCAAAATGCAAAACTGCATGGGCCCATTTGACTAACGACTCTTCTCGGTCGTTGTGAGCTACTGTATGCTCCTCAAACATTCTCTACCTTTTCATATGACCAATGTGTTAAGGCATCTATATTGGAATAACATTGGTCCATATGCCTATGTTTTATGTTCGTAGTTGTCTCATTGAACTAGGTCAAGAGATATAAGAGACTTTGCATTTACTCTTTATTATAGACGGTCTTGTTATTATTTAGCCAAGAGAACAAGCCGTGCATGTATGGTCACCCTTATTGAGGATCTTCCGGTCCTAGGATCTTCTAGTCCTTTTGGTGGGTATTCATGTGAACTTCCATGATCTTGCAAATCATCATTTTACTTGAGCGACCAAATGCCACAAATAATAAGATTTTATCATCAACTAACTTCTGGTTAGTGACATCATAAGTTTCAATGGTAAAACATTATAACCATTGAACTTTGTATATACATGGTGATCCATTTATTTGATCCGATGCCGTTAACTGGGTATTTTCAGAACTTCTGTTGGAGTCATACTACAAGTATGAAACTAACGACCATTATTCATAATATTCTTCAGGACATTAGAAATTAACCTTACAATGATGACCTAGTTATAAGTCACAACAATAACTTTGGTTGCGCGCTTAACCATTACCTCTTTTACACCTTCTACGGGAGGGGCATGCTTTGGGTCATGCTTAGAGGATTGTCAGGAAGTGGCCTTGTAAACCAGATCATGTTTTGTGGTTATTTACATTGGTTGTACTAACCAAATAAAAATAGTTCTGAATATGTCATAACCCACATTCCATGTACTTCTTCAAGAGTACAAATGTTTAAAATAAGATCTTATACTCTTCTAGAGTTTATAAGAATATGAAATTAGAGTCTTCAAGCTCTTATGCAGACTTTGATGAAAACTCACAATCTGTTGGATTGTTTACAAATTGTATCGAGACGTTGAGCTCTTGGCGAGATAAGTGTCGCAATCTACGGGATTGTTTAACCATTGAGTTTAGGAACTTCAAGCCCGATCACAAAAATAGATGTTGAAAAACTCACAATATAGTGGATTAAAGGAAATAAAACCATGTAAAATCTAATACTAAATAGTAAAGTATATTAAGAAACATGAACATCAACAACAATAATCTTAAATAAATAAATAAAATTAATGTCAACTTCGAGTGACAAGAGAATTTAACATAGATCTTCGAGACCTTTTTATCGCCTACGTCAGGAGGTGGTATTCTTATATGCAATTTTATTGTTTGCTGCGGGAAACTGATGTCAGAGTTGATTTGTTTCTGTGGCTATATGAATCACCACTACAAGGATGACGTTTACCCGTTCATCCCAACGAGGGTGTGATTTGTCTATTCCTCTACTTCGGGAAATGAGTCTGTTCATTTACTTCGGGAAATGAGTCCGTTCATTTGCTTCGGGAAATGAGTCCGTTCATTTGCTTCGGGAAATGAGTCCGTTCATTTGCTTCGGGAAATGAGTCCATTCATTTGCTTCGGGAAATGAGTCCGTTCATTTGCTTCGGGAAATGAGTCCGTTCATTTGCTTTGGGAAAATGAGTCCGTTAATCTATTTTGGGAGAGGGGACAAGATTTAATTTATCGGTTCATCGCTTCGGGGATGAGATTAATCCGGTCATCTTATTTATACACATACTCTTCGGGGGATGAGATTAATTTATTCAATTGATTCAACCACTTCGGGGATCGAAATTACTTATTCGATTTTGATTCAACTACTTCAAGGATTGAAATTTGTTCAATTAATTCAACTACTTCAGGGTTGATATAATTTATGTTTACACATCATCTTCGGGGATGTGTTTATATACTTCACTGGGGTAAACTATGTAACCCTGAAAGTTTTAAGCCGTTTTACATAATTATATAAAATATATGGGTCAATCTGCGATTTTAAAGAAATTTCGGGCCGATTTTGTAATTAATTAAAAAACTTGTGATGCAAACCCTTCTTCGTTAGAAATTACAGATTCAGCGGCGGCGGAACATACCTTTCTCCATCGCCCGCATCACAGCGTCATTCCGATGCCATCAGAACGTGGATCGATGGATTCCGATCGGAGATGGAAAGAGCATACCTTTGCGGGCGCGTCTCATGGGTTCGAGCAAGACTGATTCTGATCGATCGGATAATCCATCATCGCTAAATCCCGTAGAAGCTGATTGAGGGCTCGAGGTTCGGATTCAAGGGCTCGGGTGTGCCCTCGATCTCAAGCGAGGCTCCGCTCACCGTCCTCAACGGTGGCTGCTCCGACATCGTGGCTGGTCATCAACTCAATGTTCGGTAGGTCCAGCAAAGCAAGAAGGCCATGAGACTAGCGGCGGCAGCCAAGACTTGCAAGCAAAACCTTTCTCCTTCCAGAATTATAAATCGTCTTCTTCGTTGATGGCCGCGGCGGCGCAAAGGCAAGAGCGACTTCATCCTTTGGGCGACGATCGCCGCAAACCCCTAAGCGGACTTCTCGATCGGAGGAGGGGCGCCACGCCGATGATGCCTACCCTGGGTGCCGCCGATCGCCCGGTGCTCGTAGCCACGTTCGAGAGCAGATCGGGAGGCGGAAGGCGGCGCGGGATCTCTGGGCGGTGTCGAGACACCGTGAAGGCGCCAAACCTTCTGTCTGCTCCCGACAATCGATGGATTGAGCGATCCAAAGTCACTTCCGTAAGAAAGGGCAGAGCAAAGAGTTACATAATCCGATTAGATTCGATCTTTCAGAGCGATCGAAAGTATATAAGTTTAAGGAAATCAAAAAAAGGAAATCAAAGAACAAAATAAGATTATAAAGTGAACTTCCCCAACGGAAGGGCTTAGTATACTACTGCCAACATCTTCTCTGGTGGAAAGACTTACACATGGATCAGTCAATTGATCGAGCGAGAATCGATCGTGCTGATAACGTGTTATAAACCGAATAAAAAAGGTAGGAGAAAGACAGAGAAAGAGAGATCTCTATTGGGCTTTGGGAGGTGAACAATCCACCTATCATTACAACAATAGAAAGTGTGAGTGCATAAATCTGCTCTCAATCATCGTTGATGGAGACCGATCTTGATGATGACCTCAACACAAATCTATCCTGTGAAACAAGAACAAACGAGGTCAGGGCGGGGCTTGTCTCCCCAGAGCAGCCTCCGACGCTCAAGTCAGAATGTGTCAGCTGATAGAAGCCTCTCTAACCCTAATAGATCGATCATATATATAATGAGAGTTAGAGTTTGTGATTGGGGTTTACTGTGTAAATGACGATTATGCCCCTGGATCTTTTACCGAATTACTTTTGCTATATCAATTGCCACTTGGGTTTCCTTATCATGATCTAGTGATGAGCAAAGACGAATAACTTGATACTTTTCACCTGTTACGATCAAATATCGCTAGTGATGCTTGCCCCTTGTCTTCGTTGTATCCTACAAGCTTTAGCATTCTCTACCGAATAGCACAATATAATGCAGTTGGTACGTTATTAACTGATCAGCTGAAAACTACTGCCCAAAATGATCAAAAGTATTTTTTGCCATAAATTAATGAGAGGCAGTGTTAGTTGATGACATTTTTTCTTTTATTTATGATTGACAATTCGATGTTTTTCATTAGGGTTGAGCGTGTCGCCTTAAATGACATTCTTATCGCTTGATTTTGACTTTTGTTGGCCCTTAATGGCGTTATTATGAGTTAAAATTGGCTTTAAGTGGCGATTCTTTGGCCATAAGTGGCGGTCCTTTGGCCTTGATTGGCGTTCTATTGGCCTGAAATCAGCCAACTTTGGCCTTAAGGGGCGATCGTTTGGCCTGAAATCGGCGAACTTTGGCCTTAAGTGGCGAACCCTTGGCCTGAAATCGGCGAACCTTTGGCCTTAAGTGGCGAACCTTTGGCCTGAAATCGGCGTACTTTGGCCTTAAGTGGCGATTCTTTGGCCATAAGTGGCAATTCTTTGGCCATAAGTGGCGATTCTTTTGCCATAAGTGGCGATCCTTTGGCCATAAGTGGCGATCCTTTGGCCATGACTGGCGTTCTATTGACCTTGAGAGGCGATCCATTGGCCTTGATTGGCGATCTATTGGCCCTGATTGGCGATTTATTGGCCATGAGTGGTGATTCGTTGGCCATGAGCGGCGATTTGTTTATTGTTTTTTATGACTTTGAAATAATGGTGTTCTATATATATAGATGCGCATATAAGCATTTCAAGAAATGATAGGTCACCGATGCAATTAACCATGCAATATGATTAACTAAATAGTAAACTTTTCATCAAAAATAGGACATAGAGGACTTAGCTTTTGGGTCTCGTATGTTGGACCAGCCGGACACAATATGCTGCACTTCCAGAAGATCGAGATATATTGCCCTATGAAAGTCGGGCCTTTTTCCGCAATTATCTTAAATGCATTGGCTGAGCTGCAATTTACAAGAACTATGGGAAGATTTTGTAAATAATTCAAAGTTAACTAACCCATCGTCTGCTTCTTCGTAGTTCGTAGGGTTTGAACAGATCGGCGGCGTGAGAGTTCCTAGTGACATCCCTGGCCACTGTCCCGCCTCCGACTTCGATCTTTGACGGCGGCGAAGGATCCGGGTGCCCCTAGCCTACCCATCGATGCCGGCGTGTTCTCGTGGCTCGGTGAAAGGGATGCTCGGTGGCGGCGGCTATGACGCAATCCTAAGTCGGGTCCAATCGGAGTCGCACAGAGAGAGACATAGGAGGTCGGAATCGGCGACCATGGTGGCGATGGAGGCCCAATCAACCGGTGATAGAGGCTCGATCAACCGGCGTAGTTCGGTGGTACGGTGAGGCTTAGACCCGGGCCAGGCCGCTGTTGGATCTACAGTTCGTTCGCCCAGTGGAGACAATCAAGGCCGACGACCGGTAACGCTTTCGATGCTCAATACAACGAGGGATCACTGTTGGCAGGGATGTCTTTAGCCTGACAAGACCGAGATACAACGGTTGCCGACGGAGAAGGCGATGGAGAGGACGCTCTTGGTGTGGCAGGCGAAGTGGAGTGTCGGCGGTGCCGATTGCATCGCAGCGGACAAACGGCTCCTGGCTCGAGCCATCGGTTGCATTGCAGCGGTGTCGACGAAGTGGAACGTCGGCGGTGCTGGATCTGACCACCATCACCATAGGAGGGAGAACTTCGGCCCCCAGATCTGAACCGATGCCCTAACCTCTTTCGGTCCTCATTGCTCTTTTGATTGGGAGATCCAATCGTAAGGCTTTTTGATCGAATTTCCCACAGACGGCGCCAATTGTGAGTGCATAAATCTGCTCTCAATCATCGTTGATAGAGACCGATCCTGATGATGACCTCAACACAAATCTATCCTGTGAAACAAGAACAAACGAGGTCGGGGCGGGGCTTGTCTCCCCAGAGCAGCCTCCGACGCTCAAGTCAAAATGTGTCGGCTGATAGAAGCCTCTCTAACCCTAATAGATCGATCATATATATAATGAGAGTTAGGGTTTGTGATTAGGGTTTACCGTGTAAATGACAATTATGCCCCTAAGTCTTTTACCGAATTACTTTTGCTATATCAGAAAGAATCTGAATTAATTAATAACCAAACCAACGTCTTGACAAGTAGATGATTTTCCAAATTGTGTAAGGCTATGGAATGGATCCTCTATGTGTGTGATAGAGTCCTCCATTGGTGGAGAAGACACGGCGAGCAATTCTTCCTGTGCAGCATGGTAATCCATATAACATAAAAAATCCCACAACCCTGACAATCCTCCTAACCGCTTCAGGCCTTCATTACTCATGTACTCAGCAAGCGCTCGCGTCTCAACAGTCATCCCATCAATTATGCACATAATCATATCTCGGATGCTGAATTGATAACCCCATGAACCAAGGTCGTCCACATACTGATGCAATCTACTGAAGTATTGGTGAAAGTTCTAACCTTCAAACTGTGCTAATCTCAACATCTTAAAAAGTTAGTAGCAAGGGCGTTGTGAACCGTAAGATTTGATGAACGATTTTTAGTCGCGTAAACCGTATCAAAATAAAACTCAAACCTACAAACTAGTATAACAAGTAAGTAAGAGGTCGATCCCACGGAGAATCAAATATTTCTCAGCAATGTGTATTTACTAATTAGTAGAAAGGGGGTTTTGGTTGATTGAGATTGAAATAGAAAGAAAACAAAATAAATTATAAACAGGTTGATGCAAAAAAATTCTCTTGTCCTTTTATTACTTACAACTTTCTCAGCAATGTGTATTTACTACTTACAACTTTCCACTTTATTTGGTCAAGTTGATATTGTAACTTTCTCTTGTCCTTTTAGGTTTCCTATGAATGCCCTTTTCCCAACCTAATATAGTTACTAGTCCAACCAGTCCTAGAAACCCTTAACAATTGAACAGTTCCTAAAGAAGGATTTAACCCAATTGATAGCTTTAAGTTCAGAGATTAACCAAGGTATTTGCAGTCCCTAAAGAAGGATTTAACAACACATTCAACTTCCTACTCATTCAATTAGTTCAACCAGCCCTAAAGGAACAAGTTTGCTACTTGGGTAAAGGTTCGCAACCAGGAATCTACAAAACACTAGCAATTGAATTGATTATATTAAGTTGACCAGGCAAGATAGAACAAAACAATCAAACATTTAAGCACAAAGAAGTTGAAACATTCAATATAAGAAATAAGAAACAATATTTAGAAACTCACAACTTAATCCAAACAAAGCTTCAAATTGCAAATAGAACGAAGAGAGTTTAGCCACCCATGTCGAACATCGCTCTCAATCTCCAACTAAAATTGTCTTGAATCCTAATCTAATGAATGAATGGAAACCTAGGGCTAAGCCCTCTCTCACTTTCATGCCCCAAAGAGTCGGCAAAAAGACAAAGATAAATAGGGTTTTGATAGGCAAACTGTCGCTGCAAGAAAAACCGTTCCTGCTGGAACATGCGGTGGTCGCGGCCGCAGCCTATTGCTGCGCCCGCAACATATGGCGGTGCCCGCTGCATCAGTCTTTCACGAAAAATGCAGGTCAAATCAGCTCTCTACGTCAACAGGAAAGTTGTAGCTCTATGAAAGAATTTTCCAACGCATGATCCCAATAGTCAATCGGACAACCGAGACCTCTAGAAAGTGCAAAAAAAGTTCAGCATGTCTGGCGACAACTTTTGCAGACTTGTTCTTCGTTTAGGCTCGCTTCTTCTTCTCAGGACCTCTTTAGATCTTCATGTAAGCTTCATCGATCGACTAAACATCATCATCCAATGCGTTATCAACCCATGTCTCATCATCGAATCCACGATTACCTGAAATAATCAATAAAAGTGTGTAGATTCTGACTCCACCAACATAGAGAGCAAATATGCAAATTGTACTTAATCCATGCATGATATGCATCATAACTAAGCTAAATGCAACCTATTATGACTACCTAAATGCATGCTATCAATAGTCGAGCTCGAGTGCAATCCGAGGAGAAGAAGACACCACTCGATGTCGAGTACTCACTTGAGCCATACCGAGACGAGATCGAGCGGAGTCCGAGCATTGTGGGTTACTTGCAAGAGAAGTCACGTGAATTCTATAAATATCAAGTGAAGATCTATCAAGAGAAGGAAGATTTATCCACTTTAGAGATATTTCTTTAGAGATTTATTTGTTATATTTTCAAGTTTTATCATTAAGCTTTAGATAGGAAGTTTTAGATATAGATAGAATATTCTTTCCATATATAGAAGGGATTGAATGCTATAAATAAGGCCCTAGGAACTGAGTTTTAGGGGAGAATTTTATACACACTTATTTACATTTGAAAGGTAAGAGAGAGAGAGAGAGAGAGAGAGAGCGCGAGCTTGGCCGAGAGAGGAGAAGTGTTTGCGAGAGCGGATTTGGTTTCGATCGGTTGTAAGCTTTGTTTATTTTTATTAATGAAAGTTAGTTCCCTTTTGTTATTGATGAGTTTCTTTATGATGAAGAGCGAGTAGTCACCCAACTTCTATGGTCGGGGTGAGTCCGACGGTAGCCATTTAAGGTAATGTGAAAAGGTACAATCTTTTGATGCAATTTCATCTTCTATCCCTATGAGCATGATTCTTTTGCAAAAGTTGAAGGTGATCCTTGTTTGTGTGATTGAAGCGAAAACGATCTTAATGCAACGCGGATTAATTATGTGAAAATGGTTAGTAACAATTAGGGCTTATATGAAAGCCTCTATTTTCCTACGTGTTAATAACAGAAGTTATTTGATGAAAGGCATGATCTTTTACACCTTTAGCATGAATCTTATATGGTTGTCGTTGTGGTGTTGAAACCCCGATTCTAGAAGTCTTTTAGTTTATTGAATTTCCCACAATTTCGTGTTTATTTCTGTTTTATTTCTGTCATTGCACAAGTTACGTCTTTTACACTGTAGAGCACTTGATATCGACTGAAAGTACTCGACATCGAGTAGTCTGGTCGATATCGAGTATTGTGCTACTCGACACTGCTTGTTTTCATCGTCTGTTTGCTATGTTTTGCAGATTCACTCAACTGAGTAGTCGACATCGAGTAATTTACTCAACGTCGAGGACTCTGCTGGTCGAATTCGAGAGGATTCTGGGACTGAAAAGGCGAGCTCTGACACGTACGCTTCCTCGTGGATACGGTCCCGCCCTACCACTACAACGGGAGGGTTTCTTGTATTTTATTTGCTGGGACATGGAGTTAGTTTGATTTATATTTCGATTTATTTTCATACTTGATTTCCCTCCACAACAAAGATAAAAGAAAAGAGAAAACCTAGGGGTTTCCACACCGCAAGGGAGGCGGAACCCTAAAAGAAAGAGAGAGAGAGAGAGAGAGAGAGAAGAAGAAGAAGAAGAAGAAGAATGAGTTTGAGTTATGTGTTGAATGGCTGAGAAAAGAGCTCTATTTATAGTGCTAAAATCCTAGGAGTCGGCAATCCTTAAATTGGAAGCAAGGCCCAGTCTTGGATATGTCACGAGATTCTTCAGTGGGTGCTGAGCATGTAGACCAACATCTCTCCCGCATCGTTGACGTGTCACCTAGTTGTCAACCCATCTATCACTTCTGCTAGAAGAGATGATTCTGACCAGCCGATTTCATTGCACAATCCAGACTCCCAACCTGTTCATCATGATGTGTTTGCTACTATTGAGGTTCGACCTGCAAGAGTTGAAGTAGTCGAAACCCTTAGCTAGATGCAACTTAGTCTAGGTAATCAATCAAGACAAAGTAACAACAAAATAACAATATAAGCACAAAGGAGACGAAATAATTAGATATAAAGAACCTTAATTAATTAATAACGAAATCAACGTCTTGACAAGTAGATGAGTAAAAGAATAGCCTAGCATGACTATCTTCATGCAAAACATAAAAGAAAAGAGAAAACCCAGGGTTTCCACTCCGCAAGGGAGACGGAAACCTAAAAGAGAGAGGAGAATGAGTTTGAGTTGTGTGTTGAATTGCGTGTTGAATGGCTAAGAAGATAGCTCTATTTATAGTGCTAAAACCCTAAGAGTCGGCAATCCTTAATGTAGAAGCAAGGCCCAATGGGCCGGAATAATCCTCAACAAAATCTGGAAAATCTAGGATCAGCGGGGGCTGATCTCGGATATGTCACGGGAGTCTTCAGCGGGTGCTGATGATCGGCGCCGCTAAGAATCAACGAGTGCCAATCATACTTTTCCATCTTTTTCAGCTATGTCTTGTAATTCACTTTTCGGAGTCCTCGTTCATCCGATTGACTCATATGAATGTGAATTGGAAAGATCGTTTCGATGAATAAAACTCTCATGAAGATGTCAGAACTTGATTCGGTGTGGTTGAAATCCAAAAGTTGAGGTTTCTCCACTTTCTTCGTTTCAGCTAGTTCCTTAGCCTTTTGATTTGACATCTAATCCTTCCTTGGCTTGTCCTTTGCTCGTTAGGACTTCTTCCTTAACTCTTCCAAGATCTATTTAATCCATGATTACTCCACCATTCAAAGCTCGGATCTTTGAATCTGCATAGAAACACCGAAATAGTGTAGTTTCCGACTTCTTCCACTTACGATACAATAATGCACTTTATGATAGAAACATGTCTAAATGCAACCTAACTGACTCAAGAACTACCTAAAATGCCTATACAAATAGTGCCTTATCACTAAGATACACAATTAATGAGCTAGCTCCGCAGCTAGCTAAGCTACATGCTTAATGAGCTAGCTCCTTGGCTTGCTAAGCTGTATGCTTAATGAGTTAGCTAAGCTAGGTGATGAATGAGCTAGTTCCACGGCTATCTACGCTACATGAGGTAGATTAAATCTTAGATTACCTATTAGCGTGAGATTGTCCCCATAGACAACGCTAATGACGAAACCCGTTGTTCAGAATCCCGTGGTTGCGGGTTCGAGGAACGAGTAGAGCGCGGGCGACCCCGGGTGATCCGGCATACCTAAGACGCGCGACGGGTTTCCACCCGCGCATCACAACCTGAGCCGATTGGAGTCTGAGCTAACCGTGAATTACCTTTCTCCCATGGAATCCATCAAATGTCGGTTCTCGCTTTCCGAGACGAATCTCGCTCAAAAAGGCTCTTAGAACCATGAAACCTAGCCTATGTGTTGGGACTATGAACCTAACATATAAGTGAATAGGCTACTCCAGTCTGGGTTACATGTTGATCATTAGGTGGAGTAGCCCATCCACTTATATGTTAGATTTAGAATCCTCCCACTTTCGATGTGAGATTCATAAGTGTCCCAACAAATCCCCCTCTCACTTGTCAATCTAGCACAAGTCTAGCCCGGTTGCAACTGAGACCCCTCATGGAATGGGTTTGACTAACCCGTCACCATATATAGATGTGGAGTCCATATCCTCTTTAGTGCAACCGGTCCACCCCGAATCTGGCTCACCCGTCACCATATATATGTGTGTGTGTGTGTGTGTGTGTGTGTGTGTGTGTGTATGTGTGTGCGCGCGCGCGTGTGCGCGTGTGTCCATCTCATCCACAGTGCAACTGGCCTACCCCGAACCTGGCTCTAATACCAAACAAGAAAGCCCAACATATAAGCCAGAATGTGGATCATCCCAAAACCAATTGTCATAGGCGGAGTAGCCTATCCACTTATATGTTAGTTTCAGAATCCTCCCACTTCCGATGTGGGATTCATAAGTATCCCAACAAATCCCCCTCTCACTTTTGAATCCATAACAAGTCTAGAAAGTCCAACACATAACCCAGACTAGGGCACCATCCCAAAACCAATTGGCATTAGGTGGAGTAACCCATGCACTTATATGTTAGGTTCATAATCCTCCCACTTCCAATGTGGGATTTATAAGTGTCTCAACACTATTCTATAAGAGATTTCATGTCCCGACCCTATTTGATGTACTCTCGATCATTATTTATTGGCAAACCACTAGTTAGCATGCTCGACACTTGTCCTCAAACCGATGACACGTGTCAATTAGAATAGGACACATGTACATGTTTGTGACTAAGTGAGTTTTTTCACATTTTGGAGGGGTCTTTGGTCCACGGATGGTTTATCAGCCGCATATTTCTTGAGCCTGAGTCTGGACCTGTGTTTGCCTATTTTTCATGTCTGCATTATGTCTGCGAGGTTTTATTTGTATAGTGGGGAAACTCATTTAGGCTTGTGTATACTCATATTTGCTCATATCATTGTAAATACTAATATTTATGTTAGTGCATCATCATTGAAAATATTGTGTGTTATATAATTTCATGTTATTTATTATCATTTGTCATTACTGTGCTCCCACCCTCATCGAGTTCTAGCTCGCCACTTTGAAGTAATGTATGTTTGGCACCCCACTTTTCTTGACCAAATCAACAAGTGAATGATTTATCATGCGAAGTTCAGTATCAACTTGAGCGTAGGGCTGGAAATTACCCGCGGGTAACCTCTCCATCAACTCCACCCGCATTAATTTTTGCTGGCGAAAACCCGCAAAAAAGTGGGTGACGGGTGGCCGAAACGAGTGCGGGTGATGGATGGGTTATGGGTGAAGATTTTTCACCCATCACCCGCCTCAATAGTCCACCCATTAACCTACACCATTCACCCGCACCGCATACCCGCATAAAACCCTAAAAATATATCTATATGTGTGTGTGATTTTATTGTTTTACCCTTTCCAATTGAAAATGTAAGTTATTTTTCTCTAATTGTAGTTGTCTATCTTTGTTTTTTTTACATGTTTAATGGAGGACATATAATTTTACTTGCTTATGTGCATGCTAGGATATTGTGGTGGATCGGCTTAATTATTGAAAAGGGAAAACATGCGATTCTGCTACAATCTACTCTTCCGATTCCATTCTCATATATTTTAGTTTTATTTTGTAATTTTAGGTAACACGTTATTGTGATGTATGAGTGTACGTATAACACATTTTAATTCCACAAACTTATATTTGTAGTATTTATAAATTAAAATTTAAGTTTTTATTCATCTTTTAAAGTCACTCAAAAAATCATCACTACACCCATTGGGTGCCCGCTCTAACCGCATCATCTGCGCGGGGCGGATGAGGGTGAAGAAGTTTGCGAGTGATGGATGAAGCGGTTGAGATTATTTACTCGCGGGGCGGATGATGGAGTGACTTGATCCACCCATAATCCGCCCCATTTCCACCCCTACTTGAGCGTAGTAATGCTTACTAAAAAAATTGACCATAGTAAAGAAAATATTCCGATTCAAAGTAAATCGATCAATATATTCAAGAACTCCTCAAAAACAAGAGTCGATCAAATTAATATTCCAATCTGAAATATATTAATAATTAAGCAACTAAGGAAGTCGAGTTGTATTATTACAAAATAGTACGTCTCCTCCAAATTAACCATATATTAAAGCATCGAGACTGGACATGGCCGTAAATAACTAACCAATACAAACTCCCAGCTACAAGTTTACTTGACTAATTCCCTACTGATCTCCGCGGCATCGATCGTAGGCACTGCAAACGCGACGGTACTTGCCACTTATCCCCATGTAACAGCTGTGATAGCTTCCCGCGGCGTTGCAAGCTGGTCGAGTTGAACTGACGACAGAGTAGGTGCCATATTCAATATTTGTAGGGTTAGGGCTGCTGGTGATCATCTGATTTGCAGCACAACTGCAGAAATTAGGACTGAAGAGTACAAGAATGAGGAGGACTGTCACTTGCACCACTAAGTATGGGGGTACATGGATTCTATTTGCAGGATTCAATATCTCCATATATGTTTGGCTTTGACCATTCAGCACATTCAAGTGTGTGTGGGAGGATACATGGATTCTATTAAATATAATAATGAATCGAAATTATCGTTTTTAAATAATTTTTTAAATATGGTATTAATTTAAAAAGTTGATGTTTAATATAGGCTTTCCATTTAAAAAATATATATATATGACTTAAAAAATTATTTATTTAAAAAACAAATATGGAAGGAGCAACGAAGGTACAGGTTATAACCGAGTTTTCAAAGGGATAGAGTTGATCGATACGTGGTAGGCGTAGATATTCCCCAATTAAGTCTGGTTGACTGCTTGTTAATTTGTTTAATTAGTGTCCTTGTTTTTTTACTTGGTCAAAAAGTAGGCTGGCTGTACTTGTCGAGGTGGCTAGGAGGTCGAGTAAGGGAAGCTAGGAGGTTACGAGTTTAACTTGTTTTTTTTTGAGTAAAAATCTAAGATTTGTTGTTGAGTGACACAGAGCGTGGGAAAATTGGTTAGAGCTGTGTATGTGTGTGCTCTGCAGTTGTAACTGAATTGAGAATGAATTGGAGTTGTGCCTCCTCTATAAATACTTGTTGATTCCACTTCTGTAAAACAATTTTCTCATTAATAAGAAACACTTTCCAGATCTTCCATTTTCTCTCTGTTATTCTTCATTTCTTCCGCTTTCTACTTTGTAACATGGTATCAGCTAGAGTTCCGATTCCTTGAGCTCTTGGTGATCTCCCATGGCGTTTCAACCGACTTCAGATCCCCGGTTTCCTGCTCCTTCCGCTGTTGATCCTCTCAGTGAACTGTTTCTTCACAATTCTGATCATCCCAATTTCGTTCTTGCTACGAATTTATTGGATGATAGGAATTTCAACCATTGGAAGCGCGCTGCTGAGGTATCTCTGATCGCTAAAAACAAACTTGGATTTGTTACTGGCACCTGTCGTCCTCCTCCAAATGATCCTGCGCTTCTGATGCAATGGGAGAGATGTAATCATATGGTGCTCTCTTGGATCTTTCACTCCGTCAGCAAAGAGATTGCGGAATCGATTTTCTATTGTCGATCTGCTTCTCAGGCATGGAGAGATCTTGCGAAACGGTTTGGTAAACCGAATCGGACTCGCGTTTATCAGGTTCAACGAGATTTGAGTTCTCTTTCTCAAGGATCTTTGTCGATCACTGGTTATTTTACGAAGTGTAAGAAACTCTGGGATGAGTATCTCCAACTTCTTGATGCAAAAGTCTGTGCCTGTGGATCGTCTGCGATTGTGCTCGAAATCTTGCGCGATCAACAGGTTGTTCAATTCCTCATGGGATTGAACGCTGCCTATTCGGTTACTCGGGGGAACATCTTGCTTATCAATCCCCCTCCATCACTAGATGATGTCTACCAGATGCTTCTCCAAGATGAAGAGCAGCGTTCGATTAATGGTGTAGATGCTCCTGTTGACCAAGATTCAACTGCTTTAGCTGCACAATCCAAGCAATCCACTTCGTCGAAGCCTGCTTCTTCTTCCAAACCTGTTTCTGGAAAAGGTTCTGGCAAGAAAAACCAGTTCTTCTGTGAGCATTGTAAACAGACCAACCACACCATTGATCGTTGCTGGAAGCTCCATGGTTATCCCTCTCAGCAATCAAAAGGGGGTCACAGTGCTGCCAATGCTTCTTCATCTACAGCTTCTGCTGATCACGCTGCTGCTCCTGTTTCTCCGACTGCTGAACAATACAATCAGTTGATTTCTCTTCTCGGTAAGGTGTCCACGGAGACCAATGATTCTTGTGCTTTTCTAGCAGGTATTGCATCTTCCTGCCTTCTTTCTTCATGTGCTAATCCCTCTTGGATCATCGACAGTGGAGCTACTGATCATATCACTCCACAACTTTCTTTCCTATCTTCTTATCATCCAGTGTCCAAACCAACCACTATTACTATGCCTAATGGTAATAGGTCCAGTGTTGAGCATGTTGGCTCTGCGCAATTTCGTGACACATTGTCCATTTCAGATGTCCTACATGTTCCAGATTTTTGCTTCAATTTGCTTTCCATTAGCAAGCTTACCAAGTCATTGAAATCTAATGTCCTCTTCACCTCTGATGCTTGTTATATTCAGGACCCTTTGAGGAAGACGCTACAGTTGATTGGTAAAGAAGAAAAAGGTTTATATGTGCTTGACAAGTCTGTCATGGCCACTCCATCTTCATTAGACAATGGATCTCCAACTGTGCTTGCTTCCTTCACCAATAGCCCTGATCTTTGACATTGTAGGCTTGGTCACGCTGCTTATGACCAACTGAAGTACATCCCTGATTTTACTTTCTCTAAATCTCCCTTCATTTGTAAAATCTGTCCACAGGCTAAGCAACATAGAAAGCCTTTTATTGTCTCTCATTCTCGAGCTTTATTTCCTTTTGAGCTTGTCCATATAGATACCTGGGGTCCCTATAAGACCACCACCTACAATGGTTTTAGATTTTTTCTTACCATTGTGGATGATTACTCACGATGTACTTGGCTGTTTCTCATGTCGAATAAAAGTAATGCCTTGTCTGTTCTCAAGACTTTTTCCTCTCTTGTTGCCAATCAATTCAATACCTCTATTAAGAACATTCGTTCAGACAATGCTCCTGAATTTTCTGATCCTTCTGCTCGACAATTTTACTCTGAGAAAGGAATTTGCCATCAAACATCTTGTGTTGATTCTCCTCAACAAAATGGGCGGGTTGAGAGAAAACATAAACACCTCCTTGAGGTAGCTCGTGCCTTGATTTTTCAGTCCAACCTTCCACAAGAATATTGGGGTCATTGTGTCTTGACTGCCACCTATTTGATAAACAGAACTCCTTTGTCTTCCCTTGACCACAAATCCCCTTACGAGTTACTGTTTCATAAGCCCCCTGACTACTCCTTTCTCAGATCCTTTGGTTGCTTGGTGTTTGCCTCTACTTCCAAACGTTTGAGAGACAAGTTGCAGCCTCGTGCCCATCCCAGTGTCTTCCTTGGGTACTCTTTTGGCAAAAAGTCCTACATTGCCTTAGATCTTACCACACAAAAAGTCTTTCACACAAGGGATTTGGTTTTTCATGAGAAACATTTCCCCTTTCAGTATATGAAACATATCACTGATAACACTTTACCCACCCTCATTTTTTACTATCCAGACCACATTTTTTACTCTACAAACACTGAATTTACACCTCCTGCAACCCCTTCTAGTCATGACAACAACCTTCATTTGGTCCCCACTATGGATAATCCTCCTCCTCCCTTGGTCCCCACCAATCCTACCCCATCTGTCCCTCTCAGGAGATCCACTAGGACCACAAAACAGCCCTCTTATCTGAGTGATTACTCTTGCACATATAAGCCTTCTTCCTCTGCATCAGTCAACATGGTAACTTCCTCTCTTTTACCTTCCTCTCACTTTACTTTTGTTTCCACTGTCTCCTCTTACTTTGAACCTTCAACTTATCTTCAAGCTGCTTCTGATCCAAATTGGATTTTAGCCATGAAGAAAGAAATTGATGCACTGCATTCTAATGGCACTTGGGATCTGGTTGCCTTACCTATTGGGAAGAAGCCTATTGGATGCAAGTGGGTATTCAAAGTAAAATTGAAAGCTGATGGTTCTCTTGAAAGATACAAGGCCCGTTTGGTGGCTAAAGGCTTTAATCAAAAGCATGGCATAGACTACCATGAAACGTTTTCTCCAGTGGTAAAAATGCCCACCATCAGAAGTCTCATTTCAGTTGCTGCCTCTAAGCATTGGCCAATACATCAGTTGGATGTAAATAATGCCTTCTTACATGGCAATCTTTTTGAAGATGTATACATGAAGATGCCAGATGGTATTCCTAATCCTGACAATCTAGTTTGCAAGCTAAGGAAATCCTTATATGGCTTGAAACAGGCTTCAAGGCAATGGTTTCATCGTCTGTCTGTTGCTCTTGAAACTCTTGGCTTCGTGCAATCTAAGAATGATTATTCCCTCTTCACTTTATCTACAAGTGGTCATCTTACATTGGTTGCCATCTATGTCGATGACCTGCTCATCACAGGCTCGGATGCTGCCACAATCACTCGTCTCAAGCAGTTCCTCGATAGTGAGTTCAGCATTAAGGATCTTGGCTTGTTGAATTACTTTCTAGGTATTGACGCATCTTATCTTGACAAAGGCATCGCCCTCACACAGCAGAAGTTTACACAGGAGCTCCTTAAGGATGTTGATCTCTCAGGCCTTACATCAGTTTGCACACCTCTACCACTTCATTGCAAACTTGCTCCTGATATGGATGCTCCTTTCAGTGATCCTTCTCGATACAGCCAGCTAGTTGGGAAGCTCAATTTTTTAACTCACACAAGGCCTGACTTGAGTTATGCAGTACAAACTCTGAGTCAGTTTATGGCTGCTCCTTGTGTCTCTCATTATCAGGCTCTGCTTCATGTTCTTCGATATGTCCAAGGAACTGTTGGTAATGGAATTTTGTTGAATGGTGCTGATTGCCCAGTTCTCTCTGCGTACTCAGACTCCGATTGGGCATCCTGTCCTTTTACTCGAAGGTCTGTTACTGGCTATGTACTGATGCTTGGATCTTCTCCCATTAGTTGGAAATCCAAAAAGCAATCAGTGGTTTCTCGCAGCTCTGCTGAAGCCGAATATCGAGCCATGTCTCAAGCTGCTGCAGAGACAACTTGGCTTGTTCGCTTGCTTTCAGATATGGGAATCTCTTCTCTCCAACCTGTCACCCTTCATTGTGACAACAGCTCTGCCCTTCAAATTGCCAAAAACCCGGTGTTTCATGAGAGGACAAAACACATCGAGGTTGACTGCCACTTCACCAGAGACAAAGTTATGGAGGGTCTCCTTCAGCTTTCCTACATTCCCACCACAGAGCAATTAGCAGATGTTTTCACCAAGGTTTTGCCTTCGGCACAACAAAATCGATTACTGTCCAAGCTGGGTTTCTTTCGCCCTCCAGCTTGCGGGGGGGTGTTGAGTGACACAGAGCGCGGGAAAATTGGTTAGAGTTGTGTATGTGTGTGCTCTGCAGTTGTAACTGAATTGAGAATGAATTGGAGCTGTGCCTCCTCTATAAATACATGTTGATTCCACTTCTGTAAAATAATTTTCTCATTAATAAGAAACACTTTCCAGATCTTCCATTTTCTCTCTGTTATTCTTCATTTCTTCCACTTTCTACTTTGTAACATTTGTCTTGCTCTCTATTATTTAGTGGGACAAGTCAAGGGACGTAAATCAATTTACTTGAACTCTCACACCAGCTTAAAAAATCTAAGATTTGTCTTGCTCTCTAAGGTGCGTTCCTCGTCATTAAAAAAAAAGGTTGTCCTTTATTAGAGCATATTTATGTGAGTTCCATTCTGGGCTTTTAATTTACTTTTCAACTCTCACACCAGCTTAAGAGCTTCAACCCAACTTTTCACTTTTTAGCAAATTATTAATGACCCCGCTCCAGGGCTCTTAACTTCATTTTTACTTTATTTTCCATTTTATTCTTCAAATTTACAACACCTCATGACAATTCAGAAGATTACGCAATCTATGTGATCATTTCCATAAAGATTTTCTCTGGGTCATTGAAAATGGTCACTTCGTAAACATATGGAAAAACCCTTTGGTTCATGATCTCCCTCCTGATTGTATTCGGGGAAGCCATGACCCTGATCTATGTTTCTCGGATCTGCTCGATGACCAAAAGGACTAGAACACAAGCCTACTTCAACAATTATTTCCTTCAAATATACAAAAGATTTTAAGTATTAAACTGTCGGAAATGGGATACATCTAATAGATTAATATGGAAACTGAACCCAATTGGGACTTGCACGACAAAGTCTTCCTATAAACTTACAAATCCCAATTCACAAATTTAGGCAATTATTCATGGATATGTAAACTCAATATACCTCTCAGAACCAAAAATTTCATATAGAAAACAACTATTGACTGTTTGCCTACAAAACTAAGATTGAACATATACTTTAATAGAGTTTCATCCCAATGTTGTCTTTATAACTAGAATGATGAGGATTCACAACACCTTTTTTTTAAAATACTCAATAAAAAAAGCTATAATTGATCAATATGAATCAACAACATATAAGCGCATTCTGAATTCAATAACGAACCAAAATTTCCTAGATAACCTTTATAGTATGAAAGACAATTCTCACTTCAATGAATTATGTTTCATATGGTAGGCGATATGGGAATCGAGGAACAATATTAATTTTAACAGAGCAAGTAACAAATCAATGACAAAAATAATTCAACAAATAATTAATAAAATAAAAAATTGGACCAAGGCACAGATAAAGCCATATCAGACTAAACATAGAAAAAACCAAGTTCCCAAGAAGGAACGCTGACCGTCAAGAGCCTTCTACAAACTAAATGTAGATCGCTTTGTCAAAAACTATGGCACCTGTAGTGTTGGGAGTATCATTCGGGATTGGAATGGACATATTATTGATATTTTTCAGTCACATATTCCGTCGGGATCAGTATTGCAAACGGAAGCTTCTACGATCTGTATGGGCTTATAATTAGGGCTTAGGAAGGGTGTAAATTAAAGAACATCATAGTTGAAACGATATTCTGTGTGTAATCAAAGCATGTTGAAGAACCCGACAACGTCTTGTGGGAGATCCTGTCGACAGTTTAAAAGATTTAGATTTTGACAGGAAATTTCAACAGCAGCAGAGCTATACACTACTATAGAGAGTCTAATAATTGTGCTGACTTTATTGCAAAAGCTAGTTGTATTTGTAATACGAGCACTCTCCCTTTCAACAGGGACCTTGTAACATCATCCTTCGGGATGATCATGATTTATCTTTGATGCGTCAAAGATGACCTACTTTTTTCCTATTGTAAAATAAAAGTTTAGATTTTGCAAAATTGAGAAGAATTAATGTTCTTGCCAAATCCAAACCCTTGTAGCCTCCGTCTTCCCCTTCTTTCTAAACTAGCATCGCTGCCACTCATAGTCACCGACCAGCGCTAACCATTGTTTCCCCCATGGTGACTATTTTCAATCCTTGGAGTCAAATAGGCATGGGCATCACTGCCGCATCCACCGCTCGCCCAATATATGGTGACCATCGCCTTCTCCAACGTCTTCAAGCACGCTGCCCATAAAACCTCCACCAAATCCTGGGTCTGAAAAGAACTTAATTGTAATGTTCGTGTCGCCAATGGCGATAAGCATCGCGCCAGTCGAGATCCTTCGATGAATTGTCAATAGATCTTGTCAATACTCTAGCTCACAAGAGCTAGCGACGACGTCAACCAACCTCTAGTAATACATCGTTGGCTCGTCGCCTCCGACCTTCAACTGGTCCCTTGACCAATGAGTTTATTAATGTACTTCCAAAGATGATGAATAGTGATTCCTCTCAATTTTATTTAAAAAATTGTACCAAACTTTCTTCTTATTTTTATTTTGAGTCTAAATTAGTTTGTTGTTTTCAAATTATTTTAAAAAAATATTACTCCTTCTGTTTCAATATAAATGTCATTTGACTTTTGTGCACGTTTTGTAGGGAGGTAAAAACTTTATAAAATATTATTTTTAATCCAATATTTTTTATAAATTGATACTTATTACTAGCAGGTATCAATCTATAAAAACAATTTGATTAAAAAAAAAATTGTTGTAGAGTTTTTACCTCCTTAAAAAACGTGCACAAAAGTCGAACGACATTAATTTTGAAATGGAAGTAGTATTTATAATTTTCTAAAATTTGATTTGTAAGATATAAATTTATAAACATATCAAAATAGCATATAATAGTTAAAATATATTTTATTTTTTCAATGTAAATTTATATCCAAAATAATTAATTGATACATCAAATCTAACATGGAGGATTACATCTGGAGTGTGGGGTGGAAATGAGGCGGGTTATAGGTGGATGAAGCCACTCCATCACCTGCCTCGCGGGTAAATAATCTCACCCGCTCCACCCACCACCCACAAACTTCTTCACCCTCATCCGCCCTAGGGATGGCAATTTCACCCTCATCCGACGGATATCCGTCTTACCCAACCCGAAAAAGTGGGTGAAAATCCAAAATAAAGCGGATATTAAATGGGTAAGGGATCGGGTCGAATTCGGGTGAAGACATTCCCCACCCGTCACCTGACCCATCACCGGATCCCTCACCCAACTTATATTATATAATTATGTTTTATATGTGAAATTACCAATATACCCTCTAAATCCTAATTCAAGATACCTATCAAATGATTATAATGGAAATATCTTGTCATAAAGTAAGGTATGCAATTTTCATTTGAAGATATGCAATGCAATTGACTCCTAATTATAATGGAAATGTGAATGCAATGGGCTCCTAATTAATGTTTATTCGTCTACGTGTTCGACGTACGTATGTTTTTCAATAATTTTTTTTGATGAATTGGATGTCTTATATTTCACCCGAATTATCACCCGATCCACCCGGTGGGTGATGGGTGGACGGGGTGGGTGAAATATTTGGTGGGTGATGAGTCGGGTAGGGTAAAGGGAATTGGGTGGTGGGTCGGGTGACGGAAGTAGATCATCCACTCATCACCCGGCCCATTGTCATCCCTAATCCTCCTACATCACAATAACGTGTAACTTAAAATTACAAAACGAAACTAAAATAGATGAGAATGGAATTAGAAGAGTAGACAGTAGTTGATACGGGGTCAGCCGTAGGATGTCCCGATCTTCGACAACAAGACTCAAATCAAGAAAAGAACAAACACGCAAGAACAATGCAAAAACAAGAATAAATATGCGGCTGTCCTAGAAGAGAAAGACTCGATTTTTGAAGATGCAAGAAACGATAAAGGGGTGAGATGATCTGTATTGAACAAGACAAAGACCTTTGACTCAAAGACCAAGAACCAAAACCAATGACCATATAACCCAATCTCTACAACCTTACACAACCAAGCGAACAACTTGGAGGCACAAGGAGGGGGCTTGTGGATACTCGATAGCACCGATCCGACAACGAGAATCGACACACATCCATCCATGCGGATAGCACAAATCCCTCAATGAGGATGATGATGTCTCTAAAATAGTCATGTTAAAATGCACAGTTTAGCTCCATATTCTATACACTTTGCATATTTCGGGTTGGGAATATGTCGAATTTATGTAATATGTGCTTATTGTCAAGAAATAGAGGTCTATATAAGTTTTGGTTTAATATTGCAGAATTTGGAGCCATTTCGGGAGAAAACCAAAAAGCAAAGATGGAGGCTGAAGATTACTCGATATCGACAAACAACGTCTGGGCACACCATGATCGAGGACAGCCATGTCAAGAAGTTGAGGAACAAAGTTACCCGACTCCAGGACACTCCTCGATATCGAGTTAGTTACTCGATATCGACAAAGCCTTGAAGACCAGCCCGGAGTCGAGGAAAGAGCCTGATCGATGAGCCGAGAAGAGCTACTCGACCTGACCAGACAACCGGACACTGAGCACCACTCTCCTCGATATCGAGGAAACTCCTCGATATCGACAAACCTAGAGCACATGTCCGGGCATCGTCGAGAAGAAGCTGCTCGATATGGACGGACCAGCAAGTCGATGAAACCACTCTCCTCGATATCGAGTTACTTACTCGATATCGACAACACCAGAAGCGCGCACCCGAGCCATGTCGAGGACCAGCTAATCGAGCATGCCGCTGGAGCCAAGTCGACGTCCATGTTTACTCGAAATCGAGGAGTTTACTCGATATCGAGTAGAAAGACCCTGAGCCGCGTTACGCGGTTTGAGCTGTCCTACACGGTTTTGGCTTGCTTGGGGCCGAAGATGTCCGAGTTCTATCCAAGATCTATCAACATCTATCCATGGAGAAGAAGATTTATCCACTTGAAGATATTTTACTACTCTAGATATAATTTCCTTTTTAGATTTAATACCTTTATTTCATTTATTTATCTTTAAGCTTTTAGATATAGAGATTTAGATATAGATATAGTTGTTCTTTCCTTAATTAGTGGGGTTTAAGCACTATAAATAAAGCCTTAGAGGGTTGAGTTTTATTCATTCAATTTCAGTAGGAGAAGTAGTAGTAGAGAGAGAAAGAGAGGCCGAGTGGAGAGAAGGAGCGAAAGTGATCTGGCTTTGTTCGGTTTGTACTTTCTTCAGTTTGGTTTAATGCAAGTAGTTATTTCCTTTCAATCGATGTCTGCAATTGCAATGAAGAGCGAGTAGTCCACCTACTTCTAGGGATGGGGCGAGCCCGACGATAGCCTTGCGTGTTTGAGGTAAAGATCCGACTTTTATCATGTTTTAAGCACCTACTACTTGTTATGTCTTTATTACCCATCTAATAGAGGTCCATGCTAACAACTTGGATTGTAAACATAAAATCAGTAGAGACAATTAGGGTTTTTTTAAAGAGTTGTCTAATTGTTGGAAAAGGCGAAAGCTTGGTCCTTTGATGCGATTTATATGATTATCTGTTTTATTCTTGCCTTATGCATGCTTGGTTATCGTTGTTGCAAACCCAAATCTTGGAAGTTGTCTTTTATACAGTTTGTTTCGAGTTCCAAAAGCCTTTGTCTTTATTTTATTTCGTTTTAAGTTTCTGCCTCCCTCGATATCGACAAACCCTGGTCGATATCGAGTACTGATCCCCGATCCCAGATTGCCGTAGCTTCTCCTGTGCAGGTGCTCGACAAAGACATCCTCGACATCGATTTGTTTTCTCGATATCGAGTAGAGCCTAGTCGATATCGACTAACCGCTTGTGACTGCTGCTGCGCTGTTCGACTTGTTCGATCTTCTGTCGACTAACCCTAGTCGAGATCGAGCACTGTGGTCGACTTTTGTCCGTGAGATTTATCCGCTGCCTAGGATCCGCTGACACACTTCCTCGTGGATCGATCCTGACTTCCCACTACTGCATCAGGAGGAGGTCTTGTAATGATTTGCGTGGGGATATTCCGGTTTGATTTATTTTATAATATTTTGAACTCGATTTTCTCTTACAACAAATTGGCGCCGTTGCCGGGGAAGCTATCATTCGCGCCTTAGGTAGTTAAATCTCACATCTACTTTGAGTTACTTGGACGAACCGGAGCGCCTTATACACATCGAAGCTAGACTGAAAAGAGCCATGGCGGCCGCAGAAACACAAGAACAGCTGATTGAGAGGCTTACGAGGGAAATAGCCACTAAGGATGCTGCTCTCGCCGCTGAGAGAGCTGGAAGGGAACAGGAAGCTGAGTGTGCGAGGCAAGCAGAAGCTGAGCTTGCCCAATACCCAACCACTGCAGAGGATTATATGCACCCGACTCTCGTCGTGCCTGAATCGGCTATTCTAATCCCTGAAAATTCTTTTGAAATCCGCACTCAGTTCCTTATAGAACTTAAAAATAATGCTTTTTATGGAAAATTTAATGAATGCCCTCTTGAACATATTACAAATTTTTCTGACATGTGTCGTACTCTTGCTGAAGGTACCACTCTGGAATATGTCAAGATGAAAGCCTTCCGTTGGTCTCTCGCCGGACCTGCATTAAAGTGGCTAGAAGGACTGAAACCAAGATCCCTCACAACATGGGCCCAAGTGGAGCAAGAGTTTCTCAACAAATTCTTCCCTCCTGCAAAGACAACCCTCCTCCGCCAGAAGATTACAGCTTTCAAACAGAAGTCTGGAGAGCCGCTGGAAAAAGCATGGGAACGATATAAAGAGCTACTGCGATCTTGCCCTACTCATGGACAGCCACCCTACATCATTCAAGAGATCTTCTTCAATTCTCTTGACCAAGTCACTAAGGATAGGATCAATCAGTATACTAGATATGAGTATCTGACGATCCTACCAGTTGACGCATGAGGTGTACTTGACAAGCTCACCAATTATAACAACAAGTATGGGTCTACCACAAACTATGAGGAGAACTCTTATGCCAGGCCAGCGCCATCTATGCCCCTCTATGAAGCTTCCAAGGAGATTGACCCAGATGTGAGGGAGCAGTTCTATAGAGACCAGAATCGCAAGCTCCTCAAGCAAGTCAAGTATCTCTCTGTCAACCAGCCTTGCATCGAATGCGGATCACAGTGGCACACCACTACTGAGTGCCCACACACAGAACAAGTCAGGATGGCAGAGACACACGAAGAGGTAGCTTACGCAAGGGGTCCCAAATGTTATATGGGGGATCAAAGGTTCTATCAACCATAGTGGAACCAGGGTCCTCCTAGGAACCCCCCTCCATACAGAGCTCCAGAACATCCAGAAGGGGATCTAAAGAAGGATGACTTACAACTCGTCCTTGAAGAGATGCGCCGGAATCAAGGCACCATCAACAACCAGTTCCAGAACATCAATACAAAATTTGGAGAGCTGGACATCTGGAAGAGACGCATTGAGACTCAAATGGGTCGATTCACGACGCAGATTCCACGACCATCTGGACAACTCCCTGGGCAAACAGAACCAAGTCCTAAGGGGAAGACCGGACACGTCGCAGCTATCAAACTCAGGAGCGGGTACCAATTACACGAGCCAGAGGTCGGAAAGCACCAAGACAAAGCAGAGCAGCAACTCGACAACGAGCAGCAGCAACTCGATATCGAGGAGCCCTTGGTCGATATCGACAAAAACCTCCTCGACACAGACCAAAAGCCAAGCTCGGACTCCACTGCACAGCCCAGCAACTCGAGATCGACAACCCTACTCAATATCGAGGAAGCTCAAGTCGATATCGACAAAAAGATGGTCAATGTCGACGACTCTTCAACACCTCCGACGACTGTTCTGGCTCCGAAGCAGAAAAAGACACTGCATTTCCCTTCCAAAGCACTAAAAGATCCCACTGCAGGTAAGTTTAAATGTTTTGTTAATATGCTGCAAGAACGGAATTTCTCTATTCCTTTTACAGAAGATTTGCAAGAGATGCCTGCATATGTCAAATTCATGAAGGAAATCCTGAGCAAAAAGCGATCCATCTCAGAGATCGCCGGCGAATGCAAAGTGCTCCACTTCCCTGAAAAGAGACCTGACCCCGGTATGTTTTCTGTTACTGTAGGGTTTGGACAATATAAATATGAGTCCTTGTGTGATTTAGGAGCAAGTGTGAGCATCATGCCCTTATCAATCTGGCGGAAGGTGAATATAGGATGTATAGAGCCTGTGGATGCCAAGTTATACATGGCAAACAATACAGTGGTCATCCCTACAGGTATGGTTGAGAATGTCCCTGTCCAGGTTGGTAAATTCTTTATCCCAGCTGATTTCCTAATTATAGATTGTGCTGAAGATCCTACTAGCCCTATTATTCTTGGTAGATCATTATTAGCTACTGCAGATGCCAATATTAGTGTCAAACGGCGATTACTCACCTTCACCATAGGCGACGAGGTCTTAGACTTCTCTTTTGGCCCTGCAAAAGAGGAAATTTTATGGCTGGAGATGAAGAGCATCAACAACCACGGGATCAAGCAAACAACGGAGGAAAATACCAGAGGCCAGCTCGATATCGACAAACCCTCCTCGATATCGACCAAACCTGTCCTCGATATCGACCAAACTTTATCGACATCGACGTCCTTTACTGAGCACCAGACTTGCCAAGAGCCTAAGTATGGGGTCCCTGTACTCGATATCGACCAGTTCAGCCCGATATCGACTAACCCCAAGCCCGAAGATTTATGTTTTGGGTCCGAAAAGGTAAGTTCAGGTATGATCCCTATTCCTTCTCAGTCCATTAAGAAATTTATCAATAATTTAAGGGGAGGTAAAGCCCCGTGGCGAGAGAATCTACAGAAACTGAGAACTGGGAAGAGAAAGAAGAAAGAAAAGGAAGATTATGCAAGCAACCACCTGTCAGCTGAGCTTGCATACTACAATCAGGACCTAGATGATCCAGGAGAAGGGCCAGGCACAAGCGGGCCCCACATTAATGGTCCTTGAGCACAAAAGAAGAAGTCGGCCTAGCGACTCTAAAATCTAGAGCATGTATATAAAAATTTATGACTTTTGAGACTTTGGAACTTTTTACTTTTCGTTTTGGTTTTTTGTTTTTTTTTTGTTTTTTTTTAGTTTAGAATACTTCATGTGGAAAGTCTTGTTTTTGTGTGCAATCTAACACTTTTAGTTCAGCAAGCATAAAAAGGATCGTGAAAAGTGGAATAAGAAGTCCCTGAAGAACAGTCGAAATCGACTAGGCCAGTCGACAACGACCCAAAGGAGCAGCCCAGAGTTACTCGATATCGAGTAGGCCAACTCGATATCGACCAAGCCAGAAGAAACTCCTCGGCTTCAGATTCCACTGGACGCAGACAGCCTACTCGATATCGAGTACAGTACTCGATATCGACAAGAAGTTTACTCGACATGCCCTGTTTTTCCCTCCTCGATGCATTATTCGGTGAGTTCCTTCCTTTACTCTTGTTTTTATTTGATTTTATACAGTAGGGACACTGTATATTTTAAGTATGGGGTGGGGGAAGCACTCATTATCATTATTATATGTTTTAGTCTTGCTTTTAGTTTTACATGGTGAAATTTTATTATTATGTTATGCATTCATGTTTAAGTTTTATACATTTAAGTCTTTTGTCATACTTTAGTCTTGATTTTTAGTTACATAAAAAAATAAAAAAAAAATTGTCGAAAAAAAGAAAAAATGCATGTTTAATTTTTACATTCTCTTAGTTTTTATACCCTAACTTAGATGTCCTATGATGATAAATAATGACTGACTTGATCATGTAAATCCTATGGCATGTTTGGAAGGTTTAGCCTAAGTCCTCAAAATTGTTTTATGTGGATTGTGAACTTGTGATGAAATTGAGCACCTATGATCCTAACCTAAAGGTTGAAATCCAACAGAAATTGTCCTAGTGAGAATTTTGGCCTTATAGGGAGAACATTAAAAATCCCTCTGCTTTCTTGAGTGTATTTACTCTTCCTATGCATCTCTAAATTTTGTGATAGTTATTCAAAGCCAATGCATTTATATATTTATGTAAATGAGAATTAAATGATGGAGGCACCTTTTAAGTCAATTTTATCCTCTCTTTACCTACCCTGAATTATCCTTGCTTGAAGCCAGAACATTAGCCTGAGACTTTTATTATAAACAACACAAAATTATCCTTAGCCAAATTGAGTCTGACCCCATTTGGGAATTAAGACTTAGAGTTGGTTGAAATAATGGTTTGTGGAAGGAATGAGCTTGTGTTTCATTTCAAGTGAGGAGGATTTTTGAACTTATTGAGATATGGGTTGGTTTTATATTTTTATCTTGCTATGCATATTATGTAAAAGATCTTTGGCTCACCCTATAAATGCACTAGTCCTATTATATTTTCGTTTGAAAAAAAAATCGAAAAAAAAATAGAGGAAAAAACAAAAGAAGAAAAGTTTGCAATTATGAATAAAGTGCATGAGCCAAATTTACCTTACTTCATTCATTTTCGCAAGATTCATAATTTGGAGAGGTTAATTAAGTTTGAAAGGTTACGTACTTCATTAAGATAAGTTGGAGAGTTTGGTTGATGCATATAATTGAGAGTTATGGTTTGGTTGAGTTCTGTTGGAGATTTAGGAGTCTTGATTCCCGAATTTTATTAAGCACCACATGGCCAAATAATTTCATACCCTTTTATTTCTTACCAAGCCCCATTACAACCCCGCTGAATGGAATCTTCTTTGAAGACTTCTATTTAGCGAAGTCCTCCTGATAATTCTTGTTGCATTTACATAATTGGTTGCGAAGTGGATTTATATTTAAATTGCAATGTTTATGAGATTGTATGTGGAATTGAGTTGTGAGTTGAGAGTTGATCTTCATAGCCTAAACACATTGACAGTTGAGTGAAAACACTTTACCCTAGTGAGGTTGGATTTATATTGCATATGCCTATGGATCGCTGATATATGTGTGATGACATTAAATTCACTTATCTTACATTGCTACTACCTGAGATGTTGCTTTTGACAATGGCGAAAACTTGAAGGATATGTTGTAGGTATTGGTTATTGTTTGGTTGTTGCTTGAGGACAAGCAAGTCTAAGTATGGGGTGATTTGATGTCTCTAAAATAGCCATGTTAAAATGCACAGTTTAGCTCCATATTCTATACACTTTGCATATTTCGGGTTGGGAATATGTCGAATTTATGTAATATGTGCTTATTTGCAAGAAATAGAGGTCTACATAAGTTTTGGTTTAATATTGCAGAATTTGGAGCCATTTCGGGAGAAAACCAAGAAGCAAAGACGGAGGCTGAAGATTACTCGATATCGACTTCTTTTCCTCGATATTGACAAACAACGTCTGGGCACACCATGATCGAGGACATCCATGTCGAGAAGATGAGGAACGAAGTAACCCGACTCTAGGACACTTCTCGATATCGAGTTAGTTACTCGATATCAACAAAGCCTTGAAGACCAGCCCGGAGTCGAGGAAAGAGCCTGATCAAGGAGCTGAGGAGAGCTACTCGACCTGACTAGACAATCGGACACTGAGCGCCACTCTCCTCGATATCGACAAACCCAGAGCACATGTCTGGGCATCGTCGAGAAGAAGCTGCTCGATAAGGACGGACCAGCAAGTCGATGAAACCACTCTCCTCGATATCGAGTTACTTACTCGATATCGCCAACACCAGAAGCGCGCACCCGAGCCATGTCGAGGACCAGCTAGTCGAGCATGCCGCTGAAGCCAAGTCGACGTCCATGTTTACTCGATATCGAGGAGTTTACTCGATATCGAGTAGAAAGACCCTGAGCCGCCTTATGCGGTTTGAGCTGTCCTACACGGTTTTGGCTTGCTTGGGGCCAAAGATGTCCGAGTTCTATCCAAGATCTATCAACATCTATCCATGGAGAAGAAGATTTATCCACTTGAAGATATTTTACTACTTTAGATATAATTTCCTTTTTAGATTTAATTCCTTTATTCCATTTATTTATCTTTAAGCTTTTAGATATAGAGATTTAGATATAGATATAGTTGTTCTTTCCTTGATTAGCGGCGTTTGAGCACTATAAATAAAGCCTTAGGGGCTGAGTTTTACTCATTCAATTTCAGTAGGAGAAGTAGTAGTACAGAGAGAAAGAGAGGCCGAGTGGAGCGAAAGAGCGAAAGTGATCTGGCTTTGTTCGGTTTGTACTTTCTTCAGTTTGGTTTAATGCAAGTAGTTATTTCCTTTCAATCGATGTCTTCAATTGCGATGAAGAGCGAGTAGTCCACCTACTTCTAGGGTTGGGGCGAGCCCGACGATAGCCCTGTGTGTTTGAGGTAAAGATCCGACTTTTATCATGTTTTAAGCATCTACTACTTGTTATGTGTTTATTACCCATCTAATGGAGGTCCATGCTAACAACTTGGATTGTAAACATAAAATCAGTAGAGACAATTTGGGTTTCTTGAATGAGTTGTCTAATTGTCGGAAAAGGCGAAAGCTTGGTCCTTTGATGCGATTTATATGATTATCTATTTTATTCTTGCCTTATGCATGCTTGGTTATCGTTGTTGCAAACCCAAATCCTGGAAGTTGTCTTTTATACAGTTTCTTTCGAGTCCCAAAAGCCTTTGTCTTTATTTTATTTAGTTTTAAGTTTCTGCCTTCCCCGATATCGACAAACCCTGGTCGATATCGAGTACTGATCCCCGATCCCAGATCGTCGTAGCTTCTCCTGTGCAGGTGTTCGACAAAGACATCCTCGACATCGACTTGTTTACTTGATATCGAGTAGAGCCTAGTCGATATCGACTAACCGCCTGTGACTGTTGCTGCGCTGTTTGACTTGTCCGATCTTCTATTGACTAACCCTAGTCGAGATCGAGCACTGTGGTAGACTTCTGTCCGTGAGATTTATCCGCTGACACGCTTCCTCGTGGATCGATCCTGACTTCCAACTACTGCATCAGGAGGAGGTCTTGTAATCATTTACGTGGGCATAATCTGGTTTGATTTATTTTATAATATTTTGAACTCGATTTCCTCCTACAACAGATAACACACACCATACATGTAGATAGCACCAACCCTTCAACGAGCATCGACACACACAAGACAAACCAAGCTAGGAACAACCCATCGAAGCCTATCCCACACAGGGGAACTCGGTTCTTCTCAAGGAGAACTCCCCAAATCTTTTTTTTTTTTGTCAAAAATTCTATTCTATTCTCTCTTTTTGAATGAATGAAACGTTTAAATAGGAAAATAACTAGGGTTTATTAGGCTTCCTTAGAGGCTAAGGATCCCTTGCCAAACTTTATCCTAACTAGATTAAACTTATTCTACTTAATAAAGATAAAAACTAATTAGAACCAATCACAAGTTGGTGTAGTGGTTGTAGGGAAACATCTCATATCAAGAGGTTCGAAGTTTGAATCCCCTTGGAAACATAGAGTTACTTGTGAATGGGATGGTCAACCCCTTAAATGGGTCACACCGTACCCGATCAAGATGTAGAGCGACCGAGTCGACCGAACTGGACTAAGATAAAAAAATACTTGTTAGATATAATATCAATTAATTGAAAAGTCAACTAATAGATATTATTATAATTTACATTATTCCTCAATAAATATAAGGATAAAATTATAAATTAAATATGGAAAAATAATTATTTTTGTCCAAACCGTGAGCAGCTGCAAAGGTTATGATTTTAACTCATGTTCTCGGTGAATTTTGGAAAAACCTTCAACAACAAAGTTATAGACCTTATCATTTTCGTTCCAACAACGTATGGCACGATCCAATCCAATCAATATGGACTCCGAACGACCGATTTTACTGAGATGTTGCAAAGTTGTCAAATCTGTCTAAACGATTCAAACTTGTTGATAAGCACCACTCATTTGATCTTTATCAGTAGAAGATTAGGGGCATCCGAATAACTAGCACTTTAGAAGATTAGGGTCTCAAGGTTGCCGGTGGATGAACATCTGATACGTTATGAATTCCGATCCTTCGCATGTGGGCTCAGAATAAAGAACAACTCTGTATATTTGCCCCGATCTGGCAATATTCTTTGATATCTCATGATTTGGAACAAGTTAAATTAGATGTGAGTGAAGGAATTTAAAGCGACAGATGTGAGTGAAGGAATTCAGCAAACACATAGAAAAAACGATGGAGGGAGAGAGGGGTCAGCGATAGGAGCCGCGAGAGACGCAGCGCCCGCGTCCGAGTGATGTCGCGGCTGCTGCTCGGCTTGCTGCGACCGCCGCCAGAAGCGGATCCGAGTTCTTCGCGATGAACTACTGACTCCTTTCTGCGATGGTGCTGGGCTTTGTTTTGCGACAGAATCTGGTTAGGGTTTGTGTTTGAGATTTGGGGTGTGTTTGAGGAATTGGGATTTGGATCTTTGGTGATTGAACAACAAGAACATCAATTTGATTGCAAAGGTTTGGATTTGGATATTGAAGAACCTTTTTAGCCAAAAAGGTTTCTTCAATTAATTTTTCCAATCTAATTTTATTGAATGTAGAAAAGGGTTTAATTAACAAAGAATGTCAATTCTTCCTTGCAAAGGATGGAGTTTTGGCCTAGATAAAATAAATATTAAAGTAGATAAATCCTAACTAAGATGGATAGATCCTAGACAAAAGATAGATAAGCTAGGCTTAGCGGTTAAGGAAAATCTTAGAGATATTTTTCATTCCCACATTTATTTTCCTAATTGCATAAATAATAAATATAATAAAAATAATGTTCAAATAAAGGAAGGGAAAACCGGCCAGCCCCTAGACCCCTCGGCATCGACCCTCTTGGCTCGACATCGACCCCAACTGTGTGTGTCGAGTCATGGTGGATGATGTCGAGTCTTCATGAGCTTCTTATATGGTCTCAAGCTCACTTCGGTGCTAGTGGTCTAGTCTTGAGCAAAGTGATCCAAGGTAGCATGAATCCTTGCTCCATAGTTCCTTGCTAACGAATGAGAAGTGCCTTGGTAGCATCTTGAATCTTTTTGCCCCTTGCATGAGTGATAGGACCATCAAATGACACATTTATGTTGTCCTCAATGTCACCAGGAGTCATCGTTGTTTGCATTGAATCATTCTCCTCCACTTGAGCATGATTTTTCCTCAAATCATCGTTAGAGTCGTCGTCGGGCACGAACAAGGATAGATTGGCTACGTTAAAGGTGGAATGTACGCTGTACTTGTCGGCCGGGAGATCCAACTTGTAGGCATTGGGTCCCATCCTTTGAACCACATGAAAAGGTCCATCTTCCCTGGGATCCAACTTAGATTTCCGTTGTTGTGGAAACCTTTCCTTTCCGAGATGCAACCATACAAGGTCACCAATGTTGAACTGCACATCCTTGCGATGCTTGTCCTTCGGCGCCTTGTACTGAGCACTCTTTTGCTCTAACTGCGCCTTGGTCCGCTCATGCAGGCATTTGATGAAGTCCACCTGCTTAGTTGCATCCATGCTCTCCTTTTTTTCATTGGTTGATACATCATATCTACAAGCGTAAGAGGATTGCGCTCATAGACTGCCTCGAAAGGAGTCCATCTTTGTTGCAGAATGCCTAGACCTGTTATAAGCAAACTCAACAAAAGGTAAGCAGTCTTCCCACCTCCTAAGGTTAGTACGCAACATGACTCTTAGGAGAACCCCAAGAGTCCTATTAGTAACCTCAGTTTAGGCATCAATGTGAGGGTGACAAGATGTAGAAAATAAGAGCTTAGTACACAGCTTATACCATAAAGTTTTCCAAAAACAACTCAAGAATTTAGAATCACGATCAGACACAATAGACAATGACAATCCATGCAAACAAACAACATCTCTAAAGAAGAGATTAGCAACATGAATAACATCATCAATTTTGTGACAAGGTATAAAATGAGCCATTTTGGAGAACCTGTCCACTACAACAAATATCGAATCATGACCCTTAGATGTCATAGGTAACCCAACAATAAAATCCATAGACACATCTTCCCAAGGGGCATTCGAAATAGGTAGTGGGGTATATAGACCATTCAAATTTGCTTTAGACTTAGCCTTTGCACATGTAACACAACTTTTGACAAATCTAAGCACATAATTTAATTTTAGGCCAAAAGTAATGTTCTTTCAATCCAGCTAAGGTCTTCTCTAATCCACCATGTCCCCTAGATTCATGCACTTCTTGCGTAAGGAGTCTCCTAATATATGAAGATGGGATACAAAGCTCGGCCATCTTAAACAAATAACCATTATCAAGAAAGTAAGAATCAAATTCACCTTTGGACACACAATGAGAATAAATGTTCTTAAAGAAACTATCACTAGCATATAGTTCTTTAATCAAAGCAAAACCCAAAATATGTGCATCATAATTGTTCAAGAGGACATACATGTGTGATAGTGCGTCAGCTACCACGTTTTCCCTTCTTGTGGTGAACCACATAGGAAAAGGTCTCCAAGAACTCCACCCAACGAGCAAGGCGTCGACTAAGCACTGTCTGAACTTTGAGGTACTTCATAAATTCATGATCCGAATGAACCACAAACTCCTTAGGCCAAAGGTAGTGCTGCTATGTCTGCAAGCAACGAACGAGTGCGAACAACTCGTTCGTTGCTTCATACTCGAGCTCAAAGGGTTGTGAGAAGTCGGGTAGTTGCATAACTAGGGCATGGGTGAGTCGATCTTTGAAAGCATTAAATTCCCTCTGGTGCGCGTCGGTCCAGCGAAACGTCACATCTTTCTTGTTCAGCTCATGAAGGGGGGCGGCAATGGTGTCGAAGTCCTTGACGAAGCGTCGATAGAAGCCAGTGAGGCCCAAGAATGAGCGGACATGGGTGAGAGTGTACGGTTGGGACCACTCATGGATAGCTTGAACCTTCTCCTCATCTACTTTAAACCAGATGCAGAAACCACAAAACCAAGAAAGATAGTAGACTCGGAAGCAAAAGAACACTTTTTCAAATTAGCATATAGTTTTTTTTTTTTGCGGAGACAATCAAATACTAATTTTAAGTGGATAAGATGATCATGAAGGTTTTTACTATATATTAAGATGTCATCAAAATAGACAACGATAAATTTCCCTAAGTATCTTCTAAGAATATGGTTCATAAGCCTCATAAACGTAGAAGGTGCATTAGTTATTCCAAAAGGCATTACTAATCATTCATATAAGTCATACTTAGTTTTAAAATCTGTTTTCCATTCATCTCCCAATTTCATCCTAATTTGATGATAGCCACTCCTAAGATCATTTTTAGAAAAGATACATGCACCATAGAGTTTAACAAGCATATCATCTAAATGAGGAATATGGTGGCGATACTTAACTGTTATTTGGTTGATTGCCCTGCAATCAACATACATGCGCCAAAATCCATCCTTCTTTGGTACCAAGATAACAAGGATGGCGCAGGGACAATGGCTCTCGCGAACAAAGCCCTTACCATAAGCTCCGTGACTTGGCGTTGTAACTTCTTTGTTTCCTCAAGGCTAGCTTTGTAAGCAGCACGATTAGGCAAGGCTGCGCCAGGGACAAAGTCAATCTGATGCTCAATCCCTCTAATAGGTAGCAAGCCTTGGGGAAGTTCAGCGGGAAGCACATCTAAATAATCCTGTAGAAGAGTAGCAATATGTGCAGGAATATGACTCAAACCCACAACATTAAGTAAACCTTCTCTCATAATTAAAATGATATGAGGTCGATGAGCATTCCAAGCAATTGTCTCTTTATGTGGTTGACAGACAAGTGATTGTCGTTCGACAGAGCCTTTAAGAGAGGCAGAAGAGGGCTTCGACGACGAAGTGGCAGAAGGTGTGGAAGAAGTAGGCATCGCTGCTGAGGAGGTCGCGGATGCGATGGGGGGTGCGGCAGCGGGGTTGTGCTCGCGGCCAGCAGCTGCCTTCTAGGCTTCCTTCTGGGCATCCTGTTGCTGTCACTTGCGCACCTGTTTCTTCAAAACAGCTTGAGGAGACAAGGGTAGGAGAGTAACTTTCCTCCCACCAAAAGTGAAAGAATAGGTATTCTCACGACCATCATTTATGACAGAGCGATCATAAAGCCAAGGGCAACCAAGTAAAATATGACTATAATACATCCTTGCGACATCACATAATATTTGATCATTATAAGAGCCAATAGACACAGAAACTAAGCATTGTTTAGTGACTGTTGATAGGAGGAAATCGAGTATGCAAATAAAATATAAACATAACACTGCAAACCAGATTCCGTCCCTTGCAAATAATTACAAGACCTCCTCCTGATGTAGCAGCGGGAAGTCAGGATCGATCCACGAGGAAGCGTGTCAGCGGATCCTAGGCAGCGGAGAAATCTCACGGAAGTCGACCACAGGAGTCCTAGATCGGACAGTCGAACAGCGTAGCAGTCACAGGCACAGGGCTAGTCGATCTCGACAAGGCCTACTCGAGATCGAGTAGAGTCTTGGTCGACGTCGGTTTGTCTTGTCGAGTACCTGCACACAGAAGCTACAGCGACCTGGGTCGAAGATCAGTAGTCGAGATCGAGGAGTGCTATTCGATCTCGAGGAAGACAGAGAATAAAAACGAAATAAAGTAAATGCAAAGGCTTTAGGGATTTGAACTAAACTGTATGTAAAAGACTTCCAAGATTGGGGTTCGCAACAACGATAACCAAGCATGCATAAGGCAGAAATAAAACAGATAATCATGTGATTTGCATCAAAGGATAAGCTTTCGCCTTTTCCAACAATTAGACAACTCTTTCAAGAAACCATATTTGTCTCTACTGATTTTATGTTTACATTCCAAGTTGTTAGCGTGGATCTCCATTAGATGGGTAATAAACACATAAACAAGTAGTAGATGCTCAAAACATGATAAAAGTCAGATCTTTACCTCAAGCACGCAGGGCTATCGTCGGGCTCGCCCCAACCCTAGAAGTGGGTGGACTACTCGCGCTTCATCGCAACCTCAGACATTGATTGATGAAAAGAAACTTGCATTAAACTAAATTCAAAGACTTTACTATCCCGGCGATCCAACTCTCGTTGAACGCCAAAACCCTAAAACCTTCGAACTCCTAAAACTTCTCTTTGGAACTACTTGTCTCTACTCCTCAAATTGGATGAATGAAAAACTAGCCCATAAGGCTTTATTTATAGCCTTCTATTCCTTCCTAATGAAGGATAGAAATATCTATCTTTATCTAAAATTATATCTAAAACTTTAAAAGATAAATAAAAGCAATTTAGGAATTAAATCTAAAAGGAAAAGATAAATCTAAAATAGGTAAGATGTCTTCTTGTTGATAGATCTTCTCTTCCAAGGATAGAACTTGATGAAATCGGATAGAATCGGATTCCTTCGGCCCCAAGGACTCCCAAACCGAGTAGGATTCGTCAAACCGCGTAACGCGCTCCCGGACACGGCTCGTCGATCTCGACAAAGGCTCGTCGATCTCGAGTAGGACTGGCGTCGACTTGGTCTGGCTGGGCTTCTCGGGTGGCTCTGCTCGACAAGCTCGGATCTTGGCTCCAGGCTCCTCGATCTCGACTAACTGTACTCGAGATCGAGTAGAGTTGGCTCGGCTTCTCCGTCTTGGCACAGCTTGTCGACTCCGGACATGGTACTGAGGTGTAGTCGATCTCGACAAGGCCTCCTCGAGATCGAGTAGGGTTCCGGGATCGGGTTGTCTCTGACTCAGTCTCCTCGATCAGCTCTGCTCGACCAGGTGTGCTCGGACAGCCTTTGTCGAGATCGAGTAACTGTACTCGATCTCAAGTACAGTTTTCTCAACTTCCTGCTCTGTTCTTGAAACGCACTTTCCCGAGTCCTCGTTCGTCGGATTGACGCATATGACAATGCGTTGGAAAGCTCTTTCCGAGGGCTACAACTCTCATGAGGACATCAAAGCTTGATTCAGAACGGAGAATGGTGAAAAATAGCGTTTTCTCCGGCTACACCATTTTTAGCCTCTCCATGAGTTTCCTTTAAGCTCCAAAGTGCGTCCGATTTCTGCGAAATATAACAAAAACTTGTGTAGACCTCCATATATTGCAAATAAACATAAACTACACAAATTATGTATTAGTCTAACCCAAATGCATGAAATGCATACAGAAAACGATATAAAAGTTACTGTAAAACATGGCAGATTCAGCTCACAACAAACACCCCATACTTAAGCTTGCTTGTCCTCAAGAAATACTTTTATTTGTCATTCAGGGGAAGAAATCAAAACTCTCAACATATCAGATTCATTGTTATATGTCCCTGCAGTCAATTACCATCCTCGAAAAGGTATTTGTGTCACAGATCCATGCATGTGCAATTAAAAAGCAACATCTACTCACAAAAGGAGGGTTATGCAAAAACATTCATAAGTGACAAAGCATTAATAATCAAGAGGACTTTAATTTAAGCTCAATAAGAAGTAGATTGGTAAAAGGCTAAAGGTGGGCAATTTTTGGCCATGTGGTGCTTTTGATCCGGGGAAATAGAGTATTTCCAGACTGAATTTCATACCCTATTCTTTCTCATAAGATTCATCACCTTTCATAATGCTTTTTCTCAATAATAATGCTTTTACCTCTCTAACCTCAGCACTGCCTTCTCGCGAGTCGCAAACATGGGTGTCATGAATGGCCCCGGATACTTAGTGCTTTGGACGCCTCACCTGTGTGTCCCATCTCGCCAAACTATTATCTCAGCGAGCAGGGTCAATCTACCTTTATCTCCTGAGGTGATTGTATTTTCTTTCACTCATTAAATTTTTCATATTTTCAAATATTTTCCTACCAAACTCCGATAATGATAAAAACAACACAACAACCATATAACAATCTCCATAATGTAACATCATTATCAACGTAATCCCTGGATAGGAAATAAGGTAAAGAATGGAAAATATTTAGATCATGTGGAGCAATATATGAAATAAGGCATATTATGGCTTGTGTGTAATGCATATAAGTATAGGTAAGGCTAGGATTATAACAATGAGCATTATATGGAAATATAAAGTCCCCCATCCTCTTATTATGCAATATGTCAAAAGCAACATCAAATTTTTCCTCCTTTCATGGTTTTCAAGAAAATATGCACTTCATTGTGACTTCCCTTTACTAGGAAATTGCATGCTATATCTCTAATGAATCCAATTTTGCATCGTCGAGTTCAATATAAAGCTTTCATGACATTATTCAAAAATTTCAAATGGGGGTCATTTTTTCAAACTTTGGAAAACATGCATATAAGCACATAAATCAATAATGCATTCCAAAATAGCCATGTAGCAATTCAAAGAAATAAATTCTAAATATGATGCACACATATGTCAAATATGCATGAAGTAAGCCCTTCCCCCACCCCATACTTAAACAGTACAGTGTCCTCACTGTATAAAAACAAGGGTAAAGAAAGAAACTCACTAGACATGTGTGCAGGGCCTCGTAATGTCGAATGAAAGAATCCCTGTGCCGAGTCTGAATATAGCTTGCTTCTATCCATGGCCCTGAAAAGTGTAGAAGACATATACCCAAAATAGAAAAACTAAAAGTGTTCAAAACCAAAAAACAAGCAAAACAATGTCCAAAATGTCCAAAAATAAATGTCTATGTACACGCTCTAGATATTATAGTCGCTAGGCCGACTTTCCATTTATCTTTAGCCTGGCTCATCTTTGTCCGGAGGTATAGGTGGGTCTGGTGGTTCCTCCGGTGGTGGGAAGCGTGGGATGTCATCCGGAGGCATCGTGTGAAGAAGCTTGAACCTCCCTGAGTGGATGCTCCATGGCTCCTTCCATCCATCTTCCTGGGCTCCAGCTGGCATGCATAAAGGAATATATAAAGGAAATTTGCATACCTCATCATCATACCTCTTCCGCTCCACTGGTTAATTTGTTTGCGCGTCTCCACCACAGCAAAACGGTGGAGTGGAAAGAGATATTTCCACCTCATCATGCGGAACTTCATGCCACTTTGCGAGGACCCCATACTTGAATATGAACATCGGTTGCTCAAAATCGTCAGGGATAGCCTTCACCTTATAAGGAAAAAGTGACTGGATTTCTGTGATACAGTCGATTTCGGCTAGTGTTTCTGGATCAGTTCCTCCAGAATGTGTATATGTCGAGTCCAGGTAGTCGTTGTCGACTGGCTCATAGAAGGGGACATTGTCGAACCAACTTGTTATTGTTGATTTGGGCGATTTAACGCAATGTTCCCATCTACACAACACAAGCTTAGCTTCTGCCTGTTCCCTTCCTGCTCTCTCAGCGGCGAGAGCAGTATCCTTGGTGGCTAGTTCTGTCCTAAGCCTCTGTATCAGCTGTTCTGGTGTTTCTGCGGCTGCCATGGCTCTTTTCAGTTTAGAATGGATGTGTAGGACATGTTCCGGATCATCTAAGGTGTCAAACTCAGGTGGTTGACCAGAACGGCGCATACACCTGCGAAGTAACTCAAAAGAAAAGTGAGATCTGACTACCTAAGGCGCGAATGATAGCTTCCCCGGCAACGGCGCCAATTTGTTGATAGGAGGAAATTGAGTATGCAAATAAAATATAAACAAATCACAGCAAACCAGATTCCATCCCTTGCAAATAATTACAAGACCTCCTCCTGATGTAGCAACGGGAAGTCAGGATCGATCCACGAGGAAGAGTGTCAGCGGATCCTAGGCAGCGGAGAAATCTCACGGAAGTCGACCACAGGAGTCCTAGATCTCGAGTACAGCTACTCGACAGAAGATCGGACAGTCGAACAGCGTAGCAGTCACAGGCACAGGGCTAGTCGATCTCGACAAGGCCTACTCGAGATCGAGTAGAGTCTTGGTCGACGTCGGTTTGTCTTGTCGAGTACCTGCACACAGAAGCTACAGTGAACTGGGTCGAAGATCAGTAGTCGAGATCGAGGAGTGCTATTCGATCTCGAGGAAGACAGAGAATAAAAACAAAATAAAGTAAATGCAAAGGCTTTGGGGATTTGAACTAAACTGTATGTAAAAGACTTCCAAGATTGGGGTTCGCAACAATGATAACCAAGCATGCATAAGGCAGAAATAAAACAGATAATCATGTGATTTGCATCAAAGGACAAGCTTTCGCCTTTTCCAATAATTAGACAACTCTTTCAAGAAACCCTAATTGTCTCTATTGATTTTATGTTTACAATCCAAGTTGTTAGCGTGGATCTCCATTAAATGGGTAATAAACACATAAACAAGTAGTAGATGCTCAAAACATGATAAAAGTGAGATCTCTACCTCAAGCACGCAGGGATATCGTCGGGCTCGCCCCAACCCTAGAAGTGGGTGGACTGCTCGCGCTTCATCGCAACCTCAGACATTGATTGATGAAAAGAAACTTGCATTAAACTAAATTCAAAGACTTTACAATCCCGGCGATCCAACTCTCGTTGAACGCCAAAACCCTAAAACCTTCGAACTCCTAAAACTTCTCTTTGGAACTACTTGTCTCTACTCCTCAAATTGGATGAATGAAAAACTAGCCCATAAGGCTTTATTTATAGCCTTCTATTCCTTGCTAATCAAGGATAGAAATATCTATCTTTATCTAAAATTATATCTAAAACTTTAAAAGATAAATAAAAGCAATTTAGGAATTAAATCTAAAAGGAAAAGATAAATCTAAAATAGGTAAGATGTCTTCTTGTTGATAGATCTTCTCTTCCAAGGATAGAACTTGATGAAATCGGATAGACTCAGATTCCTTCGGCCCCAAGGACTCCCAAACCGAGTAGGATTCTTCAAACCGCGTAACGCGCTCCCGGACACGGCTCGTCGATCTCGACCAAGGCTCGTCGATCTCGAGTAGGACTGGCGTCGACTTGGTCTGGCTGGGCTTCTCGGGTGGCTCTGCTCGACAAGCTCGGATCTTGGCTCCGGGCTCCTCGGTCTCAACTAACTGTACTCGAGATCGAATAGAGTTGGCTCGGCTTCTCCGTCTTGGCACAGCTTGTCGACTCCGGACATGGTACTGAGGTGTAGTCGATCTCGACAAGGCCTCCTCGAGATCGAGTAGGGTTCCGGGATCGGGTTGTCTTCGACTCAGTCTCCTCGATCAGCTCTGCTCGACCAGGTGTGCTCGGACAGCCTTTGTCGAGATCGAGTAACTGTACTCGATCTCGAGTACAGTTTTCTCAGCTTTCTGCTCTGTTCTTGAAACGCACTTTCCCGAGTCATCGTTCGTCGGATTGACGCATATGACCATGCGTTGGAAAGCTCTTTTCGAGGGCTACAACTCTCATGAAGACATCAAAGCTTGATTCAAAACGGAGAATGGTGAAACATGGCGTTTTCTCCATCTACACCATTTTTAGCCTCTCCATGAGTTTCCTTTAAGCTCCAAAGTGTGTCCGATTTCTGCGAAATATAACAAAAACTTTTGTAGACCTCCATATATTGCAAATAAACATAAACTACACAAATTATGTATTATTCTAACCCAAATGCATGAAATGCATACAGAAAACGATATAAAAGTTACTGTAAAACATGGCAGATTCAGCTCACAACAGTGACCATAATATCGGAACCATCATCAGTAATACCATTCAGACCATAATGAGTAGCCTTAGGGGTAGTAGTCAAATGCAGAAAATCAACTATCTTTTCATTGATGAGGTTGCAGCAACTTCCTCCATCGATGATGACGTTCAAGGTAGCCTCGTGAACCACACACTTGGTGTGGAAGATGTTCTCCCTTTGATCAGCCATGGGAGCCTCCTGAATGTGTAGGACTCGGTGGTTGACAGGACAAAGAGCGTCCTGAAAATCCGAAGGATTGATATCCTCGTTGTGATCCCTAGCCGTGTCCTTCTCCACTTTGCTTGAAGTTATGGGTTCCTCCAAAGTCTCCTCCTTATAGTAGTAGTCTCCCAAGTCAATAAGGAGAACCTTCCGTTTCTGAGGACATTCGCGAGACACATGTTCAGAACCTTCACAAGTGAAGCAACGGAGGTCCAAATATTAATCTCCCTAATGCTATGAATAGATAAGGGATTGCGAATAGAAGTATTGAGACCAGCAAGAAATTGAGTACATAAAGCACGTTCAGTAAGATAAATATTAGCCTGATGAGCGATGCATTCAAGATCGTCTATGTATTCCGTAGGGGAGCGAGATCCCTGACAAAGTTGAGCCAAACACAGCTTCATCGTCTCTGTGTACTCCTCGGGCACATGTTTCTTTTTCAGCAAGTATCGCAATTGTGGCCAAGTCTTCACTGGTTGCTTACCTTGACGACGACAGATTTCTCAAGTACGGAACCACCAGGAGCAAGCCATACCTGTCAAGTGGAAGGTAACAACCTCCAACCTCTCTGTTTCATCATAGCAAAGATGATCAAGCACATAAGTAGTATAATCCTCCCAAGCAAGATATGCCTCAAGATCATTCGCACCATCAAAAGTGTCTAACTTTATCTTCACATCTTGTTGTTGGATGGCCTGTGCATTATCAAGAATAGGACGACCAAAATTGGGGTTAGGTAAATCATCAAGTTTATGGTCTACCTCATGGTAAGCGTCCTCCAAATGGGGCATGTCGCATAAATCGGCATTATCGCGACTATCCTCCCAGTTACCTCCGACGAACAAGGCATTATCGCGACTATCCTCCCAGTTACCTCTTTGTTGTGGGATTGTCCGTTGAACAAGGATAACAGATCATAATCAGTCTCTCCTACAAAAGGGTTAGGCGTAGCAGATTTAAGCTTAAAGTGTAATTGACCAGCAAGAGGTATCTTACTACTTGGAGGTGTAGAGCTAGAAGCCTCATTCCTCTTATTCTCTTCGAGGATCCGCATAGATTTGCTCACGACGTGGGTGGTAACCTGAGCACGTTAATGAGCCATCGCTTTGTTAAAGTTTTCCTCCCAACGAGCCTCGAGGCTTGCCTTCATTTCAGTCAAAGCAGCCTTTGTAGCGGCATTTGTGGTGGCTGTTGTAGCGTCTTGAATGACGAAGGTCATTTGTCTATTAGTAATGAAGTCAGGGGGGATAGGGGAAGAGGGGTTTTCGTCGTCTTTCAACATATTCCTACAAATCAGGAGAGAAACAAGTAAAAAGGACAAATGAACGGAAACCAAGCAATGCAAGCCCTTTTGATTCTAAGAGTGATTAGATTTTAGAAATCAATTAGGCCAGAAAACAAGGCACTGTATTCAAGCAACCTCCTCTGGTCACAGAATTATGCAATATTGAAGGTAGCAAAAGATGATCAAATTGCAAAATGAAATCAGCCACAATTCAGATATCAAGGATAGCAAGTAAGAACAACGGCTAATATGTAAGGAAGAAAGAATACAATGTGATGCAATAAAAATCAGCAATAGCGTAATATAATAAATGAAATCACAAGGGCAATCAAGTGCACACATGCATTCTGTCAACTATTATCTAACGGTTGCAACACGGTTCGGAGAAAGATGGGTGTGACCAAGGCTCATCTGCTGGCACAGCACAAAATCACACAATAGGGGGTCTTTGAGATGCTTCAAACCAACTAGATCATCAAATGAAGTAGCTAACGAAAAGAAGGAACAAGATGCAAGAGTTACTAACTCAAACAAAGGTAAAGATGAATGCATTTCTTTTCTTTTTTTCCTTTTTTTTTGTATTCGGATTTTTTTAATGCTACTGTCGCTGGAAGTGATGTACTAGAATGGCGACAGAAAAAAAAAACAAGCTACGATGATCTAAAAGTAAGCGAAATTAAAGGAAATAAGGGAAATTGGCTAACAATATGGAAAAGTAGGGTTCTTTAGTGGTGCAAGTTCATGACTAAACTAATCCAAGAATCACATTCATAGGCAAGATATGTAGCAACATGGAATAAAAATCACAACTTGCAAACCAAAAACTCAATATTTTCCAAATTGTAGATCCAAACAAGAAAATTACCCAAATAAAAGTGCCAATTTTAGGGATGAATAAAGATTTGAAATTTGTGCAGCAGTATGGTGAGAAAAATAGGCACGAAAAATAATCACTCAAATAAAAGAATCAACAGAGTAAAGAACTTGCATACACCCAAAAATCCGATACGGCTTGATCCGTAGCGAATTCCGATCATTCGCATGTGGGCTCAGAATCAAAAAGAACTCTGTATATTTGACCTGATCTTGCAATATTCTTTGATATCTCCTTATTTGGAACAAGTTAAAATAGATGTGAGTGAAGGAATTTAAAGCGACAGAAAACACTTGGTAAAATTCAGCAAACACAAAGGAACAGCGACGGAAGGAGAGAGGGGTCAGCGACAGGAGACGCAAGAGACGTAGCGCCCGCGTCCGAATGATGTCGCGGCCACCGCTCTGATTGCTGCGGCCATCGCCAGAAGCGGATCCGAGTTCTTTGCAACGAGATGCTGCCTCCTATCTGCGACGGTGTTGGGCTCTATTTTTGCGACAGAATCTGGTTAGGGTTTGTGTTTGATATCTGTGTTGTGTTTGAGGAATTGGGATTTGGATCCTTGGTGATTAAAAAACAAGGACATCAATTTGATTGCAAATGTTTGGATCGGGAGATTGAAGAGCCTTTTTAGCCAAAAAGGTTTCTTCAATTAATTTTTCCAATATAATTTTATTGAATGTAGAAAAGGGTTTAAATAACAAAGCATGCCAATTCTTCCTTGCAAAGGATAGAGTTTTGGCCTAGATAAAATAAATATTAAAGTAGATAAATCCTAACGAAGATAGATAGATCCTAGATAAAAGATAGATAAGCTAGACTTAGTGCTTAAGGAAAATCTTAGAGATATTTTTCCTTCCCACCTTTATTTTCCTAATTGCATAAATAATAAATATAATAAAAATAATGTTCAAATATAGGAAGGGAAAACCGGCCAGCCCCTATATCTGTTATGAGGGAAATCAAGTATGAAATAATAAAATCTCAAATTGACTCCCTGAACTACGCAAATAAAAATTACAAGACTTCCTCCCGTTGTAGTGGAAGGGAATCAGGATCGTATCCACGAGGAAGCGTGTCAGCGCTCGCCTTTTCAGTCCCAAAATGCTCTCGAAATTGACCAGAAGAGTCCTCGACGTCGAGTAAAGTAATCGATCTGGACCACTAAGTCGAGTGAACCTGCAAAACTACGCAAAAGAAGATGAAAACAGGCAAAGTCGAGTAAAATAGTACTCAACGTCAACCAGACTACTCGACGTCGAGTAGATTTCAGTTGAGATCGAGTAAAACAGTGAATAAAAACGTGAGCTTTTGTGAACGGAAATAAAGTAGAATCAACACGAAATTTATGGGAAATTCAATAAACTAAAGGCTCCTAGAATCGGGGTTTCGACACCACAACGATAACCATATAAGAATCATGATAAAGGTATAAAAGATGATGTATTTCATCAAATAACTTTCGTTATTAACAAGTATGAAGATAGAGGCTTTCGCATAAACCCTAATTGTTACTAACCCTTTTCACATAATTATGTATTAAGACCACTTTCGCTTCAATAACACAAACAAGGATCACCTTCAACTTTCGCAAAAGAACCATACTTATAGGGATAGAAGACGAAATCGCATCAAAATATTGTACCTTTTCGCATTACCTCACATTACTACCGTCGGGCTCACCCCGACCCTAGAAGTTGGGTGACTAGTATTCGCTCTTCATCATCAAAAGACTCATCAATAATAAAAGGGAACTAAATTGCATTAAGAGCAATCCCAACAGCTCTTGTATAATAGAGAAAATATGATATTTTAGAGAAAAATTGGGTTTTTTCACCCCCAACAGCTTTTGCAAATGGTATTGTAAAATAGAGAAACATTATGAGAGAAGAAAAATCTGTAAATTTAGAGGAAGAAGTGAAATTTGTAAAATTAAATGTTTTGCTCTTCCCCATGAAATTGTTAATAGATCTGTGGTTGAGATTGTAAGATTTTGAATTAAAGTAAATATTTTATGTCCTATTTTTATTTCCTTTTAATTCAAGTAAAAAAAATTTTAAATAATATGCAATAAATATATAATATAATTAATGTAAAAACTTGTAAAATAGAAAAAATGTTAGGGTTGGGGTATAAAAAAATTAGAGATTTTGAAATTTTTTCCTACATAATAGAGATTTTATAGAAAAGTTGTTGGTCTTGCTTTAATAAAAGGAAATAAAGCTTACAACCGATCAAAGCCAATTCCGCTCTCGCTTTCTCCAACTCAAATCGGCTCCAAGCTCTCTCTAAACTCTCTCTAACTTTATGTAACACAATTGCTTGTGGCTTGTATGATTGGATGTTTCCTAAAATTAGCCCCTAAAGCTTTATTTATAGTACTATTCAATCCCCGCTATCAAAGAAAGAATATTCTATCTATATCTAAAACTTTCTATCTAAAGCTTAATGATAAAACTTATGATTAAAACAAATAAATCTCTAAGGTAAGTCTAACTAAAGTGGATAAATATCTTCCATCTTAATAGATCTTCACATGACTTGATAGAATATCTCGTAACTTTACTTGCAAGTAACCCACAATGCTCGGACTTCACTCGATCTTGACTCGGAATGAATCTGGGAAGTACTCGACATCGAGTAAAGTACTCAACGTCGAGTAGTCTTGTGACTTCTTGGATTGCACTCGAGCTCGTGTTCTGGAGCTATTGTCGACTGGATAGTACTCGACATCGACCAAAGTGGTCGACGTCCACTAGTCCCGTCAGCTTTCAGCATTCTGCTCCGTTCTTGAAATGCACTTTCCCGAGTCCTCGTTTGTCCGATTGACATATATGAATATGCGTTGGAAAGTTATTTTCGAGGGCTACATATCTTATGAAGACATAAAAACTTGATTCAGAATAATTAATGACGAACAATGGGCTTTCCTCCAGCTGCACCATCCTTAGCTTCTTCATGACTTTCCTTTAAGCTCCAAAATGCCTCCGATTTCTGCGAAATTAAACAAAAACAAGTATAGACCTCCATAATTGGAAAATAAGTATAAAATACATAGATCCTGTATAATTCTAACCCAATTATATGAAATGCATGCGGAAATCGATATAAAAGTCAATACAAAACATGACAAATTAGGCTCACATCAAACACCCCATACTCTCAGCATCATAGATTCATTCTTATATGTTCCTGCAGTCAATTACCATCCTCGAAAATGTACTAGTATCACCAAATGAATGCCTGTCAATAAAAGCAACTCCGCACAAAAAAGGAGGGTTATGCAAAAACATTTCATACGTGATAAAGCATCAATGAATCCAATTTTGCATCGTCGAGTTCAATTCAAGCTTCCATGACACTAATCAAAAAATTTAATGGGGGTGATTTTTTATAAACTTTGGAAAATATGCAGGTAAGCACTTAGATTGATAATGAATTCCAAAATAGCCATGTAAAAGCAATTCAAGAAATACGCTTAAACTATGCACACATAATGTCAAATGAAATCAAATATGCACAAAATAAGCCCTTCACCCACCCCATATTTAAAGTTTACAGTGTCCTCACTGTATAAAAATAAGGGTGAAGAAATAGACTCACTAGACAGGTGTACAGAATGTTGGAATCGAGTGCTGAAGAAGCTGCAGAAGTGGTCGATCTTAAGGAGAGTAGTCGACGTCGACTACTGCAGCATCCAGGGTGATCCTCGTCGGTCACAGGCATTTCTGATCGTTCTGGGTACGTCGACTACTGCAGCATCCAGGGTGATCCTCGTTGGTCACAGGCGTTTCTGATCGTTCTGGGTAGTCGATGTCTAGTAGATTACTCGGCGTCGAGTACTTTTGCAACTCTCTTTTACCTACAAGACTTGTTAGATAGATAATATCCACAATAGAAAAACCCAAAAAACAGTGTTTCAAAACCAAAAACAAATGTCCAAAATAACCATAAAAAAAACTAAGTCTTTTATTACAAGCTCTAAACTTTATAGTCGCTAGGCTGACTTCTTTCGTTTCAGCTCAGGGTGGCATCTGCAGTGCCCATGTAGCTTGGGCTTCGAACAAGAATCTGTTCTTATCCATCAGCTGTAGATGTCCGGAATGGATCTTGTTCATCGTGAAAGGTCCCATCTTTTTTTGTTTGAACTTATTGGGAATCCAATGATTCTTGGATTTGGAGACATAGACCTTGTCTCCGACTTCATATTCCTTAGGAACGTCATTGGAAACCCTGCATAATCACACATACCAAGGAAAACCTCTCCCATGTATAGATAATTCTTTGATTGAAATAGGAGAAGAGGCATCTTTACCTTGGCTTACCTTCGCATAATCGAAATTCAGGACCTCGGGATCTACTCGACATCGAGTAATAGTACTCGGCATCGAGTGCGTTGCTGCTCCTGGTGGACTGGTCGACGGAGGTGGAGAGGTCGATGTGGGGGCCTGGTCGACGTCAAGTAATCTACTCGACGTCGAGTACTGCTCGGCTCTGGGTAGATTACTCGATGAAGGTGTGCTCGGTGGAGGGCTTTGAATCTGGTCGATGTCGACTAGAGTACTCGACGTCGAGTACTTTTGGTTGACATCGACCCCATACTTAAGACCTGGCAATAATTCTGGAAAAAAAAATTAGTCGATATCAACTTACCTTGGTCGATGTCAAGTAGATCGTCTCTCTCCTCGTTCAGAATCGCCATGATTTCCTCCACCTGGGATTCCATAGCTCGCTTCTCCAGCTCCTCGGGAGTAATATTTCTTACCATGGGCTCCCCGCAACTAATGTACCTGGATGAGATTGACTTGACCTCCTCCATAGGACATGTATGCCTTTCAGTTTTATTAAAAGAGTACTCAATTACCTCATCGTTGATGTTGAAAGTGAGCACCCCATTCCTTACGCTTATGTTGACATCCACCATCGCTAAGAAAGGCCTCCGTATAATAATTGGAGAAGCTGGATCCTCTGCCATATCAATAACTAGAAAATCAGCAAGGACAAAGAACTTACCTACCTGTATTGGTACATCGTCCACCATGCCTGTCGAGATGGCCAAAGTGTTGTTCGCCATATAAAGTTTAGCATCCACTGGCTCTAAAGTACCTATCTTTACTTTGGACCAGATTGATGAAGACATTATACTCACACTGGCTCCCAAGTCACATAAGGCATTAAATTTATATTGACCAAATCCAATCTTTATAGAAAACTTACCTGGATTTGGCTTTTTCCTAGGAATGTCCATTCTGCTACACTCCTCTGCGATCTCAGCCATTGACCACTTCATGCTGAGGATGTCTTTTAGGAATTTGACGTATGACGACATCTCATGAAGTGCTTTTGTGAATGGAATGGTAACATTGAGCCTCTGAAGCATCTTCACGAAGCGCTGAAACTTCTTCCCTGTCGGATCCTTCAAAGATTTTGTCGGGAATGGCAGCATTTTCTTCTTTGAAGTTGCTGTTATATGGTCGACGTTGTCAGAAGGGTGGTTGACGTCGAGTACAGTGGTCGACTTCTGGGAAGGTTCTGGATTCTGCTCAACATCGACCAGATTCTGGTCGACGTGGAGGACTTTTCTGCCTCTTTCTGCTCCATGTTTTGTTCGGGCGTTTTGCATCTTTCGCCCACTTCTAAGATTCAAAGCAGCCACATGTCCTATAGATTTATTTTTAGGATTAGGTTCAGAGGATCCAGGAAGCGTACCTGATTGCTTGGGGATTGATTGAGCTAATTGACCCATTTAGGTCTCCATAGATTTCCGCCAAATGTCGATTTCCCCAAGTCTAGAGTTGACGCCATGCAACTGAGTGTGGATGGAATTGATAGAATGTTTGCTTTCTGCATGATTCCTCCGCATCTCCTCAAGTATAAGTTGCAGGTCATCTTACTTACTTTCTTTGTCAGGGTGACCAGGAGCTCTGTAGGGCGGGAGTCTCTTGGATACTGGGGCTGGCGATAATGGCTCCAGTTCTGTCGTTGCTAATGTTTCCCTGAATAATGTCCTCCTGCGTTACGCGCCTCTTCGTGGGTTTCAGCCATGAGTATTTGATCGCCATGTGGGCACGCAGTTGTATTGTGCGTCACAGACCTACATTCCAAACAAGGCTTATCTTTAGAAAGGAATTTAACTTGTTTGGTGAGACGATGTACGTACATGGTCGTTGTGGAATTGGTCCCTGACGTCCGGATCAATCTCCTTAGTTGGCACATATAGAGGCATAGATGGGGCATGCCTTTCGTAACTTTCGTCTAAGGCTGCAGCAGTCCCATAAGTGTTGTCATAGTTTGCCAGTGTCTCAAAGTTTTCCCAAGCACGCCTTGGTTGATGATCCGCAACAGTCCCAAAAGTGTTGTCATACCTATAGGCGGTGTAGTTGTTGATCCGCTCCTTGGTTGATGCATCTAGGCATTTGAAGATGATCTTTTGGATCATGTAGGGTTGATGTCCATGCGTAGGACAGGATTTCAAAAGCCTTTTGTAGCGCTCTGAGACCTGTGCTAATGATTCCCTTGGCTTCTGCTTGAAAGTCGTGATCTGTTGTCTGAGCACAGCTGTTTTTGCAGAAGGAAAGAACTTGTTAAGAAACAAGTCTTGCAGTTCATTCCATGTGCGAATAGATCATGCAGGCAAACTCTTAAGCCACTGTGAAGCTACTCCTTCAAGGGACCAAAGAAAAGTCTTTAGTTTTAAATATTCTAGATTGTCATTATCTGCAATAGCTTCACACAAATCTAGAAACGTTGTAACATGCTCTAAAGGGAATTTATTGGGTTTTCCCCTAAATTGATACCTCCTAATTTCAGTAATAAAAGAAGGACGAATTTCATAATTAACAGGGGGAAGATTGATCGGTGATTCTGGAACTTCCAAAGTAGCTAGGATGCAGATATTCCTTTGTGTTTGCTTGGACGTGCCCAATCTGCTCCTTAAGTTCCGTTTTGGCGTTGACTTCACGATCCACCCTTGCTTCCCACCTTTGCTAATTTTATTGATATTCCGCCTCTCGTTGGGCGTACACTACTTCTCTGGTGGTGAATTCCTCAATTCGTAGTCAGAATTGCTCAAGCTCTTGCGCTGGTGTGAGTTGGACCTCGTTCTCGTTGTTGGGAGGGGTCAACATGAGTCTTCTCCTTAGCCTTTGTTGTAGATGGAAAAAGCGATCAGGCTCGAAAAGAGGGTCGATAGCTGTGCAATCAGTTCTTCGTATGCACTTAAAAAGCAAAATTAAAAAGAAAAGAGTAAAATGGAACTAAAAAGGGCGCGATTAATTGCTTCCCCGGCAACAACGCCAAAATTTGTTTGGAAGAAAATCAAGTATGAAATAAATAAATCTCAAATTGAATCCCTGAACTACGCAAATAAAAATTACAAGACTTCCTCCCGTTGTAGTGGAAGGGAATCAGGATCATATCCACGAGGAAGCGTGTTAGCGCTCGCCTTTTCATTCCCAAAATGCTCTTGAAATCGACCAAAAGAGTCCTCGACGTCAACCACTCAGTCGAGTGAACCTACAAAACTACACAACAAAAGCGAAAACAGAGCAAAGTCGAGTAAAGTAGTACTCGACGTCGACCAGACTACTCGACGTCGAGTAGATTTCAGTCGAGATCGAGTAAAACAGTGAACGAAAACGTGAACTTTTGTGAACGGAAATAAAGCAGAATAAACACGAAATTTGTGGGAAATTCAATAAACTAAAGGATCCTACAATCGGGATTTCAACTCCACAACGATAACCATATAAGAATCATGCTAAAGGTATAAAAGATCATGTTTTTCATCAAATAACATTCGTTATTAACAAGTACGAAGATAGAGGCTTTCGCATAACCCTAATTATTACTAACCCTTTTCACATAATTAATCCAAGTTTTATTAATATCACTTTCGCTTCAATAGCACAAACAAGGATCACCTTCAACTTTCGCAAAATAATCATGCTTATAGGGATAGAAGACGGAATCGCATCAAAAGATTGTACCTTTTTGCATTACCTCACATGGCTACCGTCGAGCTCACCCCGACCCTAGAAGTTAGGTGACTACTCGCTTTTCATCATCAAAAGACTCATCAATAATAAAAGGGAACTAAATTGCATTAATAAAAGGAAATAAAGCTTACAACCAATCAAAGCCAATTCCGCTCTCGCTTTCTCCAACTCAAATCAGCTACAAGCTCCTCTAAACTCTCTCTAACTCTATGTAACACAATTGCTTGTGGCTTGGATGATTCCTAAAATCAGCCCCTAAAGCCTTATTTATAGTATTCAATCGTCGTTATCCAAGGAAAGAATATTCTATTTATATCTAAAACTTTCTATCTAAAGCTTAATGATAAAACTTGTGATTAAAACAAATAAATCTCTAATGGATATCTTCCATCTTAATAGATCTTCACATGACTTGATAGAATATATCTTAACTTTTCTTGCAAGTAACCCACAATGCTCAGACTTCACTCAATCTTGACTCGGAATGATTCTGGAAGTACTCGACATCGAGAAAAGTACTCGATGTCGAGTAGTCTTGTGACTTCTTGGATTGCACTCGAGCTCATGTTCTGGAGCTATTGTCGACTGGATAGTACTCGACATCGACCAAAGTGGTCGACGTCGACTAGTCCCGTCACCTTTCAGCATTCTGCTCCGTTCTTGAAACACATTTTCCCGAGTCCTCATTTGTCCGATTGACGTATATTAATATGAATTGGAAAGCTCTTTTAGAGGGCTACAACTCTCATGAAGACACCAGAACTTGATTCAGAATAATTAATGGCGAAAAGTGGGCATTTCTCCAGCTGCACCATCCTTAGCTTCTTCATAACTTTCCTTTAAGCTCCAAAGTGCGTCCGATTTCTGTAAAATTAAACAGAAACTAGTTTAGACCTCCATAATTGGAAAATAAGTATAAACTACATAGATCTTGTATAATTCTAACCCAATGGTATGAAATGCATGTGGAAATCGATATAAAAGTCAATATAAAACATGGCAAATTAGGCTCACATCAATACCCCTCGGGATTGACCCTCTTGGTTCGGCATCGACCCCAAGTGTGTATGTGTGTCGAGTCACGGTGGATGATGTAGAGTCTTCATGAGCTTCGTGTGTGGTCTCAAGCTCACTTTCGGTGTTGGTGGTCTAGTCTTGAGCAAAGTGATCCAAGGTAGCAGGAATCCTTCCTCCATAGTTCCTTGGTAACGGATGAGAAGTGTCTTGGTAGCATCTTGAATCTTTTTTCCCCTTGCACGAGTGATAGGACCATCAAATGACACCTTCATGTTGTCCTCAATGTCACCAGGGGTGATCGCCATTTGTACTGAATCAACATCCGAGTAACTGGGGTTTTGGAAGTGGAAGGTGGATTGGACTAGAGGCCAAGAGGAGTAAGAGCGTAGTACCGTAAGAAGATTAGGGTTTCTAGAGGTTATACTTTGAAAAGGGGTAAAATAGTAAATTCATACACACATATAGATTTTTAGGGTTTTATGCGGGAGTGTGAGGCGGGTGAATGGAGTGCGTTAATGGGTGGACTATTGGGGCGGGTGATGGGTGAAGAATCTTCACCCATAATCTATCCAACATCCGCTTCACCTGCACCCGCTCCACTCGCCACCCCCCTTTTTGTGGGTTTTCGCCCATAAAATTAATGTGGTTAGGACGAGTGGAGCAGTTACCCGCTGGTAATTTACAGCCCTAACTGTGCCTGCATACCCCCGTCTTCGCTAGCCACCAAAATATCTTTTCGACCATTCACCATGGGTTCTCTATATATATTTTTTTGAAGCAGATAAGAATTAGGAAGGACGCCGACAATGAGGCTTCTTTCCTAGAGTGTCCGAACGAACGAGAACACAGAGTTTTGGATCTGACAGCATGCTATCATCGGCAGGGATATTGTAGGCCAGAGGTGCAATCTTGTTTGCAAATATATTCTATTCCTTGAAAATATGACGAATAGCAACATTAGAGAAAAAAGACAAATTAAGAGCAGTATCGGCCATTAGAAGCTCTATATTTCAGGGGCAAGGCCAGTCCCCCAGGAGCGTGTTGATGACAACCAGGCAGTCCCCTTCAATCAGCAGATTTTCTATTACCAAGCTTTTTGCTCTTGTAGCACCAAAGCTAAGGCCAAGTGCTTCAGCATACACCGGCGAGCTATCATTGCAAAGACCGCCTCCCAAGGAGACGACCTAACCACAATGGTTTCTAATGACGGAACTGTAAGTTCCCGTACCAGACTGGCAGAACGAACCATCAAAATTAAGTTTGGAGAAACCAAATCGAGATTTTTTCCACGAGTCAGAACGATTATAGGACTTTAGAGGGGTCGTCGGACACCCACTATTGTTAACTGAGTTGACCGTAGTAACCTTAGAATTTATACGAGCAGTATCCTGAAGTTCTTTAGAGACTGACAAAGTGTGGATATATAGAAGTTTTGTAAAAAAGAACAATAGATTGAAACCAAAGACTAGTTGATTTCTAAAGAACCCGATTGATCCCCTTAAGAAGGAGGTTGAATTTGTGATTGTTGGGTTGCCAATCAGTAGTTGGAATCATCATCCCAAGTTCTTGGAAAATCTGTCTTGTCATTGGGATGGGTTCTCTATATATACACAAAGAGTTTTTCAAAGAAAAATTAACAATTACAAATACCACACAAACAAATATGACGGTCATCGTGATTCTCATATTCATACTCGTCCTATCTACGAGTGGAATATGTAGGGGCTTCACCCCCAAAGACCACTACCTCCTCTATTGTGGCCCCTCCTCCAACTCAGCCACCGGCTTCGACGGCCGGGTCTGGTCCCATGATCAAAACTTTTGGAGATATAAGAAGTTAGGAACTTAATTGTAATTAGTGTAATAAGAGTTCCTATATTGTAATTGTAGGTTGTTAGTTTGTTAGAGCTGTTAAGCTGTGCTATATAAGCACTCGGGCTCCTCTGTACACTTTACTTCAATGAAACAGAAATTGATCATTCCCTCAAACTCTCTCTTCAAAGCTATTTTTGGTTCTTCAATGGTGCATTGATCACCATTTCAAATGGTATCAGAGCGCAGGTGAAGAGGAGAGTATCGGAGACTCAATTTCGATTGCAAATCAAGCCATAGCGAGGCAGACTAGAAGTTCCAGCACAAGACAACAATGGTGACGCCGAATGAAGTCGTTCTTGAAGCCACACACCTGCAGTCAAGCGTTCGCGCTTCTGGAGATCCACTCGCCCTTACCAATTCAGATCATCCAGGTTCGCAAATTGTGTCTCTGCAATTGACTGGATTGAATTTCTTGAATTGGAGTAGAAATGTCAAGATGGCATTAGGGGCAAAATGCAAATTAGGTTTCATTAATGGAAGCTGCAAGAAACCTGGTTTAGATTCGCCTGATCATCAAAATTGGTTGAGAGCCGATTATATGGTCATATGTTGGATATTGAATTCAATTGGGAATTCGATTTCTGAAACTTTGATGTATGTCGAATCTGCAAAGCAGTTGTGGGAAGAGTTGATTGAGCGATTTGGCCAGACAAACGGACCACTGCTATATCAGCTCAGGAGGAACTTGGCGTCGCTGGAACAGGGAAACAAATCTGTTGGGGAATACTATGGTAGACTCAAGAAAATCTGGGATGAGATTGGGAGCATCGAAGGATTGCCAGAATGTGAGTGTGGAATCTTGACACAATGCAAGTGCAGTGTGATTCAAAAGATTCTTGACAAAGAATCTAGAGCAAGATTGATGGAGTTCCTCATGGGACTGAATGAAGAATTTGATGGAGTCAGAAGCAATATGTTGTCCTCTGAGGTATTGTCAACTGTGAATCGTGCATTCTACATAGTTCAGCAAGTAGAAAGGCAGAAGATGGTCACAGGATCCATCCAAATGGATCAAGAAGGTTCAGCTATGCATGTCAATAGGCAATACCAAGGTGGAAACAGCCAGTACCAAGGAGGAAATGGCAATGGAAATAGAAATGGAAGAAAAGAATACAAGTCTAGAGGGGACAGTGTGATTTTTGTCACATAAAAGGACATATTAGAGATGAGTGTTACAAGATCATTGGGTATCCAGATAAGAGCAGAAATGGATACAAGAATGGAAAGCCATATGGGAACAGGATGGCTAATGCAGTGGATACACAGGAGCAAGATAGCCCTTTTGATTCAGTGGATGAAGAGCATACAGTTGATCAGGCTTTAGTGAATGCTGTCTGCAGAGAAATGGCAAAGATGTTCAAGGGAAAAGAGATCATGGTGGACAACTCAATGGCTTCAGCAAACATGGCTAGCACATCTTCAACAAACTTAGCAGGTAATGCTGAATTTTCAAGTGCTTTAAGTGGTTCTTTGAGTAGAAGTAGTTCTGTTTGGATAGCAGATTCAGGAGCTACTGATCACATGATTACAGATGTGAACATGTTGATTAGAACAAGGAAACTTAGTAAGCCTATCAGAGTCATATTACCTGATCATAGCATACAGTTAGCAGACACAGTTGGAGATGTGGTCATAAATGAAAGGCTTGTCATACATGATGTGCTTGATGTGAATGGTTTTCAGTACAACTTGATGTCTATGACCAGATTATTGGATGATGGGATTTTAATCAGTGTAAGGCCTGACAAGTGTATGTTACAGGACCCTATCACTAAAGAAGTAGTGGGAATTGGACAAAGAGTAGGAGGATTGTTCATCCTAGAAGAAACTGAAGACAGAAGAGGATCCAGAAGGCAAGAGCATGGATTGAAAGTCACTGCTTGTAATAAAGCTGATGTGAGTCACACAGCTGAGTCAATAAGAATAATTCATGCTAGGCTAGGTCATTGCTCAAACAGTAAACTAGAGCATTTAGAAATGATCAAATGCAGGCCAGTAAAGGATTTCTTTTGTGAAAGTTGTATTTTTGCAAAACAGTCAAAGCAAAGTTTTAATAGAAGTGAATCTTTAGCTGCAAATGTGTTTGATCTTGTGCACTTGGATCTCTGGGGTCCGTATAAGACAACTACATGGTCTGGTGCCTCATATTTTGTGACATTGGTAGATGATCACAGTAGATACACATGGGTGTATCTTGTGAAGAATAAACTACAGGTTTATGATGTGCTCAAGTCCTTTGTGGATTATGTTGAAACTCAGTTCAGTACAAAGATTAAGATAATCAGAAGTGATAATGGGTCAGAGTTTGTGCAAAAGAAGTGCAGAGAATTGTTCAGTGAGAAAGGGGTAACACACCAGAGTTTGTGCAAAAGAGTAGGAAGGAAACACAGGCACATCATAAAGACAGCTAGAGCTATGAGGATTCATGCTGGGATTCCAGTAAGATTTTGGGGAGATTGTGTGCTAGCAGCAGTCCATGTGATAAATCTACTTCCTAGTGCTGTGAGGAATTGGCAAATACCATATGAAATGATGCACAAGAAGGCTCCAGATTATGAGCAATTGAAGGTGTTTGGTTGTCTTTGCTATGGGAAACCAAATCAACCTAAGAAGGACAAGTTTGGATTCCAATCCAGAAACTGTGTTTTTATGGGATATCCAACAGGTCAAAAAGGTTACAGATTATATGACATAGACAATAAGTGCTTTATCACTAGCAGAGATGTCATTTTTCGAGAAAAAGAGTTTCCTTTCAAAGAAAATAAACCAAGACCAGATGAAGTGGTCACTAAGATAACACTACCTTTGGTCAATCCAGCAACAGATGGAGACACATGGAGTTCAAGGGTACAGATACCTCGTGAGTTGTCTAGAACACAGCAAAGTGAGCATTTAAATGCAGACACCATGGATAGGACTGTTGTTGAAGACTCTATGAGCAGTGTAAGGCAAGATGATGAGAGAATAATAGAGAGTTCAGAATCCAGCTCCACTCAGACAGTACCTGTTGACGAGATACATGAGGAGCATAGGGAGATAAGGAGATCTGAAAGAGTAAGCAAAGCACCTGTAAGACTTCAGGATTATGTGTGCAGACATAAACCTACAAACTCAGTCTCTACCTCTTTTCTGGTACAGCAACTGTTTGATATGGGAGACTACTTAGAAGAGTTTGTGGGATCATTAGCAAATGCCTGCAAAATAGCAGAACCAGTGATTTATGCACAAGCTAGAGGCCATCAAGAATGGGAAGAAGCAATGAGAAAGGAAGTTGAGGCCTTAGAAGCAAATCAGACATGGATTCTGACTACATTGCCTAAGGGAAAGGAAGCTATAGGATCCAAGTGGGTCTACAAGATTAAATACAGGCCAGATGGAGAGGTTGAAAGGTACAAAGCCAGATTGGTGGCAAAAGGGTACAATCAAGTGGAAGGGAAGGATTATAAATCCACCTTTTCACCAGTAGCCAAGCTAGCTTCAGTGAGAATGTTGATTGCTATTGCTACTGTAAGAAAATGGAGAATTCACCAGCTAGACATTAACAATGCCTTCTTGCATGGATTCCTAGAAGAAGAAGTGTACATGACTCCACTTTTGGGATATGACAAGGCACAAAAGGGGCAAGTTTGCAAGTTGCAAAGGTCACTGTATGGGATTAAGCAAGCATCAAGGCAGTGGAACATTGAGCTCACTGCATTTCTTGTCAAAAAAGGATATGTGCAGTCAATGAATGATTACTCAATGTTTACTAGGAGAAAAGGAGAGAAGGTGGCAATGGTACTAGCTTATGTGGATGATCTGTTATTCACAGGAAATGATGAAGAATTCATTGCTGAGACAAAGAGAGATCTGCACTCAGCATTTACCATCAAGGATCTAGGAGAAGTTAGATTCTTTTTGGGCATAGAGGTTGCTAGATCAGAGAAAGGGACTGTCCTAAATCAAAGGAAATATGTGCTGGACATCCTAAAGGATTCTCACATGTTAGATTGCAAGGCAGCCTCTTTCCCTCTTCCTACAGGACTAAAACTGTCAACAGAAGAGGGTGAATGTTTGAAGGAGCCAGAAGAATACAGAAGATTGGTTGGGAAGCTATTATACCTCAACATTACCAGGCCAGACATATCATTTGCAGTACAGCACTTAAGCCAGTTCCTAAGTAATCCAAGAGAACCTCATCTGAAGGTTGCAAATCATGTGGTGAGATATCTCAAGGGCACTGTAAACTTGGGGTTGTTCTATGCTTCAGATTGTGACCTCAATTTGATTGCATATAGTGATGCATACTGGGGAGCATGCAGCTTTACGGCCAGATCAGTCACAGGGTATTGTATGTTTTTAGGAACATCAATGATCTCATGGAAAACAAAAAAGCAGAAGACTGTGTCGAAATCATCAGCTAAATCAGAGTATAGGAGTATGTCTTCTGCAGCCAGTGAAGTAGTGTGGCTACACAGAACTTTGCAGGATCTGGAAGTGAGAATCAGCTTACCTATCACAATGTATGGAGACAACAAGGCAGCTCAACATATAGCAGCTAATCCAGTCTTCCACGAGAGGACTAAACACCTAAACATAGACTGCCACTATGTTAGGGAAAGAGTTACTGAAGGCTTCATCAAAACAGCCTTTGTGAGGTCTCAAATGCAATTAGTTGATGCACTTACCAAACCTCTTGGAGAAGCACAACACAAGTTCTTTGTATCCAAGTATGGACTTGTTGACTCATCAACATGTCCTACTTGAGGGGGGGATTTGGAGATATAAGAAGTTAGGAACTTAATTGTAATTAATGTAATAAGAGTTCCTATATTGTAATTGTAGGTTGTTAGTTTGTTAGAGCTGTTAAGCTGTGCTATATAAGCACTCGGGCTCCTCTGTACACTTTACTTCCAATGAAACAGAAATTGATCATTCCCTCAAACTCTCTCTTCAAAGCTATTTTCGATTCTTCAATGGTGAATTGATCACCATTTCAAAAAACTCCACCTTCTCCTCCCCTTCCTCCTTCTCCTCCGCCGCTACCGCCTTCGCCAATCACGACCTAGGATTTGGAAGTCCCATTACGGCTGCACGCATCTTCAATTCCAGCTTCACTTACAACTTCCCAGTCTCCCCTGGCCCCAAATTCATCCGCCTCTTCTTCTACCCTACCCGCTACTCTGATCAATACGATGCATCTCAATTCTTTGTCACCGTCCAAGCAAACAATCATGTCCTCCTCCGCAACTTCAGCGCCCAGCTTGCTGTCGACTACGCCCCCTTCACAATGTGGCAGAACATCACTCATGATCCGTTCATCTTCAAGGAGTACTATGTCACCATCGGCAGCTATGAAAGCTCCCTCAAAATAACATTTACCCCTTCCCCGCAGAGCCCTTACGCCTTCGTTAACGGTATTGAGGTAGTCTCCGTGCCGGAGAATCTGTACGTTAATGATAGTTCCAACTTGGAGTCGCCCTTAAACACGATCCAGATCCCAAACACCGCCGCTCTTGAGACACTGTATCGCCTCAACGTCGGCGGCTCTGACGTCAATGTTGATATCGATGGGGAAGTATCCGGAATGTACCGGCTGTGGAAGAACGACGATCCTTACCTATTCTCAGTTTACAGCCAAACTGCACTAAACAATATTCTAATCAAATACACAGAGCAGGTTCCTAATTATACGGCGCCTGAAGGAGTTTACCGGACGGAAAGACACTTGGGCGATGGCTCTGTTACGAACATGAAGCATAACCTGACGTGGAGGCTTAAGGTGGATCCCGGCTTCTATTATATGGTGCGGCTCCACTGGTCGCGAGTTGGAGTTTCATATTAATACTTCGAATGATCGGATGTTTGAAGTTTACATCAACAATCAAACGGTGGACGATGAGGCGGATGTGCTGGACTGGACGAATAATCAGAGGAACGTTCCTACATACAGGGATTATGTTGTGTATGTTACTGGTGGGGATGGAACCGGTGGAAGCACAGATATTTGGATTGCGCTACACCCCAGTACCAAACAAATATCGTATGTTCTCTCAAACCCAGATTAATACTCCTATATGATTATGAAAATTAAAATCTCATTTGTCAGTTGTTGGCCTTTAAACAAGTGTGCTATTACTATTAAGACAATGAGCCACAGGTTTTCATTACCTTATATAAGTCTTATAAGGTAAACCACCATGCATCCCAACCCTTAAAGTAAGAGCAGGTCGTGACATTCTTTTCGGGAGACTGTGTTAAAAAATTGGGATTGATTTATATTCTTGGTAAATTAATTTTATATAAATGTGTTAGATAAAATGTGTCATGAAACTTAAGAAAAGATGATAACATTTTATTTTTAGATTAATTGTTTGCATGAAAATATTGTAAATTCATATATTTTTTCCTTAAAAAAAATATATTTGTCAAAAATTTAGTGTTAAAGATCCAGGAAAGGGGTTGATTAATTTTTTGCATAAAAATATTGTAAATTCATATTTTTTTCCTTTAAAAAAATGTTTGTGAGAAATGTAGTGTTAAAAGGTCCTAGAAAGGGGGAAAAAAGCTGATAAGATTCCAACTTGGGCGGGGGAACCGGAAAAGCCTTACTTTTGAAACATTTTGGAAGACATTTATTTTATACTAAATACATCTGGTATTGCGTTAGGTCACCTGAACTGTCTAATGCACGGGCCTGAGTAAGAGATTAAAATGGATTACCTCTCTCTACCAAGGGTTCTTCTCTTTTTATTTGTATTCTTTTTTTTTTAAATGCACAAGTGACTCACTACATCATGTTCAAATTTATTTATTATATTAATAACTCAAATGTATTAATAACATATTTTTATTATTATTTTCACATATAAATTATAACATTATTTTTATTTTATTTTTCTTCATAATTTGAGTATAATTTTATATATATATATAAAGTATGGATCACAATCAACCAAATACCCAACCCATCCCAAACATCCCTTTTGATCTAAATCTTGTTAATAATTCTCAATTTTAAATGATTTTACAAATGTTTAATAATCATCCAAGACCCGAATATCCAAAATATAATCCAAATATCCATCAATTTCCATGGGCTCTGATCCGATTTGAGCCGCTACGAATTTAAGTTGTTATTTACCTACAATCTAACGTTATTATTTTTGTTATTTTTCCTCTACATGAATTAAAATATATTATCACCAAGCAGTTGTTAATTTTGTTTATAAATAAAAATAATGAGTTACAAAAAGTGGGGAACAAGGTAAACTCATGGGTGCAAGGAAAACCTCTAAAGAGGAGGTAAAAAAATTAGAAATGAATTTAAAGAAAAAAATATATGAGATGTCAAATTAAGATAAAAGGATGAAAATAAAAGGAGAGAAGAGGTAACCTAAATCATGTGCAATGGTGAACCTTGAAGCTCTTAAATTGACACATAGGAAAAAAAAAATGGTGAAAAAAGTATTAAATGTAAGAGCCTATGGTTTTGGTCCAAAAAAGGAGGGCTCAAAGATGCCATGTGGTGAACTTATATTTTATTTTCTTTTAAATGATTTTTGGTTGTTTTCAATTGCTTGAAAAAATAAATAAAAAAATTATTTTTGAATTTAATTTAATTTTATCTACACATCTTGCATATGTTAGTGAAAAAAAATCATTTGAATAATACCCGTATTTTCTTTATTAAACATTAAAAAATTATTTTTATGATATATTATTATAAATTAATTACTTACTAATAATAATAATAATATATTTTTTTTATTATAAAATAGTAATTATTATTATTATAACAGTTTACAAGAAATTAGTGGCTAACCGAGATACTATCTGAGCACCCACTCCCTTAGCGATAACAAAGCTAAGTCTAGTAAAAATATAAGTGGCAGCACGAGCCCCGGCATCCTGAGATACCGAGAATTTCTGAATCCGCTTCAGCAAATTTACAGCATCCGTATCTAACTCTCCCAACGAAGAGAATGAGAAGGGTAGGAAACCATAACCAGCCGTCGTGCACAAATCACGATACTTGGCATACTTACGCTGAGCAGCATCAACAACAACACGACCGGGCACAAAGTCAGACATCCCAGACTGAGTCAAGGGGGAGGATCCCGTCAGATCAACACACACATCCCGTCCCTTGTCCCAGGAATAAAGGAGCAAATCTGCCGGACGAAGGGGCTTACCATGCCTATCGAGCAAGCTGATATCAACCTCCTTACCGACAGAAATCCCAGCTCTATAGCAGATATCTAATACGGTGTCGCGAACGAGGTTATGAAGATGCTTAATGCCCACGGTACCAGCACATGACACAGCATGATTGCCATAAACATCACCATCAAAAACCCGAGAACGGGCAAGGCCTAGGAATTGTGAACAACGGAACACCCAGTCGATAGCTAAGCACGCTACGATAGGTTCTCCCATTCATAACCTGCCCAAGCACAAAAATAGGTATTGCACGTAACCAATCAGAGAAGGGAGCACCCTGCTGAGACTTCCATAATGCCATCTGTCGCGGAGTCAACGAGAAAACAGATTCCGATGTAGCAGCAATCTTCGCGAAATATATATCTGCCAATTTCTTCATAAGTTTAGGGGCAGCGATTTCAGTAGGATTGCGCAGAAGATTAGAACCCGTGATCTCATTAAAGGCATGCCGAACATCATCAAAAGTAGGGCCAGCATCAATGATACCAGAAGGGCGTAGGAGGTTAGTCTGCAACTCGGCAGACTGCAAACGAGACGTCAAAAAAGCATAATATAGGACATCCCCAGCAGCGTACACTCTGAGCCCACCAAAATAAAAAGAATTGAGTAAATAATAAAAGGTAATTTAAGGATTCAAAGGATTCACGAATGAGGGTAAAAAATTAAAAAGTTAGATTGAGTCCTTCCACTTATGTGGCATAATTTAACTATGTAAAACAAGGAAGTTACTTAACTGCTTTGTAAAAAAAAAAAAACTTAACTTAACTACGGAAAACAAGGAAGTTAATTACAGTAACTGGTTATTTAAAAAAAAAAAAAAAAGACGCAATACCTTTACCACTTCTAAATATTATTTTGAATAGATCCACTAATGTACCTTAGTTTTAATTAGTGACATCGGATCAATTTAGACCTGTTAATTAGGTCATTTGAATTAGTTTCAGGTCAGATCATTTCGAATTTTAGGTAAAACGGGCTTTGGATAGATATGGGTTAAATTGAACCCTGGTTTGATCCGATTATGGGTCAAATCGGGTCGATTTCGGATTTGTAAAATTTATTGTTTTTTAATATAAAAAATCGTATTTTGATAACTTTGCGATAACATCAAATCACTAAAGCTATAGACATGGTTGATTAAGCACGTCTTTCGGACGTTCAGATCAAGTCAATCGGGTTGGGTCAAGGGTTTAGGCGGAATCTAGACGGTCTTTGAAGGATTTTTTTAGTTTGTCATCAATAAGCAAACACACTCATACCTCAATTCGATCAAAACCCAAAAAAAAAAAAAGAACAGAAAAGGAAGAATACTAACGGTTTGAATAATCCATTTTTAGGAACAACTAAGAATACACAAACCCTAAAAAATGAAATATCGGGGATCGTGTGTATGTGCGCTCTAAGCCCAACATATAAGTACAGTGAGGTTCCAGGAGGAGTAACTCACCAGCTTATATATTAGGCTTGATTTGTTCAAAAAAAATTATGTAGAACGATTTTTGTCCATTCACATCTTAACCGAATCATTGAAATCAGGAACCTAAGGATAAATTAAAGAGGATTTGAGACTTGTATAGAGAAATTGAATACCAAGAATTGCATCACTAGTTAATTGACCGCACTAATGAAAATTTTGATCGAAGGCCGAGCGTAATACACGAGACAGAACAACAACTTGTAGATGAAGGGGAAATGAGATGGGAGTTCGTGGGGTTTAAGTTGAAAGAGGATATTTATCTTCTTCTTTTTTGGGGTGAAAAAACAGGATATTTATCTAATTGTTATTTTAAAAATTTACCTAATTAGTTAAATAAAATTCTCCTAGTTTTTATCACATGAGTGAATAGTAAATTTGTATTACCAGCTAAAATGACTTTTATATATACTAGTTACTATCCCGTGTGCTTGCACACGGGTGCACACGGATATAAATGTTTGCATTTTTTCCAATTATGATAAACGGTTAACAAAGTTAAATAAAATAGATATTATATAAAAAGGCTATTTAATTATAAATCAGTATGTAATACAACATATATAAACTTTAACCCAAAATGTTGTCAAGGCACTTCTCTCGGATACAGCCCAAAGGAACTACAAAATTATACGCTACAAAAATTACAACATATATAAAAAGGCCATGTAGTCTGAACTTTGGACTTAATAATTACAAACTACAAAATTTAGCCCAAAGTTAAGGTAGTCCGGCTAAAACAAAATATCTAGTCTGAACACTTTGGACTTAATATTTGTACATTACAAAATTTAGCCCAAAGTTAAGGTAGTCCAACTATACGTCATACATAACCAAAAACTAATACAAAGGAACTTGTCAATAGCTATTCAGTGAGTTTCCATAGACTTTAGAATCCATTTTAGTATCCTGTTTGTTGATAACAACGTTGATGGTGCGACTAAAATGTAAGTCTGTGGTGTGCGCAATGTTTTTTCCAAACTCATAAAATGATTGTTCCTAACCTGTAAAAATAAAATAACCATTAAAAAAATATTAAAAAAAACTAAACTTTAAAAAAAAAATCAAAAATTTATAAAACATACTTACATCCTGACTCATTTGATACAACTCTATGGCTGTTGCTCTTATAATTCTTTCTGCATTTTCACCATGTGCTGTAAGTGAGATTGTTTCATTTCCATCGGTAGCCTTGAAATTGAAGATAATCCTTAAAAAAAAAAAATTATTATTGTTTATTCTAAACTTTTGAAATTTAAAATACAATAATCTCAACAACAAAAAATTTGTTATGTAATTATTACCTTGAGACTGACATACAATCATGTTCACCACAGGAAGGACACTCATCAATCATATTGCCTATATATCCAGTATTTTTATGGCACTTATTGCAACCCAAGTACATGACGATATCTTTAGGGTCAAAGTCAGGAATATAGATGTGCAGCCAGTGTTGTTCTTCTTGGATAGTGTCATCACGCTATACAGTGGAAAAAAATTGCTAGAAATTACATTAAAGTATTGATGCATGATTGAACAAACTATAAATAGAATTTACATACCGTCTTTGCAAGGATTTCTTGTACAGATGTTACAATTCGTTCCTTTGGTGGTTCTCTTGCATTAATAACTTGCATTTGATGATGTGACAATGTGTCTAGATTTGAAACGACCCTAATATTTGAATAAAACAATTACTATAACCATTGTATAAGTAAAAAAGATATGAATGAATAGTTTTAAAAACCTACCATTTTTTGAGGTTGTCTGGCCATTCTCCTTGTGGTTGGGTTGTGACAGTTGTTGACATAGTTGTTGAAAGTGAAAAGCCTTCATATACAAACATAGCAGTGAATATAAACATTGAAATGGCATGGAAAATGTTTAGTATATGTTTCAATATTGAAAAAAGTTCTTTGAGTTACCTTTGTATTGTCTGACCTTTAAAGCAGTGAAGTCAATGATTGGGAACGAAATTGTTGCACTTTTAAGTAAGTCACTTGTGGTAAGTGCTAAATCATTCCAAGCCGATACAATAGCCGTTTGCATACTAAAGGAAAAACCAAAAAAAATAACAATAAACTGCTAACATGGCAAAAAAAAAATCTTAATAAGGAATAAAAATAACTTTAATTAGTTTAAAAAGTACACTTATTTCTCATCTTTTGAAATCTGATGGAAAAAAGCAAGGCTCTTTATAAAAAAAAATGTAGATTTTATAACAATATTCAAGTTAGTTGATTTTATCTTTATATTGTATTCATTTTTTAAAAAAATAAAAATAAATAAAATAGAGTTAGTAAAACTCTTTTTTTTTGTCCAGAAAAAGGGATTTTGATTACAAATTCAGCATGAGAACCAATTATATGATCAGCGAAAGCTCAACAAGGAAAAGAATTCGTGATCAAAGTTCAAAGACCAATAAAAATAATATACCAACAAATGCTTCAGTATTACCTTCAGGAAAAGATTGTGTCAAATGCGGAGCAAAGAAATTTGCATATGAATCTCCTCAATTTTGTTGTCGTGATGGAGAAGTTTATATAGTTAACAATGAAACTCCACCTGAACTTATAAATTTGTTTGACGGAAAAGATAAAAACGCTATGCATTTTAAGAATTTTATAAGAATATACAATAATTTGTTTGCTTTTAGTTCTCTTGGAGGAAAAATTAAAAACACTGTAAAAAATGGAATTTATGTTTTTAGTTTACAAGGACAGTTGTATCATTACATGCCAAATCTTTTACCTGAAAATGATAATCCAAAATATCTACAATTATATTTTTATGATGTTGAACATGAGGAACAACGTCGTTTATGATCATTTCCAAATCTGAAGCCAGAAATTACATCTATACTAATTAATTTAATGGAAAGAAATCCATATGCATTGTTTTTTCGTTCTTTAAGAGAATTTGATATAAATGATGACACAAAAATCGTTATTTCTCAAAATCCAACATTAGATCAACGAGTTTATAATGCGCCTATATCAAAAGAGGTTGCTGCAATATTATTACCAAGTACTGATCCTCAGCAATTAAATAGTCCACATATCATGGTTTTTGGAAAGTCTAATAAATTTCATAGAGTAATGCATTATTATGGTTGTTATGATCCTTTACAATATCCAATTCTTCATCCACATGGTGAATCTGGGTGGCATCAAGGACTGAAAAGAAGATTGAGTGGACGAAGACAGTGCTATAACAATAATACTTTTCCAGTTTCTTCGGCTTTAATTCAAACCAAAGATGATTTGTTTTTGGAGGAAAATAAAGGTATGATTTAGTTTTTTACTATTTTTTTTATTGCAAATTTGTATCTAAATTGTTTTAAAATTGTGTTTTTTCAATTTTTATAACATAAATATTTTAAATATGTGACAGTTGCTAGCAAAAGACCACCAAAGGATGAAAAAGAAATATCATGCAGAGAATATTATGCGTATAAACTTCAAATTCGTAAAGGTAATTATCTTTTAAAAGCTGCAAGTTTATTTCAACAATATATAACTGACATGTATGTTAAAACTGAAAATACCCGGCTTGATTATTTAAGAAGAAATCAATCAACAATTAGAGGTGAATTATATCAGGGAATACTTGATAGTTTAACAAAGGGACAATTAAATGCAACTGATGTTGGTCGAAAAATAATATTACCACCATCGTTTATAGGTGGTCCAAGAGATATAAAACGTCGATATCTTAATGCAATGGCTCTTGTTCAAAAGTATGGAAAACCAGATATTTTTTTAACAATCACATGCAATCCAAATTGGCCGGAAATTAAAGCAGAGCTAAGTTCAGGAGAAAAAACTGAAGACCGTCCTGATTTAATTGCGCGTATATTTAAAGCCAAATTAACCATGCTTAAGACAGAAATAGTTAAAAAGAAAATTTTTGGTTCTGTTATTGCTAAAGTTGATGTTGTTGAATTTCAAAAAAGAGGTTTACCCCATGCTCACTTCTTAATTATTTTACAACGAGATCACAAGATTAAAAGCCCAGAGGATTTTGACAAGTTTGTTTGTGCTGAAATTCCTTCTAAAGAAAACCCACATTTACGATCTGTTGTTTTGCGACATATGATACATGGTCCTTGGGGCAAAAATTATCCTAATTGTCCATGTATGAAACTTAACACTACTACAATAACGAGCTAATGCAGCGGTTCACTCTAGCGGTTTTTTCCAATGTAGCGGTTTTGGTGGTGGTTTAGGCTTTTGTGGCGGTTTATATGGCGGTTTTGATAATGTATTATTTCTCACCAATTTGCAATACCTATTGTAGCGGTTTTTAAAACCTAAGGTAGCGGTTTTAACTTTGATCTAATGTGGCGGTTTATAAGACCTGATGTGGCGGTTTATAGGATCTAATGTGGCGGTTTCAATGACCTATTGTGACGGTTTTGGGTTTACCTTTTTCCAACCCGATTTAACCCTAATTCTCTATATCTGTAATATACTTCTTCAGACATGAGAGAAAGCGCCGCGGCCCATTCTTTCTGATCCATTTCCTCACTGAATGCCTAGATCTCTCCTTCACTATCGAGAGCTCCCCTTCAATGCCCGCTTTTCTCATCTTTTTTGGTCCCTCTCTCACTCTCTCGATCTCTGTCAGATCTCTATCTCCCATGGTGGATCTCTTAATCTCTCACCTCTCACTATCTTAATCTCGCCCCTTGGGTTCTCTCTCATCACCATGGATGCGAAACCATGAACGTTCCGTCTATAGATCTGAAGCCATCATCTGCGCGACACCGACGCCTCTCTCATTCGGATCTGAAACCATCATTACTAGGCGACACCAACGCTGCTCTCGCCTCCACTCGATGGCATCGAAGGTTAGTCATTCCCTCCCCCTGTCGAGGTTGAGGTTGTCCTCTTTCTCCTTGGCTTGGATTTCCTAGATCTGATTAGAGAGAGAATTTATTTATATTAGGGATCTAGTTGTGATATATTTATCTTTTGGTTGGTCGATGGAAGTAATTGTTAAACTTTGCATCTACTATTCAAGTAGGCATCTCTCAAGACGCAATGGTTAATTAGGGATTTCTTTCAAATTTTTAATTTTCCAATTCTTGTAGGGTGTTTCAATTTTCAGCATTCGAATTCCTCTTTTATGAAAGGAATACAAGTCTCTTAGTTTGAATTGAAAATTTAATCAATTTCATTGTCTTTCATTGCTTCGAGCTATTGTTGCTATTATTGTTGTTTGGTTTGTTAATCTTTGGGTGTAGTAACAAAATTTAATGAAGTATCTCAAAGACAACTTCATTTTCTGTATCAACCACCAAAGAAGTATTCCAGGTTTAACCATTTATTTTTCTCTTACCAGTTGCACTTCCTATTGTTCCTACACTTTGATTTCTCAATATGCATTGCTAATAGTTAGAATTGATGGTGTTGTAGGCCTATATTGAAGCAACTGTAAGATTATGACTTAAAAAAATCCATTGGGTCCTATACATTTACCGTAAGTATTTTGCATTACTTGAAAGATTACAAAAAGATCCCTATATCTTGACCCATTGTAACACTCGCAAGTTGGTGCACCTAATCACCTCTTTTGTCTCAAGAGTCCAATTCCATTGGCTTTCTAGTCTCATTTATATTTGGATGATCAGTAATTATATATTACTACTCATGATTACTTTGTTGAAGATTAAATCGTATTGTTTATTTCTAGTACATTTTCATTAGCCTAGTAACCGTTGGGTATGACATTTCTCTTCCATAGATCTCTTTTTATAATTACTTGATGACATGTTTAGATTAATTCTTACTTTCTATTACTAAAACATTGATTGGAATTGAATTTTTGGAAAAATAAAACTAGTAATGGTCGAAGTGAGGTAATTGGATGAGTATTCATTTAGATATATCAAGTATAGATAGATACATTTGGATTCTTTTTCTCACAAAATTGCTCGTTGCTTATCAAATCCACATCACTACAAGTTTAGGTATGGATTAGGGATTTTACAATTTGTGTTTTATGTAAACTTAAATAATTGCTTGCCACTCTTCTTATTTGTCTTTCGATTCCGGGTTTTTTTGAAATTTAAGTACCTAGAATTATTCTTCCACGGAACTTGTCTTTTCTTTAGTTGATTTCCTATGTAGGTAATGACAAATTGATATGGATATCCTTTTTAAGTATTTTTAGGAGTTTTAATTCGAAATGATAATTTGCACTGGTTTGGGTTTCCCTTGCTGTCATATAATCTTGATAATTTGTACATATTGCATTAGGCAATGGCTGAAGAATAATATGAGATTTTCTAAATGGACATTATTATTCTCATTGTATTTTTGGTGCTAACTAATACAATGCATTCTTAAAAAAAAGTGTGGTCCCGATATATATAGTTTACGTATGTGACTAAAAAAATATAAGAATTGATCCTTATTTGAGTATACTCTTATAACAGTTACAATGTGAGCATTATATTGAATAGCAAATTTTGAACTTCTTATGTTTATAAGCAATTTTAATTTTTGTGAGACAAGTTTACTTGATCTAATTTTATCACATATATATGATGTTTTGAAAATTTGTATTGTAATCTTTATCATCTCTTTTTTTTACAGGAGTTCAGTGTTTGTTATATCCTTCTGGGCTTGTAATTTATGTGGCAAGTATATGGTGGTGTAAATGGTAGTTGTGGCCAAAGAAGAGAAGACTAGTTTGTAGGACTTCATTTTGGTGTTTAGCTTTTACATTTCATTGTAAAATTAGTTTGTGTTTAGCTTTTACATTTCATTGTATAATTAGTGCAAGTGTAAATTGGTGATAATTGTACCAAATCAACAATATTGTGTATCTGTGCTTGTATTTATGTGTAAATTTATTTATAAATTATTATTTTGTTATTTATAACCACACAGGTCTACATTTGTTGATTTATATAATTAAATAAAAGAAAAAACAACTATTTTATGATTGTTATACTATAAAAGAACCGCTCCAATAGATATGGAATTGTCATTTTATATGTAGGGAAAAACGCCACCTTAGGCTCACACATGCGTCACCAAAGAGAAGGCAATAACCGCTACATAAAACCCCTGTTGTAGCGGTTATATATGCTACTGTAGCGGTTATATGGCTGAGATGAAAACCGCTACATTAGTCCAATAAAACCGCCACCTTAGAGCAAATGCAGCGGCAGCAGATGTAGCGGCCATAAAACCGCCACATTAGCCTTTAGGGAGCGGTTTTACATCTTCTTGTAGCGTTTTTTGACCGCTACCATAGACCGTTTATGTAGTAGTGTAAAGGGTCAAAGAAAAAATGTAAATTTAATTATCCAAAAAAATTTGCTGAATATACAACATGTGGTGATGATACCTATCCTATTTATAAAAGAAGAAATACAGGAGAAACGGTTTTTATAAGAGATGAAAAGCTTGATAATAGATGGGTCATACCTTATAATCCTTATCTTTTAGCAGTGTTTGATTGTCATATGAATGTTGAAATTTGTTCAACAATTAAAGCTGTAAAATATTTATATAAATATATATACAAGGGGCATGATCGTGTGTTGTTTTAATATTGTTCAAAACAATATAGACAAAAATGATGAAATTCAAAGTTTTCAATCTGGTAGATGGATCTCTCCACCTGAAGCTGCATGGAGACTTTTTTTCATTTGATTTGTATGATATTAGTCCACCTGTAATTCCTTTACAAATACATTTACCGAATCAACAGTTTATAAGTTCGCACACGGAATAGCACTAGTATATATAAAAAAATATTATGTAAATTTTTTAACGTATTAAATAAAACTTATTTAAATCACAGTATATTTAAAGCAGTCACATGAAATATAATCATATATCACATTGGAATACCTAACCTATACAATTCTTACAAAGACAATAAATTCTCAAACACAACACATTTTTAGTATAAAGAATATATTAACCATAAACATTCCAATTAATTAATAACTATATATTAATATACCAGAACTACCCCTCATCTTCCTCATCAACTTCATACCGAATGGCGGCAACCCAAGAGCCATCCTCCCTCTGAACCATCCCCTTATTCTCCTCCACCCACCACGCCGCCGGCACCCCGTACTCGCCTTTCAGATTCTCCATCGTCCTGTTAACGAGAGCGATGTCCCTCTCCACCACCAGGCGGAACACCCCCTTCCTCCACCACCTCCCCTTCCGATCCCCGGCCACCCCGTGGAGGTACACCTCCAGGTTGTGCCAGCTCTTGAAGCTCCCCGGCGCCTTAAGGTACTTTGACTTCCTCGTGTCCACCTTCACCTCCTCCCCGACCTCCACGTACCCGATCGGCGACACCGTCGGCACCACGTCCGGCGCGTTCCGGACCCGCAGCGCCCGGAGCGCGGACTGGCTCTCGTGCTCCGAGAAGATCCTTCTGAAGGTCGCGGACCCCACCCGGGGGCATCCGAAGAGGATGGCTGTCACCGGGATGGGGCCCGCGGTGGCGCTTGGCTTGAGGTTGAGGCGGTTGGAGACGATGTCGAGGGCGTTGAGGGTTGCGAGGGCGGCTCCGAGGCTGTGGCCTGTCACCGTTATGCTTATTTCTTCCTCCTTGTATTTCTCCATTATTCTCTTTATTTCCTCCAAAACCTTCATTTTTTTAACATGTTTAAAAAAATGCTAAATTAGTGTTACTTAAAACAAATTTTAGATGGGAAAGATATGATTATTTACTATAACAAAGTTAGATTCGTTATTATTATTATTAAGATAATCAAAATTATATAAAATATGATTTTTTTTTAAATAAAATAAGAATTCTATACTTATTAGTTTTTAGTGTATGAAATTGTTAAAATTTTCTTTTAAAAAATGAATAGATATAAATAATAAATGAAATTTTATATCGAAGAGATATATATTACTTAATACCACTCTCCCACTTTCTTGTACAATTTCCCAACACGACCAAGTATTATTAAAGTATAGTGTATAATTTTAAAATAATACGACCAAGTATTATTAAAGTATAGTGTATAATTTTTATGTGTACAGTGTAAATTAAAGTACATTATCAAATACAATTCCAAGATTTTTTTTTTTGTATCATCCATAGTCACTCCCCCAAATTACAATTTAATCCTAACAACCTTTTAAAAATAAAATTGAATTCAGTAATGCAAATCAGCATAAAACAATAAAGAAAAATTAAAATTAGATTTAAGAACGACTTAGTCCCAATCACAAACCTTGAATTAAGTCTTTACTTCCATCTAATAAACATATATGAATCGTAAAACTAAAGTAAAAAATCGTAAAACTAAATACCGTATAGACTGTTTGCTTTTCATTACCAGCAAGTTGAATAATCCATCTAAAGAACTTGGCCAAACACCTAAATTTTCTTTTGAGTTAAACATAATATTTAGAATAAATTGGTATATTTTGCATTTCTAAAATGAATTTAACACACTCAGATCTCCTCAATTACTCACCCAAGACCTGACATCTATGAATGACAACGACGTTTAAGCTTACTGATTAGTCCAGTCCCTGTGATCACTTCGCCTATCTGAAAGCATTGAACATATCTCTTGGTAAATCAGAATTCATTCAGCAATGGAGCTTCCAATGCTTTGGCTACTTCTCTATCTAATGCTACAAGCCTAAAAGACAACCGTCATTGTTTAAACAAATTAGATTTTTTCAAAACGGAAGATCTTAAAATTTGGTCATGAATGTAGCAAATACGAATGATTACATGATCCATTTGCTCTCTAAATTTGAATCCGACAAATCTATTAACGCATTCTACTACTTAATAATCACACATTTCAAATTTTAGCCCAAAGTTAAGGTAGTTTAACTATATGCAAGTTGGCAGGAAAGGGTACCACTCAAATTAAAGCAACAGAAGTTGGGTTTTACTCTCCCCTCCTCATGGTGTAAAAACCCTCAAACGACCAGCAATTTTGATCAGTTTGTAAAAAAAAAGAGAAAATAGATATCCAAAAACAATAAATATAGTACTATATTAAATAACTAACCTGAATCCAAAGGAATTCGATTTGTAGCTCTAAAACCTTCAAATCTTTCCCAAACGACAAAGTCCTACCAACATAGATTGATTTTATGGGGTTAAAGAAGTCACGGCCAGCAATTTCAATCATTTTTTTAAAAAAAAAAGGTAAAATAGATACCCAAAGAAATAAATATAAAGAATATATTAAAGAACTAACCTGAATCCAGAAGGAATCCGATTTTGAGCTCTCAAACCTTCAAACCCTTCCCAAACGACAAGGTCCAACCAGAATAGATGGATTTTATGGGGTTAATAGGTTATCGACAACAATGAAAGTTTTATAATCGCAAGTCGCAATAACTGTAAAAGGCCAATGAAGTCAAAAATTATCCAAACCAGATGATCAAATTTTTTGATGATTGGAAATTAAGAGAGAGAGAGAGAGAGGCAGAAGAGTGAAATTAGGGATTTGAGAATTGAGAGAGGAGAGAGGCCAAAGGTGATTAGGAATCTCATATTCTAATCAAATACGGAGTAGGTAGTAATAAAGGCGGTGGAGGAGAATGGCAAAATAGTAAAATTGTAGTCTGTAGTTAATAAGAAAGGCGGTGGAAGTAAAATTTTAATAAAGAAAAAAAAATACACAAGCTAAAAAGTAAAGGGTAGAAAGGTAATTTAATTTTGTGTTCATTGCCGGAAGCTAAAAAGGTAAAGGTGGAAAGGTAATTTAACTTTGAGATCATTCCCGCTTTTATATATATAGAGATGTAAAATTTAATTTATTTACTTTCTATTCCCTGTTAAACAAACTAGCATTCGTTTTCGGTCATACTAATAAGGTAACTATCAATGAAATCTTGCTGTTCCACAGCACAACTAGTCATTTTGGAAACAGTCAAAATGTTTAGACGATGATCCGACTGGTCCGTTGATCCCTAATCATCATAGTCACAGCGGTACGCATAACCAGGCTATTAGGGGTTGTGCTACGAAAACCAGGGCTCAGAATAGGTCCGGGAAGTGGGATAAACCTCCGCCGAACTGTTATAAGCTCAATTTTGATGGTTCGGTACTCCCGAGTGGCAACTCGTCTTATGGTTTTGTCATCCGTGACTCTGCGGGTTTAGTGGTCTCTGCTGACAGATCTGTTTGTACAAATATCTCAGTGATTTATGCCGAAAATCTCTGTCTCAGAATGGGTTTGTTACGTGCAAAAGAGTTGCAACTATCTACACTTTTGATCGAAGGAGACAACCTACTGGTGATAAAATCTCTACTAGGGGATTGGAAATACCCCTGGACAATAGAAATGCTACAAGCTGATATACTGTCTGATATCTCGTCCTTTACTTATGTTGTTATTCGTCATATTTTCAGGGAATCGAATGTTGTGGCTGACTACCTTGCTCGTAGTGCCCACGTTTCCCCTGCCGACGTCTGTTGCGAGGATGATCCAGAACTGCTAGTTCTCGTCCGGAAGGATGCGCTAGGAAGGGTCTCTGCTGCGGCCGACCCGACCTAATTCTTATCTTGCGTCAAAAAAAAAACAAAAAAAACTAGCATTTAATTTGGAAAAACTAATTAAAATACCCCCACCTTTGGGGGTATGGTAAAAATATATCCTCAACTTTCAAAAGTAATAAAAATATTCTGACCTTTGATAGTAGTGGTAATATATTACCACGATTTTTCTCACTGGTCAAAAATGCTGACAAGACATCCTACGTTGATTTTTTACAAATGTTTTTTTGAACGGTTTCCTTAGGAAAAAAATAAAGAGTTGGACCGGATTCATACACCACGCCTTTTTCTCTCTCATATCTTCTTTCGTGATCGCCTCTTGAGTTATCTTCTGGTCCTCCAGGCGGCTCATAGTTGTTCTTCAATGACAACCTCCCTCCCTCGTGGTCGGTTATCTTGAGATGTCTCTCTCACATCTTCTTCCTCTTTGATTCGTTCACGGACTTAGTTGAATAAGTTTTCCCCCCTCTTTGTTGTTGCTGATGTTTTTAGTTTAGTTTTTTAGTTGTTGGGTTGGTGTTAGAATTAGTTGCTTGGTTGAATCCATTTCATTTTTTCGAATTTAATTTTGTTGTCGGTGCATTTTTCCCTAAGGAGACCGTTTAAGAAAACCTGATTTTAGTACTAATTTGTAAAAATGCTTCCACGCAGGATGTCTTGTAAAAAAAAAATCAACGTAGATTGTCTTGTCAGCATTTTTGACCCATGAGAAAACTCGTGGTAATATGTTACCACTACCCTCAAAGGTTTTTGACCAATGAGAAAACTCGTGGTAATATGTTACCATTACCCTCAAAGGTCGGGATATTTTAATTACATCTGAAAGTTGAGGATATATATTTTTACCATATCCCCAAAGGGGGGGTTATTTTAATTAGTTTTCCTTTTAATTTCTATAAAGTAATTTATTACTTCACGGTCTCTACTCGACATACTCTTACAAGATGAACATATACTCCCCGTTACATCCTTTCAAATGCTTTTCCAGGTATCATGAAGTCCTATTGAATGGCATGGAGATATTCAAGGTAAATAAACTATACGACGGAAGCCTAAACGCTCCAAACCCACAGGTCTCGCTACATAAAACCCCTCCCCAACAAGCCCCAATCACTAAGCAGCGAACACGGTCCAACCTCCGATCCTCCCTTGTATCATTGGTGGCGTAGCTGCCGGCCTCTTCATCACTTTACTCGCATGCCTCCTCACTTTCCGATGCTGGAAGACAAAGAAAGAGTCTACTACTAATGGGACTTTCCGGAACATCATAGACTCCTCCCTTCTTTGCTGCCGATTTTCACTTGAACAGATCATACTGGCCACAAATAACTTCAGTGAAGACCTCATAGTTGGACGCGGTGGATTTGGAAACGTCTACAAGGGAATGGTTGATGTGGACAAGGAGCCCCTTGTAGTTGCAATCAAGAGGCTCAATCCTTCGTCTAAGCAAGGCCTGCGTGAATTCTTGACTGAGATTGCTTTGTTATCCAAACTTCGACACGCCCACCTTGTTTCATTGATTGGCTATTTCAATTAGAGTGAGGAGATGATACTTGTGTACGAGTACATGGAACGCAGGACACTCCGCGAACATCTTTACAATCACAAACCCCATACTCCACCTCTGTCATGGACTCAAAGATTGCGAGCTTGTATAGGAGCTGCAAAAGGGTTGCAGTACTTGCATTCAGGACAAACCCACATGATTATCCATCGTGATGTCAAGTCCACCAATATTCTCTTAGACGAGAAGTGGATTTCCAAGGTGTCTGACTTCGGGATCTCAAAATCGGGGCCTACAGAAGGAGACCTCTCCCATGTAAGTACTGTGGTGAAAGGGAGCTTTGGTTATTTCGATCCGGAGTACTACAAGACCCAACGGTTAACCGAAAAGTCCGATGTACACTCATTTGGGGTTGTGTTGTTTGAGGCCTTATGTGGACGGGCTGCGTTGGACCCAACCCTAATCAAGGAACACCTAAACCTAGCTTTGTGGGCTCAAAGCCATCAAAGAAAGGGAGCAATTGATGCGATTGTTGACCCGACTATAAAGGGTGAGATTGCACCGGCGTGTTAAAATGTGTTTGGGGAGATAGCAGAGAGGTGTGTTCGTAAACATGGGAAAGACCGACCCTCCATGGCTGATGTTGTAACGAGCTTAGAGTTAGCCCTCGAACTGCAGCAACAGGCTAGCATAATACAGATCCCGGCCTGATGAAGGTTTCGGTGGCCGGATGTTGTTTTGAAGGGGCAGGGGGTTTATTGATCCAAAGCTAACTGAGGTGAATCATACTACAACAAATAGTGTTATTAGCGACCAAAGTTTTAGTGACAAATTATTCTTCCTCGATAAATATGGTCTTTAGTGACGAACATAAACACTCCTCATAAAATGGCACGAGAACATTAACGAGGAATCTAAATCCCTCGCTAAAAATGACAATCAACGACAAAATTTTCAATTCATCGCTAATTGTTACCATATTGTAGTCGTCTAAAGTGTAAGAGTAATGGCGACAAATTTGAAGTTTTTAATGAGGAATATTTTCATCGCGAAAAATACATTTATCGAGGAAATTTCAATTTTGTCGTTAAATATTTGGTGGAAATTATACAAACTCGCCAAATTTATTAGCGATAAATATTTGAATTTCTCGCTAAAAGCATGTGTTTCTAGAGAGAATAATTTGTCACTAAAAATATCAATTAATGAGGACATTTCATTTTTGTCGTTATTTGTTTCTGTGAAAATTGAGAAAATGCCCCAAATTCAATTGTGAGAAAAGTTTAAATTCCTCACCAAAAGTTTATCTTTTACGAGGAATATTTTTCTCCTTGAAACAACCATTCAGCAAGGAATATCAATTTCGTCACTAGTGATATGGAGAAAACTATGACACAAGTGCATAATTATAAGGTGATAAAAGTTTTTTTTTTCATCGCAAAAAGTACATGTTTGATGAAAAACCACTTGTCGAGAAAGTTTTAATTTCGCCGTTAGTAGTACGAGGAAAAACTATGTTCCAAGCGCAAAATTCGAAGGTTACAAACGTATAAATTCATTGCAAAAAATACATATTTGGTGTATTAATAAGGGAAAAAGCAATTTGAAAAAAAAAAACCCTGAAAAATCAAAGGCGATGAAGGTGTACATCCCTTGTGTTTTTGCTACTTTGTTTATGTAAGAAAGTTGTCCATTACCTTGTTGAAGGAATGATAATTTCATTTAAGTTAATATTTGCCTGTGCGGGATTTGAACCTGCATATTTGTGCGTGAGCACATCACTCTACCAGTAGCACCCTACTGATCATGCTACCCAGATCCATCCAACCCTTATAGCAGAGGCTGTTCGAGAATCTATAGGTGCAGAGACGACTCAAGAAGTTGGTTATCAGAATGTTAGTGACTCTTGTCACAAGCTTCTATTCCTGTAAATAATTGTATGCTTTCTTATCCGATTCTCGTAAGCTAGAGCAATTGTTGTTTTGTCTACAATGGATCTTTAGATTATGTTACTTTGAAGCTAAAATTTAAAAAAAAAAATCGGATTTCCACATATTTGGACAGTTTCTGAGAACCAAGATTTCCATGTCATGTGTCTAAACAAGTTTAAACAATCTTTTTCATACATTGCTTGCGATCAAAAAATGATTCTTTTCACAACGAGCAGAGCTGCAACAATCAAGAGCAAAGCCAAAATATGCTTTCCTAATGGTTTTCTTCATTCTTTCTATAGAGTAAAGCGAACTCTAGGCAGAGGATCTAGGTTCAAGCAAATCCTACACAACAATCACCTTATTGAACCATTCATAAAAAATGACTAGTTAAGCGTACCTACTTTTAGACCCGGTGTTCTTCAAGAGTCAAAATGCTAGCTCTGCTTGCATGTCAACTTCCACACTTCTCGTAAATTTGACGAGCCATCTGCCACTTCAGCAATCAAGCTAGAAGCTATAACACCTAAAGAGAATGTCAAATTAAATTAGTTTATGCTCTTGCTCGATTATAATAGATTAACATACTATTAAGCAGCCTTTATCAAGAAATAGAGGGAGATTACCATCCTTGTCCATAATAGATTAACAGACTGATTATTACAGCTTCGTGTTTCTCAGATTACAGATTGACCAATGCAGGTTTTCAAATTCAGATTACAGATTGCAGTTTTTTAGATCACAGATTTCAGATTTTAGACATTTCATGAAGAATATTTCATTGCTAAAAGTTACAATAAGACATTCACAGAGCCTATTGATAATATTAAAAAAAAAGAGGCCTTTAATAGAGCTCATGACACCTCATAAAACCTTAAAAAAACGGTCATTAACATAAAAATACACAATTCTACACTACAAACATTTTTCAACATACTTACATTCCCAGAAGGGAAAAAAAAGTAGCCATGTCAAGAATAACACCACAATTTTGACCCTCTCTTCCAATAATGGTGAAGCAAAATCAACAATTGCCTCAAACTTTAAACACAAATATTTTATTATCAGTAAATAAATAGTAGCACATTCCTAATGTGAGTATTGCTTGCCTTTATTTTCATCTGATGTTGTTCCTTTAAATGCATTGAAGAATCAAACAGAAGCTCAAACACAAGGTAAAGAAGAAATTAAAGATATATGATGATGCTAACCGAGCTGTAAATTACCTTCTCTTGTTCCTTGGACATATGCTGATTAATAGATGTTTTAAAGGCCCCCATACGAGATCAAAACTCTCTCCTGTAGTTTTCTTCATTTTGCATATTTGAATTTAGTAATTCAAACAACGGTTCAAAAAGCAAACTTTCCCCTTCATGCTCAAGTGAGTAAGTTCGAGCTACAATCTTCACATGATTATCAAGAGCAGGAAAGATGACCTGACAATAAAATCAGAAGTTGCTATGAACAAATGTTATTATTAAACACGTGGACGCAGAGTGTGACACGATAAAGACAACAAGTTTCGTTTGTACTACCTCCATAATTCTTTCCGACAAGGAAGCAATAGAAAAATGGCATCTAACCTACCACTTAAAATGACCACTGAAGAAGCAATTTAGGATTCTACTAGTGGCAATTAGTACTCATATTGCTTCGAATTCATTCATGATTTGTAGTGAATAGTTTTTAGAAAATAGTAACATACTTTGGAAAAAAAAAAGTTTTTATAAGCATTTTAGTAAATTATAGTAAAACCAGCTTGTATATGAGTGGATAATGCTCTATTTCAGTGAAAATTAAGAAAGAACTCAAAGCCTAAAGCCCACTTCACCTTTATAAACATCAGCAGTGTAAAAGGATGTACATGTACCTCCTATAACTTGTATACAGGTAGACCTATTAATTAGGTTGAGTTGGTTAGATACATTTAGTGTTGGAATTTTTTGGGTTGGATATTTCAGGTTACGAGTTGAATGATTTTCGATCGTAACCCTAATAGTAACATAGTGTTCTTTGGGTTTCGATCTGTGAATCATTTCATTGCTGCAATGGAGCTTCTATAACCTTCTTATATCCAGGGAAAAGCATATTTCTTCCCCCTAAATTGTTCACTAGCATTACCTAGCAGAAAAACACTCAGAAGGTTTTCTATATTATCGGTGAAGGGCGGCAAAGAAAACTTCTAAGATCTTTAGCTTGATGTCTAGCATTTAGGAAATCAGTCATAAATTCTTCTACTAGTATTTTGTGAAAGCAAAACTAAGAAACTATCCCCATGAATTTTTAGCTCTCGAATTTTCAAGTTTTTGCTTATCTTGATACCTCTAGCTTTGTGCACAGATAATTTGAGATATCTGAATGTTCACAGTGACAGGGTTACACTATTTCATGTGTTCGTGAAATTAGTCTATTGTCATGTTTTTCTCTTCCCCACTATGCTTACTTGACATACAAAGGCAGCCTTAGGGTCTCTTATAAAAAATCCAAGCATTCTACAAGAGTAGATGAAATTAAGATCAACTCAAGTGTTCAAACCAAAGATCAAATCCAGTAGTTATAATTTAGCCCAATTGAACAAAGGAGAGAACAAAAAATTCAGGAATTTCAGCAGTACAACCGTCCATTAATAATGGGTGGTAAGATCAAATTGAACAAACTCTCAATTAATCTGCCATTTCAGATCAGGGCAACAACAATCAATCAACCAACACATGAAAAAGAACAACGAATTCAGCATCAATCCGGCAACACAAATTAAACCCTCCACCTACTAAAACTCAATTTTCATTAAATTCAGCTAAATGGACGACACTTCGATGGGAAGACGAGGGAAAGAGTTCGAACCTGCATATACCTCTCCGGATTTGAAGTCGATGCGGCTGTGAAAGTGAATCAGTCGTGACCGAGGGGAAGAGCACATGGCCGACGCCGGAGAAGGAGAAGAGGCGAAGGCCGAGGTGCTGCTGTCGGCAGCGGACAGAGGCGATTAGGGTTCAGGTGCGGGTGAAGGGGAAGAGATCTGAGAGTGAGGTAGAGGGAAGAGTGACGGAGGCGAGGTAAGTTATTTTACTGGTCAAGGGTGTCGCCGATGGTGGTGGGCTGCTGCAGGCCGAAGCGTCCGGCTGGGTGGAAACGGAGAAACGAGATTGGGAGATAGAGGGGAGGGAAGAGGTTTATGACAGCAAAGGGATATAAAAAAAAATAGTATACAGAGTTAAAAAAAAGACATAGTATGACAGTAAAAGGTTTATGACAGCAAAGGTTTAAGACTTTAAATATATTGTATAAAGCAAATGATGGTGTATTTATGTTTTTTGGGTCTAATTGCTGTTGCTGCTCATAATGGTATTATATGGGGATGTCTTCAATTGTAAATTTAGTGAAATTTGGCTATTTTAGCTGCTGGTTTGGGGCTGCTTATGGGCTCCTAGCTGCTATTGTTGTTGTTTCGGGGTTGTTTATGGATTGTTCCAAGGAATTTTTGGCTTCAATATCCACCATTGGTGTTGCTGCACAGTCTTGTTCTGAATGTTTGACAATAAAGGGATATTTATGTTGTAAACTTAAAACGGTGGTGTTCTGCAGTCACTACAATTTGTTAGAGGAGGAGCTTGTGCTACCCGTATTGAGTTACAAAGGGTGCTAGTTAGTATGGAAATTCCATTTCTATGACAGGGAAAACCAAGAGTTATAAGCGGTGAAACAGAGCTCATGGGGCACTTTTGTTTTTGATCCATGTGGAACGCTTGGCTGGAACTAGTTCATGGACTGAGGTGCCGACTATAGAGGTATTGAACTTGTTCATGAGCATGCAACAAGAAATGAAGGTGGGCAAATGCTCAACTACAGTACCAAGACAACGTTAGTTGTAAACATTTAAACACACTATTTTAATCCATAATCCAAAATATGACACCTATGTGAATTGCACCTGACGTCGTTTCAGACATCTCTTTTATAATTTATATATACACATCTCTTTTATAATTTATACACACACTAGTTTAGTACTCTCACTGTGTGCGGTTTTTTTAATTTAAATAAATTTGATACTAAAACCCGTTTATTTAATTAATTAATTAATTTCTTCCATACTTTGGATTTCTTAAATCTAAATGAATTTATATTTTATTACCGTAGTATAAAAACTAATTTCTCCTTACTTCTTACTCCATGCTAGTATATATTAGTGGAAACATCATATGAAAAGCTAATTTCTCGAATCTGGATGAATTTATACTTGATCGACAAATGAAACAACATATGAAAAACTAGTATATATTAGTGAAAACAACAAAATATCATACATTGTAAACAATCAGCACAATATTTCGAAAAGCTTACCCAGAAGATTGTAAACAAAGTCGTAGATAACCTGCAATAACAACACCAAAAAGAAGGGAAAAGACGTTAACGTTTGTGAAATAACATTAAAAATCTAAACTATATATATATATATATATATATATATATATATATATATATATATATATGTCAAAATCTAAAAATCTATCCATAATTATATATGTATAAAATCCAAAAAATATATCTCATAAATATATCAATATCTTCAAGATATGAAAATTTTATCTCTTTATCCGTAAACGCGATAGATCTTCTTTCATAAAAAATTGTGATTAAATCTCCTACTCCACTTTGAATATTATAATAATAGATATATAGATTAACAATTTTTTCTATAATATAAATTGGTGGTTATCGACCATTTTCAGATACGTAAAACAACCAAAATTAAATTTCTAGAAATTCCCTCCATAGAAAATTTTAAGTTTTTTTTAGAGAAAGGGCGGTTAATTTTTTACTCTTTTAAGTATTCTACCGCTTAAACACGTATTTTATTACAGATGACCCAATAAATGACCACATGTCGAGATCAGTCAATGAATGACTTTACATATTCATCAAATCAGTCTACGAATGTCCAAGTTAACACCCAACCTTCAAGCCTTCAATGACTTTTTTATTACAGATGACCCAATATTTTTATTACAAATGACTTTACATATTCATGAAATCTTTAAACAATTTCTTATTTTTCCTTATTATTTATTTTTTATGTTGTAGGCAGCAAATAGAGGTTTGCCATTAGATGCAATTGAGCAATTTGAGATTCAACACAAGAGTTCGGAAAATGACTGAGATTTGGGAGCAAAAGAGCAATGGGTATGTACTTATTTTGTCTATTATATTTTAGTTAAAAATAAATGAGATTCATTTCGAAGAGTGTGAAGAAATAAAATAAAAAGTTGATTTTCCTATTCTATTCATCAAAATGGACTCTTTATATTGACAAGAATTAGTTGTTGAATATAATATGCTCAACTGTGGAAATTAAGTTGTTAACTTTGACCATTGTGTTCGATTCTTCATGGTGTTCACTATCGAAGGTTGATGTTATTTAGGGTATGATTTGATGCAAATTGTTTTTAATTGTTTTTTTTTTAAACGTCCAATATTATACATGTTTTTTTAGATTTTGATATGAATATGTATGCGCATTCATTCGTAGGATGAAATAGTGTTGATGCGTTATGAGGCAACTAACGAAGACATAACTTGTTCCATGAGTGAGGAAGAGATCGTTAGAAAGGTTCTTGGAACAAAATCGGGCTACATCAAAGGTTCCAAATCTGCAATGCACAAGGTCTATGAGAAAAACCAAGAGATGGAACATGCAATTCAAGCTCAAAGTTAAAAGATAAGTGCTCTAAATGAAAAGGCTACGAAATTTGAAGAATTTATGGCCAAATTCAAGGACCAAAATGCTTGATATTTAGTATATTTTATTTTAGAACTTCTACTTACTAAGATTGTTATCTCAGATTTATTTTATTTTACTACTCTAGGGAGTTGAAACATAATATTTAGTGTTTCTTTGATCTAATAATATTATTTTTTTCTAATTTACATGAGCTGAAATTATGAGGGGAAAGTAATTTCATCCCAAAAAATAAATCTTCTATAACGATAACTTGATATGGTCGTTGGTAATTGCATTTAGCAAGTAAACTTTTTATCGCTTTATCCATATATATAGCGATGAAAACTATATTCTCTTGCTAATGAATGATTTTTAGCGAGGAACAACTTTTTCACCATATCCTATGTTATTTGATGACAGAAAATTCATCGCTAAAAAGATTCTTATAATGACATAACTAAAATAATATCTACAATGATGGATTCGACCTCCTCGCGATAACAAGTTTATGGTAAGAAATATTTTCATCGCTAATTAGTATTAGCGATATGTTATCACTAAATATGTTTGGTGACTATTATCGATTCCATCAACATTTTGCCGATGAAATTATTTTATTTTAGTGACGAAAATATAAGTCACGAAAAAATATCGCTCCAACTTGATATCATCATTAACGAGGAAATATACAATTTTGCGAGGAATTAAATTTTATCGCCAAGTGCATTCAACGACTATTATGAAATCCTTCGACTTATTTGGCGACTAATATAATTACCTTTTATGATGAATTTAATAGTCGCTAAAGACCTATAGCGACAATATTGACTTCATCGTTAAATGTTTTTTTTGCGACGATTTCATTTTTCCTCATTAGACTCTTTTGTGAGGAGCTTTCAATGACCATTTAAAAAGGAAGCATATTTCCTCGCTAAATGACTTTAGCGACGAAATATCAATTTTCAGCGATGAAAAATTTCCTCGCAAAAAGAGACTTCTGTTGAGTCTTCAGGTTCATTCTAAGCGTATCCTAGCTACCATATATATATACATTTCTCTTATATATGATCAATGAATTGTATAATAAATTTTATGGTTAGAAAATTGGGCATCGATAAATTGTGTATATTGCCCCTTATAAAGCATTTGGAAATGAAACCTTATGCCGAGGATGATATATCAAATCGGTCTATATCTATATCGATATCTATATACTAAAACAGATGCCACTGACGTAATCTCGCGGCCACAGAATTTTCTGGATTAAACGGGATTATTTTCGCTTACGTGTCATATTCTGAAATAAATTGGTATTATATTTTTGGGTCACATCAATTAATAAACCAATATAATTTTGACATCTCAATTAATAGTCTCACTTATTTTTATAAATATTCAACCTTATATCTTACTTAGCTAGAAAACTTATCTTTTTAGATCAAGTAATCTATCCAATATTTGGTCAAAATTGAATACAATATATCTATATTTAAATTTGTATCGATTAAAATAAATATAACATGCATAAAGCTATAATTTAATATTCACTTTCTGCATGTAGCTTTTTTTTTATTGTTATAAAATACTACGTATGGATTTGTTTATTTATAATTTTTAAAAGTATTAAAATGAATGCAATGGGTATATTTTATTATCACTTTGGTTTTTCCACTAAATAGTAAATATGCATTCAATAAAAGGATTAGAAGAAACATTGTTAACCGATTGGAATTTGATTTAATGCAACTGTTGGTTTATCAAAAAATAAATAAAAATTCTTATCATTTATTATAACAAATCTTAATAACTAAAATCTTAATAACTAAAGATAAAATAACTCAAGGTGAAATATTTATAAAATAACTAAAGGTAAAATGATATGGTTTTTTTAACCACTTAATATATGTGGCTGACCATAAACTATAATTGATTTGATCAAGGATAAAGATTTGTAATAGATAAATACAATAAAATTAGTTTAGTTAAAGTAAATAAAACAACCAGTTTGGTTAAAATAAGTAAAACAATCGTTCAAGATTTTTTTACATAATTGATAATTTATTAAAATGGATGGATGTTAAACTCAAAGTAATATTAGACTATTAATTTATATTGTGCAAGTAGTAAATATGAATACAAACCCCAATTAATAGTGGAAATATATTGGGTAAAAATATATTATATATATAATGTAATTGTACATATATGTGAATTAAATAAAACATTTATATTGTTAGGTAAATCAATGCATAAATATAAAACGATAGAAAATATTACATGTGTTTTTAGTTCATGATTTAAATATAAAATTCAAAAATATGTTTTTTTTTAAAAGTGAACTGTTTTATTCAAATTTATGCAAAAGAAATTAATTATCTTCATGCCAATATAGTTAGGTATAAACTTATCTTTATAGATCACTGAAATTAATTATGACTATATTACAAAAGAAATCTAATCTGGATTAATATGATGAAATTAATTATTCTGGATTAATATGATGTTATCTTTTTTATCAACATTAATTAATAAATCAATATAAATTGAATATATTTTATATATATATAAAAAGGCATGCATAGAATGAATGCTGCAGATTAAAAGGTAGAATGGATGATCCAATTCTGACGGCATGGATATATTATATATACTATATAGTGATCAAAATTAGTCGGCATGCATAATAAACGGAGTATTAGATAGATTATTTTATCTAAAAATTTTCTACCTAATTAAGATATAAGGTTTAATTAATATTTATAAAAATATATTCAATTTAATCTAAAAAGATAGAATTAATGACAAAGATTTAATTTGATAATAAAAAAAGGAAGATATGGTGGTGTGGTGTGGTGCATGTGTGTAGGTAGAATTTCTATTTTTTATTTCGAGTTCGTATTCATGTTATTATTCTATGATTTTGTACACGTTTTATTTTATCTTAAAAAAAATTCAAGATTTTGATTTATTTATTTAAGAAAATTTTAAGTATATTAATTTCAATAATTTATTGTTATTAAAAGATCCAAAGATTTCAAACAAACTATTATAACTTTCAAATTTTAGAAAGCAAATATAAATTAAATATCATTTAGTTTGTTAAAAATCCACACAACGGGCGGGTAACGGATACTAGTAAAATACTAAAACAGAGGCCGCTGGCGTGACCTCGTGACCACGGAATTTTCTGGATTAAACGGGATTATTTTTACTTGCGTGACATTTTCTGAATTAAAGCAGTATTATATTTCTGACCCACATCAATTAATAAAGGAATATAGTTGGGTAAAAACTTATCTTTTTACATAATCTATTCAATATAAAGGAATATATTTCTGACCCACGTCAATTTCAATATTTAAAGGAATATATTTCTGACCCACATCAATTAATAATGAACTAGCTTTTATGTCAAAATTATTTTAAAAATTTATTCTTTATGATTCTTTTAAATTTTTTAAAAAATAAATATATATGAATTATCACTTATATATATATATATAGACACACACAGACACACACACTAAATTAAGCAGAGGTCTGAAACGCCCTCTGATGCGATCTCGCATCAAAGGAATTTTCTGGATTAAAACAGGATTATTTTTGCTTACGTGTCATATTCTGGATTAAAATGGTATTATATTTTTAGGCCACATCAATTAATAGGTCATTATAGTTAGGTAAAAAATTTATCTTTTTAGATCACTGAAATTAATTATGATTATATTACAAAAGAAATCTATATATAACTTACCCGTAAATAAATCAAATTTTTTTAAAAAAAAAATTAAAAGTGGTGAAAAAGAACAGTTTATATAGGTTAACAATTTCTTTATTGGTTTAGTATAATCGGCTCAACATAAATATTTACAAAATCATTGTTTTTTTTTATATTAATTATGGTTTGTTAGTAATGATGAAAAGAAAAATAAATAAAAACTTATAAAATGACATATATGATAGGTGAAAAGAGGTAACGATAAAGATTTATCTACAAATATAGCTTTTTAATTATAAATTATTACTCATAGATAAAATATAATTTATTAAGAAAACGCGCAACCGCGCGGGTACCGATATTAGTATGTTTATATGTTTACATCTCACTACCTAACGCGAAAAAAGTTCGTCAGAGCCCATGGGCTTTTCTTTAAGAAGTTGGAATTTGGGCTACGCTAAGCATTCGTGGCTGGGCCTGTTGGACACGGCGAACCACGCGGAATCGTATCTTTTGTTTGATTTCACTCGGCAGAAGTTTACATTCAATAATGTTTTTGAATACTTATTTTAAATCTATATTTTAAAAAAAGTTATTTATTTATATAATTTTTTTTTATCACACTTAAAATGTGCATATAAACAGCAAATGCCAATTATTTTTTAACAGAGAAAGTATATTAATGTAATGGTTTAATGGTCTAATCTCTGGACTTGCGTACCTATATATAGATCGATTATGCGAGTGTACTTTTCAATCGATATTGGACGGGTTGTCATCGAAATGCTAAGAATGAAAAATCTTTTGAAAAGTAGAATGCAATTAGGCCCTTGTTTGGTTTAACGTTCTTCTTTTGTATTGTTCGTAACCGTGTTTCTTGCCTATATATTTGTTGTCAGTTCATAATACGTGTTTTTTAAGGGAGAAATGTATACTTGAAGTCAGCTAGGATGTCCTAGGGGGTCACGTGACCCCTCTCATCCGACAAATTACTTAGGTGTATTCTCCTTGTCGATAATTTCGTTTTGATATATAATATGTCATAATCCGATATCTGAGTAATAAATTGTGAATGTTTGAAAATTATAGGTATATTAATCAGTTTAATTTTATTTCAAGATACTATAATACTTTTATATTTTTTTTAAATTGACATTCAAATATTATAATTAATCTCGTGAGTTTCAAAACTATATGTTATATTACTTATTTTGAGAAATTGGTAAGAAGTTATGCAAGTTTAATTTTTTTTATATCTAGTTATACATTATTACATGTTAAGAATACAATGTTTATTTTATTGCGTTTTATATCCTTATTTTCGTTTTATATCTTTTTTGTAATTTGTAATATCGTTTGACACTAGTTTGTAATAACGTTTGACACTAGTTTGTACTATCGAACAAGCTGTGTGTTTTACGACTTTTTTCTCGATCTTATGGTCTACTACTATGATGACTTCCGCTAAAAACTTTCAGGCTCCGTTCTTGCTTAAAGTCGGTTGGATTGATCTAAGATATATATGGAGGGACATCACGCACAGAAATTCCAAGATAAAGTGTTGATAAAGATCCATTTCAAATAGATTTATAGTTTTTTTTTGTTTTTTTTATCAAAACAGATTTTTTTTAAATAAAAAAAAAATTTATATAAAATATTAAAATTTTAAACAATTATTTATAATATGTACAAAATTATTTTAAAAAATTAATATATCCAAATAAACCAAGGCTAGGAGAACCTAGTTACGCACATTACCTCATTTTTTATACTTTTTTTAAAACAGTACCTATTGATTCACATTACCTCTATTTTTAATAATATTTTTTCTATCAATATTTATCAAATTAGAAATGATATATTCAAATTGAATGTTATGATTTTCTATAATTTAGAGTTTTATTACTTAAAAATATTATATTTAAATAATAATTTAGGGTTTTTTTTAAATATTATTTTTTATGATGTATACTTATTAATAATGAATTATTAAAAAAAATAAAAAACAGTTAGTACATTATATAGTTTTAAATTTTTAAAAGATGTATTAAAAATTTTAAAAATAAATATCATAATGCAGTGTAGGTCCCATGGCACCATTAAATTATTTGGCATATAACTTCCTTTTTTAAATTAAAAAATATTATATTTGTGTTTTATACGTACATTTATTTTTATATGTTTATAAACTTTTATTATAAAAAATTATGTTTTCAAAATATACATAATTAAAAGATTGATTATATTAGTTTTAACTTTTATACTCTTATAAAATATAATATTTGATAATAAAAATTTACAAACATGTAAATATAAATGTATGAAATACAAATGTAATTTAAAAAAAATAAAATTATACCTCATTATTCAGTAACACGCGTTCTATATCGAGTATAGCTTATTGTTGGCGCCTTTTTTTCCTCGGTGTTTTATTTGTTTGACCGTTCACTTGTCTGTCGACTTACCGATCTTTCGAGTTTCAGGTGTGTTTGAGCTCGGATTATTATTTAATTTAAAAATATAGAGTATTAGGTGATCTCTACCTACTATAGTCTATAACGCGTTGGACAGCTGTAGAAATTAAGATGGTTCAAAAATCCAAATTCAAATGAATTGGCTGTGGTCCCGTGGAGGCTGGTTGATTTTTCGTCGCAAGTCCAAAACAAAGAAGTAGGCCCCGTTTGCAATAATACTAGTAGCAAGTAGTACTAGACCGCCGTGGAATTTGGTTGAATTATCATCTCAAGTTGGGACGAAGACTGGGTCCATGCTGTCACCTTGACACACCAGGCCAATAAAGATAAGTGCCAACTACTGGACTGCCAATTAAATTGCACTGGAATTTCGTTGAATTTTCTTCTCAACTTGAAACAATTAGTACAAACCAAAATATGTCACACCCAGACACTGGTTTTTATTTATTTATTCGTGAGTTTAGAGCATAAAAGATAATAATGATAAGATATAAAATTAATGTAATCAAATACCAAAAAAAAGTAATAAATTTTATTGAAATTAAGAGAAAAAGTATACTACGTAATAATGAAAATATTGAAGAATAAATTTTAAGATAAGGAAATTAAATACAAGTCTACGTTGACTTGAGATACCTTGGAAAAAAGCAACTGTTTCGGATAAGAAATTAACGGTTACATTACATATCTTGCTACGTCCGGTCCCACCCACGTTATCATGAAAGGTATTGGGGTCATTGTGAAGTCAGAAATGGACACCAAAATTATTGTAAGGTAAATACTACTCAATACTCCCTCCGTTCGGCAAAACTTGTCATTTTAACTCTCCACACAACTTTTAATAAAGCTAATAATTACACTCAATTTTTACTAATCTACTCTCATTTATTACTCTAATTTTTACTTTATAAAAAACTACAACTCACAACACATCAATCAAATCAATGACATTTTAATAAAGTCGAAGCAAAATACCTAAAATGACATATTTTTTCGAGCAAAAACAAAACTCTACAACGATAAGTTTTTCCAAACGGAGGGAGTAATATACTCCCTCCGTTCAACAAAACTTAACGTTTTACTATTCATGCACGCTTTTTAGGAGCTAAAAACAATATAAAATATCGATTTTTTAAAATAGTTTTTTTTAATAATTTCGTAGTTATTATTAATAAGTACAAACTTGTTAAAAAGTTTTTTTTTTACAAAAGCAGCAAATTGGTTCAATTTTTTTTTTACAAAAACAACCGGTGACACTAACCTAAGATTGGGAGTAAAAGGAGAGAGCATTAAATGCAAAAAAAATGGAGAGAGAGAGGAGTGATAGATTACATATTGTATAGTGGGTCTATTGGCTCAGGCCCAATCTTTTGTAACCTATATATATATGATTATGTTAATGAATGAAACCCTTAAGGAGGACTTTACATCAATTCCAACTGTCTACATAGTATCACAACCTTCTTCCTTTGAACCCTAATTTTATCCCCCTTCCCCCACCTCGCTAGCCGCTGCCGCCACCGGCCTCTCGCTCTCTCCCCTCGCCTCACCGGCCCTCCCACGCCACCCCTTCCCGCCGCCGCCGCCCGTCCCCTCCCCCACCTCTCACAATGGTCGATGCTCCCCCTAACGAGCCGCCTTTCCACTCCGCCCTAACGATCTCTAATATAAAAAATTGCATCCCGATCATCCTTGATCAAGACTCTAGCTCCTACACCACATGGTCTCACCTCTTCAAGACCCATGTGAAGGCTCATAAGGTCCTCCACCATATCGATTCCACTATCGATCGTCCCACCACCGAGGACGATTGTCTTTCAATGGATCTTCAACACTATCTCCAAAGATCTATTGACAACCATCATCGAAACCTCAAATAACGCCATGGGTGCCTGGACCAAGCTTCAGAATCTCTTTCAGGACAACAAGTCCACCCGTGCCGTCTACCTAGAGCACGAATTCTCAAGTTGCAAACTTGCGTCTTTCCCGTCCATCTCCGCCTACTGTCAGCACATCAAAACTCTGTCTGATCAATTGCCCGTCGTCGACTCTGAACCCAGCGCTACTCGCCTCGTCCTCCAGGTACTTTCGGGTCTCCCCTCTGAATACAATGCTACTGCTACCCATATTCAACAGAAAAAACCTCTACCCACCTTCGAGAAAACTCGCTCTCAGTTGATCCTGGAGGAGACTCGCCTCCACCATCAAACTACTGACGCCACCAAGGACAAAACTACGCTGGTCTCATCGAGTGATTTGGATGAGACCGCGTACCAGCAGCGCAGCCGTAGGCAAGACACGTTCCCGCACCGAGGCGGCGGTCGCGATCGCAGCACAGCTGGGACTCCCCGCGTCCGACCTGGTCTCCCGTCCCCGGCTTCAACCCTCCATGGATGCCCTTCGGCTACCCGCCTTCGTCATATCGCCCACCATGCCGGTATCCCAACAACCAACAGGGAGCGGGCTTGTTGGGTCCAGCTCCGCGGTCTGCCGGTCACCAGGCTTACCCGTCTTCGTCTGATCAGGGCTACGCTCCGACTGATGTGCATCATGCCTTCTCCTCTCTACAGCTGACACCTCCTGACTCTACTTGGTACATGGACACTGGTGCAACCTCCCATATGACGAACTCTTCGGGTACTCGATCTTTCTTCTCTTTCTTTTAAGGGTCCTGCACACTCTATTATCGTTAGCAACGGTGGCCACCTTGCTACTTCGGGTATTGGCCACGCCACTTTACAGACCCCAACCAACCCCTTACACCTTAACAATGTCCTCATTGCCCCCAAACTACTCAAAAACCTTATCTCTGTCCGTCGGTTCACCAGTGATAATAATGTTTCTCTTGTGTTTGATCCGTTTGGTTTCTCTGTGAAAGATCTTACTACGGGGGTTACTCGCATGAGATGTAACAGCACCGGGGAGCTCTATCCATTGTCGTTGCCCTCACCGTCCCGTCCGTCGTGTTCGGTCGCCCTCTCGGCATCGTCGTCCACTCTGTGGCATGCACGGCTTGGCTATCTCAGTGCTGCCGTTTTAGATTTTCTTCGTTCTAAGAGTCTAGTCAAATGTAATAAAGAGCCTCGCTCTAGTTTATGTTCTTCTTGTCAGTTAGGCGAGCATGCTAGACTACTGTTTCAGCGGTCTTTGAACTCAACTTTTGCACCCTTTGATATAATTTATAGTGACATTTGGACCTCTCTTGTGCCTAGCAAGGAGGGTCACAAGTACTACCTTTTGTTTTTTGATGATTACAATCATTTCTTATGTGTTTTCCCGTTGCATTTCAAGTCTCAAGTGTTTCCTATCTTTGTCAAATTTCATGCTTACATCAAAACACAATTTCAAACATCCATCAAATGTTTCCAATGTGACAATGGCCGTGAATTTGATAACAAAGACTTTCACACTTTCTTCACCGTAAATGGGATCTCCTATCAGTTGTCTTGCCCCTATACTTCCCAGCAGAATGGCAAGGCTGAACGAATCATTCGTAATATAACCAACATGATGCGCTCTCTCCTTTTTCACGCATCCATTCCTCTTGCCTATTGGCCTCACGTCTTATCAACCACATGTTATCTTCTCAACATCCTCTCATCTACTACCCTACATCATCGCTCGCCCACTCCAGAACTATATGGCACCCTGCCTAGGTATGATCACCTTCGTACCTTCAGGTGCTTGTGCTTCCCTAACCAGTCCTCCACCGCCCCACACTAACTCCACCCGCGCTCCACTCCATGTCTCTTCATCGGCTATCCGTCTGTTCATCGTGGTTACCTTTGCCTCGATGTTCAGAGCCAAAAGCTTATCATGTCACATCTTGTCACTTTTGATGAGTCTCGCTTTCCCTTCTCTTCTCCTCCTCTTCCCTCTCCCACACCTTTTGTCTCCCAGTCGACGTCAGAGTCTCCATTCCCGCACTTCCTCCTTCCCCAGAGCTCTCCCGGTGCTCCTGTATCTCCACCTACACCGCCCCTACCACCGCCTCCCCTTACCACCAGACCGCACACCCGACACCCGTAGCATCTCCGGTGTATTCAGACCGAGGCATATTGTCTCTATGCACACCTCCGATCACCCAGACACCACCCCACCTCTTCATTCCCAAAGCCCTCCCCCCCTGTCCCTTGTCGCGGCTGCCGCCAGGTGCTGCGCCCGCGGTACACCCCCCTCTTGCCGTGGCTGCAACCCCGTGCAACTTTTCAGAGGAGAGAGAGAGAGAAGGGATTAGCAGCTTTTTAGAGAAGAGAATGAGGGGGTGCTGACAACTTTTAAGAGGAGAGAGAGGGAGGGGAAACAACTAAGGAGAGAAGGGAAGGAGAGACGGGGAACCAACTTTTTGAATTACAAACGACTTGTGATCGGTTACATGTCAAACAATGCAAAATACGTGACAACAGATCAATATTACGTGACAACCAAACGTTAGACCGTGTCATCATCATACAATATATAATAACGAATATGGGTAAGTTTGCTTACGATTTTCGTTTTATGCCCTTAACTATTATCCGCCCTCTTCATATATTCCCAATCGAAAGTGATAAGACCATCTTCTTCTCTTTCATTTGCAGGGGAGAGAGGGTTAGTCTTTGTTATATTCGGACTTGGGGTTTATCCGTTGGAGTCAAAAGAGTTGACATGTAATTTACCTATACTGGCACACAAATAAATATGTTAGTGGCATGAAGAACGAATTGACTGGCACACGCGTAAGAAACCGTCAGGAACTTTGGCTCCTTGATAGGTCTCCTCTAGGTGACTTTTTTGTTGTATACAAATCCACCACCATCGACCGGGCCCAATTTGTGTTCCAATTTCGTTCACCGAAACATACAACGGAAAGAGCCATGCTAAATCTCACTTCATAATATTTTTTTACATAAACATATATAAATTGGATGTCTATAGATAGATAAAATTAAATTAAGTTAAAAAATAAATTTATTTTTTAATTTTGACAAATGAAAATTGCTTAAAATTAGTTTAAAACAATTAAAGTGTGTGCCTCTGATACGGGGTTAGCCGTAGGATGACCCGATCTTCGACAATCAAACCAGAAAATCAAGAACGGAAGAAAAACTAAGCAAGAACTCGGCAAGACTCAAAGATAACGCAGCATGATTAAAAAGAAGACGCAAGACTGGACTCGAGATCGACTAAAAATAAGAAACAAGACTCGATCAAGAACAAGATAAAGACTCGACAAAAGCAATAAAGACTCGATAGATTGGGTGATTCGAACTATGTAGAACGAGATGAAGACCCCAGGCCTCCGTAGAGGGTAGGAACCAAGCATCAACGACTACACAACCCGCTTCAACAACCTTACACAACCAAGCGGACAACTTGGAGGCACAAGGAGGGGACTTGTGGATACCAGGATCACCAAGCTCTTGCGAGGTTGACGAACACAAGGAAAACCAACCTGAGATCAATACCAATAGTTTCAAACGTTGAGCCTTGCTTTGAATCGATTGACTTTCACTCGTTGTGTTTCACACAAAAGAGAGTTTCATTCATGAAAAGAGGCGTCTGAGTTTTACAATGGAAGATGTCGGCCTTATATAACCTAAAGGCTGATTTCTAATAAAAATAATAATTAAAAGAAATAATTAAAATAACTCCTAAATTACCTAAAATAACTTAAGTAAAGAAGGTCTCTAAAAATAGTAACAAAAGAAAGGTCCAACCCTTAAGAATTTCGGCTAAACAGTAACAACTTGCAAAGATGGTGATTTTCGGCCAAGCTCTAGGTTGAATCTGGAAAATCCTTCAACAGAAAAGTTGTAGATCTCTTCGTCTTTGTTCCAACAAGGTATGGCACGACCCAATCCGATAAATACGGACTCCAAACGACCCATTTTACTGTGACGTCGAAAAGCTGTCAAACTGCTGAACGAATCTAAAAACGTCAAGAGGATCAAGCTTGCACCTTTGAACCTTCTCCCATGGTAGAGCATTCTTCTTCCTCTTGAGGATGACATCATTCTCACGAGTTCGAATCATAGGTCCATCCTCAAGTATAGGTGTGTCCGGAGGTGTGTCAAAACACACCTCCTGCCAATTTACCAATTTACCAGTATAAAAAAAATTACCAATTTACCTAATTTATTCCGAAATTATTGTACCCCTTTTGCCTTTTTTTTACCATTAGAGTTTGGGTAATGTCAGATTCTATTGATCCACCATCCAGTAGCGTCCTTTTAGACAAGATCCTACGGTTTGGCAGGAGGAAAGAAAAAATTATGATAAAGAGAGTGTCTGAGTTAAGCCATGGCTAGTTTTCGTGGGTATCCCATCCATGTGTAGTTTTGTTTTTGTGGGTATCCCATCCATGACTAGTTTCCATAAGAAATTTTTATTTTCGGTCTACTAATCTCGTTTTCATGGGTATCCCATCCATGGCTAGTTTCCATAAGAAATTTTTTATTTGGGGAAATCAATCTATCCTCCAATTCCATTCAATATTTTGGTCTTGTATTCTATGAGATCTTTTGCAGTGCTTTTAAGGGTCGAAGCTGTAGTAAACCACCCATGTTTGTTGGCCTTCTAGTATAGTTGATCCTCAATGTCTTGTACAAGAATTTTCACGTTTTTTTATTCTCAAGCCAGGAATCGGAGTTAGACAAGGAGACCCTATCTCACCACACCTATTCATCATAGGAGCATAAATCCTAGCCCGAAAAATGCAACACACATATGAAGAGTCAAGGAAAACAATCGGTTTTGACACTATTAGACCAGATAACATAATATTTTTTTTTATCATTTGCTGACGACATCATGTTTTTTTGTCAAAGTAAGTATGGCCTCATGCACCAAAGTAAAATAAATAATCGATGATTATTGTAGCATATCGGGACAAAAGGTAGATTCCAACAAATCGGCGTTTCAAGTGACCTCTGGAATGCCAAACAAACATTGGCAACAAATGCAAGGCATCCTACACATTACCAAGATCACACACTATAGTTAATATCCAAGATCAACAACACCATGACGAACACCATGATTGAGGGCAATGACAACAACTAATCGAACGATCAAACAAATTACAAATGAAATCTTTGCCCACCTAAATGAAGAAAAAAAATCAAACATGGCCACTATGTGGTCGGATATTTGGACCATAAGAAATAAGGTATCTTTCAATGACAATAATCTTACATATGCCAGAAAAAAAAAATATCCGTGACAACTCCTACAATATCTAAACGTCTCCAAAATAACCTTCGGGGATAATATGAATGGGATAATGCATATTTCATATAGGCATTATAGGTGTTTCTTATTGCTTTTAGGCATTGGTTTTGCTATGTTTTGAGTCTAGTTTTGTTGATTACGTGTGAAGTATTCGAGTTCGAAATCTATGCGTTTTTAGTGTTTATTCTGCAGAATTACATTCTGAGCTTGGGTGGACTATGGAAAGAGTTTAAGAAGCATGTTTTGGAACATATGGGAGATGAGGAAGAGCTAAGGAGGAGGAAGGAGGCACGCCATTGGAATTCGTTGAAGGAAGATGAGGAACGACGAGAACTGCAGAGACGGCGCCCGCCGCCCCTTGCACGACACCCGTCGTTAGCCCAGATCCCGAATACACGGTTTTGGATCCGAAGACAATTATTTTCTATTATTTATATTATTTTCCTCTAACGTTTTGCCGACCCTTGTGAACCCTATTTAGGTTATTTTCAGTCTATTTCGCCATGTGTGGTGTGTGGGGTGTGGTGTGTGGCTATTGTGTGAAACTATAAACACCATTAGAAAGAGAGAGAATTGGCCTATAAATTGCTAAACTCATAGTTTCGCATGTGATTCGAAGACATGGTTGTTTGGATTGTGAGGATTTGAGTTTATTTGATTATTCATGTTCTTAGTTATCATCTTGTACTTAATTTATATTTGTGTTCCTCTCTAGATCTGATCAACATGCTAGGAATCGCATCTCTAGCTATGAATTCGTTGTTGTTTTCTTGATAGAAAACAAAGGTATTGATGATAGTGATGTCTCTTTGTCTTTGTAGTGGATGATTTCAGTTGATCTATATTGAGGATATTTGATTGAGATTGAGTTCGGTATGCGCCTATCTGTCTTGATTGAATAGAGTCAATGTGTCAATTGGTCTTGATTACTTGAGTTCTTAATGCTATTCTTTAGTGATATCGAATAAGATGAGTGAATCTCTGTGGATGTCTCAACTTTAGTCAAGTATACATAAGAATATGAATAATTGATAAATCAATCCGAGGACCAGGAATTCCAACAATTGTCATAGAATTACAAGTGAAATGTTCTTTATATCTTGATATCAATTTGCTTTGTGATCTACAATCTGGTTACTTTTATATTTTCTATTTGTCTAAAAGTTATTGATTTTGCTTTAAAGAGTCTTGTCTAGAGTTATTGAGTAGGAAATCGCTTCTCCTTGTGGGTTCGACACCAGACTTTCTTGCTATACTAGTAGTTATTTGGTTTATCAAGTGATTGGTTGCCTAATTTATTATTTGTCTGTCTAAGTTTGGATTTTTATCACTAGTTTGGGAGGGGCGAAATTGCCAACAACATTTGTCCGACATCAGAATGCGACAATCGCACAACCATAAACCGAACCTTGGAAAAAGAAGAACAGCAGGTGGAAAAGACCCAAAGTGGGAATCTTCAAAATCAATTTTGACAGCTCCAGGTCCCAATCAAGGCACGTGGTGCGCACTAGGAGTGATGTGTTGTTGATCCCAGTCCCAAATGCAATATAACCCTCAATCAAGATAAAAAATAGATTACTATAGTGGACAAGTAGGGGTCGATCCCACGGAGAAGACTAGATTTGTGTATCCAATGATGATTCAAAAGCAAACAATAATAAGAGCAAAGTGAATAAATCAAACAAATAAATAAAAGTAGCAATGATTGCAATGTGTTAACAATATGAGGAAAACGCTTCACTTGCAATTCTTGACAATGGTTGGGGTTCATGATCATTGGAATGATTTCATTGTTATTCTCTCAATGTAGAGCAATTGATATCACTATTTATTCCTACTTTTGTTTAAATAGATTGATATCCTTCACAGGTTTACCAACCCCTTACACTATATGTGATCCTAAAGGATTCTTAACACACACAACAGCATAAAATCCCAAAGTACTTGGCCGATTGGCAACATCAAATCTCAATGCAATTAGAATGTTAAAAGAGTGCAAATGTCTTTACCCTAATCTCATAGAAATCAACATTCAACCATTAGTCATTATCCTGCATAGATAATTGATGCTTTCATGGGATCAATTACCCATTTCTTGCTACCATGGATTAATTATTCTCAAGAAATCATTAATCACTAGTAAAGATGCAAATTCTGTCAAGGTGATCAATCAAGAGAGAACAAGTGCAAATAAGAATTGTAAGAACAAAGATAATGAAATAACTTATGAATAACGATATGAAATAAAATCCTCACAATTAAACCAACCATGTCTTCGAATCACAAGTGAAACTATGAGTTTAGCAACTCATAGTCTACCCAAAAAATCAATGGAAAAGTGGCTGTAAAATCTCTCTCCAAACTCCCTCTATGTCAAACGGCTGAGAACAATAGTAATATAGCCTAAAAGTGTCGGCTAAAAACTCTAGAATATAAGATGATAATAAACTATTTAAAATAGATTCGAACAAAATCGAATTTGCTGAATCTATGAAATTGGTGGGAGCCGGTTAAATAGCGGCAGGTGTAGCTACTCTGGATCCACGGTTCTTCTTTGTCTTCGATGTTCTTCTTCATAGCTCCCTTGATGATCTTTCCTTTGCCTCTTTTTTCCTCACTGATAATGCATATTTTAGATAGGCATTATATGCATTTTTAGGTTAGTTAGGTTGCATTTGGTGCATGTTTTGGAAGAGTTTGAATTCTGCACAAAATTGTGGTTTATTTTGAAGAGTTGGGGATTCGAACATTACAAGAGGATGCAATGACCTTGGATTTTGAGATACAAAGTGCAAGATTGAAGATTGAAGAGAAGAAGTAAGGATGGATACAGATGCAGCGGGCAACAAAAGATGTCGTGATATCCATAGGCAGCTGCCACTGTACCTTTGCCGCGGCCGCCTTATCCTCCCAGCCAGAAGAAGAAAGAATCCACACAAGCAGTGGCCGCGACATCAGTGCAGCGTCTGCCACATTTTTCGTCAGTGAGACGCGTCGTTTTAGTTTATTCTAAACCTAGTTCTTATTAAGTTTTTACCGACTTTTGGTTTTAAGTACGCGGGTTTAACCTTAATTCTACTATCTACTATTTTATTCACCGTTCATCAGACAATTAGAGAGAGAGAGAGAGAGAGAGAGAGAGAGAGAGATGCACGCCAACAGCAACTAAACTCTCTTGGTTCTATCCACAATTTGAAGCTTTATTTGGACTGAGTTGTATGTTTCTGAATCTCGTTCCTTAATTCCTATATTGAATGTTTCGACTTCTTTATGCTTAATGTTTGATTGTTTCATTCTATCTTGTTTGGCCAACTTATTAGAATCAATTCAATTGCTAGGGTTTTGTAAATTCCATGTTTTGAACCTTAACCCAAGTGGCAAACTTATCCCTTTAGGGATGGTTGAACTAAATGTATTGGTAGAAAGTTGGATGTGTTGTTAAATCCCTCTTTACGGACTTAAGGCTATCGATTAGGTCAAACTTATACCTTAGTTAATCTCTGAACTTAAGGCTATCGATTAGGTTAAATCCTTCTTTAGGGACTGCTCATGAGATAAGGGTCTCTATGACTGGTTGGACTAGAGACTATATTAGGTTGAGACAAGGACATTCATAGGAAACCTAAAAGGACGAGAGAAAGTTACATGGATTAACTTAACCAAATTAATAGAGTGGATAATTGTAGGTAGGATTATTTCTCCACATTGTCTGAATCAAGTTTCTTTATTATTGCTTTCATTATCCTACTTTGATAAAATGCAGATCTTTGGTATTCTAAAACCCCCCTTTGGTTACTCAATTGGCAACTGAATCAGACTTGAATAGCAAATATCTCTTTGGGATCGACCTCGTGCTTATTCACTATACTAGTCTATAAGTTTGAGTTTGTTTGACAGGATCAACGACATGCTTTCCTCCCATAAAATTTTGGCACCGTTGCCGAGGAAACTTTATTTATTCTTGTGTGTTTTTATTGCTAATCTTGGTGTGAACTTTCTTATATGGTCCACACCCATGCTACTAATTCATCTTTGTTGTCGTTGGATTTATAGATTGAAAGAAACCTTTCTACTTTAAGGCGAGAGACTCGTGACCGCTTTCACGAGGTACTTTTTGATCACAAAGAAGGCACTGCAGAGATGGAAAATGAAGCAAATAATACTTTAAAGGAGCTTACTTCTTATGAACTGGCACTGCATCCCTTAGCAATCCACTTTCATGTACTTGGGGAATGAGTGAATTTTGAGCTGAAGTCTGGGGTAGTCCATCTCTTACCCAAATTCCATGGGTTGAGTGGTGAAGATCCCCACAAGCATCTATCTAAATTTCATAATGTGGTAGTTGGAATGAAACCAGCAAATGTTATTGAAGATCATATCAAAATGAGAGCCTTTTCTTTCTCTCTAAAGGATGAGGCAAATGAGTGGTTCTTCTATTTACCACTTTGGAGTATATCTACTTGGGATGAGATAAAAAGGGTCTTTCTAGAGAAGTAATTTCATGCAATAAAGTTTAACGCATTGAAAAGGGCAATCAACATCAGGCTACATAGAGTATTCATGAGTATTTTGAGCGCTTTAATAAACTCTACACCCGCTGCCCATATCATGGTTTCTCTCAGAAAGATATGGTTCTATTCTTATTCAATGGACTTACTAATGAAGAGTGCAGAACAATGAATTCTTGTTGTGAAGGAAACATTATGAACAAGACCCCAACTGCAGCTTGGGAAGTGTTCAATGAGCTCTCTAAGGGCTCAAGGCAATTCAACAAAAACACCCATGCTAGGGGTGTACATGCTATTGATGCCCCAATGGCTGCATTGCAGAGCGATATGACAGAAATAAAAGAGATGATAAAGAAGATGATGCTTGATAGGACACCGCAACAGTTGAAAGCATGTGGACTCAGCAACGAATTTACCCATCCAATGGATATGTGCCCAATTATGCAAGAGCCTAGTGTAGAGTTGAATGTAGTAGGAAATTTTGCCCCACAAAGGCCTAGGCAAGGGAACTTTGCTAATCCTCACTATTTCAACAACAATAATTACAATACCGGTTATTAGCTGGGTTATGGCTACGACAATTACCAAGCCCCTTTCGATCCGCAAGGAGGGCCATAGGTAAAGCCAGAACAACAGTTTGACCCTTGACATAGATGACAACCTCTAGGAGATGCATCCACTGAGAATCTATTGCAAGCCCTCACACAAATAGTCACGAGAGAGGTCGAGCGCACAAAGAACTTGGAGATGCATAATTAGAACTTGGGAGCGCAGAATAAGAACTTGGAGAATCAGATAAGCCAAATCATTTAGTTGTTAAGTGCGAAAGAGGCCAATGACTCAGGGAAGCTTACATCGTAAACAATAGCGAATCCCAAGGAGAATGTCAGTGCGGTAACATTAAGGAGTGGTAAGGAACTGATTGCCACTCCCCATGAGAATGAAGAAGAAAGCATGGATGAGGAGATCGAGATACTTGATAAAGAAAAAGATGACGCCTACTGCTCAGAGCAACAGTCGCCGCCTACAGGCAGTGGCCACAACAACTACAAAAAGAAGCGGTCGTTGCATGTAGGCAGCGGCTGCGATACTAGCCCAGACAACAATGTAGGTAATCCTAGTTCTTTCTCCTCTTTGCCTTTTGATACTCCGAAGCCTATTCTACCTTTTACTGAAGCTCTAAAAGATATAATAAAGTATAAGAATAAGGAGATCTTCGAGACATTTCTTTCCACTATCAAGAGGAATCAGAAGATCAAAGGTAAGCAAAAGGTTAAGGTAAGTGAACATGTCACTACTGTATTTCAAAAGCGCTTGCTTGAGAAGTGTAGTAATCTTGACATGTTTGCAATTCCATGTGTGATAGGCGATACTAAATTTGACAAAACATTGTTTTACCTTCTCATGTTTATGAAGCTTTGGGATTGGTACCACTAAATGATACTAGGGTAGTAATTCAGCTTATTGATCTTTCTACAGTTTACCCGAAAGGGATTATTGAAGATGTATTGGTCATGGTAGACAATTTGATATTTCCTATTGACTTCTTTGTGATTGATATAGGCCCTGACAACAATGAAGCTCCTATTCTTTTAGAGCGACCTTTCCTGAAAACTACCAGGACCAAGATAGATGTTTATTCAAGGTGACATACTATGGAATTTTATGGGAGAAAAGTTGAGTATAATATTTATGATTTCATGAAATTTTAATATGATGATTATTCTTTATGTTTTATGGATGGCATTGACACTATAGCTCAAGATTGCTTTGATTTGGAATATATTGATGAGTCGCAATTTTCCTTACAAGCCTCTTTAGATGAGTTTTCTAGAGATTATTCTTTATCATCTAATCCGCGGGAGGCTTTGTTGGCATTAGACAGTCGATCTCGCACTTATGTGCCACCAAAGGAAGAACACGTTGAGCTAAACACGCCAAGCGAAAAGCTTCTTCCCTCTATTGTGCAAGCACCATAGATTGAGTTGAAACAACTCCCTAGTCACCTGAAGTATGCTTTTCTTGGTAAGGATGATACTTTACCTATAACAAACTTACCATTGATCAAGAAAAAATATTGGTCACTGTTCTGAGATAGAACAATGAAGCCTTGGGGTGGACCATTGTAAACATTAAGGGAATCAGTCCCACCCTATGCATACACAGAATACTTCTTGAAGATGATGCTAAGCCATCTAACCAACCCCAGTGGAGACTCAACTCACCAATGATGGAGGTGGTCAAGAAAGAAGTGCTGAAGCGTCTGCAAGCAGGTGTGATCTTTCCTATCTCTGATAGTAAATGGGTGAGTCCTAGACAGGTTGTTCCAAAGATAGGGGTATCACCGTCATTGAGAATCAGGATGATGAGTTGGTCCCTAGCAAGGTCCAAACTGAATGGAGAGATTGTATTGGCTATCGCAAACTAAATGCGGTAACTCAAAAAGATCACTTTCCTTTGCCCTTTATTGATCAAATGCTTGAGCGCATTGCTGGTCGCTCCTTTTATTGTTTCTTATATGGCTACTCAGACAACTTCTAGGTACCCATAGCACCATAGGATCAAGAGAAAACAACATTTACTTGCCCCTTTGGCACTATTGCAAATCGCAGAATGCCTTTTGGGTTATGTAACGCACCTGGGACTTTCCAACGGTGTATGATGAGCATATTTTGGGAGTATGTAGAGCACTTTATTGAGGTATTCATGGATGATTTCACTGTGCATGGAGATGATTTTGATACTTGCTTGCATCATTTGTCCCTTGTGCTTAAACGTTGTGTAAACACTAGAAAAATGTCATTTATGGTGGAGCAAGGTATTGTTTTGGGTCATATTGTTTCTAGCAGGGGTCTTGGGGTAGATAAGACAAAGATTGATGTCATTCAGTCATTGCCCTACTCTACTAATGTGGGTGAGATACGCTCCTTTTCCATGATTTTAGCATGTCTATGTGAGTTACTTAAGAAGGAAGTAGTTTTTGACTTTGATGACAAGTGCATGATAGCCTTCAATGAGCTAAAAAGTCGCCCGACGAGTGCCTCTATCATTCAGGCACCCAAATGTTCTCAACCTTTTGAGATTATGTGTGATGCCAGTGATTATGTAGTGGGTGCAGTCTTGGGACAAAAAGAAGGGAGGAGTTCTCATGTCATCTATTACACTTCCATGACACTGAATGGAGCAAAAAGGAACTACTTTACCACAGAGAAGAGCTTCTAGCCGAGGTATTTTCACTGGAGAAGTTTCGCTCCCATCTCCTAGGAGTTAAGGTATTTGTCTTTACTGACCATGCTGCTCTTCGCTATTTGTCGACTAAGAAGGAAGCAAAGCCAAGATTGATTCAATGGATCTTGCTCTTGAGCGAGTTTGATATCAAAATCAAGGATAAGAAAGGTGCAGAGAACCTTGTGGATACCACCTCAGCAGACTTGTCCAAGGAGAGGACAAACCAAACAATCAAGTGCCAATCCATGGTGAGTTTCCAGATGATACACTGTTTTCATTGTTTAGTCCGATCTGTCCGTAGCAAAAGGATGTAGCAACCGCGACGACAGATGCAACGACCACTACCTCCTCATGTGCGGATGCAGAGACCGTGGCACAGATGTCGCGGCCACCGCAAGGTGACATTAGGGGCAATATTGAGCGGACACCGGAGATTACTCTGACACCTTTGCATTGCTAATGTGTGTCCATACTCCTCGATATTGGTTTGCCAAATTGGTCAATTTCTTGGTTGCTGGAGAGTTTCCACCCAACTTCACAAAAGATCAGAAGGACAAGGTAAGCCATGTTTCTCGTTTCTATGTTTGGGATAACCCCTATCTATGGAAACACTGTGCAGATCAAGCAGTAAGAAGGTGTCTACCCGACAATGAGGTACAATTTGTCCTTACTTTTTGTCATACTCATGAATGTGGGGGCCACTCTGGTCCTCAAAAGACTACTGGAAAAGTTTTAGAAGCAGGTTTCTTTTGGCCTCATTTATTTAGAAATGCTAATGCTTTTTGCAAGTCCTTTGATAGATGTCAACCGATTGGGAACATATCTGCTAGGAATGAAATGCCACAAACTAAATTGACATTCTGTGAAATATTTTATGTTTAGGGTATTGATATTATGGGTCCATGATAAGGCATATTTTGATAGGCATTATAAGATGATTTTAGATGCATTTCATTTTCATATGATCATATTTTATGGTTAATTGCATATTATGCTTTTTTAGTGGTAAAGTTCAGAAATTATGCTATTTTATTGGTTTTATGCAGATTCGTAGTGCCGACATGGTTAGGAGCTTGGGAAGAGACCAAAGAGGATGTCCAAAGAGCATGTAACAAGTCAAGGAAGGGTTAGAAGGCGAATTGGGAAGGAAAGGAGCACAAAAAACAAGAGCGGAAAAGAAGCATATGGAGAAATGTCATCTTTTGGCCTTTGATCAATTCGAGTCATCTTTTGAGGTCTTCATGAGATTTGTAGTCCTTGAAAAGAGCTTTCCAACTCATATTCATATGTGTCAATCAGACGAAGGACACCTCCAGAAAGTGCATTGTAAGTTCAGTCTGTCGAAGCTGTTGACGAAGGAGGAAAATCAAGTATGAAATATAAATTCCAAACTCGACTCCCTCAACCACGCAAATAAATAAAAGACTTCCTCCCGCTGTAGTAGAAGTTAGTCAAGATCGATTCATGGGGAAGCGTGTCAGCGCTCGCCTTTTCAGTCCCAGAATCCTCTCGAATTCGACCAGCAGAAGTCCTCGACGTCGAGTAAAGTACTCGATGTTGACTACCTCAGTCGAGTAAAGTGTAAAACAGAACAACAAAAATGCAAAAGCAAGCAAAAACTAGTCGATGTCGAGTGAACAGTACTTGACGTCGACTACAACCTACTCGATGTCGACTACTTGTTGTCGATGTCGAGTGCACAACAAAACAAAAATCCAGCTTCGTAACAGAACGAAAAACAGTAATAAAGACAGATTCGGTGGAATTAACTCAATATTATAAAAGCTCCTAGAATTAGGGTTTCAACGCCACAGCGATAACCATATAAGATTCATGCAAAAGGTATAAAAGATCATGCTTTTCATCAAATAATTGTCGTTATTAACAAGTAGGAAAATAGAGGCTTTCGCATAAACCCTAATTGTTACTAACCCTTTTCACATAATTAATACAAGTTGTATTAAGATCACTTTTTCTTTAATAACATAAACAATGATCACCTTCCGCTGTCGCAAAAGAATCATGCTCATGGGGATAGAAGATGAAATCGCATCAAAAGGTTGTACCTTTATCGCAGTTACCTTATATGGCTACCGTCGGGCTCACCCCGACCCTAGAAGTTGGGTGACTACTCGCTCTTCATGATACAAGCACACATCAATAATAAAAGGAAAATAAATTGCGTTAAATAAAACCAAAACTTACAACCAATCGAAGCCAAATCCGCTTTCGCAACACTTCACTCCAATCGGCTCCAAGCTCTCTAACTATCTCTCCTACTCGCTATAACTTGTTGAAACACAATTGCTTATGGCTTGGATGATTCCTAAAATCAGCCCCTAAGACCTTATTTATAGTATTCTCTCCCCGCTATCCAAGGAAAGAATATCCTATCTATATCTAATTTTATCTATCTAAAAACTTAAGATAAAACTTTAAAGCAAAATAAATAAATCTCTAATTGATAGATCTTCATGTGGATGGATAGAATTCCACATATCTTCACTTGAAAGTAACCCACAAAGCTCAGACTCCTCCTCGTACTCGACTTGAATTGCTGACTGTGGTACTCGACGCCGACTAGCTTTGTGTCTTCTGGGTTGCACTCGAGCTCGGCTAACTTGTGGACGCTCGACATGTACTCGACATCAAGTGGCTATGGGCTCCTCGAGTGATGGCTTAATCGACTGATGAAGTTCTGGCCTGATGTACTCGACGTCGACTAGAACTGTGTCGAGTGCTCTTTCTCGTTTTCTGCTCGATTTGTCCTAGATCAGCTGCTACTTGACCTTGGACTTTCTGTAGTTGATTTCGAGCTATTCCATGGTTTTCTTCCTTTCACTGAATTGCTGTAAAATGCCTCAATTTCTGCGAAATTTAAAAGAAACTAGTGCCATAATTTGGCAAATAAGCATAAACTACATAGATTTTGTACTATTCTAACCCAAATGCATGAAATGTATACAGAAATCGATATAAAAGTTAAGGTAAAACATCAAAAATTAGGCTCACGATTGCTGTCAAAGCGGCACCCACCAGTTTTATAGCGGTGCCCGCCAATTTTATAGTGGCACCCGCCTTTATCGTTGTTTCCGGATCTGCGCAACGGGGCCCAATTCTATCTTTGTGAAAACTCTATCTATCCTTTCTAGGGTTTTTGACCGACGGCTTGAGGCCTTATATTAGACCTATTTTCATTATTCATTCATCATCTAATACTCTAACATTCAGCCCTTTTTCTCTATTCAATTCAATTAGGTTGTTAGGTTTTATTTTCCATTCATGAGAAAGAATTTAGGTAAGCCTTGCTTGACTAATTCTGCTTTGTTTTCATCTACACATTCGAGACTTGGTTGGTTGTTTGTGAGTTTCTAATGAAGTATTAATTCTCTCTTTAATATCTTTTGATTTCCCTTGTGCTTATTGTTGATATTATTGTGATTAGCTACCATGATAGTATATTGTTAGGTTTTTGTTTTTTCGTCATTGAATGAATTTCGTAGTGGCATGCTTAGGATTGTGAGAACCTTGTTTGATCATGACTAAGTAGGAGTTTCGACATGTGTCTTAAACAACGGGTACCATGGTTACTTGGTGTTATTCATGTGCCTAGATTCTTAGGAACTTTTGCTATCTTTATGTTAAATATCTATCGTGCTTTGGTTACATACAGGTGTAAGGGGTTAAATCCACCCGTTATGGTTTGATCTATATAAACTAAGATGGGAGGAACTCGTAGAGAACAACTTTAATTGGATTCAATGACCAATAAAGCCAACCAATGTCGAGAATATGTGGGTGAAAACATCTCTTTTATCTATCATTTTCTTTTGTTTGGATTAGTGTCTTATATATCTGTTTGCTTTCAATTGATAAATACACATTATATGGAAATATTTGTTTCTCTGTGGGATCGACCCCTTACTTGCATACTATACTAGTTTGTTTGTTGGGGAATTATTTTGATAAAGGAAATCAACGACTTTCCCTCGGTCAAATTGGCGTTGTTGCCAGGGATTCAAGTTTATTTATTTGTTTTGTGTGTTTATCGATTTGTATATATATCTAACTCCGTCGTGATCCTATCTTAAAGTTCACGACACCTCATTATGAATTATTTGCAATGAGTTTGGAGTTATATTAGGCCCAAGGAGAAAACTTTCACCATTACCTCGTACGAGTGCAGGATTTAGTGGACGAACATGCTTCACAGGGTATTCATGATTGGTTGAACTAGTGCTTTGCGGTCAACTTGGTATGCTTCTTGAAATACTAGAAGTCACCCAATCTTTGAGAGAGGAAGGTATCTATGGTTTGGAGTGGCATGAGTTATGGGAACTTTTCCTTGTCGTGGGTGGCATAGCAAAGGTGGAGGAAAAATACAAGTTGGCATCCAAACCCTTACCTTTCAAATCTATGGCGGGTGAATTACATAAGGAAAGCCAAGACTGAAGCAAGGTAAGGAGAGAACAAGAATTGGAGGAAACATGAAAGAGATATGAGGAATATATGGAGATGAATGATTTCTCTAACGATGATCCTACTGTAAAAGCGGCGCTCGCCGCTAATTCTGCAAACAGTTCAGACAAAAGTAGAGATGGGGACGGATGCCTTATGTGCGCTCAAATAACCATGTTTTTCACTTACATCCATATCGATTTCTGTCAGTATTTTATATCTCTGGGTTAGAATAATGCAGGAATTATGTAGTTTATACTTATTTGCCAATTTGGAGATCTACACAAGTTCTTGTTTAATTTCGTAGAAATCCAGACACTTTACGAGTAATTCAGAGATAAGAAGAAAACTATTAAAGAGCTTGAGGTCAAATACAACAAGTAGAAGTCAAGTACAGTGAAGGGCCAAAAGTCGCGTGCCCAAGGATAGGAATCGACCAACAAAAGATCTAGTCGACGTCGACAACGCTTAGTCGATGATGAGTACAAATCCAGTCGATCAATATCCCTGAATCCGAGTCGGATCGAGTAGGAGTCCGAGTGAGAAGTTACATCCACACCACGACATGAGAGATCTATCAAGTTTGAAGTCTTTATCCACATTAGTCATTCCCACATTTAACTTAGGGGATTTTAATTGTTTGATTTTATTTATTTATCAAAGTTTTATCTTAGGAAATAGATAGATAGAAGATATAGTTGTTCCTTTCCTAGATTAGCTAGATGGAGCACCATAAATAAAGCCATAGGGGCTGGGTTTTAGGCATTCTAATTCACACACAATTTCATACATTCTATCGTATGGAGAGAGAGAGAGAGAGAGAGAGAGAGAGAGAGAGATGGCCGAGTAGGGTTTGGAAGCGAGAGTGTTCTGGCTTTGTTCGGTTTGTACTTTCTTTATTTTGATTTAATGCAAGTAGTTTCTTTTATATTATTGATGATTGTTACCATGATGAAGAGCGAGCAGTTACCCTACTTCTAGGGTTGGGGTGAGCCCGATGGTAGTCATGTAAGGTAATGCATCAAAGGTACAACTTTTACTGCAATTTCATCTTCTATCCTTATTTGCATGATTCTTCTACGACAATAGTGGGTGATCCTCATTTGTGTTATTGAAATGAAAGTGATCTTAATATGAATTTGGATTAATGATGTGTAAAGGTTAGTAACAATTAGGGTTTATACGAAAGCATCTATATTCTTAATTGTTAATGACAAAAGTTATTTGATGAAAACGCATGATCTTTATATCTTTGACATGATTCTTACATGGTTATCGTTGTGGTGTTGAATCCTCGATATTGGAAGCTTTTAGTTTATTGAATTAGATTTTACCAATTTGTGTTTATTTTTGTCTTTTATTTTATTGCAAAGGTTACGTGTTTCCTGCACCGACGAACTCGACATCGACTTATGTGGTCGACATCGAGTAAACCCTAGTCGATATCGAGTAGATTTATGCTCGACGACGAGTATGCTTTTTTCTTCTGTGGTCCAGCTTTACAGGGATCGAGAGCTTAGGTCGACATAAACTACTCTGGTCGACGTCGAGTTAGCTTCTAGTCGATTTCAGGGGCAATCTTGGAACTAAATTAGCGAGCGCTGACACACTTCCTCGTGAATACGATCCTGAATACTCTACCATTACGACGGGAAGGATTCTTGTATTTTATTTGCTTGTATAGGGAGTTGGTTTGGTTGAATTTATATTTATATTTATTTGCTTGACTAGTTTCCATCCACTAACAAATTTTGGCGTCGTTGCTAGGTAAGCTATCAATCGCGCCCTTTTTAGTTCCTTATTACTCCTTTTTTTTGTTTTACAAGTGCATGCGAAGAACTGATCGCACACCCATTGATCCGATTCTCCAGCCTGAACGCTCTTTCCATCTCCAGTAAAGGCTTAGAAGGGGACTAATGTCTACCAATAACGAGAACGGCGAGTAGCTCACACCAGCGCAGGAGCTTAAGCGACTCCGTAGACAGATAATGGTGGTCACCACCAGGCAGATAGAATACGCCCGACGAGGGGCGGAACATGCTCAGGCCAGGAGGGAGCTCCAGGAGCAAATTCATCATATCCTTGTAAACGCGAAGGAGTATCTCCACCCTACTCTAGGAGTTACAGAATCACCGATCGTTCCCCCTCGCGTTAATTTTGAAATTCGTCCTTCTTTTATTTTTGAAATTAGAAGGAATCAATTTCAGGGAAAACTCAACGAATGTCGTTTAGAGCATATAACTGTATTTCTGGATTTGTGTGAAACTATAGCTGATGATGCCAATCTGGAATATCTAAAACTAAAGTGTTTTCGTTGGTCACTTGGAGGGAAAGCTTGACAGTGGTTCGAGGGTTTGGCTCTATAATGCATTAGCATGTGGAACAAACTCAAGGATTTGTTTCTTAACATGTTCTTTTCTCTAGCCAAAACAGCGCAGCTCAAATAGCAGATCACTGCTTTCAAGCAGAAGCTAGGAGAAACACTAGTACAGGTCTATAAGAGCTACGAATAATTGCAAAAATCCTACCCTGCACATAGGCAGACACCATATGTAATCCAGGAGATCATCTTCAACTCACTGGATGTACCAAAGAATGAGCGGATCAAAAACTATACTGCTTACAGGTAACTCAAGTACACATGACGACGTGCTTGGGAAAACTTTGAGATGTTGACAAACTCTGACAACAGTTATGGGACTCTATGAGCCGCCAAAGGAGGATGATCCGGACGTTAGGGATCATTTCCACAGAGACCAGGTACGCCGTCTTACAAAACAAGTAAAATTTCTTTCTAATAACCAACCATGTTTGGAGTTTGGGTTTGTGAGTCACAACACTACCAAGTGCCTACATGCCGACCAAATGCAGCATGCAGAGACCCACGAAGAGGCACGTTATGCAGGGGGCAATTACTCAGGATAACACCACCAGCAAAATAGAGCTATTATCACTAGTCACAACACCAAAGAGATCCCCCGCCATACAAAACTTCTGGTCACGCTGACAGAGAAGGTAAGAAAGATGACCTGCACATTATTCTCGACGAGATGCAGAGGAATCACACAGAAAGAAAACAATCTATCAATTCCATCCACACTTAACTGCATGGCATCAACTCAAGATTGGGAGAGATCGATATTTGGAGGAAGAGCATAGAGACCCAAATTGGTCAACTGGTAACATCAGTACCTAAGACATCAGGTACGCTCCCTAGATCTTCTGAACAGAATCCTAAAAGTAAATCTGTAGGTCATGTGGCTGCCATGAACCTAAGGAGTGGGCATCAACTGCAAACACCCGAGCAGAATACAGAGGAAGAAGCCACTAGAGGCAACTCTACATCAACTAACCTAGTCGACGTCGACCAGGATGTAGTCGACGTCGAGTACCCCATAATCGATTTCGACCAAGAAGCATAAAGCTCTCAAAAGTCGACTCCTCCAGTCGACGTTAACTCAACACCGCTCGACGTCGACCCAACTCCAGCTCCGCTGAAGAAGAAAATGTTGCCATTCCCGAGGAAATCTTTGAAGGACCAAGTGGATAAAAAGTTCCAGCGTTTTGTAAAGATGCTTCAAGGGCTAAACGTCACCATTCCCTTCATAGAAGCTTCTCATGAGATGTCAGCTTATGTTAAGTTCCTCAATGATATCTTAAGCAAAAGGTATCAATGGTTGAGATCGCAGAGGAATGCAGTAAGATGGAGATTCCAAAGAAAAGGCCAAATCCAAGTAAGTTTGCTATTACTATTGGATTTGGTCAACATAAATTCAATGACTTGTGTGACTTAGAAGCCAACGCCAGCATCATGACCTTATCAATCTGGTCCTAAGTCAATATATGAGCCCTAAAGCCTGTGGATGCAAGACTATATATGGCGAACAACCCTGTTGTCATCCCAACAGGCATGGTGGACGAACTACCGATGCAAGTAGGTAAGTTCTTTATCCCTGCTGATTTCCTAGTTATTGATATGACAGAGTACCTTGCTTGTCCCATTATTTTAGGAAGGCCCTTCTTAGCAACCATGGATGCCAATATAAGCGTAAGGAAGGGAGTGCTCACATTCATCATCAGTGACAAGGTAATTCAATATTCCTTTAATAAAACTGAAAGGCATACAGGTCCTATGGAGGTCAAATCAATCACGGGAGGGTACGTCAGTTACAGGGAGCCTAAGACAAGAAAAATGACCCTTGAAGAGCTAGAGAAGAGGGCTATGAAAGCCCCAAGTAAAGGAAATCCTGGCGATCTTGAACAAAGAAACCGAAAGCCCATTCGAAGTCGATCAAGGTATGTCGACGTCGACTAAGTTTTCTTCAAATTATGTGCCTGGTTTTAAGTATGGGGTCAACATCGAGTACACTCACTCGACGTCGAGTGAGCAACTCGACATCGACCAAAATCTCAAGCCTCCATTGACTTCTCCTACATCGAGTGATCCACCAGAGACAGAAAAGTACTCGACATCTAGTAACACTAGTCAACGTCGCCCAGAACCACAAACTTTGATCGAAGATTTTGCAATGGTAGGCCGAGGTAAAGACATCTCTTCCCCAATTTCAATAAAGGATTTATCTATACATGGAAGAGGTTTGCCTTGGTATGTGCGATTATGCAGGGTTTCCAATGATGATCCGAAGGACTACAAATTAGGAGACAAGGTGTATGTCTCCAAATCAAAGAATCATTGGTTTCCCAACACATTCAACAGCAAGAATATGGGACCCTTCACGGTGCACCAGATCCATTCAGGAGGACTACAACTGATGGACAAAAATGGAGTCTTGTTCGAGGCCCAAGCCATGTGGGCCCTACAGATGCCACCTTGAGCGGAAAAGGAAGAAGTCGTCATATTGACTATAAAATCCAGAGCTTGTAATAAAGACAAATATTTTTAGGGTTTTAGATACTTTTGGTTTGGTTTTAAACATTATTTTCGATTGCTCTTGTGGATTTGATTGTTCTTCCTAACGAAAATTGTAGGTATAAGAAGTTGTAGAAGGTACTAGACGTCGAGTAACGTACTTGACGTTGACCACATATATTGAGGAGAGGAGCTTGTGGTCGAGGAGAGGCCACCCTGAAGTTCCCACACATTCGATTGCTCTTGTGGATTTTGTTTTTCTTCCTAACGAAAATTGTAGGTACAAGAAGCTACAGAAGGTACTCGACGTCGAGTAACCTACTCGACGTCGAGTAACTTACTCGACGTTGACCTCATATATCGAGGAGAGGAGCTTGTGGTCAAGGAGAGGCCACCCTGAAGGTCCCACACACTCGATGTCGAGTAAGACTAGTCGACGTCGACTAACTTACTCGAGATCGACTAACACTGTAATATTTTTCAGCACTTGTTCCAGGCTTCTGTACATCTATCTAGTAAGTATGGGGTGAGGGAAAGGCTTACTCTGTGCATATTTTATCATATTTCTCGAATTACTCATGCACGGTTACTTTGGATTTTATAATTCATCTGTATGCGTATATGTTATTTTTATCACCCCCATTAAAATTTTTTGATTAGTATCATGGAAGCTTAAATTGAACTCGACGATGCAAAATTTGATTCATTAGAGATATAACATGAAATTTCCTAGTAAAGAAAGGTCAAAATGAAGTGCATTATTTTCTTGAAAACCCTGAAAAGAGGTAAAATTGAAGTTGGTTTTGACATATGCATGATAAGAGGACGGAGGACTTTATTTTCCATACATCCTTACCATAACCTAGTCATACCTATGCTTATGCATCAAAAGCCATATTATGCCTTATTTCATATTTTGCTCCACATGATCTATAAATTGCCTATTTCTTTACCTACAGACCCACCCGAGGAGTTTGTTGAGGAATTGATGTTATAGTATAGAGATTATTATATGGTGTCGTGTTGTTATTATTATTTTGGAGTTTGGCAGGAGAATCAACATATTATCAAAAATTTAATGATAGAAAGAATATCTGGTCACCTCAGTAGAAAAAAGTAGATCGACCATGCCTACGTTGAGATGTTATTTCCGTAGGATGGGACACCAAGGTGAGGAATCTGATGCATTAAGTATCTGGGGCCATTCATGACACCCATGTTTACGGCACACGAGAAGGCATTGCTGATGTTAGAGAGGTAAAAGCCTTATACTGAAAAAAGCAATGAGTGATGAGCGAAAGGTGAGAAATCAAAGGAAGAAGGAATGTGAAATGAAAAGTTTGGAAATTACTCCATTTTCCTGGATCATTAACACCACATGGCCAAAAATATCCCACCATAAGCCTTTTACCGATCTACTCCTTATTGAGCTTAATTAAAGTCCGCTTGATTATTGTTGCTTTGTCACAGGAAAAATTGTTTTTGCATAACCCTCTTTTTGTGATAAGACCCATAGAATCTAACCAACAAGTTTCAAAGCTTCAACCGAGCACGAGAACAAAATTTGACACATGTGACTCTTTTATTTGGATTTTTCTAGATTTATGGGAAAATAAAAAAAAGATATGGATGGCTAAATCTATGAGCATCTCACCCATCAACTTACCAAACTCGCCCTCTCACGCGTCGGCATCTCACTCCTGAGCAATCAAGCCTTTCTTTGAACAACTCTTACAAGCATCTCACCGAAAAGAGTTAGACAAACAGGACCATTCCTCGGCCTCTCACTCCGGAATGGGGTGTCAAAACGGCATCTCACCAAATCAACCAAACACACACACTTTTTTAAAAAAAATTCAACTCAAATCTTATTTCTTGTGACAAAGGTTTAGGCACTTTATAACCATAATTAAAACAACTAATTAAAGACGGAAAATATGAAAAGTTTCTCGGAATTGATGGAGAAATGTGGCCAGCCTCATGGTGAAAAATGAAGGGTTGGTTGTTCTCATAAAATGTAGAAAACCATCAATTTCCATTGAATGTAGACCCTTGGATACATCTCATCAATTCCGACTTCATTCAATGCATCGGGAAAACTGTCCAGATTTTCGGACTGCTGAATTATTTCCAATTTCGGACCTCTTCTTGGATGATTTCGGCACTTTGGTCTTCATAAAAGATGTAGCCCTTAAAATTATATTTCTAACAAGTTCTCAAACACCTCAATCGAACAAATATAGCTTATGTTATGACTAAAACACCGAGCATGTGTCGAAAGAGCTCGAATCACATCATCCTCCCCTCCTTTGAAAACGATCCGTCCTCGAATCTTGTGTAGACCATCAAAAAAGAAACAGTACGCCCCTGTACGTTGGATCTGTGTAAGATATCATGATGGTTAATCCCGCGACGACTCTCAAATATGCGTTGCCTTTCCAAAAAAGTACGATACACCCCTGTACGTTGGATCTGCGTAGTGCACTTCAATGGTTGCAACCGCGACGGCTCTGAAGAGGAATGTGGATGAAAGTGATGGAATCACATAAAGCTTTGTGAACTTGATGGATTAGCTCTAATACCAAATGATAAGACCTATAAGATCTAACCAACAAGTTTCAAAGCTTCAACCGAGCACGAGAACAAAATTTGACACATGTGACTCTTTTATTTGGAATTTTCTAGATTTGTGGGAAAATAAAAAAAAAGATATGGATGGATAAATCTATGAGCATCTCACCCATCTACTTACCAAACTCGCCCTCTCACTCGTCGGCATCTCACTCCCGAGCAATCAAGCCTTTGTTTGAACAACTCTAACAAGCATCTCACCGGAAAGAGTTAGACAAACGGGACCATTCCTCAGCCTCTCACTCTGGAATGGGGTGTGAAAATGGCATCTCACCAAATCAACCAAACACACACACTTTTTTCCAAAAAATCTCAACTCAAATATTATTTCTTATGTAAAAAGTTTAGGCATTTTATATCCATAATTAAAACAAGCAATAATTAAAAAAACTAATTAAAGACGGCAAATATGAAAAGTTTCTCGAAATTGATGGACAAATGTGGCCAGCCTCATGGTGAAAAATGAAGGGTTGGTTGTCCTCATAAAGTGTAGAAAACCCATTGAATGAAGACCCTTCGATACAACTCAACTATTCTGACTTCATTCAATGCATCGGGAAAACTGTCCAGATTTCATACTGCTGAATTATTTCCAATTTCGGACATGTTCTTGGATGATTTCGGCACTTTGGTCTTCATAAATTATGTAGCCCTTCGAATTATCTTTCCAACAAGTACTCAAACACCTCCATCGGACAAATATAACTCCTTCTAAGACTAAAACACCGAGCATGTGTGGAAAGAGCTCGAATCACATCATTTTGTGTGTAGATATTGCTTTTATGCACATGCATGGATTTGGTGACATTCGTACATTTTTGAGGATGGTAATGAATTGCAGGGACATATGATAATGAATCTTTGATGTTGAGAGTTATATTTCTTCCCCTGTATGACCATTAAAAATATTGTTTGAGGCCGGACAAGCAAGCTTAAGTATAGGGTGTTAATGTGAGCTCAAATAACCATGTTTTTCGCTTACATCCATATCGATTTCTGTTAGTATTTTATATCTCTGGATTAGAATAATGCAATAATTGTGTAGTTTATACTTATTTGCCAATTATGGAGATCTACACAACTACTTGTTTAATTTCGCAGAAATCGAGACACTTTACGAGCAATTCAGAGAAGAGAAGAAAACTATCAGGGAGCTTGAGGTCGACTACAGCAAGTAAACGTCGAGAACAGTGAAGGACCAGAAGTCGAGTGCCCAAGTATAGAAATCGACCAACAGAAGATCTAGTCAACATCGAGTACAAATCCAATCGATCACCATCCCTGAATCCGAGTCGAGATCGAGTGGGAGTCCGAGTCAGAAGTTACTTCCACACCAAGGCGCGAGAGATCTATCAAATTTGAAGACTTTATCCACATTATTCATTCCCACATTTACCTTTGGGGATTTTAATTGTTTGATTTAACTTATTTATCAAAATTTTATCTTAAGAAATAGATAGATAGATTTAGATAGAAGATATATTTGTTCCTTTCCTAGATTAGCTAGATGGAGCACTAAAAAAAAGCCATAGGAGCTGGATTTTAGGCATTCCAATTTACACACAATTTCATACATTCGAAGGTAGGAAGAGAGAGAGAGAGAGAGAGAGTTGGCCGAGTAGGGTTTGGAGGCGAGAGTGTTCTGGCTTTGTTTGGTTTGTACTTTCTCTATTTTTATTTAATGCAAGTAGTTTCTTTTTTATTATTGATGTTTATTACCATGATGAAGAGCGAGTAGTCACCCTACTTCTAGGGTCGGGGTGAGCCTGACGGTAGCCATGTAAGGTAATGCATCAAAGGTACAACTTTTATTGTGATTTCATCTTCTATCCCTATTTGCATGATTCTTCTACGATAGTAGCGGTTGATCCATATTTGTGTTATTAAAGTGAAAGTGATCTTAATATGAATTTGGATTAATGATGTGAAAAAGGTAGTAACAATTTGGGTTTATGCGAAAGCCTCTATATTCTTAATTGTTAATGACGAAAGTTATTTAATGAAAATGGATGATCTTTATATCTTTGTTTATTGAATTAAATTTTACCAATATGTGTTTATTTCTGTCTTTTATTTTATTGCAAAGGTTAGGTTTTTGCCGCACTGATGAACTCGACATCGACTACTGTGGTCGACATCGAGTAAACCCTAATTGATATGGAGTAGATTTTTTCTCAATGTGTATTATGCTTTTTTCTTCTGTTGTGCAGCTTTACAGGGATCGAGAGCTTCGGTCGACATCGATTACTCTAGTCGACGTCGAGTTAGCTTCTGGTCGATTTCGAGGGCGATCTTGGAACTGAATTGGCGAGCATTGACACGCTTCCTCGTGGATATGATCTTGAATACCCCACCACTACAACCGGATGGATTTTCATATTTTATTTTCTTGGACAGGGAGTTGGTTTTCATCCCCAACTCACTTACGAATGCATGTCCAATTGATAAAAATAAAGAAGCCCTATGGATACAAGAGTGGAAAAGCCTATCCACCATTGCCACGGTGATCATGTCCGTTACAAACCCTTCTTTGCGGACTGTGGGTAAAAGTTTCTCGTCCAATCTTCTCTGCCCCAACTCGATGCACTTTCTAAGCTATCCACCATCGCCATCACAAGAGATTTAGTACGTTTCATTTTTCCTCACCTTGCTTTTATTATTTTATTTTATTGTCATTTATGTTTCATTAAAGACAATGAAAGATTTAAGTGTGGGGGAGGGATTGAGTGGATTTAGTTAATTCATATTTCAATTTTTTCATGCATTTCATGTTTAACTTAAGCATTTTAAAAAAATTTGAATTAGTTTTCTTATAATGCATTCAAAAATATATATATATATAGAAAATTCAAAAATACAAAATATCACGCATTGCATAAATTTGTTTCAAACACCCACCTTAGTTAGCAAATTACATATTAGGGAAAATGGCAGAAAACCACCCCTTAAATATGGGTCTTTGCAGAAAACCACCCCTTAAAATCGAAATTGCAGAAAACCACCCCTTAAACCCATTTTGTATGTAAATAGCCACCCACAATCTTTTTTTCCGCTAGGTTTCCGTTTAAAACGGCGAAAAGTCATTTTTACTCCTCCCTTTAAATGTTATTTTAATGATAGAAAAATGTATGAATTGAAATAAATTAATAAAATATATTTATCCATCCTTTTTAAAGTTATTTTAATAGAATGACATACATTTTTCTCTCATTAAATGGGATGGATAAATATATTTTATTAATTTATTTCAATTCATACATTTTTTTCTAATTAAAATAACATTAAAAGGGAGGGGTAAAAATGACTTTTCACCATTTTAAACGCCAACCCAATGGAAAAAAGGGTTGTGGGTGGCGATTTACCTATAAAATGGGTTTAAGGGGTGGTTTTCTGCAATTTCAATTTTAAGGGGTGGTTTTCTGCAAAGACATATATTTAAGGGGTGGTTTTCTGCCATTTTCCCTACATATTATGCTCTTTTAGTGGTAAAGTTCAGAAACTACGCTATTTTATTGGATTTATGTAGATTCGTAGTACTGACATGGTTAGGAGCTTGGGAAGAGATCAAAGAGGATGTCCAAAGAGCATAGAGCAAGTAAAGGAAGGGTTAGAAGGCGAATTGAGAAGCGAAGGAGCACAAAAACAAGAGCAGACATGAAGCACATGAAGAAATATTAGTTTCTGAGGTCTTCATGAGAGTTGTAGTCCTTGAAAAGGGCTTTCTAACTCATATTCATATGTGTCAATCGGACGAATGACGCCTCAAGAAAGTGCATTACAAGTTCAATTTGTCGAAGCTGTCAAAGCAGCACCCACCGGTTTTATAGCGGTGCCCGCCGTTATGTTGTTTCCGGATCTGCGCAACGCGGCCCAAATCTATCTTTTTGGAAACTCTATCTATCATTTCTAGGGTTTTTAGCCGACGGCTTGAGGACTTATATTATACCTATTTTCATTATTCATTCATCATCTAACACTCTAGCATTGAGCTCATTTTCCCTATTCAATTCAATTAGGTTTTTAGGTTTTATTTTGCATTCAAGAGAAGGAATTTAGGTGCTTGGCTAATTCTCCGTTATTTTCATCAACACTTTTGAGACTTGGTTGTTTGTTTGTGAGTTTCTAATGAAGCACTAATTCTCTCTTTAATATATTTCGATTTTCCTTGTGCTAATTGTTGATATTAATGTGATTAGCTACCATGATAATATCTTCCTAGGTTTATGTTCTTTCATCATTGAATGAATTATGTAGTGGCATGCTTAGGATTGTGAGAATCTTGTTTGATTATGACTAAGTAGGGATTTCGACATGTGTCTTAAACATCGGTTACCATGGTTACTAGGTGGTATTCATGTGCATAGATTCTTAGGAACTTTTGCTATCTTTATGTTAAATCTCTCTCGTGCTTTGGTTACATAAAGGTGTAAGAGGTTAAATCCATTCGATGTGGTTTAATCTATATAAACTAAGATGGGATGAATTCGTATAGAAAAACTTTAATCGGATTCAACGACCAATAAAGCCAACCAATGTCGAGAATTTGTGGGTGGAAACATCTCTTTGTTTAGATTAGTTTCTTTTATTATGAATTTCATCTCTTTGCTTTCAATTGATAAATACACATTATATGGAAATACTTGTTTCTCTATGGGATCGACATTTTACTTGCATAATATACTAGTTTCTTTGTTTGGGAATTCTTTTAATAAAGGAAATCAACGACTTTCCCTCCATCAGTCCATTCTCTAGTTCTTTTGGAAATATCTATATTTTGCTTGCGGTGGACTATGTCTCCATGTGGGTAGAGGCAAATGCCACCAGAACTGGTGATGTTAATGTAGTTACAGATTTTGTAAAGGACATAATTTTTGCAAGATTTGGAGTGCTAAGGGCTCTGATTAGGGATAGGGGGCACATTTCTACAATAGGACTGTGAGTGCTCTGTTAAAGAAATATCATGTCATGCAGAGGGTATCTACAACATACCACCCCATGACCAATGGTCAAGCAGAGGTGTCTAATCGATAAATTATGACCATTCTAGAAAAGAGAGTGGCACTAACAGGAGTGATTGGAGCTTGAGACTAAATGATGCTTTGTGGGCTTATGAGATAGCTTATAAGACTCGTATTGGGATGTCACCTTATCGATTGGTCTATGGAAAAGCATGTCACCTCCCTTTGGAACTTCAGCATAAAGCTTACTAGGATGTAAAGAATTGCAACATGAGGATGAATGAAATTGGTGAGTTCAGAAAGCTCCAACTGATAGAGCTTGAGGAGTTGCGCTTGGATGCATATGACAATGCATTGATTTACAAAGAGAAGACAAGGGCCTGACATGACAAGCATATCATACGAAAGGAACTAAGAGTGGGGGATAAAGTCCTCCTATTTCAGTCTAGATTGAAACTCTTCCCAGCAAAGCTCAGATCGCGCTAGAATGGACCATTTGTGATTACATATATCTTTCCTCATGGTATGGTGGAACTCTATGACCCTAGATCGCACGAGCTCATTAAGGTTAATGGTCATAGAGTAAAGCCTTACTTTACAGGATTATCGAAGGATGAATTAGAAGAGTTGGTGCTCGCTGAACCAACCAATTAGGCCTATTAAGGGTCATTCTGTCGAGCCAATGACGTGAAACAAAGGCGATGCTCGGGAGTCAACCCAGCGTAAGTTTTCTTTCCATTTTTCAATTTTCTTAATTTGTTTATTTAATTTTATTTTCTTGCATCTGTTTTATTGTGGTTAGAGGAACTAACAATGTAGGGGTTATACAAAAAGCCGTCAAGAAAAAAAATGAAAATGGAAAGTTGAAACAAATGCAGCGGCCACCGCTGCATTTGTTTCAGAATGCATTCACAAAATGCAGCATATGAACCAACTACAAAAGCGGCGGACCTTAAAATGCAGGAATTGCCCATTTTGGCTTATCATAGTGGGGTAAGTATCTTGTCTGAAGTTCTACCATTAAAATAGAATGTGTGCATAAAGAGTGCTTATTAGCAAATAAGATTTTCTCTGCAGGACCTCTATCACAAGCTAAATGCTTTGGGCATATTTGAGCAGGGCTATTGGCACAAGCGTGGGGAAGCAGAATCCTTAAATCTACCTTGTAAAGGTTAGATATGGAAGCTTATTGTTTTCGAAAATGATAATGGTATTTGATTTTGATAGCAAGCAACCCTGATTGTGAAAAAAAAAATATTAAAGGAGATTAGGGAAATACATATGTTTTTTATTGTTCAACTGATTAGAAATTTATAACCTTCCATATAGTTCTTGAGTCAATGCGATTTAGGATTCTCCTTTCTTTGTTTTTCATTCTGTAGCTTTTGTGCTTAAAGTAATGTACTTTTTCTTCCTTTTGTAGAGAGTCTCACGATGCTACAGACTGAGCTAAAACATCAGAGAAGGCTTGTGGCGAGTTTGAAGAGAAAATCTCTCTGGTCAAAATGAATGGAAGAGATAAGTTTATACAGATGCCACTTTTTTACAGCTGCAAATTTGGTAAACTAGTTGCATTGGCTTTAATTTTTGACCGGTTAAGATCATTTTGGCAGCAACTTCTCTAAATTGGCATCCTCGATACTCATTTCATATTGTTGAGAACCTTATGGATATTTTTTCCTTCATACATCACAAATCTCTGAAGTATTTGGGAATATTAGTAAGTTCAAAATCATTGAATTGTCTTTGGGTCTTAGTAGAATCCTCATGGCATGATTACCCTAACTGTGTTACAGTTTTCTTTAAAGCAGATTGCATTATCTCAGATCTGTTAATCCAATGGTATTTATGTTACTTCTATTTATATTTGTTCTTGAAAGATCAATCCATGGTTGCAGATGGAGAAGCCAGGCATGAGCCTTTTCGCGAAAGATTAGGTGTTGCTGGGTTAGCATTTTGAGTTCCTTTGATTGCCAACTAGCGTCAAGAATGCTCTGCGCTCTAGTTTGAGAACATCCGACTATAGGGAAGAGGTACACCTTTTAATGCATTCCTGATAATGTTTTCATACACTTTATCTTTGGTGAGGTTATCTCTGATTCTAAGCTAATCTCAATGCATTTCACAGCTTTTGGTGTCTCAATTTCAAGCAAAAATGGACAATATACTTTAATGGCTAGTTCCTATGGCTTCCAGTATATCTTCGTGAGTTCCTTCCCTCTAGCACATTCAGATTTGAAGAATGAAGATTCTTCGTTGCTTTAATTACTCCGATTGTATTTTACGCAATTTATGTACCACAATACCAGCATTCCACGATATTTGTAGTTTAACTGTTGTCAATTGAAAATTACTGCAATTGCCTGTTATTCTCATGCTGGTTAAAAAAAAATTGTGTTCCTTTTTTTATAAGGTACTAGCAGCAGTTCATTGAATCATTTCAAGAACATTGCAACCATTGATATGCCTTTCCTTTACTATCTCTGTGAGATTACTTGTGCATATATAAATAACAAGCCCCATCCAAATATGTTTGAATTATGATTTGAAGTGATTTTATGTCTCTTTTAGTTTCACATCAAGAAATAGTATCTTTATATGAGAGGTTTTGTCAGCTTGATCAGAATGCAAAAGGATTTATTTCAGTTGATGAGTTCATGTCAATGCCTGAGTTTGCACTGAACTTATTATCTCAGGTGCATATTAGATTAGTTTGTATTTTGTTGTTCTATGCCTTTGAATGTTTTTTCTTTGAATTGGGATGATTTAAAATACCATTGACATGGTTGAAATGTGATTATATGGCAATGCACAGAGGCTGCTTCAAGTGCTCCACGGTTGGAACTTTACAAACTTTGTGGCATTCCTGTCTGCAACTATGCATATCATGGAAATTTGACACTTTACTGATGACTTATTGAATTTCAGGTTTGGTTTCTGTTTTTTTTTGGTCGATTATCACAATTTTCTCTGGTTTACAACCACGCATATCATGGAAATTTGGCACTTGAGTTTTCCGTGATGTCATCTTGCAATCAGGGAATGACTTCCCGTCGAGAAAATGAAGAAGGCAATGATTCATATGGTAAATTGTTTTATTCATGAAATGAACCTTATGTTTTCTGCTTGACAATTCGATGGGGGTTAGGCATAGTTTCCAAACCTATTATAGTTATATATGATTATGTGGAACTTAATTGATAGTTATCAATTGTCATGATCCGGAACACATAAACCTTGTTATTGCAACTAGGCAGGGAAAGAGGAGATGATTCTATTCTACGTAATATTTGTGGAACCTTGGTATTATGACGAGTTTATGGTGGCCTAGGTAGTATAAAGTGCAATGAATCTCAATTTTGAAATGTATGTTAAGTGATCTACACTCCAAATTAACCCACGTACCGTGATTTGCGTGTCTTATACACAATTTAGCAGGAAGAAGTGCTTGTCAAGCGGCAAACTGATCGCGAATAATTACATAAAAACGAATGATCCAAAGATAGTTAAGATCTCGTATACATTGTCTACCTTCACAGCTTCCTCTTTGGTTGTAGAGAGAACAATCAGGGTCTCTTGGTTGTGTATATCTTTGAAGTATCTATCCTTTGTAAAACATTTGTAAATGTTGATTTTGTATTTATTTTAATGCATATGTTCATTAAAGTACACATCATTTGCAAAAGCTTATTTTATATCGAGAAAAGGGTGTTGTGTGTCAAATGAAGTAGTATCAGATTATAAATGAAAAGTGATGTGCCTTAATAGCTATGAAATCGAACCATTACATAAAAATCGATGTTAATATCATTATAGACATCGTCTAAATAATTTAAATCAATGTGTAACATTAATTTTTACATCACAATGTTAATATAAATTGATATATATTGTTAACAACAACATCTTTATAAAAATCTAAAATGATGTCTTTATCTTATTAATACATCAGTTATGTACATATTTCATATGATTGATTATTTTAAAACAATAAAAAAATCACAAATTATATATATGAAATTAATATACACAAAATCAATCTAATAAAAAAGATGTCTAATTTGTTTTAATACATCGATTATTTTAAAAATAGTGATGTAAATGTAAAATTTAGGTTTGGGGTTGACATTTTCAAAAACTTATAGATGAAAAATAATGAGGCTTTAACAACAAGTGAATATGTCAAAAATAAATTTGAGGGGCCGATTTATATCAATATTCAAAATAAAATAGATGTTTTAACCAAAAAAAGACATCGGCTTAAAACAGATGTGGAAAAGTTGATCCTTTACTACACGCATAAAGAGATCGATTTTTTTTTTGAAAGACATCTGTTGACAGCAAATGTCTAATTGGATTTTTCTAGTAGTGGAAGTACATGGGTTTAACCCTAATTCTAGTATCTACAATTCTATTAATCGTTCATCAGACAATGAGAGAGAGAGAGAGAGAGAGAGAGAGAGAGAGAGATGTTCGCCATGAGCAACTAAGCTCCCTTGGTTCTATCTACAATTTGAAGCTTTACTTGGATTGAGTTGTGAGTTTCTGAATCTCATTCCTTAATTCCTATATTGAATGCTTTGACTTCTATGCGCTTAATGTTTGATTGTTTTGTTCTATCTTGTCTGGTCAACTTGTTAGAATCAATTCAATTGCCATGGGTTTGTAGTTTCATGGTTGTGAACCTTAACCCAAGTGACAAACTTATCCCTTTAGGGCTGGTTGAACTAATTGGATGGCTAGAAAGTTGGATGTGTTGTTAATCCCTCTTTAGGGACTGCAAATACCTTGGTTAATCTCTGAACTTAAAGCTATTGATTGGGTTAAATCATTCTTTAGGGACTACTCAAGATATAAGGGTCTTAAGGACTAGCTGGACTAGAGACTATATTAGGTTAGGACAAGGACATTCATAGGAAATCTAAAAGAACGAGAAATAAGAAAAAAAAATATGGGAAATAAGCAAATAAATATGAGAAATAAAACTACTGATCAAGATTGCAAATGAAATAACAAAGCATAAAGATGATAGTTTTCATAACAATTTAATGGAGAAAATAGTTCCACCTATGCATTCATCGACATTTGTTGGCTTAATTGGTCAAACTTAAACTTAAGTTGTATATTTCCTTTCATATACATTCTTCCCATCTTAGTTTGAATAGATTGAACCACAACGTGTGAATCCAACCTCCTACATCTTTATGCAACCAAAGCACGGCAGAGATTTAACACAAAGATAGCACAAATTCCTAAGAATCTAGGCCCATGAATAACAACAAGTAAACAAGGTAACCAATGTTTAAGACATATGTCGAAATCCCTACGTAGTCATGATCAAACATGGTTCTCACAATCCTAAGCATGCTACTATGGAATTCATTCAATGACGAAAGAACAAATACCTAGAAAATTAATATTATGGTTGCGAATCACAATAATATCATCAATGCACACAAGGGAAGTCGAAAGAACAGTAGGAAACAACTGAATTTAAGCCTCACAAATCACCAACCAAGTCTCTAAAACACAAGTGAAACAAATAGCGGACTTAGCCATTCATGGCTTACCTAAATCTCCTTCGAATAGATGGAAAATTAAGCAAAGTTAAATTGGAAAAAAATACTGTAAATTATGATTGAAAGTATGAGAATTACAATGGATGTCTTGGTATTTTTCGTGCCTCTCACAATAGAGGAGAAAGAGACCCAGAAAACCTAGATACTTTCCTTAAAGATAATGCGAAAAATATCCTAAAAATATTAAAACTGAAAATAATAAATAAATTAGTCTTAATCTCACTAGCTTAAACCATAAGCAATAGATAACTAATGAGATTTGTTCGAGTCTCCTTTCGAAAAGATAAGATTTGGCCTTGATTTTAATTCTCTCTAAACGTTTTCACGGCGGGGGAACTGCCTCTTGCGGCCGCCACTCATTGATTTCATCACTGTCAGCTCGCGGGGCATCTCCATGGCGAACTGAGGTTCTCGCGGCGGCGACACGGGATTTTGCGGTCGCGACTTATACTTGTCTGCACTTCTTCTCGCCGATTTCTTCACAATGGCGAGATGGGTCATTCACGGGGCAAATTTTCCATCTCGCAGTTGTGACTTCAGCTGGACTTGTCTCTATGTCTTTGTTCTGACTCGCCATGGCGACTTAGAACTCGCCACAACGAAATGCCGTATTCCAACTTCTGTTCTTCTCGGCCTTTGCTCGTGCATCCTTCTTCTTCCTTGCTTTCTTCAACTTCTTTACACCATTTAGATGTCTCTCAAGTTCATCTCTATGACAAAACTATGACTCTGCATAAATTAATTGAAATAGCGTAGTTTCCGCACTTTTCCACCAAAAAAACATAATATGAAATTAACTATAAAGCATAACCAAATACCCATAAAATGCAACTAAAACTATCATATATTGCCTATTGAAATATGCATTATCATGTACCAAACTTGATTTCAAAGCCTTCTTGGGTGAAAATGATGGGTGTGATGGTGAAAAAGATTGATTTTGGTGGGGGTTTAGGAACTGGATTAGAAATTGGTGGATGATGGGTATTAAGAGATGAAATTTGTGATTTGAAAATGAAGATGGGGTGAATGGATGATGGAGAATAAGAAAAGTTAGGTTTTTTTTTATATTGAAACTCAAGGATTTAGGATAATGGAATTTGGGATTTGAGTAGGAGGGTTTTAGGGCTTTGGTGTGGCTTGAGGCAAAAGTTTGAGAAAGTGACGAAAGATAGATGATGAAAGGTATCTATATGGAAAAGGGTAAGGATAAAAATATATAAGATAAAGATAAATAAATCTCGTGGTCTCTTTCCAAAAACTAAAATCGGGTACAATACACGCTAGAGCTGGCAAAATCTGACCCGACCCGAAAACCCGATCCGACTCACCCGAACCCGAACCCGACCGCAACCCGAAAATCTGGAGTCATTCATAACCCGAACCCGAGATCGAACCCGACCCGAACCTGACCCGACTCGAAACATACCCGAACGCAGATAAACCCGACCCGACCCTAACCCGACCCGACTCTCAACTCGACCCGACCCGACCCGACCCGAATTGAAATGGTTATTTAACATCAACATTTTAATGCTTGAATGTTAAATGTTTTTTTATTTTAACACAAGTTTATGATTATACTTTAACATATAAAACACCAATTATTTTTGCTAATTTTTATCATATGAATAAGGATCCAAGTAAAATTAATAGATAAGCAGATAAGTCAACGAGTCAAATAAGTCAACCGCCATACATCAAAACATCGATACATACTACGAGTTAGAAATGCTAAAAGTTCATTAATCGTTGAAGATGATATAGCGTGCAACCCAACAACATATCCTTTCAACAACTACTAGCAACCCAACAAAATATGTCGGAGAGGACATTCAGTGGGCTGAATATGTTCGTCACCTGAGCATTAAAGTGACCAAAATACTTGTTGCTTGACCAATCAAGTGACGTAAGTGTTTGTCACTTGAGGTTGTGAAATGACTAGTATATTTGTCACCAAGTTATTCAAGTGACCAATAATATTCTCAATATTCGTTGTCTGATTCAATTTTGAGATTTTTTTTTAAAATTCAAGCAATTATTATATGATATGTTAGTCACGGGGGTAAATTTTATAATAAAAAAATATATGTTTACAATATTTTTGATACCCTGTTTTTTACATACCAAATGCACAAAACATGTACCAAAATACCATTCATACTATACAAAAACTAGCTCACAAATACAACAATAGACAGCATCACGACTTGATCTTTGTCTCCTTTCTAATCTTCTTGCTAACTGTTGCAATGGAATAAGAAATAACCTCAGCCCTTGGGTTCTTTTCTTTAGCACACCTTAATATCCAAAAAACAGCAAGCTTAATTTGTGGAGAGCATAAAAAACAAGTTCATGAAAACATTCAACACATGATCAAAGGCATAAAAATTTTAATTTTTCAGGATCAAACACTAACTGCCAATCACCATAATGCACAAGTTCAAGATAACAGAAATTACAGAAGCAACAATTACAAATCACAATTTTCCCCAAGCTGAGATCTGCTATAAATCAGAGTTGCAAACTTCACAAATGGAAACACTGTAAAATATAAATGCTTTGAATACCAACTAGTTGAACAAAATATAACAAATTGAAAAAAAAATCCCATATACTGACTCAAGTTCCGAATCTCAGGAATCTCCAGTCCCACTCAAACACGATAAACACGAAAGCAGATATCAACCATTTACCTTGGATTTGCACAGCTGCTCCAATCAATCCTCATTTTCCTTGCTCCACTCGCTCCCGGTGCCTTCTCCTTACATGAGCAATTTGGTGATGATGCAAGCAAAATAATAGCACAAGATTGTCAAGATCTCCATTAAAATCAGACCTCAACTGTAAAACCCCTGAGCACAACTCCATAGAAGCCCCCAATTGGAAGAGAACGTTAAAAACTTAAGAGAGGTTCCCCTCGCTTCTTGCATCGAGCGCTTAGGAGAGGTTCCCCTCGCTTCCGGGGGTGGAGGAGCTAGCCGAGGCGGTTGTAGTGGTGAGAGGCGGAGCCGCCGCCGGGGTGGTGGAGGTTGAAGCTTGGCCTTCGGGATAGATTTCTCCGCCAGCGGAAACCATCATAGGCGTCTTCGGGGAAGAGAGATCGGAGGACCTTCGCCTATGGTCTTCGGAGGAGTGGTGGCCGGCGGGGGTGGTAGATCTGGAAGGGTTAGTAGCCGCCAAGGGATTCATGGCAGAGGAGGCCGGTGGGGGTGGTGGATGAGGACGGGGCGGTGGTCCGCTTAGGGTTAGCGGCGGCCAAGGTGACGGGAGGTTGAAGGAAGGTGGAGGGAGGCATGGGAGCTTGGAGGGAGCTTTGAGAGAGGGACATCGATCCAGACTCCAGAGGAAGAACAGAGAAATGGAGAACAAGTGAGAGAGAGGGAGTAAAAATAAAAGCGGCGGCTCATCTCAAACCCTCCCATTTCAAGTGAACCCTAAACACTCCACTTTAATTTTTCAACCCGTCTCAACCCTCCAATTTCATTTTCAATTATTGGCATTTTTCCGCGCCTTGCCCCACCTCACAGCCCGCAAATTTGATTTTTCGGTAGTTTAATTTTTCATTTTATTGTAACTTTTGATTTTTTTTTCATCAAAAAAAACTTTGATTTTTGTTTTTTTATTCAATGGTTCGTATAAATCTAATTTTTAATTTTTTAAAAATAAAAAAAATATGATGTTTAAATTTATAGGATATATTATGATTTATATTATTAATTTTGAAATGGTTAATCTAATTAGAAGATTTCAAACTAATTAATAATGTATTAATTTATTTAAATTATTGGTTAAATAAAGGCTGATCTTTGTTTTTTCTATAAAAAAAATAATTTTGTTAAATTGATTATCTATAAAATTAGAACCAATATATCTGATATGAATCTCAATCTCGATCTCAACCTTTAACTCACTCCTAACCCTCGATCTTGATTTTAGTCTTAATCTCAATATCAAATTTCGATCTTGATCTCAATCTCAAACCCCAATCTTAACTTGATTTTGATCTCAACCTCAAATATCAAATCTCGATCTCAATATCAACCTTAATCTCAAATATCAAATATCAAATATCAAATCTAAATCTCAAATATCGATCTTGATCTCCAAATCTCGATTTCAATCTCAATCTGAAATATGGATCTCGATCTCAACCTTTAACTCGGTTGAAGCTTGGCCTTCGGGATGGATTTCTCAGCCAGCGGAAACCATCATAGGCGTCTTCGGGGAAGAGAGATCGAAGGACCTTTGCCTATGGTCTTCGGAGGAGTGGTGGCCGGCGGGGGTGGTAGATCTGGAAGGGTTAGTAGCCGCCAAGGGATTCATGGCAGAGGAGGCCGGCGGGGGTGGTGGATGAGGACGGGGCGGTGGTCCGCTTAGGGTTAGCGGCGGCCAAGGTGACGGGAGGTTGAAGGAAGGTGGAGGGAGGCATGGGAGCTTAGAGGGAGCTTTGAGAGAGGGACATCGATCCAGACTCCAGAGGAAGAACAGAGAAATAGAGAACAAGTGAGAGAGAGGGAGTAAAAATAAAAGCGTCGGCTCATCTCAAACCCTCCCATTTCAAGTGAACCCTAAACACTCCACTTTAATTTTTCAACCCGTCTCAACCCTCCAATTTCATTTTCAATTTTTGGCATTTTTCCGCGCCTTGCCCCGCCTCACAGCCCGCAAATTTGATTTTTCGGTAGTTTAATTTTTCATTTTATTGTAACTTTTGATTTTTTTTTCATCAAAAAAAAACATTGATTTTTGTTTTTTTATTCAATGGTTCGTATAAATCTAATTTTTAATTTTTTAAAAATAAAAAAAATAAGATGTTTAAATTTATAGGATATATTATGATTTATATTATTAATTTTGAAATGGTTAATCTAAATAGAAGATTTCAAACTAATTAATAATGTATTTATTTATTTAAATTACTGGTTAAATAAAGGCTGATCTTTTTTTTTTCTATAAAAAAAATATTTTGTTAAATTGATTATCTATAAAATTAGAACCAATATATCTGATATGAATCTCAATCTCGATCTCAACCTTTAACTCACTCCTAACCCTCGATCTTGATTTTAGTCTTAATCTCAATATCAAATTTCGATCTTGATCTCAATCTCAAACCCCAATCTTAACTTGATTTTGATCTCAACCTCAAATATCAAATCTCGATCTCAATATCAACCTTAATCTCAAATATCAAATATCAAATATCAAATCTAAATCTCAAATATCGATCTTGATCTCCAAATCTCGATTTCAATCTCAATCTCAAATATGGATCTCGATCTCAACCTTTAACTCGGTCTCAAACCTCGATCTTGATCTAATTGTTAATCTCAATAACAAATATTCATCTTCATCTTCATCTTAATCTTAATCTTGATCTCAATCCAAAATCTTGATCTTAACTTGATTTTGATCTCAATTTTAATCTCAAATATCAAATCTCAATCTCAAATATCGATCTCAAACCTCAATCTCAATCTTGATCTTAATCTCAAACCTCAATTTTAACTTGATTTTGATCTCAATCACAAATCACAAATCAAAAATCTCAAATATCAAATCTCGATCTCAATTTCAAATATTGATCTTAAGCTCAATCTAAATCTCAATCTCAAATATCGATCTTGATCTCAAATCTCGATTTCAATCTCAATCTCAAATCTCGATCTCAACCTTTAACTCAGTCTCAAATCTCGATCTTGATTTTAATCTTAATCTCAATATCAAATCTCTTTCCAATAATTTAGCACATCTAGCTTCGTTGTAACAGGTAAAGTGCCCTCACTCAAGTAAATATCAACTTCTAAAGTGCTAACTTGATCAAGAGTAGGAAATTCCTATTTTATGAAAACACAAATTTGTAATATAAGTAAGGTTATACAAAGTAACAAATTTCTGAAGGGCGATGTTGCTAAATACCCAATTTTCGATTATGAATTTTTTGAAAATCGGTCGACAACCGATACGTCAATGACAATGAGTGTATTCAACAGAGTCAAAATTACATATTTAAGTATTCAACCGAGTAAAAATAATTTATTTTAAGTAAATTACATATTTAAGTATTCAACCGAGTCAAAATCAACCTAATTATCCAAACGGGTCGAATATGATTCGATCGAGAACTCAAACCAACTATACGGCTATATACCTACTTTGATTCGAAACTCAAATGAGACCGACCCGCCTCTTGACCTGAAACCCGAACGAGTCCGACCCGCTTTGACCCGAACCTGAATGGGCTTGACCCGATTTAACCCGAAACCCGACAAATCAGAAATTCATTATGACCAAACACGAACCCGACCCGACCCGACCAGTACCCGACCATAAATTTTTACCCGAGCTAACCCGACCCATCAGTGACCCGACCCGAGCAAGCATGACCCGAACCTGACCCGAACGACCGACTTGCCAGCTCAAAGGGTGTTTTAACTTCGTTTCTTCCTCAATTTAAACTTTCCTACAAGTTAGTTCCCACACAAAATATTGCAAAAATATAGCAAAATACATGTCATACTTTATTGAATTGAAAACCAATGCAACAATCAAAGAAATCTACCTACTTACCTTGGGTTGCCTCCCAAGAAGCACCTTTGTTTCACGTCTTTTGCTCAACGTGTTGCTCTTCTTGGCTTAAGTACCTCCACCAGGGTCCTTTATAATTGTCCTTTTCTTGACAAGTGCGGGCACCCTTGGAAGGTGTAATGATCTATCCAAGTATTCATCTATTTCCTCCATTAACTTCTTTTCTTAATCTTGAATTCCTTCTGGAGGTTGTCCTGAAATTGCAAAAACTTCCACACTATTTGAAATAGCTTTTCATAGGTTAAAAGTATGGGTTTATGTGGATCAAATATACTTTCAACATCCATCTTGACTTATTCTATCTCTGAACAAGATTGCAAATTTTTAGAAGATTCAATATTGAATAAACCCTTCTCTTTGGGAATTTCTAACAAATCTTGAAGTTCATTGCGGTAATCAACATTTTTAGCATTAAGAACATCCAAAGAATTTTCAGGAGAAAGCTTAACAGGATTAAAAAAAGAATACTCCATCTTTCATCAATCAAACTCCATGGTTAAAGAACCTTCAATGCAATCAACCTTAATCTTCGCAGTTCTTAGGAATGGTCTTACTAGGATAATTGGCATCTCGGGGGTTCCATGTTCCATATCTAACACAATGAAATCAGCAAGAAAAATCAAATCATAAACCATAACTAAGACATCTTCACCAACTCTGCTTGGTTTGATTTGAGATCGATCAACAAGTTGCACTGTACGTAACTTTTATCTCTATAAGAGCATTCAGACCCAAAAACATGTACAAATTATATGACATAACATTAATTGAAGGTGCTAAATTCAACATAGTCTATTTGAATTTAGTATTTCCAATTGCACATGGAATTGTAAACATACCTCGGTCTCCACACTTTTCAGGCAATCTCTTTTGCAAAACAGCAGAGACATTTTCATTCAAACTTACCTTTTCCTTCCTCTTCATTCTTTGCTTCCTCTTTATAGAGCATAATTCCTTCAAAATTTTAGCATAGAGAGGAACAAACTTAATTAAATTAAAGAGTGGAATATTTACCTCATAGTGCGCAAATGTGTCATACAAGATCCTCTCATCTTCCCACTTCTTAATTATCTGCTCTTAGAGCATCTAGGAGGGGTGGTTCATGCTTGTAATCATCGAGTGACCACTCCTTTGGTAATTGCATGGCATTAGAGTCGGGAAAAACAAACGGTTGGGTTTCTGTAGAGGGCGGTAGGCGCTGGTTTTGAGGGCAGTGGGCGCCGGTATTGTCTGTTGACGAATATGAGTTCCTGTTTCCTTATTCTTTCTCTATGCTTTTTATAGGTACTTTGACTTCTTTTCCTCCTCTAAGGATCATAACACTTACATTCTCTTTCGGATTGTCTACCAGTTTTGAGGGTAGCTTGCCCCAAATCCTTAACTTTAAGTTCTCCAATCTCTTGAGACATTTGACTCAATAACTTCTCTTGGACACTCATCTTTTTCAACAACAATCTCAAAGTTTCTTCTTTATCATCCTGTAGAGAGTTTCTTTGATGATTCTCAAATTGGTCCCTTCCTTGATAAGGTGCTTGTTGCTGTTGATTATTCACTTTGCCATTGAAACCACTTTGATCATTGGAATTATATTTTGAATTATAGAATTTGTTACCAAATTTTCGGCGAGGTCCATAATCCATAACATTGACATAAACAACTCCTTCTTGAATAAGTGGGCACTTATCATTAGGATGATTTGGATATTCGCAGACTCCGCAAGGTTCAGGCTACTGATGCTGATGCATTTATAGAGCCATATTCTTCACTATCTCAACGAGCTTACCAAGATCATCTCTGCGACTGTCTTTAGAGTTGTTTAGCCTGTGAACTCCTCTAACACCTTAGTGTCTCCCATATTATTGTGAAGCACGGGCTAAGTCCTCAAAGATTTTCATTGCCTCATCAAGTGTCTCGTCTAAGACATCTCCTTCACTTGTAGCATTAATGATATTGCGCTCACGATCAAGCAAGCCTTCATAAAGATAGAGTACTAGATCATCCTCTAGTATGTCATGCCACGGGCAACTTCATTTGAGCTTCTTGAATATCTCAACATACTCATAAAGCCTCTTTGTAGGTGATTTCTCTATACTGGACAATTCCTTCTTGAGTTTGTTGAGGCAAGTGGTTGGAAAGTACTTCTGAATGAAAGCTTTCTCCAATCCTACCCAAGTTGTAATGCTTTCTACAAGGAGGTAATATAGCCAATCGCTTGTTGCATCCTTTAGAGTAAAAGGAAACACTCTAAGCATCAATTGATCATCCGTCAGACCTTCAGGTCTCAGTCTTTCGCAGACCCTAACAAACTCTGTGAGATGCTTATTTGGCTTATCTCTAGCCTTTCCATGAAAACTAGGCAAAATATTTGATTACAAGTGGTTGCGCATTCAGATTGGGCTCCTTTAGGCTTCTTAGGGTCCTTCTTCTCAATCTAGATAAAGAACTTTCAATTTCTTGATAAAAAAAGCAGATGATATAAATTAGTAGCATGAGTCTGGATCATATATAGTAGACCAAACACAAGAAAATCAGCAAAAGAACACAAATACTAAGAACTTCCCGACAACGATGCCAAGATTTGGTGCGAACTAGGAATGATGTGTGGTTGGTCCTAGTCCCCAATGCAATATAACCCTAACTCAAGCTAAACAAAAGATTAGTATAGTGGACAAGTAGGGATCGATCCCATAGAGAAGACTAGATTTGTGTATCCAATGATGATTCAAAAGCAAAAGTGAATAAATCAAAGAAATAAATAAAAGTAGTAATGATTGCAAAGTGTTACCAATAGGAGGAAAACACTTCATCTGCAATTATTGACAATGGTTGGAGTTTATGATCCTTGAAATGATTACTTTGTTATTTTTAAATCAATGCAAAGCAATTGATATCAATAGTTATTCCGACTTTGGTTTAAATAGATTGATATCCTTCACATGCTTACCAATTCCTTACACTATATGTGATCCTAAAGGATTCTTAAAACACATAGTAGCATGAAATCCCAATGTACCTGGCCAATTGGCAACATCAAATCTCAATGCAATTAGAATGTCAAAAGAGTGCAAATCTCTTAACCCTAATCTCATAGAAATCAACATTAAACCATTAGTCATTATCCTGCATTAGACAATTGATGCTTTCACATGATCAATTACCCATTTCTTGCTACAGTGGATTAATTATTCTCAAGAAATCATTAAATCACTAGCAAAGATGCAAATGCTGTCAAGGTGATCAATCAAGAGAGAACATATGCAAATAAGAATTATAAGAACAAAGATAATGAAATAACTTATGAATAACAATATGAAATCAAATCCTCACAATTCAACCAATTATGTGTCTTCCAATCACAGCCAAAACTATGAGTTTAGCAACTGTTGTGAGCCTAATTTGCCATGTTTTACACTTACTTTTATATCGATTTATGCATGCAATTCATACATTTAGGTTAGAATAGTACAGAATCTATGTAGTTTATGCTTATTTGCCAAATTATGGAGTCTACACCAGTTTTTGTTTAATTTCGCAGAAATCGGACGCATTTTGGAGCTTAAAGGAAAGTCATGAAGAAGCTAAGGATGGTGCAGCAGGAGAAAAGCCCACTTTTCGCCATTCATCATTCTAAATCAAGTTATGATGTCTTCATGAGAGTTGTAGCCGTTGAAAAGATCTTTCCAACGCATACTCATATGCGTCAATCGGACGACCAAACTGGTCGACGTCGAGTACGTTTTTTGGTCGACTTGCTTGTCAAAAGTCGAGAACGAGCACGAGACTACTCGAGAGCACAATTCTAGTCGACTTAGAGTAAACTACTCAAAGTCGAGTACCCATGTCGAGTCCAAAATGTAGCCGAGCTCGAGTGCAATCGGAGGGGAAGAAGACCGTACTCGATGTCGAGTAACCTAGTCGACGTCGAGTACTCCCAGTGAGCAATCCGAGCTGAGATCTAGAGGATATCCGAGCATGTGGGTTACTGTTAAGAGGAAAATCAAGTATGAAATATAAATCTCAAATTCGAGTCCCTGTACTCCGCAAATTAATTACAAGACTTCCTCCCGCTATAGTAGAAGGTAGTCAGGATCGATCCACGAGGAAGCGTGTCAGCGCCCGCCTTTTCAGTTCACAAACTCAGCAGAAACAGTGAAACACAGAAGAAAGCATAAAATAACACAAAGGCAGCAACTTGGTTGATATCGACTAAAGACACTCGATATCGAGTAGAAATATCGACTGAAAGTAACTCGAAATCGACTGACATAAACTTTAAAATCTTGAAACTTGTAAAATAAATCAATAAAATAAAAGACTTCGAAGATCAAGGCTTCAACACCACAACGATAACCATGTAAAATAACACATAAAGGCATAAAATATCGTGCTTTTCATCAAATAAATTTTGTTATTAACAAATAGGAATATAGAGGCTTTCGCATAAACACTTAATTGTTACTAACCCTTTTTCACATAATTAATCCAAGTTCCATTAAGATCACTTTCCCTTCAATAACGCAAACAAAGATCACCTTCAACTTTCGCAAAAGAATCATGCGCGTAGGGATAGAAGACGAATTGCATCCAAAGATTGTACCTTTACCGCATCATCTTACATGGCCACCGTCGGGCTCACCCCGACCCTAGAAGTTGGGTGACTACTCGCTCTTCATCATGAATAAACACATAAAATATTTCAAGAAAATAAATTGCATTAAATAAACTAAAAGAAAGCTTACAACCAATCGAAGCCAATTCCCGCTCTCGCCTTCTCCAACCTCAATCGACTCCGACTCTCTCTCTCTATGTAACTAATTGTCTCTGAAATTGAATGAATAAAACTCAGCCCCTAAGGCTCTATTTATAGGCTTCATTCCAAGCTAATCTAGGAAAGAAAACTCTATCTATATCTATCTATCTTTATCTAAAGATTAAATAATGGAAATAAAAGAAATAAATCTCTAAAGAACTATATCTAAAGTAGATAAATATCTCTTCCATCTTGATAGATCTTGATAGAATTTGATCTTGTGGATATCTCCATTGGCCTTTGGATAGAACTTTGATTAGAACTCGGACTAGCTCAAAATCGGCCACTTTGACTCCACTCGATATCGACTTGCCTTACTCGATATCGACCTGCAATTTCTTCACTTCACTTCCTCACTCAATCTCGGCCTCCAGAGATGAATATCGACAACTTGTTACTCGATATCGACTTGATTAACTCGATATCGACCTGTACTTTTCCTTTGCTCCAGGACTGGTCGATTCCGGATCTTCGGCTCGATATGGGCACTCGATATCGACTTGGCTACTCCTTGACCTCGGACTTTCTGTAGTTGACTTCGAGCTTTTCCTCCTTTCTCTGAATTGCTGTAAATTGCCTCGATTTCTGCAAAATTTAATAGAATTTGGTATAGACTCCATAATTGGCAAATAAACATAAACTACATAGATTCTGTACTATTCTAGCCCGAATGTATGAAAGGTATGCAGAAAATGATATAAAAGTAAGTATAAAACATGGAAAATTAGGCTCACAACAAACACTTCATACTTAAGCTTGCTTGTCCTCAAGCATTACTTTTAATTATCATTCAGGAGAAGAATTCAAAACTCTCAACATCTTAGATTCATTGCCATATAACCCTGCAATCAATTACCATCCTTGAAAAGGTACTAGTGTCACAAATCCATGCATGTGCAATAAAAAACAACATCTACTGACAAAAGGAGGGTTATGCAAAACATTTATTCGTGACAAAGCATTAATAATCAAGAAGACTTTAATTTAACCTCAAATAGGGAGTAGATTGGTAAAAGGATAAAGGTGGGCAAATTTTTGGCAATGTGGTGCTAATAATCTGGGGAAATGGACTAATTTCCAAACTTTCATACCGCATTCCTTCTTCTTTTGATTTCTCACCTTTCTCTCATCGCTCAATGCTTTTTTCAATATTATGCTTTTACCTCTCTAACCTCAGCATTGTCTTCTCGTGAGTCGCAAACATGTGTGTCATGAACGGCTCCGGATACTTAGTGCTTCGGACTCCTCACCTGTGCGTCCCATCTCGCCAAACTATTATCTCAGCGAGAAGGGTCGATCTACCTTTATCTCCTGAGGTGATCGGATTTTTTCTCACTCATTAAATTTTCCATACATTTTTTCAATTTCCTGCCAAACTCCAAATATGATATATAACAACACAAACACCATATAATAATCTCCATAGTATGACATCATTCTCAACATAATTCCCGGATGGAAATAAGGTAAATAATGAGCAATATTTAGATCATGTGGAGCATAATATGAAATAAGGCATAATATGCTTTTAGTGATGCATAAGCATAGGTAAAGGCTAGGATATAACAATTTGAGCATTATATGCATAAGCATAGGTAAAGTCCTCCATCCTTTTATCATGCAACATGTCAAAAGCAATATCAAATTTTACCTTCTTTCATGGTTTTCATAAAAATATGCATTTCCTTGCGACTTCCCTTTACTAGGAAATTTCATGCTATATCTCTAATGAATCCTATTTTGCATCGTCGAGTTCAATTTAAAGCTTCCATGACACTTATCAAAATTTTCAATGTGGGTAATTTTTATAAACTTTTGGAAAACATGCACATGTAAGCACATAGATATCAATAATGAATTCCAAAATAGCCATGCATAAGAAATTTTAGAAATAATGCACAAATAATGTCAAATATGATCAAATATGCACAAAGTAAGCCTTTCCCCCACCCCATACTTAAACAATACAGTGTCCTCAGTGTATGAAAAATAAGGGTAAAGAAAGAAGAGAAATACCCACAATAGAGTAATGCTGATGTAGGGTTGGTCGATATCGAGTGGGTAGGTCGATATCGACCTACTGTGCCAGATTTCGACTTGATGCTTTCTTCCTTATTCCTGCAAAAATTAGAAGAGAAATACCCACAATAGAAAATAATGTCCAAAACCAAAAAGAAACAATGTCCAAAAATCCCAAAAATAAATATCTATTTACAAGCTCTAGATTTTATAGTCGCTAGGCCGACTTTCTCCATTAAGCTCAAGGTGGCATCTGCAGGGCCCATGTAGCTTGGGCTTCAAACAAGATTCCATTCTTATCCATCAGCTGCAGTCCTCCGGAATGGATCTTGTTCACCATGAAAGGGCACATCTTCTTCTTCTTGAACTTTTTAGGGAACCAATGATCATTTGATTTGGAAACATAGACCTTGTCTCCAACTTCATATTCCTTGGGTTCATCATTGGAAATCCTACATAATCGCACATACCAAGGCAAACCTCTCCCATGTATAGATAAATCATTGATTGAAATAGGAGAAGAATGATCCATACCTTGGCCAACCTTCGCATTATCGGATTTCGGGACCTCGGGGTCTGGTCGATATCGAGTAGGGTCACTCGATATCGAGTAGGGTCACTCGATATCGAGTAGGGTCACTCGATATCGAGTTCTGCTGCTCAAAATAAGGTTGTGTTGGCTCAAAAGGTGGAATCAATTCGGTATGGGCAGGTCGATATCGAACAGGTTTGGTCGATATCGAGTCATGGTGCTCGATTTTGCCTTGGTCGATTCCTGGTGGAGATTCCTCAACATGATTTGGTCGATATCGAGTAGGTAAGGTCGATATCGACTGACTTTGTGCTCCATTCGATTTCTCTAGGTCGATTTTGACCCCATACTTAAGACCTGGCAAAGCATCTGAAAAATAGTTAGTCCATATTGACGTATCTTGGTCTATGTCGAGTGGATTCTCTGCTTCTTCGTTCAGGATGGCCATGATCTCCTCCACCTGGGCCTCCATATCCTTCTTTTCCAGCTGCTCGGGAGTCATATTTCTTACCTTAGGCTCCCCGCAAGTAATGTATCTGGCGGATATGGACTTTACCTCTTCCATGGGACCTGTATGCCTTTCAGTTTTATTAAAGGAATACTCAATTACCTCATCGATGATGTTGAGAGTGAGCAATCCTTTCCTTACGCTTATGTTGGCATCCACCGTCGCCAGGAATGGTCTTCCTAGAATATTTGGACAAGTAGGGTCCTCCGCCATATCAATAACTAAGAAATCAGTAGGGACGAAGAACTTACCTACTTGTACTGGCACATTGTCCACCATGCCTATTGGGATGACCACCGTGTTGTTCGCCATGTAATGTTTAGCATCCACAGGCTCTAGGGCACCTATCTTAATCTTGGACCAGATTGATAAAGGCATTATACTCACACTGGCTCCTAAGTTACATAAAGCATTGAATTTATATTGACCAAATCCAATGGTTATAGCAAACTTACCTCGATCTGGCCTTTTATCAAGTATGTCCATTTGGCTGCACTCCTCTGCAATCTCAGCCATTGGTCGCTTTTTGCTCAGAATCTCCATTAAGAACTTCACGTAGGACGGCATCTCATTAAGAGCATTTGTGAAGGGTATTGTTACGTTGAGCCTTTGAAGCATCTTGATGAAGCGCTGGAACTTCTTTTCTGCTGGATCCTTTGAAGATTTCTTCGGAAAAGGCATCTTTTTCTTTGGCGGATGTGCTGATGTCGAGTGGGGATGGTCGAAATCGACTGGTAATTGGTCGATATCGACCTGTGTCTGGTCGATATCGGGTTGATCTGCTAGCCTCGGGATTTGTGGAGGATTCGGGTCGATTTCGACCGGTGGTGGGTCAATATCGAGTGGAGGCTAGTCGATATCGACTGGGTTGGTCGATATCGACTGGTCTCCAGTGTCTTCTTCCTCCGTCGTTTGCTCTAGCGTTTGCATCTGTCGTCCACTCCTTAGGTTCATAGTAGCCACCTGTCCAGTAGATTTACACTTAGGGTTAGGTTCAGAGGTTCCAGGGAGTGTACCTAATTGTCTCGGGACGGATGCTGCCATCTGGCCAATATGTGTGTTAATCGATTTCCTCCATATATTGATTTCTCCAAGCCTAGAGTTGACACTATGCATCTGAGTGTAGATGGAATTGATAGAATGCTTGGTGTCTGAATGATTCCTCTACATCTCCTCAAGAATGGTCTACAAGTCATCCGTCTTACCGTCTCTGTCAGGGTGACCAGGGGCTCTGTAGGGAGGGGGATTCTGATGATGAGGCTTGCAATAGTAGCTCCAGTTCTGATTCTGATATGGTCCTGAGTAGTGTCCCCCGGCATACCTTACCTCCTCGTGGGTCTCTCCTTGATGTACTTGATCGATGTGTGGGCACGCAGTAGTGTTGTGCCTTACAGACCCACATTCCAAACAAGGTTTATCTTTAGAGAAGAATTTAACTTGTTTGGTAAGGCGACGTACCTGATCATTGTGAAACTGCTACCTGGCGTCTGGATCAACTTCCTTGGGTGGCACATATAATGACATAGATGGGGCAGGCCTTTCATACCTTTCGTCAGAAGCGGCCGCAGAACTCCCATATGTGTTGTCGAAATTGGCCAGTGTCTCAAATACCTCCCATGCTCGGCGTGGAGTGTATCCAAGATACTCATAGTTGGTGTAGTTGTTGATCCGATCCTTAGTAGGTGCATCCAGACAATTGAAGATGATCTCCTGGATGACGTAGGGCGGTTGTCCATGCGTAGGACAGGATTTCAAAAGCCTCTTGTAGCGTTCCCAGACTTGTGCTAGTGGTTCTCCTAGCTTTTGTCTGAAAGCCGTGATTTGTTGTCTGAGGGCAGCTGTCTTTGCAGGAGGAAAGATCTTGTTGAGGAACAGGTCTTGTAGTTCGTTCCATGTGTGAATTGATCGTGCAGGCAATCCTTCCAGCCACTGTTGTGCTATTCCTGCAAGGGACCAACGAAAATCCTTTAGTTTTAAGTATTCAAGATTTACACCATCGGCTATAGCTTCGCATAAGTCTATAAAAGTGGTGACATGCTCTAAAGGACATTCATTAGTTCTTCCCATAAACTGACTCCTTTTAAAGGACATTCATTAGTTCTTCCCGCTCAGGCTCGAGAATTGGGTCTATAGGCGTGCGATCAGTTCTTCGCATACACCTGAGAAACAAGAACAAAAAGAAGCAAGTAAAAAGGAACTAAAAGAAAAAACAAAATATAAAGAAAATAAATAGAACTAAAAAGGGCGCGTTTGATGGCTTCCCCGGCAACGGCGCCAAATTTGTTAGGAGGAAAGATCAAGTATGAAATATAAATCTCAAATTCGACTCCATGTTCTCCGCAAATTAATTACAAGACTTCCTCCCGTTGTAGTAGAAGGTAGTCAGGATTGATCCACGAGGAAGCGTGTCAACGCCCGCCTTTTCAGTTCAGAAACTCAGCAGAAACAGTGAAACACAGAAGAAAGCAGAAAATAACACAAAGGCAGCAACTTGGTCGATATCGACTAAAGACACTCGATATCGAGTAGAAATATAGACTGAAAGTAACTCGAAATCGACTGCCAGAAACTTTAAAATCTCGAAACTTGTGAAATAAATCAATAAAATAAAAGACTTCCAAGATCAGGGCTTCAACACCACAACGATAACCATGTAAAATAAAACATAAAGGCATAAAAGATCATGCTTTTCATCAAATAACTTTCGTTATTAACAGATAGGAATATAGAGGCTTTAGCATAAACCCTAATTGTTACTAACCCTTTTTCACATAATAAATCCGAGTTGGATTAAGATCACTTTCGCTTCAATAACACAAACAAGGATCACCTTCAGCTTTCGCAAAAGAATCATGCTGGTAGGGATAGAAGACGAATTGCATCCAAAGATTGTAGCTTTACCGCATCATCTTACATGGCCACCGTCGGGCTCACCCCGACCCTTGAAGTTGGGTGACTACTCGCTCTTCATCATGAATAAACACATCAAAGATTTCAAGAAAATAAATTGCATTAAATAAACTAAAAGAAAGCTTACAACCAATCGAAGCCAAATCCCGCTCTCGCCTTCTCTAACCTCAATCGACTCCAACTCTCTCTCTCTACTCTCTCTATGTAACTAGTTGTCTCTGAAATTGAATGAATAAAACTCAGCCCCTAAGGCTCTATTTATAGGCTTCATTCCAAGATAATCTAGGAAAGAAAACTATATCTATATCTATATCTATCTATCTTTATCTAAAGATTAAATAATGGAAATAAAAGAAATAAATCTCTAAAGGACTATATCTAAAGTAGATAAATATCTCTTCCAGCTTGGTAGATCTTGATAGAATTTGATCTTGTGGATATCTCCATTGGACTTTGGATTGAACTTTTATTAGAACTCGGACTAGCTCGAAATCGGCCACTGTGACTCCACTCGATATCGACTTGCCTCACTCGATATCGACTTGCAATTTCTTCACATCACTTTTTGACTCGATCTCGGCCTCCAAAGATGAATATCGACCACTTGTTACTCGATATCGACTTCATTAACTCGATATCGACCTGTACTTTTCCTTTGCTCCAACTCTGGTCAATTCCGGATCTTTGGCTCGATATGGACACTCGATATCGACTTGGATATGTCGATATCGACCTCTGTTTCCTTCCTTAGTCGATTATGGCATTTATAGGTAGATGTCGACTGACCAACTCGATATCGACTAAGATAGGTCGATATTGACCAGTGTGTATCGAGTCGATTTTTTCGTTTCCAGCTCGATTTGTCCTGGTTCCGCTACTCCTTGACCTCGGACTTTCTGTAGTTGACTTCGAGCTTTTCATCCTTTCTCTGAATTGCTGTAAATTCTCTCGATTTCTGCAAAATTTAACAGAATTTGGTGTAGACTCCATAATTGGCAAATAAACATAAACTACATAGATTATGTACTATTGTAGCCCGAATGCATGAAAGGTATGCAAAAAACGAACCAAAAGTAAGTATAAAACATGGAAAATTAGGCTCACAACAGTTACTTGCAAGTGAAGGCACGTGATATTCTATCCAATCAAGTGAATATCTATCAAGTTCAAGGAAGATTTATCCACATTAGATATTTCCCCTGTTTAATTATTAGATTTATTTCCTTTATTTATCAAGTTTTAGCTTAAGCTTTTAGATAGATAGATTTAGATATAGATATAGTTGTTATTTTCCTAGATTAGCAAGGATGGAGCACTATAAATAAGGCCCTCTGGGGCTGATTTTCATACATTCAAGCAAAGCCGTCTTCGGGCGCAAGGAGAGAGGAGAGAGGGAGAGAGAGAGGAGGTGAGAAAGGAAAGAGATGAGGAACGTTTGGAAGGTTTTGTAAGTTTTAGTTTATTTTCTGTTAAAGTTAGTTTCTGTCATTATGTTTGCTTTCTAATTTCCTTCTTCTAGGGTTGGAGTGATCCCAACATAGATGTGTTTGTTTGATTTATGAATTCATGATTTTGTATGTCTTTATTATCATCTACCTATGTGCTTAATCATTTGCGAGAGTTGAGGAAATTCCTTATTTGTGATATTGAAGCGAAAGAGATCTTATTATGAATTTGGATAGTAATTAGGGTTTATTTACGAAAGCCGACTAATCCTAATCAAGAAAAAGGTAGTAACACTTAGGGTTTATGCGAAATCCTCTATATTCCTATTTGTCAATAACGAAAGTTATTTGATATAAAGCATGCATCTTTATGTGATTTGTGATCTACACATAGGTTTATTGTTGTGGTGATCCCTAACCTTGGAAGTTTGCTCCTTTATTATTCTATCTTTGTTATTTTGAAGTTTTTGCATAACCACACGACATCAAACCACCATTCCCCCTCCATCCCTCGACATCGATCCCTCTATTCTTTGTTGACAACCACCCTCATCACCTTTTCTCGCTATCCCTGAACCCCAAAACACACTAAACCTAGAATTGTTGACTTCTCTCCTGAGGACGAACCTGACTCCACTATCCTATAGCGGGGTCTTGACTATAAATTTATTTGGTCGAGAAACCCTCTCGTCAGCAACTCGTAGTCTACCCAAACAATCAATGGAAAAGTGGCTGTAAAATCTCTCTCTAAACTCCCTCTCTCTCAAACGGATGAGAACAATAGTAATATAGCCTAAAAGTGTCATCTAAAAACCCTAGTTAATTAATAAAAAAAAATAGATTTGAACCAAACAAGCTAGTCAATTTAGAGGTATTGACAAATTGCTCTCATAAAATTTATCTTCGTGCACCACGTCTAGATAGAGATGATAGACATTATGTTCGTGCACCACATCTAGATAGAGATGATAGACATTATGGAGGAATTTGGAACACCGTATCAGATGAACTGAAAGATTTAAAGTTAGAATAAAATAAATTCGAAAGGTTAATTATAAATATTAGTGAGAAGTACGTTAGTTAAAACTTCCGATGAGATAGGTCATCTCCACTACTCAACCAACTTAAAATCCATCTATATACTAGATAACTCACCAAAAAATGATAAGATAGCGGGTTAAGATATAAAAAAAAGAGGAAGAGCAAAGACATGAGACATGAGATAGTGTCAAGACTAAGAATTTTAAAATCGCCTAGAATTTATTTTTTTTATATACAAGGAGAGAATTTGGGCGGTGTCAGACCCTTCTGATCCACCACCCAAGAGCGTCCTTTTCGACGAGAGCTTGGAGCTCAGAATGATGCGAAGGCGAAACGTCATCGAGTTGATGTCGAAGATAAGCCACCTTGTCCGCGACCTAGTTGAGCTCTCTAAAGACATGTAGACAGGAGGAGCATTGGAAGTTCTGGAGAAGACACTTTGAATCCGCTATAATCATTTCGATCTCCCAAGGGCAACTCCAGACATCATTGATGGTGTTAATAACTGCAAGACAATCGCCTTCGACCTCGATCCTAGAAATACCTAGATGGTGATCAACCACACGCCCAGAATGGAGGGCCAGAGCTTCGGCCTTCACCGCCGACATCTCACCACACAAAGAACCCCTGCAGAAAATGACAGAGCCATGGTGATCACGAATAACAACTCCCGTCGAAGCCTCGCCAGAAGATAGCACAGAAGCATCGAAATTTAACTTGAAACTTCCAGCTACAGGCTTTTGCCACCTCAAAATTTTCCTTCTTCTTTGATCTGTATCTTCCAAGAATTGCCTTTTTTATTCTTCCCATTGTAGTAAATGATGTTTATGTACTGTTCCTGTTTTTGTCGTTTGCAAACCCCTGATCATCGAAAATGATCTTATTTCTAATTGTCCACATGCTCCACCAAATAATGGCAAGTTTTGTTTTTTGTGTTGTAGACAACTTCGCGAAGATTTCTTTTGTGATTTCTTTCGTATTTTTGTCTCTTATTTGTGTGTTGTGAATTGTCTTTCCAATCCGTTTGCCTATTTTTCAAATGAGTTCCGTTGAGGATTGACAGTTTATGAAAATGTGTTCACCGTCTTCGTCATTGAGATCGCATAAACTGCACGAGTCAGGAACTGCAACCCCTTTCCCGACAAGTCTTGTCTTGGTGGGTATTCCGTCCATGACAAGCTTCCAAAGGATGTTTTTTACCTTTGAAAACAGTCTAAGTTCCAAATCCACTGTGTGTTGGTCTAGAGTTGTTTGGGTTTTGGTAATGCTTTCCAGTGTCGATGTTGTGGTGAACAACACATTTCTACTAGGTTTCCAATACAATTGATCTTCTATTTCATTTAGTGGGATTTTTTTAATCGTAACAAACAATTAAAATCGCCTAGATGAACTAAGACATGAGACATGAGATAGTTGGTCCAAGTAAAGAAGTCATATACTAGTTAACCTAGATTGGACTATATCAAACTTAAAACTAGTTGATTCGGTGCATTGAAAATTCTACAATTACAAAAAAATTAAAAGATTTTATACATAGATGAGTAGACCCGTAAGCTTCAATAGATTGATGAACAAGAAAGAGTTGAAAACTATATCCTACCAAATAAGACGTACATGGAATGAAGAAAAGTTGCGAGAAATCCTACCTAACGACCTTGTTGAGACAATTACAAGTACCCCCCTTCCGTCACAAGAGATTAACGATAGACTATATTGGAAACCTAGCCACGATGGGTGGTTCTCAACATCTAGCGCTTTAAAATTAATCACGAACTCCAATTACAATGAGATAAAGTTATTTTTGGGACTATGGAAAATTGATTGTCCACTAAAGGTGAGAAATTTCCTATGGAAAATAGGGCTGGACAGTTTACCTACTAAAGTTAGACTACGAACTAAAGGAATACACACACCCATGGACTGTATCCCCTGTAACACATGGGATGAAGACGCTATACATCTCCTTATGAAGTGCCCCATAACATTAAGAACTATTGGATCTTTAGATAGACAAATTGAACGGCAAATAGCAAATGCTGACAAAAGTAATCAAAGTATAAAGACCATTACCAATGAGATTTTTCGACATCTAAACCCGGAACAAAAAGCTACTTTGGCTTTTTCTTGGTGGTGCATTTGGACTAAAAGGAACAAGATTATATTTGAAAACCAGAATCTACATACAATAGATGAGCTGGTAGTCATAATAAAAAAACCACATGAAAAACTGGAAAACAACTAAACAAGGCAACTCGGACGAAGATGAGGAACAAATAATGAGATCAAAACCCAGAAGCAACCCCCGCAAAAGGAATATCATAAGATGGCGTAAGCCTGAGGTGTGCGTCTTTAAACTAAATTTTGATGGCGCTAAATCTTTGTCTGGGTTTGCTTCTGTAGGGTTTGTAATTAGAGATAACGAAGGTAGGATGATTGCTTGCGATGCTAGTAGGTGTGGGAGGATGTCAGCTGCCCAGGCTGAAGCAGTTGGTTTGAAGCTTGGATTGCTGGAAGCTCGGAGGCTGGGGATTCGAAGAGTTGTAGTGGACGGGGACTGCCTCGCGATCGTGAATGCGATTAACGGTGTTTGGTCGAATCCTTGGGAGATCGAGATCCTTATTTCGGATGCTCTTCGTCTGCTTCACTCTTTTGAGTCTGCCTCCGTGTCCCACATTTTCAGGGAGGCGAATAGAGCGGCGGATCGGCTCACCCATATGGCCTTGGAGTCTGGCTCGATGTCTTGGAGTTCTGATTTAGAGTTACAAACTCTCGTCCGGAAGGACGCTCTTCGGATGTGGTACAACCGCGGTTGACACCCCCAAATTCTCGCTTGTTTCCAAAAAAAAAAAAAAACCAAAGCCTTAGATTCAACCCTAACCTCCCCCAGAAAAGCCATATAGCAAGCACAGTGAAAAAAATAATACAAGGAATGGCGAATAAATAATTAGTGATTGATAAAAGTAATCATAATAATAGAAATATAATATCAAGTTACTAATAATAAACATTATTATTTTTATTAAAAATTAAAATAATATATATTAGATAACAAAATAGTGACAAAATAATACTAGTAATAGTAATATAATAATAATAATAATAATTATTATTATTATTATAATAATAATATATCACTTATAAAATAATGATAAAAATTATAATCGAAATAAAAATGAAATAATAATAATAATAATATAATTAAAAAGAAAATAAATTTTATATAATAAAATAGTTATAAAAAATAATGATGGAATAAAAAAAATATAATAGTTAGTAAAATGATGATGATAATAATATAAAAATAATATGTATATATGAAATAATAAAATACTAATAAAAATATTAATAGAAATAGAAATATATTATTTTTATTATTAAAAATATTATATATATATATATATATATTAAATAATAAAATATTGATGATGGTGATAACAATAATATAAAACTAGTGTGTGTGTGTGTGAAATAATAAAATACTGATAAAAATAATAATATCATTATTATTATTAAAATTTACAATATAATATAATATATATGAAATAATAAAATATTGAAAATAATAATAATAATATAAGTATAAACATATTATAATATTATTAATAATAACATTAATAATTGATGAATTTGTTGGTTGGAATAGGTGATTACCTAATATTTTGATGAGAACAAAATTAGCTACAACAATGGGAATGGATGATTTCCAAAAATCATTCCGATTAAATTTTATTTTTATCGTAACAAACAATTAAATAGAGAATCATCTATTCTCATTACCAATTTTGATTCTCCGAAAGGGATAATAATTTATAAACTAGCCCTAAGAAAATGCCTTCAAAAAGAATGTTGTCTCTAGAGTCTAGACTCTAACCCGCAATTATAATCGCTACGAAACAAAACTCTTATAATCACTACTCGTCAGAACCACCATGCTTAGAGCATCCACAAAGGAGACACACACTTGGGTGTCTCCATTTAAAAAAAAAAATTCAGAAAGTGTCAAGCAATGATGAATAATGGGTGTTCAAAATGCTAAGAAAGTTTCTTCTGCTGGAAACTTCTCTCCTCTGCTAACATGCTCTCTCTCCATTATTCTGACACTTTCTGAATTTTAATTTATTTTCTTTTTTCCTAAAAATGGAGACACCCACATGGGTGTCTCCATTGTGGGTGCTCTTAGCCTTCTAATTTTCCATAGTCTTTTATAGTGTCTTGTTTTTTCACCTTAAAAAAAGTTTGAAACGACAAGCAATGGCTAAGTATTTTTTAAAAGTAAAATGAAAGAAAAGAAGAAAATATGAATGGCATCACCTGTCTTAAAGGGGACAACCCTCTATATTGTACGGATTTGGCTCCCCTCAAGTACTGTAGGGTGAAGTTCAACAAATCATAACCATCAAAAGATGGGTGGGTGGTAAAGATTGCCCCCTCCTTTGGGGTCCACCCCAGCCAAATTTGCTTTTTCTTTTCCTAAAAATAAAATCTGTGAGGAGAAAATTAACTTGATGGTGCAGTACTACACCGAAATCAAACCCATATTGTACTCCCCTCACTAAATAAATAATTAAAATTTATAAAAAAAAAATAAAGAATGAGGTTTTGTGAGAATTGATATAGAGACGGGGAGGGTTTTGTAATAGTGGGCTGACAGGTCGCTCGCAGTTTCGTAGAATCCCAATCATACTTTCCTCGGCACGTTCTTCTGTCCATATAACAATAAGTTAGCTTTATGATACATGTCAAGATCCGCCCTTTTCTGGTCCCGGTGGGAATTATATGCTGATATTAGAAAGAGTATTGTATTCTATTGTTCAATAACAATAGGTGAGTTAAAGTGTTAATATAATAAATAAAAATAAAATAATAGTATGTATGTTGATTTCGATAAAAATTAGGGTTATTTTGGCAACTAACACATTATAAATATCTAATTAACTAACTAGCACCAAACAAAATTAATTAACTAACCTAGCACCATTCCCAATTTGACTATCAAGGTCAACGCCGGTCAACGTTGACCGTTGACCGGTCAACAGAATTTTTTTATTTATTTATTTATTATTATTTTTTTTAACCAATGATGTCATTTTTTGTCGTTTTGATGCCATTTTTTTTTACATTTTATTTTCGTTTTAATGTCACTTTTCTAATAAAATGAATTGATGACACTTTTTTAATGTCACTTTTTTCAAATCTTGCTGATATTTTTTTGTTTACTGTGATGCCACATTGACCATTGATGCCATTTTTTTTACCGTTGACTACTGATGACACTTTTTTTATATCAATTTTTTGATGATATTTTTTTTTACCGTGATGCCATATTTTTTAAGGTAATGTTTTCGTGATGCCATATTTTTTCAAGGTAATGTTTTTATGACAATTTTTTCTTTAATGTGATGCAACTTTTTCAAATCAGTGTTTTGAAGCCATTTTTCAACTGTAATTATTTGATGCCATTTTTTTAATCAAATCGTTTGATGCCACTTTTTTTTTAATTTAATCAATTATATATCGATATATTTTCATCGATTCTACTTTTATTTACTGATGACACGTTTGTGATTATACTTCATTGATGCAATCACTTGTGGTGATATGTTCATTACATTTTTATTCAAGCGATGACACAAGAGCCTAAAATGTGATTAAACTTGATTGATGACATATTTTATTGATGACTTTTATTCATTTATGAAATAGTTTTATTAGTTTAATATAGTGTGAATTTTGTTATCTTAACGGATTGATATGAGATCATAACACAACGAAATACTTTGATGCTACTTTTATAATGAAATAGAATTCAATTATCTCTAAACGAGAGCCAATCTAAATCAACGATTGCATCTTGAATCCTGTCACCAACAACAATGTGAACGAATTCAATCATCAATTTACTCTTTTTTTTAAAAGAGTAAAAGAGCATCGTACAGATGGAATCAACAGCTCATTCATGGTGATTGTTTCCTACTTTCCTGTACATCAAACAGATAAACAAATTAGGCCAACATCTTTAAAGCTCTGTGTAAGTGCTTCAGTGCCTCTGCATGCTCTTTTCCAGATTCATAAACTGCTGCAATGTCCGACAGTCCACGAGAAATCTCTTCCTGCGTGGTTCCAGCGACTCTCGAAGCTTTCTAGTCTTGTAGTAGAGATCAGCGAGGCAAATGTAAACAGATGCAACGAAACCTAGCATGTAACTTATTTACTTTGTAAACATGGCAGCAACTTAAAGTATGAAGTTGCTGAAGATGTGCTCACAACAGAGCAGCATTTTGTTGCAAATCCTTGGGAGAGGCTGCCTGAATCTGCTGGATTCAGATGTGAAGATGAAATTTCATCCCCAAATGAGCCATTTTCCATCTTCAAGAGAAATGATTCTTTTCAGCCTATTACAGCAAATCGAGAAGAAGAGGCTGATAATGTGGATGGCATTTGTGCCAGGGATGAAAGTGTGTATTCTCATGTAGTAACTTCATCAAATCAGTGCAAAATAAAGACTGTTGACAAAAATCCCGGCGACCAGATTGAGGAACTTCAAAAGGCTGCACCTACTAGCGTGTCATCAACCAGCAGTGGCTCATCCGAGCTCAGCGTCATCTTCAATTGAGGCCAACAGTGGTGTAGGAAGCAGGACGAGGTGATGGCTCCTTCGAGCTCAACAAACCATGAAAACTTTTGTTTGGAGTCATCTAAAAACTTTTTAATGTTTATTTTTGAAAAAACACTACCAACCACCTCAAATTAATCATAACTAGAGAAGACGGAACTTAAATAATGTGATGAACAGATCAACCCAAAAAGGAAAAATCATGTATATTTATTCGTTAAAAGAAAACTAAAGCACTCTAAGAGCAACAAATAAACACATACCCAAAATGCTGGCAAAGCGCACAACCTTCGCCAAGGTCCTCCATCAGCACCTCTCATTTCTAAATATCTCTTTAACTTAACCTGAACACGGTTAAGTACAAGAATAAAACCCTGTCATTTAACCCAAGTATGTTAACAGGCAGATGAAAATAAATTTCAAACAATTTCATCAAATAAGCAGCAACCTCTGTAAATATTGTTGTTAAGTGGTTCTCCCAATCGCAACTATAGTAACTTCTGGAATCAAATACATCAGCCAGATAATATGCAGAAAAACTAAGGCAATCCTATTCTAGACTATAAAGAACCTGCACAAAATCAACCCTTTGTCAAAGACAAAATGATGATATATATTAGAACTCAATATTCTGATGCTTAAAACCAATAACCCCACAAAATACTCCTATTGACATACAAATTATGGACTTAAAGCTGACCAATAACCCTATTCAAATGTGACTTGCAAGCACAACATGTACTCAAAATCATCAGCCAGATAAGTGCCATAGCTTCCACCGAAATAAAAATTGAGGACAACCAACAGAGGAGAGAGGGAAACAAATTGTTGAAACAATATAATAACAACCTCACAGGAGAAAAAAAGATGGATAATGCAGAGAAGGGGATTAAGAGGAAATTGGAGATGAAGATGCTAACGGTTTTTGAAGAGGGAGAAGAATCACAAGTTTAGTAAGGTTATCAGGCGCAACATCTAGTTGATGGAGGAAGTCGGCAACCACAAACAAGCCTCCAAACCTTCAAAGGTAGATGGAAGATCCCCTCGACATCGAACTTCCCCACGAGTAACAGAAAAACCTAGATAAAATCCAGATTCAACCTAAGAGTAACAAAAAAACCTAAATAAAATCCCAAAAATCTACAAAATATGCTTACTTCGACAGCGTCTCAGCATCAGGAGACCCATCCGAGCTCAACATCATCTTCAATTGAGCCCAACAGTGGCATAGTAAGCGGGAAAATGCGATGATTCCTTCGAGCCCGGCCGAGAAGAGGGAAAGCGAGAGATTGGGATGGCGGCAGAATCTCTTATTTGGCCCTCAACGGCCGCTAGAATTCAGGGGAACTCTAGGGTTTGGCAGATCGGATTCGAGGGTGACATTCATGAAGGAGGAGGTTTGGCAACGGAGATGCTGATCCCAAATCACGAGAGAGGGCGAGGGCGAGGGAGAGCAGGAGCCATGGGAAAGGTACGAACCGAGGAGCACTTTCAGATCTGAGGGATGAAAGGGAACGGCGACGAGAGAGAGCGTGAGAGAGCGCGAACAGGATAGGAGAGTTAGGCGTCTAATTTTTGTTCATTAGGTGTTATAGCGGCAAATATATTTTCTTAGGGTGCTAATAACCTAATTAGATTAGGAAATGGTGATATTTCAACAAATTTTCTCTAAAAATTATGCATAATATTAAAATAATATGTTTTGATGAAAAAAGAAAATATTTAATAAAAAAATAGGTTACATTAGAAAGTATTTAATTGGAAAACCAGCCCCCTTCCTTTACTCATCCGTATAACTACTCCTCTTTGTATCTATTTTTTTTTTATTTAGTTACACTTATTCACAAGATAATTGCGATTATTGTGGTAAAAAAAAGACAATTATTATGTTAAAAATTTAAGATATTACTAGTATTTATTATAAAGAAAAAAAAATTATTATAAAGAAGAACCAAATAACAATCTAAAAAAATTGATAATCAAAATAGGAAGGAAAAAAAGGATAATTCAAAATCATAAGATTATATAGATATAGAAAGCAAAAAAAAATGAAAAGAAGGAAAAAAATCTTTAACTTTATTTAGTTGAGATGGATAAAATATAAGTTATTAAGATAACAGGAATAAAAACCAGTTAGAAAAGAACCAAAAAAATGTGATTTATTTGGTAATAAATAACGAAAATTGAAAAAAAAAAAGATTTGGTTGGTGGGAAGGAGATGGATGAAGGAGAACGCAACACATAAGCAATGAGTATACTGAACTAAGAATATATATATATATATATATATATATATATATATATATATATATATATATATATATATATATTTGTGTCATAGCGTATTTGTGAGGAAAAAATATTTATTATAAGGAAGAACCAAAGAACAATCTAAAAAATAGATAATCCAAAAGAGGAAGGAAAAAATGATAATCTAAAATCAATAGATTATGTAGGAAAAGAATCTTTGAATTTATTTAATGGATATGAATAAAATGTACGTTATTAAGATGAGAGGAAAAAATAGGTTATGAAAGAACCAAAAAGATCTGATTTATTTGGTAATAAATCGGATAGGAAAGAACCAAAAAGATCTAATTTATTTGGTAATAAAAAAAAAAGTTTAAAAAAATGATAAAAGTTTGATCGGTGGCAAGGGAGTGGACTAAGGAGAACGTGACGTATTAAGGAGTATCCTGAATTAAGAATAGATATAGATTCAGTTAAATTAGAGAGATTATATTTAAGTAAGACGACGCTTGTTAATGTGTTTATTGTTTTATTTTAATTTACAGTATGCAAACAGTAGAATGCCTTGTCGGGCAAGGTTCATTCATGATCATCTCTACAAATGATGTTCAGAAATTTTCCATTTAAGAGGAGGGTAAAAAAATAACCCCTAAATCTTATAGCTATATAGTCAGCTACCACATTTCATTCTCGGTAACAATGTATGAATTTGATCATGTCGAAATGTTCACCTAATATCTTGATCTTCTCCACAGTCCTATAGATTTTCCAGTCGATCTTCGTGCTGTCCTTAAGAGCCTCCACTATTTTTAAGCTATCTCCTTCAATGATCACGTTCTTTATTCTATTATATATGGCTCGATGTACTCTAAGGATGAAAGCCTCAGTTTCAATTTGAATGATGGATCCCTAATTTTTTCTTTGCTGGAAGATGTCAACCACCTGGCCCAAGTTGTCCCTAATGATGCCCTCATACTGACAATCACTAGGGGCCCGAACTGAGCCATCTACATTAACTTTGTAGATCGCGAGTGGTGGTTTAACCCACCTTGAGTTTTTACGTTTATCTTTTAGTTGTGTTTTCCGTCCATTCGATGAGGAGTTATTCCAATCACGGATCTATCTATGCTATATATGGTCCTATTTTGTGGTTGTTGAAGATGAAATTGTTTCTATTTCCCATATGGAATACCATATGAAGCAGATGTCTTCTTGGATCGATTGCCCTAGATGGAAGTTGATGAAGCTTTTCCTAGTTAGATATTCATAGTTTGCTATAGTTTCTTTTGTAAATGGGAAATCGAGGAGTAGATGGTGGGCATCCTCATCGACACTTTGACACAATACACAATGTGTTGAGACTCGGTCTGTTAATGTGTCGATTGAGTCTTTCTTTTGTGGGTAATCCATCACTCATAACCTTCCATACAAAGGTTTGGGTTTTAGGAGGTAGCTTTAGCTTCCAAACCCAATCAAAATTCCTAGTGCTTATGATATTTTACAACTTTTGAGTAGACTTCGTGGTGAATTCCCCAGTTTTTGTTAGTTTCCATATTAATCTATCTGGTGTGTTCTAGGACGGGATTTGAATATCCACCTTCATGTTAGGATCGATCATGAGTTCTTTAGAAGGTTCTGACTGAGAAATTGTTTATCCAGGAGTCTGTCTAAGTATTAATGGAATTTCCATCCCCCAATGTATAGCCGAGACCTTTAGCAAAGATTTCTCTAAGATGAAATAGTCTTCCAAATTGCCATGAGGTAGCTTATTTATTGTAGTCGAAGATTGTATTATTTTAAAGATGTTTTTCTTTTATGACTTTGACCCATATATTATGGGGCTGGGGATAATTTTCTAAAGTAGTTTTAGCTGTAAACTGACGTTGATTTCTTCCGCCATTTTGATACCAAGTCCACCACATTCTTTGGTTCTGCATATTCTTTTCCAGCTGATCAAAAGGTTGTACCTTTTAGATTGAAGTTTGTTCCAGAAAAAATTGTGTTGATCTGATCTATTTGTTGCAGCACACCTTTTGGGAGTAAGAAGTTTTGCATTAGATAATTGACCTTGGAACTGAGGTTTGCCCTGATAAGGACTATCCTTCCTGCTTGGGATAAGGTTGAGGCTTTCCATTTTGACAGCTGTTTTTTCAGATTTTGAATTGCTTCTTAGAAGACATTTTCTTCACTCTACCCTGAATTATGGGTATACCTAGGTATTTTTCTATTTTTGTTAAAATTTGAATATTCATGTCATGTGATAAGGAGTGGGCTAGGTTGGTGTTGACATTCCTCGATACTTACATAGAACATATCTGGTAGTTTATAATAAGTCCTGATTGGTTGGAAAAGTTGTTTAGCATGTTCTGAATTGTGTGCAGATTTTTTTTAACCGCGTTTGCAAAAATCAGAATGTCATCGAAAAAGGTTAAGAGTGGGATGGGTGAGACATCGGGGTTAATTTAATCCCCACGAGGGCGTCATCCCTATTAGATTCATCAATTAGTTGTGTAGGAAAGTCTTCCATGACAATGGTAAATATATAAGGAGCCAAGGGGTCACCTTGACGAATGCCTCTTTGTGGTTTAAACGAATCGTCTAGTTTATGATTTACCATGAATGAGAATGTAGTAGTGGTTAGAACTTTCATAACCCAATTAATCCATATTTTGTGAAACCCAAACTTTGTGAGAACAACTTCAATGTAGTTCCAGTTGATTTTATCATATGCTTTTTCCATGTCGACTTTAGGGTCATCTAACCTTTTTTGCCTTTTCGTTTATGGAATGAATGAAAGATTTCCTGCGCAATTAATGTGTTTTCTTGGGTAGATCTTCCTTCAATAAAAGCTCCTTGAAATGGGTTAATGATCCTTGGGAGGATTGGTTTTAGTATATTAGCTAGGATATTGGCTATGATTTTGTAAATAGTACTGCAGATGCTAATTGGTCCAAAGTGATTTATGGTAATAGACTCATAGGGGATTCGATCTTGGGGATGAGAGCTATGAATGACTGGTTTATTTCATTAAGCATATTGCTAGAGTAGAAGAAGGCCCTTGTGGTTTTACACAGTAAAGACCCTACTATATGCCAATATTTCTTATAAAATACTGGGGGTAATCCGTCCGGGCATGAGGTTTTGTCATCTGTCATATCGGTGAATATTTCTTTAATTTCTTTATTGGTTGGTTTCTTTGTTAGGGTACAATTGTCTGCCTCGGATATCTCTATATTTATATTTGTAATCTTATTAAGGTTCACCGAAGGTGCACCCCGACTGATGAATTTGTCGGCTAGTTCAACGGTAATCTGGTTTCTTATTTCTTGGGGGTCTAGCACTGTCCCCTATTCCTTGTGGTGCCCCCCGACTGATGAATCTGTCGGGATGTTAGCATTGTCCCATCCCTTGTGGTGAAAGTTTAGGTAGAGCTCCTAAAACTTCTTATTTTGACCATAAATTGGTAGTATTTTGTGTTTTTGTCTGCAAGCGCTATGTGCTTGATTTTCGCTCTTTGCTTCTAGAAGGTGTGATTGAAAGCAAGGATTTTTGTCCTCGTATTCTCCAACCGAGCAAGTTTTTGTGTCTGGGATCGAGCAAGGATTGTTAGAGATGCTGGATTTGCTTGTCCAACTTCAAGAGTTGGGTTGTAGTGTGATTATGATCCATTTTGCACCAACTTTTGGTGTTTTTTAGTAGTTTCAACGTTTGAATTAGTTGATAGCTAAATGATCTTCGTATTTTATTTTCACGCACTCGTTTGACTCTATTTTCATATCGGTGAATATTTCTTTAATTTCTTTATTGGTTGGTTTCTTTGTTAGGGTACAATTGTCTGCCTCGGATATCTCTATATTTATATTTGTAATCTTATTAAGGTTCACCGAAGGTGCACCCCGACTGATGAATTTGTCGGCTAGTTCAACGGTAATCTGGTTTCTTATTTCTTGGGGGTCTAGCACTGTCCCCTATTCCTTGTGGTGCCCCCCGACTGATGAATCTGTCGGGATGTTAGCATTGTCCCATCCCTTGTGGTGAAAGTTTAGGTAGAGCTCCTAAAACTTCTTATTTTGACCATAAATTGGTAGTATTTTGTGTTTTTGTCTGCAAGCGCTATGTGCTTGATTTTCGCTCTTTGCTTCTAGAAGGTGTGATTGAAAGCAAGGATTTTTGTCCTCGTATTCTCCAACCGAGCAAGTTTTTGTGTCTGGGATCGAGCAAGGATTGTTAGAGATGCTGGATTTGCTTGTCCAACTTCAAGAGTTGGGTTGTAGTGTGATTATGATCCATTTTGCACCAACTTTTGGTGTTTTTTAGTAGTTTCAACGTTTGAATTAGTTGATAGCTAAATGATCTTCATATTTTATTTTCACGCACTCGTTTGACTCTATTTTCACATTCCTTTCTTTTTGTCCATGCCATTTCCATCCGAAATGACGATCCTTTGTTTGATTCAGGATTTCCCACTTGTATTATTAAAAGGCAATGGTCCGATGAGGTAAAGGGGTGATGAATCACCTTTAGGTCTTTAAAGGTTGTCATAATATCTTGGTGTGCAAGAATCCTATCTACTATTTCATAGGTGTTATTAAGGGTCGAATTATTTTTTCTCCAAGTAAATGGAGATCCAACAAATGGTATAGTGTGAAGATTGAGCTTATTTTTGACATATTGAAGTCTTCTAAATCTGAAGATTGTTGGGGCAACCCCCCATACTTTCTCTGTATCATTTTCTATGTCATTTAGGTCTCTTGTGATCATTATATTTATTCGCTAGTGTAAAAGTTTCCTCCCCAAAAATAGATTTACCTCTTTCAACCGTAGGAGCATATACAAACATAATTTCAAGGATTAAGTTATTGATCTTAGTTTCAAACATGAATGTTCTGTCAGTTTGCTCAAGGATTTTCAAAGGTGTGGAAGAGTTAAAATGCTTATGGAGAGTCCATAGTCCTCCTTTTTACCCATTGCACTTGATCATGTGTCATTTGTTAAATCCAGCCTTCTTAAGTTGCACATCAATAGGTATTTCCGAGGTTTTTGTTTCAACAATAGCAAGGATGTTGAGTTTATTTTTGTTTTCAAGGATGCTTATTTTCTACCAGAATAGGGGTCGACGAGTACCCCGAGCATTCCAGTAGCCTAGATTAATCATATAAAAGTAAGGAATTATGCCTTGGGGGCATGTGCTTGCCGTTATTTATAAATTTAGTTGCAATGCAGTCTGAATGTGGGCTCTTCATGTCGAAATTTTTATGACTTACAGAGTTACAGTGTAGTTGGAAGGCGAGTAACCACTAAGAGATTTGGTCTTCGATCTTCTTTCTAGGATTATGCTATAAAGATAGTTGATAATGCGATTTTGGAATGCAGATAGAGCATAAAGGCCACCATTAGAAGTCCGTTATTTTGTATCATGATTGAAGATAAGTTGTTGGTGTGAAGGTTTGTTGCAGCTAGCCACCACACAGCCCTTGAACATGCTGATGGGGTATCGCTTAATGTTTTTGGAGATATTGTGGTAGACTTACCTACCATACTCGCATGTATATTGATATTTTCCCCAATAAAACATTGCAAGCCAAAGTGTTGGCCAGTTTTTCAACACACCCATCACCAGTGTCATTCATAAGCATCCACAGTAAGTACTCCTTTTTTTTATGAGACCAAATTCTCCATAATACTCGCATGAACATATAATCAAAACAAAGCTTATCATTACGATTATAAAACTTACACATCTGTTTCTCAACTAGTAGGGGAAAATTGGAGAAATCGGTTACAATTTCATCAGAGATAATAGTCTTGAATAGCATAAAAACAAAGAAAAAGGAACTACAACTAGTCATGGTGGAACAAAGGCTAGAGGGATTGAGAGGATTAATGTTCCTTATTTTAGTAAGAGTTGTACTCAGCTTACAGTCCAAATCCATGATCACAATAAGACTCATCATCAGTTCTTCTTCTTCTTAGACTTCTTGGAAGCTAGGGAAGTTGCTTCATCTTGGTCATCTTCATCCTTGCTTTTTTCTTGCTCATTGGTGTTGGTGTTCACCTCCTCATCTTGGGGCTTGATCATAATGCCACTCATCTTCCTGATCATAGCGTTGTCATATTTAATGGAGATGTGGGAGCTTTCAATGTCATGGCCCTCATCGACCAACTTTCCTTTGCCTTTTGCTTTGGTAAGTGCCTGAAGGAAGCCATCCATCACAGGGTTGGAGGAGGAGGTAGTAGGATCAGCTGCATTCATGATGGTGTGGATGATGGAAAGAGAAATAACAAAGGGAGGGATAGGGGAGTCGACACTGAAGGTTCGATAATGTATAAAAAAGTAATATAAAGATACTCTAGAAGGGGGGGTTGAATAGAGTATGCCGGATTTTCGCAGATAATCTCAAGACTTTTGAAGCACTTGCAAAACCCTTTGAGATTAGACGTGATTCTTTCTTCTAGCAAACCTGAATCACAACAGAGTTATACAATTCGAAACAAGTGCAGAAATATGGTAAAGCAATAAGTAAAGGACGCAATGAATTGTTTACGAGGTTCGACACGAACTTGGCCTACGTCCCCGCCTAGGGTTCTTCCACAACCCTAGGATTCAACCGGTTTTTATTGATTCACAAGGCTTAGGATCCTAATAGCTCACCGAGAAGCCTCTCTCCTATACAATTGCAATCTGGTCAACTCACGTTCCCTTGGAGTCTTAGACCAATCTAGAAGAGCCCCACATCTCTGAGCTATCTAGTGCAATCCTCTTACACTTAGTGAATCAATCGCCTAGTGTCCACTTCCTGAGTTACAAACTCTTGAGTATAACACTCACTCGAAATATATCCTATAAGCTCACTCTGTAACTCTCAAATGCTTTGAAACAAAATAAACTACTCTTAAGAACTTAGCAGAGAGCACACGAAGAAGACAGATTTGACTTCAAGGCTTGAGTGCGAATAAGAGCTTGTGTTCAACGAATGTTTGTCCTCTTTTCTTCATCTCCTTCTTATACAGATCAAATCGGCGCCTAGAGATCTTCTTCAATGGCTAGAACCGATTGTGGCTTGGGAAGAAATCTCCATGATCTTCTATTTGTGGAAACTCGGAAGCCATGATCTCCAATTTGAATCTTCTCGATTTCAAGCTTAAGGAAGGAGATAATATTTGAAAACTTGTTGCATATGTTAGTGTATAAAATACACAATAATATCTGGAAATATATCATACAATAATATTCGGACATAATATGCACATAATACAGGTTTTGTGTTTCATCAATACAGTTGTAGCTTCAAGACCTTTGACACAAGTTGTGTGTCAAAGTCTTTGAAACTACTTCCGATTTTCATCAAGGGAGTGGAGTTATCAGACACTAAGCTTGATGACATGTGTCTTATTTAGGTTAAACAAGTGGTTGATGGGATCAGTTGTGTAGTGAGGGCCACTGTGGGTTGAATGGTTGGGTCCGATCCGGATAGGGGATAGGTTGTGACGTCCTCACGTCCATGCTCGATCAAAAGGACCGGCGACGAGAGTTTTGAGAAGTCAGGAAGTTGTGGACAGTTTCTGAGTCAGTAGATCAGTCGTCAAAAAATGTTGATTTCCCATCGATTGGCTCAGATTTCGGGGAAGTGTGAGTGCTACTTTTATAGATCTTGAAGTCGTGGTCAGAAAACGCGAAAAACAGTGTTTTACCAAGACGTCACCTGAGCCGATACGATTATGATTAGGCATTTTTTAGAGGGATTGATGGGTTGTTTTAAAGTAATGTTTTGGGGATGATTGAGGGTGATGATGGGGTGTTAGGGATATGTGATGTAAGATCGCTCTCGGCCTCGCACTCCGAGTGTTTATGACCCTTTGATTGCGTCGTCTCTCACTAAGGAATCTCCTTTAGCCTCTCACCGAACGTTTTGTTCCCGACCTCTCACTTAAGAAAGAGATTCTTGACCCGAATCACTAGAAGCTAAAATGCTCATTTTTTATCAAATTCAACTTGTCTCAAAAGAAGTTCTTACATCCCTTTATATAGGAAAATATTGATGCTATGAAAAATAAAAGAAATTAAAATAAATCGATAAACTAATGAGGGATAATACGAAAGGGTTTACAAGATTTATGACGGAGAGATGGGCAACCATAATGGGGGAAAGCTAATAGTCTTGAATTCCATCAAAGAGATGGATGCTTGGAAGAATCTCTAAAGCGTCGTCATTTAATCCGACTTTACTCAATGCATTCCATCTTCATTTATTGCATTTTCGACAAACTACCATATTTTGAGACTGCTGCAAAGATCCCAGATTTCAGCCATCCTCCAATTTAAATTGACTATTGCATCCTTCAATAAAGTTATATCCACTTAAAACATCTTTTCAATAAGTGCTCATCGGTTTCAATTGGAATTTTATATAGGTAGAACGAGCCAAAATACCAAGGTGTCGCCAAACAATCTTCAACAAATAAAAGTTGATGCTCAGCTCCGAAGATAAACCTTTGTTGGAAAAAAGAGTTGTGCACATAGGCGAATACGATTACATCATCCTCCTCCCCTTGAAAAAGATCTGTCCTCGAATCTATGATGGAAACAAGCAACTTCTTCAGACATGTTTCTTCTTCCTTGAACAGATCTTGAATCTCCTCTTCTTCTTGAATTGTGAAAGGCAAGCAAGAGAGAATGAATGGGGTCGCATCCAACCACTTTGTTGACATGGAATTCAGAAATATATGTACCTCAGTTGGCGTTCGTTTCTCCTTCTTGGAAAGCGCAAGATTAGGAAGTTTGATGATTTCCTCAAATTTCGTAAGCTCAAGCATGATCTTTGCAGTCTCAATCGAAACATCCTTGGACTTGCCTTCTTTAATCTCAAGTGCTTCACCCACAGCTATAGAAGATGTCAGCTTTGAAGAGGGAGGTGGGGCTATTGTGGGCTTCGACAGCGTCGACTCCAATGAATTGACGAGTTTTCAAATTTCCTTTATTTGTTGCATTGAATCTACCGCGTGCTTGTAGATCTCTTGCCAAGGTGGTTCAACCTTCTTCTTATGCCGAGCCTTATTCTCTCGAGCCCTTCTCTTAAGATATCTCATCCGAAGCTCTTTATCAACTACATCATATGTAGCACCATCCATGTCACTCCAACGAAGATACACATCATCACAGGCTCGAATAGCACATCAGATGTACTCTTCGGACAAAGGCTTGGAACTCGTTTTCTTGAACATTTTTACCCGAAATCTTGAGAAACCCTTGTCATTTCTCTGATACCACATCATGTGCTCCGACCCGTGCTCAAGAAAAAGGACCGGCGTTGAGAGTTCCGAGAAGTCAAGAAGTTGTGGACAATTTCTGAGTCAACAGATCAGTTGTCAAAGAATGCTGACTCTTCGTCGATTGGCTTGAATTATGGGGACGTTCAAGAACTAATTTTTTAGATCTTGAATTCATGGTCGCGTATTGGGGCAGATTTCGTCAATCGGATGTCAGACGAAGCAAGAAATAGTGTTTTACCGAGACGTCGCCTGAGCTGATATGATTATGATTGGGCACTTTTGAGAGGGATTGATGGGCTGTTTTGGAGTGAAGTTTTTGGGATTATTGAGGGTGATGATGGGGTTGTGAAAGGGCTTAGAATGATGATAAAATAGGGGATGGGGTGTGAGGGATATATGATGCAAGATCGCTCTCGGCCTCGCACTCCGAGCTCTCTCCAACGCTCGATCTTCAACACTCCCAGCCTCGCACTCCGAGCGTTTATGTCCCTTTGATTGCGTCATATCTCACTAAGGAATCTCCTTCAGCCTCTCACCGAACGTTTTGTTCCCGACTTCTCACCTAAGAACGAGATTCTTGACCCGAATCACTTGAAGTAAAACACTCACTGTTTTTTTTTTATCAAATTCAACTTGTCTCAAAAGAAGTTCTTACATCCCTTTATATAGGAAAATATTGATGTTATGAAAAATAAAAGAAATTAAAATAAGTCGATAAACTAATGACGGATAATACGAAAGAGTTTTCGAGATTTATGACGGAGAGATGGGCAACCATAATGGGGAAAAACGAATGGTCTTGACTGCCATCAAAGAGATGGAAGTTAGGAAGAATCTCTAAAGCTCCGTCATTTAATCCGACTTTAGTGAATGCATTCTGTCTTCGTTTATTGCATTTCTAACAAGCTACCAGATTTTCGGACTGCCGGAAAGATCTCGGATTTCGCCCATCTTCCAAGCCGAATTGACGAGTGCATCCCTCAATATAGTTGTAGCCACTTAAAATATCTTTCCAACAAGTACTCATCGGCTTCAATCGGAATTTTATACAGCTAGAACGACCCAAAATACCGAGGTGCCAACAAATAGTCTTCACAAATGGAAGTTGATGTTCAGCTCCAAAGACAAACCTTTGCAGGAAATAAGAGTCAAGCTCATGGGAGACTACGATCACATCAGGTTGCCTATTTGGAGAGGCCAAAATCAGCAAGAGTGGCTTGGAAATTCTGAAAGACGGTAGGATCAAGCTCAATTTGATTAAAGTTTCCAAAGGTGTTGGCTAGGTTCAGGATTTTGGGATCATAAGCATTCCTTTAAGGGGTGGTGGGAGGAGTTTGGCCAAGGAGGCTAATTTAGGGGTTTTCCTTAAGAATCATGTTGAATTTGCGGGGTCTCGGTACGTTGAGAAGACACTCTTTGTAGGAATGGTCATACCCACCTCATCAGCCACACCCTTCTCAGAAGTCTTCATACAAAATCCTGAGTCTAACTACTTCATTGTTGTTTTTCTTCACAATGACAAAGGTTGTGATTTTGAACAAAAGAGACACATGAACACAAGCACGAGCAAACCTCCATTTGTTCAGAAGGTTGGCTGCCTGATCCACCCTAATGAGCGAACCCACACCACCAATGAGCAGAATGTAGGCAATCGCATCGGTAATATAGAATTGATGTGGAAGTCTGGGGATATGAATCCAAACGTCAGCAGAGGTGGTATCTTCTTCCATGGGGTTGAAACAGTCAGTCGAAGGGAACAAAGCAAGCAGGGATCCCTGGACACAGTAGGGCCAATTGTTCCAGAAGACATCTATGTCCTCTTTATTGGCGAACTAGAAAATGAACCAGCCATTCCCAATCGTGTCCACTCCCTAGTTGGCTTTAAGAGCTTTCCATTTGATTTTCATCTTCTCAGCAACTTTCTTGAGATCAATATGGGTTTGCACGAAGCGTCCAGTAAGACTGAACTCAGTAAGTCTTACTGGACGAACGTCGTTGGTACCTTTTCCCTTTGCCAAAGCACAAAACCAATAGATGAGTAAATCAATGAATTCATTAACCAAACAACTACTAGTATAGCAATGAAGTCCATAGTTGAACCCACATGGAGAAGTGATTCACTACTCAATAACTCTTAAACATGACTCTTATGACAAACCAATATTTATGACCAAGTAACAAGGAAGTAGTAACCAACTTTATAATTGCAAAGCGAATTGATAATAAGGTAGAGAAGATATTTCACCTGTAATTCTCTGACAATGATTGAGATTCATGGTCGTAGGATTGTTTCATTAATTATTCATACACATATGTTTACTTGATTAAAGTTGAAGGATCCACAGGGATACAATCACCTTATTCAACATCACTAAATAATAGCATTAAGGACTCAAGTAATTATACCAATTGGCATATTGACTCAATGCAATTAAGACAAACCGGAACAACCCTAGATCAGCCCTAATCGACACTCCTCAACGTAGATCAATTGAAATCATCCACAACAAAGACAAAGAAATATCACTACTTGGTGATCAATAATAGAATACAACAACGAATTCATAGCTAAGATGCAATTCCTAACATGGTGATCAATCATAGAAAGAAAAACAAATATAAAATAGGCACAAGATGATAAATATAAATATGAATAACTAAATAGAATCAAATCCTCACAATCTAAGCAACCATGTCTTCAAATCACAGATGAAACTATGAGTTTAGCAACTCATAGGCCAAAAACCTCTCTTCTCTCTAAAGGTGTTCATTGTCTCTCTCTAATGCCTCACACGGCTGGAATAATAACTTAACTACTAATAAAGAGTCGTGCAAACCCTAATAATATAATAATAATATAATAGAAAATAAAATTTTCGGATCTAAATCGCAATCTCTGGAAATGGTGGCAGGGCGGGCGCCACCATATTCAGTGACGGATTCTCCTCTTTTCTTCGATGTTGTGCTTCCTTGATCCTCAGTAGCATCTTCCCCAACCTTCATATGCTCCAAAACATGTCTATTAAGCTATTCTAAGATCCCTTCCAAGGTCGGAATGTAACTCTGCAGAATAAACACTAAAAAGGCGTAGATTCCGAACTCGAATACTTCACAACTCACAAGCAATATATGAAACTAGAATAAAACATATGCAAATTTAACTCCTACCTAAATGCAATAAGAAATACCTATAATGCCTATATGAAATATGCATTATCAGTGATCCACTAGTAAAAAAGAGGGGGCCAGAGCACACTTTTTTTATGCAAGGGAGCAAACTTCTCGTACCGTGCTTATAGTGGGTGCGCTCCCAAACAAGCACGCTTATTATGTTGAAGTGTGTTCCTATATTTTAAGCACAGTTTTATGTTGAAGCATTCTTAAAATTGTCGTACAACCAATATCCGTTCTACTCGAGTTATATATAAGAACACTTCAATTGAAGTGTGCTCAAATAATATTCAGTTTTAGCACACTTTTTTTCAAATCGTGCTTAATAAAAAGCACACTTTAAATAAAAAGTGTGTTCTACATATATCTCTCAAACGGATATATCCATCTCAACACTGGTCCAATGCAGTACCTTACCTCTCGAACCAAGAGTCGAACTCGCAACCTCTTGCACCCTGATATCGAATTCGTCCGCTGCACATGCCTACCACTTGACCTACGAAATTTATTTGTAACTTTGTTCATTTACTTAATCTAATTACTAAAAGAAAACTCTAAATATAAAAAAAAACGAGAACGGTATGTATAAATAAATGAGAACGGTTAAAAAAAAAATTGTTCCCTCTAGTTAAATTTGGTTTTGGGAAAACACTTTTCTTATAAAATCGTGTTCGTTTTAATTTCTTTTAAGCATGCTTTACATGAAAACCGATGTAATTATTCCTTTAGAAACAAACGAGAACGGTTCTATAGAAAAGCGTGATAATTTTAATTAAATTTGGTTTTGGGAACACACTTTAAAAATAAAACCGTGTTCGTTTTAATTTTTTTAAGAACGCTTTACACGAAAACCGAGCTTAGTAGTTTTTAGAAATAAAGGAGAACGATTTTATAGAAAAGCGTATTTATTTTAGTTAAATTTGGTTTTTGGAAAAGACTTTTAGAATTAAATCGTATTCGTTATAATTTTTTAAGCACGCTTTACATGACAACCGGGCTATATATTTTTTTAGAAATAAACAAGAACGGTTTTATAGCAAAGCGTGTTTGTTTTAGTCAATCTAATTTTGGGAACACACTTTAAAAATTAAACCGTGTTTTTTTTAATTTTTTTAAGCATGCTTTACATGAAAACATGAAAATCGAGCTAAATATTTTGTTAGAAATAAACAAGAACGGTTTTATGGAAAAGCGTGTTGCTTTTAGTTGAATTTGGGATTGGGAACACAATTTTAATAGAAACCCATGCTTAAAATAAAAAATTAAGCACGCTTTCAAAAAGCGTACCCAACTTACCATGCTCCAACCCCCTATATTGTATTAGTGTCCTAGAAATTTTTGGATTATGCCTGAAATTCCAAAACTAGATAAAATAATGTGTCAAAACGGTTTCCTTCTCAGGTTTGATTAATGAAGGACCATCGATTCCATTCATTTTGGGAAAGGACTAAGACATAGCATCCTACTTTCACCCCACCTTTTTATTCTAGAAGCATAAATAATAGCTAGTGTTGTTTGATACAATTAATTATCTAGATCTATCTTTAGAAAATCTATCTGTAGAAGATATTTTTCTATAGAATGATTATAGTGGATGATTTATCTACAATAGGTTCTAGATACGATAGATTTATCTATATCTAGGTTTAGTTATAAGGTTATCAATATGAGGTTCTCTATTATAAATAGAGGCATGTAGGGTTGGAATTATGTATCCATCAAAGAATTACATTAAGAAGAAACCCTAACTGTAGAGAGGTTTTTCTTTTGCAAGGTGTTTTGTGATGTTCTTACCAGAAAACAGAAATCTCGTGTGTCCTATTGTTCAATCTCCTTCTCTTTAACGACATTGGTATTTGGCAACAACGAATGAAAGATATATTGACTGAGTAGGGAATGTTAGCTGAAAGAGACAAAGTCTGAGGTGGTGAAAGATGAAGATTGGGATGAGATGCAGAAAAAGGTGACGTCGATCATTCAACTATGTCTGGCGGAAGAGGTGATATACCTGAAATTGATATCAAATCCTCGTAGGAGACAAATAGATATTAAATTATGAGATCCCTAAAATCAAGTAACAAAAAATCGAGTAACAAACTTATAATCCATATATTCCAGACCCATAAGAAGCCTAAATAGAAAAAGGACAAATGAATCGAACCCAAAAAAACTTCAAAATTGAAACTTAGAAACCCATAGATGAGGTGAAGATTCAAGAGATTCTATCAATTCTGACGACTCCAAATTTTTGCATCCTAAAATTCAAGAATAGATTTCCCCGATTCTTCAAGCAACCCACATAAATCAAGCAATAATGATAGATCGAGCGAGCAAACGATCCAATAAGAGGGAGAGATTGAGCGAGCCGATGTGAAGAGAGAAGTGATGTTGCCAGAATCGATGCAAGTGACATGGTTAGAGAGAGAGATAGAGAGAGAGAGAGAGTGTGTGTGTGTGTGAGAGAGAGAGAGAGAGAGAGAGAGAGAAAGATAGTTGTGTTTTCATATCTGGAAGGAACCCTTGGTCTGAATATGTGAGAGAGAGAAAAAATTGAGATTTGTGTTTTCAAGTGGCTGGTTTACTTAGTGGGGTTTGGAATTATTTCAAGACTACAATTTCGCGCTTTGCGAATTATTTTCGAAAAAATCTTCTAATCAGACAAATAAAATTTTAAAAGCCGATGATAAAAAAAACTATTTGACATCCCGTGCTTTTTTGACTGATGTTAATCACCCGATGTTAAATGACAGAATTTTAGTAGTGCATGGATGATAGCACCGACAGTCCTAGAGGGGAAGAGGAGCTTTGGCTTTTCGCCCCCGATGGCTTTCCCTTCCAAGGACAGCGGTGCAGGCAGTGCTTAAGGAGCAAAGGATTGTGGAGATGGCACTACTGGTAGAGGTGCATTTGCCGTCGGAGGAGGTGCAATGGAACAAACTAGAGTCGTCACAATGTCAATGATGGTAATTTTTCACCAAGAACGTACTATTTGGAAGCATTCTGAAGGAGAGATTGAATGAAGAATTGGAGGAATAGGAGAGAAACTGAAGAAATTCAGGTTCAACTAGGGTTGAAAGTGGGAGAAATTGAAGAAATTTGTCTTGAGACGAAGAAGCGGTTCGGTTGTTCTTCGGGTTAGGGTTGAAGTAATTTGTGGAATTGGTAACTATGCCTTTCATTTTTTGCTTATGTTCCTCACTTGAATGGATTTCAAATTTTTCCGAAAAATGTTAAATTCCGGTGGGCCAAATGACGTGGGGGTTCATACATCCAAGCCTATCATGCGTTAATTAAGCCTATCTTTCCAATGGGCCATATGAGACTGACAATGCATATTTTATATATACGTTATAGATAGTTTTATGTGCATTAGAGTATGCATATTGCATGTTTAGGAGTTAAAATGCATGTTTTCTCATTTGGGCATTCGAGTTCGGAATCTACGCGATTTTGTGCTTATTATACATATTTATATTCCGAGCATGGAAAGAGTCGAAGGTTGGATCATGGGGGCTAAGAAGAGGCTGAGAAGGAGCTAGGAAAGAAGAAAGAATAGACATAAGAAGAGCTGAGAAGACAAAGGTCGAAGAGAAAGAAGAAAACAGAACACATGAAAAGCGGCATTTGTGCGCAGGTTTGGCTGTTTATGAAGATTTTCGAGATCTTTTTGAATCGTTAATTTAGGAAATAATTATCCAAACTTTCTAGGGTACTCTTAGGCAGAAGTTTAGTACACATTAGGTTATTTCGCCTACAATTCATAGACATGGTTGGTTGAATTGTGAAGCTTTAATTTCTATGTTATTTTGTAGATTATTTCATTACTCTTGGGCTGATTTTATGTTATTAATGCTCTCTTGATTGATCACCTTGATAGAATTGCTTCTTGCTAGGGTTTTAATTCATTCGCTAGAGTAATTGAACATTTTGTAGCAAGCATAATTGAGTGATTCCGCTAGGAGGATTTTAATTATGTAGGGCAATGACAGCTTGGTTAAATATCAGTTTCTAAGTGATTGGGGTTGATGGGATGGAAATTGTAGTCGACACGTGCTAGTTGCTTAGGAGGGTTGGTACTCCCATTATGCCAAGTATATTGGGACTTTGTGCTATTTGTATGTTAAATCCTGTAGGGATAGGGTTGCATATATAAGTGTAAGGGGTTGTCATATTCGCAAGGAGTGACAATCCATATAAACCAATGATGAACGATTTTTAGTCGCGTAAACCGTATCAAAATAAAACTCAAACCTACAAACTAGTATAGCAAGTAAGTAAGAGGTCGATCCCACAGAGAATCAAGTATTTCTCCGCAATGTGTATTTACCAATTAGTAGAAAGAGGGGTTTTGGTGATTGAAACAAGAAAGAAAGCAAAATAAACTATAAACAGATTGATGCAAAACAATTTAGAGAAGATCGATCTACCTACAACTATCCACTTTATTTGGTTGAATTGATATTGTAACTTCCTCTTGTTTTTTTAGTCTTCCTATGAATGCCCTTATCCCGACCTAATATAGTTACTAGTCCAATCAGTCCTAGAAACCCTTATCAATCGAACAATCCCTAAAGAAGAATTTAACTCAATTGATAGCTTCAAGTTCAGAGATTAACCAAGGTATTTGCAGTCCCTAAAGAGGGATTTAACAACACATCCAACTTCCTACCCATCCAATTAGTTCAATCAGCCCTAAAGGTTCGCAATCAGAAATCTACAAAACCCTAGCAATTGAATTGATCTAACTAGTTGGCCAGACAAGATAGAACAAAATAATAAACAATCAAGCACAAATAAGTTGAAGCATTCAATATAAGAAATAAAGAACAAGATTCAGAAAATCACAATCGATCCAAATAAAGCTTCAAATTACAAGTAGAACGAAGAGAGTTTAGTCACCGATGGCGAGCATCGCTCTCTCTCCAATTGTCTGATGAATGTAAGAATAGAATAGAAGTAGTAGAAAATAACATAAAATCGGTCTTATAATAATCTAAGCCGGCCATGAAAACAACTAAACAAAACTAGGGTTTAAATTAAAACGGCGTCGCGCTGGCAACACGGGTTGCGGCTGCTGCAGCGGTCGCGACATCTTCCAAACCCGCTGCAAATTGATTGGCCGCGGCCGCGGCATGGTTGCTGTGGCCGCAGCCAAGGGCCTTTCACGGAAAATCTATTCCCAATTTGCTCTTCTTGTCAACAGGAAAGTTGTAGTTCTCTGAAAGAGCTTTCCAACGCATGGTCATAATAGTCAATCGGACAACCGAGGCTTCCAGAAAGTGCAAAACAAGTTTAGCATGTCTGGCGACAACTTTTGCAGATCGACTTGTTCTTCGTTTATCTCCGTTTCTTCTCAGGACCTCTTGAGATCTTCATGTAAGCTTCTCCGATCAACTAGACATTCTCATATAATGCGTTATCAACTCCTGTCTCATTATCGGATCCACGATTACCTGAAATAATCAATAAAAGTGTGTAGATTCCAACTCCACCAACATAGAGAGTAAATATGCAAATTGTACTTAAATCATGCATGATATGCATCTTAACTAAACTAAATGCAACCTATTATGCCTACCTAAATGCATGCTAGCAACCAACATAGGAATAACTAATTGAATTGAAATTATTAAGAATTGAGTCAAGGATCTTGAATACCAACAATTGTTGAGAAATCGTAGGTGAAACACTTATCTATCATTGTTATCGAATTCACAGTCATTCCTTTGTTTCATACTTTGCAATCTCTTGATTTTGTTACTTTAAGTTGGCAAAAAAAAAACCCCATATAGAAACATTATCTTTGACAGGAGCAAACGATTTTACACCCGTCAGGGACGACAATAGTTAAATTCATTACTCGAAGTATCTTAAGCAACCAACTTCAGTAATTTCTTCGTCACCTGAATCAAGAGAGATTTTAAATTGTCAAATGAATCGAATACGCAACCGTATCTATCCTTGCACAACCCGTGTACGTAGAAGCCTCAATACTCAATAATTCCCTCTATTCCAAGTGAATGACAAATGTGTGTGAGTTGCCTGAGTAACAATCTGATAGTGGTTTAAAAATAAAAGAACAGAAAAGTAGAAAAATAGCTATTCCGACTAATTCATGTTGATACAAGTGTTATAATAACCTGATCGATTATAATAACGTTTAAAATAGAAAAAATAAAAAAGGCAAGCAAAACAGTGCAAGTATATACGTAACAAATACCCTATTTCACATCTCATCGCCCTTCTGGCTTGAACATCTGTGAGAACACATCAGTAGATCCGTCACCATAACCGACTGAAGTAGTGCTACTGTACAACCCTGATGATGTGTCATTCATAGTCGTCCAAGTGTTCTCTCCCGAACTAGTAATTAACGGAATAGTCGTATCTGTAGTCGGGGAAGTGATGTTTGTTGCAACGACATCGTTTTCATCCACGGTACTCTTTGCCTCAGCCTCCATCTGTAGCTGGAGAGCGAATTCTAACCCCCAAATCACATCCGCCATCGAAGGCCTTTGAGCTCCTTCATCTCTGACGCAACTCTCTGCCACCTCCCCGAACTTCCTCAAACTCTCCGGCGCTATCTGTCCCTTCAACGCGGGGTCCACGATTGTGTCCAGTGTTCCGCTCACCTGATTCCTCCTCGCCCAAATTCGGAGGTTCACCTGCTCTTTCGGTAGGGTTGGGTTCACCGCCGCTCTTGCACACAGCACCTCGAAAAGCACCACCCCGAAAGAGTAGACGTCCGACTTCTCCGTCAACTGCTGACGCCGGTAGTACTCCGGGTCAACGTATCCGAAGCTCCCTTTCACTGCAGTGCTGACATGGCTATAGTCGGCTCCCGTAGGCCCCAGCTTCGAGAGCCCGAAGTCAGACACTTTAGCCACCCACTTTTCGTCGAGAAGAATGTTGGTTGACTTGACGTCTCGGTGGATGATCATTCGCTCGGTGCCGGTGTGGAGGTAGTGAAGGCCACGCGCGGCTCCTATGCAGATCTCGAGGCGCTGACACCACGGGATTTCGGTTTTGTGGTCGGTGTTGCTGGGGTAGAGGTGGTCGCGGAGGGTACCGTGGGACATGAACTCATAGACGAGGATCATCTCTCTAGCTTCGTCGCAGTATCCGATGAGGGAGACGAGGTGGAGGTGGCGGAGCTTGGACAACAGCTCGATCTCGGTGGTAAACTCGCGAGCCCCTTGGCCTGAGAGAGGGTTTAGACGCTTGATGGCCACGGTGATGGGCCCTGCATCGCTGTTGACAGTGCCTTTGTAGACGTTGCCGAAACCTCCGTGGCCGATGATGAGTGAAGCGCTGAAATCCGACGTGGCATTTCTGATATCTGCAAGGGAGAAGTACCGACAGAGATGAGAGGGTAGGGAGCCGCCACCACTGCTTCTTTGCGTTGTCCCAGCTGATTTGGCCGAGCTGAGGAGCCGCTTTGACTTGCTTGAGGTGGTTCCTGATGAAACAGCTGACATTTTCGACCATGTCCGTCGTCGGAATATTATGAGGAAGGAGAGGAGGGCTGCGATGAGGATTGCACCGACAACGGCACCGATGATGGCCGGGATGTGGCGGGTGGCTGACTTTTGTGATAGACGAGGTATTTGATTTGTTGGGGTTGCGGGAAGGGGACGGCTGGGATTTGGTGCATCAAGACTGTTGTCTGGTCTACTTATCTTAAAGATCTCCAAGCCGTTTAGTAATGTATCATAGCCACTGCAATGTAATTGATTCACAAATTAACACATTTGATTTAATCCTTTAAATCCATAATTGTTGTTTAGTCGATCAATTAATATAACTGTGATAATATTATATTAAAGTTATTAAATTAAAGCTGGGGTCAGGGGTGCTTACGTAGCATGTGTCTGGAGATCTGGGTGCATCGCAAGCTGCAGAGTTCCCCTGCCTCCGCTCCCATCGCTAGTTACCATGCTTACAACATAATCCCTAAAGTAAGCCGTGTAGCTGCCTACCCGCTGGAAGATGTCCACCTCTTCCTCCGCCATCTGTTCGTCAATATAAACATCGAACACCCTAAGATTGCTAATAACGGTCACATCGACCTCACACCAGTGCAACCTCACAAGATAATTGAACCCCACATCCACTTCAAACCCCCATGTCATATTCACCTTGCTCTTATACTCCACGGTAAAGTCCCCCCCCATCGACCTATAGTTCTGGTAAACCGCGTCTGGGGCGCTGTAGCTTGGAGTTGCTACCGTGTACTTGATCTTTGTCTCCGTGCTATTCATCCCCGTGGTACCATCAAAACTGCCGATCACGTATTGTTCGTCTGCCACCCACCGGCGGTACATGCTGCTACCACTGTCCTCTGTCCAGCTCAAATCAGCCCCTCCAACGTTGACCCTGTAAGCGGTCTCAAGCGCAGTGGTAGGCAGGAGGCTGAACATTGTACCTGGCATGGCAACGTATTTGGGTGAGGTACCCCCTACGTAAAGATTAGTAGGGACACTGACGACCTCGATGCCGTTGACAAAGGCGTGGGAGCCTGGCGAGCTCGGAGAGAACGTCAATTCCAGGCGGGAATCATTGATATTGATGTAGAACTCTTTTTGGACGAAATTTTCAGCAGAATTAGGATTACGGGAGAGGTAAGCACTGAAGTTGCGGAGGAGGGTGTAATCGGAGTTGGCTTGGACGGTAAGGTAGGCATCGGAAGCTGAGAGGCCGGGGACGGTGGCGGAAGAGGTATAGGTGGACGGAGAAGGGTCGAAGAAGAGGCGGATGAATTTGGGACCGGGGTTTACCGGGAAAGAGTAGGTGAACTTGGCAGTGAAGACTCGGGCTGTGGAGAACGGAACTTTTCCGATGGTGGTGGAAGCAGTGACCGCGGCCGTAGTGGAGGCGAAGCTAGTGGAAAAGGTGGAGTTGTTGTCTGTTTGCCATGTCCGACCATCAAAGGCAGGCGTGTTCTGAACGGTGACCAAGGCGCCACAGCTGAGGAGGTAATGATCGTTAACGCTGCCGGCGGTGGTGATTACGGTAGCTAGTAGAAGCACTACCGGGATCATCTTAAATGAGGCGTTTATGTTGGCCAGTTTCATTTAATTGGATATTTTTTTATATACTCTACCGAAGAGGCCGGCTAAATTTTATTTTACTGGCGAAATGAACTATAGGGAAGGTTGCTAGACATTAGGACAATGGTTCTGCGAGAGAATATATATCTCTCCGGAGTCCGGAGTACAAAAGGGTTATGTTAATGTTCATGTTTCTTCCTTGTAACATTCAAAGTCTATTCCTACCAAAAAAACATTCAAAGTCTACGTAAAACCTGTCTTATAGCTTACTCCTCAATTATCTATCAATTTATTGTCACTTTTTAAATAATTTTTATAAATCATCAAAAAAAAATATTTTATAAACATACAAAAAAATCAAACCACCTTGTGTAATATTATTTTTAAAAATTATTTGAAAAGTTAATATTTAAACTGTATTAAAATGTCAAATCACCTGTATTTTGAGATGGACAGAGTATTGTGTACGGTATAATAAAGAACAAGTCATTTGTGATACATTGCGTCTTTTATTTAATCGTAATACTTTCAACCAATTGAATTTTTTCTCCGATAATTAATGCCATATAGCAATATATGTTAAATATAACCTTTTACTAAGTTTTTATCCACCGCTTAGTCAATATAGAAATATATGCTTAAAATAGCATTTTACCCATTTTAGTTAGATATCAACATATTTTACAAGATTAATGTAGCAATATAGGATTAAGATAATATTTTAACTAATTTCATTCGATATCGATACATTTTTACAAGATTTTATCAATGTTTGTTAAATATAGATATATTATATTATTATCTCTTTTATTTAATTGAACCAACATGGAAAATATTATTTATCTGTCGTTATATGTAAGGTTAAATAGGTCACATATGCAAGTCTATATAATATACTAAAATAAACACCGGAAGTTTTGCAATTCAATTATGTGTTATTTTCTACTTCAATCTGACCAGAGTTTTTTGACACATCAATTAATGATGATCCAATATATTTAAGACACATTTAGACAATGACTTTATCTATTTTATCCACATGTTATCTTATGTGTCCATCTCTCATATTTTAACTAGTCACAAAATCTATCATTTTACCATGTGTTATTTAATAAATATTGTATCTTGAATTATTTCATCTTTAGTTATTAATATTGATTATTTTAGTTCATTAAATTTAATGATAAGATTTCATTATCAATTAATTGTGTTTGAATAATAAAATCTTATCATCAAAATATTTATATTAATCATCAACCTTATGTCTTAAGTCATTACAAAACCTATTATTTTTATGATTTCTTGAAAAATTTCGTTAAAAAATTTAAAATAAATTTTTTTAACCTTGACATAAAATTTAATACAAGATAATTTTAATATAATTTATTAATAAAATGAATAAAGTGCATGTAAAAAATACTAGTCACAATTATGTTAAAACTATCATGAAAAATATATATTAAATAGGTCAAAATTATGTTTAATAAAAATGAATTAGTTGAACGAGTGTTAATATAAAATTTGTTTTTTTTTTACAAAATGAAAGAATATATTAGTAGAGGGGTAATTAGGATTAGGATTTTAATAACAAACAATTTTAAATGCTCTTTTTAAATACCAAATGGATTGATATTATAAAAAAAAAAGCACAAAAATGCAGATAATAAACTAGTTTAGTCTTAAAGGTGTAAATTATGAACAAATATAGAGTGTTGGATTAAGAAGAACAACGATCGAGATTTAAAGGAAAATTTAAAGATTAAAATTATTCGTTTGTTAGAACGTGATTATTCATATACAACACATATGAATAATCAATATGTTCACAATTTACACCCTAAGAAATGTTCACACTATATATATATATATACTCCCTCCGTTCAACAAAACTTGTCGTTTACTATTCACGCACGCTTTTTTAGAATGATAAAAACTATATAAAATATTTATTTTTTTTAAAAAAAAATTTAACAAGTTTGTACTTATTAATAATAACTACGAAATTGTTAAAAAAAATTATTTAAAAAGTCGATATTTTATATAGTTTTTAGCTCCTAGAAAAACCGTGCATGAATAGTAAAACGTCAAGTTTTGTTGAACGGAGGGAGTATATATATATATATATATATATATATATATATATATATATATATATATATATATATATAGAGAGAGAGAGAGAGAGAGAGAGAGAGAGAGAGAGAGAGAGAGGGAGAGAGAGAGGATCGTAAGAGAACACTCCTTAGGGTGAGAACGTAGGAACAATTCTGGACCATCAAATAATCTCTCAAAATTAACCGAATATACTTTGTAATGTAACCGAATAATCTCTCAAAATTAACCAATTAATGATTATTAAATTATCTACAAATAATAATTACCAAATAATGTATAATTTTTATACATAATTGTTTCAAACTTCCTCGTACCTATAAACACTCTTTTTTATTTTACCAAATAATGTACAAGTTTAATGATTACTATTTTAACATTCCAAAATAAATAAATATGTAAATAATCAACCTCTTACATACGAATAATATCTATAATATAACCGAATAATATGTCAAGTTTAACCGAATAATATTACAAATATAATTTTCATCTTACATACGAATAATATTTATAATCAACCCGAATAATCTCTTAAATTTAACCGAATAATATATCATATTTAATGGAATAATCTTTTTTATTTAACCGAATAATATAATTTTAACATCAATTCGGACGAATAATTTATGATTTCCTACGAATAGTCTTTCTTTGGTCGATGAATCATATTTCGAATTTCATAGGGGTGGGCACAAATCCCGATCCCGTCCCGGTCCCGTCCCGATCCCGGTGGGATTTAGGACAAAATAGCGAATCCCATCCCGATCTCGTCCTGCAAAAATTATGCGGGACGAAACGCGAGACGATCCCGATGGGATCCCGCAAATCTCATCCCGTTCCACATATTTTAATAATAATAATAATAATAATAATAATAATAATAATAATAATAATAACCAGGGGGTGGTATACGTCCTATTGCTGTTGGCACTATTTGGAGACGCCTTGTCTCTAAGGTTGGTGCTTGTTTAGTCGGTCCTTCTTTGTCTGGTTATTTTTCAGGCCTTCAGTTTGGGGTCGGGGTATCTGGTGGAGGAGAGGCTATTCTGCATGCTTTGAATCGATTTGTTGAGGCTCGTGGTGGTGAGGAGGGTCTTTCTATGTTGTTGGTCAACTTCCCGAATGCTTTCAACTTAGTTGATCGTGTGACCATGTTATAGGAAGTTCGCCGTCACTGCCCGGTTCTTTCTCGATGGGTGGAGTTTTGTTACTCTAGTCCTGCCCGACTGTATTATGGGGAGCATAGCTTATGGTCTTGTCGAGGGGTTCAGCAAGGCGATCCTTTAGGCCCTCTGCTTTTTGCCTTGGTGTTGCATCCTTTGGTTTGCAAGATCAGAGATTCTTTTGACCTGAGTCTGTAGGCTTGGTACTTAGATGATGACACTATTGTTGGGGACACATTGGTTGTGGGGAAGGTCTTGGATCTGATTATGGAAGATGGTCCCCGCTTTGGCCTTCATCTTAATGTGGATAAGACTGAGGTTTTTTGGCCTACAGAAGACCCTAGGAGTTGGGTTCCTGGTGTTTTCCCCCCTTCTATTGCTCGGCCATCCCATGGTGTCAAAGTTCTGGGTGGGCCTATCAGCGTATGCCCAGTCTTCAGCAGCGATCTTGTGGCGAGGAGAGTGACTAGTACCATAGATCTTATGGATTCTGTCGCGAGGATTGATGACCCACGGTGCGAGTTGCTTCTGCTCCGGACTTGTACGGGTATTTCTAAACTTTACTTTGCTTTGCGTACTTGTTCCGCACGTGTCTTTGGGTTGGCGCAGCTTTCTTTTGATGTGGCACTCCGTCCCAGCTTGGAACGTATTGTCACTACATATGGGCCTGGTTTTGGAGATTGGCAGTGGAGGCTCGCCACCCTACCTTTTCATTTTGGTGGGCTCGGAGTATATGTTGTTGGGGATGTCCTACATTATTCTTTTTTGGCGTCCCGTTTGCAATCTGCTGAGTTGCAGGCTAAACTCCTACGTCCTTCTGGTATCATTGCTGTTGGCCCTACTTTTGATGATGCTTGTCGTTCTTTTAATGAGACCACGAGTTCTGATCTTCTACGCGATCCTAGTGAAATCGATGCCCCTAAACTAATGAAGAAACTGGCAGATATATATTTCGCAAAGGTTGCTGCTACATCAGACTCTGTTTTCTCATTGACTCCGCAACAGGTGGCATTATGGAAGTCTCAATAGGGTGCTCACTCATCTGATTGGTTGCGTGCAGTTCCTATTTCTGGGTTGGGTCAGACTATGAATGGAAGGACCTATCGTAGTGTGCTTAGCTATCGACTAGGGGTTCCATTGTGCACGGTGTCCAGGCCTTGTCCCGCTTGTTCTCGGGTCTTTGATGGTGATGTCTACGGTGACCATGTCGTGTCCTGCGCAGGCTCCGTGGGCATTAAACATTGACATAACCTCGTGCGCGACACTTTATTGGATATCTGCTATAGGGTAGGGATTTCTGCTGGTAAGAAGGTCGATATCGGCTTGGTTGATGGGCATGGTAAGCCCCTTCGTCCGGCGGATTTGCTCCTTTATTCCTGGGACAGAGGGCGGGATGTGTGTGTCGATCTGACGGGATCCTCCCCCTTGACTCAGTCTGGGATGGCTGACTTTGTGCCCGGTCGCGCTGTTGTTACTGCTGCTCAGCGTAAGTGTGTGAAGTATCGAGATTTGTGCATGGCGGCTGGTTATGGTTTCTTACCCTTCTCCTTCTCTTCGTTGGGGGAGTTAGATACGGATGTTGTTTCTTTGCTGAAGCGGATTTAGAAATTTTCGGTATCTCAGGATGTTGGGACTCGTGCTGCCGCTTATATTTTTACTAGACTTAGTTTTGTTATCGCTAAAGGAGTGGGTGCCCAGATAGTATCTCGGTTGCCTACTAATTTCTTGTAAATATGTTCTTTTTATAATAATAATAATAATAATAATTATAATTATAATAATAATAATAATATTATAATATTATAGAATAATAATAATATATTATTAGTATTATTATTTTGAGCAAATATTATAATTATAATTATAATTATAATCATAATCTTCCATTTATAATAATAATAATATTATTATTATTATTTGAGCAAATATTATTTATAATTATAATAATATTTTTCAATTTATAATAATAATTGATTATAATATTATTATTATTATATAATATTATAATATAATTTAATAATAATATTACTTTATAATAAAATTATTATTATTATTATTATTATATTATTATATCATATTATATTTTTTTCTTGTAAAGTATAATTATTTTATAGTAATAACAATAACAATAAGTATTATTATTATTATTATTTTATTTTTTTCTTAATTATAACGTGGTATTATTATTATTGTTATTATTATTATTATTATTATTATTATTATTATTATTATTATTATTATACCTTTTTAGAGCTATAAGAGGCAAATAGCTAAATACGGTATTCTTCCCAACTATCAATCGATAATGAGACAATATCCGGTGAATCTCGTCTCAATCCCTTTCCGTCCCGATCTAGTAAGATAATGTAGCCAAATATGTTGAACATTATAATTAATTATACAATCATTGTATGAATTAATAATAGTAATATAATATTATTAATAATAATAATAATATTGAATAATATAGTTGAGAAAAATAACGTAATCAACATGTTATACAAATTAATGAATTATGAAAGCATTTTTCACTTTGCAAATTTATATAATATTTAATTATTTTTATTTGCGGGACAAGGCCTGTCTCGTCCCGATCCCGTCCCTTAAAAATTTCGCGGGATGAGTCCCGTCCCGGTTCAATCCCGTCCCGTGCCCACCCCTAGAATTTCACACCATTTGCACAAACACTAATTATTTTCGAATAATGTATTCATTTTCTACGAATAATCTGTACACTTTCTACGAATAATCTTCACACTTTCTCTTAATACATAATAAGACTAAACTATCCTATTCGGACGAATAATGTTTTCATTTCCCATGAATAATTTTTTGTTACTAGGTTCCTATCTTAAGGGTTGTTCCCACAGGAGCCACCCCTATATATACATATATATCTATATGCATATACTAAAACCGATGCACAATGTCCTATGTGGCGCATTGCGGTTGATTATAGGGGACAAAATCCTATGTGGCGCGATGTAGTTAATTCTAGGGAAAAAATAATAAAATAATATGTTATCATAGTTTATAGAAAGTTATATATAAACCACAATCTATCTATATATATTTATATCTTAGTTAATTGACATAAATATAAATAAAAAAAATTTCACAGTTATACTTACCAAAAATATTAATAGATAAATATGTAGTACTATGTATGATCTATTTTATTTATATCTATATTATTTTTTGGTGGAAAAAGGATTTATATTTAGATTATTATTTTATTATTTATTGAAATCTATCTAAATTATTTATAATATTGTATTAATATATTATCCGTACACGGGACGGGACGTGCACTAGTATATATATATATATATATATATATATATAGGGTGAGGTTAAAGTGAAAAAGGGGCTTAAGATGAAAATTTTGCTTAAAGTGAAAATGAGTTCATTAAGGAAAAAACTGCGCGGGTCTGGCTTAAAATAACTGAACCGGACCGATTTGAAAAAAATGTGTCGGACGGGTAAACAAATAGAAAACGAAGCCTAAAACAAAAATCCATCGTCTTCAACCCATTTCTTCTCCTTCCGATTCATTCCGCCATAGCTCGGTCCATCGTTGCTCTCCCTCTCCTCTCCATTGTCCTCCCCACCAGCATAGTTCTCATCTATTACAAAGAGCAACTCGAGCGTGGTACTCAACATCCCCATCTCGGGCAGAAACGATGGCGGCGTAGTTCAATCCGCGCCTCCCCACCAGCATCGTCGATTAGGTGATGATACCAGCGTTTTCGATCACCTACTTCAACCCGCACCTCCAAGTATGCATCTCCCCCCCCCCCCCTCTCTCTCTCTCTCTCAACTTTAGTATTTCCTTTCAATTTTCGTGACCTCGCTTTTTCGTTCACAAATGGAATTTAGGGTTTGGATTTTTTACATCGATGAGATATCGACCATTAAGTTCTCTGAAATTCACCACCGCTTTAATTGTTTCTCTTGTCCTGTCGATCACTCTCTTACCTTGTTCTGTGGATATATCTTGCTTAAAATTTAGTCTGATTTGAAAACTGTTGGACAATGGTGTAGCTAGTGTATTTGGGGAACTATGGAGGCAGTTGTTGCTCATTATTGTTCAAACCTGCTCATGACAAGAGGTAAGTCCTCCAGACATTTCTCTTGCAGTAGCATCCAAATTTGATCTACTATGATTTATTGATTCTTCGATAAGATAAGCTTGCGCTTAGCAGATAAGCCTTTAAGTAGTTCAAGAGTAGCACAATCACCTGCTTTAAATACATCTTTAAGTAGTTCAAGACTGCAGTAGTTAAGTGGTTAGGCCGGGTTAAATCTGCACTAATCTTTAGAGGGCCGGGGAGATAATAAGGTGCATAATGCTAGGTGATAGTACGTCCAAAGTTAGTAAATGAACATTTCTTTGTGTGGTAGACTTATGTAAAGGAATAAAGCATGACTCCATACCTTGAAAATGTAGTAAGCTAATAGTTGCATATAGTTTAGTGGCGAAGCAGTAGGATTGAGACAATTTTCGTACAAGAGCACAACAGGCATAAACTACAATTAAACTTATAAATTGGGGAGAGGAGGGTGCTCAGGAGGGGAGGACCCGGCCAAGAAGTGAGTAGCATAGCAAATTCAAATAGAAAGAGCAAAAGTTAAAGAAAATGTATATTGAGATAGCTAGGTAAATTGCATTTGCGATTAAAGTTGGTAGTTGAATTTGATAGCAGTAGATGTAACTTAAGATGCAAATCCATATTATGATTAATCTGATAGGATCAGGCTTGTCAATTGTAAGATTTTTAACTTATTGTGAGTCTGAAAAATAACCACAAATATGTGAAGTAACTATCTGTAGAGATGAACATCAAGCTCTTTCATCTAGATGTTAAATAACTATCTGCAAAGATGTGAAATAGTTGCAAAGATGTGAAAAAATCAGCCAGTTGTGCACCAAAATCAGCCAGCTCTTTCATATTGAAGTTACACCATATTAGATTATTAGAGATAACTATTTATTTATGTCTTGTCGCTGGTCATTTGGTTTGCAATTTGCTTGGGAATTTTTATTCAACAAGTGAAATTATGGTAGGCTCCTTAGGTGTCCAAAGTGCAGCAAAGTTCTCCCTTAACCAGCTGTGTGCCTTTTTACAAATGCGGTGGATGTGAAATCATTCTTCAAGGTAAAATACTCATTGCAATTATGGAATACTAGAATGTGGATGTGATAAAATGAATTCATCCCTAATCTCTGGCTTGACAATGACTCTCATACACCTTTGAATCAGTTAGCTCAACCCTCATCATTTACTGTTGTTACTTAGTAACTTTCCGTGATCTCTCCCAAATCTTTTATTTTTTTGGTTCTTGATATTGAGAGGCCTTTGTGCTAATTTGGAATTTAAATGTGCAATTTTAGTTTGAAAAAGTGCAAATATAAAATTGAAAAGTGCAATTTTAGATCTCAAATATTCTTAGCTTGTCCATGTTTGGGTTAGCTTGTTATTTGTGTTAAGATCCATAAGCTCAATTAGGAATGAGCGCTAGAACGATTGTTGTTCAAGAGGTTGGTGGTTCGACTCCACCTGGATCTTTGTGCAATGCCAATCACACGCCCATTTTCACAAGAGCGAATGCAATCGATATTGATAAGCTTATTTTCGAGAATGTACAAGCTTATGGTTAAAGTGCATGAATAAGATTCTAGCTGCTGTAATTGGTGATTTGAGGAGATATTTTTCTGCTGTAAATAGTAGGTATTTTTTTTATTCTTTTCAGCCATGGAAACTCAAAGATTGGGGTTGTTTGGTTGTGATGTCTTTAGGGACCTTAAAATCAGCTTTTGGGGCTGTTTTTATGTGAATTTGCAACTATAGATAAAGTGGTTTTTTATGCAAATATGCACTTTGAATTATTAAATGTGCACTTTGTAATCTTATTCACGCACTTTAAAATTGTATTCCCGCACTTTAACTAAATGTTACTCCCTCCGTTCGGAAATATAAGATCTTTTACTTTTTGGCACGTAGGTTAAGGAGCTAAATACTATATAAAATATTAATTTTTTTAAAATTAATTGTTTACAATATAACACTTTTTATTAATAAGTATTCAAATGTAAAAAAATAATTTTAAAAAAATCAATATTTTATATAGTATTTAGCTCCTTAAACTACGTGCCGAAAAGTAAATAATCTTACATATTTGAACGGAGGGAGTATAACATATGGCGTGGGTTCATGCACTTCATCATTTTATTTTTGCACTTTATAATTTTAATTGTGCACTTCATAATCTTATTCATGCACTATGTCATTTTATTCTTGCACTTGATCATTTTATTTATGCACTTTATAATTTTAATTATGCACTTCTAAATCTTATTCATGCACTTCATGATTTTATTCCCTTAAATTTGAACAGATTAGTTTTTATTTTAGCTTGAATTAGTTTATATTATTCATGCACTTCATGATTTTATTCTTAGACTTCATTTTATTCTTACACTTTATAATCTTAATTGTGTACTTTATAACCTTATTCATGTACTTTATCTTATTATTCATACACTATATCATTTTATTCTTGCACTTTATCATCTTATTTATGCACTTTATAATCTTAATTTTGCACTTTATAACCTTATTCATGAACTTTATCTTATTATTAATACACTATATCATTTTATTCTTGCATTTTATCATTTTATTTATGCACTTTATAATCTTAATTGTGCACTTCATAATCTTATCATGCACTTCATCTTATTATTCATACACTATCATTTTATTCTTACACTTTACCATTTTATTTTTGCACTTTATAATCTTAATTGTGCACTTCATAATCTTATTCATGCACTTCATATTATTATTCATGCACTTCATCATTTTATTCTTGCACTTTATCAATTTATTTATACACTTTATAATCTTAATTGTGCACTTCATAATCTTATTCATGCACTTTATATTATTATTCATACACTTCATCATTTTATTCTTTCACTTTATCATCTTATTAATGCACTTTACCATTTTATTCTTGCACTTTATCATCTTATTCATAAATGGAATAAAAATAAGACAACCATAAATATCCTATGCAGGATTTGAACCCGCATCTTTGTACATGGTACATCGCTCAACCATTTTGAGCTAATAGGCTTTAAATCACATCTCACTTTTTTTTGCCAAGAAAAATAAGACAATTTATGTGGAAAAGAAGTAGAAGAAAGCAAGCTAGTTATAAATTAAAAGGTATAGTAACAAACACTAAATATCAAACATGAATCCAACTTAAGCAAGTGCCCGAACATTGCCCTGAATGTCAAAGATGAATCCCACTGACTAAAATCAGTTGCGGATTTTTTTTCCTACCGGAAAATAAATAAGTGCCCAAAGACTAGAAAAATAATGGAATCACGTGATGACTCTTGATATCATTCAGCAAGATTCATTGGAAAAGCTCATAATGAAATAAGAAGCACAACAATATTGCATTTTACTTACGTTGCTTTCTGCATTGCCTTCATTACAGATGCTCTAGTTCTCAAAGCATCAACAATTTCAGTGGTAGATTTGGTGCCTTATAGCATTATCATCCACAATGTCAAAAGCGAAAAGAAAAATACCTAGAAATATTACCAGAAAGTCAAAGACAGGGGACATTTAAGTATTTCACAACAATTGTAAACATACAAAAGGGACTATGCTTCTAGATCAGGATTGGATTGACAATGAGAAGAGTTTCTGCTTACTTGGTCATGAATGTGCGACTAGAAATTTCCAAGCTGCTTGATTTATTGCTCATAAAGCCTCTTCCTCCTCAAACATTGCATTGTCGCTGTAAGGGAATGACGAAGTAAAGTCAGTAACAAATAGGACTGATATTTTCTATTCTTTCTCCATCTTGATTAAAAAGATGGAACAATGAAAAGGGAAATAAAGGAAGAACAATAAGACTTCCACCATATATGCTACTTACCATTTAAGACTTCATCAACACCAACCTCTGCTTCTTCTGACCAACTTTCGTATTAATGTCAAGTCCACTTTGATAAGGAACAATATTCTTTAGACCAACAATTGCACGATGATAAGAAAAAGTACTATGAAATTATATTCCCTCCTTATTTCCTAAAACACACAGATATTCTCAAGGTTGTCTTTCAGCAGAAGTGAACCACATAGAAACATGAAAGGATATAGCTTCAGCTTATGTAGAAAGACTTTAGTGAACTCATCAAGTGTCCATCTGAATCCATTAGTGAACTCATCAAGTGTCCATCTGAATCCATGTAGTATATGGCCTACAAATTGACCAGAAGTAGTTGAATCTTTAGAATCATCATAGTCCATACAAAGGGACTGGATGATACCCAGTATCTGCTCACCACAATTGCAAAGCACTCAAAATGAGGGGAGCACAAAACAATGATATGTGGGCAATTTTATTAACACAAACCCTAATTTAGCTACGCCACCACAACTACTCTATCAGATCCAAACATTAAGTTCAATCAAATGTGAAATCCATCACATGATTCAAGCACCACCAAAACCCTAATCAAGTACAATTCACAATAAAGCCAAATCTGGAAGAGAAGCTTATTTGGTAAATCAGATGTGATCTACACAAGCTTAAATTGCCCACAAAAGACATTCGCCCAATCAAATGTGATCTACACAAGCTTAAATTAAACGCAGATCTTCAAAATTGAGGACAATCACTAGCTAAATCTGGAAGACAGGATACCGAATCGAGATGCTCACCGAAAGAAACGAATTTGAATGATTCTTCTTCTCTGAATAACAACTACTCTGAATCATCCCCTTCCAACTCATCCAAAATCTCCAATTGGATACAGAAGCCTGAACCTGTGGATGACGACAATGACTACTCGGATGGTGCAAAGTCTCCAGAATCAACAAGACGGATGTATGGCGAGGAAGGGGGCCGTGTCTTCGGGTCGACTTCTGGCGGCTGCCTTCTGGTTCGGCCGGACTTCAACACGGGAGAGAGGAAATCCCAAAGAGAGAGCGCGTAGAGACGAGAGAATGAGAGTGGACGAAAACAGTGTTGCGGGGTTTTTATTTTTTTAATCACCCGCGCCCCCGTCCCATTGATTTGATCTATTTTCACTTTAAGCCCCATTTTCATTTGAACTTTTACATATAATATTATGTTGTGCACATATAAAATCCTGTTGTGCAAATATAACTTTATTTTGTGCAGACATAATAATTTAAGAGTAAAAGGTGTACCTCAATCGAATTCTTAAGGAGGAGGTCGTCTTCGGGGATCCATGACGAAGGAGAAGCAAGAGATCCTGTTGCCTTTCGCCGCCGACCTCTCTTGCACTTGCTTTTAAGCGCCAGTACCGGCGTCCTCTCGCCGCCGTTCGAGCCTCCTCCGCCGTGTCGTAGGCCAACGCAATCTCCCTCGCCATTCGGCCTCTCTTTGCGAAAGCGGCCTGGTCGAAGGTCTCATCGATCTGAAGTAGACAGTGAAGCGGAGAGGAACGAGAGAGAGGAGAAGAGGGTTAGGGTTATTAGTTGGGCCGGGTTCCTTTTTTTTTTTGGTTTAAAATCAGGCCCGTCTCCGGTTTGTATTAAAAAAATAAAATTTTACACCTTTAGCAATTTTACACCATAAGGATGTTATACATTTTAACGCTTTCCTATATATATAAAGTAAAAAATGGGCTTAAGATGAAAAATTTGCTTAAAGTGAAAATGGGAGAAATAACATTTTCTTTTTATCTTGAGTAATTATAGGGTATATAGTAAACAAAACCTTGAGTATGTACAAGTAGACATGTCAAAACACAACCCGATCCGGTGACCCGACCCGACCGGCCCGAAAAATTTCCGACCCGAACCCGAAAATTTTGACCCGAAATTTTTTTTCGACCCGAACCCGAAAAACCTGAAATTTTTCGGGTAATCTGGGTTTCGACCCGGTGACCCGATTGACCCGGTTAACTTATAATTATATATAATTAATTTTTTTTATAAATAATTAAAATTTATCACAAAATTATCAAATAATGACTTTTTTAATTTAAAAAAGAAAAAATTGACAAACCCGAAATCGACCCGAACTCGACCCGAAACCCGATTAAACCCGAGTTCGAGTCAACCCAAAAAACCCGAAACCCGTTTTACCCGAAACCCGAAGTGACCCGACCCGAACCCGACCCGAATGACCCGTTTGACAGGTCTATGTACAAGTAATTATAATCACTAGTGTGTTAAGTAATAACATTTTCTTTTTATCTTAGTCCAGTTCGATCGACTCATCCGCTCTACTTAAATGATGACTAAGTAGATTGAATGTTCCGCCATTGCAAGGATATTTGAAAGAGTTAATAATTATTAATTCTAATAAGCTAATTAATTAGTTGGATTTGAAAGAAAAAAATTATTTGGATTGAATTTAATTAGTCCTACGTATTTTTCGAAATAAAACTTAGTTTTAATTAGCAAATAATAATTAAAAATGAACTTTTTGATTCGTAATTAAAAATGAACTAATAATACAGCTGAATGTTAAAAATTATAAATAAATCATCACATTAGGCTTTATTAAAATTATGAAATTCAAGTGCTAAATACGATTAATTTTTGGGCAAATCCATCGGCTAAATAACGAGTATGAAGGTCCGAACATAATCCAATGGGGGCAGTTAAAAATTTTAAACATCAAAAGTGTGAAATACACGCTCCACAATTGGTGAGTTGGTGTTTATTATGGTGGGTCCCAGGCAATATTGAGCATTTATCTGATTTTTTAAAATTAAATCTCATCCCTTGATTTACCTTCATCCAATGGTTAATACTTGCTCACAAATTACACCATAACTCTTGCTTACAAAGAATCGATCATATATATATATATATATATATATATATATAAAATACTAAAACAGAGCCCGCTGGAGCGACCTCGCGGCCTCGGAATTTTCTGAATTAAACGGGATTATTTCTGCATACGTGGCATTTTCTGAATTAAAGTGGTATTATATTTTTGGGCCACATCAATTAATAACTATATTTTAGTAGGTTGGATAGGTAAAAAAAATATCATCCATTAGTACGTAAGAGATTGTAAAAATATAAATTAAATTTAAGTATAAGTTATAACAACCATGTAGATTTGATAGTAGGGATGTAATCTATCTATTAATTATTTAACTTATATATTATCGATCTATGATCTATTATAGATATGATTTGAAATTAATGTAATTAATTTTGGTGTAATATAATATACGTGCATATGTTTAAAACACATAAAACATATGCATATATTAAATAGTTAATATAAATCTGCGCTTAAAGATAGAATTTACACTTACATATATAATTTTATTTATAAAAAAATCTCATATGGCTTAGCTATGCCACAAAATTGATTAATATAATACTTTTGGATTAAAATAAAACGAGATGAAGAAAATAAAAAGAATTAATATTATGATAAGATTTTGTAACTTTTTTGAATAAATCTAATTAATTTTATCTACATGTCATTTTATGTGTCCCATTAATTAATAACTATAATTAAATTTTATAAATTAAGTGGTAATTTTAATCAAGCATAATTTATTTATTTATTATATATATGTTTGATTGTTCAATATATATATAATATGTTGTATATTCATCTGAACTAAACTATTATAAGTTTATAACCTTTAAATTTAAAAAAAAAACATCATTTATTTTATTAAGAAACCGCCCGTTGATTAAGAAACTGTACAACGATTTTTAAAATTGCTTTTAAAAAATTAATTAAACCGCACAGAATATCAAACTGACTGAATATTTAAAAGCAATGTTAACTGTTAAAAAATAAAAATAAAATAAAAAATACTAAAACAGAGGCCGCTGCCACGGAATTTTCTGGATTAAACGGGATTATTTTCGCTTACGTGTCATATTCTAAAATAAATTGGTATTATATTTTTGGGTCACATCAATTAATAAACCAATATAATTTTGACATCTCAATTAATGGTCTCACTTATTTTTATAAATATTCAACCTTATATCTTACTTAGTTAGAAAACTTATCTTTTTAGATCAAATAATATATCCAATATTTGGTCAAAATTGAATACAATATATCTATATTTAAATTTGTATCGATTAAAATAAATATAACATAAAGCTATAATTTAATATTCACTTTCTGCATGTAGCTTTTTTTTATTGTTATAAAATACTGCGTATGGATTTGTTTATTTATAATTTTTAAAAGTATTAAAATGAATGCAATGGGTATATTTTATTATCACTTTGGTTTTTCCACTAAATAGTAAATATGCATTCAATGAAAGGATTAGAAGAATCATTGTTAACCGATTGGAATTTCATTTAATGCAACTGTTGGTTTATCAAAAAAAATAAAAATTCTTATCATTTATCATAACAAATCTTAATAATTAAAGATAAAATAACTCAATGTGAAATATTTATAAAATAACTAAAGTAAAATGATAGATTTTTTTTAACTACTTAATATATGTGACTGACGATAAACTATAATTGATTTGATCAAGGATAGAGATTTGTAATAGATAAATACAATAAAATTAGTTTAGTTAAAGTAAATAAAACAATCAGTTTGGTTAAAATAAGTAAAACAATCGTTGAAGATTTTTTTACATAATTGATAATTTATTAAAATGGATGGATGTTAAACTCAAAGTAGTATTAGACTATTAATTTATATTGTGCCAGTAGTAAATATGAATACAAATCACAATTAATATTGGAAATATATTGGATAAAAATATATTATATATATAGCGTAATTGTACATATATGTGAATTAAATAAAAAAATGTATATTGTTAGTTAAATCAATGCATAAATATAAAATGATAGAAAATATTACATGTGTTTTTAGTTCATGATTTAAATATAAAATTCAAAAATGTTTTTTTTAAAGTGAAGTGTTTTATTAAAATTTATGCAAAAGAAATTAATTATCTTTATGCCAATATAGTTAGGTAAAAACTTATCTTTATAGATCACTGAAATTAATTATGACTATATTACAAAAGAAATCTAATCCGGATTAATATGATGAATTTATTATTCTGGATTAATATGATGTTATCTTTTTTTTATCAACATTAATTAATAAATAAATATAAATTGAATATATTTTTTTATATATAAAACGCATGCATGGAATGAATGCTGCAGATTAAAAGGTAGAATGGATGATCCAAATCCGACGCCATGAATATCTATATATCTATCTATCTATCTATATCTATATATCTATATAAAATACTAAAGCTGGCACGACCTCGCGGCCACTGAATTTTCTGGATTAAAGCGGGATTATATAATCAAGCCTATGTAATGTTTGATGCAAAGATAGATGCAATCCGTATGAAGGATTGCATACGGATTGCATGTGATTGAAAATCTTGTGCGGAGGTTTTATAACTTAATCCATATTATATTCACTAATTGACCTGATTCTTAATTAAAAAGGTATAGTTTATGGGATAAAATTTTACCAAATAAGATTATACTTATTATTTATTTAATTTATGATTCATAAAATGGTATTGTTTTAGGTTTTTAAATATTTTTCAGAATTTAGATTATAATATAATAATACAAATATACAAATTAAAAATAAGTTTGAAACGATGGTATAGCTTTCCTAAAGCATCAAGATGTTGTATATTCTCTTCTTTAATCTATTTTTTTTATTATTTAAACTAATACTAATTATAACAACACTAATGCTATATAAAATATATATACCACGTCGTAAATGTTTTTTCAATTATCTTACCTTTTACCATCAAATTTTGGTCAATATATTATTCTACATTTTACATCAAATTGAATCTAATATATTTAAATATAAATATGCACCATCTTAATTTGATGATAAAATTTGAGAAGATAATGTATATAATTCTATATTAAATATACCATGCCGTAAATTTTTAGTAAATTATTTTACCTTTTAGATCAAATTGAATATAATATATTTAAATATAAATACGTCATTAAATTTAGTGATGTAATTAGATATTATTATTTTTTATTAAGAAACCGCACAACGGGCGGGTACCGAATACTAGTATATATATATATATATATATATATATATATATATATATATATATATATATATAGGGTTTCATCATAAAACCAATTGACAATAAGAGGAGTAACCCACTAGCTTATATGTTCAAACTATCAATGTGGGACTTATATATATATATATATATATTGAAGTCCATTAGGACTCGGGATCGGGGGTCGTGCGCACATGTGCGCCCTTGCACTAATAGCCTAGCACATAAGTCGAGCGGGGTTCCATCATAAAACCAATTGGCAATAAGAGGAGTAACCCACTAGCTTATATGCTAAGGCTTGTTTGTTCAAACTATCAAGTCGTCTTTCACCTCTAGTTGACACTTGGACAACGGGTCTAGCATCTCATTCTTTTTTTAGCTAGCCTAGGATCGAGGGTCGGGCCGTTTGGCTTTTCTGCTCTGATACCATACTGAAATCCGCTGGGACTCGGGATCGGGGGCCGTGTGTGCACACGTGCGCCCTTGCGCCAATAGGCTAGCATATAAGTCGAGCGGGGTTCCATCCTAAAACCAATTGACAATAGAGGAGTAACCCACTAGCTTATATGTTAAGGCTTGTTTGTTCAAACTATCGATGTGAAAGTCTTTTGGTCTCCTTCACATCTTTCATTTTCTCAACATATACATATATACACATATACATATATACATATATACATATATATGTATATATGTATATGTTGAGAAAATGAAAGATGTGAAGGAGAATAATGAAACGAGTTATAGGGTGGGACATATATATATGTATATATGTATATGTTGAGAAAATGAAAGGTGGGACTTTTATATATATATATATATATATATATATATATATATATATATATATATATAGAGAGAGAGAGAGAGAGAGAGAGAGAGAGAGAGAGAGAGAGAAGTTCTAATGAAACGAGTTATAGGGTAAAACTTGTAACACAATAATAGACATTGGATGTAAATGAGTTAACGGATGAGATCACAATGAACATTTATTGCCTTGAATTAACTAATAAGGAAATTCATAATTTACTTATTACAATAAATCATCCTAATTACAATAAATCATGAAAGGATGTTACATTCCACTTAATTTATTCATCAGTATTTGCGTAAACATCGAAGAATGACTAGCATAATTTTTATAATTAAAAGGCATATAATTTATATTCATTTCAAATAGCTTAAATATTCAATTCATGTGAGCGTTATATTCTTTTTTTTTAAGAGGTACGAGCGAGCGTTATATTCATTACAACAAAAACATCACATTCCATTACGAACATATTGAATCTATGACATATTTTTCATATTTGATTGATGTAATAAATATTCATCTTAAAGATAAAATAAATTCAAAGCATTTAGATTTTCTACGCACACCAATCCTACAATATATTCATTTTAAAATATGTGAATATTGATTTCATACAAAGTCAATATTCATTTCAAATATTATGTAACTATGAAACGATAATTATTGAAACTACAATGTATTCATTTTAAAATGTGTGAATATTCATTTCATACAAAGTCAATATTCATTTCAAATATTACTCTATGTTTATATTCAACAGTATATATTTAAGAATGGTTTGAATTAAAAGACAAAGTCTTTTTCATGTCTTTTTTCATACAAAATTTTCCATATTGTAAAAATCATTTGATTAAATTTTTTAAAATATCCATCACCTTCTTTTTTTGACTAATTAGTTTTAACCGTCATTAGAAAGAGAGTATTTTTTCTATTTAATGCATGTAATTATTGCCTTATTGCCTTATAAATCATAAACAATTTTATTATCATAAATTCAATGCATCCTTTTATGAATGAATATATCATCCGTTGATTTAATTTAATCCAACGGCTATTATTGTGTTACATGTTTCACCCTATAACTCATTTCATTAGAACTTCTCCATATATATATAGAGAGACAAATGTTCAAATGTAAAATTAACTTAGGGTGTAAAATCCTTATGGTGTAAAATGGGCATAATTTAAATAAGTAAATTGCTAATGAGCCTAATTTAAAATGTGCCCCCCTTGCCTCATGTATGTGCTCCCCCTTCTCCGACCAATTTTTTTTTATGCCCCAAGAGTTTTTTTCCATGTAACCACTTTCTGTTGTGCAAATATAACTTGATATTGTGCACATATAACATTATGTTATGCAAAAATAACTTTATGTTGTGTAGACGTAATAATTCCTTAAAGGTAAATATGTGAATAGACCTATTTCAATTATAAAAATTTATAGTTGAAATATGCTTATTTTATGGGTAAATAGGTAAATGGGCATAATTTTATGGGTAAATGCATTTTTTTTCCGTTTTCAACAATTTTTGTTGTACAAATATAAAGTGCATAAATAAAATGATAAAGTGACAACAAAAAATGAGGACGTGTATAAATAATAATATGAAGTGCACAATTAAGATTATTGTTAATGTGTCTTGAATCACATTTGATCGATGTCACATCGGGGGTCTGAGGGGCGGAGCTCCCCGGTGCAAACATAATCTTATGTTGTGCAAATATAATATTATGTTGTGCATATATAATAGACTTTTAAATTAAAGTGCATAAATAAGATTAAAATATGCAAATATAATATTATGTTGTGCAAATATAATACTACGTATTATGTTGTGCAAATATAATACTACGTATTATGTTGTGCATATATAATATGCTTTTAAATTAAAGTGCATAAATAAGATTTAAATGTGCAAATATAATATTATGTTGTGCAAATATAATATTATGTTGTGGAAATATAATATTATGTTGTGCATATATAATATACTTTTAAATTAAAGTGCATAAATAAGATTAAAATGCGCAAATACAATACTATGTTGTGCAAATATAATATTATGTTGTGCATAAATAAGATTAAAATGTGCATAATTAGACTTAAAAAATGCATAACTAAGATATGATGTGCATGATTAGCAATTTGGGATTGTTGCGTTCTTGTCTATTATGTAACTTATGTGGGATTTGAACCCACTTCTTTGTGCAAACGCACATTGCTCTACTAATTGAGCTAATAGGCTATAAATTATGATTTTCATGCTAAAATAGAATTCGAACCTAATCGACTTAAAGTATATCGCAATAAAATTCTAAAATCCAATTAGCTCGTGATCTACAAACAAATATGACAATGCTATGAACATGAACCTAGCTCCAAATCAACCCAACAACACAACCATATCATCAATTTCAATCGATTTCATTTTTGGCAAAAAAAACCCAAATTCTAAAGCATATCGCAATAAAATTCTAAAATCCAATTAGCTCATGATCCATAAACAATTTGACGATGCTATGAACATGAAATTAGCTCTAAATCAAACCAACAACATAACAATATCATCAATCTCAATCAATTTGGCTTTTGGCAAAAAAAAACCAAATTCTAAAACATATCGCAATAAAATTCTAAAATCCAAATAGCCCATGATCCATAAAGAATTTGACAATACTATGAACATGAAATTAGCTCAAAATCAACCTAACAACGCAACCATATCATCAATTTCAATCAATTTGGCTTTTGACAAAAACCCCCAAATTCCGGCCGAAATCAATCCCTAGGTTTTCAATCTCAATCTAAATCATTCAAACAATCTAAATAATTGTAATACACAAGTTTAGGGTTAGAAATCATACCAAATTCGAGTTGAAACAAGGATAAAAATTGGGATTTCGAATGGTTTCGAACCAAAAAGGTCGAATAGCACTGTTAAGGGAGACGGGCTCGATGTGAGCTCGGCTCTGGGCACGAACCAAGAGGGTTTCGGTCTCCGGGGGTGCGCCTGAGCGAGGTTGTTCGAGCAGGTGGGGGCTGGTGGCCGGAGGTGGCTCGTGGGTGGCGTGGGAAGGCCGAGAAAGTGGTGGATCGAACAACCCTTAATGTGGGTGGCGTGGGAAGGCCGGAGGAGACGAGGCGCTGCTCACCGAGAAGGAGAAGAGGAGTCACTCTCAGCTTCCAACCGATGAGGATGATGAGGATGTCGGGGCGACGGATGGAGGCGAGGAGGCCGACCATGGCGGAGACGGAGGCAGACAGATCTGAATGAGAAATGCGTCCCAGCGAGAGGAGGAAGAATGTGTTATTTTGGCCGGTTCAACACCGGTTTGGTTTTTTTAAAATAAAAAAATCAATCCCACGTCCGATTTTCTAAAATTTTACACCTTGAGTAATTTTACACCCTAGACAATTTTACATTTTAACTCTTCCTTATATATATATATATATAGGGTAGATCAATTGTGCACACCCCTCAAGGTGTACTTTGTGCACGTTTTTTGGCCGTTGATTTATTGTAAATGAATGGATGTGATGCTGACACGTGTCCTGGGTGGTTTAAAATAAATTAGGGAAAATTAATCCCAATCTCACCTGTGTGATGTGTGAGGCGTGTGGGAAGTAAGAATAAAACCCTAAAGTCGCTTCACACATCTTCTTCAACATTGTGATGGCCAGAGGGGTTGGGGGGCGAGAGCGATATCGATGGGATCTGAGTGGACGGAGTGATTGTAGGGGAGGTCGGGGAACTCAACATTGACGTCGAGGAAGACGGAGCTTTCGGAGGCGGTGGCGGCAGCGCAGATGGGGAAGGAGGAGATAGGGGTGCCGGCTTTGGCGGCGGCACTGGTGGACGAGGGTGGGGAGGGAGTCAGCGACGGAGGGAAAGTCGGGTGCTAGGGGAAGGAGGAGAAGATTTCGCATCCCCTCTCGCTCAGATCGGTGCAAGCGGCACCGAGAACGACCGGATCCGGGCGGCGCTAGGGTCGTCTCCTCCTCTCTCGCTCAGATTCGAACGACATTAGGGTCGACTCATCCCCTCTCGCTCGGATACGGGCCTCCTCTTCCACTCTCGCTCAGATCCGGGCGGTTTCGGGCTATGGGTGGTTGGGTGGGTGGCGGGGGTGGTGGGCAAGGTGGGGGTTGTTTAATTTTCATTAATTATTCATATGAATGAGTTGAATTTTTGTTGTTAGTGTTAAATGAGTTGTTAATTATTCAGTGAAATTTGGATTATTATTCGTCGGTATATGGAGATTTCAGTTTGACAAACACATAAAAACCTCTCATATACCACCGGATAATCATTCCTTCTATTGAATAATGTTGTTTCTATTTCCGAAAAATTATAACTATTTTACCGAATAACATTTCAAAACTGAATGCATAAAAATTAATTCGGAGTCAAAAACTAAAATTGATTGACAAAAAATTAAACATTATTCGGTAGGATGTGACAAATTATTCGGTTAAATTAGTAAAATTTGATCTGAAATGGATGGAAAAATGAAATATAACATTATTCGGTAGAGTATGAAACATTATTCAGTGGAATGGACAGATTTTTCAAAACAGCAAAATTAGATCCGGAAAAAAAAAAAGCGTGTCAGACCTTTTTAGGTGGGTCCCACAAGTTTTTCTATTTAAAAAAAAATGAAACACTCATTTAATCCTGATATTCCATTTCTTTCAATCAAAGGCCAAAATTTGTGCATAAAGTACACTATAAGAGGGGTGCACAAGGGAACCACTCCATATATATATATATATATATATATATATATATATATATATATATATATATATATATATATATATATATATATATATATATATATATATATATATATATATATATATATATATAGTATGGATCGGATGAGAACACCCCTTAGGGTGGGAATTATGGACACATCTGGATCGTTGGATTGAATAAAAGGAATGGTAGAGATTAATTGAAGATTTATGATTTTTTTTAAATTAAAAAAACAGGGAACGCACGATGGAATTCAACCACTTCCATTCCAATGTGCGTGTGATGCACCCAATTCAATTTCTTCCCCACAAAACCAGTTTAATTTTGTGCATGTGATTTATTTTTTGTGTTTTTTAATGTTATTTATTAAACTGCCGTGTACATTCATAATTTAACCCTTTAATCCCAATAAATGTGTAAAAAATAGAATAATGTTAAGAAAATAAAAGGCCTGTTTTTTTTTTTTTTGGTAAAATTTTTTTTGTCATTTGTTAAGAAAATAATATTAGGCTTCAAATTTCCTAATAAATGTGTAAACAATCGTCATATTACTTACGAATAATACTCATAATTTAATTGAATAATATCTCAAATTTAACCAAATAACTTTTCTAGTTTAGCCGAATACGGTGTAATATAATTTTAACCGAATAAAATTACTAGTAAAATCGTCATCCTACATACGAATAATATTTATAATTTAACCGAATAGTCTTTCAAATTTAACCGAATAATATATCACATTTACTGAATAATCTTCTAATTTAACCAAATAATATAATTTTAACCGAATAATATTGTTAGCCCAATGTTCATCTTACATGCTAATAATATTTATAATTTAACCCAATCATTTTTTTTAATTTAACCGAATAATATGATTTTAACACATTTATATCGGTAACAATTAAAAACAAAAACTTCATACTTTAGAGAATGGAGAATGCACAGTAAAATGGGTGATTTTTTTTTCCGGCTAAACTGGGTGATTTACCCAAACAACAATACGGAGTATCTTTTTTTGATCCGCATGTCGGGCTAAATGCCCGTTAGAAGATTTTATTAATTAAAATCATCAGAAGGCAGATTGAGGGCCAAGGCCCCTAATTGATCAGCTAAGCAACCATTGAAAAAAATAAAATCACGGGGTTGATTAATTAGGATTTTCATTTATTTTTTTAAAAAGGAGGGACCCATATTCTTAGTTGGTAAATGAGGATGGCTAGTCGCGTTAGATAGAAACTAGTCAGTACCCGTGCGCAGACGCACGGGATTTTTAAATATTACTTGTGCAGTGATTGGCACCAATCCTAAAATCCATTGTCAGCGTCAGCCAGGTCATGGAATAATCTTATAATTGTTAATTAGTAGGATTAGTGCCAATCACGGGATTTTTAAAAACCATATGAAAAGTATAAATAATATTTATCAGGTGTTATAGTAATATGTATGACACGTGAAATTTATACATTATTATTAAACTACATAAACCCATCCTTCCATAGAAAAACCCTAAGTAAACTCATCTTATTTTTCAGATGTTATTACATTAATCAATCCGTTTGAAACGATGTATAAAACATAGTACTCGTCATAATATCTCCCGGACAATTATTAAAATCTGATAAACTTTTAGACAACAACAATAACAAAAACAAAAACAAAGAAAAAGATGATAATAATATACATTTAAAAAAATTCAAAAAAATTAAAACAAAAATAGGCTTAAAATGTGACACAATCGATTAAGTAAATGTTACATTGCAAGAAATAAAAGATGTTGGAAGTTTATATATATATATATATAAGGGATAAAGAAGGAAATTACGAACCACAAACAAACTTGGCTTGATTTCTAGCACTTGAGACCTCTATGCAAGGATCATTCGGCGTCCATGAACATGTCAAACTTGGCTTCAATAAATCTTATTCCATCGTGATCCCAAATTGACATCGAACAAGCTCCAAATCACCTGAAAACAAATAAAAATACGAGTGTAGACATCTATTCTAAAAACTAAACCAAAACCTATATAAAACATGCAAAATATATAAAAATGACTTCAAAACGACTATAAACTATTTCCTATACCACGTAGAATATGATGATATCAGTTACGAAGGAAAAGTCGTTAATTTACCTCGTCAAAAATAAATCCCAAACAAATAAACTAGTATAGTTGGTGCGGGACGAACGTCGTTGGCACTTTCGCTCTTTTCCAAATATTAATAAAAATCCAAACTTAAACACACAATCAATAGATTAGACAACCACTCACTTGATAAACCAAATAACTAATAGTATAGCGATGAAGTCCGGTGTCGAACCCACATGGAGAATCGATTTCCTATTCAATGACTCTAGACAAACACTCTTTAGGCAAAGCAATGATCTTTTGAACAAATATCAAATATAAAAGTAACCAGATTGCAAATCTCAAAGCAAATTAATATCAAAGTAGAAAGAACATTTCACCTGTAATTCTCCGACAATGGTTGGAATTCATGGTCCTCGGATTGATTTATCAATTATTCATATTCCTAGGTCTACTTGACTAAAGTTGAGAGATCCGTAGAGATTCACTCATCTTATTCAATATCACTAAAGAATAGTATTAAGAACTCAAGTAATCAAGACCAACTGGCACATTGATTATATTCAATCAAGACAGATAGGCGCATACCGAACTCAATCCTAATTAAATATCCTCAACATAGATCAACTGAAATCATCCACTACAAAGACAAAGAGACATCACTATCATCAATACCTTTGTTTGCTATCAAGAAAACAACAACGGATTCATAGCTAGAGATGTAATTCCTAACATAATGATCAGGCATAGTGACGGAGGGAAAGTCGTTGATTTACCTCGCCAAAAATAATTCTCAAACAAACAAACTAGTATAGTATGCAAGTAAGGGGTCGAACCCTAGAGAATCAAGTATTTCTAAATATTGTGTATTTATCAATATAAAAAGAAAAGATTTTTATGAATGAAAATAAAGGAAAATAATATTGAGAAAAGCAAATAAAGGATAGAAGAAAAGCGTTTCCACCTACAAGTTCTCGACTTTGGTTGGTTTTATTGATCATCGAATCATTTTCAAGTTATTATCGTTTCCTACAAATTCCTCTCGTCTTGGTTTAAGTAGATTAAAAGTCCTACGAGTCCAATTAATTCCTTACACCTCAATGCAACCTTAACATGATCAAGAATTAACAAAGAGATAGCACAATGTCCCAAGAACTTGAGCATATAAATAACACCAATTAAACACGGTAAATCAATGTTTAAGATATATGTCAACTCCCTACATAATCATGCTTCAAACACGGAATCCACAATCTTATGCGTGCTACTACGGAAATAATACAAATACGAAAGTATTAAATCCTAGCATGAAATCAATATTATCAAGGTCATGAATCAAGATAACACCAATAACATCATCAATACCACACAAAGAAGTTGAAAGAATTAAAGAGGAAAAATAACTTGAATTAGAAACTCACAAACCACCAACCAAGTCTTGAAAGTGTAGGCGGAAACTAGAAAATTAGTCAAACATAGCTTACCTAATCTTTCTTCTCTTCTATGGTGATTGCTCTACTTGAATCCTTCCATAAGAAAACTAACTCTAAACACCCTATTTATTAGCCTAAAGTCTTGCATAAACAAGGTAAAAGATTGACAAATAAGATAGAAACTTCCTAAACAAACTAGATAGAAGATAGACTTTCCATGTATAGTTCTGCGTCGGATTTCGCTGGCAGCGAAAATTTCCTCTAGCAGGGAATGGTCTTGATCAAGCTACTGTTGGATTTTCGCTAGCACCTCGCTACTAGACTCGCTGCTAGCGAATGCTCATGCCTTAGAAATTCGGCAAGCCTCCTCGATTCCTTTGTTTCCGCTTCCGCGAGAGCCTCCATCCGATGGAGCGAAAGAGATCCACCGCTGGAGCGAGTCCGGCCATCCGCAGCCGCGAGTCCATCCTTCCGCTGGAGCGACTCCATTCGCTGGCAGCGAGTTTTCTTTCGCTGGCAGCAAGTCGTGCTGCTCCTGGACATGCTACCGCCGACTCCACTCACTGGCAGCGAGTTCCCATTCGCTAGCAGCGAGACGTGCTAGCTGCTGGACATGCTCTTCGTTGACTCCGCTCGCTGGCAGTGAGTTCCCATTCGCTGGCAGCGACAGATGCCCAGAAGCTTGTTTTCTCTTCATTCTTCCCTCGTTCTTTCTTGCGTCGTCTCTTTCTTTCCTTAGCTTGCTTTCTTGACTTCACTTGGACATGTTGTTCCCCTTTCCTTTGCTTTCCACCATGTCGGATCTACGATTCTGCACAATTCAACCGAAATAGCGTAGATTCCGAACTTTGCCACAAAAAGAGTTTAATCTAAGTTGACACTAAACATGCATATTCTACAATGCAAATGCATCTAAACTACCCTATAATGCCCATTAGAAATGTGCATTATCAAACTCCCCCACACTTAACCGTTTGCTTGTCCTCACGCAATGCAAAAGTCAAGCAATGCAAAAACAAGAGCAAAACCAACATACCACAAATATGTTCTTCAAGCACTAACCTTGTTAAAAGCAACATCAAAGGGTAGAAGCCATGAGCATGAAAGTTAACATCCTAGCAAGTATATGAGCGATTCAAAGTAAAGGCACATCTCATCCAACCTCACCGGGATCATGTGTTTACTCTCACTCTCATGTGTTTAGGCTTAACAATGTATCTCTCAACTCAATCCAAAATGCAAAAAGCTACATAGAAATTGACACATATATCACATATTCTCCACCATGGATGCCATCACTTATAAGAAACATCAAGAGGTCTTTTATCAAGGTTATAATGGGGTTTGGTAAGAAATTAAGGTAGGAAAATATTTAGGCTTGTGGTGCTAAAAATCCGGGAAAAAGGGATCAATAAGAACAACCGGAAGAACACTAAAAACCAAATACTTCCAAACTCAAACTTTCACTCTCAACAAAAGAACTTCCTCTCAACCATACATATTTTCCCAACTCTCACATACATAATGAAGATAAAAGGCTCTTATTCATGTTTTTTTTTTCTTCTTTTTTGTCACTTTTTTCCTTTTTTTTTTCAATTTTTTTTAGAGCAAAAAATACAATAATGCACAATGTTAGGAATATATAAAACCAAAATTACATAATAATCCAAAACTTGTAATTCTCTTAACAATATTTTCTTTTTCACTCAACGTACTAGATCAATCATTCACCAATTCTAATCCCAATTCCCGGATAGGGTAAGGCTTATCATCGGCTAAGGATAAATTTTGTACAGCTTCAAAGAAAAGGCTAAGGCTCAATTTTGCTACAAGAAAATGACACATATGTAGGGTGGATATATATAGATAATAATATGGCTAAGAAAATCATGCCTCTATCATTTGAAACTCACAAGCAATAGACATATAAATTCGGCCTCAAATATGGATAACAATGTCAATCTCAAGATGCAATTGCATAAGGAGAGCATAATGTCACACAAGAATGCAAAAGGGAATAAATATGATGAAAATCCCTATAAGGCCAAAATTCTCACTAGGACAAGTTTTGTTGGATTTCAATAATGCCCAAGACTAAGAATCATACTTGCTCAATTAAACTAACAAGTCATGCTCCAATAAAAATCAACGCAAGTATGTGACAAGATTAGCCAATTCAAACATATCATGAGATTTATAGGTTAAACTCAAAAACTCAAATAAAATAGAGAACAATTAAGGCAAGATGGGTATTTGAATAATATGTGAATGCAATGCAGGATATTTTTGGGTTTTTTAATTTTTTTTTTCATTTTCCAATGCAATAAATTAACAACAAAAAAACATGAATCGATGAATAAAATAATGACAAAATAAACACGAATTCATGAATCTATGAATGCAACCCTCCCCCACATTTAAACTCTTCATTGTCCTCAATGAAAATCAAAGACAATAAATCATAAAAATATGAGAGGAAAAAAAGGGTAAAGAATAACTTACATTGTGGAAAAATTTTGGTGGCGAAGATGACGAAGCTTGGAAGAAGAATGATGATGAGCGACAATGATGAAGACTGACGAACCACGAGCATGGATGAATGAAGATGAAGAAGAATGAATAAGATCGATGGGCTACGACGACATTGGACGAAGATTGGGCATGCCTGCTGGATTCGCTGTCAGCGAATCTTGGTTCACTGTCAGCAGATGAAATCAGCTCCTATGTCGTCTGGGCGGCTGGACTCGCTGCCAGCGAATCATGATTCGTTGGCAGCGAATTGAGCCCAGAATCTCTATTCTTCAATCTTGTTCACTTTTTCATGCGTTGTTAGCTCAAAATTGATAACTCCACTCCCTTGATGAAAATCAAAAATTCAAAGGTTTTGACACACGGTTTGGGTCAAAGGTCTTGAAGCTACAACTGTGTTGATGAAATACAAAACCTGTACTTTATTATATGATGTCCGAATATTATTATATGTTATTATATGCTTCCAGATATTATTATATATGCACTAACATTTCAGGAAGCTTTTCGAATTATATCCCCTTCCTTGAGCTGAATAACGTGGAGAATAAAATCGGAGATTATGACTTCAGAATTTCCAAGAATAGAAGATTGTGAAGTTTCCAGCTCAAGCCATGATCTGCTCTAACCGTTGGAGAAGATCCTTAGGCGCCGATTTGTTCAATATAAAGAAAAGTAAGAAGGGAAGACAGCAATACATTCGTTGAACACAAGCCTTCATACACTCAAGCCTTCAAGTCAAATCTGTCTTCTTCATGTGCTCTCTGCTAAGTTCTTAAGAGTCATTTATTTTGTTTCAAAGCATTTGAGAGTGACACAGTGAGCTTATAGGATATATTTCGAGTGAGTGTTATACTTGAGAGTTTGTAACTCAGGAAGTGGACACTAGACGATTGATTCACTAAGTGTAAGAGGATTGTACTAGATAGCTGAGAGAGGTGGGGCTTTTCTAGATTGGTCTAGGACTCCAAGGGAATGTGAGTCGACTAGATTGCAATTGTATAGGAGAGAGGCTTCTCGGTGAGCTATTAGGATCCTAAGTCTTGTGAATCAATAAAAGCCGGTTGAATCATAGGGTTGTGGAAGAACCCTAGGCGGGGATGTAGGCCAAGTTCGTGCCGAACCTCGTAAACAATTCATTGCATCCTTTACTTACTGCTTTACCATATTCCCGCACTTGTTTCGAACTGTATAACTCTGTTGTGATTCAGGTTTGCCAGAAGAAAGAATTACGTCTAATCTCAAAGGGTTTTTTAAAAGCTTCAAAAGTCTTGAGATTATCTGCGAAAAACCGGCATACTCTATTCAACCCCCCTTCTAGAGTATTTCTATACTACTTTGTTATACATTATCGAACCTTCAATTGGTATTAGAGCTTTACTCACTGCTTTTGATCTAACAATCTTGTGAGTTTTGATCATGTCTGGTGAAGCAAGCGGAGGATTTGTACAAGGAAGGTCCATCAGTAGACCACCACTCTTTGTAGGAAACAACTTCGTCCACTGGAGATCCTTGATGAAAATGTTCATTATTGATCAAGATCTGGAACTTTAGAACATTTTAGAGAATGGTTCGAAGGTTCCAGAGAAAGACGGCCCAAATGGAACCAGAGTTGCAAAGACTGAGGCTGAATACATCCAAGCGGATCTTGAACTCCTCTCCAAAAACTACAGGGCTATTAACTTACTATACTGTGGTCTTAGCACTGATGAGTTTAACCGTATTTCATCTTGTAGGTCAGCTAAAGAGATTTGGAACAAGTTGGTTGTCACCTACGAAGGAACTAGCCAAGTGAAGGACATCAAGATCAGCATCTTCCTTCGAAAGTATAAACTTTTCAAAATGAAGCCTGATGAGTCTATCAAGGCCATGTTCACACGGTTCACAGAAATCACCAACAACCTTAACTCTCTCGGCAAGAGGTTTAAGAACGTTGAGAAAGTAAGGAAGATATTGAGGTGTCTCCTAAAAGACAAATGGGGCCCTAAAGTGACAGCCATAGAGGAAGCCCAAGATCTCACCACTCTGCCCCTTGATGACTTGCTTGGGAAGCTGATCACACATGAGATGATTCTCAATGAAGACGAAGGAGAACTTCCAACAAGTACTAAGAACTTGGCGCTCAAGTCTAAGAAGAATGAGCCCAAAGATGTGTCTGATTCTGAAGATGAGGATGGCGATGAGGATGATCCTTTTGCTCTTATCACAAGTGGCCTCTCTCGAATCCTCAAAATGAAGAAATAATTCAACAACAAGGATGGATCAGAGTCTTCTAAATTTCGAGGTAAGTCTCAATACAACAAATATGACAAGAAGACTAAACCTTTGTCTTGTTTTGAATGTGGTGAGACAGACCATTTTGTGAAAGACTGCCCTCAAAAGACGAACAACCAGTCCAAAAAAGGTGATAGATGGAAAAAGAAAGTCATGGTGGCAACTTGGAGCGATTCTGACTCAGACTCCGATGATGAGAAGGCCAATGTCTGTCTTATGGCCTCAGGAGATGAATCCCACGATGAGAAGCTTGAGGTAACTGTAAGAGAACTTATGGCAAGTCCAAAAGAGGTATTATTGGAATTCCTTTCTAATATGATTGTCAATGAAGAGAAACTTATTTCCCAAACTAACACTCTTATTAAGAAAACTGTGGACCAGGAAAGAACTATTGAGGATCTGTCTATGAGGGTCAAAAGTCTTGAAACTTCTTATTCAGGTCTTGACATTAAAGTCAAGACTCTTGACTCAGAGAAATATAAACTCAAGCAAGATCTCTCCTCTCTAAGAAGTGAACATCATGACATAGAGAACGAGAAGATCTCCCTGAATAATAAGATTCAAGACCAACAGACAACCCTCATAAGTTTTACCAAATCCAAAGGCACTCTTGATAAGATGTTGGGTGAGCAACAAAGTTCTCTAAATAAAAGTGGTATTGGTTACAATCCAAGGTTTTTAAAGAAGCAGTACATTACCACTTTTGTAAAGGCAAAAGGAAGTAGAACCACTCCTATATGTCACCACTTTGCGAGAAAGGGACATGTAAAAGAGACCTGCTCCTATAGAAGAAAGGATCCACATATCATTCGCAATACATTTCCTGTTCATTTGAGAAAAGAACGGATAACGCAAGTTTGGGTCCCCAAAGACACTATTTTACCAAATATGGTTTATCCCAATAATGGATCTAAATTTGCTTATTGGTCTAGCCACAAAGGTTGATATTTGTTTTGCAGGAGATCACCAAGGTGAAGGAGCAAAAATGGATTATTGATAGTGGATGCTCGAGACATATGAGTGGGAAGAGTTCTCTCTTTCATGATCTAAAGAAGCAATCCACTGGAACAATCACTCTTGGTGACAAAGGAAAGTGTGACATCGTTGGTATTGGTAGTGTTGGGAGTGATCTAACTATAATATTAAAAATGTTTATCTTGTTAATGGTTTGAAGTATAATTTGCTTAGTGTTTCTCAACTATGTGATAGTGGTAATGATGTTGGATTTAACAAGAAAAGATGTCTAGTGCGCAGAGAAGATACATGTGAAGTAGTTCTAACTGCATATCGTTATAACAACATCTATGCTGTGAATGCTGAGCAAGTGGCACAAGGAAGCTTAACCTGTCTAAAGGCTTTGATGGACGATCCAAAGCTCTGGCACAGGAGACTCGGTCATGTGAGCCCACATACACTACAAAAGCTTATGTCCAAAGAGCTTGTAAGAGGACTACCTGAGATGGACTTCAAAGGTATTGATAAGTGCAAAGCATGCACACGAGGTAAACAAACACGTAGCTCTTTCAAACCCAAAAAGGTTGTAAGTTCTTCTAGACCCCTTGAACTTTTACATATGGATTTATGTTGTCCTATGCGAGTCAAATCTCCCAATGGTAAAAAGTACATGCTTGTTGTTGTTGATGATTTTTCTAGATATACTTGGGTTGCATTTTTAAAAGAAAAATCAGAGACCTTATTTGAGTTTTCAAAACTTTGTAAGAAGTTGCAAACTTTAAGAAACGAGCCCATAATGTCAATTCGAAGTGATCATGGTAGGCAGTTTGATCAACTTCAGTTTGATTTGTTTTGTGCTAAATATGACATCTCCCATAATTTTTCTGCTCCTAGGACACCTCAACAAAATGGGGTTGTGGAACGACAGAACCACACCCTAGAGGACATGGCCAGGACTATGCTTTTAGAAAATGCATTACCTAAAACCTATTGGGCTGAAGCTGTTAACACAACTAACTATATTTTGAATCGTTGTCTTATTCGTTCCATCTTAAAGAAAACTCCTTATGAACTTTTCAAAGGCCGCAAACCACTTATATCTTATTTTAAACCATTTGGCTGTACTTGTTTTGTGCATAACAATGGAAGAGATAACCTTGAGAAATTTGATGCGCGTAGTGATGAAGGTATATTTCTTGGCTACTCCACAAGTAGCAAAGCTTATAGAATCTTCAACAAAGGACTAAGTTAGTTGAGGAAAGTAGACATGTTATATTTGGTGAATGCAATGACAGTTCTTTGAGTGAAAGTGTTGCAGATATAGATCTTAACATCCATAGAGAGAACGAGGATGGTGACGATGCTGCTATCAAGAACACAGAGAAGAGGAACATGCAGGATCAAATTCTCAACACTGAAGAATTGGCCCAAGGTGTTGAAGCTTCGCCCAAAGCCCTTGGTGACCAATCCAAAAGTGTTGAATCTTCAGAAACTGCTGTAACTGAACCTAACAGATCCACGGAGTCAGATGTACCACAAATCAATCCTGCTGGTGTGATGAATCAAGGAGCTGATACTAGCAAAAGAAAATTCAAATACTTTTCATCACACTCATTAAAGGATATCATCTCTGACCCTACATCTAGTGTTCAAACTCGTTCTAAACTTAATGATCTTTGTGCTTTTCATGCGTTTGTCTCTATTATAGAACCAAAGAAGGTAGATGAGGCCCTTCAAGAGCCAGACTGGATCATTGCCATGCAAAGTGAGCTTAACGAATTTGAAAGAAACAAAGTATGGACCTTGAAGCCTAGGCCAAAACATCAAACAGTCATTGGCACACGTTGGGTATTTCGGAACAATCTAGATGAGAATGGTAAGATCGTGAGGAACAAAGCAAGGCTTGTTGCTCAAGGCTACAATCAAGAGGAAGGTATTGACTACGAGGAGACTTTTGCTCCCGTAGCCAGGCTTGAAGCCATTCACATATTATTAGCATTTGCATCTTTTATGAGCATAAAGTTATATCAAATGGATGTCAAGTGTGCTTTTCTTAATGGTTTCTTATAGGAATAAGTCTATGTGACTCAACCCCCAGGTTTTAAAAGTTCGGAATTTCCTAATAATGTTTACAAACTAGACAAAGCGCTATAAGGTTTGAAACAAGCCCCAAGAGCTTGGTATGAGCGCTTGTCAAAATATCTTTTAGAAAATGATTTTAAAAGGGGGTTGATCGACAAGACTCTTTTTATCAAGACCAAAGGAAAAGACATTTTGGTTATTCAAATATACGTTGATGATATATTGTTTGGAGCTACTAATACATCTTTGTGCAAGGAATTTTCTGACATCATGTGCAGTGAGTTTGAGATGAGCTTGATGGGTGAACTCAACTTCTTTTTGGGATTACAAGTTCATCAATCCAAGAAAGAGATCTTTGTCAACCAAAGCAAGTACACTAAGGATCTCTTGAAGAAGTTCAAGATGGATCAATCCAAAGCAGCCAAGACACCCATGAGCTCACCCTTATCTCTAGATCAAGACAAGACTGGGAAGAGTGTCAATCAAAAGGAGTATCGAGGGATGATTGGATCTTTACTATATCTTACAGCTAGTAGACCTGACATTATGTTTAGTGTTTGCATGTGTGCTAGGTTTCAAGCTGACCCCAAAGAATCTCACCTCGTGGCTGTGAAGAGGATCTTTCAATATCTCAATGGCACTAAGGAGCTTGGCTTATGGTACCCAAAGCAAAAAGATTTTACACTAATCGGGTATTCTGATGCAGATTTTGAAGGCTATAAGGTGGATATGAAGAGCACGCCAGGATGTTGCCAATTCTTAGGAGCATCCTTGATCAGTTGGCACTCAAAGAAACAAAACTCAGTTGCTCTATCCACTGCCGAAGCCGAATACATAGCAGCTGGAGCATGTTGCTCCCAAATCCTTTGGATAGCTAAAAAAAAAAAGAGATCTTGGCATCAACCTCAAAGGTATTCCCATTAAGTGTGACAATACAAGTTCCATATCAATCACAAAGAATCTTGTTCAGCATTCAAGGACCAAACATATTGATGTAAGGCATCACTTCATTAGAGACCATGTCGAAAAAGGTGATGTGTCCATATCTTTTATTTCAACTGATTATCAATGGGCTGATATCTTTACTAAGCCTATGGCAGAGGACAGGTTCACCTTCATTAGACGTGAGATTGGAATGCTTAATAGGGATGCACTTTCGTATGGGGGGCTTTCCCTTTACAAAAGATAAATTCTACTCAGTGTCAAGACCTTTGAGAATTATGTCAAAGTTTGTGAACTGAATGGTAGAGTACATATAACGGATCATATATTTGGTTAATATCTTTTTAGATATTTGATCAAATATAGTTTTTATGATTTTGAATCTTCTTTACACATTTTATCTTCCAAAATTATCTTATCCAAGTATATTTATTTATGGAAATTAGTTTTTTCGGATATATTCTCTCTTGCCTTTAAGATTTGAAAGGATGGTTTGAATTTTGAATTATTTGGTAAATCAGATCTTTTTAAGATGGCAGTTGTGTTATGATTATCTCCATTGTTTTTTTTTTCAAAACTTTTGGTGACTATTTTCACGCTCCTCCCTTTGTTGAAAGACAAAAAAGGGGAGATGGTTTGATGGTTTAGACGTTGCTAGACTTTAAAACTGCTGTGAACCAAGGGTCTTAGAAGACCTTGTTTTGTTTTACTTTGTTGGATGTTTCTCTTTGGCTTTGAAAACTTATGATCCAACATTCGTCTAACCCATGCAGGTACTTAGTCCGATCTTACTTATGATATATCTACTTGACTAAGTTGCAGGGATGCACAGGTTTTGTCTTTCATCAAGGGAGAGATTGATAACTCCACTCCCTTGATGAAAATCGGAAATAGTTTCAAAGGCTTTGAGACACAGTTTGTGTCAAAGGTCTTGAAGCTACAGCTGTGTTGATGAAACACAAAACCTGTACTTTATTATATTATGTCCGAATATTATTATATGCTTCCAAATATTAATATATATGCACTAACATTTCAGGAAGCTTTTCGAATTATATCTCCTTCCTTGAGTTGAATATCGTGGAGAATAAAATCGGAGATTATGACTTCAGAATTTCCAAGAATAGAAGATTGTGAAGTTTCCAGCTCAAGCCATGATCTGCTCTAGCCGTTGGAGAAGATCCTTAAGCGCCGATTTGTTCAATATACAGAAAAGGGAGAAGGGAAGACATCAATACATTTGTTGAACACAAGCATTCATACACTCAAGCCTTCAAGTCAAATCTGTCTTCTTCGTGTGCTCTCTGCTAAGTTCTTAAGAGTCATTTATTTTGTTTCAAAGCATTTGAGAGTGACACGGTGAGCTTATAGGATATATTTCGAGTGAGTGTTATACTCGAGAGTTTGTAACTCAGGAAGTGGACACTAGGCGATTGATTCACTAAGTGTAAGAGGATTGTACTAGATAGCTGAGAGAGGTGGGGCTCTTCTAGATTGGTCTAGGACTCCAAGGGAACGTGAGTTGACTAGATTGCAATTGTATAGGAGAGAGGCTTCTCGGTGAGCTATTAGGATCCTAAGTCTTGTGAATCAATAAAAGTCGGTTGAATCCTAGGGTTGTGGAAGAACCCTAGGCGGGGACGTAGGCCAAGTTTGTGCCGAACCTCGTAAACAATTCATTGCGTCCTTTACTTATTGCTTTACCATATTTCCACACTTGTTTCAAACTGTATAACTTTGTTGTGATTCAGGTTTGCCAGAAGAAAGAATTACGTCTAATCTCAAAGGGTTTTGTAAAAGCTTCAAAAGTCTTGAGATTATCTGCGAAAAACCGGCATACTCTATTCAACCCCCCTTCTAGAGTATTTCTATATTACTTTGTTATACATTATCGAACCTTCAAAAATATCCGAAAGCATCTCGGGTTGCCTCCCAAGAAGTGTCCTTGTTTATCGTCATAGACTCGACGGTTTATTCGTCCATGTGTTCAAGACTCACTCGGACATTGCCAACACCCTCTTTAGCAAATCAAACTCCGGCGCACACCATCTAGGTAGGCGAGCACCACATATGAAGAAGCCAAAGTCAAAAGACGTGATGTTGAAGAAGGTCTCTAACTCTTCATATGCTCGAGCGTGACTTCCCGTCGAGGGTATGTAGTACCACCAACACAGTTCCGCTGGTGGTTTGTTGAAATAATGCTCCCAATGATCTACATATTCACCAAAATCCACAAAAGTGTCAAAAATATCATTACCTGGCTCAAGAGCCACAGAAATTGGCTCCGGACTTGGTTCCTCAATAGATGCATTGGGGATGATTTCTATTGGTTGAGTAGGTGCCAAAATACATGGTTCCTCATGCGTGCACTCACGAGACTCCATGTCAAGGGGTATCGGGCTCCCTTCTCCATCATCAATTGAACCATTGGTGCTTACGTCCTGGCTTCCCTCATGTATCTCGCTCGCCGTTGGTTTGAAAGGTAAGGGTATGGATGCCAACTTGTAGTCTTCTTCCACCTTCGCCATGTCACCCACACAAAGGAAAAGATCTCACAATTCCGACCAATCCAAACCGTAAAATTCTTCATCTTTCAAAGATTGGGCGAATTCTCGTATCTCGGGAAGCATGCCATCTTGAACGCAAAGTATTCGTTTTATAAAATCATCTTGGATACCCCGTGAAGCACGGTCATCCATTAAATGTTGCACTCTTGTGAGGTAATGGTGAAAGTATTCTCCCTGATATTGCAATAACTCCAACTCCATTGCAATCAATTAGTAACGAGGCATCGTGAACCGTAAGATAGGTCCACAACGGGGTTAGATATATATAAAAAAATTAATAAATACACAAAACAAAGAAATAAACTTGATTTCCCAGTAACGACGCCAATTTTGACGGAGGGAAAGTCGTTAATTTACCTCGTCAAAAATAATTCCCAAATAAACAAACTAGTATAGTATGCAAGTAAGGGGTCGAACCCTAGAGAATCAAGTATTTCAAAATATTGTGTATTTATCAATATATAAAGAAAAGATTTTTATGAATGAAAATAAAAGAAAATAATATTGAAAAAATAAAATAAAGTATAGAAGAAAAGCGTTTCCACCTACAAGTTCTCGACTTTGGTTGGTTTTATTGATCATCGAATCATTTTAAAGTTATTATCGTTTCCTACAAATTCCTCTCGTCTTGGTTTAAGTAGATTAAAAGTCCTACGAGTCCAATTAATCCCTTACACCTCAATGCAACCTTAACATGGTCAAGAATTAACAAAGAGATAGCACAATGTCCCAAGAAATTGAGCATATAAATAACACCAATTAAACACGGTAAATCAATGTTTAAGATATATGTCAACTCCCTACATAATCATGCTTCAAACATGGAATCCACAATCTTATGCGTGCTACTACGGAAATAATACAAATACGAAAGTATTAAACCCTAGCATGAAATCAATATTATCAAGGTCGCAAATCAAGATAAAACCAATAACATCATCAATATCACACAAAGAAGTTGAAAGAATTAAAGAGGAAAAATAACTTGAATTAGAAACTTACAAACCACAAACCAAGTCTTGAAAGTGTAGGCGGAAACTAGAAAATTAGTCAAACATGGCTTACCTAAGCTTTCTTCTCTTCTATAGTGATTGCTTTACTTGAATCCTTCCATAAAAAACTAACTCTAAACATCCTATTTATAAGCCTAAAGTCTTGCATAAACAAGGTAAAAGATAGACAAATAAGATAGAAACTTTCTAAACAAACTAGATAGAAGATAGACTTTCCATGTATAGTTCATTGTCGGATTTCGCTGGCAGCGAAAATTTCCACTAGCAGGGAATGGCCTTGATCAAGCTACTGTTGGATTTTCGTTAGCACCTCGCTACTGGACTCGCTGCTAGCGAATGCTCATGCCTTAGAAATTTGGTTAGCCTCCTCGATTCCCTTGTTTCCGCTTCCGCGAGAGCCTCCATCCGATGCAGCGAAAGGGATCGTTCGCTGGAGCGAGTCCGGCCATCCGCATCCGCGAGTCCATCCTTCCGCTGGAGCGACTCCATTAACTGGAAGTGAGTTTCCTTTCGTTGGCAGCGAGTCGTGCTGCTCCTAGACATGCTACCGCCGACTTCACTCGCTGGCAGCGAGTTCCCATTCGCTGGTAGCTAGACGTGCTGGCTGCTGGACATGCTCTTCGTTGACTCCGCTCGCTGGCAGCGAGTTCCCATTCGCTGGCAGCGACAGATGCCCAGAAGCTTGTTTTCTCTTCATTCTCCCCTTGTTCTTTCTTGCCTCTTTTCTTTCTTTCCTTAGCTTGCTTTCTTGACTTCACTTGGACATGTTGTTCACCTTTCCTTTGCTTTCCACCATGTCAGATCTACGATTCTACACAATTCAACCGAAATAGCGTAGATTCCGAACTTTGCCACAAAAAGAGTTTAATCTAAGTTGACACTAAACATGCATATTCTACAATGCAAATGCATCTAAACTACCCTATAATGCCCATTAGAAATGTGCATTATCACATAGAAAGGAACACAAATATAAATTAAGCACAAGATGATAACTAATAAAATGAATAATGAAATAAACTCAAATCCTCACAATCCAAACAACCATGTCTTCGAATCATAGGCGAAACTATGAGTTTAGGAACTCATAGGCCAATTCTCTCTCTCTCTCTCTCTCTCTAATGGTGTTCATGGTTTCACACAATAGCCACACACGGTGAAATAAACTGAAAACAACCTAAATAACGTTCACAAGGGTCGACAAAAACCCTAGGAGAATTAATAAGAAATAATATAAAACAATAGTGTTAGGATCCAAAATCGCGTAACCGGGATCTGGGACAACGAGGAGGGGGGGGGGGGGGGGTTGTGCAAGGGGTGGCTGCCGTCGTTCCTGCAGTGCTCGACATTCCTCATTTTCTTTCAACGAATTCCAATGTCGTGCCTCTTTACTCCTCATTAGCTCTTCTCTAGCCTCTATATGCTCCAAAACATGCTTCTTAAGCTCTTTCCATAGTCCATCCAAGGTCAGAATGTAATTCTGCAGAATAAACACTAAAAACGCATAGATTCCGAACTCGAATACTTTACAAGTAATAAACAGAACTAGACTCAAAGCATAACAAAACCAATACCTAAAAGCAATAAGAAACACCTATAATGCCTATATGAAATATGCATTATCAAATCCCCACACACTTAACTTTTGCTTGTCCTCAAGCAACCATACGGAAAAACATCATCTACGCATCCCACAAGAAATCTTTCACAGCTTTACTCATCAAAAGCAACATCATCAATAGTGAAAATATAACTAAACATATCAACGTCATAACATGTATATATGGGATCAAGTAGCTCGCATGCTGAAAAATCAACCTTACCAAGGATAAAATGTGTATCTCTCACTCTTATGCGTTTAGGCTTTAAGCACACATCCACCTCAATTCCATATACAAGCATCAACTAGTATATTGACATTTATATCACAAAATCTCCATCGGATACGTCAATGAAAAAATAAAAACATAAAGAGGACTTTCGCTCAATGAAAACCTTCATAGAATATTCCATTCAGCAGGGTTGTAATGGGGCTAGGTAGAAACATAAGGGAAATGAATTGTATTTGATCATGTGGTGCTATAAATTTCGAGAAAACACGATTCCAAAACTCCCAACATAACACAAACACCCTCAATAAATCAAGCTAAAAAATGTACAACATCTCTCAATATCATCAAAATAACTCCAAAAATCTCAAATCTCAAATCATCTCATCATTTTACATATCGTGCAATCTCAACACTCAATCAATGTATCTCATAACCAACATAAATCTCAATTCTTCTTCAATATGCAAACATAAGATAAATGACTCTTATTTCCTCTTCTTTTTTTTTTTCTTTTCTTTTTTCAATTTTTTTTAAATTACTTACTTTTACACCTAGGTGAATTTTATTCTTCTTAGGTCCAAGCTTTTTATTTCTTTTTTTTTTCTTGAGCCAAAATACATGAAAATAAAATGCATATACATGGGGGACTAAATAGGCACATAACATTACATCTTCTCAAACCCATAAACCATAAAATCACACTTTAGCTTCATTCTCCTCAATCTTTAAAATAGATTCCATAACCCACTCAAAATCTCAATTCCCCCGGAATAAGGGTAAGGCTCATGAGTCTTACCCTTATGATGATCATCATAGGCTAAGAATAATCATTTTGTGGAGCTAACAATAAAAAAGTTAAAGGCTCAAATTGGCTTCAAAGCAAAATATAACAAAAGGTAGATATGGATAAATATGTGGCTAAAAGGTTGCCTCTATCATTTGAACTTATCAAGCATTGAACATCTATATAATCGGCCTTGAAAATAGATAACCATGAAAATACTCAATGATAAATGCATAGGAAGAGTCTATCACACAAGAAAAGCAAAAGGAATAAATGTGTATCTCTTATAAGGCCAAAAATATTTCACTGGGACAAATTTTTGTCGAATTTCAAGCATACTCTCAAACTTAGATCATACATGCTCAATTATGTATGCTCAATCATAATTCACAATAAAAACCAATTTTCAAGATAAGATAAAATCATTCCAGAATTCCATTGGATTTATAAGATCATGCTAGGACAAAATCAAATTAAGAGAGGTATCCTTGACAACACAATATGCAAAACAACAAAACAAAACTCACTTTTTCATATTTTTTCAACATTTTTCATTTTTTTTTTCATTTTTGACATTTTCTATAACATAAAACAAATAACATAAAGGAAATAACAAAGACTCAAAAGCAAAAATTCAAAGATAAACAGAAATCAAAACATGCACTAACCTAACTAATTCACCTCAATCTCCCCTCCCCCCCCCCCTCACCCACACTTACATGTTGCATTGTCCTCCATGGATAGAAACACAAAAAGGAACAATGAAAATATAAAAATAAAGGGTTTGAAAGAAGCCAATGACTGACCAATTACTGTGAAGACGGGGTTTGGGTTCCAGACAGCTGATTGATCAAATCCATCAATAAGAGACATATCTCATGTAATTGATCGACCTTCCCAACCAGAATGGCATGGGACTTTGTAAGCTTCATCAACTCATATGCCTGCTGCTTTTCAAATTCAACAAATTTCTTCTCTAGGCAGGTAATGCGCGAGGTCCAGATACTGATGATGAGACTGCAGACGTCCAGATAACCACCGAAATCTATCAATAGCATATGGCAACTGCGGCTTTTCTAACATCCGTGCAAACACAAGAGTATCAATGTCCCACGTATAGGAGTGACTCACAGGCTGCAGTGAACTTGGGCGCGTGCCGACCCCACCTCTCACTAGGGCGCGTGCTAGGCTCCTTGGACAAGTTGTGTTCAACGAGGCTTTATTCGAGATCCATCATGACCCACCCATGGCTACCTTAATTCAACTCAAGCCCGAGGCCGCTGCTGCAAGTAGAGGCGCCACAGACCAGCCTTGCGATGGGAACGTTAAAGGACTCAGTTGCATTACAACCAACCTTAAGAGCAGACTTGAAGATAATATTGAAAGCCAACCATGAAGATGAGAGTCTTTACCTACCGACTTCAATAAGAGTAACGATCGACTTCAATAACGTCAACCATGGAATGCCATCAAATTAATGATTGACTCATTCCATCTGCATTAATAACCTTTTCTATTAATTTGGTTTTTAAATTGCCAAATCTGGTTTAAATAGTAACCTTTTCCATTATTTTGGTTTTAATTTGCCAAATTTGGATTACATACATTCTATTTTCTAGGATAGAAGTACAATATAAAAGGGGCTTACACGCCACCGATTAGGGGGAGAAGAATTTGGGGATGTTTTCCTTTGTTGTCAATTTCTAAGTTTTCCTTTCACTACTAGAAATTTGTCATTTAACATCGGGTAATAGCCGATGTCTTTAAAAAAAATCGATGTCTATGTAGGGGATGTAAAAAGTCAAAAGTTTTTCACATCGGCTAGAACCCGATGTCTTTGTACGTTATACCATCGTTTATATTTTTAAATCCGATGTCTTTGTTATCCTATCACATCGATTATAAAATATAACTGATGTTATAACATACAAAGACAACGGCTATTACCCGATGTTAAAAAGTTTTCATTTTTTACATCCCCCACATAGACATCGGTTTGTTTTTTTGAAAGACATCGACTATTACCCGATGTTAAATCACATATTTACATTTTTTTTAATTATTGTAGCCTATGCGGGATTTGAACCCGCATCTTTGTGTTTGAACGCAACGCTCTACCATTTGAGCTAATAGGCTTTAAATTAGATAGAATGTTTTTTATTATCTCATTAACTTTCTTTCTTAGTAAGAATACAAGTGTGATTAATCATGCATACCAAAAAACATTAGAAATTGTAAACTTGCAATTAGATAATACAAGAAACCTGGGATGAGAATGGTGTGAACAAATATGTTATAACCACACATACACTAAAAGTTTGGAGGTTGAATATTCAAAATACAGTTGTTCTCCTAGAAGATATAATTTGCTAAATTATAGATAAGAAACCTAATGTACAAATGATCATGCACATTTAGGGAGTGTTAATATAAGCATTTAGATGAGTTTAGGTAGGGTAAAATGCATGAGTTAGAGTAGTTTTCATGTTTTCATTATGTTTCAATTAGAGTCGGATTCTACGAGGTTTGTGCATGATTTCAGGTGATTGTAAAGAGGTGAAGCTAAGCTCGAGCCAATGTTGGAAGATTGGACGAGAATAGAAGAGCACGAGAGCCGAGGAGAGGAGCTAAACATGTAAAGGATTGAATCTGTCGAAATTGGCGACACGGCACTAAAACGAGTCGTTCGAAGGCTGTAGTTATCGGATCGGGGCGTACTTATACTTGTTGGAAAGAGGATTCGAAGACCTACAACTTTCGTGTTTACGACTTTTCCAAATTCGGCTTCGAAAACAGAGAAATCTGGACTTGAAATGTGGCTGCTGAATATAACTCGGGTGGGGCATGGGCAACTCGGCCGAGTTCTACTGCATACCCGAGCTTTTTAGCAAGTTCAAGACGTGAGCTGTTACTTATGTTTAATTGTTGAAAGATGTTTTTATTTTTTAATTATTGTTAATGAGGGAGGAGAGGGAACGGTGGAACATCTAGTAGGTTGGGTGTGTGTTTTGTTTATCCAATCGAAGAGAATAGGCTACGCACCATTGGAGACTTTCGGTTGTGAATTTCTTGAACCATGAACCATTAATCCTCTTTGCTCGGGCAAATTAATCGAAGCTTCAGGTTTGCAATTTCATTGTGAGATTTCTGTTCTTAATACTCCTCTTTGAATATTATCAATTCTTTGCGCTGATTGTTTAGGGTTTTCGTGAATTTCCGTTAGTCTGATCAACTGATGTCTTTTCATGACAATCTATAGCTAGATATAGATATTTTCTGGTTGAATTATCTATATTCTTGAGTAGCGAAGTATAAATCTCTGAAACTGGTTGATTTAGGGATTTGTATAAAGAATTGATTTGCAATTGATGCAATAACTGGTTGTGCGCGTCGATTGTCTTTGTTGATTTCCTTTAAGCTTCATCGGTTATTGAATTGAATCTTGATAGTTTCAAGATTGTTTGATAATTAGGGTTTTCAGGGGCTGGTTGTCCTGTTAACTAGTTTCGATAAGAAATTGGATTCAAAAGACCTAGTCTTTCCACAACAAAGTATTCAAAAGGAAGTTATCTATTCGATTTCGATGATCAATGAACAAACCTGATTGCTGAGATTGGTTGACCCGAGCTATTCTCTCATATTCATCCATTTAATCTGCTTTACTTTATTATTATTATTTTTTTCTTAGTTAGTTAGTTTAAACCATCAAAATCCCCTTCTTTGTTTCTTGTTCTTGTTGACACACTTGACTTGCATACAAATCGTTGACTCTCTGTGGGATCGACCCGTACTTGCCAAACTACATTAGTTAGGTTAGTCGGAATTATTTGATAGGATTTAAGGCGACTGAAAATCCTCTGTCAATAAATATCACAAGAAATGTAAAAATGGAATGCAATTCTGAAATTATGAATGCATAAACAAGCTGACATAAAAATTCATACAACCCTTTGATTCCACCATAAACGAGCTGTCATAAAAAAACTGATAGACTATTGAATCATTTTCTTAAATTTGTATAACTTATTCCACCATTTTATGACACCTCCAGCTGTCATAAAAAAGTATAAGCTGCACAACAGATCAGACACAGAAGCAAAACAAAGAGACAACACACAGCTGCACAATATATCAGACACATAAGCAAAAGAGATAACACACAGCTGCACAATAGATCAGACACAGAAGCAAAACAAAGAGATAACATACCTGAGAGCTTAATGAGCGCCAAAGGATTCAGATAGATTGAGTGACGAACCAACCTAATTAGAATCAAGCAACCAATTTAGATACCAAAATATAGACTAAACAAAAAACTGATCAGATACCAACAAACTGACTCTAAAAAACAGAAAACATAAAACAGAAGACAAACTGATCAGATACCAACTTTTTGTTCATCGCTAACAATTAGACATATGAATTGAAGTATTAAACACCAACAATTAAGTGAATTAACTACCCAAATTTCAGCAACATAAACCAATAGAAGCATGGGGATAGTGGGAGAATTGATTACCAATAGCAATAAGATGAGGGATAGATAGGCATGGGGAGAGCATTTACCTCAAAGACAAAAAGAAACTAAGACAGGAGACAGATGGGAATGCACACATACAGACATGCACAAGAGCGCACACGCATGTGGAGAGCATTTACCTCAAAGAACTCAGATGTATCAACAAGTAAAGTCATTGATAGAACCAGTCTCAAAACAGGACCAACTATCATACTTTGCCTGTCTGCGTCAGTAGATAATTCCCTTCCAAACTTCATGTCTGTCAGCCTTAAGCTTCCCTATTAAAGTAATAGCTTCCATGTAAATCAAATGAAAAGAAAATAATTGCAATTTAAAAAGTAAATATATGATACCTTCACGGGCATATTAAGCACCTTGCAAAAAGCCAAATGCTCCAAAACACCCATTGAATATAGGACCTGAGCACCAGCTTGTCCATATACATGCATGGCTGATCCTTAATGGCAGTGCAAGCTCTATGCAATGTCTCAATTGAATGGCCATCACTCTACGACGAAATTTGAAAAATATGTTAAATAGTTAAAAGTATAAAGACAATTATAAGAGGATATAAGATAATTCCAATATTTCACAAATTATAACAGTTAGGCAACCAAGTTCCCTGGCTCATAAGAAAATTTTGCTATTTTGGCTCCAAATCTTAATGATTTTTAAGAACCTAAACAGAAGCCAATTATAAAAATAATAGTTCTAAAATCCAAAGACAAATTTGCCCATTAGTGATTCTATCGCCCCATGAGCTCTCTGTTAACCTGCAACACTCGAGAAAATTGGGAACGCAAACTTTACTTCCTGCCACACTTAGAAAAGACAAATTATTCGCAGCATACCCATAATTTTAAAATATTCAAACTCACAGGAAGGCTTAGACACCTCTGCATTTTGGAGGAACTCAACAATATCAGTTGCACATTTTGGACACTTCATGATAGTTTTTTGTGTCCGAAGTTGCCCTCCACCTCTTCTTCTTTCTCTAACAAATGCTTGACCCGTAAAGGAACCGTCTAAACACGACTTGCAAAAGTTGTGTGCACAAGGAGTTATTATTGGAAGAGTCATCACTTTATTACATAGAAGACAACTAAATTCTGCAGGGAGCAACTCAATATAAGTAACGAGCCTGATTACAAGGTTGGATTGAATATCCAAGATAAACATTGATGACCGAAAAATGCAACCTGAAGTTTGAAAGTATGAGAGTATCTAATAAAAGACCCACAAGAAATAAAGTATAGAGGCTGAGTATACATTTATATTATTTTCAGAAGTATTTATTTACCCCAAACTAGAAAAAAAAAAAATCAAAATTTGCCAAAATAAGGTAGAAACTGAACCTTTAAGAATCTTCTCTTGTCTAGCCGATACAACAGGCTACATTTCAATTACAAATAACATCCTTAAATGACCAAAACATTGTGCTATTATCAAGTCCATATATTAACAAGTAACTCTTGCCTATGTGAATGACAGAAAGGTATGACAATAATTAAAGCTAATCATATATATGTGAAATAGTCATTTTGAATTGAACAAAATCCCTTCATTTTTTGGGCTAAGCCATAGAATACACCACACATAGCCCATCTTTCAGTTATCTACTTAAACCAAAACACGTGCATTTCCTTTTTTTCCATCAATAATTTCCTCCATTACTTGCAATATCCTAGCAATTCTTGAACATGACAGGCTAGTGAACAATACACATTTCCATTCAGATGAAGACCTTACAATCATATTAACAACATCTACAAAGAATTGCACTGCTCACAAACAAAAAAACATTATATCTAGTAACTAACAAACAAATAAATCTCAATAAGTAGTCATGTTGAATCAACTAGAAGTTAACAATTAATAGTTAATCCTGAATTTTTGTTTGCTGTCAGTTATCTGTATAAATTTATGAAAACAGTTCTTTGTTTTTCCTTTTCGTGAAAATCGTGTCATATATAACGAAAAGAGTCAAGAACTATGACTTCCACTTGTATCTGGTGGGAAACAAAGTAGAGATAAATAACTAAAAGAGTCAAGAACTATGAGTGAAAGTGAAACCTTCAATTCCAATCTCATCGGGCAGTATGGTATGCTCAATCCAGACTCAATTCCCTCCAGAACAGTAACATCAAATCCCTAAAAAACACATATTGCAGGTACAACAAAGGGAAGGAAATATCAATGCAGAAAAAAAAATTGAAGCAAAGTCAGAATATAAATCTCCCAAGCAACTAAAATGGCATATGATAGATAAGAAGAACCTGTTTGCAGAGATGATGGGAAGCGCCACAAATTCCGATTGCATCACCAGGGAAAAAAAAAGATAAAGCAGAACATAAAAATTGCAAACTAAATTGAACAACCGAAGAATGATTCAATACCTCAAGTCGAGTCGGACTTCAGGATTTTTAAGGCGTAGATCGATTTGGAATCGAAATCAGAGGGTGGTAAAGGAAGAAGTCAGAATAGTTCTTTGAATTTCACAGCGAAGGGAGGCAAGCCAGAAGAGGAGGACGACAACCATGGAATGTGGCGGAGCGAATCGCAGCAGCGAAGTTTCAGCGAAGAGCAAAGGTAAACCCTAAATCTGGCGTGTATGGGTTTAGATCTGAGAAGGAAGAACAGATCTGGGCGGATTTGTAGAGGAAGAGGTGTAGCGAGTTGCCGGCGAGAAGGAGGTGGATTTGCGAGGGGAGGTGGCGGGAGGAGAGGAGGTGGAGCGAGGGGTTGGTTTTGCAAATGAAGAATGAAGAACGAAGAGAGAAGAAAGAAGATAGAAGCGCCTTCTATGGTACAGATATTTGTTTAAGCGGGTGTTCAAATGAATTCAAGTTTAGTTCTGTGCCCTTCTAATTTTTTTTTAAAACACATATTTAACATCAGTCAAATAAACGGGACAATGTCTATGCATTTATTTACATCGCAAATTTAAAAACCGATGTTAAAAAACTGTTTAACATGACAGGTTTTTCTGACTGATGTTAATGGGCCGATGTTAAATAGCAGAATTCTAGTAGTGTTTGTTAATCTATCATTTTATGTGTTAGTTGTTTTAGCCAATTTTCCTCAAAATACTTAAGTGAGATTCTTGAGTGTTGAAAGGATTTCGGTACTAGGATCGATCGCGAGATTCGGTGATTTTAGAGCTAGTTCGGTGATTTTACCGTAATTTGGTTGATAGCTCGACAATCTACGCACATCCTCCAGGTTCCATCCTTCTTTGGCACTAGATGTACGGGGACGACACAAGGGCTAAGACTCTCTCTAATATATCCCTTGGCCAGAAGTTCTTGGACTTTTTGTTGGATCTCCCGTGTCTCTGTTGGGTTGGCTCGGTAGGCGGGGCGGTTTGGGATGGTAGCCCCAGGGAGGAAGTCGATTTGGTGTTCGATGCCACGAAGCAGGGGTAATCCCGCATGCGTCTTTTCAGGGATTAGGTCTTTGAATTCTTCGATCATACCTGCAATGGGAACATGCAAATTGGACAGGCTAATGCTTGATAAAGACAAGTTAGATGTATAAATAAGTAAGAGACAAACGGAACCTCCCTTAATTGCCTTCCGGGCGTCATTTGCCCGAGCAGTGTAAAGACATAACGGGTCGGCGGTGGTAGTTGGAGTTCCTCCAAGGACAAATTTACCTTGCTTTGCTCTTTCTTCTTCCTCCTTTAGGACCCTTCGTTGCTCGCGGGCGACATGATCGACTATGATTTCATGCGGGGTCAAAGGCAGTAGTTTTACCTTTTTACCATCTCGGGAGAAGGAGTATTCATTGGTGTAGCCGTCGTGGATAGCCTTTCGATCATACTGCCATGGCCTTCCTAGCAGTAGGTGGCATGCACTAATGGGTAAAACATCACAACGCACTTTATTTTGGTATGGGCCGATGGAGAAGGATATGTCGGCTTGTTCCTTGACGCGGAGAGGGGCGCTTGAGTTCAACCATTGTAGGGTGTATGGTTGGGGGTGCTCACAGGTAGGGATAGCGAAGCGGTTCACAACTTCTTGGGAGATGAAGTTGCAACAAGAGCCTCCATCGATTATTAAGGTGCAAATCTTCCCTTGAATGGTGCATCGAGTGTTGAATAAGTTCTCTCGTTGGGACACATCAGGTGCCTTCTCGCTAGCACTCAAGGACCTCTTTATGATGAAGCAATCACCGCTAGGGGCCTGAGCTTCGATCTCTTCGTCATCTTCATTATTTTCTTCTTGGGACTCTTCGCAGGCGGCGTGGGGATCGGGAATGATGTCTCCAAAGGCGTTGTACAACACCTTGTTCTTGTTGGGGCACTCCCGAACAAAGTGGATGGTCTCGTAACAATGGTAACAACGGATTTCACGTGAGCGAGGGTTGGTGGTGGCCGTAAGTCGGCCGGAGCTGGCCACGCTGGCGGTTGGACGGACGGTGGGTGTGGTAGCATGCATCGGCGTCGGGATTGGAGGGCCAGTGGGGGTGGATGTTGTGGCATTGCGGGGTGCACGGGAGGGTGGTGTGGACTCAGTACCATCGGGCCATCGTCGGGTGGAGTTGCGGCGAGCTTGGATGACGTTGTAGGTGTGGGTGGCATGGTGGAGCGCATGTGTTATTTCGGTATGGGGAATCTGCTCTACAACTTGTGAAATATCAGGGTTCAGTCCTCCAACAAATTTGGCAAGGATGTACTCATCGCTTTGGCGTATTCCTGATCGTTGCAAGAGGGCTCGTAGGTCCTTGTAGTACTCGTCGGGGCTTCGTGGGCCTTGGCGGGTTCTCTCAAGCTTGAGGAGGACTTGTTGCTTGTAATCTTGTGTTACAAATCGACGTTTCAAGGCAAGGCGGAGTTGTTCCCATGTGGTGATTTGAGGGCGGTAGGTTTGACGACGCTCTTCACATTCTTCTGTCCACCAAGTAAGAGCAAAGTCAGTAAAGTGAATGGTAAAATTACGGTAAAATCACCGAACCATCTCTAAAATCACCGAATCTCACGATCGATCCTAGTACCGAAATCCGTTCAACACTCAAGAATCTCACTTAAGTATTTTGAGGAAAATTGGCTAAAACAACTAACACATAAAATGATAGATTAACAAAAGAAAACTTAGAAATTGACAACAAAGGAAAACATCCCCAAATTCTTCTCCCCTTAATCGGTGGCGTGTAAGCCCCTTTTATATTGTACTTCTATCCTAGAAAATAGAATGTATGTAATCCAAATTTGGCAAATTAAAACCAAAATAATGGAAAAGGTTACTATTTAAACCAGATTTGGCAATTTAAAAACCAAATTAATAGAAAAGGTTATTAATGCATATGGAATGAGTCAATCATTAATTTGATGGCATTCCATGGTTGACGTTATTGAAGTCGATCGTTACTCTTATTGAAGTCGGTAGGTAAAGACTCTCATCTTCATGGTTGGCTTTCAATATTATCTTCAAGTCTGCCTTTAAGGTTGGTTGTAATGCAACTGAGTCCTTTAACGTTCCCATCGCAAGGCTGGTCTGTGGCGCCTCTACTTGCAGCAGCGGCCTCGGGCTTGAGTTGGATCAAGGTAGCCATGGGTGGGTCATGATGGATCTCGAATAAAGCCTTGTTGAACACAAGTTGTACAAGGAGCCTAGCACGCGCCCTAGTGAGAGGTGGGGTCGGCGTGTCCCCTAGTTCTTGGTTGTCGGTACTTGATGTGTGGATCACATCACTTTGTAAGCTTCATCAACTCATCTGCCTACTGCTTTTCAAATTCAACAAATTTCTTCTCTAGGCAGGTGATGCGCGAGGTCGAGATACTGATGATGAGACTGCAGACGTCCAGATAACCACCGAAATCTATCAATAGCATATGGCAACTGCGGCTTTTCTAACATCCGTGCAAACACAAGAGCATCAATGTCCCACGTATAGAAGTGACTCACAGGCTGCAATGAACTAACACCGACACCATGAAATATTGCCAGAAGTGTGATCATGCCTCAAAAAGGGTTGACAAGAGGATAATTCTCGCTGCGATGGCCACGAACTCTATCACACATCGTCAAAAATAAGAGTACCAAATCCGGAACTATGATAAACTCAAGAATCAGGCAATATATAAGATCAATCACACCTGGATCAACAATAGTAGTGCTTCCAGACTCATAGAAGGTGGAGCCTAAAACTCGCAGACAAAGACGAAGAGCAGGATGGGTAACCATATCATCAAGTCGGAAATCTTTGAAGTTCTCAGGCGTTCCCGTCAATTTCCTCCAAATCTCTGTTGAATCAAGAACCCGAATGGCATTATTCCACTTCCTAGAGCACTTCTTCGTAACACCACAAGCAACTCCCATCGTCACATATGACGAATTACAAGCTCTTCCTTGCAATCGAAAATGAACATCCTTTGGCGATATCACCTCTAACGTAGTAAGGATCTCCTTTACCAAGCAGGGGTAAGTGGGAGCTCTTCTGGCAATAAAATCATGCAGCCTTCCATGTGCCATGTATTCGAGCACCGACTCAAACAGGCCCAACCGTCTCAAAGTAATTTCATTAAAGAACATGGTGGACGTGTAGGTGCGCTTTCCAAATGCATTCCAACATAGCACATCCGTGTTATTGAAGTAGGATGGTACCTTGTTGTTGATAGGAGCAGACGACATGGCATAACTCAAGGAAAAACCGAAGAAAATCCACAAAAACGACCAAAAATCGGGCTCGCTGTAGAGGCAGCGGGCGACGGGCGCCGTGTACGCAGAACCACAAATCCGAGCGAAAACGTTGGTAAACCGACATCTACTCTTCCAAACATCAAATTTCTCAAACAACATGGTTTCAAAAGGTTCTTTTGTGATAGGTAGGGGATGGAATGGGTAAAGATTGATTTTTGTGGATTTTGGGTAGTAGCGGAAAGTGTTTTGACGGATTGAATCGATTGAGACGCAAGGCTTTAGGTAGTTGGATTGGATTTCAGTAGACTCTTGGTATTCTTCAGATTCCTCTTGAGCAAGTTTGATTGATCCACAAATAAGGAGAAATATTATATAGTGAGTTGGAAGGAAATCTATATAAAAGAAAAAGGAAAAATATTAGTCTAGATAGAATAGAAATAGAAAAGATAGAAATCTAATCCTAGGAAATAAATAAACTATCCTTAAAAAGAAAAATCTAATCCTAAAACAAAATCAAAAATAAATAAGAGATAAAATACTAACCTAAGATAAATAAAAGATAATCTAACCTAAAATAGATAAGAATCTAATCCTACAACAAAAATAAAATAAAACAATCTAGTCCTATAAAATATAAAAATAAATAACCTAAACTCGGAAAATAACCAAAAACAAAAAGATAGAAACTACCCTTCCAAGTTTCCCAAAATTTGGATTCGTCGGGCGGACACACAGGCGGTGGGCGGCATGTCCACAGAATGCAACTCCGTCTTTAAAATCAATCAAAACTCAAACCCAATATCGGTTTCACTTACATTAACTTCCAAAATCTTTTAACACGCTTGATCCTACTTTATTGAATTGAAAAACAAATGCAAAAATAGAAATACTACCTAACTACCTTGGGTTGCCTCCCAAGAAGTGCATTTGTTTCACGTCTTTGGCTCAACGTGATGCAATCTTGATCAAGTTATTCCACCGAGATCCCCCACACTTGCTCTTTTCAGAACAAGAGGCGGAACTTTAGGAACTTCTCCGACATAACCATCATTCGCATCCATGGATTCCTTCTTGAAATAAGTAACTCCGGGAGGTTGTCCTGCAATTGCAAAAACCTCAACATTATTAGGAATCAAATTTTCATAGGGAATAGCAATAGAATTATCTGAATAAGACACATTTTCATGCGGCTTAAACGAATTCTCAATTTTCTTTTCAATTTCATCTTTGTTAGAAAACTCAAGATTCGTAGATTCATTTTCAGCAGAAGCATCTAACAAAGCATTTGATTCATCCCGGTGATTAGTTTCATTAAAGTCAAGAACATCTTCGGAATCATTGGCATAAGAAGCAATAGGCTCAAATATAGAAAACTCAATCTTTCTACCATCAAACTCCATAGTTAGTGAACCTTCAAAATGATTAATCTCAATCTTAGTCGTTCGCAAGAATGGCCTTTCCAAGATAATCAGGGTTTCAAGCGTACCTTGTTCCATGTCTAGAATGAAGAAATCAACTGGAAAAATCAAATCATTTACCTTTACCAACACATCTTTAGGTTTAATACTATAATGATCAGCGAGTTGTATAGTAACACAAGTTTTAGATAATGAATTGAGACCCAAAAACATATAAAAGTTATAAGACATAACATTAATTGAAGCACCAGCATAGCTTTGGTGAAGCTAGCGTTATCTATCGCACATGGTATAGTAAACATACCTGGATCTTCGCACTTTTCAGGCAATCTTTTCTGAAATAAAGCAGAAACATTCTCACTTAAACTTACTTTTTCCTTCTTTCTCGTCCTTTTCTTGCACTTCATTGTGCATAGCTCTTTCAAGAATTTCGCATAGTGAGGCACAATTTTAATAAAATTGAAAAGTGGAATATTTACCTCACAATGAGCAAATGTGTCACAAAGAATTTGTTCACCTTCCCACTTACGATCAGACCTTAAGGCGTGAGAAAAGGGTGGTGCAGGTCTTGAAACCTCAGAAGACCACTATTTAGAAGCTTTCTTCGGGCATTGAACAACGTCAGAAGTCGGATCCGTCAAAGGAGGTGGCGGCGGGCGCCGTGGTGAGGGGCGGCGAGCGCCGTCTCTGTAGTACGTCTCCAATTCCATCTCTTCGTCCTTATTTCCCAAATCAACTTCCTCTCTAGGCCTTTCTTCAACATTCCTAGTGGGTGTATTCACTTGTTTACCTCCTCTAATGGTCATGGCGCTAACATTTTCCTTCGGGTTCACCACCACTTGCGATGGCAACTTTCCCGAATCCTTCGCTTTCAATTCACCAATCTCTTTAGCCATTTGACTCAACAACTTCTCTAGAACACTCATCTTGTCCAATAACAGCCTCAATGTCTCATCTCTGTCATCTTGTTGAGTGTTTCGAGGAAGATTTACATATTGTCCTCTTTAAAAAGAAACTTGTTGCTACTGGCCTCTTCCTTTGAATCCACTTTGGTAGTTTGAATTGTAGCCTTGATTGTAATTGTTACCAAAGTTGCGGCGAGGTCCATAATCCATAACATTCACTTCAGTAGTGCCCTCCTGAATCAATGGACACTTATCATTCGGATGAGTTGGATCTCCACAAACTCCATAAGGTCTAGATTGATGGGGTTGATTCATAACCATCTTGTTCACGATCTCCAAAAGCCTATCAATATCGTCCTTGTGTCCATCTCTCGAACTATCCAACTTATGAACTCCTCTAACTCCTTGGTGTCTCCCATATTGTTGCGATGCATTAGCCAACCCTTCAAAAATCTGCATTGCTTCCTGAGGCATTTTATCCAAAATATCTCCTCCATTGGTAGGATTGATGAAACTCTTATCGGTGTCAAGCAAGACTTCATAAAGATATAGCACTAGATCATCCTCGGGTATACCATGTTGCGGGCAACTACCCTTAAGCTTCCTGAACCGCTCAACATACTCATAAAGACTCTCCGTAGGTGATTTCTTAATATTGGATAGCTCCTTCTTAAATTTGTTGAGGCGAGTCGCAGGAAAGTACTTTTGCATGAAAGCTTTCTTCAATTGCACCCAAGTAGTAATGCTTTCTGGGGGTTGGTAGTAAAGCCAATCGATTTCAGCATCTTTTAGAGTAAAGGGGAACACTCTCAGCATCAATTAGTCGTCAGACAAGCCTTGGAGTCTCAGTCTATCACACACATTCACAAAGGTAGCAAGGTGCTTGTTTGGCTCCTCCCTAGGCAATCCACGAAAGTAAGGCAGAATAGATGACCAATTCGACTTGAACTCAAATCTTGAACCCTCATGAAGATCGGGAAGACTAATTGCAAGTGGTTGAACACTCAAATCAAGCTCCTTTAGGTTTCTCAGGGTCCTTCTTGGCGGATTAATAACAACGTTTGCCATCTCTTCGTCTATCTCAAACACGAGCCTCCTCTTCAATTGGAAAGATCTTTCAACCTCGGGATCAAAAGACAAAGACAATGAATTAAAAGATCTAGTTTGAAACATGCAAAGACAAAACAAACTTAAAATAAAGAGTAATTGATAGAGTTAAAGAAAAGTAAACTCATTTTATCTCCCTGGCAACGGCGCCAAGAATTTGATGCGAGACAAACGTCGTTGGCACTTTTTCCCTATGCCAAATAGTAATAAAAATCCAAACTTAAGCAAACAACCAATAGATTAGGCAACCAATCACTTGATAAACCAAATAACTACTAGTATAGCGATGAAGTCCAGTGTCGAACCCACATGGAGAAGCGATTTCCTATTCAATGACTCTAGAAAAGCATTCTTTAGGCAAAGCAATGATCTTTGAACACATATCAAATATAAAAGTAACCAGATTGCAAATCACAAAGCAAATTGATATCAAAGTAGAAAGAACATTTCACCTGTAATTCTCTGACAATGGTTGGAATTCATGGTCCTCGAATTGATTTATCAATTATTCATATTCTTAGGTCTACTTGACTAAAGTTGAGAGAGCCGTAGAGATTCACTCATTTTATTCAATATCACTACAGAATAGCATTAAGAACTCAAGTAATCAAGACCAATTGGCACATTGAATCTATTCAATCAAGACAGATAGGCGCATACCGAACTCAATCCTAATTAAATATCCTCAACATAGATCAACTGAAATCGTCCACTACAAAGACAAAGAGACATCACTATCATCAATACCTTTGTTTGCTATCAAGAAAACAACAACAGATTCATAGCTAGAGATGCAATTCCTAACATATTGATCATACATAGAAACGAACACAAATATAAATTAAGCACAATATGATAACTAATAAAATGAATAATCAAATAAACTCAAATCCTCACTATCCAAACAACCATGTCTTTGAATCACAGGCGAAACTATGAGTTTAGGAACTCATAGGCCAATTTTCTCTCTCTCTCTCTCTCTCTAATGGTGTTCATGGATTCACACAATAGCCACACACGACGAAATAAACTGAAAACAACCTAAATAAGGTTCACAAGGGTCGGCAAAAACCCTAGGAGAATTAATAAGAAATAATATAAAATAATAATCTTAGGATCCAAAACCGCATAACCGGGATCTGGGACAACGGGGGGGAGGGGGGCTGTGTAAGGGATGGCGGGCGTCGTTCGTGTAGTGCTCGACATTCCTCATTTTTCTTCAACGAATTCCAATGTTGTGCCTCCTTGCTCCTCCTTAGCTCTTCCTCAGCCTCCATATGCTCCAAAACATTCTTCGTAAGCTCTTTCCATTGTCCATCCAAGGTCGGAATTTATTTTTGCAGAATAAACACTAAAAACGTATAGATTCCGAACTCGAATACTTCACAAGTAATAAACTGAACTAGACTCAAAACATAACAAAACCAATAACTAAAAACAATAAGAAACACTTATAATGCCTATATGAAATATGCATTACCAATAGTATGCAAGTAAGGGGTCGAACCCTAGAGAATCAAGTATTTCCAAATATTGTGTATTTATCAATATAAAAAGAAAATATTGTTATGAATGAAAATAAAAGAAAATAATATTGACAAAAGCAAATAAAGGATAGAAGAAAAGCGTTTCCACCTACAAGTTCTCGACTTTGGTTGGTTTTAATCCTTTATAAGTTATTATCTTTTCCTACAAATTCCTCTCGTCTTTGTTTAAGTAGATTAAAAGTCTTACGAGTCCAATTAATCCTTTACACCTCTTTGCAAACCTAACACGGTCAAGATTTAACAAAGAGATAGCAAATAGTCTCAAGAACTTGAGCATATAAATAACACCAATTAAATACTGTAAATCAATTTTTAAGATATACTTCAACTCTCTACATAATCATATTGCTTCAAACACGAAATCCACAATCTTATACCTACTACTACGGAAATAAAACAAATACGATAGTATTAAATCCTAGCATGAAATCAATATTATCAAGGTAGCTAATCAAGATAACATCAATAATATAATCAATATCGATTAAAGAAGTTGAAATAATTATATAGGAAAAATAACTTAAATTAGAAACTCACAAACCACCAACCAAGTCTTGAAAGTGTGTAGGCGGAAACTAGAAAATTAGCCAAACATGGCTTATCTAAGCTTTCTTCTTTTCTATGGTGATTGCTCTCTTTGAATCCATAAGAAAACTAACCCTAAACATCCTATTTATAACCCTTGGGTCTTGAATAAACAAGATAAAAGATAAACAAATAAGATAGAAACTTCCTAAACCAAACTAGATAGAAGATAGAACTTTCCAAATTCAATTCGGCGTCCATTTTCACTGGCAGCGAAAAGATTTTCGCTAGCAGCGAGTTGCTCTTGTCAAGTCCCCGTTAGATTCTCACTAGCTACTCGCTACCAACCCGCTCCCACGAGTCTTCATGCCTTAACCGCTCATCAATTTATTCGTTTCCACTGGCAACGACAATCTTTTTGCTGGCAGCGAGATGAATCGTCCGCTGGAGCGAAAACACCCACTCGACAGCGGGTCACTATTCACCAGTAGGGGATCCGTGTGCCTTGTCTCTTTGCTGAACTCAATGGCAGCGAGTTCCATTCACTGGTAGCGATTCACTTTGACTCCCGTTCATGCTCCTTGTTGACTCCACTCGCTGACAGCAAGTCTTGATCATGCCACCTTCTCATGAACTCTTAGCTGATCCCACTCGTTGGCTCTCATGCTGACTTGACTCGCTGGCAGTGAGTCAGACTCGTTGGCAGCGAGTTCTGCTCAAGCACTTGCTCATATACATGATATTGATGACTTGATCCGATGCAGGGGATAGCCATTCGCTGTCATTGAATTTCCAATAGAATGTCATCATGTAGATCTTGGAAAGAGCTTTCCAACGCATGCTCATATGTGTCGATAGGACAACCGAGGCCTCTGGAAAGTGCGTTACAAGTTCATCTCGTTGGGTCGACAACTTTCATGACTCACCCGTATTTTCACTCTTAGACCTCGATTTCGTGCTCCTTTTCTCCTTTTCTTGTTCCATGCTTTTCAGGACTTCTTCCTTAAGCTCTCTCAAGTCTCGCCTTAGCGTCCTCTAGCTTTGTTCCTTGTGTTTTTTGCCTCGAATCTACGAATCTACATAAAACCATCGAAATAGCGTAGATTCCGAACTTTTCCACATAACAAGCGCTAATCTAATTAACACAAAAACATGAATATATAACAATGAAATGTACCTAAACTAATCTATAATACCTATTAGAAACATGTCTTATCAAACTTCCCCACATTTAACCTCTTGCTTGTCCTCAAGCAATGCAAAATAAAACAAGAGCAAAACCAACATCCCACAAATATGATCTTCAAGAACTGACCTTGTCAAAAGCAACATCAAATTGTAGGAGACATGAGCATGAAAGTTAACATCCTAGAAAGTATATAAGCGATTCAAAGTAAAATGCACATCTAGTCAAACCTCACTGGGATAATATGTTTACTCTCACTCTAATGTGTTTAGGCTTTATAATGCATCTCTTAACTCAATCCAAATTTCAAAAAGTTGCATAGAAATTGACACATATATCACATATTCTCCACCGCAAATGTCATCACTCACAAGCAACATCAAGAGGTCTTTTATCAAGGTCGTAATGGGGCTTGGTAAAGAATTTATGGTAGGAAGATATTTAGGCTTGTGGTGCTAAAAATATGAGATAAAAGGATCCCTATGAACAACCGGAAAAACACTAAAAACCAAATACTTTCAAAACCAAAATAACTCAAACTTTCTCCCTCAAAACACTCAACAAAATAACTTTCACTCAAACATACATATTTTTCTAACTCTCACATACATAATAAAATAAAAGGCTCTTTATTCATTCTTTTTTTTTTCTTTTTTTCTTCTTTTTCTCCGACTTTTTCTAGAGCCAAAAATACAATAATACACAATGTGAGGAATAAAACCAAAAATTACATACCCATCCAAAACTTGTAATCACTTAACATTATTTTCTTTTCCACTCAATATCAATCATTCACCAATTCTAATCCTAATTCCCGGATAGGGTAAGGCTTATCATTGGCTAATGATAAATTTTGTGGAGCTTCTAAGGAAAGGCTAAGGCTCAAATTGGCTACAAGCAAAGGACACATATGTAGGGTGGATATGGATAATAATATGGCTAAGAAAATCATGCCTCTATCATTTGAAACTCATAAGCAATAAACATATAAACTCGGCCTCAAACATAGATAACAATGTCAATCTCAAGAGGTGATTGCATAAGGAGAGTATAATGTCACACAAGAAAGCAAAAGTGAATAAATATGATAAAAATCCCTATAAGGCCAAACATTCTCAATAGGACAAGTTTTTGTTGGATTTCAATAATGCCCAAAAAATAGGAATCATACTTTGCTCAATTGTACTAACAAGTCATGCTCCCATAAAAATCATCTCAAGTATGTGACCAGGATAGGCAATTAAATCTTATTATGGAACAGATATGGTAAAACTCATAAAAATAAAATAGAGGACAAACTAAGGCAAGATTAGTATTTGAATAACACATATATGCATTGTATGATCTTTTGGATTTTTTTTTCAATTTTTTTTATTTTCTAAAGCAATAAAATAGCGAAAAAATAACCATGAATGCAAAACGGAAAAAATAAATATGAATGCAACCCTCCCCCACACTTAAACTCTTCATTGTCCTTAATGAATATCAAAGACAACAAATCATAAATTTATGAGAGAAAGAGGGTAAAGAATAACTCACAATTTAGGAACATTTTTGGTGGCGAAGAGGATGAAGATTGACAATGACAAGCTTGAAAGAAGAACAACGACGACGACAAATGAATGAAGGCAAGCCATGCATGGTGGGCACGGTCGATCAGGTCGTAGGCACGACTAATGCTAGCTTTGGACACTGGGCATCACTGCTGGATTCGCCTTCAATGAGTACTGGTTCGCTGGCAGCGACTGAAATCAGTTCCTGTGTCGTCGGGGCTACTAGACCTGGTGGCAGCGAATCCCAGTTCCCTGACAACGAATTCAGCAAAAAAATCCCTATCCTTCGATCTTATTCCCTCTTCTCTACAATGTTAGCTCAAAAATATCCAAAAATATCTATCTAACATTTATAGGAATTCTAATTTATTAAACAACAAAATTAACTAACTAACTAGGAATTGAAATAACTAATTTAGGAAAACTTACCTCGGGTTGCCTCCCGAGAAGCGTCCTTGTTTATCATTATAGACTCGACAGTTTATTTGTCCATGTGTTAAAGACTCACTTGGACATCGACAATGCCCTCTTTAGCAAATGAAACTCAGGAGTACATCTAGGTAAGTGAACACAACATATGAAGAAGTTGAAGTCAAATGATATGATATTGAAGAATGTCTCCAACTCTTCATATGCTTGAGTGTGACTTCCCAGCGAGCGGCGCCAATTTTGACTGAGGGAAAGTCGTATATTTACCTCGTCAAAAATAAATCTCAAACAAACAAACTAGTATAGAATGCAAGTAGCATGACTCATCCAACTTGCCACATTCCACAATACCATATCATCCTTATCATACCATTCAGCCACATTTATGTATTCATAATTAAGTATCAACATATCACATAACTCGAGTTCATCATAATCATAATATCTTAAAAGCACGAGTTAACGATACATAATCATAACATTTGATCATGCTATTAATTAATCAAGCATGCCATTAGTCCACATAAATCATGGTATTATACAATCATTCACATCAATCATGCTAGTTAGTCATCGAGCACATAATTCCCGAGTTAGTCCCGAAAACCGATTCGAAAACCAGGTAACCAATTAAAACATTCGAACTTAAAATCTCATAAAGTGCATTTCCCAAAACTCCCAAATTAGGCCCTCAAATCAGTCCTTGAAATCCCCCAAAAGCTTTGAAAACAAGATGCGAAAAAGATTGTAAAAAATGTAGAAAAACAAAGTTAAAATGCTCGGACAGAGAGACAGTCGCGGCCACGAGTTAGCCTCTCGCGCCCACGAGACTCAGCGGAGCCTCTCACGATCACGAGCAACTCGCGCCTGCGAGACCATCGAGTTGCGGCCGTGAGTCCGATGTCCCCTCTAAGGGCACACGGACTCCACCTCACCGCCGCGAGTCACCCATGTCGTTGCCGCGAGTTAGAACCCTAGTTGGATGTTCTTCCTCAGGTCGCGAGCTCCCTCTCGCGGCGGTGAATACGTCCCTTAATCCTTTGTTTAAGGGACATGTGTGGCCTAATAAGAAGTTGTTTGGGGATCCCCTTTTCCGAATTTTTCCCAAGGTACCTAGGCACAAATTAGTACAAGAATAGATAGAAAAACATGAAGGTGTTAAGAGATTTCTCACCCAACACTTCCTTGGTCCACTTCTTCTTCTCTCGGGTGGCTTTTAAGGTGATTTGAGGTTGAAACTCCTAGATCCGCTTGTTGGGTGAGTGAGAGGAGTTAGTTTAGGATAAAGAAGAGAACTTGGAGGGTTGAGAAGTGAAATGAAGAGAAAAGGTTTGATGAACGGTTTTTAGTCGCCTAAACCGTATCAAAATAAATCCGAACCTACCTAACTAATGTAGTGTGGTAAGCACGAGTCGATCCCACAGAGAATCAAGTTATTCCTAAGTTAAGGTTATTTACCAATTAGTATGAAATGAGGGTTTTTGAGTGGTGAAAATAAGAAAGAAAATAAAATAAACTACAAACAAATTAATGGAGATAACGATTAATAAAATAGTTTCACCTACAATTATCCACTTTAGTTGGTTGAAACGATCCTTGTAACTTCTTCTCATCCTTTTAAGTTTTCTATGAATGCCCTTGTCCCGACCTAATATGGTTACTAGTCCAACCAGTCCTAGAAACCCTTATCAATAGAACAGTCCCTAAAGAAGGATTTAACCCAATTGATAGCTTTAAGTCCAGAGATTAGCCAAGGTATTTGCAGTCCCTAAAGAGGGATTTAACAACACATCCAACTTCCTACTCATTCAATTAGTTCAACCAGCCCTAAAGGAACAAGTTTGCCACTTGGGTTAAGGTTCACAACCAGGAATCTACAAAACCCTAGCAATTGAATTGATTCTACCAAGTTGATCAGACAAGCTAGAATAAAACAATCAATAATAAAGCGCAAAGAAGTCGAAACATTCAATATAGGAAATAAGGAATAAGATTCAGAAACTCACAATCAATCTAAACAAAGCTTCAAATTGTAGACAAAATGGGAGAATTTAGGTGTCCATAAAAATAAAACAAAACATACTTAGGGTTAAGAGGAAGCAAAAATTAGTCGGCAATTCACGTTCGGCCTCGTTCTATCGGCCTCCTTTTGCCCTTTCTCCGTATGAATGTAATTAAGTATATATATAGAAGTGCAAACTATCCTAATCTATCCTAATTTACATAATATAATATATTTATCTAATTCATCTATCTAAATCTATATGGTACGGCAACCACTTCATGAGCCGTATATGTCTTGAGCCGTATCTCCCCCGTATGTACTTCATCAACTTGCAACTTATCCCGCCACGTATAATTTGTTCAATTTCCGAACTAGCTCTAAAATGCCTGAAATAAATAACACACGGGTGTAGACTTTGAAAAACAAATAATATCAAATAAACTATAAAACATGTAAAGAATGTTCTAAATTAATATGTAAATCTATACTAAAAACATGACCAAAGTGTACTCTATCAAACTACCCCATGCTTAGACTTTTGCTTGTCCTCAAGCAATGAAAAACAAAGATAGAATTAATCATCCCACAAATAAGATCTTCATGCTTTAATTTTATAAAAGCAACATTAAGCAACAGGAGTCATGAATAAGAGAACAAACATCCTAGCAAGTACATGAGCGATCCAATAGTAAAGGCAAATTTTAATCCAACCTCACCGGGATAATGTGTTTCACTCAAGCTCTCATGTGTTTAGGCTTTAAAGTCCAACTCTCAACTCAATCCAAAATGCTCTATACACCGTGAAAGTCATTACTTGCAAACAACATCATGAGGACTTTTATAGGGTTGTAATGGGGCTTTGGTAGGAATATAAGGCATGGGAAATATTTAGGCATGTGGTGCTAAAAATCCAGGAAAAAAGAACAACAATCAACCAGAAAAACACCAAAACTTCCATACTTCGCAAACCATTCCAATAACATAAACTCCAATACACATAGCAATTAGCTCTTCGATTTCAATAGCCACACAACTTATGCAATTTTTTTTTTATGATGACTTATTTTCTTTTATGCTTACTTTTGCCCCTATGTGAATTTTATCCTCCCTAGGTCCAAGCTTACTAGACTTTTACTCCTAAGTGAATTTTATCCTCCTTAGGCCCCTAGTAATAAGTCATCTCTATTATGCAAGAAGGGTTACCTTATTTTGGCTATGCCTCTCGCAATGCACAATCATACGTATATCATCTCCACTCAAAGCAACTCCAACATAAAGATTTTTCACCAATTCTCCTCCTAATTCCCGGATAGGGTCAGGCTAATCATTGGCTATGATATATTTTTGTGGAGCTATAAAAAAGAATAGGCTTTAAGGTTCAGATGGGCTTCAAGCAAAGGATAATATGTAAGGTAGATAGGGTATAATATGGCTAAAGAAAACATGCCTCAATCATTTGAAATTCACAAGCAACATGTGCAACTGTTATGAAAAACAAGCATATGGAGAGTATAATCACACAATAAAAGCAAAAAGGAAATAATTATGAATAGTCCCTATAAGGCCAAAATCAAACTCACAAGGGTTATGTTTTTTATATTTCAATTAAACCTCAACTATGAATCATACTTGCTCAATTATATTCTCAAATCCTGCTCCAAAAATCATTTTCAAGCAATTCAATCAAATTATGGGATTTATGCAATGAGATCATAAAAATGAATCAGAGGACAAACTAAACCAAGATGAGTATCGTTAATAACACCTAAATGCAATGAAATGCATAGCAAAAATTGAAAAAAAAACACACAAAAAAAAAAGAATAAAATAAAATAAAAACTAACAAATATAAATACGGAGCTACACTTGAGTTCCCCACCCCATGCTTAAAGTCTTACTTTGTCCTCAAAGTAAATAAAAGAAATAAAAGAGGTAGAAGAGACTCACAAAGTAATCAGGCTTATCATTCAGCTCAAGACTAGGCAGTGATGTAGCCTCTCATCAGAGTACAACTCAGAAAACAAGTGATATCCTTATGGAAATTCAGCAGCAAATCCCACCAGATAACGCAGCAGTAACTCGTAAAAACCAGGCTAGCAGCTCACAACAGCAAAAACAAGCAAAACTAGAATAGTAATCAGTAGCAGATTCATTTCAGTAGCAAAGGAATATCAAAAGCAGAAAATTCAGCAAGAGAGGTGACTATTCCTAAGTACTAACACCCTTAAAGTGTGGTAAAAGAGTAAAAATTACAGCCCTGGGTGTTTAGCAGAAACTTTAAGCAACAACTTGGATGTAATCGGCATTTGTGATCCGTCTTGGAGTTGGAAAAATATAGGCCTATCGTCTTCTTTACCAAAGGTCATGGCCAAGACACAGGGCAAAGAAAACACAACCAACAAAGCAGTCCAACTTTCCAAGCATAATAATATCATCCAAGTAAAAGAAATACAAAACCATGTATATAAAAAATCAGCTTTATCAGTACCTACTTAATCACTTATGACAATTTAAAAACATGGAATTCAAGTGATTTCAAGAAGCAAGAACTGAGTAAGCAAAAATTGAAGCATGAACACCATCTCAAAGTAGCTATACTTGTCTTGATAATAACACTTGACAATAACAAAAATCAACCCTATAGATCATGCTCATCCATACTTTGCAACTAATTAAATTCATGAAAAGAAATTGATATGGACACAGGGAGCAGTAAACAACAACCAATCATAAAAATCATATAGGCCGACATGAAGCACAAACTAACTAATGTAGAGAGTAGCAAAAATAACTTAGTTGATTTTAGATATGATGAGAAGAAACTGATCAGCTACAGAGTTCAAGGCATAAGAGTTTCAAAATCAACATTAAGGCATCTCAACAAAATCATCAGTAAACTCGCTCAAGAGCAAACAGACTCGAATGGAAAAATCTCATAGTTCACGTAATCTAGTCCAGGAGAATGCTCAAAAGCCAGAAAATCATAGCACTACTCCCCTTAATCAAGGTAAAGACAAGCCACACTTAAAAGTCAGACTAATCTCACATAACATCCAGAGTTCAAAGTTGAATAGCAAATTATCAACAATGCAGCAGTTCAAGCACATGTTCAGCACAATAGACTTCCTAGCACATTATCAATTACCCACTCAACAATTTCAATCACCAAGATGAGGCAAAATCCGGCATTCACCCAGACCCGTAACAATCGAACTTTCTCAATCAGTTCAACATTAATTGAGCACACAAACAGTCCGGAAGATCCCAAAATCGAAATCGATAAACAATTAGCACAGGGAGAAGATACCTGCACTAGTGGGGAGGCTAACGGTGGCAGCAACGGCTATCCTCATCGAGCGAAAACGCAGGGCACGGAACTACAACAGCTGGATCTCGTGGTGATGAAGACGGCCCTGGAAAACCGGCGGTGGTCGGAAGGAGGCCCGGCGGAAGGATTTGCAGTGGTGGCTGGCAGACTCTGAGAGGGTAGACGCGGTTCAGGGTTTCGGTGGTGGACTACCGGGATGAGGGGAACGGAGGTGAGGAGCGGGCGGTCTCAGATGGCTGGAGGTAGATGGTGATGTCGGAGATGGTGGCTGGCCCGACGGCAGAGGTAAAGGTTGAGCATTGCCGGCAGCGGAGAACACACGCTGGAGAAGGGGATGGTGTTGGCGGCCGGGAGAAAGTAGAACAGAGAGGAAGAAAGTGGAGACAAAAGCTGGATGACAAGGGGGCTGCTGCTGGTGGAGTGGTGGTTGTTGGCGAGGAGATCCCGACCAGGAGCGAGAGAAGAAGGCGACGAGGGTGGCGCGGAAAAGCGATGCAGCGGTCCGGCGATCGCTGGGCTTCAGGACGGAGTGGTGGCGGATGGTTTCGCCGGTGGAGGCGAGGGAACGAGAGGAAGTGGTGATCTGGTGGTCTGGAGGCGTGGCGGCGATGGAGAGAGGTGAACAAAGAGGTGGCGGTAATGAGGGAGGCACGGTGAGGAAAGGGAGAGAGACATGAGAGAGAGGGTTCTGTTTTCTTTTCTTCTTTTTTTTTTACGAAAATAAAATAATATAGTATAAATTAATCCTAACTAAAAAATAAAAAGGGAAAAAGAAAAAAAAAATACCTTAGTTGGCTCACAATCTCTCTAAGATCGATTCAGACATTGTTAAAGCCCTTAACAACTTGTCAAACTCTTGGGCGCTTATCCCACATAAACGAGCATGACTCTCTGCAAAGGATATGTAATACCACCAATTCAGTTTCATTGGTGGCTTCTCAAAATATGCGCTCCTTTTTTGCCATCTTTTAGCTCTTTGTCCGTTTGCACCCTCATTAAATTCAAACAATAGAATCCCCATTGTGAAATTTTCCTCATCTTGCTCATCTATCCATTCTTCTAAGATCTCCTCGTCAAGAGAGATGATAGCGTAGTCGTCACTAACCACCACCTCCGTCTCCCTAGGAAAAATCTCTGAAATAATTAGAATTGTAATTTGGTGAGCCATTTGGATCTGTTTCATCTTGTTATTGAAATCAGTTTGGATCATTATAAGTTGGGAATCCATTGCGGCAAAGTGTTCTTCCAAAAGGGGCAACATGGACGATTCATGTGATGTTTGCAGAGCCAGACATGGAGGCTCTAGTTTTCCGGTTTGGAGCTCTAATTGTGCAATCTCATGTCTAATATCCACCTCACGAGGAAGTTGAGTTTTGCACAAATTGTATACTTCCTTAACCTTTCCAATCGGAACTCTAAACACTGGACAATCTTTAAATATATGATTAGAAACTCCGGAAAAATCACAAAAGAAATCATGAGTCATCTTTAGAGGGAACCACCTAGACACACGAACACAAACAGTTAGTAGCACGGGGGTTATGAACCGTAAGATAGGCTCACAACAAAGTTAATTATATACAATAATTGGCAAACACACAAACAAAGAAATAAACTTGATTCCCCGGCAATGGCGCCAATTTGATGAACGGTTTTTAGTCGCCTAAACCGTATCAAAATAAATCCGAACCTACCTAACTAATGTAGTGTGGTAAGCACGAGTCGATCCCACAGAGAATCAAGTTATTCCTAAGTTAAGGTTATTTACCAATTAGTATGAAATGGGGGTTTTTTAGTGGTGAAAATAAGAAAGAAAATAAAATAAACTATAAACAAATTAATGGAGATAACGATTAATAAAATAGTTTCACCTACAATTATCCACTTTAGTTGGTTGAAACGATCCTTGTAACTTCTTCTCATCCTTTTAAGTTTCCTATGAATGCCCTTGTCCCGACCTAATATAGTTACTAGTCCAACCAGTCCTAGAAACCCTTATCAATAGAACAGTCCCTAAAGAAGGATTTAACCCAATTGATAGCTTTAAGTCCAGAGATTAGCCAAGGTATTTGCAGTCCCTAAAGAGGGATTTAACAACACATCCAACTTCCTACTCATTCAATTAGTTCAACCAGCCCTAAAGGAACAAGTTTGCCACTTGGGTTAAGGTTCACAACCAGGAATCTACAAAACCCTAGCAATTGAATTGATTCTACCAAGTTGATCAGACAAGCTAGAATAAAACAATCAATAATAAAGAGCAAAGAAGTCGAAACATTCAATATAGGAAATAAGGAATAAGATTCAGAAACTCACAATCAATCTAAACAAAGCTTTAAATTGTAGACAAAACGGGAGAATTTAGGTGTCCATAAAAATAAAACAAAACATACTTAGGGTTAAGAGGAAGCAAAAGTTAGTCGGCAATTCACGTTCGGCCTCGTTCTATCGGCCTCCTTTTGCCCTTTCTCCGTATGAATGTAATTAAGTATATATATAGAAGTGCAAACTATCCTAATCTATCCTAATTTACATAATATAATATATTTATCTAATTCATCTATCTAAATCTATATGGTACGGCAGCCACTTCATGAGCCGTATATGCCTTGAGCCGTATCTCCCCCATATGTACTTCATCAACTTGCAACTTATCCCGCCACGTATAATTTGTCCAATTTCCGAACTAGCTCTAAAATGCCTGAAATAAATAACACACGGGTGTAGACTCCGAAAAACAAATAATATCAAATAAACTATAAAACATGTAAAGAATGTTCTAAATTAATATATAAATCTATACTAAAAACATGACCAAAGTGTACTCTATCAAGTGCCAACTTACCCTTCCTAGACACAAAATCAAGAAAACGAATTCCGGTGGCCTCGATCCTTGACTTTCGGGTTGAGATGTGGCTTCAGCTGACCTCCTTGGCTCCTTGGAAGGTGGTGAGGGCTGCTGGACTCCTTGGATCTTAACGAAGTAAGACAGTGGGTGGTTGTATTTGGAGGGTGATACCGAGAAGAAGAGGGGAAAAATGAGGGCCCCTCCGTGGTTTTTTGGGTGGTGGTTTAAGGGGAGAGAGGGTGGTTGTGGGTGTGGGTTGGGGCGACACAAGGAGAGAGGAGAGAGCAAGAGAGTGTTTAGGGTTTTTGGGTTTGTGAAATGTGGAGCTTCCAACCTCTCCTCTCTTTTTAAGACACAATGGCATGCTTAAGTTTGTCATGTTATGGAGGTTGAATTTAGATGTTGTCTTGGACATATCTTCATGAGTGATTTGTGGTGAGATTGGGAGGTAAGGAAGTGAGCTTGTCTCTTTCCAAATTTGAGGGGTGCAAAGGTGGGAGAAGGGAAAAGAGGGATGTGGGTATTCTTCCTTCACATTGGATGGGCTTGGGGTTAGGGCATCTCGGCTAAGGTTAGAGTAATAGGAGTACGAGCCTTGGTTTCGATGTTGAAATCTTGAATCCCGAGGTGCGTCCCGAAATTAATTCCCGAAGTTAGCTTCCCAATTCTTGCTCTCTCTTCCGCGAAATTAGATTTTAAAACCGAGAATCGATGTTGCCATGTTAGTTTCAAAATTTTAGTTAGGTCGAAAGTCCGCTTTACGAGGTCAAAGTCCGAGGTAGACTGTTTTTCCGCTAAATTCCACTTTAAAATTCATTTTGATTTTCTTTTTTCGAGAAATTAGGATTTAAAAATTCGAGCCTTTACATCATCCATCTCTAAAAACAAGCCTCGTCCCTGAGACTAAACCAAAACAAAGGGAGTGGATGAAGTCAGAATAGGTAAGTCTGGGGAGCACTCCATCGACCCCGTAAGTGCCTTACAAGTGCACCCATGAGATACTCACAGTGTCCTAGTCATGATCGTGACACTCCCAAGGTCGATGAAGAACGTAGTATGGCCTTACCACATTCTACTTCGGCTCCTGGGTCACATCATACTCAAGCGTCATACGCCACCACTAAGTCTCAGCAAGCAATCACAGGTGCCCCCGTAGATGCCCGTATCCACTTCGCAAAACGTCGTGACATAGCTCGGATCGAGTTTAGTTGCTTAAATCCCCATATTAGTAGTTTTCAAAAATACCTTTCCAAATTTCAAACTCGACGTTAACAACCCATTTTCCTAAATTTTCCGGAATTCCCTAATCATCATACCATCCACCGCTAAGGGCTAACCCCATATTTCCTTCCTAGGTTCCAAGTCAAAATCATGTTTCACCATTTCAATATCTAGCAATTCTATCATCAATTATTATATACATAGAGGAGAAATCAAAATCTCAAGATAAGCAGTAGATCATAGCACATCATTGCTAGTCACATACCATAATATATAACACATCATCACATTATCCAAGCTCATCATATCATATCACCAAGGATCGCACTTGAGATGTCAAAGAAATGTCTACGCTAGGCTCTACATAGGATGCAAGCAACTCATCTAGGACATCCCCATAGCTAGCTCGAATGCCCTCCTCGGTCTCCCAGGTGGCTTCCTCAGGACTCCTTCTAGACCACTGAACCAGAAGCTACCTCACCGGATGCTCTGCAAAGGGATGGTCAGGCTCGATGTGAAGGTCAGAGTGGTCAAGGACATGGCTAGAGTCGGGAATATACTGACGGAGATAGGACATGAAAGACGCCATGGACGCCTGCCAAGGATGGAGGTAAGGCCAAACGATAAGCTACCTCACCGACTCTCTCTAGGATCTCAAATGGGTCAATGAACCTCGGACTCAACTTCCCTTTGATTCCAGATCGTCGAAGTCCCCTAGTAGGTGAAACTCGAAGCCACACGTGCGAGCCTACCTCAAACTCGAGCTCGGTCCTCCGTCTATTCTCATATTTCTTCTGACGATCCTAGGCAACCCTCATGTGCTCACGAAAGCAACCCACCTGATCAACTGTCTTTCTGACGATCTCGGGTAATGACAAAACTGTATCTGCATGCTCGTCCTAGCAAACTGGCGACTTGCATCGCCTCCCGTACAAAGCCTCGTATGGAGCCATCTCAATCGACGCGTGGTAGCTGTTGTACGAAAACTCCACCAGTGGTAGCTATTTTTACGAAAACTCCACCAGTGGTTGATTCCTGACCCAATGATCCTGGTCAAATACAATCCTCTCTGGTGCTCCATGAAGCCTCGCAATCTAGCGAATGAACTCGTCTGCTAACTTCGATGTTTGCCACGTCACCTGGATCGTTATGATGTGGGCCGACTTGTTTAACCTATCAACCACAACCTAAATGGCGTTGAATCCCCTGACGTCTCACCTTAGCCCTGTAATAAAATCGATAGAGATGTCCGTCCACTTCCACTCGGGAACTGGTAGCAACTGAACAGGTCCTCCTAGTATCTAGTGCTCAATCTGAACCTGCTGGTGAACCTAACACCCGGCCACGAGCTCTGCGATGTCCACTCCCATCTTCTACCACCAATAACTCCTCCTCAAATCCTAATACATCTTATTCGTTCTAGGCTGGGCAGAATAAAGGGTGAAGTGAGCCTTCTGCATGATCCTCTGCCTCAAATGTGACGTCAACAGAACCACAATTCTGCCCTGAAAAGTCAGAATCCCGTATGCTCTCTCTGCAAGCTCTCTGAATCTGCCCTGAGCCATCCACTCCCTCGGAAATTCAATATTCTCTAGACAATCTGCTTGACCCTGCTGAATCTCTGCTGATAACTCTGCCTGCATCTCTAAGAATGATAAGTGCCTGCGATCTTGCTAAATCCACACCTCAAAGCAGCACCTCAACTGTCGCCTCTTGGTGAGTCTTCCTAGTCAAAGTATCTACCACTACATTGGCCTTCCCTGGATGATAGACAATGATCCAAGTCATAGTCATTCAGAAGATGTAGCCATCGCCTTTGACGCATGTTGAGCTCCTTCTGCGTGAATATGTACTTTAAGCTCTTTTGATCCTTCATCGCCTTGCAAGAAGTACCATATAGATAATGCCTCCAGATCTTCAGAGCGTGAACCACGGCTTCTAACTCCTCATGGATAAGGTAAGATACCTCTGCAGGCTTCAACTGACGTGAGGTATAAGCAATCACCCGGTCCCTTTGATGCAGAACACAACCCAAGCCGGAGTGTAAAGCGTCGGTATAGATAACGAAGTCCTCTATCCCATTCGACAAAGGTAACACTAGAGCGGTCGTCAGCTTCTACTTCAGAACCTCAAAACTAGCCTGGCACTCGGGACCCTAGTCGAAGGGAACGTTCTTCTTCAACAGTTGTGTCATCGGTCGCGTGATACTCAAGAAACCCTGGACGAACCTCCGGTAGTAGCTGGCCAATCTCAGGAATGAGTGGATATCCCTGATGTTCTTGGGCACCTGTCAAGCAACGATGGCATCAATCTTCGTCGGATCCACGACGACTCCCACAACTAAAATCATGTGGCTCAAGAATGCCACCTCGGTAAGCCAGAACTCACACTTGTTGTACTTGCTTCCGCAACGTCTCTAGCACAATCCTCAAATGGTACTCGTGATCCTCTCTACTCCTCGAGTAGTCTAAGAAGTCATTAATGAAGAAAACAACGAATCTATCCAAGAAATCGATGAACACGCAGTTCATGAGCTCCATGAACGCAGCTGGTGCATTGGTTAGCCCAAACGACATGGCCATGAAGTCGTAGTGTCCATAACGGTTCTGGAAAGCGGTCTTCTGAACATCCTTTGGCCTCACTCGCAGCGGGTGGTAACCCGATCTCAGATCAAACTTTGAAAAGGCGACGGCGCCCTACAACTGATCCATCAAACCATCAATACGGGGGAGAGGATAATGGTTCTTCACTGTCGCCCGATTCAGCTCTCTATAGTCGATGCACAGTCTCAGCGACCCGTCCTTCTTCTTGACGAACAACATCGGCGCTCCCCAAGGTGATGTACTAGGTCTGATGTAGCCCTTCTTAGCTAGCTCCTCTAGCTGAGCCTTCAACTCAGCCATCTTCATCAGTGATATGCGGTAAGGGACTTGCGAAATGGGCTTGGTGCCCGGCTCCAACTCAATCGCGAAGTCGACCTCTCACGGCGCGGGGAAGTCCTGGCATCTCCTCTGGAAACACATATGTTAAGTCTTAAATGATGGGGACACCTGATATGCTAGGGTGCATGCGATCCACCTCTAAAGCGTAACACTATGATTTCTCCAAAGTAGCCATGTCTGTATGCATATTTTTATTCCATATTCTTTACATTTTGCATATTTCGGGTTGGGAATATGTCGAAATTATGTAGTATACGCTTATTTGTCAGAAATGGAGATCTACATAAGTTTCTGTTTAATATCGCAGAATATGGAACCATTTCGGGAGAAAACCAAGAAGCAAGAACCGGAGCACAAAGCTACTTGACATCGACTAAACCTAGTCGATCTCGATAAAGGCATGCCTAGACACCAACCAGCATCGAGGAGCCTACATCGAGAAACTGAAGACGAAGAACCCGACTCCACACCCTACTCGAGATCGAGTACGGGTACTCGAGGTCGACAAGACGTGGAGCCATGTCCGAGCATGTCGACAAGAGACTTGCCCGACCAGCCAAGCCAGACCTAGTCGACGAACATTCCTACTCGATGTCGACAAGACTGTCGTTGAGATCGAGTACACCTGTGAGCCACACCCGAGCTTGTCGAGCACCAGATAGCCGAGACGACGAAGCCGAGCCAGTCGACCAACAATCCTACTCGAGATCAACAACATCTTTGTCGAGATCGAGGAGGACTTCCAGAGCCGCGTTACTCGGTTTGACGAATCCTACTCGATGTGGGATTACTTGGGCCCGAAGATTGTCGATTCTATCCAATCTATCAAGATGCATCATGGAAGGAGAAGATCTATCCATTAAAGACATTTAGATATATTTAGATTTAATTCCCTTATTGCTTTTATTTATCCTTAAGCATCTTAGATATAGTTTTAGATATAGATATAGATATTCTATCCTTGAGTAGCAAGGATTAGAAAGCTATAAATAAAGCCCATGGGGCTGATTTTAGATTCATTCAATTTCATAGAGAAGTAAGTAGGAGAAGCAGAGAGAGAGAGTGAGCGGCCGATTGGAGTTGTGAAGTGAGAGAGGAATTGGCTTCAAGCGGCTGTAAACTTTGGTTTATTTTAATGCAATTAGTTATTTTCTTTCAATCGATGATGTCTGAGTTTGCGATGAAGCGCGAGTAGTCCACCCACTTCTAGGGTTGGGGCGAGCCCGACGATAGCCATGCGTGTTTGAGGTAAAGATCTGACCTTTATCATGTTTTGAGCATCTACTACTTGTTTATGTGTTTATTACCCGTCTAATGGAGATCCATGTTAACAACTTGGATTGTAAACATAAAATTGGTAGAGACAATTAGGGTTTCTTGAAAGAGTTGTCTAATTGTTGGAAAAGGCGAAAGCTTGTCCTTTGATACAATTTACATGATTATCTGTTTATCTCTGTCTTATGCATGCTTGGTTATCGTTGTTGCAAACCCCAATCTTGGAAGTCCTTTTACATTAAGTTTAGTTCGAAATCCCAAAGCATTTGTTCTTTATTTTCTTTCGTTTTAATTTTCTGCTCTACTCGATCTCGACCAAGCCTGGTCGAGCTCGACTACTGATCTTCGACCCAAGGTCGCCGTAGCTTCTGTGTGCAGGAAATCGACAAGACAACCCGAAGTCGACGAGGACTGTACTCGATATCGAGTAGCCTCTTGTCGATATCGACGAGCCCCTGTGTTCGACTGTCCGATCTTCTGTCGACTACCCTAGTCGAGATCGAGGACTCTATTGTCGACTTCTGTTCGTGAGATTCCACCGCTGCCTAGGATCCGCTGACACGCTTCCTCGTGGATCGATCCTGACTTCCCGCTGCTGCATCAGGAGGAGGTCTTGTAATTATTTGCGTGGGTAGAATCTAGTTTGATTTATTTTGTTATATTTCATACTCGATTTCCTCCTACAACAAATAGGCGTCGTTGCCGGGGAAGCTATCATTCGCGCCTTAGGTAGTTAAAATCTCACGTTTTCTTCGAGTTACTTTACAGGTGTATGCGCCGTTCTGGTCAACCACCTGAGTTTGACGGCTTAGACGAACCAGAACGCCTTCTACACATCAGAGCTAAACTACAAAGAGCCATGGCGGCCGCAGAAACACAAGAGCAGCTGATTGAGAGGCTGACAAAGGAGCTAGCCGCAAAGGATACCACTATCGCCAATGAGAGGACAGCGAGGGAACAAGCAGCTGAGTGCGCAAGGCAATCAGAAGCTGACCTTGCCCAATATCAAACCACTGCTGAGGATTATATGCATCCAACTCTCGTCGTGCCTGAATTGGCGATTCTAATCCCTGATAACTCCTTTGAAATTCGCACTCAATTTCTGATAGAGCTTAAAAATAATGCTTTTTATGGCAAATTTAATGAGTGTCCTCTTGAACATATTACAAATTTTCATGACATGTGCCGTACTCTTGCTGAAGGTACAACTCTGGAATATGTCAAGATAAAAGCTTTTCGCTGGTCTCTCGCTGGACCTGCACTGAAGTGGCTTGAAGGGCTGAAGCCGAGATCTCTCACCACATGGGCCCAAGTAGAGCAAGAGTTTCTGAACAAATACCTCCCACCCGCCAAAACAGCACTTCTCCGCCAGAAAATCACCGCCTTCAAACATAAGCAAGGGGAACCGCTGGCAAAGGCATGGGAACGCTACAAAGAACTGCTGCGATCTTGTCCTACTCATGGACAACCACCCTACGTCATTCAGGAGATCTTCTTCAACTCTCTTGATCAAGTCAATAAGGACAGAATCAACCATTATACTCGCTATGAGTACCTGACGATGCCACCAAGCGACGCATGGGGTGTGCTAGAAAAGCTCACTAACTACGACAACAAATATGGGGCTCCTACAAACTATGATGAGAACGCCTATGCCAGACCAGCCCCATCTATGCCACTCTATGAGCCAACGAAGGAGATTGACCCAGATTTCAGGGAGCAGTTCTACAGAGACCAGAATCGCAAGCTCCTCAAGCAAGTCAAATATTTATCTGTCAATCAGCCTTGCATCGAATGCGGATCACAGAGGCACACCACTACTGAGTGCCCACACACGGAGCAAGTCAGAATTGCAGAGACACATGAAGAGGCAGCTTACGCGGGAGGTCCCAATCGTTATATGGGAGATCAAAGGTTCTATCAACCACAGTGGAACCAAGGCCCTCCTAGGAATCCCCCACCATACAGAGCTCCAGGACATCCAGAAAGGGATCAAAAGAAGGATGATCTGCAGCTGATCCTTGAGGAGATGCGTAGGAATCAAGGCAACATCAACAACCACTTCCAGAACATCACTACAAAATTTGAGGAACTAGATATCTATAAAAGGGGAATACAGATGCAGATGGGTCAAATCGTTGCACAGATCCCACGACCATCCGGACAGGTCCCTAGGCAAACAGAACCAAATCCTAAAGGGAAGACCGGACACGTCGCATCTATCAAACTCAGGAGTGGGCATCAATTACACGAGCCAGAGGTCGGGAAATAGAAAGGCAAGGCGGAACAGCAACTCGAGAAAGAACAGACCCAATTCGATCTCGAGGAGGCTCTACTCGACCTCGACAAGCCACTACTCGACACAGACCAGAAGCTGAGCTCGGACTCCGCTGCGCAGACCAGCAACTCGAGGTCGACAACCCAAGTCGAGATCGACGAGCCCCTGGTCGAGGTCGAGGAGAAGCATCTGGCCGACGTCGACGACTCTACAGCACCTCCTACAGCTGATCTGGCTCCGAAATTGAAAAAGTCATTGCATTTCCCTTCAAAAGCACAGAAAGATCCCACTGCAGGTAGGTTTACCAGATTTGTTAATATGCTGCAAGAACTGAATGTTTCTATTCCTTTTACAGAAGCCTTGCAAGAGATGCATGGATATGTCAACTTTCTGAAGGAAATTCTGAGCAAGAAGCGATCCATCTCAGAGATCGCAGGCGAATGCAAAGTACTCCACTTCCCTGAAAAGAGACCTGACCCTGGTAAGTTTTCTGTTACTGTGGGTTTTGGACAATATAAATATGAGTCTCTATGTGATTTAGGAGCAAGTGTGAGCATCATGCCTTTATCAATCTGGCGGAAGGTCAAAATAGGATGCATAGAACCTGTGGATGCCAAGCTATACATGGCAAACAATACAGTAGTCATCCCTACAGGTATAGTTGAGAACGTCCCTGTCCAGGTTGTTAAATTCTTTATTCCAGCAGATTTCCTTATCATTGACTGTGCTGAAGATCCTACTAGCCCTATTATTCTTGGTAGACCATTCTTAGCTACTGCAGATGCCAGAATTAGTGTCAAGAATAGATCGCTCACCTTCACCATAGGCGATGAGGTTTTGGATTTCTCTTTTGGCCCTGCAAAAGAGGAAATTTCATGGCTAGAAGTGAAAAGCATCAGCAACCACGGGACCAAGCAAACAGGGAAGGAAGGTGCCAACACTGTACTCGAGATCGACAAGACCAACTCGATCTCGACAAGACCTCTACTCGATCTCGACAAGACTTTGTCGACCTCGACTACCTCTGCTGAGCCACTGACTTGCCAAGAGCCTAAGTATGGGGTCCCTGTACTCGAGGTCGACCAGCTGTACTCGATCTCGACTAGCCCCAGGGCCAAAGATTTCTGTTTTGGGTCCGAAAAGGTAAGTTCAGGTATGAATTCCACTCCTCAGTCCATAAAGAAAATTATCAATGATTTAAAGGGAGATAAGGCACCATGGCAAGAAAATCTGCGAAAACTGAGAGCTGGAAGGAAGAAGAAGAAAGAGAAATGAGATGATGCAAGCGACCACCTGTCAGCTGAGCTTGCATACTACCATCAGGACCCAGATGATCCAGGAGAAGGGCCAAGCATGAGCGGGCCCCACAATAATGGTCCTTGAGCACAAACGGAGAAGTCGGCCTAGCGACTCTAAAATCTAGAGCATGTATATAAACTTTATGAATTTTGGGACTTTTTGAACTTTTTGGTTTTTGTTTTTGGTTTTGGTTTTATGTTATTTCATGTGGATAGTCTTGTTTCTTGTGCAATCTAACACTTTTAGGTCGGCAAGCATATAAGGATCGCGGAAAGTGGAATAGGGAGTCCCTGAAAATCAGTCAGAATCGACGAAGGCCAAGTCGATGACGATAAGGAGGAGAAGCCCAAAAGTTACTTGATCTCGAGTAGACGTACTCGACATCGACAAGCCACCAGAAGCTCCTCGACTTCATAAAACCACTAGACGCAGACGAAGCTCCTCGAGATCGAGTACACTCTACTCGAGACCGACAAGGAACCTACTCGACATACACTGATTCGCCCTCCTCGATGTGTTATCATGTGAGTTCCTTCCTTTACTCTTGTTTTTATTTGATTTTATACAGTGGGGACACTGTAAATTTTAAGTATGGGGTGGGGAAAGGGCTCGTTATTATTATCATATGTGTTAGTCTTGCTTTTGGTTTTACATGGTGAAATTTTAATTCATGCATTCATGTTTATGCATTTTAGTCTTTTGTCATACTTAAAGTCTTGTTTTTAGTTGCAAAAAAAAAAAATTAAAAAAAAAATAGAAAATGTCGAAAAATAAAAATAAAAAATATGCATGTTTAAATTTTTGCATTATTTTAGTTTTTATACCCTAACTTAGATGTCCTATGATGATAAATAATACTTGACTTGATCATGTAAATCCTATGGCATGTTTGGAAGGTTTAGCCTAAGTCCTCGAAAATGATTTTTATGTGGATTGTGAACTTGTGATGAAATTGAGCACATATGATCTTAAGCTAAAGGTTAAAATCCAACGAAACTTATCACAATAAGAATTTTGGCCGTATAGGGAGAGCATTAAAAATCCCTCTGCTTTCTTGAGTGTATTTACTCTTCCTATGCATCTCTAAATGTTGTGATAGTTATTCAAAGCTAATGCATTTATATGTTTATGTTGATGAGAATTAAATGATGGAGGCACCTTTTAAGCCAATTTTATCCTCTCTTTACCTACCCTGCACTATCCCTGCTTGAAGCCGAAACATTAGCCTGAGACTTTTATTGTAAACTCCACAAAATTATCCTTAGCCAAATTGAGCCTGACCCCCATTTGGGAATTAAGACTTAGAGTTGGTTGGAATGATGATTTGTGGAAAGAATGAGCTTATGTTGCATTTCAAGAAGGATCATGGAAATTATTGAGATATGGGTTGGTTGTACATTTTTTATCTTGCTAGACATATTATGTAAAAGGATTTTTGGCTCACATTATAAATGCACCTCTAGTATTATTTTATATTTTCGTTTCAAAAACAAACAAAAAAAAACAAAAAATCCGAAAAAAAAAAGAAGAAGAAGAAAAAGTACATATGTTTGTGAATAAAGTGCATGAGCCAAATTTACCTTATTTCTGTCATTATTTTGCAAGATACATATTTTGGAGAGATTTAGAAAGTTTGAAGGGTTATATACTCAATTGAGACAAATTGGAGAGTTTGGTTGATGCATATGATTGAGAAGTTATGGTTTGGTTGTGTTGGAAGATTTAGGAGTCTTGATTCTCGAATTTTATTTAGCACCACATGGCCAAATAATTCCATACCTTATTATTTCTTACCAGGCCCCATTATAACCCCGCCGAATGGAATCTTCTTTGAAGACTTCTATTGAGCGAAGTCCTCCTGATAATTCTTGTTGTATTTTCATAATTGGTTGCGAAGTGGATTCATGTTTAAATTGCAATGTTTATGAGATTGTGTATGGAATTGAGTTGAGAGTTGATCTTCATAGCCTAAACACATTTGAGAGTTGAGTGTAAACACATTATTCCTGTGAGGTTGGATTTATACTGCCTATGCCTATGGATCGCTCATTTATGTGTGATGACGTTTAATTCACTTGTCTTACATTGCTACTACTTGAGATGTTGCTTTTGACAAAGGCGAAGACTTGAAGGATGTGTTGTAGGTCTTGGTTATTGTTTGGTTATTGCTTGAGGACAAGAAAGTCTAAGTATGAGGTGATTTGATGTCTCCAAAGTAGCCATGTCTGTATGCATATTTTTATTCCATATTCTTTACATTTTGCATATTTCGGGTTGGGAATATGTCGAAATTATGTAGTATACGCTTATTTGTCAGAAATGGAGATCTACATAAGTTTCTGTTTAATATCGCAGAATATGGAACCATTTCGGGAGAAAACCAAGAAGCAAGAACCGGAGCACAAAGCTACTCGACATCGACTAAACCTAGTCGATCTCGACAAAGGCATGCCTAGACACCAGCCAGCATCGAGGAGCCTACGTCGAGAAACTGAAGACGAAGAACCCGACTCCACACCCTACTCGAGATCGAGTACGGATACTCGAGGTCGAAAAGAGGTGGAGCCATGTCCGAGCATGTCGACAAGAGACTTGCCCGACCAGCCAAGCCAGACCTAGTCGACGAACATTCCTACTTGATGTCGACAAGACTGTCGTCGAGATCGAGTACACCTGTGAGCCACACCCGAGCTTGTCGAGCACTAGATAGCCGAGACGACGAAGCCGAGCCAGTCGACCAACAATCCTACTCGAGATCGACAAGACCTTTGTCGAGATCGAGGAGGACTTCCAGAGCCACGTTACTCGGTTTGACGAATCCTACTCGATGTGGGATTACTTGGGCCCGAAGATTGCCGATTCTATCCAATCTATCAAGATACATCATGGAAGGAGAAGATCTATCCATTAAAGACATTTAGATATATTTAGATTTAATTCCCTTATTGATTTTATTTATCCTTAAGCATCTTAGATATAGTTTTAGATATAGATATAGATATTCTATCCTTGAGTAGCAAGGATTAGAAAGCTATAAATAAAGCCCATGGGGCTGATTTTAGATTCATTCAATTTCAGAGAGAAGTAAGTAGGAGAAGCAGAGAGAGAGTGAGCGGCCGATTGGAGTTGTGAAGCAAGAGCGGAATTGGCTTCAAGCGGTTGTAAACTTTGGTTTATTTTAATGCAATTAGTTATTTTCTTTCAATCGATGATGTCTGAGTTTGCGATGAAGCGCGAGTAGTCCACCCACTTCTAGGGTTGGGGCGAGCCCGACGATAGCCATGCGTGTTTGAGGTAAAGATCCGACCTTTATCGTGTTTTGAGAATCTACTACTTGTTTATGTGTTTATTACCCGTCTAATCCATGTTAACAACTTGGATTGTAAACATAAAATCGGTAGAGACAATTAGGGTTTCTTGAAAGAGTTGTCTAATTGTTGGAAAAGGCGAAAGCTTGTCCTTTGATGCGATTTACATGATTATCTGTTTATCTCTGCCTTATGCATGCTTGGTTATCGTTGTTGCAAACCCCAATCTTGGAAGTCCTTTTATATTAAGTTTAGTTCGAAATCCCAAAGCATTTGTTCTTTATTTTCTTTCGTTTTAATTTTCTGCTCTACTCGATCTCGACCAAGCCTGGTCGAGCTCGACTACTGATCTTCGACCCAAGGTCGCCGTAGCTTCTGTGTGCAGGAAATCGACAAGACAACCCGAAGTCGACGAGGACTGTACTCGATATCGAGTAGCCCCTTATCGATATCGACGAGCCCCTGTGCTTGCTGCTGCGCTGTGTTTGACTATCCTATCTTCTGTCGACTACCCTAGTCGAGATCGAGGACTTTGTTGTCGACTTCTGTCCGTGAGATTCCACCGCTGCCTAGGATCCGCTGACACGCTTCCTCGTGGATCGATCCTGACTTCCCGCTGCTGCATCAGGAGGAGGTCTTGTAATTATTTGCGTGTGCAGAATCTGGTTTGATTTATTTTGTTATATTTCATACTCGATTTCCTCCTACAACACACTAATATCGGACGCATCCCTGGTCGAGAAGTTTGGCGGCTCTGACTGCACTAATGAACACCCATTTCCTCTTGGGATCGCTCCCCCAAATATGATGCTCGGTCCCATCGGATACCAAAATCGACGTTGTCCTCATATGCAAGTTGATGATAGCCCCGTAGTTGTCCATGAAGTCCATACCCAAAATAAGATCGTCCATCCTCAAAGGTATAACGATAAGGTCGGCTGGTCACTCTCACTCACCTATCCGGATGGGGCACCTGAAAATCTCTCGGCTCATTCTAATCTTGGCCCCATCCGCTGGCCCAATAGTAAGGGGTGAACCACTTGTGCAGCTTAGGCTCAGCCTGGCCAAGCACGCCTCTACTATGAAGTAGTGAGTCGCACCAGTGTCAAACAAGATAGATAGGCACTCATCATGAAGGAAGATAGTACATGCAGAAGTCGGGGTTGAGCGGTCTCCGGTGTGCATCTGAAATGCGCAGGGCGGTGGGGGTAATTCTGGTCCTCGGCCTCCCGAACTCTGGCCGCGATCAAATCCGGACCTTGGTGGTCCCACAAGAGCTGACCCTCCACCCTAACCTGGCCTTGACGACCTTCTGCCTCGACGACCGTAGCCTCTACCTCTTTTGCCTCCGCCTTGTCCTCTACCGGAAGAATCCCCTCGCCCCTGGCACTAATCCTGGGCCTGGGGATATGTTAGTAACGGTGGCTGAGGAGCCGCAGAAAGTCTGGGTGGCTGTGCAGCAGGTGGAGCTCCATAACCTTGGGGGAATCTAGTAGCTCGGTGTCCCATGGTACCACAGGTGAAGCAAATAATCGAGCGATCTGGGTAAAAAGCAACATAGTGTCCACTCTCGAAGCATCCATGACAGGTCACACACCTCACTCTAGCATCTCCTCCATATGCAGTCTGAACTGGGGGTCCTCTTTGAGCAGCTCTGTGGTACCCTCCTCTAAAACCTTCTCTCTTAGCTATGTCGTCTCCAAGAGTGTTAGCCAGACGTACCCTCTTCACCTCGGTGCAAACAGTAGAGTAAGAAGTCTCAGATAGAATCCTCTGCTGATCATACATGAAAATGACCTCTAAGCTAGAAGCATGCAGAAGAACAGGAGGTGGCAATCTCATCGACAGTATACGAATTTGGCTCTCATCTAACGGCCACATGTGTCTACAGCAAATCAGCTCACTCTTGAACTGACGAATGATGGTAGATATAGAAGCTGATCGATCATATATACTGTGTAGAAAAGATACCTCCCTAGCAGTCTAGATTCCTGGAGGGCAGTACCCCCTCAAGATCAGAGCTCTAAAAGCATCGTATGTCAACTCCTTCCGCTCAACCTTGCAGACGGACCATCTATCGAACGTGTCCCTCCATAGAAATTTGGCAGCAAGTTTAGCTATCTCAGGAACAGGCACGACAACATGATCAAATACTCCATCCATCTCTCGCAACCATCTTTCAACATCCTCTCCAACATCTTTAGTGAAGGTTGACAGAGGACATTGAGCTAGTGTCTTGACCCAATCCATGTGCTTCTCAGAGTCTACATCGGCCACGGGCTCGACTGGCTGAACTGGGGCCTCGGGTGTCGGAGGTGTAGATCAGGCTCCTCCCCACAACTTGCTCAAAATGTCGTGCAGAGCAGCCTCTAACCGAGGAATAGCGATAACTGGCGGAACTGGAGCCCTATCATCAACAAGTGGTGGCGAAGCTCGCTCCTCGCGATGATCATCAGCAGCGCGCTCCCCGGTGTGCTCACCAGTGGCTCACTTTTCAGCATGAGAGTTGGCGACCCTCTCCTCAGTGACTACTCGGCGAGGGGGACATCCCCTGTCGCGTCGTGCCCTACCCCCACGCCCGATCAGACTGCGTCTCGTGTCAACCATACTCGCTACACAACAATTAATATATCACTCACCACAGAAGCACTCACCGCCTCCTAACCCATGTTACTCCATCATTCGGGTTCCTTCGAGTCTTCAAACCCATCTGTAAAGGAAAGCTGGTGTTTTGCCTACCTTCCCAAAATTCTACCCCCATAAGGGATGCCTATCGCACAGTCTCTACCCCATGAGATTGCCATTCCTAGTTGATTGGTCTAGGGTTAGGTCCAATTAAATTCATTTTTCCCTTTGAAAACATTTTGAAAACCTTGGGCCATTTTCAAAACCACGTCAACCTATCATACTCAGTTTGCAAAACCTGGCTCTAATACCACCTTTGTAATGGCCCGGGATTATGATTCCCGGGTTACGTTTCGAGGGATGATTCCTAGGTTGCGCCCCGAGTATAGGTTGAAGGTTTGAAAGCCTAATCCAACACTTTTAAAGTGGGATTTCATACCCAAAATCGAAAGAATCGTTGGAATCCCCAGGGAAGTCCCCTGTACCTATCATAATTCCAAAAGGATAGTCAAATTCTGGCGAAGTCGGGAAGCTAGCACTCACTCTCCGCCGAACAAAATGACCTGCATAATAAACAAGAAGCACTAATAAGACAACGTAATAATACCTAAAAACATTAATGGTGAGCGGGATCAGATGACGTCCACCTCCTCTTTCCACTGCCCAATGAACACACATACGCTATACCTAATAAAGATGCTTCTAGATGTAAGGCGAAACAATAACACACTAAAATGCTCCTACGATCAAGTGCATTATAATAATAAGGCCTTAACATAGAATACAAAGTGGTATATCCCACTACCTAACCACCGCCCCCCTTCCCGATAGGGCGGAGACTGGCGAGCTCACGATTGCATTCCAGTTTTTAATTGGGGCGAGGCCCGTTGTGGTATCTGATCCCGTGTTTGCATGCTTTTATCAAATCGTGAATATGGACTTAAAAGAGAAAATGAATGATATAATGTGAAAGATAAAATAAATTAGAGCGGAAGTAGAGTGGTAATTTAAGTGGTAATTAAGACTCGAACGACTCAGGACAACTCGATGAGATGGGGCCATCCTATGACTCTAGCAAAGACTCTAGATACTTCACATGTAACGATCATTCTGTTTACAAATGCATAAAGAAATAGAATGCTCAACGATCAATGCAACCTAGCATAATACTACATGGCATGCTAATTATGAATGCAAGCATAGTATATCATGCATATAAGACAGGGAAGTCTCTTTGTCGATCTGAGTAAGCTTCGAAGAAACTTAGTTGGTAAGCAAAATAGAAAAAGTACGATCCAAATAAGTAGCACGTACAATCAGATAGTATCACCTAAATCATAGCAACATCCATATAAGTCTACTTGTAATCATCCAATAACACACAGGTGCACATAGTTCAATAACACATAAACACATCACAACATCATCAAGTTGAACCACTCATCACACTTGCCACATTCCACAATACCATATCATCCTTATCATACCATTCAGCGACATTCATGTATTCATAATCAAGTATCAAAAGATCACATAACGCGAGTTCACCATAATCATCATATCTTAAAAGCAGGAGTTAACGATACATAATCTTAACATTTCATCATGCTATTAGTCAACCAATCATGCCATTAGTCCACATAAACGGTTGTCGAAAACGTTGGAAAATGGAATTCAAACGCTCGGACATAGAGTCGGTCGCGACCGCAAGTGAGCCTCTCGCACCCGCGAGAATCAGTGTCTCAGAGGAGCCTCTCATGGCTGCGAGCTACTCGTGCCCGCGAGACCCTCGAGTCGCGACCGTGAGTCTGTGGTGCCCTCCTAGGGCACCCAAACTCCACCTTGCCATCGCAAGTCACCCATGTCGCGGGCGCGAGTTAGAACCCTACCTGGGTGTTCTTCCTCACGGCCGCGAGCTATCTCTCTCGGTGGAAAATACGTCCCTGATCCTTGATTCAAGGGACGTGTGTAGCCTAATGAGAAGTTGTTTGGGACTCCCCTTTTTCCTAATTTTTACCAAGGTACCCAGGTACTTGTTAGTACAAGAATAGCTCGAAAAACCTGAATATGTGAAGAGATTTCTCACCCAACACTTCCTTCGTCCACTTCTTCTTCTTCTAGGTGGCTTTTAAGGTGATTTGAGGTCGAAACTCCTAGATCCGCTTGTTGGGTGAGTGAGAGGGGTTAGTTTAGGAATAAAGAAGAGAACTTTGAGGGTTGAGAAGTGAAAGAAGAGAAAATGTGCCAACTTACCCTTCCTAGACCCAAAACCAAGCAAACGAACTCCAGGGGGCTCGATCCTTGACTTTCGGGTTGAGATATGGCTCCGGATGACCTCCTTGGCTCCTTCGAAACTGGTGAGGGCCGCTGGACTCCTTGGATCTTGAGGAAGAGAACAGTGTGTGGTGGTTTTTGGAGGGTGATGCCGAGAGAAAGAGGAGAAAGAGGAGGGCTCCTCCGTGGTGTTTTGGGTGGTGGTTTGAGGGGAGAGAGGGTGGCTGAGTTTGTGGTTGCGGGTGTGGGTTGGGGCGAGACAAAGAGAGAGGAGAGAGCAAGAGAGTGTTTAGGGTTTTTGGGTTTGTGAAATGTGGAGCTTCCAACATCTCTTCTCGTTTTAAGACACAATGGCATGCTTATGTTTGCTATGTTATGGAGTTTGAATTTAGAAGAGATCATGAGTGAGAGAAGGGAAAAGGAAGTGAGCTTGTCTCTTTCCAAATTTGAGGGGTGCAAGGGTGGGAAAAAAGAAAAGGAAGATGTGGGTGTTATTCCTAAAAGGGGTGGCATCTTTGACCTTGCATGTTCTTCCTTCACATGGGATGGGCTTGGGGTTAGGATATCCCGGCTAGGTTTAGAGGAATAGGAGTCTGAGCCTTGGTTTCGACGTTGCAATCTTGTATCCCGAGGGGCATCCCAAAATTAATTCCCGAAATTAGCTTCCCAATTCCCGCTTTCTCTTCCATGAAATTAGATTTTATAACTGAGAATCGATGTTGCCATGTTAGTTTCAAAATTTTAGTTAGGTCGAAAATCCGCTTTACGAGGTCAAAGTCCGACCTAGAGAGTTTTTTCGCTAAATTCCGCTTTCAAATTCATTTTGATTTTCTTTTTATGAGAAATAAGGATTTAAAAATTCGAGCCTTTACACGACTACAATGAATCATGCATTCCGTCCATACGTTTGCTCATCTCCTATACTACAGTGTGTCCACGAGTACCATCCGACATTCCAGCATCGGCGTTTGTCAACGTCGAGACCGCCTACTCTTCATCCTGGCTCAGGTGACAATTCCTCAACATCGAGACGGTGAAGATGGCGAGGAGATTGGCGCCAACTTAATCCGATTCCGACATCAGCGTTTTTCGTCCTAAATTCATGAGATAAGTGGTTCGTCGCCACTCACCAACTGTTAGGCTCGCTTGTTGCAAGTAATAGGAGAGAGGGAGATTGAGCGGGAGGTGAATGAGAGGAAGGTTGAGTGAGGGTCTGGTTCTAAGGTCCTTCAATGGCAGAGAGTGAGAGAAGTAGAGGGAGGTCTGGTGTTTGAGAGAGTAGGAGAGTGGTAACTACAAAGAGATGGGTGGATGCAATTAAGGAGCAACTATTGGATCATAAAGAAGAGGAACGGTTTGAAGGCCATATAGTTTGATTTTTAGCTTCAGACAGAGCAGGAAGATAGAACGCACAAGTAAAATCGGAAAAAAAAACCTTCAAATCCCGCCACGTGGATATGTTCGTTGTTACAAAAAACGACTTACTCATGTTTTGACTATTTTTAAAAATAGTTTTTTTTCTATTTCGCAAATTGTTTTTTTTTCCATTTTAAAAAAAAAATCGGACAAGATGCCCACTTTTTTTTATTAGGTAAGAATTCGAGATCAGACATATCTGAAACTTAAGGGTCGGCCAAGCCAGGAGACGGGAAAACCATCTAGAAACTAAAACATACAATACAACAAAACAAGACGGGTGCTAACTCAGAAAAAACGCTTCTACAATAAACGAAACCAAGAGGACCAAACCAAAAGGATCTGGATGAAAATGACGGACGAAGCCAAGCCCGACACAGAAGCAGAACTGTAGATCAGTGATACATCAGGACCCGATCATCCTGTGGGCAGTGAGGATGAAACTCCAGGGAAGTAGCCAACCCGAATAAAGGAGGCACTGCGATACACACTGCCACGATCCCAACCTATCCCGATTCTGATAGCCCGAACCACATCCAAGGGAAAGAAACACCAAGTCACGCCACCATAGAGTCGCACACCATCTGAGTAAAAGGGCTCCCAGAAACCCTAACGAGACTTAGAACACACCCATACGAGCGAGTTTTGACCTCTTGTGGGTTTTAATCAATATATTTGGTACACACCCAAATGGGATTTTATAACTATATAAATAATGAAATAAAAATAGAGATTTATTTTTATTAAAATATTTATATATTGAAATAATTAAATTTTTTAATGGGTCGCTTCGGGCCCAAGGCTTGCACCTGGCCATGTCCAGTCAACGGGCCCCCAAGACAAGGGTAGAAGACGCCTCAACATGCCCTAGGCCACAAGAATGAGGAAGACGTTTCAAGGGGAAGCCGCCGCCGACCAACCGTACAACAGGCGATAGAGAACAGAGGTTGCACAAAGCCCGGGGGGGAGATGACGATAACAATCGAAGCCAACGAAAACAACAGTCGAAGGGATCCAAACCGAGTAACGAAGAGGAGCAAGAGGGCCCAAGGCCACCCGATGGCCAAGCAAGTGAAAACCCAAATGCAGAGAAGGGTAAGCAACTACCCGGAGGCCACCGACCACCACCTAGGAGAGGGACAAGGATCGAAAGTGGCGCCAGGACTAGCTATGAGCCTAGGACGCTGACGGGATTTAAGAGCAGCGAAGCTGAGGAGCGGCAACCCTCGCCAGGAACACCACGCAGGACACCAACCAGGGCCGAGCAGCGGCGGAGACGAGGGAGGATAGGGAAAAGTCAAGTGGGGCAAAATCAGAGTGATCCGGAAGTAGAACCGAGATTCAAATCAGAGATTGATTAGAATCTGGTCACCAAACTGATCGATTCAATTCAAAATCAAATAGGGATTTGGGTATTTTTTGTTGCTCAAAATCTGGGCAATCAAAGCAAAAAACAAGAATGGGGTAGATGGAACGGGAGAGTGAAACCAGAACCACTGAAGCCTCAAACTGAAATAGTGCCAAGATTGAACATCAAGGGTGGCGGAGAGGGTGGAGAGGACTACCAGCCTTGGTCCAAAGAGGAGATTATCGGCCTCCGAAGAGGTAGTTTCCAGCCACCGAAGAGGAGATAATTTTGAGCCTCCAAATAGGTGATTGGCTGATTGCCGATGTAGAAATTGGCAAACCAAACGAACCATAGACAAGATGCCCACCGTCTTCATTTGTACTAGTATAGAAGTGGGTTCCAAGTTTGTTTGTTTATTTTCGATTAATTTTGTTAGAAAAAATTAATTAGTTGGAATATCCATTCTCATAATCTGTTTACACGATTTTTTTTCAACGTAGGGTTAAATTTCTGTTTAGCGCATGGCAAAGTGTTTTTTATAAAATACGCATGGTCACAATGATCAGATCACACGATGGTCGCAACGACCAAATCAGCAGTTAGTCGCAACGACCACAACTAAGACGGATCACAATGACCACAACCAAGGATGGTCGCAACGGCCACAACCAAGGTTGGTTGCAAAGACCAGTGGTTTTTAGCTCGGTTACAAACTGAATCGAGCTAAAAAAAAAGGGTCCTAACACAATTTTCAATCAAAAACCCTCATTCTAACTAGCCACATACACAATTTTTTTTAAACTACTAAAATCGCTACCCATACACACCCATAGTTAACCTTATTTCATTTATAAATAATAATAATATAATAATAATAATAATATAATAATAATAATAATAATAATAATAATAATAATAAAATGAATATAATAATATACGGAGTATGTAGAATGGAAATAATTATTAAATAGGGACATAATTGTAAATTGAATTGGTTGAAAAAAGATGAGTTTTGATATGCTAGCGATACTACGGATCATGTAGAGAATATAAAAATGGGATGCTGAGATAATGTGACGAAAAAAGAATAAAGAATTAATTTATTTATATATATAGGGTACCTTGATAAACATGGTCTTTAAAAGGCATAATTTCACCGTTTACTTGGCCACTAAAGCGCTTACTTTGGTTGTGGGTACAGGCCACAAGTTACATACTTACATTGCAAGATAAGTTCCCCTACAATACTAGATGTTACACTTAAATATGAAGGATATAAATTTACACTGAAATTTTTTAAAAATTATATTTATATTCGATACATCTGTATTAACATGTTTACAAAATTTAATTGTAAAAATTTATTATTAAAAAATTGATTATTTTAGAAAATATTTTTTATTTTCTAAAATATATTTAAATAATAAAAGTTTATAAATATGGTAATATAAGTTTACAGAGTATAAATATAATTTTTTTTTAATTTTTTTAGTGTATGTAATATCGAAAGGAATCCAAACTGGTTATTTATAAGAGTATTTTATTGATTAACCCCTTTTGTATAAATTATGCCTACATACATATTGTTTTGATAAAAAAATAAAATTAGTTTGCCTGTTGGACACCACATGTACATAGGCATTATGCATCAAATCTATATTATAATGCAAGACTGGGTAAGATACCGTTACCACTTATACCTTGAATTGGTAAATAAAGAACGGTCATTCCGGTGTTCGAACCGAGAACCTATAAATACTACTCATAAATTCTTTCCGGTAAGCCATTCTGAAATGGTTAAAATAGAAAATAAAAGAATTTACCACTTATACCATGGACAGGGAGAGTTGATTTTTTTTTTTTTCCCACTATTGTTGATCTCGTTTTCCCCATATTGTTGTTGGTTTTTTTATGCCGAAAAATCATATATTGGAAATCCGACATTACCAATTTATACTGATTGAATTTATTTGTTACCATCAATTTAGTGACTTGATCTTCGGTAATAATACAGAAATTTGCATTACTTAATTATAATTGATTGCTATATAATAAATACGAATTTTCTATGGAAGTATTTTTAAAATTTTAATTAGTTTAGTTATTTTTTTCAATTAGATTCCTAAAATCGCTTGTTTTTTTTGGTAGAGAATCATTTTCAGTTTAAAATCTTATCTTATAACTAAGAGAATATGATAGAAAAATCGTAATAAATATTGAAACGTATCAATTATACCCTCCAAAAAAATAAGTCCTTTTAAATGGTTCAAATTCATAATAAAGGGTACTTTTATTATTATTATAAATTATAAGGGTGTCCTTTACAATAAAAATATCACAACAATCCATTTATCTCTACAATTATTGAATAATACTTAGTACTGAATATGGTTTATAAAGTTTATAAACCCCGTTCACCCTTTTCTATTTGGAAATGAGATAATAGGACGGACACCTCACTTGCGTATAAATAAGGGTATATATCTAACTAGGGCCATTATGCATATGATTCACCCATTCACACATCGAACGATAACAAAACAGACCATGTCCCGTACAACAATCATACAGACCTGTGTCGGTGTCTTTCGCCTTCTCTTCCTCATTCTGATCATCCTCGATCCTACCAGAGCGGTAACACCCAACATCAGCGCCACCGACCCCAACACCACCACAACCATTCCCTTGGATCTATCTAGCCGGGAATTATATGGCACACTATCTGAGTTCTCCACTTGGGAGTCAGTGTCCACACATAGGATCCTTGCTGTTGCTAATGAATTTCTAAGCGTGAAGAATTCCGCCCGACGGCAGAGGCCGGTTTGTGACACTTCTAAGTACGCTAATTGTATTAAAGTAACTGGTATGACCATCCGACCTTGCAACGATTACAACCGCTGCCAAAGAGGTAAAGGCGGCGTCTGAATATATATATATATACTCCCTCCGTTTATTTTGTTACCTGCTGCCGTCTAAAATAATTTATGCTCTTCTTATTTGTATGTGTTCTTTATTTGGACCAATGCAAGTTCCCTTTTCCGTTTAACATGCAATTCGATCCAGTTCTTGTAATTAATTTCGTACTTGAAGGTGTGGTGATGGAACGAAAATAAAAATTGTTCTATTCTTGATCGATTTCGGTGAGATGTATTGGAGTATAATTTATGAAAAAATCTCCAATATGGACTCATATTGTACTTGCATTGATACGACCGACTTAGACCTATATATTCCAGACTGAATTGGGTCACCATATATGGTTGCCTGAACGAGTGCAGAAGGTGGCCTGAAGTCTTGCCATCTAGCACCATAGTATTCCAGCGACGAACATAGTATGAGTTGTGATGTTGCTCGCCTGAATTAGTCTCATGAATTTCGGTTCTCCATCTCTCTATTTCAGGCCACAAATTAGAAACTAATGTTGGTCGCTTGAATTAGTCTCATGAGTTTGGGTTCTCCATATCTCTATTTCAGGCGACTAATTATGAATTAGAATTTCATTCAAACTAAGTCATATGAAGGTTTCATCCAACCGGCCAAGTTGATAAAATCACTGACGAAATTATAAAACTAGCGTGACAAATAAAATTTGTCCCCCAAAGTAATTTTTCTGGACAAAAGTAACATTTATCGCCCAAAACCATTTATTTACGACGAAAAAAAAAAACTTGTCGCCCAAATATATCATGGGCTGCGAAAATTTAATTTTGTGGCCCATTGAATCTGTTTGGGGCCTTTAATATAAATCTAGAGTAGAGATACTCCCGCCATCTTGGTGGGCTTGTGATACAATAGGCCACATTTTCTGGGTGTGTCACTGTGTCGCTGGCGCCTACACCTTAGCTGTGCCTCCTTCTGCTGTCATAGTTTGATTAGTTTCTACTCTTCAGGACCTCGAGAACAAAAAATTAAGGTAAAGGTTAAAAAAGTGAGTAGGTGCTGGTGGAGTCCTGCGGGACGCTGCTGGCCAGTGGCTGGTTGGATTTGTTCGGCATGTCGGGAGTGCTACGGTTCCAGTGGCTGAGTTGTGGGGCCTGCTTGATGGGCTCCGTTTGGCATGGGAGGAAGGTTACAAGCAGGTGATAGTGGAGTCGGATTCGAGGACCGCCGTCACTTTGCTTCAGAAGGGTGTGGACTGTCACCGTCCCCTCTCTAGCCTGGTACAGCAGTGCCGGAGCTTACTGAGCCGAGACTGAGAGATCCAGTTGAGGCATGTCTTTAGGGAAGCGAATTCTGTCGCCGATTCCCTCGCGGCGAACGCCTTTTCTTATCCGTTCGGTGTACATAGACTCCTTGTTCCGCCTTTAGATGTTGATGCTATTATTGATGAGGATGCTAGGGGAAGGGCTACTCCCCGTTTAGTTCCTGTGTAGCCCGTTTTATGTTGTTTATTGATGAGAGTCTGCCTCTCACTTTTTCCCATCAAAAAAATAATCCACAGAACTTACCAAAAAAATCCACAGATGTGCCTATGGTACCCAGGAAGCTTCCCTGCAAATCCAGCAACCGTAGGACAATGAAATGTGGAAATGGAGCACATCCACATCTATGTTCACTCCAAATAAAAAAAAAATCTAGGAAAATTGGATCAATACCGAAAATGGAGGATGGAAAAAAAAAAAAGGGTAAGGGAGGAAAGAAAGAGAGGGTCGCAAGCATGATTGGATTCTCAGTTGCTCAATAATTTAAAATCATATACTTATTTTAGTATAGCTATCCGCTATGATAATCTAGGTGAGGAGGTAATAATACATAGAAGAAATAATCGCTGAGGAGGTCTAAGAACCGATGAATAGTGGAATAACCCCTACGATAAAGTAGCCCATCTCATGGAATACTCCTCAAGACAGGAAGTGAAGATGGACACTGCAATTTCAAAACTTAAATTTTTTTGGGTGGATAAACCCACCCAAATATTAGGAAACATGGGTTCACAAACTATGACTTGACCATCAATATACCCACCTCGAGGGACGCAGGTAAGCTTGTAATGTCGTTTGGTGTGTGGTGTTAACAACTTTTAACATTTATGCCCGTTTTGCACTTCCAGTTTTCATATATAATAGGAATTTGGGTGCTGAATCCCGTTTTTGATATTCAAAATCAGGTCCTATTTCTGCAAATCAATGTTATGTGACTGTTATCGCTGAATTTACATAAAGAATGCTTAATTGAAAACTTTTATGGTCTGTTTTGACGGGCGTTTTATATGTTTTTTCCTTGCATATGAAGCTTAATAGCTTGAGTTCTTAAATCCACTAAGAAGTAAATTGTGTTTTTAATAGATCGAATGCTTCGACTAGGAGGGCAAATTGTATTGTCTAACTAATTAATCTAAAGCATAAGACCTAAGAATATTGGATGGCCCTAGGCTTAGTCAATAGGTAGATTAAGAGTTAAACACTTTATACATACATATGATATATACTTATATAAACATATAGGTTACAAATGCCCACACTTCTAATATATGTTGGGAGTCTGATTGCAAGCGGTTGCGATGTAAGATCATGCTCCTTTAAATCTCTCAATGTCCTCTGGGAGGATTATTATCAACATTCATCTCTTCTTAACCTAGAAAGTATCTAAACAAAGAGATAAATTAGTAGTACGGGTGTGTCTCACGCGAAGTGATCCACACCATAGATAGCAATAAAAATGCATAAGAAAATAAAGTAATTCTTCCCGGCAACGGCGCCAAAATTTGACGCGCGTGAAACGGTCATATATTGTTCCCTGTCAAAGTTAATAATCCAAACCTACAACTAGTATAAGTGGTAAGTCCAAATATGGATCCATGAGGAGAATTGCCTTTCCCTATGTACTTAAATTGCTCATAAATGTAACCAGATTGAGAGTGATTATAAAATAGAAATAAACAAGATGAATAAATGTTGCAATGATGATTGACCTAAAACAATGAGAATGAGATAGTTTCACCTATAATTCTTCAACAATGGTTGGCTTGTTGGTCCTCGACTCTCTTTCTAGTTATTCTTATCAAATAGATTAATCCGGCGTTGGTTTAAATGAACTAGCACTCCTCACGGACATGCCAACCCCTTACACTATATTCAATCCTTACCTTGTTTGGATATAAACATAAAGTAGCACAAAGTCTCAAAGTCTTTGCAGAATGGCAGTAGCAACCAGTATGATGTCAAGAGTTGTCACTCACTCCCTTAACCCTAAGCCACTTTGAAATCGATATTTAACCAAAATGTCATTATCCTACACAATCAAATGATGCTTTCACGTGATTACTTACCTATATGCTTGCTACTACGATCTAATTATTCTCACCAATCAACTAGACCCTAGCACGATGCAATTCTATCAAGGTAGCTAATCAAAATAGTATTTGTAACGGGCCAAATATAAATATTCGGGTTACGTTTCGATGGTTGGATACATTCGTTCGGATCTTGCAATCCAGGTACGGGTCGAAGTTTCTAACCTCAAAAGTTAGTGTTTCAAAGTGGGGATTTCGAACCTCAAAACAAGCGAATGGTTGTTGGTACCCATAACCTGTCCTATAGGCTATGTCACTCCAATTAATTTATTAGTAAAAGCATGCAAAGCGGAAATCATAATACAACTTGTCACGACGATGCTAGGTCAAAACCAAAATACGAAAAGGCGAGGCTATAAAATATTCAATTATGTCTAGTAGGACCCAGTCTCTCAGTCGTCAATCATCCAATAGATATCCCCGTCATACAAGCATCGAGCAAACATCAATCTGCATACAAACCTAAAATAATTAATACATGGCGTGGGATCAGCTTGAGGCTCATACACGTGACTAAGTCCCACTGTAGGCACACACATACGCTAGTCCTAAATAAAGATGTTTCTAATGCAGAGTGAAATTTGAACACACAAGTCATGCTTATCAGGATATATATATATATATATATATATATATATATATATATATATATATATATATAAAGAGAGAGGATAAGGTCGGGTGAGAACAACCCAATCCGGTGAGAACGAAAGAAGCGTTTTCATTGGTTAAATTTAATTAATAAAAATAAAATAAAATAAAAAAATCCTCACGCGCGCTCCTTCTGCACGTACTGTTCGCTTCCTCTTCATCTAGCTCCTTCCCACACTCCTATCTTTCTACTTTGAGATGACGATTGCTGGTGTAGTCCTCCGTACTTAGCCTCAAGCTCTGACCGCTGAAGCTCCTTCGCCGAAGGTCAAGGAGCCTAAATTGTTAATGTGACTTGAATCATGGTTAACCGGTGACACATCGGGGGTTCGGGGGGCAGAGTCCCCCAACGGTGGTCTTGCTGGCGGGGGCTAGGCCGCTAGGGGGCAGGGCCACTCCGCCTTTACGGTATGCAATGTTTATTGTACATGGGCATATCGTCTGTTTGTTTTGGCTTTCAGTTCATTCTTTGTTTAGGATTTCATGAGTCTGGTAATATACTCATGAAACGCCAACCCCTTGTAACCCTAATATGTTTTCGTCTCTTCTAATACAAAACTGGTTCTCTGCCGGTGGACGTAAGTAACACACAGTTGCCGAACAACATAAATCTCTATGTTGTTCTTCGCTTTTTTTATTCTCGATATAACATAAACCACACATGATCGCTAATTATAATATAAACCACGTAAACTCTAAAGCCTAATTTGATCGTTGTTTCATGCTCTGAATTCTGATTTTATAGTCAAATCCTGTGTGCACTGATTGTTATGAAAGAGTGAATCGAGTCTCGTACATGATCGCAAAGCCCATCGAAGCAGAGCACAAATCCGGTCTCCCGGTGAATTGCAGGAAGATCTTAAGCCTCCAACTGGAGAACTCGGCTGCCACGGGAAAGCTGATCAAGGTCAAGGCCTCCTACAAGATTTCTTAGGCCGGGATGAGAAAGAGAGTCGCGACGTCAAGGGTGCCGACCACGCGATCCGTGAGAGCGAACGCCGGGAAGCCGGAGGAGACCGCGACGAAGAGGCACCGGAGCATGCGGTCAAAGTCGATCGACCAAATTGAGGTGGATGCGAAAGTAAAGGCATGCAGTTGGAGGGAGGAGGACTAGGAAGTCGGCTCCGGGACCAGGGTGAAGCAGCCTATATGTCGATCAGGTCGGCGACAAAGTGTAAGTGTTTGGAGAACTGAGTCCCTAGTGGATCTCAGAGGCCTACTCCTATATATATATCAATGGGTGAAAACCCTGGGGTTACAATCGTAACTGTACATGATATGGACATATATAAATAATATAATGCTAACATCCTCCCTCAGTCCCAGTTAGAGGTGAGCGAATAACAAGACTGGAACGAAAAGAAGTAAAAAGAGGAGTAGGTAAGCCTTTTGTGAAAATGTCCGCATATTGATGTGCGGAAGGGACATGAAGAACTCGGACCTGACCAAGGGCAACCTTCTCTCTGACAAAATGGATGTCAATCTCGATATGCTTCGTTCGCTGGTACTAAACCGGGTTCGACGACAGATAAACAACGGAGACATTGTCGCAGTAGACCAGGGTAGCCGATCGAAGGGGAACCCGGAGCTCGCAGAGAAGGTTGCAGAGCTAACAGGTCTCAGCCACGGCGTTGGCAACGCCACGATACTCGGCCTCGGCACTCGAGCGGGAGATGGTGGCCTGACGCTTGGAGGACCACGAGACCAGATTGTCGCCAAGGTACACTGCGAAACCAGATGTGGAGCGGCGAGTTTCAGGACAACCCGCCCAGTCAGCGTCAGAATAGGCGGTGAGGGAGTCAAACCGGCTGCGACCGAGATGTAAACCCATGTCAGAGGTGCCCTTGATGTACCGGATGATCCTCTTGAGCGCCTGAAGATGGTGCTCGCGGGGATCATGCATGTATAAGCAGATCTGCTGGACGGCGAAAGAAATGTCCGGTCTGGTGAATGTCAGATACTGGAGAGCACCGACTAGACTGCGGTAGGCTGTAGGATCCTCAACCTTGGGACTGGAGGCAGCGTCGAGCTTGGACTTGTTGTCGACAGGGGTGGTGGCGGGCTTGCAAGACGACATGTCGGCTTTGTCGACGATCTCGAGAGCATACTTCTGCTGATGAAGAAATAGTGCAGTAGGAGTGCGTGACACAGAGACACCGAGGAAGTAGCTCAGAGAACCGAGATCAGTCATGGAAAATTCTGAACGCAGCAGGACCATCAGCCTAGACATGAGGGATGTAAAGGAAGCGATGAGCACAATGTCATCGACGTACAGGAGAAGATAGGTGGTGTCAGACCCTGAATGGAGCACAAAGAGGGAGTGATCAGACTGACTGCCCTGAAATCCAATGCCACTGAGGTACGTGGCGAATTGCTGATACCAGGCGCGAGGCGTCTGTTTCAACCCATAGAGAGACTTCCGAAGAAGGTAGACGTGAGATGGGCGGGTGCGATCATAAAAGCCTAGTGGATGATGCATATACACAGTCTCCTGAAGGTTGCCGTGAAGAAAGGCATTCTTGACGTCAAGCTGATGGATAGGCCAGCCCTTGGTAAGGGCGATACTCAGAACTGTGCGGATGGTAGCCGTTTTGACGACCGGGCTGAACGTCTCGTCACAATCAACTCCAACCTCCCGCGACTTGCCATTGACCACTAGACGAGCCTTATGTCGCTGAAGAGTCCCGTCTGACCTGTACTTATGCTTGAACAACCACATGCAGGTAATGATATTAGTGTCCCGAGGCCTTGGAACGAGGTCCCACATGCCGTTTTTAATAAGAGCACTAAACTCATCCATCATGGCGGCGTGCCAGTTCGGGTCATGCAAGGCCTTGTGGGGTGATTTGGGGAGAGGGGATATGTCGGGGGATGGAGTGAGAAGGTTATATTTGAGCTTAGGTTTGAAGATCCCGGACTGAGACCGGGTCTTCATGGATGGGGCGGGGGGTGCAGGCGGAGGCGGGTGGTTAAGTGGGGCTGCCTGCGTGGGTGGGGGGGGGGGGGGGGAGGAGAGGGTTTTGGTTTGCGGCAGGCTGTGCGGCGGGTGCCGCTAGGGGAGAGGACTCCGCCGCCAATCAAATTGGACAGGGGTTTGGGTTGCGGCGGGCGCCGCCAGGGGAGAGGACCCCGCCGCATGGGTTGCTGCGGGCGCAGCATTGTGCTACGCCCGCCGCCAATCAAATTGGGCGGGGTGTTGGCGAGGGACAGGGGACGTTCCGGATGAGGTTTATTGAAATAAGTGGCGTAGGAGGGGTGGGAATTCTTCAGAATTGGGTGGTGTGGATGGGTTGGGGACAACAGGGGTGGGTGGTGTGGCGAAAGAGAAGGTTTGTTCGTCGAAAATCACATGGCGCGAAGTGACAACCCGATTGATATCCAAGCGAAGACAACGGTAACCTCGATGGTGTGGGGAGATGCCCAAGAAGACACATTTAGTGGAACGTGGGGATAGCTTGTGAGAGGCGGTGGCACTCATGTTGGGGAAACAGAGACATCCAAACACTCTAATGTGATCGTAGGAAGGGAAGCGCTTGTAGAGTGCTAAAGTTGGGATGGAGTTGCTAATGGCTTTGGATGGAAGGATATTGTGGATATAGGTGGCCATGTGAAGCGCCTCAACCCAAAAGGGGAGGGGAAGAGAGGCGTGATGGAGGAATGTTCGAGTTTTGTCATTGAGAGTGCGGAGAATGCATTCCGCTTTGCCATTTTGTGGAGAAGTTTGGGGGCAAGAGAAGCGGAGTGATATCCCATTTTGTTGACAAAAGGAGCGAACAAAATTGTTGTCAAACTCTCCTCCCATGTCACACTGAATAGCCTTGATGGGCAAAGTAAATTGAGTGCGGACAAATGTGTTAAAATTGACAAGGTGACTTTGTGTTTCCGATTTGTGACGTAAGGGAAAAACCCAAACAAAATTGGTGAAATCATCAAGGACAACCAAATCGTATCGAAAACCACTAGCACTTCAAATAGGAGATGTCCACAAATCACAATGTATAAGATCAAAGGGTGCGAATGTAATGGAATGAGAAATGCTAAAAGGGAGACGCTTGCTCTTGGCTATTTCACAGGAAATGCAAACGCCAGAGGCTTTATTACAAGAAATTAAATTGCTAGTGCGGAGACATTGATACACGTGGTCGCCAGGATGGGAAAGACGAGCGTGCCACAAGTCAGAGCGATGGGCGACGAAGGCGGTGAGGGCAGTGGGAGAGGATTGGGGAGCTTTGGTGATGGGGTAGGGTCGCCAGAACTATTGCAGCGCATGATTGGGGTCCTCGTACGAAGATCCTTCACAAGAAAACCAAACGGGTCAAATTGGACATCCACGTGATTATCGACGGTAAATTGACGAACAGAAATGAGGTTTTTAACAAGGTCAGGGGCAAGCATGACTTTGTTGAGGCGAAGGGGTGAGGCATTGGGAAGGGTTGTGTGACCCGAACCGACAATTTTAAGAGATTCGCCATTTCCGACAAAGACCGACGGTAAAGTGCTAGAATTAAAAACAGTGTGTAGGTTACCTGGTGCGTTCGTCATGTGAGAGGAGGCCCCGGTGTCCATGTAACAGTGGTCGTCCGGCTGCTGAAGTCCCATGGTGGAGAAAGCGGCGGAGAGGTTGGTGTGCATGGGGTTCGACGGAGGCTGCTGAGAAGCGTACATCGCCGGAGAAGGGGTCGGCTGCTATGGCTGGCGTTGGGGAAAAGCCAAGCCTGGCGGGGGGTATCCCGCCCACGTCGGATAAGGGCAGGGCGGCGGAGCAGGGGACTAGGGTTGCTGCGGGTACCAGCTGCCCGGCGGCGCCCGCGACATGTTGCTGCGGCCGCGGCGCCCGCCGCCGTTGCCGCCTCTGTTGCGTCCTCCGCGTTGTTGTGGTGGTCTAGTTTGGGTTTGGGGAATTTGGTCTGGGGCTATGAAATCCTTGGAGGAAACAAGGACATGGGAAGGTCCCAGGGGGCGTCCCTGACGGCTCTCCTCCCTGAAGAGCATGTTGGGAGCCACCATGAAAGTCGGAAGTGGCACTGTGTTGCTGATCATGCCACCGACGACATCAAATTTGGTGGAGAGGCCGTTGATAAGTTGAAGGACAAGGCGTTCTTCGCTAGCCTTGTGTCCAACATCACCTAGTTGATCAGCGATGGCTTTTATGGCGAGGCAGTAGTCAGAGACGGTGGAGAAGCTTTCATGACGGGTGTTGATGAACTTACCCTCAAGATCCGCTGCCCTAGCGGATTGATTGACATTGAAGAGGCTCTTTATGCGGAGCCAGACAACTCGAGCGGTGGAGTCTGGTTGGAGGACGGTAATCAGGACGTCCTCAGAGATGGTGGCATAGATCCATCCAAGAACGATGGAGTCAAGGCGGTTCCAGAGGGGCTCAGGGACCCGCTTAGGTGTGGTGGCGGTGTAGCGGTGGCGACAACGGATCGTAGGTGTGAAACAAAATTAGGGTTTCACACGGAGGCGTGATACCATATAAGTATTTGGAGAACTGAGTCCCTAGTGGATCTCAGAGGCCTACTCCTGTATATATATCAATGGGTGAAAACCCTGGGATTACAATCGTAACTGTACATGATATGGACATATATAAATAATATAATGCTAACACAAAGAAGGCTAAGAAGATGGTTCGTATTCACTAAGCATCTTCTCATATCTATAAATTTTGTGTTTTTTTTTTGGCTATGGCGAGTTGGATGCAACCGAGGGACGAAGTGCTGATGAATAATCAATGCGCTTTCATCCAAGTTTGAGGCTTCCGGCGATGCTTATGGGTTCACCTTAGATGTCTTGTTGAGGATGCCCGAGATCAACAGAAGAAACTTGTTTAGGATGCATTGGATGATTTTGATCCTTCTTTGAGGCTTCTGGATGCTTATGGGTTTGCTTTAGATGTCTTGATGCAAAACACGACTTCAATCAATCCGGTGAAGATGCGGTGTGTTGTGAGCTGAATCTGCCATGTTTTACAGTATCTTTTATATCGTTTTCTGCATACATTTCATGCATTTGAGTTAGAATAATACATAATTTGTGTAGTTTATGTTTATTTGCAATATATGGAGGTCTACACAAGTTTTTTTTTATTTCACATAAATCGGACGCACTTTGGAGCTTAAAGGAAAGTCATGAAGAAGCTAAGAATGGTGCAGTCGGAGAAAAGGCCATTTTTCGGTATTCATCATTCGGAATCAAGCTTTGATGTCTTCATGAAAGTTGTAGCCCTCGAAAAGAGCTTTCCCACGCATGGTCATATGCGTCAATCCGCCAAACGAGGACTCGGGAAAGTGCGTTTTAAGAACAGAGTAGAAAGCTGGAAGCACAGGTTACTCGATCTCGAGTTAATATACTCGATCTCGAGGAAAGATGTCTGAGCACACCTAGTCGAGCAGAGCATGGTCGAGAAGATGAGAGCCAGAGCAACCCGACTCCGGAAGCCTTACTCGATCTCGAGGAAAACTAGTCGAGATCGACCAACATTGATGCCATGTCCGGAGTCGAGGAGCTGTGCCAAGTCGAGAAGCCGAGGACGGAAGACGCCGAGCACTAGCCTTACTCGAGATCTAGTAAACAACTCGAGATCGAGGAGACCCCATGAGCCAATGTCCGAGCATGTCGAGGAAGAGCAACCCGAACGCCGAGCTGAAGCTGAAGTCGACGACCATCCTACTCGAGATCGAGGAAACACCTCGAGATCGAGTAAACCGTGTCCGGGAGTGCGTTACGCGGTTTTGTTGTCCTACTCGGATTGAGAGTCCTTGGATCCGATTCTATCCAATTTTGGCCGAGATCTATCTACATCTATCAAGTTCTATCTATGGAGAAGACCTATCAACACATGGAAGATATTCTACCTATTTTAGATTTATTTCCCTTTTAGATTTAATTCTTTAAATTGCATTTATTTATCATTAAGTCTTTAGATATAGATTTAGATAAAGATAGATATATTCTATCCTTGAATAGCAAGGAATAGAAGGCTATAAATAAAGCCTTAGGGGCTGGTTTTTCATCATTCAATTTCAGAGAGAACAAGTAAGTAGTAGTAGAGAGAGAGAGAGTTTGTGGCGAGCAAGGTGGAAAGGCGAAAGCGGATTTGGCTTGTTTGGTTGTAAGCTCTCTTTGGTTTATTTCAATGCAAGTTAGTTTCTTTTGTTATTTAATGTCTTTCTTGATGATGAAGAGCGAGTAGTCCACCCACTTCTGGGGCTGGAGTGAGCCCGACGGTGGCCATGTGAGGTGGTGCGGTAAAGGTACAATCTTTTGATGCGATTCATCTTCTATCCCTATGAGCATGATTCTTTTGCGAGAGTTGAAGGTGATCCTTGTTTGTATTATTGAAGCGAAAGTGATCTTAATGCAACTTGGGTTAATTATGTGAAAATGGTTAGTAACAATTAGGGTTTATGCGAAAGCCTCTATATGCCTATTTGTTAATAACGAAAGTTATTTTGATGGAAAGCATGATCTTTTATGCCTTTATGTGTTACTTTGCATGGTTATCGTTGTGGTGTTGATACCCTGGCTTTGGAAGTTATTTATATATTGAATTTATTTCTGTCGAAATCTGAGTTCTGCGTTCGAAGTTTGCATTTAAAGTTTCTGTCTGTTTTAGTCGATCTAGAGGAAAAGTTGTCGATTAATAGAGTTTATTTTAGTCATGTTTTAAGTATATATTTGCATACTAGTTTAGAGCATTTTTATATATTTTATAGCTTAATTTATATTATTTGGTTTTCGGAGTTTACACTAGTGTTTTTATATATTTCAGGTATTTTTAGCTGGATCGTATAAAATTGGAGATCAATAATAAATTATGGAAGCATTTTGCAAACGAGAAGATTGATGACTGAGCTAAACTTAAGATGGCCGGATGATATATTTGGAGCTGATCATTAGACCCGATTCTTCCCCTTTGGGCCGGTTCAGACAACAGCGTGGCGTGGGCTTGAAATGCTCCAAACTCTCCAATCAAATAGCTGTTAAGTTATTATTATTATATTGATATTAATTAAATTAGGATAAATTATATATAGATTAGATAGATTAGGTTTATGAGTTTTTTTTTTGTTGTTGCGAAGATTAGGTGTATGAGTTGCAATATATATACACCTTATTCATACGGGAACGAGGGGGAGGCCGAAACGTGACACAAGTAACCGGCTGACTACTCTTTCCTTCTTTAACTCTAAATATGTTTTGTTTTATTTTTATGGAGACCTAAACTCTCCCGTTCTGTCTACAATTTGAAGCTTTGTTTGGATTGATTTGCGAGTTTCTAATTCTTGTTCCTTAATTCTTATATTTGAATATTTCGACTTCTTTGCGCTTGAATGTTTGATTGTTTTATTTTATCTTGTCTGATCAACTTGGTAGAATTAATTCAATTGCTAGGGTTTTGTAGATTCCTGATTGTGAACCTTAACCCAAGTGACAAACTTATTCCTTTAGGGCTGATTGAACTAATTGGATGGGTAGGAAGTTGGATGTGTTGTTAAATCCCTCTTTAGGAACTGCAAATACTTTAGTTAATCTCTGAACTTAAAGCTATCAATTGAGTTAAATCCTTCTTTAGGGACTGTTCGATTGATAAGGGTTTCTAGGACTGATTGGACTAGTAACTATATTAGGTCAGGACAAGGGCATTCATATGAATCATAAAAGGACAAGAGGAAGTTACAATATCAACTCAACCAAATAAAGTGGATAGTTGTAGGTAGAACGATTTTCTCTAAATTGCTTTGCATTAATTTGCTTATAGTTTATTTTATTTTCCTTCTTAATTTCACCACCCAAAAACCCCCCGTTTCATATTAATTGGTAAATAAACTTAACTTAGGAATAACTTGATTCTCTGTGGGATCGACTCGTGCTTATCACACTACATTAGTTAGGTAGGTTCGAAATTATTTTGATACGGTTTACGCGACTAAAAACCGTCCATCGTCGATCTCGAGTAGGATGTTGTCGAGATCGAGTTAGGTTGTCTAGATCGAGTTTCTGTGTTGTCGAATCTGAAGTTTCTGTTTCTGCTGAGTTTACTCTATCTCGAGTAGCTTTTGTCGAGATCGAGCAGTGTCTGTCTTTACTTTTATTTCTTGTCTTCGCTTGTTATTTCTGTCTTTCTTTCTTTGTTTCTTTGTTTCTTTGTTTCTGTCTTCTGTTTGCTTTTCTGTGAGATTTACAACTGCCTAGGATACGCTGACACGCTTCCTCGTGGATTCGATCCTGACTTTCTCTTACTACATTGGAGGGAGTCTTGTAATTATTTGCTGGGGCACGAATCTGGTTTGAATTATTTCATTATATTTCATACTCGATTTCCTCCTTACAACACGGTGAACCAAATAAGTAGCTATCTTTTACACTATATGTGTTCCAAGATTTTTTAGTAGATTATTGAGATGTTGGATGTCTTGTAACAAGTGAGCTCTTCTTTACACGATTTCTAGAGCTAACGTAACTCAAGCAATTCAAAACGTGATATATACTATTTCACAAACTTGGATTTGGTACTCTCCATTACACAATTTCTTTAAAAAAATATTGTATTAAAGTGAAGAAAAATAATATGAAGAGAAGAAGTAAATAGAAGTGGTTCGGCACATATATTAGGGGTGTGCAGAAAAACCCGAAACCGAAAACACGACGCGAAAACACGACACGAAAACACGACACGAAAAAACACGAAACCGAAAAGACACGATACGAAAACGACACGAACCGCTAAAACACGACATTAAACGGTTCGTGTTCGGATCGGGCATATGCCCTTATCGGATACCCGACACGAACCGTTTATTTTTTATTTTTTTAATAGATACGGTAAAATGAGTATAAATATATACTATAAAAATCCATGTGGTATCATAAACACACCCTAGCTCAGTTGGTAGAGCATGCGCAGGGCCCAGGTAATACAAATTGAACGGGAGTTCGATTCCAATCTTTGTGCTTTTTTTTTTTATTTCTCCCTTCTCACCCTTTTTATATTTTTTTTACGTGCAAAGTAACCCTAAAATCTTAAACAGGCTAATACTCTGCACTCTGCCGACATCACAGACGGATACCCAAACCACCATTCCGACCCACTCCACTCTCAATCTCTTCATCTCTTCTCCAATTTTCTGCGCTCCCAATCCCTCCTCTCATCTCTCGAAACCTCAATCAATGGTAAGTAAGAATTTGTGTATTGTTTTTGTTCAAAGTAAACAAATCCCTCTCTCAAATCCCTAACCCTAACCCTATCGAATCTCGACTCAATTTCACAAATCGCCACCAGTCCGAGTCGTGTTTGCCCATCCCATCGCCACCAGTCCGAGTCTTGTTCCCGTCGGCTCTCAGTTCGTCCTTCCACACAGTTGCTCTCGGCTCTCAGATCTGAAATGAACCGACGACAGCCCACATCTGGCCCTACTCGAAATCATACTAAGTTGGTTACAGTAAACTCGATTTGGTCTCAGTTCATCCCTCACACAGTTACAATGAGTGTATTACAATTTGTGAGTGTTTGCACTTTGCAAATTGCAACAGGCCACAACCCACAACAGTGTTACAGTGACACAAACGCAGTCACACATGCCCAGCCGCCCAGAAAAGAAAAACTAACGGTTTCGGTTCGGATAACACGGGTATCCGACACGGAACCGAATAGCTTACCGTGTCGGATACCCGGTTCATAACGGTTCGTGCACGGTTCGACTAATATGTGTTAAACGGTTTCGGGTATCCCACACGATTACCCGGTTCGTGTCGGATACCCGGTAATGCCCACCCCTAACATATATAGAGAGTGGTTCAGTGACTAAATATAGAGAGTGGTTCAGTCTATATATAGAGAGTGATTCAGCGGCTAAATATATATTGATTCATGAATTAAATAGAAGTGATTCATCAATTTTATAGTAAATGGTTCAACGCATATATAGAGAGTGGTTCAGTGACTAAATATAGAGAGTGGTTCAGCATATATAGATAGTGGTTTAGCACATATATCGAGAGTGGTTCAGTGACTAAATATATATTGGTTCATGAATTAAATAGAAGTGGTTCATTAATTTTATAAGAACAGGTTCAACACATATATATAAAGTGGTTCAATGACTAAGTATAAAAAGTGGTTCAACACATATATATGGAGTGATTTATCACATATATAGAGAGTGATTCAGTAACTAAATATATATTGGTTCATGAATTAAATAGAAGTGGTTTATCAATTTTATAGTAAATGGTTCAACACATATGTTGAACAAAAATGCGCGAATAATTGTAAAACATATTTTATTTAATTTTTAGAATTTGAGTTCGACCCCTTTTGGTTATCCTCTTGATTCGAAGTTGTATCGACACCAAGACTTGAGTGATTTTGGTGATTTTGGCTGCATCCGAATTTTAACGGGTTGCCTACGTATCTCTTGGAAGAGAATCAAGCCTTACATAGTTCAGAGTGTTTGGAGTTTTGGAAATTGTGTTTGGTTTGGATTTGGTTTTGTTTGGATAAATATGGATTTGGTTTTATTTGGATAAATTTGGATTTGACTTTTGTTTTCTTGTATGCATCAGATGATGAAGTTCAAACCCATCTTCTAGGAATGGTAGCTCGATAAACACTGAGATAACCCGTCTATCATTTGCATAGGAAAACAGTTTGACTTTGAGGTGGAGTTGAATTTGAAATTTGGCTTGTTTTGACTTGAGTTTTGACTTAGAGGTCAATTTGAGGATTGTGGAATTTGATTTCTGATTTTAGGGTGTGGCTAAACTCGACGAGCGAAAGCTTTGTATCGAGTTATAGTAGACACTTTGGGCTTTGATGAAAATTTGATATTCGGGACAACTAAAGTCGACAAATGAATTTGAAGAGAATTGATTGAGAGTTTGGATGTGACTGGACTTGGTGAGAATTTGATTTACACTGAGTTGCCTACGTATCCACTTATCCGGTGGAATCAAGTCACCGTAGTTCGAGGCAAGAATGGATTTTGTATTTGGATTTGATCATGAGATCATTTAAGGGCGGTGATTGAACTCGATGGGCCTAAGTTTAACAACGGGTTTTCTACTTATCTCTTGAAAGAGAATCAAATCACTCATAGTTCTAGACGAACCAATTTATTTTGAATTTGACGATTGAACTTGATGAGCTTTAGCTTTGTGTCGGGAATCAAATCTTATATAGTTCTTTTGAGAAATAATTTAATTTGATTTGAGATGGGCGACTGAATCCAATATATGTTGAATTTTTGACATCGGATTTCCTACGTAACTCATAAAAGAGTATCAAGTCTTCACATAGTTCTTTTTAGAACTAAGTTGATTTTTTTTCTTGTTTGACGATTGAATCAGACGAGCTTTAGCTTTGTGTCCGGTGGCCTATGTATCCGACAACTCGGAATCAAATCTGGCGTAGTTCCTTTGAGAACAAATGATTTAATTTCGTTGGACTTTGACCTCGTATTCATTTAAAAGTGAATTTAGAGGTTGAGGACCGTGCTCGATATATTTTTAAGATTTAATATCGAGTACCTACAAAGCCGACATGAGTCGTCAAGTCTTTACGTAGTTCTTTTTAGAAGAACAATTTGAATTTGGAGAATTTTGTTTTGAGATCTTGACTCCGTTTTGGTTTAGAAGTCAATTTTGAGATCGACCCACTAGAATAAACTGACAATGAAATTTTACGAGTTTAACTTTATGATTTTGTAAACCCAATTTCAATTTGTGCCAATTATAATTTTTATATTTTAGCGGGTTAATTTTGCAATTAAGCAAAATTTATTGCAAGTATGCCGTGAGCATGCCCTGACGTGTTCCATCATTTGATGATTTACAAATTTCAGATTTTCATTGAAGCCCATTTTTTTCATAGGCCAGCCCGATTCCCTTCTTTTTTATTAATCAAACCCAGCCCGTTAATCTCCTCTTTCTTTTTTTTTTTTAGAAGAGCCGAGCCCAATTAGCGAACTCGTGCACCAGTTCACATTTTTGCAGAACACTGGCAAGAGCAACCCTGACAACATCTCTACTTGAACTTGGAGAAAAAAATGTGGAGAATTTGGAGAAAAAAATGTGATTTTTACTTGAACGACTTTTGTATATCTATCTACAAAATAGAGAAATTTGGAGAAAGACTACATTTTTCTCTATATTTGCAGCAAAATAAACTAACGTTTTATTTTTCTCAAAGTTTTCCTCCCAGCGATAAACGAGCGCTACGGTGTTCCTGAACAGCAGCGATCCTTGGCACACCGCCCTGTAGCTTTGACCGACCAACTGAAAAGGAGGAGGGCTGAGGAAGGGCGAACTGCAGATGGAGCGGGTTGTGCTTTAACGATTCGGAATGAGTCAAGAACAACCCGATCAACGGTATGTTCTAGGTTTTTTTTATTCCGAATTTCAGCCCTCGAATTTGTCGTTTGATTTTGGGTCTTGGGACAGCCGAAAGAAGGGCAACAAGGGGTTTTGAAGACTGGAAACCCAGGAGCTTCGACAATTTGAATAACGAGCAAGTTCACCCTTCTTTTTTTCCCTCACATTTGACCACAATTTGATTTGAATGATTTGATTTTTGGAAAAAACAAAATTAGGGTTGAGTTTGTTGATTTGTAATTTGGGGATTTTTGGTTTGGAGCTTTTGATTTGGGTAGCCGGACCTGAGAAGCAAGGGAGGCTGGTCACTCTTTAAAGAAGGTGAAGAAGACCGAGAAGGGGGCTGTCGAAGACGGAACATCCGGGAGCCTTGGCAATTCGAGGAAGAAGCAGGTTTGCCCTTCTTCCTTTCCCTCATATTTGCCCACGTTTTGATTTGATCGATTTGGGTCGAGTTTTCCAAGTTTGTTGATTTGTGACTTGGGATATTTTTTGTTTGGAGGCTTTTGATTTAGGACAACTGACAAAGGAAAAGGTTAAGATGTGCCTGCGAATTGGAGGTGTCAAGACGTTTAAGGAGGGGTCGGAAGAGGTACGTTTAGACCTTTGTCAAAGATTTTTTTAGTCCTCAATCAACTCTTAGTTCAACTGAGTACTTAGTTTTCCCCCCGTTTTTTTTCCCGTCTGATTGTTCTCTTTTCTTTATGCAATTGGTATAATCTTGGGCTCTTGTTGAGACAATAGTCTTCTTTGTGCAATCTTTGCTTTGTAAGTTCTTTGTTAACTTACTGATCTTTTTTTTTTTTATTGTTCGGAGGTTTGGTTGATTGTTTGAATCTCTGCAACCATGACAACTTGACTACAATTTTGGGAAGACTAGCCCCTGTTTTGGCTGTTTGGTTAGGGCTGATTTTTCTGATTCGCCATTTGAGATTTTTTGTTTGAGGTAGTTAAAAGAGAACCATAGTGATAGGTTTACAGCCGTTGATTTTTAATTGGGATGAATCTGCCTTGCTGCTTGTAGAATATCCCTTGCTTTTTTTCCTTAATAATTTTCTCAGTAAAAATTTCCTGAGTCTTTTTTTATTGGCGAAACTAATTAAAATAACCTGATCTTTAAGGGTGTGTTAAAAATATATCTCAACCTTTCAAAGTGTAAGATAAATATCCCAACCTTTAAAGGGGTGTTAAAAATATATCTCAAGCTTTCAAATGTAATATAAATATCTTGACCTTTATAGGTAATGTTAAAATAATATCTCAAAAAAATTTGTAAAAAAAAAAAAACTAACAGGACATGCATATATGACAAAAAAAAATTAAAAAAAATACTTTAAAAAATCTATATAAAAAAATTATAGATTTACATATCTTTCATCATTTATATTTTATACACACTATTTTCTTATAACTCTATATTAAAAACCTTGTTTTATTAAACCACTTTTCTTTTTTCTTTTTTTTTTTATCAAGGGAAAGAAATTAATTAATAAAATATAAATATATAAAAAAAAATGATATATTTACAAGTGTTTAATATTTTATTTAGATTATTTTTATATTTGAGGGATAACACCCATATTCGTATAATGGACCATTTAACTAATTTCGCATTTTGGATAAAAATTTAAAATAGAAAGAAGAATAGTTAGAAATTTAGTAAATAAATTATGTAAAAAAAAATGGAACAATTGAACAAAGAAGAATCATATGGAAAATTGAAATATTAGTAAAGTGTCTTGAATTTTTTTTTAAAATAATATATGAAAAACTTGTTTTCTTAAACCATTCTATTAATTTTTTATATATTTTTTTAAAATTTTATTTTTTTTATTAATTTAGTTTGCCACATATGTATGCCATGTTAGTTTTTTTTGGTAGAGAATTATTTTATATATTATTTGAACATCACTTATAAAGGTTGATATATTTATCTTACATTTGAAAGGTAGGGATATATTTTTAACATATCCTTAAAGGTCGGGATATTTATCTTACATTTGAAAGGTTGAGATATATTTTTAACACACCCTTAAAGGTCGGGTTATTTTAATTAGTTTCGCCTTTTTTATTTAGCCAACTTAAATTGCCCTAATTAGCATCTTCTTCCAGCGGCTCCTTGATTGGTTTTAGGCTTCTTTAGGCTCCTTTAGGTGTAATTTAACACCTTTGATTTGGGTAATAAGCAATGTGTTCTTACAAGGACCTGGTTTGCTTTGGACTGCCCTTTAGTGCAATGATATTGCCCCTTTTGATGAATTTAAGGGCTACACATGATGGGCCTTGCTTTATATAGCTGGGGGAGAGAATATCCTGCTTTATTTGTTTTTTTTTTTACAGGAAGTTAGTTTTTGTGAACTTATTCTATTTGTCCAGCAAAAATCTGTTCTGTTTTGCCGGAAAATCAAATCTGTTGTCTTCACTTTGATTTTAGTTCCACCATTCCCATGTCTTGGTTGCAGTAGAGGTTTTCTCCTCTGGCTTGCTTGAATTTTCTTGTGATTTGTGTGCTTGAATTAGTTGGTTAGTCTAGGAAAAATCCAGCAGCGTTTTGCCCTCTTTTAGGGCAATTTGATGATTCCGAAACCCAAGCCGCGGGCGAAATCTAGTGACTTTGCAAGGGCGGGGTTTCGAGAATCGATTTTGGCGGCACTTTGACTTCGTTTGGGATGATTTGCTGACTCCGAAACCCAGGCCGCGAGCGAAAGCCAGTGACTTTGCAAGGGCGGGATTTCGAGAATCGATTTGGGCAGAGCTTCGTCTTCATTTGAAGGTATTTGTTGACTCCGAAACCCAGGCCACAAGCGAAAGCCAGTGACTTTGCAAGGGCGGGGTTTCAAGAGTCGATTGTATCAGCACTCTTTCTTGGTTTGAGGGTATTTACCGACTCCGAAACCCATGCCACAAGCGAAAGCCAGTGACTTTGTAAGGGCGGGGTCTCGGGAGTCGACTGGAACCCTCACGCAGAGAGAGTGCTACCCTTCTCGCCTTCTTCTTCTTTTCTTCTTCATGTGCTCTACTGCGTAGGCTTTTCCCTTGGTTTCTTTCTGCTGGTGTGTTTGAATGGCTTTTGAGGGTGGCTTTTTCTTTCTTTCCCTCTGCCTTTTTTTATCTGCAGCCATATGAATTTAGCCTCCCGTAAGCCTAGGAAATCAGCAGCTTTTATAGGGAAAAATTAGGAGGGAGATGGATCCCTACTTTCCTTGTTTTCTTGTGTATAATATTGCTCTATTTCCTTTTTCTTTAAGAGAATACACAGTGTCTTTTTTCTTTGTATTGTATTACTGATCCCCTTCCTATCTTTTACTACAAATAAGCTGTCCTTATTTGGGAGATTCATTCCCCTTGACCTGCTGGTCTTAGCCTTCTTTTCCTTTTAGCTGATTTCACACGTTTCAACTCTTTTTTTTATTGCTGGGTTTTTTTAGCAACTGGGTTGGGCTGATATTTTGTATGTTCGGACCTTGCCTTTCAATTGAAGAGGCCCAATATCACTTTTTTTCTTTGGTGTGTGTGATTGTGTGAATGACTGTTTTAATCCATCTATTTAACCTTGATTTATTTTTGCAACAAAAGACTGAATGAACATCTTGAGCTAGCGTTGGGTTCCGAGAAACTCGCCACCCAAGTGAAATGACAAGATTTTTTTTATCGTGTTCCCTATATACACCGCAAATATTTCGTCGGATCTAACATTGTAGCAACGTATGTTGCATTAGACGTGGCTACAACGTCCAATTCGACGTTGTTAATTGTGTGCTAATTTCACTCATCGGATGTTATAACAATGTTGAATTAGACGTTGTTACAACGTCAAATTGAACATTGTTAATACGGGTTCGATCGGGCCTAATATAAGATATTTAAAAAAAAATTGATTTACAAAGTTCAAAAGGACATGTTTTTTTTAGTGTGAGTGGGTGGGTGTGAATTTTTTTTACCCTAGCAATGTCAAATCCGACGTTGTTAGCCCGGTTCGGCCCGATCCGATCCTTCACTTCACATATTACAACGTTAAATCCGACGGTGTAATATAATTAATGTTACAACGTCAAATCCAATGTTCATTAGCAGCTCTAATCCGTAGATTTGCGGTGTTTATAGGGACACCTTTTTTGATATCGGCAACTTAACAATTTTTTTTGTTTGTACGCTCTACTATTGAATTAAACTTGAATAATTTAGTTCATGAGCTTGTATTACGCTAAAATAATGTATTTTATATGTAACACATTTTGTGCACTCCAATTGTTTGTAATTATTGTCAACCAGCTTGTATTCGCATATAATATACGAACTATCGCGTGAAGGCTTTCACGAAAATAATCCCATCAACGTATAAGGTAACTTTTTAGTAAAGGATGAATTTTTACAACCAAACAACATATATAGAGAGTGATTCAGTGACTAAATATATAATGGTTCATGAATTAAATAGAAGTGGTTCATCAATTTCATACTAATTGGTTCAACACATATAAATAGAGAGTTGTTCATGAAATAAAGAGTAACAGAATATTTGATTTACTATCCTTTTTAAAAATAAAACAATATAATTTTAAGGTAAAATAGGTACTCTACATGTTTATTAAGTTATAATCAAATATAAATTAAAAAATATAAATGTAATTTATTTACAATTAGAAGAAAGATATAAATTAAAAGTAGAAATCTAGTAGGTAGATTCCTTTAATAAAAAAGATTAAAATAAAATAAATATGCATTAAAGACAAGAAATTTGTATTGGTATAATGGTTGAACTATTGTGTGGGGAAAGCAGAGGTCTTGGGTTCAATTTCCAAATAAAACATATTTTTCGGTTTTGGGAGCTGATTTTAGGAGCGTGTCACACACGCGCCGCATGCAAGTGGTGGGGGATTTGGGTCGCTAGGAGGGAATTTTTGGTGGGGGCATTAGGGGCGCTCGCGGGAAATTTTTTTCCATTAATATATATATATATATATATATATATATATATATATATATATATATATATATATATATATATATATATATATATATATATATATATATATATATATATATATATATATATATATATATATATAAATGGCTCAAAGAATGTCAAGTGGCATATCTCTCTCCTACCTTTGCCCCCCCTCACGTTAGGGCATACCCTGGCGTATACTATGCTATAGCGTAGTGACGAGAGGGTTTCTCGACCAAATAAATTTGTAGTCAAGACCCCGCTATAGGATAGTGGAGTCAGGTTCGTCCTCAGGAGAGAAGTCAGTGGTTCTAGGTTTAGTGTGTTTTGGGGTTCAGGGATAGCGGGAAAAGGTGAGGAGGTTGCTGTCGACAAAGAATAGAGGGGTCGGTGTCGATGGATGGAGAGGGAATGGTGGTTGGTGTCGGGTAGAATACGTGCCGAATAAAAATAATAATAAAATAAAACAAATAAAGATGCAAACTTCCAAGGTTAGATATCACCACAACAATAAACATATGTGCAGATCATAAATCACATAAAGATGCATGCTTTATATCAAAGAATCGACTTTCGCAAATTCCAACAATTTAGGTGATAGAGGCTCTCGCATAAAAACCTAATTTGTTTCTACCTTTTCTTAATTAGGATTAGTCAACTTTCGCAAGCAAACCCTAATTACCATCCAATTCATAATAAGATCACTTTCGCTTCAATATCATGAATAAGGAATTTCCTCAACTCTCGCAAATGATTAATCACATAGGTAGATGATAATAAAGACATATATATTCATGAATTTATAAATCAAACACACATATCTATGTGGGGATCACCCCAACCCTAGAAGAAGAAAATTAGAAACAAACCATAATAAAAGAAATTAACTTTAACATAAAATAAACTAAAACTTACAACCGTTCGTCTCCTCTCTCTCTCTCTCTCTCTCTCTCTCGCCTTCTCTTTCTCTCCTCCTCCTCTCTCCTCTCTCCTTGCGCCCTAAGACGACTTGACTTGAATGAATAAAAATCAGCCCCCTAGGGCTTTATTTATAGGCTTCATTCCCTCTCTAATTAGGAAAGAATATCCTATCTATATCTATATCTATCTATCTAATAACATTAAGATAAAACATGGAAATAAAGAATTATATCTAAAAGGAAATATATCTAATGTGGATAAATATCTTCTCTAACTTGATAGATCTTGATGGAATTTGATCTCGAAAATATCTCCATTGGATCGGGATAGAACCTTAACAAGAAGTCGGTTAAGCTCGGAATCCGCCGCCTGGGTCAACTCGATATCGAGTAGGATTGCTCGATATCGACTAGCACTTTTCTCGTCTTCTGCTCAACAACTCGATTCCAGCCTCCAGGACGCATGTCGACTTGGGTTTTACTCGATATCGAGTAGATTTCCTCGATATCGAGTAACATGTTCGGCTTCCCAGTGCTCAGCTTCGTCGATCTCGGCTCTGGACATGGAAGTCGACTTGGGTGCTTACTCGATATCGACCAAATCTTGTCGATATCGACTAACCTGCTCCAGCTCCCCAGCTTCACTTGTCGATTTCGGGGTTCTCTACTCGATCGGGGCTTTGGTCGATATCGAGTAAAGGTTCTCGATATCGAGTAGATCTCTCAGCCTTCGGCTCTGTTCTTGAAACGCACTTTTTCGAGTCCTCGGCTGTCAGATTGACGCATATGACCATGCGTTGGAAAGCTCTTTCCGAGGGCTACAACTCTTATGAAGACATCAAAGATTGATTAAGCACGAAGAATGGTGTAAAATGGCCTTTTATCCGGCTGCACCATTCTTAGCTTCTCCATGAGTTTCCTTTAAGCTCCAAAGTGCGTCCGATTTTTGCGAAATATAACCAAAACTTGTCTAGACCTCCATATATTGCAAATAAGTGTAAAATACACAGATTCTGTATTATTCTAACCCAATATGCATGAAATGCATGCAGAAATCGATATAAAAGTAGATGTAAAACATGGCAGATTAGGCTCATAACACGTAGCAACATCTAATCAATCATCATCTCCTCATCATGCTCATATAAGTCAAGCTCATAAAACAATCAATCTCATCTCGTATTTCGTGACAATAATGACTCAGGACAAACCTTATGGAGATGGACTATCCTATGACCCTAGAAAATACTCCAGGACTCACAGGTAACGACCGTTCTGTTTCAAAACGAATTGAGTAAACGAATGTTAATTCAATTGTTCAAACCTAAGCAGGATATTACATGATCATGCACTTATGCATATGCAACACCTAGTATATCATGTGTATACATGTATATGAGAAACAAACCGAGTATGCTCCACGAGGGAACTTACCTGCAAAGTTGAATAACAAGGCGATAACAAGTAACAAAAATCCCAACAAGTCAAGAAGCACCTAATATAAATAAGGAATGTGATAAGCTACAAGTCTACCAACTAATAACAAAAAGACCACATACCCAAACCATTTCCAAAACCATCCGATAAGTCAACACATTTCAAAACTATTTCTAAATACGAAAAAACATCTGAAAGCCGAGATATCCAAAGATTTTCAATTCTCAACAATTTTGATACCCATCATCATTCACATTTCCAATTCACTCTCAAGTCCAATTACAAATCGTTCAACAGTCCGTCTGTCCTACCATGTTCAGTTAAACAGTCCAATCAAGTTCTGTTCAAAGGTCCAAAGTTCGTCAAGTTAGGTCAGTACATTAAACAAGGTCCATGAAACATAAGGTCGTTATCAAACCGTTAAGTCTAGTTGATCAATCAAAGTTATCGTTAAGAATGTCGGCATCTTGGTTTGAAAACACAAAGCCTTTTAAAACATTTTCGAAACATTCAAATCGATGCAACCAAACACTTTTCAAAATCCGTCAAAATCATATTGAAATCATTAAATAATCCCATTTAAATAATATATTTAAAATTCATATTTCAAAATCGACTATCGACAATAAACCCGACATAGAATGGTTCAACCTAAAAACCAACCATGTATCCAAGAATCAAGGGAGCCGGCCTAGACCAAGGTCTTCTGGGCTAGTTTCGCTGCAGCAAAATGGCAGCTCACCTGTTGTGAGCCTAAATTGTCATGTTTTACACTAACTTTTATATCGATTTCTGCATGCATTTCATATAATTGGGTTAGAATTATACAAAATCTATGTAGTTTATGCTTATTTGCTAAATTATGGAGTCTACACTAGTTTCTATTTATTTAGCAGAAATCGAGGCATTTTACAACAATTCAAAGAAAGGAAGAAAACTATGGAATGGCTCGAGGTCAACTACAGAAAGTTCAAGATCAAGTAGGAGCTGAGCCAGGCCACATCGAGCAGAAAAGAGAAGAAAGAGCACTCGACATGACTAGTCGATATCGACCACTCTGGTCGATATCGAGTAACATTTGGTCAAAAATCACCCAGTCGAGCAACACACGAGCAGCAGAGCAATCGAAAGCACAACTCTACTCGACGTTGAGTCCACAATCCTACCCGAGCTTGAGCACATCCGAGGAAGAGAAGAGTCCTACTCGACGTCGACCACTTTAGTCGATGTCGAGTACTCCCAAGCGTCAATCCGAGTCGAGATCGAGTGGAGATCTGAGTGTTGGGCTTACTTCTACACCAAGTCACATGGGGTTCTATCAATTCATGTGAAGATCTATTAAGATGGAAGAGATTTATCCACTTTAGATATTTCCCTTTAGAGATTTATTTGTTTTATTTCCAAGTTTTATCGTAAAGCATTAGATAGATAGTTTTAGATATAGATGGATTATTCTTTCCTTGGATAGCGAGGATTGAATACTATAAATATAGCAAGGATTTACACACAACACAATAGTTAGAGAGTTTAGAGAGCTTGTCCAAGTAGAAGGTGGAGAGTCGAGAGACGTTTTGGCTTCGATCGGTTGTATGCTTTATTTTGATTGAATGCAAGTTAGTTCCCTTTTGTTATTGATGTGTCTTTTGATGATGAAGAGCGAGTAGTCACCCAACTTCTAGGGTCGGAGTGAACCCGACGGTGGGCATGTAAGGTAATGCGATAAAGGTACAATCTTTTGATGCGATTTCATCTTCTATCCCTATGAGCATGATTCTTTTGCGAAAGTCGAAGGTGATCCTTGTTTGTGTTATTGAAGCGAAAGTGATCTTAATACAACTTGGATTAATTATGTGAAAAGGGTTGGTAAAAATTAGGGTTTATGCGAAAGTCTCTATCTTCTTAATTGTTAATAACGACATGTATTTGATGAAAGACATGATCTTTTATAAATTTAACATTGTTGTGGCATTGAAACGAAGGTTATCGTTGTGGCATTGAAACCCTGATTTTGGAAGCTTTTTATATTATTGAATTCCCACAATTTTCGTGTTGATTCAGTCTTTCTCTATTTGCGAAAAGGGTCAAGTTTTTATTCTGCATACTACTCGAGATCGACCAGAAAGTGGTCGACATCAAGGAGTCTGGTCGACGTCGAGTAAACTAGTCGATATCGAGTACTCTTGTACTCGACTTTGCTCTGTTTTCGTCTTCTGTTGCGTGGTTTTGCAGGTTCACTCGACTGAGTGGTCGATATCGAGTACTCTACTCGAGATCGAGGACTCTGATGGTCGATTACGAGAAGATTCTGGGACTGAAAAGGCGAGCACTGACATGCTTCCTCGTAGATACGATCCTGAATACCCTATCACTACAATGGGAGGGTTTCTTGTATTTTATTTATTGGGACAGGGAGTTAGTTTGATTTTATCTTTCGATTTATTCCATACTTGATTTCCCTCCGCAACAAATTTTGACGCCGTTGCTGAGGAAGCAATCAATCGCGCCCTTTTTAGTTCCTTTTTACTCTCTTTTTCGTTTTGTTTTTGTTTTTCAGGTGCATACGAAGAACTGATCGCATACCTATCGACCCTATTTTCGAGCTTGAACGCTTTTTCCATCTACAACAAAGGCTAAAGAGAAAACTCATGTCAACTCCTCCCAATAGCGAGAACGAGGTCCCGCTCACACCAACATAGAAGCTTGAGCAACTTCTCATACGGATTGAGGAATTCACCACCAGAGCAGCAGATTACGCTTGACGAGGGGCGGAATATCAACAAAATCAGCAAAGGTGGGAAGCTATGGTGGATCGCGAAGTAAATGCCCGATGAGAGCTTGAGGAACAATATCAGAATGTCCCTGCAAACGCTAAGGAGTACCTGCACCCAACTCTGAAAGTTCCAGAATCCCCAATCGTCCTCTCGCGCGTTAACTTTGAAACTAGGAGGAATCAATTTCAAGGGAAACCCAATGAGTGTCCTTTAGAGCACATTACTACTTTTCTAGATTTATGCGAAGCTATTGCAGATGATGCTAATCTAGAATATCTGAAACTAAAGGCATTTCGTTGGTCTCTTGCAGGGTTAGCGTCGCAATGGCTCGAGGGTTTGCATTCACAATCAATTCGCACGCGGAATGAACTACAAGACTTGTTTCTTAACAAGTTCTTTCCTCTTGCCAAAACACCTGCACTCAGACAATAAATCATGGCTTTCAGACAAAAGCCAGGGGAGACATTAGCACAAGTCCGGAAGCACTACAAAAGGCTTCTAAAATCCTATCTTACGCATGGGCAGCCACCCTATGTCATCTAGGAGATCATCTTCAACTGCCTGGATGCACCAACAAACAACCGGATCAACAACTACACCGCCTATAGGTATCTCGAGTACACCCCACGACGTGCTTGGGAAACCTTTGAAACGCTGGCTAATTATGACAACACATATGGGACTTCTGATGCCTTAGTTGAAAGGTATCAAAGGCCTATCCCATCTATGCCCTTATACGAGTCACCAAAGGAGATTGATCCGGACGTCAGAGAACAATTTCATAATGATCAGGTACATCGTCTCACCAAACAAGTGAAATTGCTTTCTAAAGATAAACCTTGTTTGGAATGTGGGTCTGTAATGCACAACACTACTGCGTGCCCGCACGCCGACCAAGTATATATTGCTGAAACCCAAGAAGAGGCACTTTATGTGGGGGGACACTACTCAGGATAACATCAGCAGCAGAACTGGAGCCACTATCGCCAGCCCTAGTATCAAAGAGACCCCCCGCCCTACAGAGCTCCTGGTCACCCTAATAGGGAAGGTAAGAAAGATGACATGCATGTTATTCTTGAGGAGAGCCGGAGGAATCATACAGAAAGCAAGCAATCAATCAATTCTATCCACACTTAGCTACATGGCATCAACTCTAGGCTTGGGGAGATTGATATCTGGAGGAAAACCATGAAGACCCAAATGGGTCAATTAGCTTCATCAATCCCCAAACAATCAGGTACGCTCCCTGGATCCTCTAAACCTAATCCTAAGAATAAATCTACAGGACATGGCTTCCGCGAGATATGCGCTTTGCTGGCCGTGAGAGACACATTTCGTCGCGGCAAAATGGTCACTTGAGGCCGCGAAAGGCCCATCCTCTTCCTCTGGTTTATGTTCTAACTCGCCACGACGACCATGGTTTTTCCGCGGCGAGATTTGAACACTTTGGTTCATTTTTTCCTTGAATCAACTCCATTCTTTGTCAAATCAAAACCAACTAAATCAAAACCCATCACGACTCAAATCAACAGAAAATGAATCCAACGAGGACCAGAGGGGGAGAGTGGAAGAGGGATTACCGAAGATCTTCAAGGGAAAAGAAATGATCAAGCCTAGGAAATGTAGAGGATGACTAAAGGTCCTCTTTTACAAAGATTGAGACCAAAACGAGCAAGAACGAGAGAGATTGAGCTCACCTTTAAAAAACAAAGAAAAGAGGAAAGGAGGGGCTCGATCTTTCACTTTTAAGCATTAGACCCACTCTGATTCGACCTTAGAAGATGTAAAACATAGTAAAGGTACACCTTTAAAATGTTTGGAAGGGAAAGGAAGCAAGAGGAGGGAGAACGAGATGGATTACCGGGTGAAAAGACGAATAGGGTACTAGCTGGGTTCTATTTCACAACAGCGGGTAAGAACTCGCGGCGGTGAAAGTGGTTTCTGGAACTTATGGGCTCAGTTTTAGGATGGCGAGTAAGAACTCGTGGTGGCGAAACTTTTCAGGCGCTTTTGCTTTGGCTTGAATCGACGTCCGACTTTCTTCTTCTTCACTAGATCTTCAAAAGGGAGAGAAAGGAAGTGTGTTTGAGGGTGTTTTAGTTGAGGGAAACACAAAAGAAAGGATTTGGAGGTAGGTTTGATTATTGAAGGAGGAGGAAAGTCTTTAGGTTTTCTCTTGTGGATTTCAAAATGAAAGAGAGTGTTTTATAGTTTGTGTTTGTGCTATGAAATTTTATGTTGATCTTTTAGGGTTTGGGTATTCATGCATTCTATATATAGGGAGCCAAGTGGGATTTATTAGGGTTAATGGAGAAAAGGACAAAAGAGTGAAGCAGGGAGTAAGAGAGGAAAACTGAGAGGGAGAGAGGGAGAGAGAGAGAGAGAAAGAGAGAGAGAGAGATATGACCCCGCTAGGTCCAACTCCGAATCCCGATTCTCGGAAAACCCAAATTGAATTTTAACTCGTTTCAAAACGACCAATGAGACTTAAGTTGTCAAATCCAAACTCGATAGTGGAAATAAGATCCGTCAAATCTTAAATTCAAACAGATGCCGGAATTATTTCAAAGGATTCCAAAAAATAGTAGATTTCTCGAGGACGGATTTTTTTTGGATGAAAACTCCAATCTTTATTCAACTTGTAAATCAGCAAAGACAATGTCTAATAGTCCACCGACAACATTGGAACTGGCGAGCAAGGCTCCTTTCCTTAAGCCCCAGCCTACCCGCAACTCCATGTAAAGAGGCAGTACTGTGCACCTGATGTATAGTTTGAACGCAATCTGTTTCAACGATGATGTTCAGCATCCCCTTCCCCGTTGCTGCTTGCATCGCCCTCGCTATTGCTTCAAGCTCGGCCACATCAGCTCCATTATCATGTCGCGCTAACACAAAGCTCCATTAGCATCTCGCGCTATCGCACCCATCCCAAAGCCCTTAGTAGATTCCGACGATGCATCACAATTAATCTTAACGAAGCCATCGTCAGGAAGGAGCCAACAAGCTCCATTTTGATTGCTATCTGATGTCCCTAGCTGCAGAAGCACACGATCAGACCTCACTCTGTACTGAGTCAGTTTGTCCATATCATTCTCAATGATGAATTACGCGGTCGTAATGACCTTCTCAAAGCATAGCTTGTTCCGCGCTTGCCAAATTCCCTCCATTGCGTAGGCCTAAAGACAAAGCGCCTCCCAATTCTTGCTCTGTAACATTCTCTCCGCTCATGATCTAAAATCAGTAGCACACTTGCCTTTTAATTTGATCTCAAGCAGTAGGTACCACACCTCACGAGCTCTCCTGCATTCCCAAAGTGCGTGCTATATTGTTTCCTCCTTCCTGCAGGTCTCGCACCATGGTTCCATTTGAACAACTCTCCTCATGAGGGCTTCACAGCTCGGTAGAATTCCCATGCAGGCTCTCTATACAAAGTTGCGAACTCGTGGCACAACCGACATCCTCCATAACTCTCTTCCCCCAGACCCCTTTGAAGATTCGCCCCCTCCTGACACCTCTCCTCTACCAATAAGTGGTAGGCTGACCGGACCGTAAAATTGTCATCTTTAGTGTGGTACCAAGCCAATGAGTCCTCATTTGTGGTGTCAACCAAATGAATTTTGAGGATATCCTCCACGTCACAAGGCAAAAAGGCCTCCCGGACCGCTTCCTCATCCCAAGCACCCACCTTCCAATCTATAGAGTCTCGCCCATACCTCTCATATTTGTTATTGGTTTGAACGAAGTAGGTCTCGGGATCCACCTATCTCCCCACACATAAAGATTTGCACCATTTTAAACCGTCCAATATGCTCCTAATTCTAACACCTTTCTAGCACTAAGGAGGCTTTGCCATACATAACTCGGATTTCCGCCCATTTTAGCGTCAATGAAGGTCGAATGGGGGAAATACCAAGCTTTAAGGATCCTAGTAAGTAAAGTCTCCGGCCCCGTCATGATCCTCCATGCCATCTTAGCCAAAAGAGCAAGATTAAACAACTCCATATCCCTGAAGCCCAACCCCCCTTTATCCTTCGAGTAACACATTCTCTTCCAAGAAAGCCAATGCAGTTTCCTACTACCTTCTCCATCGCCCCACCAAAAATCACACAATATCTTCTCAAGCTCGTGGCACATGTAACTCGGCACAAGGAAAGAAGATATGGTGTACATGGTAATCGATTGTACAACCGACTTGAGTAAGACTTCCTTCCCAGCCCTTGATAAAGTTCTGGTTTTCCATCCTTTTATCTTTTTTCCAGATTCTATCTCTCACCCCGCTAAAAATGACTTTCTTTGACCTACCATTCATCGTAGGGAGTCCCAAATATTTCTTATGTTTCTCAACCTCAATCACCTCTACTAACCCTTGGATCTTCTCCCAGACCTCTGCACTCACATTCTTGCTGAAGGATAATTCTGACTTCGTAAAGTTAACCTGTTGTCCGATGCTTCTCCATATAGACGGAGCATGTTCACAATTTCTAAGCCCTGATGACAGTTAGCCTTTGCAAACAGAACAATATCATCTGCAAAGAACAAATGAGATACAGTCGGAGCCGATGGAGAAATTTTGATGCCATTCCACCTACCCTCCTCCTCACTCTTTCTAATAAGACCCGAGAAAGACTTTGTGCATGATAAGAATAGATACGGTGAGAGAGGATCACCTTGTCGCATCCCTCATTCCGCCACAAAAGTATGCGACGGAGAACCACCCACCAGCGCAACAAACGTCACTGATGTTACACATCTCATGGCGAGACTCTACCACTCACGATGGAAACCCATCTTCTCCATACAGTGGTCTAAAAAGATCCATTCAACTCTGTCATATGCCTTCTTCATGTCAAGCTTAAGCGCCATAAACCCCTTCTTTCCCCTGCGCCTGTTCTTCATATAGTGGATGATCTCAAAAGCGGACAACACATTATCCGTTATGAGTCTCCCAGGCACGAACGCACTCTGAGTTGCAGAGATGATCTTGATGAGAGATACTTTTAAACAATTTGTTAGCATTTTTGAGATGGTCTTAAACAACATATTGCTGAGGCTTATCGGCCTAATGTCTTTCATCCGAAAGGATTTGAGACCTTCGGGATCAAAGCTATAAATATGTGATTAAGACCATCTGGAAAAGGGGCACTGGCCAATATATCTAGAACGAATTTTGTGACCTCAGGCCCCACAATATGCCAATATCGTTGGTAAAACAACGCTCACATATCATCAGGACCTGGTGATTTTGTGGGATGCATAGAGAATAAGGCAGATTTTACCTCCTCGCCAGAGAATAGACGAAGCAACTATAGGTTATCCTCCTCCATAAGCTATTGCGAGATTCCTTGAGAAGCCGAATCTGGAAGTGCGCTCAAATTTGAATTAAACAAATTTTCAAAGTAGTTCATCGAAACTCCCGCCATCCCCTCTCTGCTTCTCCATTCCATCCCTTCATCATCCACTAGATGTGCCAATGTATTTCTCTTTTTCCTTCTGTTACCCTTTTTATGAAAGAACTTGGAGTTTTTGTCTCCCCATTTAAATTCGTTTGCTTTGGCCCGCTGAAACTACAGAAGTTCCTCCTCCTCCAGCAACTTCTCCTCTTCCCTCTTGTTGTGGAGGGAAACTAGTTAAATAAATAATTATGAAATATAAATCGAAAACACTCCCTGTCCAAGAAAATAAAATACAAGAATCCCTCCTGTTGTAGAGGTATGATTTCAGGATCGTATCCACACGAAAGCGTGTCAGTGTTCACCTAATCAGTTCCAAATGCGCCCACGAAATCGACCAGAAGCTAACATGACGTCGGCCAGAGTAGTCGATGTCGACCTAAGCTGTCGAGTTCCTGTAAAGCTGCCCAACAGAAGACAAAATCACTCAACGTTGAGTAGAGATACTCGATGTCAACCACTCAATGTACTCGATGTCGATCAAAAGTAGTCGATGTCGAGTTGTCAGTGCGGAAAAATTGTCACTTTGCAATAAAACAAACGTCGGAAAAGAAGTCCGAAGAATATAGGATGGATGCGAAGATGATGAACATAAATAAACACAGATTTTAGGATTTAAATCAATAAGATAAAAGCTTCCAAGGTCAGGGATTCAACACCACAACGATAACCATATAAGAATCATGCCAAAGTATAAAAGATTATGCCTTTTCATCCAATAACTTTCGTCATTAACAATTAAGAATATAGAGGCTTTTGCATAAACCCTAATTGTTACTACCCTTTTCACATAATTAATCTAAATTCGCATTAAGATCGCTTTCGCTTCAATAATACAAATAAGGATCACCTGCTACTGTCGTAGAAGAATCATGCAAATAGGGATAGAAGGTGAAATCGCAATAAAGATCGTACCTTTGATGCATTACCTTATATGGCTACCATAGGGCTCACCCCGACCCTAGAAGTAGGGTGACGACTCACTCTTCATCATAGCAACAAACATCAACATTATAAAAGAAACTACTTGCATTAAATTAAATGAAAGCTTACAACCAAACAAAGCCAAAACGTCTCATCTCCACTCCTACTCTACTCAGCCTAGCTCTCTCTCTAACTATATGGAAACACAATTGCTTGTGTGCTTGGATTTCCCTAAAACTCAACCCCTAGGGCTTTATTTATAGTATTCAACCTTTGCTATCCAAAGAGAGAACAATCTATCTCTATATAAATTTATCTATCTAAAACCTTAATGATAAATGATTAACAATTAAGTAAAATAAAATAATTAAAATTCCGCTAAGGTAAATGTGGGAATTACTAAAGTGGATAAGTGTTTTCAAACTTGATAGATCTCTCGTGCCTTGGTGTGGAAGAAAGCCCAGCTTGGATTCCTACTCAAAGTCGACTCAGATTCGGCTCCTGGGATGTACTTGACATTGACCAAAGTGGTCGATGTCGACCAGATCTTGTGTCTCAGCTAAATCTTTGCTCGACCTCGTCTTCTTCACTAGATTACTACCTCAGCTCCACTTGACGTCAAGTCACTTAATAGCCGTCGAGTGACTCTATAGTAGACTTCTAGTGGTTTTCCAACTTGAATCCCGTTTCTCTTAATTTTCCCGAATTTGTCTCGATTTCTACAATATTAAATAAAAACTAGTGTAGATCTCCATAATTGACAAATAAGCATATACTACAAAAATTATGCATAAATCAAACCCATAAATATAAAATGTATACAAAAATCAATATGGATGTAAGCAAAAATCATGGTTATTTAAGCGCACATCAACACCCCATACTTAAGCTTGCTTGTCCTCAAGCAATACTTTTAATGGTCATACATGGGAAGAAATTAAACTCTCAACATCTTGGATCTATTCTCATATGTCCCAGCAATCAATTACCATCCTTGAAAAAGTACTTATGCCACAAATCCATGCCAGTGAATAAAAGAAACTTCGCACACAAAATGAGGGTTATGCAAAAACAATTCATATGTGACAAAGCATATGATAATCAAGAGGACTTTTATGCGCATGATGAAGAAAAGGTAAAAGGTAAAGTGATTGGCTATTTTTGGGCAATGTGGTGCTAAATCCGGGGAAAATTCTTGAATCTTGCTTTCTTGCTTTGATGTACTTTCTCCCTTCACATGATATTCCACATCGCTCATCCTCTCATAAATCACTCTTTGTTTTTTTCACTTATATGTTTTTATCTCTCTAACCTCAGCACTGCCTTCTCACGAGTCGCAAACATGGGTGTCATGAATGGCCCCGGATACTTAGTGCTTCGGACTCCTCACCTTGGTATCCCATCCTGTGGAACTAACATCTCAACGTAGGCAGGGTCGATCGACCTTTGTCTCATGAGGTAACCGGATTTTTTTTTCTCTAATTAAATTTTCCATAAAATATGAATCATTCTCCTGCCAAACTCCAAAATAATAGTACAACACAGCAATCATATAATAATCTCCATAAGTAACTTTCATTCTCAACATAGTCCCCGGATAAGGAAATAAGGTAAAGAATGGGCGATATTTAGAACATGTGGAGCAAAATATGAAATAAGGCTCATAATGGCTTTGTGACGCATAAGCATAGGTAAGGCTAGGAATAAGGTAAGAATGTGCATGCATGGAAAATAAAGTCCTCTGTCCTTTTATCATGCATATGTCAAAATCAAATTCAATTTTACATCCTTTCATGGTTTTCAAGAATATAATGCACTTCATTGTGACTTCCCTTCACTAGGCAATTTCATCATATATCTCTAATGAATCCAACTTTGCATCGTCGAGTTCAATTAAACTTCCATGACACTAATAAAAAAAATCCGATAACAACTTTTAAGCACATAGATTAAAAATGAAATCCAAAGTAACCATGCATGAGAAATTTGAGAAATATGTTAAAATATGCATAATGTAAGCCTTTCCCCCACCCCATATTTAGATATTACAGTGTCCTCACTATATAAAAACAAGGGTAAAAAGACATACTAGACAGACGTGCTGATTCACATAACAAGTATTGAAGAACGCTGCAGGGTTAGTCGATGTCGAGTAGGGCAGTTGACATCTAGTGTACTCGACATCGAGTTTGTTGAATCCTCAGGGTTGTCTCGAGTCGAGCACATACTCTTCTTTGCTCGACATGTGTAGTCGATGTCGAGTAGAGTACTCAACGTCGAGCCGCTTTGTGCAGCTTCTTATGCCTGCAAAATTTTTAGAAGACAAAACAAAATCAACAAAGTAATCCAAACTAATGTTTAAAACAAACCCAAAAGTACCAAAACCCTAAAAATAAATTGTCTTGTTACAGGCTCTGGATTTTATAGTCGCTATGCCAACTTCTCCTTTCGTTCGTCAAGGTGGCATTTGCAGGGCCAATCTGGCTTGGGCCTCCAATAAGACTCCATTCTTGTCCATTAGTTGTAGTCCTCCGGAATGGATCTTGTGCACCGTGAAGGGTCCCATCTACTTATTGTTGAATTTGTTGGCAAACCAATGATTCTTTGATTTGGAGACATACACCTTGTCTCCTACCTCGTAATCCTTTGGATCATTATTGGAAACTATCCATAAACGCACATACCAAGGCAAAACTCTTCCATGTATAGATAAATCTTTAATGGAAATAGGGGGAGAAAGGTCCATACCTCGGCTTACCTTCGCTAATTCTTCGTTCGGAGTTTAAGGTTCTGGTCGACATCGAGTAGGGTTACTCGACGTCGAGTAACTTTTTGCTCTTGGTGGATCACTCGATGCAGGAGAAGTCGATGGAGGCTTGAGAGTTGGGTAGATGGCGAGTTGCTCACTCGACGTTGAGTGAGTTGACTCGATGTCGACCCCATACTTTAAACCTGTCACAGAAGCTGGGAAAATATTAGTCGACATCGACTTACCTTGGTCGACATCGAGTGGATTTTCTGTTTTCTCGTCCTAGATTTCCATGATTTCCTCCATTTGGGCTTCCATAGCCCTCTTCTCCAGCTCTTCGGGAGTCATTGTTCTTACCTTTGTCTCTGCGCAAGTGATGTACCTTTCTGTAATATACTTCACCTCCATAGGACATGCATCCCTTTCAGTTTCATTAAAAGAATACTCGATTACCTCATCGCTGATGGTGAATGTGAGCACTCCCTTCCTTGCGCTGATGTTGGCATCCACAGTTACTAAGAAGGGACTTCCTAAAATAATGGGACAAGTAGGGTCCTCTGCCATATCAATAACTAGGAAATCGGCAATGAAAGAGAACTTACCCACTTGTACTGGTACATCGTCCTTCATACCTATAGGGATGACAACTGTATTGTTAGCCATATAGAGTCAGGCATCCACATGCTCTAAAGCTCATATCTTGTCTTTGAAACATATGGATAATGGCATGATGCTGACGCTGGCTCGTAAGTCACACAAAGCATTGAATTTATGTTGACCAAATCCAATAGTGATAGCAAACTTACCTGGATCTGGCCTTTTCTCAAGAAGTTCCATCGTCTTGCATTCCTCCGTGATCTCACCCATCGACCGCTTCTTGCTTAGGATTTCTTTGAGGAACTTGACATATGAAGGCATCTCGTGAAGGGCTTCTGTGAAGGGAATGCTAACGTTGAGCCCTTGAAGCATCTTCACGAAATGCTGGAACTTTTTCTCCACTAGGTCCTTCAAAGATTTATTCGGGAATGGCAGCGCTTTCGTCTTCGGAGGTGTTAGAGTTGGGTCGACGTCGAGTGAGTCGATATCGACTGGAGGAGTCAACTTCTGAGGGCGCTCAGGTTCTGGCTTGACATCCAGTAAGGTTTGCTCGACGTCGACTATATCTTGGTCGACCTCGACTGGGTTAATCGAGGTCGAGTTTTCTCTCTCCAGTGGATCTTCCTCCGCATTTTGCACGGGCATTTGCAACTGACGCCGACTCCTTAGATTCATAGCCGCCACTTGACCTGCAGATTTGTCTTTAGGATTAGGTTCAGAAGATCCAGGGAGCGTACCCGATGGTTTGGGGACTAATGTTGCCAGTTGACCAATCTGGGTCTCTATCCTCTTCCTCCAAACATCGATCTCTCTCAACCGTAAGTTGATGCCATGCAGTTGAGTGTGGATGGAATTGATAAATTGCTTGCTTTCGGTGTAATTCCTCCGCATCTCGTCAAGAATGATGTGTAGGTCATCTTTCTTACCTTCTCTGTCAGGATGACTAGGAGCTCTATAAGGCGGGGAATCTCTTTGGTGCTTCGGTTGGCAATAATAGCTCCAGTTCTATTGCAGGTGTTGCCCTGAATAGTTTCTCCCTGCATAGCGTGCCTCTTCATGGGTCTTTGCAAGCTGCACTTGGTCGGCAGGTGGGCACGGAGTACTGTTGTGCATCACAGACCCACACTCCAAACAAGGTTGATTATTAGAAGGAAATTTAACTTGCTTAGTGAGACGGCGTACCTGATCCCTGACGTCCGGATCAACCTCCTTTGGTGGCTCGTAGAGTGGCATAGATGGGATAGACCTTTCGTCGAGGGCCGCAGTAGTCCCATAACTGTTATCGTAGTTTGTCAACGTCTCAAAAGCACGTCGTGGTGTGTATTCAAGATACCTATAGGCCGTATAGTTGTTGATCCGCTTCTTTGTTGGTGCATCCAAGGAACTGAAGATGATCTCCTGGATCACATATGGTGCATGTCCATTCGTATGACAAGATTTTAACAGACTTTTGTAGCGCTCCTAAACCTATGCAAGTATTTCCCCTAGCTTCTACTTGAAAATCGTGATCTGCTGTCTGAGATGCGCTGTTTTGGCTAGAGGAAAGAACTTGTTCAGAAACAAATCCCTGAGTTCGTTCCACGTGCGGATGGATTGTGGAGCCAAACCCTCGAACCAATGTGAAGCTTTTCCTGGAAGTGACCAACGAAAAGCCTTTAGTTTTAATTAAATATTCTAGATTGGCATCATCTGCAATAGCTTCACACAAATCCAGAAATACAATTATGTGCTCAAAAAGACATCTGTTGGGTTTCCCTTGAAATTGATTCCTCCTAATTTCATAAACAAAAGAATGACGAATTTTAAAATTAACGCGAGGGAGAACGATTGGTGATTCTGGAACTTCCAGAGTATGATGCAGATACTCTTTTGCATTTGCAGGGATATGCTGAATTTGCTCATCGAGCACCCTCCTGGCCTGAGCATGTTCCGCCTCTCGCCGGGCGTATTCTGTCTGCCTGGTGGTGAGCACCTCTATATGTCTGCGGAGTTGCTCAAGCTCATGCGCTGGTGTGAGCCGCTCCTCGTTCTCGTTATTGGTCGACATCAGTCTCTTTCTTAGACTTTGCTAAAGATGGAAGAAGTGCTCTGGTTCGAGAAGAGGATCGAATGTGGATGTGCGATCAGTTCTTTTCATGCACATGTAAAACAAAAACAAAAATTGAAAAAGAAAAGGGTGTATAAAGGAACTAAAAAGGGCGCGATTGATAGCTTCCCCGACAACGGCGCCAAAATTTGTTGTGGAGAGAAACTAGTTAAATAAATAATTATGAAATAAAAATCAAACCAACTTCCTGTCCAATCAAATAAAATACAAGAATCCCTCCCGCTGTAGTGGTGCGGTTTCAGGATTGTATCCACGAGGAAGCGTGTCAATGCTCGCCTAATCAGTTCCAAATTCACCCTCGAAATCGACCAGAAGCTAACTCGGCGTTGACCAGAGTAGTCGATGTCGACCTAAGCTGTCGAGTTCCTTTAAAGTTGCACAACAGAAGACAAAATCACTGGACATCGAGTAGAGATACTCGATGTCGACCACTCAGTGTACTCGATGTCGACCAACAATGGTCGATGTTGAGTTGTCAGAGCAGAAAAATCATCACTTTGCAATAAAACAAACGTCGGAAAATAAGTTTGAAGAATATAGGATGGATGAGAAGACGATGAACAAAAATAAACACAGATTTTAGGATTTGAATCAATAAGATAAAAGCTTCCAAGATCAGGGTTTCAACGCCATAACAATAACCATATAAGAATCATGCCAAAGTCACTAGTACAAAAACTAGATTATATGCCGGATATTTGGGCTATTTATGCCGGATATTCGAAAAGGTATCTCCGGGGTATAGGTCAATGTAATAAAAAAGGGGGCGTTTTATTTATGCCGGATATTAATATGACACGCCCGGCATAAATAATTGTGTGTTTTTTTTTACACACAGTTATTTATGCTGGATCTAAATACCACACGCCCGGCATAAATAACACCAATATCCGGCATAAATAATATAAATATCCGGCATAAATAATAGCAATATCCGGCATAAATGAAGTTGATCTTTTTATTAAAAAAAACCTCAAGCTATTTATGCCGGGTTTAAAATAGCCAGGTCCGGCATAAATACTAATGTATTTTTTTAAAAAAAAATTCTGGCCGGTATATAATATGACCTTTTATAACGGACGGTTTTCTAAGATATATAGTTTAATGTCATTTTGCAAGAGCACTTTTAAAATATCAATATAAACCCCCTTTTAAATATCATCATAAACATACATAAATATCATCCAAACCATACATAAATATCATCCAAACCATAGAAACAGCCACTACAAATCCATTGTTTAAGTTGACCCACCAACATCACATTCGGGGTACATCATATGATATATCAACCTTAAAACTAAAATGTAAACACGCAAAAACAAAAGTTATCCCTGATAAAGTAAAACAAAAGTAAGTGCATGGCCACATTTAGGTACATATCTTGATAGATGTGGGACACTTTGGTCTCATTCACATCTCTAACAGAGGCAAATTCATGGGTTGGGGAGCCATGAAGTTGACAATCTTTTCATGAACATTGTACCTACCAAAAAAAAATTGAATGATTATATCGGAGTGTATGACTGAGGAATATACTTGAGGATAGGAGAAACAGTAAATCTTGAAAAGAAGAGGGGCGCATGCCTGATCTTTCGGCTCTTGGAGGCACGCGTGTCAACGACCTTTCTCTTATTGGTTTGCATCCTCTTGATCGCATAAAAAGCCGCCTCTGCACATAAGTCATAAAAGAAAGCTAGAGATCTTAGACAAAACAATGTTTCACTTCAAAGGGTGAAAAATAAGTTAAGAAATAAACATGGATGTATATGACTGCACACTGAAAAGAAATATGTCATCAATTTACCCTCATAAGAAAATGGCCCAAAATTGATGGATAATAGAAAATAATAATAATTAGTTCTTTTAAGAAGTTTACGGAAGCACATTTAACATATAGAGGTTATGTTCCTGGATGAAGCAAGACGCACCACGAATTATAAAGAGATTCAAATTTACAAGGGTGGGCTACCTGGTCGAAGAGTTTGGATCAATCGTTTCAAAGAATTCTTTGAATAGTTGCTGATAGAACTCTGTACGTGTCATCCAGAAGCTCAGGATCACCCTCGGCAATTGTTGATGCCTAACATAGTAGAAAATAAATACAAGAGTTTATTTCATAACAGGAATATAACAACAAATTTGCTTGAAACAGCTATACAAGGTTGATGGAACATAATTTCCCAGTTCATCTCTTAATCGTTGCTATGCGCTACTACAAAAAACAGAAAATGTGCTGTAATCCGCTAAGTCCAAACAATTCGAAAAGATGATTAGGTACAGAGAAATAAAATATCTGTGTAGTTTGAATATCCAATTGTTAATCATGACTCAAAATATTTGATAAATCACAAGCAAAATGACAAACTTCTTTCTTTCTTACTTTTTAAAAAACTAGAGACATAATGACGGTAATCAGAGTACACTAGACCTACGGAAAAAAATATTGGAAGGATTAAGGTGCTATTAAGCCAAAGTACGTCACTGAATAAATAAATAAATAAGTAAAACCTACAATATGCATAAGCTGATAAGGAGCACATACTAAGAACAACTCAAATTCTTTCTTGGTTTCATCTGCAAGCCTAGGTACCTGCCCAGCAAAACGATTATTCAGGAACTAAAGGTTGTATTATAACATGCTAATATTACTAAAACAACTCAAACTTTCAAAAAGCATAATTAGTAACAGTAGCTTACAGAACAAAAGACTCTAATAGTTTCCCTCATCATCTGCATACTCTTAACCATTTTATTTGGATCCCTCGTATAAGTAGCAACCTGATCACTAATATTCTGCAACCAGAAGAAAATGTAAGCATACAGTCATAAATCATCAAAACTACCCCAGCTAATCAAGCTCCATCCGAAATGTAGACCTGATTAAACACATGTAATTTCCCCTTTTTGACAGCAACACCTGTGCTAACTTCATTCTTTCTATGCCACTTATCCATAGATTTGTTTCTGAATGCTGCTATTCTATAAGTTGAAAAGGAATCAAGTTAGTTAATCCAGAATTGCTTAAATCTAGAAGCATCAGAAGCAAATGAATATATAGAAGTACTAAATTACAACATAGTCTTCCAATAACTTAATAAGCATATTTCGACATACTAAAAAATAATTTCCACCTCATGAAAATGAGAAATAGATGCAAATGTCCTTTTTTATCCTTGGAACAATTAATCATGAATCACATTACCAAACAATATGCTACGCACATAGGCAAGGATCCAGAATGAGTTTGCACATATTTGAGAACGAGATGGCAGACTTGCAGGGAGGTGAAACTTGTGATGATAGGTTAGTCTCAGGGGAAAAAAAACAACAACAACAAGGGATGAGGGTGGCTCCTAATTAGCCATTTTTTGGTATTTGCTTATGTGAAAGGCTTTTGCCTTAGTATTGGCCAAATAATGTATACTTTGCTGGCCATGTTCCAGTACCTTACTTTGAATATGCATTAGGAAATGTACATTTATTTCTACTGTCAATTTAAAACCCCAATTAAAGCTTGAGCTTGATTTTACCTAAGGTTGAATCAAAAGAAATAAAATGCAGTTTGTTTTATTTTTCCCTAAGGTTCTGTCAATTTGTTTTATTCAAGCTCAAGCTTGTGTTTTATTCAAGCTCAACCTTAGGGAAAAATAAAACAAATTGCATTTATTTCTTCCTCATCCAAAATAGAAGCTTGAGCTTGAATTTAAAACCCCAATTGAGGCATATTTAAGAGAGAGCACTGCAATTTTGACTCATCTACACCCATTGCAAACCTATGGTTGAATCAATTGACACTTTGTTTCTCTCTTCCTCATCTGAACTCACATTCTACTAACAACCCCTAAATATACTAATTTGCAATTTATGGCCACAAACTAGTTTAATTCAACATGGGTTTAGACAACACAAGATAGAGGTTCACTTACTTGAGAGAACGTTCAAGAGGAGAGGCCGAGCAGGAGCAACGGTGATAGCTAGGGTTGAGCAGAAGCAACGACGGCGAGGGTTGAGCAGAAGCAACGACGGCGAGGCTGAGCAGAAGCAACGACGGCGAGGCTGAGCAGAAGCAACAACGACGAATTAGGGTGGAGCGAAATCTGAGCGAAGAGGAGCAGAAGCAACGACGGCGAGGCTGAGCGAAGAGGAAGCTGAGCGAATTCAATTAGGGCCGGCGAAGAGGAGGCTGAGCGAAGGCGAGGCTGAGCGAATTCGATGAGGGTCGGCGAAGAGGATCGGCCAACAAGATCTCGATGAAGACCGCCATAGTGAAGACCCCCGTCGACGAGGAGTGGAGGGCCGCCACAGGCGTTGATGGCCGCCGACTGGAGTGGAGTGCCGCTGACTGGAGATGAGCGAAGTTGAAGAGTGTGCTGTGTTTCGAGGGTTTGGTTTGGGAGAGAACTCAGAACCCCTTTCCGAAATTATTAAAAACAATTATGCCGGAAATAAAACGCTTATTTATGCCGGATATTTATATTTGGTATAAATAATGTCTAGGGAAATTTATTTGCTTTTTATGCCGGATTCCCATATTATTTATGCCGGATAAAAAATTTGACACGCCCGGCATAAATAATTAAGATCTTTTAATATTTCGTTGTCATTTATGCCGGAGATAAATGGTAATATCCGGCATATATGTATATTTCAGTATTTAGGAGATTAAAATTAAATCATTTTAAGGTTTTTATTGCGCAAATTGAACATCCGGTATAAATAGTTATGCAATAAAATCTTAGTTTTGTACTAGTGAGTATAAAAGATTATGCCTTTTCATCAAATAACTTTCGTTATTACCAATTAAGAATATAGAGGTTTTCGCATAAACTCTAATTATTACTACCCTTTTCACATAATGAATCCAAATTCGCATTAAGATCATACTTTTGATGCATTACCTTATATGGCTACTATAGGGATCACCTGCTATTGTCGTAGAAGAATTATGCAAATAGGGATAGAAGGTGAAATTTCAATAAAGATCATACCTTTAATGCAGTACCTTATATGGCTACCATAGGGATCACCCCGACTCTAGAAGTAGGGTGACTGCTCGCTCTTCATGATAGCAACAAACATTAATATTATAAAAGAAACTACTTTTATTAAATTAAACAAAAGCTTACAACCGAACAAAGTCAAAACGTCTCGTCTCCACTCCCACTCTACTCGGCCTAGCTCTCTCTCTAACTCTATGGAAATACAATTTCTTGTGTGCTTGGATTCCCCTAAAACTAAGCCCCTAGAGCTTTATTTATAGTGTTTAACCCTTGCTGTCCAAATAAAGAACAAGCTATCTCTATCTAAATTTATCCATCTAAAACCTTAATGATAAATGTTTAACAATTAAGTAAAATATAACAATTAAATTCCCCTAAGGTAAATGTGGGACTTACTAACACTACTAGAAAACAGGGCCATGAAGGACGCTTTTTGGAGCCATTTTAGACGCTTTAACGCGTCTAGAATTTTGTTTTCGACGCTTCAGAAAAGCGTCGGTAATTTCAACGTCGATAATTATTCGACGCTTTTTTACGTCCAAATTTACTGTAATAATGGACGCTTTTTGGTGTCAAAAATTATTCGACGCTTTTGGGTGTCCAAATTAGTCACTTCAGAGTTCCAAGGAAAATAACATCATTTCGACATAAAAAAGCGTCGAGATTGTTATTTTTTATTTTTTTTAAAAACCTATTTCATTTTTGCCATTGTTCTACTATATTTGAGACAAATCACTTATTCGAGAATCAAAATAAAAATATCTACTTGTGCAAGAACATAATAAATGAAACAAAAAATATTTGCATTATATTTATTTATTTATATTACTAAAAGAAAAATACATGTACAGAATCCCATCAAACAAAAAGTTGTAAAGCAAGACAAATCTATATATATTGATCAAACCCTGTTTAAAATACATATATACAATCCTCTAGCTTTGAAACCTAAATATCCTTTAAACAATCACGAGAGAACCCATGACACATACACTTGTTATGGCAATAAACCTTGATCCAGAGTACTAGTATTATTCTTCTCTTCTTTTCTATTTCTGCAAAGAGTAAAAAGTACAATTCCAAGATCAAGATGAAAATCATAGGTCCACATGTATACAAGATCAAATATCATACTAACATGCAGGTAGACATCCAATCCATTTTCTACATACCATGTTTATCCATCTTAAGCTATTTGTCTCCCCTAACAATACTCTTTTAACTCTCCTTTTGCAATCTAGCCATTTTACTCAAGCATTCATTTTGCAATCTCGCCATTTTACTCAAATATTTATTCCAAAGTCATCTTCAGAACACAGGCCAGCTAGAATCACTACAACAATTAAATAAAAATTAGCACTTTTAAGTACATACCAAAGTTTCAAACTACTCCCTAAATATTCTTAATGGAGTCTAAACACACTAGAAGGTCACCTCTCATGCAACCAGTTCTCATCCAATATATGACATCAACACTAGAAGGTCCCCTCTTATGCATCTGGACCTCAAACAATAGATAACACAACATTCGAATCAATTCTTGAATATGTCAAACTAACACAAATTAAAAGAAAGAAAATGTATAACTAGATCACAACTTCATAATGAATTGAAAGACAATTAGACCAAGAAACAACATATCTCTCAGTATATTTCTTCTTAGCTAGTGATTTCAAGATTGATAAACACCCATCAGAGCTAGGCAAAGACACTTAGACCAATTTTTGAAATCTTTCAAGTTGAAGCAAAGCTTTGTCCACCATCTCAGACATGAGGATTCTAATTAAACTGAAAGAAAAAGAATACTAAATGCTAGCTAGAGAAATAAGATTGACAATTAGACTAATTAGTTATAACAATTGGTTGCCCCAATTACATACACCCATTCCTCGAAACCCCACCATCCAACTCTAGCAAAAGTTGCATGACATACAATGTACGTCCATCGTTCAAATAAGTAAATCACAAGGTAAATGCTTAGTTTAAGGTGTTTTTTTGGTCAGATGCTTAGTTTAAGGTGTATAGCAAGCATTACACTAACCTGATTTAGCCACCTCTCTACAACTTAACCCCTTCTTTTCCACGTTATAGTGTGAGAGCATCAACCTGCATAAAAGGTCGATGACTAAGTACGATAGGAAGTTGAATACAAGACAAAGAGCAACGTGCCCGAACTTCAGCATCAAATTAAGAACAACAAGAAATATAAATCCTAAAAAGAGAGAGAGGAGGAATGCAATAGCGCGGTAGACAAGAATAGAGAAGAAGAAAGTGCTAACCATGACAGCACAGTGCCAGAACTCATCAACATCTGCGAAAAAAAAACAACAACAATTAGAACTCGAAACAAGACTTGGAATTTATTTTGCCAAATTCCATAGCCTGCCCTAATGAAGGGGAGTAAGTTTCTCTGAAACATCAAAGCAAATATAGAGGCAGAGGCTTGAAAATTACAAACTTTTTGTTTGAATCCTCTTCATCGTCCTCTTCCTCAAATGAACCCTAATCCCAAAATCTTTGCGAATTTGCTCTAAATTATCTATTCTTCGTCTTCTCTTGGTCTTAGACTGATCTTCACAGACTCCGATTCCATGCCTTGGGTTTTCGATCTTCCTCTAATTTGGTGATTTACACATGTAAATCGTCTCCAACACTCGCCAGGCTCCCAATTGCATCATTGAGCGGTCGGTCGAATAACTACAACACACTATAATTAGAAGTTTGAATCCAAACCGTATAGTTGATTTGAAAGAGGCCTGGCGGCGGAAAGATGAGGAAGGAGGTAGGGTTTTGATGGGGAGAAATGGAAAAGAAGGGGGCAGCTTCTCCTTTTAATTTTTAATGAAATGAAAACATCGACGCTTAAACGGGTCTAATCATATTTTTTTTTAGTTATGACACTTAAAAGCGTCGAGAATGGTTTAAGTGGGAGATATTGATATGGATGTAAGCGAAAATCATGGTTATTTGAGCGAACATCACCTCTCCAGCTCCCTACGACGTTCCACAAGATCCCCAGACATCCCCATCTTGTGCATCTCCCTCAGTTTCCCCCTCACCCTCTTTAGTTTTTTCAGGACGTTACCAAAAGTCACTTTGTTCCACTCCTTTAGATCTTCCATACATCGAGCAACTTTACCCATAACCCTTTCCTCTCCCGTCGTGCTACCCGAGTTACTCCACCTATTTCGCACCACTTCATCGCTACCCTCATGCTCTGCCCACAGAGCCTCAAACTTCGACGGTCTATCCCCTCTCCTTTCCTCTCCCAACTCCCTCTCCACCCTTAAGTTTATATACCATGATCAGGAGATGGTCCGATCCTTGTCTTTCTAGGTGTACTGCGCTTGTTCTAAGTGAACTCGACTTTCGTTCTCCCATTATCCCAAGTGAATCTTGGTCCCAAAACAGAGATCAAATTCAGCCCACCATAATTCAAAGCCTCCCTCATACCTCGCATATCTTCCATCCTATGAGTCATCCCCCCAACCTTCTCCTTGGGGTATATGATTTGGTTGAAATCTCCCATGCAAAGCCAAGCTCATCTAGGCTCTTGAGCAAGCCTTCGAAGTAAGCTCCATGAGTGGTGTTTCTTCTCTCTTCTAGGCCACCCATAGAATCATGTAAGCCTTCATCTTTTGTTTTCTCCCTCCTCCACCCAGGCCTCTATATGGTGGCTCGTATAGGCCTGAACTAAAACCTTAATTCTCTCGTCCCACAAAAGACACAAACCTCATAATTTACCCACACAATCAATAGTAAAACAATTTTTAAAGCCCAAATGGTATCTAACCTCTTCCATTCACTTTCTTTCACATCGTGTTTCCATTAAAAACACAATGTGAGTTATTCTTCTTCCAAGCTTCGTCATCTTCGCCACCGAAATTTTTTCACAATGTGAGTTATTCTTTACCCTCTTTCTCTCATATTTTTATTATTTGTTGTCTTTGATTTTCATTGAGGACAATGAAGAGTTTAAGTGTGGGGGAGGGTTGCATTCATAGATTCATGCATTCATATTTATTTTTTCCCTTATACATTCATATTTATTTTTCCGCTATTTTATTGCATTAGAAAATGAAAAAAAATTGAGAAAAATATAAAAAAAAATCCAAAAAGATCATGCATTGCATATATGTGTTATTCAAATGCCCATCTTGCCTTAGTTTGTCCTCTATTTTATTTTTATGAGTTTTACCATATATGTTCCATAATATGATTGAATTATCTAGCCTTGTCACATACTTGTGTTGATTTTCATGGAAGCATGACTTGTTAGTTCAATTGAGCAAGTATGATTCCTAGTCTTGGGCATTATTGAAATCTAACAAATATTGTCCTAGTGAGAATTTTTGGCCTTATAGGGATTTTCATCAAATTTATTCCCTTTTGCTTTCTTGTGTGACATTATACTCTCCTTATGCAATTACCTCTTGAGATTGGCATTGTTATCTATATTTGAGGCCGATTTTATATGTCTATTGCTTATGAGTTTCAAATGATAGAGGCATGATTTTCTTAGCCATATTATTATCCATATCCACCCTACATATGTGTCCTTTGCTTGTAGCCAATTTGAGCCTTAGCCTTTTCTTTGAAGCTCCACAAAATTTATCCTTAGCCGATGATAAGCCTTACCCTATCCGGGAATTGGGATTAGAGTTGGTAAATGATTGATCTAGTACGTTGAGTGGAAAAGGAAATATTGTTAAAAGAGTTACAAGTTTTGGATGATTATGTAATTTTGGTTTTATATATTCCTCACATTGTGCATTATTGTATTTTTGGCTCTAGAAGAAAAATCGAAAATAAAAAAAAAGAAGAAAAAAAGTGAAGAAAGAAAAGAAAAGAAAAGAAAAGAAAAAGAAAGAATAAAGAGCCTTATTATCTTTATTACGAATGTGAGAGTTAGAAAAATATGTATGGTTGAGTGAAAAGTTCTTTTGTTGAGTGTTTTAAGAGTGAAAGTTTGAGTTATTTTGGTTTTGGAAGTATTTGATTTGTAGTGTTCTTCCGGTTGTTCTTAGGGATCCCTTTTTCCCGGATTTTTAGCACCACAAACCTAAATATTTCCCTATCTTAATTTCTTACCAAGCCTCATTACAACCTTGATAAAAGACCGCTTGATGTTTCTTATAAGTGATGGCATCCACGGTGGAGAATATGTGATATTTGTGTCAATTTCTATGTAGCTTTTTGCATTTGGATTGAGTTGAGAGATTGTATTATTAAGCCTAAACACATGAGAGTGAGAGCAAACACATGATCCCGGTGAGGTTGGATGAGATGTGCCTTTATTTTGAATCGCTCATATACTTGCTAGGATGTTAAGTTTCATGCTTATGGCTCCTACACTTTGATTTTGCTTTTGACAAGGTTAGTGCTTGAATATCATATTTGTGGTATGATGGTTTTGCTCTTGTTTTTGTATTGCTTGAGGATAAGCAAAAGGTTAAGTGTGGGGGAGTTTGATAAGACATATTCCAATAGGCATTATAGATTAGCTTAGGTGCATTTCATTGTTATATAATCATGTTTCAGTGTTAATTATATTAGCATTCATTTTGTGGGAAAGTTCGGAATCTACGCTATTTCGATGGTTTTATGTAGATTCGTAGATCCGAGGCAAAGAACACGAGGAACAGAGCTAAGTAAGGCTAAGGCGAGACTTGGGAGAGCTTTAGGAAGAAGTCCCGAAGAGAATGCAACAACCTAAGGAGCAACGGAGTACGAAATCCAGGTGTAAGAGCGGAAACGAGGGCGATTCGCGAAAGCTGTCCCCTCGGCGAGCTGAACTTGTAACGCACTTTCCGAAGGCCTCGGATGTCCGATCGACGCATATGAGCATGCGTTGGAAAGCTCTTTCGAAGATCTACGTGATAGTGTTCTGCTGGATTTTCGCTGACAACGAATGGATTTCCGCAGCAGCGAACCAAGTCAGAGACATCATGTCTGAGCAAGTCCCTGAGCACGTCTCGCTGCCAGCGGATGGGATCTCGCTGCCAGCGACTGGAGTCAGCAGGAGCATGTCCAGGAGCCAGCGCGCCTCGCTGCCAGCAAATGGAGCTCGCTGCCAGCGAGTCGAGTCAGCCCGGCCGACCAGGCAGCATTCGCTGCCAGCGACTGGACTCGCTGCAGCGAGCCACTCGCTGCCGCGGAAATCTTCGCTGACAGCGGGAAGCACCAGTTCGATGAAGACTCGGCTACTCGCCGCTGCGGAAGGAAGGACTCGCTCCAGCGAGTGGGAGCTCTCGCGACAGCGGAAATGGTGACTCGCGGAAGCGGAAAGGAAGTACCCGAGAAGCTTGCGAAAATTCTAAGGCATGGGCATTCGCTGCCAGCGAGTGTGGTAGCGAAAATCCAACAGGAGCTTGATTGAGGCCATTCGCTGCCAGCGGAAATTTTCGCTGCCAGCGGAATTTGACGCTGAATTAAATTAGGAAAGTTCTATCTTTGATCTAGTTTGTTTAGGAAGTTTCTATCTTTTATCTACCTTTTTTGGAAGACATTAGGCTTATAAATAGGATGTTCTAGGGTTAGTTTAATTAAGTTTCAATTTAAATTCCAAGTAGAGAAATCACCATTAAAGAGAAGAAAGCTTAGGTAAGCCATGTTTGGCTAATTTTCTAGTTTCCGCCTACACTTTCGAGACTTGGTTGGTGGTTTGGGAGTTTCTAATTCAAGTTATTTTTCCTCTATAATTCTTTCAACTTCTTTGTGTGATATTGATTATGTTATTGATGTTATCTTGATTAGCTACCTTGATAATATTGATTTCATGCTAGGATCTAATACTTTCGTATTTGTGTTATTTCCGTAGTAGCACGCATAAGATTGTGGATTCCGTGTTTGAAGCATGATTATGTAGGGAGTTGACATATATCTTAAACATTGATTTACCGTGTTTAATTGGTGTTATTTATATGCTCAAGTTCTTGGGACTATTTGCTATCTCTTTATTAAATCTTGACCGTGTTAGGGTTGCATTGAGGTGTAAGAGATTAATTGGACTCGGAGGACTTTTAATCTACTTAAACCAAGACGAGAGGAATTCGTAGGAAACGATAATAACTTAAAAAGGATTCGATGATCAATAAAACCAACCAAAGTCGAGAACTTGTAGGTGGAAACGCTTTTCTTCTATCCTTTATTTTCTTTTGTCAATATTATTTTCTTTTATTTTCATTCATAAAAATCGTTTCTTTTATATTGATAAATAAACAATATTTAGAAATACTTGATTCTTTTGGGTTCGACCCCTTACTTGCATATTATACTAGTTTGTTTGTTTGGGAATTATTTTGGGCGAGGTAAACCAACGACTTTCCCTCCGTCACTCACGCTCTCTCTATTATTATCCCTACTCTTCATTACATCCCCATCCAAATTCCCCTCTACTTGTTTTCCCCCCGCCTCCCTCACCTTACCTCATTCAAGCGACAAGACATGTATGATTTCCGCAGACTCCTCGCCTAACTGGGTTATTTCAACATTTCCTTCAATCCTCTCAGCCACCTCCCCATCCTCTCCCTTCTCTCAGCCTTCCCCTAGGATGTCTAGCAGCACCCTCCAAGCTCCTTTAGTCCTTTCGTTTCTCCCGCTCTTGTTACTAGTAGGTGCACCCCCTTCTCGAGCACGCGATATCTTCTCGAGCCCCCTTCAAAGTGATGAGGCCCTTAGCCATTCACCATATTAATGATGCTCAATATGCTCCTCCTTATCACAATTCGACTCGACATGATTCAAGCAGCCGCACATGTAGAAAAAGTTTGGTAGCCTTTCATATTTGATGTCAACTCACACCCCTTTCCTTCCAACTTTCAACAGGACACCCCTACACAACGGTTTTGAGATTTCAATCGGAACCCTCACACGCAGGAACTTTGCACAGCCATTCAACTCATCCTCATCAATATCGATCACCTCCCCAAATCACTTTCCAATAAACTGCACTATCTTCGCATTCATCATGTGGATAGGTAGGTCATCAATTCGAATCCAGAAAGGGATCGTTTCGAACACAATTTTTGATGGATTCTCTAAGCCCGGTTTCTTCAACGTCGCCAAAGGTTTGTCGAATGACCATGGACCATCGTTCAGGACCTTCTCTTTATCTCTCTCATCATGGAATTGGAATATGAATAGATTTATTCTCAATTCTCGAAAGCAAAAACCGTTCTTTAGCCTTCATGCCCCCTTCAAAGTTTCTTGTAGGGAAAAAGTGTTGAACGGTCTTGACGATAGAACCGACCCTACCAGTGACATCGAGCCCGCTTTTCTCTCCTGTTTCATCCCTTTCACCTCGATCCTCCTTCTCATCTTCCTTTGTCAGAACCATCTTTCCTTGCCTTTCTCTATCCTTCTCCATCGGCAAAATCCTTTGAAAACCTGCAAGCAAAACCTAAGCGACACACAAACTCCCAGAACCGGTGAACCCGCACGCTAATGGTAGGAGAACCTAGGCTCCCACGGTCGTTGACCGGAGAGAGAGGAGACGATCGGTGGTGGTCAGGAAACCGCCGCCGGGAATCGCCTCACTACGTGCCCTAGGGTTTTTTTTTCAAGTCGTCTATGATTTAATATAATTTATTTGAGGACGAATTTTCTAAAACTTTCCAAATTGAGTAATTAAATAATAATTAAATTTTTGGTCTTTACAATATTAAAAACAAACGAGATGTGCACAAAGGTAATGAATTAATTGGAGTATAACATAGAATTCAAGCCTCACAAATTAACCAACTGTGTATCTAAATTACAGGCAAAATTAATAGATTTAGTTCTTCATACCGTTGTAGAAAACCCTTCTTCTCCCTCCTAATTGTCTGGTGATTGAAACTAATAAAACATAGTCTTTTTAAAAGCAAAAAACCCGACCCTAAATAACCCTATTCAACCTCAATAAAGTCTGTCATAAATAAAATGTTCGGATAAACTCGGACTTTTCTCATCGTCAAGACCGGCGTGAGCCGGTCTAAGAGCGTCGGGTGCCGTTCCTTTAGTACTTCGATTCTTCATATTCTTCTCTTGGTTTCTCTGCTCAGCTACTCCCTTTGTCCTGAAGTGCTTCAGTGAAGAGGATGGTGATGTTCAAGCCTTGAAGTACCTTCACAAATCTCCTAAAGTTTCCATCAGTTGGGTCCTTGAGCGCCTTGGAAGAAAATGGGAGTTTCAGATTTGGTTTCGGTATGAGCAAATCATCAGAGTCAAAAAAAGAGTTTTCAGCAGTGGTGTCGATATCGACCAATGAGGGGTCAGTACCTATAGGTGAATCAGACATTCTCGAAGTTGGCCTTGGGGTATCGGTATCAACAGGGGGGTGTCGGTATCGATACCATGTTCTCTTACAATAGCTTCTACAAGAGCCTTCTACATCTATTTGGGTGTCAATATCGACACTAGCGGTGTCGGTGTTGATACCTTCTATATGTTGACTTTTAAGCTCTTCTTCTTTCAACGGGCCTTTTCGCTCAGGCAAAACCCTTCCACTTCTGGTGTGGATTGCAGCGATATGGTTTGACTTGGGGTTAGCCTCGATTTAGCCCGGTATTTGGCCGTTTGGCTTTGGAATTTGAGCCATTATTTGACTCAAATGAGTTTCAACGTTCTTCCTCCATATATCAATATCCCCAAATCGTGCATTCATTCCTCGGAGCTGAGTGTTAATCTCCATGTTAGTCTGTTTGGCTTCCGCTTGACCTCTCATTATGTCTGCCAAGATGGATTTCATATCATCACGAGGTAGGTCACACTTCGGATGGCCAGGGGGTTTATAGGTTGGCCTTTGTTGCTCTTGTTGAGGATGATAGCCACCCCAATTGGGATACTTGTCATTCCTTTGATAGTTACTTTGCCCCCTATAAAGACCTCTCATGTAATTCACTTCCTCGCAACTTTCGGCAGAATGAACTTGCCTAACATGAGGGAAAGCGTTGGTGATGTGGTTCGACGATTGATAATGCATATGTTATATTGTCATTTATAGGTGGTCTTAGGTACATTAGAGAGTTGTATTGCATGTTTAATAAGTGTCTTCATATTCTTGGTCATTTGGTATTCGAAGTGTGGAATCTATGGTTTCTAGTGTTTATTTGCAGGTTATAAGATTCGGCCTCGAAAGGTGGAGAAAGAATGGAGCAAATGGACAAAGAAGAGCTAAGGAACAAGAGCGGAAATGGAGAACATGGAGAAATCCCATCTTCAATTAAGGTTCTGAGAAGTTAGAATTAGCAAGTTCAGTCTGCCGCAGTTGTTAGCATTGTACAAACGGCGCCCGTCGGCATTTCCACGGCGCTTGTCGTCTCGTCAGATCCGGATTTGCGACGCGGGCCAGTCCATCTTTATGGGAACTCTTATCTATATTTCCTATGGTTTTTGGCCGATGAAAGGAGGCTATATTATGTCATATTTCAGTAGAATTCAATTGATTAATCCTATTCCCCATAAACTCATTATAATGAGAGGATTTAAGTTTAGGGATTCAAGGTACACGCTTGTCTAAAATTCTTATGGTCCTGCTATGATTCAAGACTTGGTTGATTGATTGTGAGACTTGATTTCTATATTATTCATAAGTTTATTTATCATCTTGTTCTTAATGTTATATTTGTATTCCTTTCCATGACTGGCCATCTAGTTAAGAATTGCATCTATGCTATGAATCCGCTATTGGTTTCTCGATAGCAAACGAAGTCATTGATTTAGTGATATTTCTATGCCTTTGTAATGGATGATAACAACTGATCTATGTTGTGTAGATTCGATTAGGGCTGAGTTCGGTTTGCGCCTATCTGTCTTAATTACATTGAATCGATATGTCAATTGGTCTAAGCACTTGAGTTCTTAATGTTAGTTTTTAGTGATATTGAATAAGGTGATTGTAACTCTGCGGATTCTTCAACATTAGTCAAGTCGTCATAGGCTTAGGAATAATATTGATATCAACTCAAGAATCAAGTAAATCAACCAATGTTGTGAATTATAGGCAAACCACACTCTTATCTTTTATCTTCTCTTTGTTCCCATCCATATCTTTATCTTAGTTTATTTGTGTTATCTTTCTTCATTCGTATTTCTATTCTATCGTTAGTGTCATAATTGGTAGATACACATTGCATTGAAATACTTGTTTCTATGTGGGTTCGACCTCTTACTTATCCGTTATACTAGGTTGCTAGTTTAGTTTATTTGGTTGGGTTATTTCTTTGGCGAGGTGAAATCTAACGACGTTTCCCCTCCGTAAAAAGTGGCGTCGTTGTCAGGGAAGAGAGCAAGAATTAGTGAGTGCGCGTAAAACACAACATATCTATGATAGTGAGCGAGATATGGTTCTTTGCGTTTATGAAGGTGTAAGTCCTGAAATGCGAGAACTTATTGATGACATGGGTGATAATGGTCTATGCAACCCTGGATTGTCGGGATTATGGGGTCTTTTCCACGACCTGGCTTATGAAGCATTGGAGGAAGAACGCAAGCTAGTGGCTGAGCAAAACAAGAAGGATGGCGATTCTGAACAGACGGCGCCCGCCGCCCCATCCACGGCGCCCGCCACCGTCTTAGAACCTCCGTCATATAAAAGGATAACTATGCAAGAATGGGAGGAACAATGCAAAATATTTAAGGAATTGTGGGAAACGCATATATTAGTTGACGATGATTGCAATGAAGAAGTAGATCTAGTGATTCTTGAAACGGAGTCTCATGAGTCGACGTGTGAGGTTTCATCTATTATGCCTTCTTCTCCATTATCTTTTATGCCCTCTCCTTCACCATCCATTATGTCTTTCTCCCCATCACCCATTGTGTCTTCTTCTCAATCATCTATCATACCTTCTACCCCATCATCCATTAATTTTTCTTACCCCTCACCGGGTGAAATGGAAAGCCCAATGCCTATTGAAATGGAATCTCATGAGTGCACGTGTGAGGATCTATACGTTTTGGCCCCTGATTCATCCAAAGAGCTCATCTCGATTGTGTCAATCACAAAACCAATTCCAGAGCCCATTTCTATGGCTCCTGAGCAAGGTAATGAAATTTCTAACAATTTTGCGGATTATGATGAATATTTTGATCCTTGTGAGCATTACTTCTACAAGACGCCAGCGAAACTGTGTTGGTGGTCTTACATTCACTCTAGAGATGATCGAGCCGAGGTAAATAGGGAAGTATCAAATGTATCCTTAATTGCAAAGTTTTTCATGTTTAGTGTTCTTTCAAATTTTGGTTGGGCACAAGAATTTGATTTGCTTTTAAGGGCTTTAACAATGTCTGAATGAGTCTTAAGGTAAGGATACAATAAACCGTCGAGTCTATGACGTTAACCAAGGACGCTTCTTGGGAGGCAACCCATGATTTGTTTTCTAGTTTGCAAGTTTTTCAATTCCTAATTGGGTATTTAGTCTTTCAAATTCAACAAAATGATAGAGTTCCATTTAGATATGTGTTTTTGGAGGAGTCTTGAGTTAACCGTGAAATTTGCTTGATTGAATGACGAAATGACATTTTGGACAACTGGCGCCCGCCGTCCCATCCATGGCGCCCGCCGCCCCTGTTCACAGACACGTTTCAGGATTTTGGTAGCATTAGAAGGGATTATTTTCTACCCTTTTATTATTTTCGATTTTTAGGTCAGTTTATATTGTCTATCTTATTTAAGATTAGATGTTTTCTATTTTCCATTTTGATCATTCAATCCTTTGTCTCCAAGCCACACAAGAACCCTAATTTCTCCACTTGAATCTAAATTCCAAAACTTAAGCCTTGTGTTTTAATCAAAAGCCTTTCTTTTCCCATCCATAAAAAACATTCATTTATACCCTTCATCCATCAAATTCGATTCTTTTCATACCATCACCATTCCTATCACCAAAAGAAAGACTTTGAAACCATGTCCTGATCTTCAAAGAGCAATCTGAAAGGAGTTTGGACGCCGGAAGATCAACGTTGCTACTCAGATTCATGGTTTCGCACACATGACGCTCGCTGCCGCCTTAGTGTTCCTAAGTTTGTTTGTCCGACAGTTGTATCCACCACCACACGATCACGTAGGTTCCCTTTTCCCTCACTTGTGGTTTTATTTTAAAATTTTGTTGTCTTTATTTGATTTTCAATTAAGGATGATGAATAGTTTAAGTGTGGAGGGAGAAGTGAAGTGAATTAGTTAGGTTAGGTTAGTTCATGTTTGAATTTTTGTTATTTATTTTATGTTATTTCTTTTATGTTATATAAAATGTCAAAAATGAAAAACAAATGAAAAAAATGAAAAATGTCAAAAATCCAAAAAAAAATTATCATGCATTGCATAAATATGTGTTATTCAACTACCTATCTTGCAATGCTTGTCCTCTATTATGTATTTTGTCATGATCATAAAATTCCATAGCATGTTTGGATTGTTTAGCTTTGTCTCCTTAAAAATTTTTCTTATGAAGCATGATTTGGTGATATAATTGAGCATGTATGATTGAGCTTGAGTATGATTGAAATCCTATACAATATGACCCATGTGAGATTGATTTTTAGCCTTATTGGAATCATATAATTCTGTTTGCTTTTATGTGTCATTTACTCTCCTTATGTTTCTACCTTTTGATATTGACTGCATTATCTATTGTCAAGACCGATTCCCATATTTTTTGCTTGCGGATGTTTATGCTTTCATGTTTATATTTGGCTTTAGTTGCTTGTGAGTTTAGAGTACAATAAAGTGGACATGGTTGAGATACTTAGTAAACGGATCTATGCATGACACCCATGGGTATGATTGGCGCAAAATGGTGTCAAAAGCTATCCACTAAGAAAGAAAGTTTGTTCATTGAGTAACCAGGTTCATTCATATGACACCCATGTTTGCAACGCGCGTCAAATAATGTTCAAGTGGACTTTATTCAAGTAAGTTGAGGTGTTGATAGACCGGGGCCATTCATGAAACCCACGTTTGCGACTCGCGTAAGGAATACACCAAGGCTAAAAGAAAGAAAAGGAAGAAAAAAAAAGAAATGAAAAAAAAGCCTGGAAAAAAAAGAAAAAAATAGAGTGAGCTCTAGAGCCAAATTGCTTATTTTTATTGTTTTTTCGCAAGTAATGGCATTTCGGTGGAGATTTGGTGATATTGTTGTTAATTTCTATGAGCTTAGTTACATCTTGGATTGAGTTGTGAGCTGTTCTTAAAAGCCTAAACACATGAGAGCATGAGTGAAACACATATTCCTAGTGGGGTTGGATGATTTCTACTTAATTATATGCTTTAATCTCTAAATAGATGCTAAGATGTTTATTCACTTAATCTTGTGTTCATTTAAAATTTGATGTTGCTTTTGATGAGGCGAATGCATGATGAATATGTTTGTGGGATGTTTGTTATTGCTATGTTTTTTATTGCTTGAGGGCAAGCAAAGGCTTAAGTGTGGGGGATTTGGAGTTATGACAATTTGTTTGCTTCTTTCATGTTTAATTTGCACTTGTTATGGCATAAAAAAATTTGTTTTAGACATGAAGAAGTCTCCATCTCTATGTTCTAATTTAGTTCGCTAGAGGACTAGCGAAGCTTAAGTGTGGGGGAGTTTGATAATACATATTTTATATGGTCATTTATAGGTGATCTTAGGTACATTAGAGAGTCGTATTGCATGTTTAATAAGCGTATTCATATTCTTGGTCATTTGGTATTCGAAGTGCGGAATCTATGATTTCTAGTGTTTATTTGTAGGTTATAAGATCCGCCCTCGAAAGGTGGAGAAAGAATGGAGCAAAAACACAAAGAAGAGATAAGGAACAAGATCGGAAATGGAGAATATGGAGAAATCCCATCTTTAAGGTTCTTCAAAGATGGAATTAGCTTCTTAGGTCTTTCCAACGCATATTCATATGCGTCAATCGGACAGAGGATGACTCCAGAAAGTGCATTACAAGTTCGTGGAAATGGCGACTGCCGCCATTTCCATGGCGTCCGCCGTCTCGTCAGATCTGGATTTGCGATACGCGGCTCGGTCCATCTTTATGAGAACTCTTATCTATCTTTCCTAGGGTTTTTGGCCGACGAAAGGAGGCTATATTAGTTCATATTTCAGTAGAATTCAATTGATTAATCCTATTCCCCATAAAATCATTACAATGAGAGGATTTAAGTTTAGGGATTCATGGTACATGCTTGCTTAGAATTCTTGTGGTTTTGCTATAATTCAATACTTGATTGATTGATTGTGAGACTTGATTTCTATATTTTTCATGAGTTTATTTATCATCTTGTTATTCATGTTATATTTGTGTTTCTTTCCATGACTGGCCACCTAGTTAAGAATCGCATCTATGCTATGAATCCGTTGCTGGTTTCTCGATAGCAAACGAAGTCATTGATTTAGTGATATTTTTATGCCTTTGTAATGGGTGATAACAATTGATCTATGTTGTGTAGATTCGATTAGGGTTGAGTTCAGTTTGCGCCTATCTGTCTTAATTGCATTGAATTGATATGTCAATTGGTCTAGGCACTTGAGTTCTTAATGCTATTCTTTATTGATATTGAATATGATGATTGTATCTCTGTGGATCCTTCAACTTTAGTCATGTCAACATAGGCTTAGGAATAATATTGATATCAACTCAAGGATCATGTAAATCAACCAATGTTGCGAATAGTAGGCAAACCACACTCTTATATTTTATCTTCTCTTTGTTCATATCCATATCTTTATCTTAGTTTATTTGTGTTGTCTTTCTTCATTCGTATTTCTATTCTTTCGATAGTGTCATAATTTGTAGATACACATTGCATTGAAATACTTGTTTCTCTCTTGGTTCGACCCCTTACTTATCCGCTATACTAGGTTTCTAGTTTAGTTTATTTGTTTGGGTTATTTCTTTGGCGAGGTGAAATCTAACGATCCGTCAACGATCCACACTCTTTGCAAGGTTGATTAGCTTACAAACAACTCACTTTCTTCTTTAGATTCCTATTCTATTATTCCAAGAATTATTTCCGTATGTCGAAATTTATCTCATCGGAGAGTTGATAGAGTGACATGGATGACGAGGGCCTCGCATCAAGATTCGCAGGGGTCCCATAAGTAGAGTCAAACTCGGTGAGCTTATTTAATGCTTTCCATGCCTCTTGTGGAGACATCTCAAGATATCGGCAAGTGGTGTATACATTGATTCGATCATTAGTTGCCGAATTGATCCTGCTAAAGAAAATTTCTTGCAACATATAAGGTGGTTGCCCATGCGTAGGGCACTAACGAATCAAGTCCTTGAACCTTTCCCATGTCTCCTCCAAGGTTTCATTCCTCAATTTCTTGAAGGATATGATCTTTTTACACGGTAGGAAAAACTTGTTCTTGAACAAGTCATGAAGCTTTTCCCATGTGTTGATGGAACGGGGAGGCAAACACTAAAACCAATGAAGTGCCTTTCCCGCTAAAGATTAGGGGAATGCCTTCAAATGGACATACTCAAGATTAGCACCATCCGTAATAGTATCACAAAGCACCTTGTATTCCTTCATATGCTCCATTGGGCACTTGTTGGGCTTCCCTTCAAATTGAGACCACTTGACCATACCAAGAAAGTTAGTCTTGATCTCGAATTTGATATTGGGAAGAAGGATAGTCGGTTCTGATACCTGCAGCATAGGGTGCATATATTGTCATGCATTGGTAGAAATCCTCTCTATTTCCTCGATAAAGCGTTCGGCTTCCTCCCTTGCATCTCGAGCCACATCCGCTTCTCTCTTTCGGGCAAAGATTGGCGGCGACATCTCTCTGCGCAGCCTCATAATTCTCCTTTCTCAGCCTTTATATCTCCGCACGAAGATTTTCCATTTCCGCCATCTTGTCCTTAAGTCTTTCTCTTAGTCATTCGGGTTCGTCGAATGGCTCATAAGTAAGAGGACGATCAACTCTTTGCATATACCTAAAAAAGGAAACAAATCAAAAAGAAAGATAGGATGGGCTATTACCAACCCTAAAAATAACTAGACTAAGCGCAATTGATAACTCCCCGGCAACGGCGCCAATTTGTTATAGCGAGGAATGTTTGATGCCTATGCTCAACCACTTAAATATATTTATACTCAAAATCCCTCTATAGTATAGTGAAATTCAAGGTCGATCCAAGGGAGTTGGTAAGCGGTTCTATCCTAGTTGTTTGCAAAATCGAAAATACGGGAAACGAATGGATGTAGATATCGATGAGGTAAGGCTGCACTCACAAATAATGGCTCAAAACAACAGATATAAATATAAAGATGGAACTTTCAAGGCGGGGGAATACAACAACAATAGACACATGTGAGGGTAAATGAATCATATAAAGGATCATGGTTTTATCATAAATTCGTTAACTTTCGTCAACTAACAATAAGTCAATTCACTTTCGCAAAGACCTACTTGTTCTACCTTTTCCTTAATTAAAGTATTTTAACTCTCGTTAGAAAACCCTAATTACTATCCAAGTTAACAATCTATTTCTCAAGTAATTTGCAACAAAGAATTCCTTTAGACTTCCGTCAAAGGTTAAGTACAGAGGAAAACAATGATATAAGCATGACATAATCATAGACTTATCCACCACACACATGCCTATTGTTGGGTTCACCCCTACCCTAGAAGAAAAGGGACTACTCACTCATTGCAATAGAAAAAATGATTGACTGAGAAAAGAACATGATAGAAATATAACTTTAATAAAAGCCTTGAAATAGTGTATCTTCGCAACAGAACAACGCTCAAGCTTTCGCTCAAACACCTCAAAACCAAACTCCTAAAATTGTTCCTTCTCTACTGGAAATTCAGTCGTGTGTGATAAACTCCAACCAGCCCTAATTGGCTTTATTTAAAATAAAATAAAAATCAGACTTAATCCCCAAGGGAAGAGATTTTATCTTAGGAAAATATAATTCTATCTAATATCTAATATCTATCTAAAGTCTATCCAAATCCAAGAGAATGTAAATGAAATAAGATAAAAACCAAGTTTAAAAATCCCAAAATCATCTTATCAGATGTCCGCAGATTCCCGTATTGACACCTGGGGGTGTCGATACCGATGGGGGCTCGAAACGAACTTAAATCACCGCGTTTCCATCTTCTCACGAACAGGTGTATCGGTATCGACACCTAGGGGGTCGATATCAATAGGCGATTTGCACTTACAGAAACTCTTCATTCTCTATGGGTGTCGATATCGACAGGGGTGTCGATATGGATAGCTACTTTGCGCACTTCCTTATTTTCCTTACTTTCTCGCCTTCATTCCCTTCGTGCTTTTCTTAGGCATTCCTCCACTTATTAAGAAGCTCTCTTTTTTACTTGTTCTAGCTCCATAACCCTACAAAACACCACCAATGCTTGTATAGACTCTATATCTTGAATAATACAAAAATTAACACAAACGATACTCTTTCCCAACACAAATTTAAAGAAAAGGACTTAAATGGACACAAAACATGATGCAAAATAAGACATAAAATGTATACATAAGTAAATATATTATTAAAGTGCTAGGAGTCTAGGGACCTAATGCTTCTCGAATCTCATGCAAGAGTTTAGGGATTTGGTTAGTGATCGAATAGGAAGTTATACAACTCTGTGCACAAACCATCTACTAGAGAGATAAGAGGAACCAAGGAACAAGGTAACCAACCATGTCGAGATAAGCGGGTGAAACTACTTCCATCATATTCATTCATTCATTGCTACTGCGCTAAAAAACATCAACTGGCTGATTTGTTGTGTTCTTTCTCTCTCTTTAATCTACATAGTTAATGGGAAACATACTAAATACAAGCTCTATGTGGGATCGACACATGTACTTATTCGCTATTTTAGTGTTGAGTATTAGGTATTTGTTTGGCGAGAATCAACGACTGTTTCATCGCTCGTCAAAGATCGTCGTTCTATAAGACTACCCTTTCGGTTGATCTCGGTTGGCTCTCTTATGGTAGTCAAACCAGGGTTGTTCATGGTGAAGTATGCCTCACCCATCGTATCCTATTGTTCGGGCGTAAGGTGGTTGGCATCCATCTCTCTTCGAAGACTGACATAATCTTGACTATTTGGGGTTAAGTTATCGTCTTTGTTGCTTGAGCCCTCGACATGAATAACTAGATCCCACATAGCTTGTTGCCAGAATGGGTAAATTTGACACATGTGAATAGGAGATCAATTGGTGAGTGCTTCTTAGAATTCATGTACCCACGACACACCGTAAGCATCCCTCCAATATCGATCCCTGCAGATACCATCTTTGTTAGTCGGTAGAGACTTCGCTAGTTATAGTTGGCCAACAAGAGGTCGAAGTACTCATTAGTGACCATCATCAGGAGTGGTGAGAAAATAGGTATACTTAAGACACACTGTTTGATGTTCAACCATGAGCTCTCAAGAAACTCTCTAATTTGGTCTATCTGTTCAATGGTCATATTGTCGATACAATAATTGACATCAATAACCTACCAACAATTGTTTTTAGCACGTACTTCATCTTTGAATGGGTAGACTCAGGACTAGAACATATAAAATACTTATATGTCACATATAGGACAATTTCAAATAATAATTAGACAATTAAAAAAAGTTGTGCGAAAAGTGGGATGAACTTACATATTTGTTGTACGCATCCCAATATATAGAAATCGATCAACCCACGCACGAACAATTGCCTCCTTGATTTTTGTGAGTCAAGTGTCTTCGAGATACTTTATAAGACCCCAACGTGCCTTCCACATCGCCCTCATCTATTGCAGTCAGACCTCATAACTTTCTTCAGTCTTCGACTCAAATTAGGATTAGCATTCATTGTAGAATGTTGTTCGCTTCTCGCTTGATTGTGTAATCATCCCCTTCAGTTCAACGTTGAACATAGCATGCCATGAGCACAACATATGTTTTACATTGGGGAACACCTCTCAAAGAGCCTTATTAAGACCCAACTCTCTATCTGTAATAATGACTTCTAGGAGGCGATGTCTGCACAAATGACGTAGTCAACTCAGTGCCCAACTATAGTCATTTGTGGTCTCCCCTGCCATAAAAGTGAACGTAATTGCAAACGTGTCCTTTGTGCTAGTAATCCCCACGATTTCCAGCAATGGCATTTGGTACCTACAACATTTATATGAATTAGTAAAAGGAAAGATAACATGTATGAAACGTAAATAATTATGACCGAAATGTGTTCGCTCTTACTTGTTTGTCTTGTAGGTCGTGTCCACCACGACAACATATGGAAACAACATCAAAAGATGGCGTAAGTCTGGATGCGCCAAAATTACGTCGGTAACCTCGTCTTCTCCAGCATCAGAGGACTTCCTGGCGACGATATAGTATCCTTTTTGGTAGAGTTGGTGTAGTGCTTGCGGTAGGTCCCTTCGTCCCTCTGCAGTGGTTCTCTTCAGCTAGGCTCGAGCGTTGTACACTTGACGAATGTTGGTCATGCAATCAGGATCATTGTACTTCATACCGCGTAGGACCTCTCGAGCTCTTACCCCAATCATGGTATCACGGCGGACCTGATGATGCTGAGTCGGTGTTAATCGACCAGCATAGGGATGTCCTAACATCTTATCCGAGAGTGTGTGGTTATGCACACCACATATAACGTTGATGGTCTAGTTGTCAACATCATTTTGACGACCCTTTAGCTCAAACTCACATTCGAGCTTCGTCTATATTCCTCACCTACTCGATGTAGGTGGAAAATGTAAGTCGGCATCACAACTCTCCCGAGGTCCTCCGTACTTATCTTACACTAAATGAAATGTACCCAATCCAGTCATTTTGTTTTTCCATGATCAATTAATCAAAAATATCATGTTCTTTACCATCCCTATATATCTAGTTCTTGATTGGCCTAAAACCCATCAAGTTGAAACATCAAACTATAATCCGTACCCATATCCAAAACTTGGTTTTGTTCATGCATAATATAACTTTTGTCCTAAGCAAATTGTCGAGCGAAAATAAACTATATCGAAATTAACAATATGGTAAAATAACGCTATATTTATATGATTATAATTCAGATTACGTGAATATTCTATTATGATTCCCCAATCTAGCTTGTATCACCATTCAAATTATACCACACACATTCAAACAACAAAGCCATAGTTGTAAAAACCTTCACGGTATATGAACAACTTATTTCGAGATTCGCTACCAGAACGGTATATAGCTATAAAAACTTTAACGCTATATGAACAATTTATCTCGAGTTTCGTCACCAGCTCATCCGGATCACTATACTGTAAACGTCGAATGGTAGCTCAACTCAATCTTCTTCTTTCGGTGATGACATGTAAACGGATGCTTTGAATGATAAAAATACTTGAATGGTTGTTCCTTGATCTTTTGAGTTCACTTGTCAAGCCCCTATTTATAGACGTTCGTCAGACCACCAGTACCACACGAAGCCGACATCTCTTCTCTGCTTGCCGACTAAAGAAGCTGGCATCTTCTCCATGCTTGCCGACCTAGGAAGCTGGCACCAGTACTGGCGAGATTTTGCCGTGCGAATAGAAGGTCCGTATATAATATATGCATTTTGATAAACAAAAGGCTGCAATCCCGAATTCGTGTCCTTTTTGTTTGATTTGATTGTTTCCGTCGATAGAGACGCCACATGATGAAACGGGCGACTGAGTTCAGGATTGATCATGTTCTTCAATCATTTGATGACATGGAGGAGATTACTACGCAACAACCATACGTCACATTACTATCCCAGCTCGTCAGCTTCAAACTCTCCCAATATCACTGCCATAAATGTAGGTTTAATTGTTCAACTCTTGCCATTTTCCTGTCCTAGAAAATGTTGGATCTTGAAGTTTTGATCCATATATGGTTTTGTTCCTCGTTTCCAGGTCAGTCCTATTGAGTATGGGCATATGTTCTCTTGATTCCACGTGTGTTGGACAACCTACCTCAACGTATTGATCTTGCAAGCGTCTCACTTGCTCTTTCTATGGCTAAAGAAGCAGCTGATCCCTTCTTCAGAATAGGCTATAACATTGTCTGTGCTTTTGGCACCATCAACCACCTTCACTTCCAAGTATTCGAAAACCTAACAAGTTTAATTTTTGTTTGAACTTTACCAGTTGTTATGGGAACATACGGATGTTCGAAATTTGTAGGCATGCTATAGCTACATACAAGTTCCCTTTGCAGTCGAGAAAGCTCTTATTCAAAAATTATTTGAATCCAAAGCTAAACCTAACAATGGGGCGATAGTTTCACATCTGTTTTAAGTATCCACATCAGGGGCTTTTCTTTGAGGGTGGTAACACAGTTGAAGAGCTTTCAAATGCTGTTGCGTGTTCTTGCATTTTCCTTCAGAACAGTAACATCCCCTCCAATGTTCTTACCTCTGGCTTTGGGGAAAGGATATTCTTGTTCCCTCAGGTATTATTATTTCCTACACGAGGTTTGGTGTTCAATCAGAACATATGGGTTGTTGAATGATAGTAATTTCCTTCTTATTTAAGTGTTATGCAGATAAACAAGCGCTTGGGGAAGTAAGCCAAGAGATCCTGGAGACCCAGGAACCCTGCAGTGTGAGAAATCAGTGGACATATTGTGCTAAAGAGGGGAGAACACTATGAGAAAGCCACAGGAGTACGCTGGAGGCTTCTTGCTGAAGTTTCTCTCTCGTGAGATAGGTTTCAGAGGGTGATGGTCCATGTCCTGGAAGCTATAGAATTTCAATAAACAGACATGAATGGAAATATACACACACAAACAAGAAGCGGAAGAATTTGAACCTATTCGAGAGCCAATCAACCATAGCCAACACTTAGCCTATCCATCTATTTCTGCATTGAAATGCTCTCATTTCGTATTGGTTTATGGCCTACTGCAAACTGCTTCCTTGTCCTACTTTCTTTGTGACAGAAATAAAACCTCTGTTTAAGATGAATCTAGTACTCGAACCTAACTATGTTTGTTTTTACAATATACTGTCTAAGATGAAATATGATTGATGGAAGAAACACGAAACATATCCCAAACTTCTCGCTCCCACCGGCCGGCTAATCCTCGTGGTGGCCTCGTTGCCCAAAGAAAGTCACTACCTATTGAATCTTTGTGGTCTATTGGTGGTTTTTGGTCTCAATGGAACTATTTACAATAGCCAAAGGCCAACCAAGTGCTTACTTCCCAGTAACAGCAAACAAATTGCAGACCTCAACATAAGAACACTACAAATTCATGGCTGCACATATCGAAAAATTGTATCATTCAAGTTCATACTGGTAGAAATTCTCGAAAAATAGTTTATTAGAATCAGATGCTGATAGTATAGTTACCTCAAATTCATAGTATTTTCTACACAACCCGGCTGGATCCAACCTCCTTCAGTAAACCATCCCCGGTTAATTTCTCCCTAATTTCCCCTTTGTCATCCCACAAGTCCCCCTCAGCGTACATGTTCGCTAACAACACAAATGATTGATGCTTTCTAGGTTGCAGCTCGATCAGTCTTTTGGCCGACTTTTCTCCCAGTTCCCGCTCTCCGTGAATTGAACAAGCACCAAGCAATGTCTCCCACACAGTGACATCTGAAGAAATACCCATCTCTTCAATGAACATCTCTGCCTCTTTCAACCTTCCAGCACGGCCCAACATATCAATGATACACGAGTAATGTTCCTTCCTTGGCTTGAGCTGGTAAACATAGACCATCATTCTGAAGATCTCAATGCCTTCATCGAGGAGACCTGAATGGCTGCAAGCCGACAGGCACCCAAGGAACGTAATATCATCAGGCTTTTGTCCCTCATTTGTCATACTTCTTAGCATAGTAAGAGCCTCTCTTCCCTTACCATGTTGACCAAAGCACGTAATCATGGTGGTGTAGGAAACTACATCATGGTCATTCATCATTGAGAACACCAAGTGGGCATCCGATAAGGAGCCACATTTTGAGTACATATCAATAAGAGCATTGTTCACAGATACATCCTCACTAAAGCAAGACTTGGCTATCCTAGCATGTACTTGCTTGCCCCTTTGATAGTCTGTCAAGTTGCCATATATTGGAAGAACACTCGCAAAGACAAAATGATTCTCTCGCACACCTGATCCAAGCATTTCCTTGTACACTTCAGATGCTTCCAAGTCATGCTTGTTTTGCATCAGCCCAGATATTATCGCGGTCCATGAGACTATGTTAGGAGAAGCAATACTCTTAAAGATTTTCTTCACAGATGACATGGCTTTCTCACATTTGGAATACATAGTTATCAATGCATTGCTGATTGGCGTTTCGGAGTCAAAACCTGATCTTATGGCAATGCCATGAAGGCACATTCCGCAACACAAATCCACCGGTTTTGAAAACGTCTTGATAATGCTAGTTAAGGTGAATCCATCAAACCCAGCACTCTCATTCATCATCTGAGAAAAGACTCTCAAGGCATCCCTGCTGTTATTGCTGGCACAACCATCTATCATGATGTTCCATGAAACCAAATCACGCTCAGTGATCTCACCAAACGCTCTCATGGAATCAGCTAATCTCTTTTCCTTTGCATACCTGTCAACCAGAGAGCTGCCAACAAATTCATTCCACGCAAGACCACACTGAACTGCATGAGCATGGAACACGTCACCCCTATTCATAGCACGAATCAAGCTAGCCAGAGTGATATGATTCGGATGAATACCCACCCCCCTCATTTCGGTATAGAGGCAAACAGCTCGGTCAACATCACAGCTGCGAACAGAAGCAGAAATCAAGGTGTTATAACTGACAACATTTCTTTGAGGCATTTCATCAAACACCTGGCATGCGGAACTCAACCGAGCTAGCTGGACATACAAGAAGATCAGCTTGTTCCAAATTTCGGCAACACCATCAGCTACGGTGTTCTTGATGAGAAGACAATGGATTGCTTCAGTCTTCTTTAAATCCCCTTGAAGGGCACATTCTTGAATAGCGTTATTTAATTGGAGATAAGTTGATGAATCACTGGGTGAACGAGAAAACTGGGAGAGTTTATATCTGAATTTCCCCCGAGTTGGAGCGTGGTGATGCTGCCTATGAAGAAACCTTTGCATAGTGGAACCTCTATGCCATGAGAGTCGAGTTTTAGCTCTTGACATTATGAAGGAACATTTTTGGCTCTTGACATGCAAACGCGCGAACACCAACTTCGTCCATGTGGCTGGGCTTTTTTTTTTTTTTTTTTTTTTTTTTTTTTTTTATAAAGGTAAGAATTTGAGAGGAAGTGTTTGGTAAATCAAGAAACCATAAAAAAATGGCACATGGATCAAAACACGTGGCTAGGCTTTTTTTTTTCTTTGACTTGTAAGAATTCGAGAGGTGTGTCGGTTAAATCGAGAAGCCGTAAAAAATGGCATATAGATCAACCAACATGTAGCAATAGGATTGCAAAACCGCCAAAAGCAAATCACAAGAACACACTCGCATAGGAAGAAATATGAACGTGAACAACCCAACCACAACCAATTTTTGGCACACAACTTAGTCCAACAACTCAAAACACCACGACCGTTTAGCAAAATCATCTCACAATATCAGGGTCATCGGTAGGTAGTGTACAATATGGTGAAATCAGCAATGACGAACGAAAGCCGCGATCGTAGGAAATTCCAAGCAACACGAAGAAGTAACACAAGAGGAACTTATGGGGAACATCAGTGAAAGCCTCAGATTTGTATTTAAAGAGAAGTCTTCAAAAACCACACATCCACGACTTCTTCAAAACGACAGCCATGAACATCAATTCTGAGAAAATTCAAATTAGAATGCCTTACACCCAAACTTTTCAAAATGAGAAGTCAGAAATATAATTTTTCAGTTTTATTTTTTCTAAAATTTCACGTCAGTTTTTTTTATCAACCACTTCAAACAAGATTGTCAATTTGAGAAATAAAACTGTTTTCAATTTCTTTTCAAATTCCTGTTCAATTTCTATTCTTTACTCTTACATTGAAAGAGTAAGCTGACAAGGCAAGCCAATGTTCTTATTTCTAGTAATTCTTCATAGTATCTGTTCAAATCGTAAAGACACATAAACAATGGAGCAAATTTTTGGTCTCAATGTGGTTGGGCTTTGTATAACAGGAGTTTAGCTTTCGCACCTATTTTTATTTCATTTCAAGTCATTGGGCCAACAACGCTCTTATTAGACCTGTTTTGAAATGAACCTGATGTGGGACCATCTTCTACACCTTCAGACACGCCAATTATCTTAGGAGAAGGACCTATGACTCGAGTTCGGGCTAAAAAGCTTCAGAGAGGCTCATTCATGTTTGTGATTCATGCCTTGTTCTCGAGCGCGGTTCAACTCCCCGACCCTACATTGAAGACCTATATGTGTATAGGAGTCCATGAAGCCGAATCACCCTAGGCTCTAGCATAGCCGAATTCTTCTAAGTGTTGGAGCCTTGTTCTATTACTATTTTTAGTATTATTTTTACTTAAGATATTTTAGGAAACTTTAGGGGTATTTTAATTATTTCTTTTAAGAGTTATTTTTATTATTATTTTCGGCTATCATCATCCTTGTTAGGGTTATATAGGCCGACACCTCTTGTAGAACTTTCACGTCTCTTGCTTATGAAAATTCATATTTGTGTGAAACGCAATTGAGTGCAAGTCAATCGATTCAAAGCATTGCTCATCGATTGCAAATTGGTTTGATCTCAGCTTGGTTTGTCTTGAGTTCATCAACCTCGCGAGAGATTGGTGATCCTGGTAATCACAAGTCCCATCCTTGTGCCTCCAAGTTGTCCGTTTGGTTGTGTAAGGTTGTAGAGTCGGGCTTTATAGTCGTTGGTATTTGGTTCCTACCCTCTAAGGAGGCATGGGGTCTTTATCTCGTTCTATCTTAGTTCGAATCACCAATGTTATCGGTCTCTCACTGTTTTGTCGAGTCAAGTTCTATAGTTTTCGAGTCTTTCATTCTTGTTGTTGTTTTTAGTCAATATCGAGTCCAATTGAGTCAAATCGAGTCCTTCTTGCTGCGTCGTTTGTTATTCTTGAGTTTATTTATTGATTGTCGAAGATCGAGCCATCCTACGGCTAACTCCGTATCAGAACCGACTTGAATGTCCATTAATTGTTTTGAATTTGAACCTGGTGTTTTAGAACCGGGACCCGAAATCGACCCATATCTAAATGACTCGAAAATTTTAGGATCGAGACCCGATGATCCATTGAGTCAAAATCGACCGGTGAGTCAACACCATATATACACCACACAGGAATCATATAAAACCTACACAGATGCATCATCCAATTGTGTTTGTTAATGTCATTCATAAGTTAAATAACGTATATATTTTATAATTATAGTATGTTTAGAACATTTCTTTGTATAAATATTAATTTTTATGCTTAAAACATTTATATAATATAATAATAATATTTATAAATCTAATTATTTAATTTTAATGTTATTATTCAATTTAATTTAATATATTTATATTATAATGTAATTGTGATAATATTTTAATATTTTCAAAAAGTCTTTAAAAAGTTTGAGTTTTTTGACGCGTTGGGTCGGCCGAAACCAGAATAAACCTAGGTTGGCTCGACTTGAAACCCGTTTGATCCGAAATCCGATATACCCCAGAGTCGAATGACCCGATCAAAACCCGATCCAAATGACCTGATTGACAAATCTAGCTCTTATGCATTAGTGGCTTAGCCTAACCAGTATCAATTTTTTGTTTTAACTCTTTTACTCGTTTCGTAGCCTATATATAATGGTTGTAAATTAAAACGTTTGACTGAAAAGGCATCCAATTTAGATCTCATTTGCTTTCTTTCCTAAGTTCTCTCTGAAACTTCGCAATTTACTTGCAATTTTCATTCCCGTTGCTGCTTTTAATCAGCTATTCTACTTTATAGTTGGTTTCTAGGTCTGGAATAGCTCAGTTTTACGTTCCAATTGTTTGTAGCTGATATCATTTCCTGTTTCAGTGGTATTATAGGAATTGAGTTCATGTGGCTATTGTAATCAAAACTCGTCAACAATTGTTCCAGGACCTAGTTAAGTAAGTGGAATCTCTAATTGGAGATATCACTGAGCTCAGAAAGGGAATGGATGAAGTCAAGGGGATGCTCGCTAAGTTGTTAAGCCCATAGAGCACTCCAGCAACTCCAATACGCTCTCTGGAGGTAGGATCTACTGAGATCGAAGGTTCCTCAACCTTGTTGAATCCCAATCCAAAAAATCTGGGTCAATTGAGCACTACTCGACAAGCGAATGGGTTGTTGCAACTCAACGGAGGTCAGATCTTGCCCACATGGTTAGCGACTAGGCTAAGTAAGGTTGAATTTCTCAAGTTTGATGGCATGCTGACTCGGGAATGGATTGCTCGTTGCGAGCAGTTTTTCCTCCTCGATACCACTTTTGCCGAAAATGAAGGTGAAATTGGAGTCTCTCCAAAAAAAAAAAAAAATTGGGCGGGGTTGGGGGGGCACTCCAGTGGCACCACAATTATATACAAACTAGGTATAATTAGTATCCCTCTTAGCTTTGTATATTTCTGCTCGATTTTTTTGATTGTTTGTTGATCCTTTAGCGGATTTGAAGAACTTGAAACAACTTGAACCTATGCTAGAACTCTGGGATAAATTTGAATGTGCTCTCAGTAGGCTTAATCTATCCAAGGAGCAAGAGTTGAGTATATTCTTCGCAAATTTGTACCCTCTTCTCCAAATGCACATAAGGCAGTTCAAACCTAACTCACTAGGGGAGGCAGCTAGATTGGCTCAGCTCCACGAATCCTTTTTGCAACTTAGACCACATAAATCACCCTTCTACTCCAAACCAATGCCAAATCAAAAGCCTAATGCTCTCTTTCCCACTCTAGATCTAAATAAATCCAATCCCCACAGAAGTCTCTTCAATCCACAGTCTAAATCAAACCCCTTTACCCCCAAGTCTCCCTTGGAGAAAGCCAAGAAATATACTCAGGAGGAGATGCATGGGAGACGGAGTAAGGGCCTTTGTATGTTTTGTGATGAGCCATATACATCTGATCATCATCTCAAGCATAAAAGTTCACAAATTTACGTCATTGAAAGTAAAGAGGAAGCAAATAGAGAGGATGTAGAGCAGTTTGAGGCCCTCATTAAGGAGTCTCATATTACGGAGGAGGCCGAGCAAACTCCTTTTATTTCTTTGAATGCTCTGGATGGCTCTTTTAGCTATAATTGTATGTGGTTGATTGGTCAACTAGGAGGAAGAAAGTCGCGTATCCTCATTGATCTTGGAAGCTGACATAATTTCATTGACATAAACATAGCTAAAGAACTGGGTTGCGGGCTGATCAAAATCACACAATAGGTGGTGAGGGTTGTTGGAGCCCATAAAATGACAATTGGGTTTAAATGTGAGGCTTTAAATTGGCAGCTACAAGGGTATAATCTCAAGGTTGATGTGATGACTCTCCTAGTCGGGTGTTATGACATGGTGTTGGGGATACAATGGCTAACAAATATGAGCAAGTGTTATGGAACTTTATCAAGATGAGAATGGAGTTCAATGTTGATGGGCGTAAGCATGTTTTGAGGGAGGTGAGTAATTCTAGCAATAAAGTGATTAAAGGGAAGACAATAAGCAGAATTTTGAGGGATGTACCCCAATTGTTCTTGATTTAGGCTTGTGAGATGCAGCAAATGTCTGAAGATAGAGATAAGGTCAAATTAAATAACATTTTGGCTCTAAGTGATAGTGTACACATAGATGAGAGGTTGCAGTACCTGTTGAGTCAGTTTTCACATCTATTTGTTGAGCCATCTTCACTCCTACCATTCAGATCCGACTTCAATCATAAAATTCCTTTACTACCCAACTCCAACCTCATCAGTGGCCAACCTTACACACAATGCTCCAAAAAATATGTGATTAAGAAACTGGTTCATAACATTCTTGAACATGGAATTATCCAGTGTAATAGTAGTCCATATGCTTCACTATTGGTATTGATGAAGAAGAAGGATGGCTCATGGTGGCTTTTCGTGGATTACAGGGGCCTCAACCAATAAACCTTTAAGGATAAATACCCCATATCCTTTATGGAAGATTTTTTGGATCAGCTAATGGGATTAGAATACTTTTCTAAGCTTGATTTGCGAGCGGGGTTTCATCGGCTTAGGATGGAGACGGTTGATGTATAGAAAACAATTTTTAAAACCCACTTTGGAAATTGTGAGTGTTTGGTCATATCATTCGGCCTCACCAATGCTACATGCATGTACTTTTCAGGATCTCATGAACAATTTTTTCAATGGGATAGCCAGACAATTCATGTTGGTGTTCTTCGATGATATACTCATCTATAATCGAGAATAGGAATCCCACTTACTGCATCTAAAGGAGGTCTTTGAGATCTTGAGGGTACACGAGGTGTATCTTAAACCTTGTAAATGCACCTTTGGTGCAACAGTCATTGAGTATCTCGGTCACCTTATTTCAGCTATGAGGGGTAACTACTAATCCTAGCAAAATAAAGGCAATCTTTGAAAGGCCAGAACCTACAACACATAAGCAGCTAAGGAGTTTTTTTGGGATTAGCTAATTACTATAGGAGGTTCATCATCTCTTACAACCAAATTTCCAAACCTCTCTTGAGTCTCGTTGACAGAGGAAATCGTGATTGCAAATAGAATGTAAATAAAATAAGCAAACCGATTCAGTTCTCAGCAAATAATGTTCAAAACCTCCTCCCGATGTAGCAAAAGAAAGTCAGGATCGATCCTTGAGGAATCGTGTCAGCTGATCCTAGGCAGCGGATAAACCTCACTCGGTTTCGACTTCAGAAGACCAACTCGATATCGGCTGGCGGTAGTCGATATCGACCTAATCAAGTCGATTTTGGGCAGCTGTGCAGAAGGTTGTCGATTTCGGTCTGAGGCACTCGATATCGACTGAGGGGACTCGATATCGACCTATGTTCCTCGAAATCGACCAAACCTGCAGAGACACAAACGAGCAGCGATCTTTCTGGTTCGAGAGTCAGAAGTCGATATCGACCAGTGGATGGTCAATATCGAGTAGAAACAGTAACGAAATAAAATACAGAACAAAGCTTTGCAAATTTCAGAATAAACTATGTATGAAAGAAAACTTCCATGATCGCGGTTTGCAACAACGATAACCAAACATGCATAAGGTAAGAATAAGATAGATAATCATGTAATCACATCAAAGGATCAAGCTTTCACCTTTTCCAACAATTAGACAACTCTTTCAAAAAACCCTCATTGTATCTACCGATTTTATGTTTATAATCCAAGTTATTAACACGGATCTCTATTAAATAGGTAATAAACACATAAAAGGTAGTAGATGCTCAAAACATAATAAAAGTCGGATCTTTACCTTAAACATGCATGGCTATCGCTGGGCTCGCCCCAAGTTGGGGCGAGCCCAGCGATAGCCATGCATGTTAGGGCCCCCAACCCTAGAAGTAGGTGGACTACTCGCTCTTCATCGCAAGGAAAGACATCAATAATAAAAGGAAATAACTTTGCATTAATAAACTAAATAAAAGCATACAACCGAACGAAGCCAATTCCGCTCTCACTTCACAACTCCATTCGGCCATAAATTCTCTCTATCGATCTTCTCTCTCTTACTCGCCTCTAGCTAGGGGTGGGCATAAATCCCGCAAATCCCGGTCCCGTCCCGGACCCATCCTGGTCCTGTCCCGCAAAAATGATGCGGGACAAGACGTGGGACGACCTGGCGGGATCCCGCGAATCCCGTCTCGTCCCGCAAACACATATAATAATAATAATAATAATAATAATAATAATAATAATAATAATAATAATAATAATAATAATAAAATCAATAATATTGGTTAATAATAATAATAATAATGTAATACTATATATATATATATATAATATTAGGATATAGAGTATGTATTATAGTGTATATATATATATAGTTTGTTTATATATTACAGTGTAGTGTGTATATATATACTACATACTATAATTTAGCCATATATAGATATACACTAAATCCTCCACTGTAATTAAGGCCATATATATACCTACTGCATCGGTGTTTATATACATGTACATACGTATATATGCGTACGTATATATGGGAACCTGCAAAATATAAAAAATTATACATATATATGTATTACGCCTTTGAGAATCGCAATATATTTATGAAAATTTTGAGTTTTTTTAATAATTTTTTTATTTGAGGGACAAGGCCCGTCCCGTCCCGGTCCTGTCCCGCAAAAATTACGCGGGATGACCTCCGTCCCGTCGTGGTCCCGCCCCGTCCCGTCCCGTCCCGCGCCCACCCCCACCTCTAGCTCTCAAATTGAATTAATAAAAAATAGCCCCATGAGCTTTATTTATAGGCTTCCAATCCTTGCTAATCAAGGAAGGAAATTCTATCTATATCTCTATCTAACATAGAAGATATAATTCTACTTGGAAATAAATCTATCTAAATAAACTAGATAAATCCTAGGTTAATTAATTGTTCAACCCTTAGGATAGATAAAAAAGATAAACGGAAAAATATATAAATCTTCATTTGTTGGGAATCTTCTCTCGAAAATATCTCCATAAGACTCGGGATAGAACCTTAACAAGACTCGGACTAGCTCGAAATCGGCCACTGGTGGTCAACTCGATATCAAGTATCCTCACTCGATATCGACCTGGCTTTTCCTTAGCTTCAACTTCTTGACTCGATTTCGGCTTCTAGGGGATAGATCGACTTGATTCAACTCGATATCGACTAGCATAAGTTGATATCGACCTTCGTCTTTCCTCTTCAGCTAGCTTGTTCGATTCCTGGACTTCGGCTAGATTTTTGGGTTACTCGATATCAAGTTGTTGTACTTGATATCGACTTGTCTGTTCTTCCTTAGCCGATTCTGGCTCTTCTGGTGAAAATCGAGTTGATTTACTCGATATCGACAAAGGTCAGTCGATATCGACCAGTCTGTGTCGAGTCGACTTTCTCTCTTTCGGCTCGAATTGTCTTTGGTTCAGCTGCTCCTTGACCTCGGACTTTCTGTAGTTGACTGCGAGCTTTTCCTCATTTCTCTGGACTGTTGTAAATCGCCTCGATTTCTACGAAATTAAACAGAAACTGGTGTAGACTCTATAATTTGGCAAATAAGCATAAACTACATAGATTATGTACTATTTTAACCCGAATTTAAGAAATGCATGCAGAAATCGATATAAAAGTCAATATAAAACATGGCACAAAACATAGACATCAAATCACCTCATACTTAAGCTTGCTTGTCCCCAAGCAATAACTTGGATGGTCATTTAGGGGAAGAATTCAAAACTCTCAACATCATAGATTCATTCTCATATAACCCTGCAATCAATTACCATCATCGAAAAGGTACTTATGCCACAAATCCATACATGTGCAAATAAAAAGCAACATCTACTCACAAAAGGAGGGTTATGCAAAAACAATTCATGTGACAAAGCATTAATAATCAAGAGGACTTTAATTAAGCTCAATAAGGAGTAGATTGGTAAAGGGCTAAATGTGGGCAATTTTTGGCAATGTGGTGCTAATAATCCGGTGAAATGGAGCACTTTCCAAACTTTCATACAACATTCCTTCTTCCTTTGATTTCTCACCTTTCTCTCATCGCTCATTGCTTTTTTCAATATTATGCTTTTACCTCTCTAACCTCAGCACTGCCTTCTCGCGAGTCGCAAACATGGGTGTCATGAATGGCCCCGAATACTTAGTGCTTTGGACTCCTCACATTGGTGTCCCATCTCGCTGAACTATTATCTCAACGAGTAGGGTCGATCTTTGATTGGATTTTTTCTCAGTCATTAAATTTTCCATATATTTTCAATTTCCTGCCAAACTCCAACAATGATAAAAACACAACAACCATATAACAATCTCCATAATGTGACATCATTCTCAACATAATCCCCGGATAGGAAATAAGGTAAAGAATGACAATATTTAGATCATGTGGAGCAATATATGAAATAAGGCATAATATGGCTTTTGTGATGCATAAGCAAAGGTAAGGTCTAGGATATAACAATATGAGCATTATATGGAAAATATAAAGTCCTCCATCCTCTTATTATGCAACATGTCAAAAATAATTTCAATTTTACCTCCTTTTATGGTTTTCAAGAAAATATGCATTTTATTGTGACTTCCCTTTACTAGGAAATTTCATGCTATATCTCTAATGAATCCAATTTTGCATTGTCGAGTTCTATTAAAGCTTCCATGACATTATTCATTTGAACAATTTACAAGCTTTGGGAGATGTCTCATAAAACTAACTTTGGGTATAGCAATTAAGCATAAAAATTTAAAATTTACCCAAAATTCACCATGTAATAGCGGAACAAAGAATAAAATAATAAAATAACGATAATGAGCTCTTCACCCACCCCATACTTAGAATATACAGTGTCCCTACTATATAAATAAAATAAAGCCTATGTTCTACCTTATATAAAATCATCTCAAAGATTATAACAGAACGGCTGAAAATGGTAATAGGAAAACTTATACACCCATTACAAGGAGCCTTTGTTTCCGACAGAGCAATCCAAGACAATATCCTAATAGCACACGAGATATTCCACTCCTTTCGCACTAGAAAAGGTACTAAGGGATGGGCTGCAATAAAACTTGATATGGAGAAAGCATACGACAGAGTAGATTGGCATTTCACGAAAGCAGTTCTCCAGAAATTTGGGTTCAACCAAAAATTTGTGGACATTATTATGGAGTGTGTGACTACAGTCTCTTTTTCTGTTTTAGTAAACAACGGCCCTACAGATCTTTTCAAACCTTCAAGGGGTTTGAGGCAAGGGGACCCCCTCTCCCCATTTCTCTTCCTTCTCGGGGCAGAAATTCTTGCTCGTAAACTCTCGTGGGAGGCATAATCCAACCACAACAACATCGGATTTAAATTTGGCCATTCGGGCCCCTGCGTTCCGTTCTTGGCCTTTGCGGACGACATAATAATATTTTCGAGAGGAAGTAACTCTGCATGTACCAAAGTTAAAGAGATAATTGAAGACTACTGTAAATTCTCAGGGCAAAAAGTAAACTACCATAAATCGTCCTTTCAAACCACCCCAGGTATTCCTAGATCAAGAGCCCGAAACCTTGAAGGAATTTTAAACATACCCCTAGAACGAAACCTGGAAAAATACCTAGGCTGTCCCATCATAAATGGGAGGGTTATCAAGGAAACTTTTGGCGAAATGATATGCAAATCTAAAGATCAATTGAGCAAATGGCGTGCTAATGCTCTTTCACAACAGGGCAGAACAACCCTAATAGTATCAAATTTATCATCAAAACCTTTATACTCAATGCAGAGCTTTATGCTCCCGGCAGCGGTCCACAAACAACTAGATCAAATCAATCGAACCTTCTTCTGGAACAAAGATGCGCAACATAGCCCATTAATCAGTTGGGATAAAATATGCAAATCAAAAATGGATGGAGGACTGGGAATTAGAAAAACCAAAGATATGAATGAAGCTCTTCAACTAAAACTCCTCTGGAAAATTTTGGCTGAACCGGAAAATAACTGGGTCAAAATCATACAATACAAGTATCTGAAAGACAACCACATCCTTACCTATTGCAAAAAAGGCAATGCCTCGTGGCAATGGTCGAAACTGAGTTCTCTAATCCCAAAATTCAAAACGGGACTTATCTGGCAGGTGGGGAATGGAAAATCAATTAAGTTTTGGGAAGACAACTGGGTAGCAACGACACCTCTAAAGGACAAAATAGACTCGCAACATAGCATTAATCCACATGATTCCGTAAGCAACTACATTATAGGAGGACAATGGTGGAAGGAGAAACTTGTATCGGTGCTTCCTAAGCCTATAGTAGAGGATATTATGAAAATCCCCTTGCCAATTACCCCTCTTGCAGACAGACTATATTGGTGGCCAGCCAAAAAGGGCTGGTTCACAACGACAAGTGCATATGACTTAATCTCATCCACACCACAAAGACCTTCGGATGAATTCTCATGGATCTAGAAACTCGACGCCCCACCAAAAGTTAAGAACTTTATTTGGAAAATAAAACAGAAAGGTCTCGCCACGGCTACCCGTTTGGCCCTAAAAGGGGTGGCGGTACCAAACACATGTAGCTTGTGCAACCAGTTCGCGGAAGATGATATTCACCTATTCATAGAATGTCCCATCAATAATTTCCAACAACAATTCCCTGGACAAATATCTCAAAACATTAACAACATAATTATAGAAAACAGAGATATGAATCAAATTCTACAAATTTTAGGTTCCACTCTTCCGATGGAGAAGAAACAACAGATAGCAATAAGATGGTGGACCATTTGGTTTATAAGGAATCAAACAATCTTTAGAAATAAAACCATCCCCTCTGCGGATGCTATTAAGAAAATGATAACGAACAATATTGATAACTGGAGGAAAGCTTGCAAATGGAATGAAATGGAGGATGACGGCCTTCAGAAACAAAATAAGGAAAAAGCTCTATTTGGGAACAATAGGAAACCCTATTGGTGGAGGAAACTGCCGGCGGGCAAATATAAGCTAAACTTTGTGACGGATCATTTAAATCAACGACAAACAGTTCCATTGGATACATCATCAGAGACTGGCGTGGAGATCCAATCAATATTGGTGGACATGCTAATGGTGGTCAATCACCTCTTATAGCGGAAGCCTTAGCCTTACGTCTAGGGATTGAAAAAACTAGAGAACTAAAGATACCGGATCTAATAATAGAAGGAGACTCTAAGATTATCACGGACTATCTAAAATCACAAGTTGGATGTCCTTGGGAAATAGAAATGGTTATGTCTGATATTTAAAGCCTTCTCAAAGGAATAAATAATGTTAGTGTATCACATATTCCCCGTATTGGTAACCGGGTAGCAGATAAGGTTGCACACCTTTGCTACTCTACCAGGGAGCCTGAGCTATACCTAGATACAGGTCTTCTTGACCTCATCCGACAGGATGCTTTCGGATAGGGTTTTCCATCCGAATTCTTACCTAATCAAAAAATAAAATAAAATAAAATAAAATAAAATAAAGCAAAGGTAAAGGAAGAAACTCACCGAATAACGCGCTGTAGGGTCAAAATCCGAGCTGCATTAGATTGCCAGAAGTCGATATCGACTAGGTGTAGGTCGATATCGAGCGCAATTCGTCGGATTCCAAGTGTGCAGCTTGGTCAAAATCGGGTAGATAGGTCGATATCAAACAACTTACTCGATATCAAGTAAGGTTGGTCGAAATCGACTGTCTTCTTTTTCTCCTCTCCGGGTTGATTTCTTCCTCGGGGGTCGATATCGACTAAGGTCAGTCGATATCGACCAGGTTGGTCGACTCGAGTTTCTTTCGACCTGCAAAATTGTTAGTTTTTCCCAAAGACTAGATTCCACATGAAGTTTTCAAAACCAAAAACCAAAACCAAAACCAAAAAGTTTTAAAGTCCTAAAGTCCAAAAGTTTTATGTACATGCTCTATATTTTAGAGTCACTAGGCCGACTTTTTCGGTTGTGCTCAAGGACCGTTAGTGTGGGCCCCCCTTGTGTTTGGCCCTTTTCCTGGATCATCGAGGTCATGATTGTAGTATGCAAGCTCATCTGATAGGTAGTTGCTTGCATAGAGTCCTCTGCCTTCCTTTTTCTTCCTTCTAGTCCTTCTCCTGTGCAAGTTAGCTTTCCACGGAGCCTTGTCTCCTCTAAAAATCTGATTTTTATTAATGGACGGAGGAGATATAGGGATTATACCTGAACTTACGTTTTCGGGCCCAAAACAGAAATCTTCGGGCTGGGGGTCAGTCGATATCAAGCAGACCTGGTTGATATCGAGTGCAGGGACCCCATACTTAGGCGTTTTGCAGGTTCGGAGCTCAACAGGGGAGGTCGATATCGGGTAGGGGTGGTCGATATCGAGTGTTGTGGTCGATATCGACCTGGTGTAGTCGATATCGGGTGGTTCTGTGGGGCTTTCCTCTGCTGTTGTGTGCTTGTCCTCGTGGCTGCCTATGCTCTTAACCTCCAGCCATGGAACTTCCTCCTTTGTAGGGCCAAAAGAGAAGTCTAAAACCTCATTGCCTATTGTGAAGGTGAGCAATCGCTTTCTGATGCTTATCTTGGCATCTGCAGTGGCTAGAAAAGGTCTACCAAGAATAATAGGGGAAGTAGAATCTTCCGCACAATCTATAACAAGAAAATCAGTAGGAATATAGAACTTATCAAACCGGACTGGGACATTATCAACCATACCTGTAGGGATGACCACTTGATTGTTTGCCATGTACAGCTTGTCAGCTTGGCATCCACAAGCTCTATTGATCATATCTTTACCTTTTGCCAGATTGATAAGGGCATGATGCTCACACTTGCACCTAGATCACACAAAGCCTCATATCTATATTGACCAAATCCCACTTTAATAGAAAACTTACCAGGGTCAGGCCTCTTTTCAAGGAAATCCATCCTTTTGCAGTCGCCGGCGATTTCTGTGATTGATCACTTGTTGCTAAGGATATCCTTAAGGAACTTGACATATGTAGGCATCTCTTGAAGAGATTCTGTAAAAGGAATTGAAACATTCAGTTCTTGAAGCATCTTAACAAATCGTTTAAACCTACTTGCAGTGGGATCTTTTAGCGTCATGGAAGGGAATGGAAGTGTCTTTTTCTGTTTCGGAGCGGAATTAGTTGTCGGAGTTGCTGAAGACGGGTCGACATCGACTGGGGGGACTCGATATCGACTTAGTGCTGGTCGATATCGACCTGGGTCTGGTCGATTTCGACTGTCGTGGTCGGTTTCGAGTTTTCTAGTGCAGCATGGTCCATATCGACTTGATGATGGTCGATATCGACTAGGTGTTGGTCGATATCGACCTGCTCTGCAGTGCCGTCTTTTGCTTCTCCGATCTCTGTTTCGTGCAGTTCGTGTCCGCTCATGAGCTTTACAGTAGCGACATGTCTGTGCTGCCCCTTTGGATTTGGTTCTGTATGACCAGAGAGCTTTCCGGCTGGTCTTGGAATCTGTTGCGCGAGTTGACCCATTTGGGTCTCCATGCTTTTCTTCCAGATATCGATTTCTCCAAATCTTGTATTGATATTTTGGAGTTGAGTCTGGATGGCGCCTGTAGATTGTTGTTGTTGTGCTTGGTTTCCCCTCATCTCGTTGAGGATCTGTAACGGCCCAGAATTATGATTTCCGGGTTACGTTTCAAGGGATAAAACCCCTTGTTCTGATCTTTCAATCCAGGTACGGGTCAAGGTTTCAAACTCATTTTAAGATTAGTGGAAAGAGCGATTTCAAACCCTAAAAACCTAGAAGGGCGTTGGGTATCCTTAACCTGTCCTAAGACTATGTCGCGGAATCTATTTCAAACGGAAATAAAGCGAAATCAAAGTAAAGATACAAGTGTCACGGCAGAGCCGGGTCTAAACCAAATCATGAGTGGGTAATTACCATTTTACTAATTTAGGATATTAGCCAGATTCTTCGTTTCTCCAAAAGGGAACCCCGTCATATAGACATCGAGCACTCAAAATCTGTAGAAATACCTTTAAAAAAAGAACGGGAAAAGGAGTCAGATCGAGCCACTCATGCGGGACCGGTAGTCCTCGCTGAGGCCACATAGTATGTGCTATACCTAATAAAGATGCTCTAATGTAGTACGAAATTCAAACACACTAGCATGCCCCTAGTTATAATAATGTGTAAAAATACTGTAAAGGGCCCAAGACAATGCCAAATGGCACATCCCTCTCCTACTCCGCCCCCTTTTTCATGAGCGGACCTGGCCAATACAGTACCCATTTCATCGTGGTGGTGCACAAACCACGACATCATCATATCATATCATCTCATCGCTTGCCCGATGGTGATGGGCTATCATATCATGCTCATATAGACTCGATTGACTCAGGGTACCCGATGGGGCTGGGCTACCCTATGACCCTAGCAAAGACTCTAGGACTATCACAGATAACGGCCGTTCTGTTTCAAACACACATAGTAACCACATGCTCACCTCAATGCAATCCTAGCATGATACTACATGGCATGCTTTTATGCATATGCAACACCTAACATAAAATGCAACAACATGCATGAATGTCCAACCTGAGTAAGCCCCCTAGGGAACTTACCTGAAGATGCAGAACAACAAGATAACACAAGCAAGGGCCCAATTGCAAGTCCAAAGCAATTCAAAAGCAATACACATCTATCATCAAGTCATTTCCACAAGCTACCGAACCAACATTCATACACACAGAACTCAAGTTCTCACATACTCCAAAACCAACCGATAGTGAAACCATTTCCAAAACCTTTCTGGTATGATCAACATCAACCGAAATCATTCTCTCAATTTCCTTTTCAAACCCAACATCATCAAACCAAGACAAAGAATCCCGACATTAACCATTTAAACCTTAAAGCCAATCTCTCAAAATCATATTATAGAAATAATTCCGGCATTTGATTTTCCAAACACAAATCCTTTAAAGATACTTCCAAAATCTTGAAAACTTCTTTAAAATCATTTCTCGTCAATACACATGATCAACCTAAACATCAACCCTTTTATTAATAACTCACTTTCAAGATCCAAAATCACATATTTAAATCAACACACTCACTTATCCCAAATAATAATACTATTAAAACCATTTAAAAATACATACTAATTTCTGAAAATATATTTTCAAAAAAATCCGACAATGTAATAATAATAATCTTAACAATAATTAACCACGATTAAATATTACACATAACATATAATGTATCATTTATATATACGTAACAAGTAATCAATAACATAATAACAACAACTAATATAAAACACAAGAACCCACAGAAAAGGCCCAGCCCAAAACCTGAAAGAGGAACCCGGATGGAGAGAAGACCAACCCAGAATCTGAATGAAACTCGGACCCGAGCCCACACAACTTACTCAATCTGAAAGTGGGTTAAAGAATCGGTTTTATTGTATTTAAATAAAATCACATGAACCGGACCGATTTAAAGAAATAGGAAACCGAACCCGTCTCTAACCTCTGCCTAGTTAAACGGAAGAAAGAAAGAAGAAGAAGGAGACCCCGCCGGCGACTCCCTTTCCGGCCCAGACTCAGCCCACTCAACCGACACAAGTTTCCGACCGGTACCCTGACCGAAGGGATGAAACATGCACAGAAAGAAGGGGAGAGACGGAGGAGACTCACAACGCGATTCTGGGGAACCGTTTCCAACGAGGGTGCTGCGATTGGCCTCGACGATGGGTAGAAGGAGGTTGTTCGGCACCTGGGATGTTTGTAAGAGGATTAAGGACGAGCTATGTGGGCACTTGAGCCGGGAACAAGAGGAAAGACTTATCGATGTCAAATCGGAGAATCGGGGGAGGGATGCTCGCAGTGGCGCTGGTGTACTCCGTCGAGGTTGGAGATGATTCCTCGAGGCCAAGGACAACGGAAGAGGATTTAAAATATTTCTTTTACGCAGATTCAGCCAACCCACGAGAGAAATGAGAGATTTATCTATCGGATTCAAACAGGGGAAGGAAGATACACCGCTTGGCGGCGCCGGCGGCTCAGATGGCCTCCTGAGCTCCTCCTGGACCCCTCGGGTGGTCGAATTCAACGCCGGCTAGCAGGTGGTGGAGGCTTGAATGGAACGAGAGGAACGGATGGAGGAACAAGGTGGTGCAAGAGGATGTTGATTCTTCTGTTGATTGTTGGCGATTGTGGGTGGCTGCAGAGAACAGAAAACGGAGGGAGAGAGTAGGGATAGGTTTGTGGGTGTTGCTGCATATGAAGGAGTCAGAAGATGGGAGAGTAGTGCATATATAGGGACAAAACCAGCTGTAATGTGCAAGGCAGAGGGAGAGATGTGGAAATCTCCTCGTCAGAATTCTGAGAAACGAGAGAGACTAGAGATAGATAGAGAGAAGGGGGGAAAGAAACACAATTTTAAGAATGGGCCCCAACAATAGAATTCAAAATAGCGGAAATAAACCAAAAACCCACTCGCTCGACTTCAATCCCGTTCACTAAAACAAAACCCGACACTAGGAATTTAAATCGAATTTTAATCATTATCGGAAACGAAATAATTTGTCACGACTCGGAGTTCGAAAGCGGAATCGAATTCTATCAAAATCCAATTTCTAAAACGATGCCGGAAGGATTTTAAAGTCAAAACTTGTGCTCGAGGACGGGTTTTTTTTTCCACTTTTACTACTAGAATAAAATAATAATATATCTAATTAAAATAATATTAAAATAGTATAAAAATATATTCGACCTTTACATTCATCCACCTCTAAAAAAAGTCTCGTCCCCAAAATCATTCTAAAGAAAGGGGAGGAAGTTTGAAATTGGTGAATCCGAGGATCATGTCGTTGATTCCGTAAGCGCCTCATACGGGCCCGTATGAGATTCTCACAGTATCTTCGATGTGATCATGATATTCCCAATTGGTCGTAGCAAGTATGCGATATGGGCCCTTATCACATCCTTACCCCGACTTCTCGGTTACATCATAACTCAAAAGCATCACAACTTCCCGACTAGGTCTTAGCAAGCATTCTATAAGTGCCCCTATAAATGCTTGTATCCACTTCGTGAGGCGTCATAATGTAAATCCAATTCTGAAAGTTCAAAAGAGTTTGCAATGGAAAGATTGACCTCGAAATCGTTTGAAGTGCTCGATAGCGTTCATTTTCATTTTTTCATTCATTTTTCATTTTTCATTTTTTTTTAATCCCAGTTATTTCCTTTCAAAACCGATCAAAATCTTCAAATCCAACGTTTAATCAAGCAATTTCATATCACGAGAGGTGGAATCATCCACCTCTAATGGCTAGTCCCATATTCTCTTCCTAGTTTCCATAATCAAATCAATCTATCAGTCTCAATTCAAGCAAGCTTCACAAGCCATAAAAAATGCATAACCAGATAACCATCCAATCTCCAATCAGTACATCATATAACAAGTCTCAAACATATGCCAGCACAGTGCCACAAGGTCACATCAACACCTCCACATCATACTAAGGGTCATAATACGCATCTCAACCACATAACAAAATCATAATAAATGTCTCGACATCACGCCAGAAGTCATAAAAGTATCTCCTCATAATCGTGTCAATGAATCAAAACCCATTGTCAACACATCAACACAAACAAGATCATGCTATTAAGATTCGACAAAAGAGGAGATCAAACAGTATATCAATCATCGAAAGGTCAGCATATTCACCAAACATCATCTTAACTCATCAAAATGCCACATAACGATCATTTAGAAATCAAGCATCATTATCCCATATACATACAAGTCATGCTCTAAGTCATATTCATCATTTACATATTTATATGTATGCTTACCAATCATATAATACATCATCATGCTTACTACAACACAATAAAACATCATGCTTCCACATAATAGCATATCATTATCCCATAGTTTATACTCATCATTACTTCATATATTATATCACAACGCGTCCTAACATGCTTCTAAAATAACATAACATGATAGGAAACAATAAGATATCATGATTACATTTGTCACCTACCAATTAGATTTCAGTATCGCATATCAACATGTAATATAATGCCATATCAGATTCATCATGGTTGCTATCTAACATCATGCCAGTACACCTCACAATCACATAATCAAGAAAATCCTCACATCATCACTAGTCGAAATAAGATGCAATCCCCGCTCGCTCGAATCCAGTTCCCAAATTAAAACCAGCCTCATCTAGATTCACCAACATCAGATCAAATAATATCCTCTACAGAAGTCACAATCCATCTCGATACTCCAATCTCGCCCCTCATTCCACCAAGTACTCCCACTCACCATCCACTCTAAGAATCCAACTCCTATACCTAACTTCTCACCTGAGTACCCCCTCATACTATGTTCTTAATACTTTCCAAAGCCATTTCCTACACTTCCCAAGTTACCACAAGCATCATGCCCTGTTAGTCACAATTTATCTAGAAATCCTTCGATCATCACCTAGCCGTCCTATTCACAACCATACCTCAGCCTAAGGTTCACCCAAAAGCTTATCAGAACCACCAAGCGTTGCCTTTCAAAATTCCCAAAGCTCACTCAATCTTACCTAAACCAACATCTCTCTCTTGCGACTTACCTCATAATATCATCGATCATCGTAACCACTCAAGCTCTTTCACCACTCTTCTACCATTCTTCAAGATAATCTCCCCCACAAGTTCAAAGAAGAAGCAATCATGGACATTATTACACATAAGGGCCACATCATCTCAACTAGCATTTATATCAATATCACCATTAAACATTGCAACTGTAACAATAAGTCTCAAATTGTCGTCATGCTCAATAATTATTGCAAAACATCATGTATACACATCATCAAGTCAAGCTAGCAAATTCCATCAAACCTTATCAGATAAACAATTTAGGTTTCTCAGCATTTGTAGTTCACAATATATAGGCAAGAAATTTAGATCATGCTTAACAACTTAAAGTAGGGCACATCAAGACATCATGGCATATTAGAACTGTAAGGCATCGAATCATATCATCATAGACAATGGGTAGTCAAACAACATTCATTACCACGTCAACACTTCAACACATTAATTCCATCATCATATCAGTCTAATATCGTCATCAGTTATCTCATAAAGAATTAGCAATTCGAACGGAGGACACTCCTGCATGCAAGTCATACCTGTGCCACCAACACCGTCGATCCTGAGGCTTGTGGGTTATGGGCTCACACTTCCGTTGCACTGCTCTATCACTATCTAACTTTTCGTTCCCTCTTCCATGCGGTCGCTCACCCAATATATCGCGCAAGAGTCCAAGTTATGGGAGATAGGGGAGTAACAAGAGAAGACAACCCAAATTCCGTTCGGGGACAAACATGGACCACAAATAAAGACTATAACTAGAGACGAAACTCCGACCCGAGAATAGTAACGATGCCCCTATGGAAGTCTATTAGGTTATAATCACGACAAGCAACACAAACTCATCATGGAGCACATCAATCACACTAATACACACTAACATGTACCTATCTCAAGGAGAACGACATACGTATTCAATCCAATGGCACAATCGAATCCTACACGGATGCATGCGAGACAAGATAGTAGTCCATTATCCATGAAAGTAGATATGCTTAGCAACTTAAGCAAGATATGCGGGATTTAATGGGCATCACAATTATCACATATAGTAACAATGCATGAGCTTAGTGTATGCATCATACGAGAACATATAGGAGCAACATAGTAACGATCTCATTTGGCACAATGATCATATAATAGATCAGGCATGGAACGTAATCATATGACGGGATACATTTAGAAAGCATGGGTCCTACATGATACTAACGATATATGATGTGATACAAGCATAGTCAAGAGTCATTAAGAGGAATTCAACATACTATTCACGAAACATGAGGTATGATCAAAAGTAACAAGAAGGATATCATGGGCGATAGATTATAATCATGCCAAGAACGTACCATCATAGAGCACATATATGGTACAATAGTCATTACATCATAGAACAAGTACAACACGTGATCATTTAGCGAGTCATATTGGGAATCATAAGCCTTACAGGACACTACTGGCACATATCGAACATGAATATAATCAAGATAATGCGACTGGATTCATCCTAACATTCAGGTGTCATGCGTGTGTGAAATCATAATATAACGTGGTTTGTGATCATGCGAGGTGTCAAGCCATACGTTCATGCAAGTACGAGAAGATGTCATATAGTAATAAAGGAATACCACCGAGTGAGAACATGTAAGCATGCTAGGATTACCCATTATGGAAAGCAAGTCAATCATCGAATTCAACATCAATCTAATTGCATGAGTAAGATTTGTTAAGATAATAGAAGGAGGGAAGGATCACACTATCAGGAACCTAGTTCGAGAGAGAATCAGTAATAATGCAGGCAAGATATACTTCACACGAGTCACAACCAAGGATCCTACATGATACTAAAGGCTCTACATAACATACGATACATGCATGCAACTAATCATGGCGACACGTAAGAAATCAATTCAATCACATTCCAACAATATAGAAACATGAGGAAGGTTTTACAATGTATAACACGAGTTTAAGTAATGACAATATGACTAGAATACGGGGACATGAGCTCAAATCAACACATACTAGGATAAAACATGCATTTCTCAACACTCAATTATACCATATATTCTCCATTCAACGCAAGTAATCACACAACAATACAAATTGCAAAACAACCAGCGTTAATTAGTCTGATGAATATAGAACAGATGGGCATACTATAGATTCTTGTCACAAAAGGATAATAAGCATTGACACGTCATCATCCATCATGCTAAGGTGATCAGGTACAAGCATTCATACATGGAGGGTTTGATCACACTATCATGAACCTAATCCAGGAGGAACTAACGATCGGGTAGGTTCATATCATGGGGTTCATGCTTCCAATCCATCATACCATCAGTAGGACAAGTAAACATGCTATAACAACAAACAGTCATGATATAAGGCAAGACACAACACGAGACTTGAGCAAGGTAACTAACCACAACATGAGCTTAAACAATAAAACCATGACAGAAGGCAGGACATAACATGAGAAGCTTCTTACTAATGATCATTGGTAAGGTACATGCGGGAGATTACAAAATCATGTCATACAATTCAGAGAGAGTCACCATTACAACCGGACAGAGATCTCTAAGGGCAACCATTGACTTTTCCCGACTGACTTATCACCCCTCTTTCCCGTAGGACTTTGGTACGACTCTTTGTGGTAAAAAAAATACAGGTTGATCATCATATGAATCAAGAAAGACAACCCCATTACAACTTACTTTTGACTCAAAACGCCATCAAGAACCCCCTTCCAATACTCACTGAAAGAACCTTCATATCCATACATGATTCTGACACAATGTGTTTACCAACCCGATTCCCCGTGGGAGACACTGACATCCGGGAGAAAGATTCGATAGCACCGTCAAAGGGTTAACAAGCATAGTGGAAGGGGTTGTTTCGCACAAGCTGGGTTTGACAATGTAGAAATAAAGGCACTCCCACTATCCCGTTTGCACAGGTAAGTCAATGCACATTTCATAGTTAAGGCATCCAAATCAAATCTCTAGCATAGCAAGCATTCAGCATAAAATCAGTTAATAACACTCATAATGATCTCCTTGGAGTCTCCCAACCCATCTGTAAAGAACAAGCTGATATTTTATCTACCATTCCCAACTACACCCAATAGGGGTGGTCATTGTGGGTGGTTGCAGAGAACAGAAAAAGGAGGGAGAGAGTAGGGATAGGTTTGTGGGTGTTGTTGCATATGAAGGAGTCAGGAGATGGGAGAGTAGTGCACAAATAGGGACAAAACCAGTTGTAATGTGCAAGGCAGGGGGAGAGATGTAGAAATCTCCTCGTCAAAATTCTAAGAAACGAGAGAGAGAGAGAGAGAGAGAGAGAGAGAGAGAGAGGGGGGGGGGGGGGGAAGAAACACAATTTTAAGAATGGGCCCCAACAATAGAATTCAAAATAGCGGAAATAAACCCAAAACCCACTTGCTCGACTTCAATCTCGCTCACTAAAACAAAACCCGACACTAGGAATTTAAATCGAATTTTAATCATTATCGAAAACGAAATAATTTGTCACGACTCGGAGTTCGAAAGCGGAATCAAATTCTATCAAAATCCAATTTCTAAAACGATGCCGGAAGGATTTTAAAGTCAAAACTTGTGCTCGAGGACGGGTTTTTATTCCACTTTTACTACTGGAATAAAATAATAATATATCTCATTAAAATAATATTAAAATAGTATAAAAATATATTCGGCCTTTACAGGATCATCTGTAGATCATCCTTTCGTTGGTCCCTTTCTGGATGTCCTGGAGCTCTGTATGGTGGGGGGTTCCTAGGGGCACCTTGGTTCCATTGTGGCTATTGGAAACTTTGGTCCCCCATATAGCGGCTGGGACCCCCTGCGTAAGCTACTTCTTCGTGAGTTTCTGCCATCCTGACTTGCTCAGTAAGTGGGCACCTTGTAGCGGTGTTCCGCTGTGAGCCACATTCGATGCAAGGTTGGTTGAAAGAGAGGTACTTGACTTGCTTGAGTAGCTTGCGATTTTGATCCTTGTAATATTGCTCTCTCACATCTGGATCAATCTCCTTGGGGGGCTCATAGAGGGGCATGGATGGGGCTGGCCTTGCATACGCATTCTCTTCATAGTTTGTTGGAGCCCCATACCTGTTGTCGAAGTTGGTGAGCTTTTCGAGGATAGCCCATGCGTTAGCTGGTGGTATCGTCAGATACTTATATTGAGTATATTGGTTGATCCTATCCTTAGTGGCCAGATCAAGAGAGTTGTAGAAGATCTCCTGAATGACGTATGGTGGCTGCCCATGTCTAGGGCAGGATCGTAGTAGATCCTTGTATCGATCCCATGCTTTTGCTAGTGGCTCCCCAGGCTTTTGTTTGAAACCGGTGATCTTCTGGCGGAGGAGTGTTGTCTTGGCAGGAGGAAAGAATTTATTAAGAAATGCCTGCCTTACCTCAGCCCATGTTGTGAGGGATCGTGGAGTCAGTCCTTCAAGCCTCTTCAATGCAGGACCGACAAGAGACCAACGAAAAGCTTTCATCTTGACATATTCCAGAGTAGTACCTTCAGCAAGAGTATGGCACATATCAGAAAAATTGGTAATATGTTCAAGAAGGCATTCATTAAATCTTCCATAAAAAGCATTATTCTTAATCTCAATAAGGAAGGCAGTGCGAATTTCAAAGTTGTTTTCAGGGATTAGAATAGCCGATTCAGGCACGACGAGAGTCGGGTGCATGTAATCCTCAACAGTGGTAGGGAATTGGGCAAGCTCAGCCTCTGCTTGCCTCCTTAGTTCAGCTTCTTACGCAATGCGTGCTCTCTCAGCGGCGAGAGCAGTATTTTTGGCTTCTATCTCAGCTTGAAGCCTCTCTATCAGTTGTGCTTGTGTTTCTGCTTTAGCCACGATCCTTTTCAATCTAGAGTGGATGCGTAGAAGGCGTTCCGGATCGTCTAAGGCGTCAAACTCAGGTGGTTGACCAGAACGGCGCATACACTGCAAAAAGAAAACTCAAGAAAAACGTGAGATCTAACTACCTAAAGCGCGAATGATTGCTTCCCCGGCAACGGCGCTAATTTGTTGATAGAGGAGATCGAGATTGCAAATAGAATGTAAATAAAATAAGCAAACCGATTCAGTTCTCAACAAATAATGTTCAAGACCTCCTCCCGATGTAGCAAAAGGAAGTCAGGATCGATCCTCAAGGAAGCGTGTCAGCGGATCCTAGGCAGCGGATAAACCTCACTCTGTTTCGACTTCAGAAGACCAACTCGATATCGACTGGTGGTAGTCGATATCGACCTAATATAGTCGATTTTGGGCAGTTGTGCAGAAGGTTGTCAATTTCGGTCTGAGGCACTAGATATCGACATGTCTTCCTCGAAATCGACCAAACCTGCAGAGACACAAACGAGCAGCGATCTTTCTGGATTGAGTGTCAGAAGTCGATATCGACCAGTGGGTGGTCAATATCGAGTAGAAACAATAACGAAATAAAATAAAGAACATAGCTTTGCAAATTTCGGAATAAACTATGTATGAAATAACCAAACATGCATAAGGTAAGAATAAGATAGATAATCATGTAATCACATCAAAGGATCAAGCTTTCTCCTTTTCCAACAATTAGACAACTCTTTTAAGAAACCCTAATTGTATCTACCGATTTTATGTTTATAATCCAAGTTATTAACATGGATCTCTATTAAATAGGTAATAAACACATAAAAGGTAGTAGATGCTCAAAACATAATAAAAGTCGGATCTTTACCTTAAACATGCATGGCTATCGATGGGCTCGCCCCAACCCTAGAAGTAGGTGGACTACTCGCTCTTCATCGCAAGGAAAGACATCAATAATAAAAGGAAATAACTTTGCATTAATAAACTAAATAAAAGCTTACAACCGAACGAAGTCAATTTCGCTCTCAATTCACAACTCCATTCGGCCACAAATTCTCTCTCTATTCTCTCTCCTACTCGCCTCTAGCTCTCAAATTGAATTAATAAAAACTAGCCCTATAAGCTTTATTTATAGGCTTCTAATTCTTGCTAATCAAGGAAAGAAACTCTATCTATATCTCTATCTAACATAGAAGATATAATTCTACTTGGAAATAAATCTATCTAAATAAGTAAAACTAGATAAATCCTAGGGTAATTAATTGTTCAACCCTTAGGATAGATAAAAAGATAAACGGAAAAATATCTAAATCTTCATGTGTTGGGAATCTTCTCTCGAAAATATCTCCATCGGATTCGGGATAGAACCTTAACAAGACTCGGACTAGCTCGAAATCGGCCACTGGTGGTCAACTCGATATCGAGTATCCTCACTCGATATCGACCTGGCTTTTCCTTAGCTTCAACTTCTTGACTCGATCTCGGCTTCCAGGGGACAGATCGACTTGATTCAACTCGATATCGACCTTCGTCTTTCCTCTTCAGCTAGCTTGGTCGATTCCTGGACTTCGGCTCGATTTTTGGGTTACTCGATATCGAGTTGATGTACTCGATATCGACTTGTCTGCTCTTCCTTAGCCAATTCTGCCTCTTCAAGTGAAAATGGAGTTGCTTTACTCGATATCGACAAAGGTCAGTCGATATCGACCAGTCTGTGTCGAGTCGACTTTCTTGCTTCCGGCTCGAATTGTCCTTGGTTCAGTTGCTCCTTGACCTTGTACTTTCTGTAGTTGACTGCGAGCTTTTCCTCCTTTCTCTGGACTGCTGTTAATCGCCTCGATTTCTACGAAATTAAACAGAAACTGGTGTAGACTCTATAATTTGGCAAATAAGCATAAACTACATAGATTCTGTACTATTTTAACCCGAATGCATGAAATGCATTTAGAAGTCAATATAAAAGTCAATATAAAACATGACACAAAACATAGACATCAAGTCTATTAAAGAAGGAAGGTTTTGTATTCAGAAATGAAGCAACTAATGTCTTTGATTCACTCAAAACAACATTGTCCACAACCCCTGATCTTGCTCTCCGGAATTTTGAGAAAATTCTCATTGTGGAGATTGATGCTTCAAATACAAGGATTAAAGTTGTCCTTATGCAGGAACATCATCCCATATGCTTCATTAGTTGAGCACTGGGGCCTGACCACTAGACTCTCTTAGTCTATGAAAAATAGCTTATGGTATGTTGTATGCAATGCAATGATAGAGTGCATATCTTTCCCATAGGCACTTCATCATCAAGGCCGACCAAAGAAGCCTTAAATTCATGTTCAAAAAGAGAGCCTTAACTCTTTTTCTACACATGCGGGTCAAAATTGACGGAGTTCGACTACAAGATCCAGTACTAGAAGGGCTTGGAGAACTTAGTTGTTGATGCTCTATCTCAGGTCAAGGGCGCCCAACTATTCTAGATAACATTTTTAATGCCCATTAGGGGCTCTATAAAACCATAAAAGCTCTATGGGTTTCAGATCCTGTCTTGCAGAGTTTGATTACTGAAGTGCATGAGAATGGCCAATCCTACCCTAAATTCACCTTTCTGAATGATGAGCTCTTTTGAAAGAGGACGCCGTTTATTGGGGGTAACAAAGAGCTCAAGTTGTACATCTTGAGATGGCTTCATGATTCAACAGTAAGGTGCCACTCAAGTCGCGATGCAACTCTACAAATAGTCGAATCCCTCTTTTCCTAGAAAGGGATGGGTAAAGAGGTGTAGAACTACGAGAGAAATTTCTTGATATGCCAACAAAGAAAGAATCACCTCTTTGCTAGCCTAGGCTTACTACATCCCCTACTTGTACCAGCTAGTGTATGGACAACAATTAATGAGCCTTGATTTCATTGAGGGACTTCCACCGTCATCGGAGAAGCATACCATCTTGGTGGTCATCGATCGTCTAAGCAAATATGCCCATTTCCTTGCTCTGTCATACCCTTACACTGCACTATATGTGGCTCAACTATACCTGGACCATGTGTCCAAGCTTCATGGTTTTCCATAGACAGTAATAGAGATCCCATCTTCTTGAGTGAGATTTGGAAAGAGTTATTTCGTGTCCTGAGTGTTGATCTTAAATACTCGTCTTCTTATCACCCCTAATCTAACCGTCAAACTGAGGAAACCAACAAAATCATAGAGACATACCTCCGTTGTATGACATCAAAAGCTCCCTATACCTGGAGCAAATGGCTTGCTTTATCCGAATGGGGCTATAATATTACTTTCCACTCAACCATCAAAGCCACTCCCCTAAACATGAAGTAGTGTATGGGCAACGGGATCCATTGCACCTCTCTTATTTTCTAGTGGAAAACAATAGCTATCAAAATGGAAAGTCAACTAATCATCGCAAGAGGTAGATACATACTCACTACAACAAATATCTCACATAAGACTCTACATACGATGCAAAGATTCAATTTCCAACAACAATTCATGAAGAACTAAATTCTATCAATACAAAATTCTTTTGGAATAAAGGAACAACTCATAAAATCCTCATCAATCAATTGGGACGAGATTCTTAAGCCTAATAAGAATGAGTCTTGGGATTAGAAATTCCATGGACATGAACATTTCTTTATAGATAAAGCTTTTCTTTTTTAGCCTCAAGAATACTTGGGTGAAGCTTACCTAGACACTAATCTTCAATTTTTATGAAACGCTCCCTTTCAAAACCCTCCCTCTCTATCAAACACTAGTCGTCGCCGCAACCACCACCATGTGAGCCAATCGACTCCACCGTCGACTGGTTTCTCGGTCGGCCTCGACCCACAATCACAACCCCCTTTGAAAACTCAACCCATCAAACTCATCCCCTTGGATCTTTCGTTGCCCTTGCTCCGATCGCCGGGCATCGCCGCCGTCGCCGCCACCGCTGTTGTCGATGATGGATCCTTGCTCCGTTGGACTGTGCAGCGCCCCCACAAGCAGTCAAGCACCCATCTCCCGCCTCTACATCCTTTCCATCCCTAGTCGTCGCCGTCGGGTTCCGGTCGCTTCCCCGATGGCTCGCGACAGCATCCGCCTTCGTCCCTAGTGGCCACGACTCCCTGTTCTCCGGCGACATCCTCCCACGAAACCCACAACACCCAACCCTCAAACCCAACCCTTATGGCTGAGATTCCACAGCCCAGTCTGAGCTGCCGCCGTTGTTGGTTCGTCGTCGCTGCCGGTTCTTCCTCCCCCCTCCACAGCGTTCCTGCTCCTTCCCCGACGCCACCTTGGATTCTCTGTCTTTGGAGGCTCTGATGCAGCTCCATCTCCTTCTCCCCGACGCCCTTAGGGGCCCAAATATCATAGCCAACAACCTTCTTTGATTCCTATTTTCCAACCCTTTAATTTAAAATTTTAAACAAAACCTATTTACAAAACATCCATGTTATTTGTTGTTCAACCTTCAAATCTCAAGTTTTTCAATCCGAGGCTTCACAAGCAACATGATTGACAAGCAAAGTCACTGCTTTCTAAGCCAACAATGTCAAGTCTACTGCTATATCGGCTTGCATGCAAGCCGTCTAAGTCGCTTAAGCCGCCAGATTAGGGATCTAGCTTTCTAGATATATTTTAAATTTTAAATTTTTGTAATTGTAATCTTAGATAATTTTTCTTTTTTGACTGGCGACCCTCTGCGTAGGGTCATCCAAGTCATTTGTTGATGGCTTCAAGATCGTTTTATCGATCTACTTCTTGCCTACTATCAAAAAAAAAATACTTGGGTGAAGCTTATAAATGAAAAATATTTAAAACAACAATACCTACTCCATTATAAGCAAAAGGAAGAACCTCCTAGGAATAGAGCAAATTGACGTCCTTGATATTGGACTTCAAATTATGATTAAGATGGTCAGTTGTCAATAGAGATAGTGTTACTTTTTTTTGGAAAGATGTATGGCCGGAGGATACCTCTCTATTTTGCCAAGCAAAAAATAAAAACTCAATTATCTTGAACACCCTGTTTAGCTATTTCATAATGGATGAAAATAGTGGAATATAACAAAGATGGTGATCGAACTATATGATCAAATTAGTTTGGAGGTGATCAATTAATTTGTAAAGGCTCGGATTTTTTTTAATCCTAATTTTTTGAAAAAAGGAAAATCAAAATGAATTTAGAAGCAGCATTTAACGGATAACTCCCTAACTTGGATTTTTGAACACTTAAAGCGAATTCCGACCCAATTTTAACTTTAAAGATCGAATCCGTCTTTCACCTCGGGATTAAAAAATTCCTTCCGTTGACGATATCCTATTCGGGTTCGAAAATATAATCGATCGAGAGAGCGGAATTCGAAAGACCAATCGTCGAAAATTCAAATTTTTGACTCGGCACCACTATTTCGCCATATTCTCCCATCCTTATCCAATCCAACTCACACCCTCTCATTTGGGTGCTTCTCTTCTTGATTCCATTTGTTTTGCCAAAAAAACAACCCGATAGCACCCTCTCTTCTCTGAATTGGGAAAGACGTCTCCAGGCTCACGTTCCTCTTCAAACTCAAAAGGGCCAACCGGCCAACCCCCATTTCAATTTCAAGGAAAGAAGAACACCCTAACCTTACCTTTCTTTCCCCCTTTTCTTTTGCCGAAGAGCCTTGAGCTCCAAACCCTCCATTGCCACCCCTGAACCACCACCTCTCCACTGCAAAACCACACCTCTGTCACCACCACCACCCTCCACCACCGTCGCTGACCTCCAGACGCAGCCAGCAGCCCGAATCACCCGAGCACCATCCCCTCTATTTTGAAGGAACAACCCCGCTGAGCTTGTCCCATGCTTTTCGAATTCAACAACCCAATCACAACGCTCCCTCCTCTTTGAGCCACGCCAACCCGAAGCTCCATCCTCCTATCTTCGCCGCCGATTCCAGTGCCACTAGATGGGGAGCCGAGCCACCGACGAACCTCCATTCTGCTCAAGAACTCCGGTAAGGTCCCTCTCCCCTTTCCCAATCGAAAACAAGGTAAAGCTCGACCTTTAAGCTTCTTCTCTTCCGTCCTATGCCAAATCCCACGAATTCCGACTCCAACGAGCCTCGAATCCACTCCGACGACCTCGAAACCTTCCGACGAAGCTCAAACACCCTCGGTGAGCTCCTTCCTCCTTCTTCCTTGTTGACTCCACCTTGATGATAATATGTGATATATTTTTGTAGGTATGATGTAAGACAAATAAGGTAGTATTTTATGCAAATATCAATTATATTTTGTGGTTGTTTAATTTATTATTCTCGGGATATATTTTTTTGGCTCACAAAATTATATGTGCTATATATTTTATTTAGGCCAATATTCTAGAAGAATTGATTTTAACTACTTGCGTATTTACGTGCTTTATATGGAAGATTTGTTTTTAACAAGTATTTGAAAAAGAAATTGATTTTAGATATTTGAAAGGGGTTTCTTGATATTGCTTAGATTTGGTCAAAGTGGTTAAGTAATTTGTTTTTAAATATTTGCTTACGTGTTGTTAAAATTAAGCTTTTAGATTTGGTTGCTTTTTATTTGCTTTATTTAGTTAACAATTTGGATTTGAGTTGTTATTTGGTTACACGTACAGAATTCAAAGCTTTTAGATTTGGTTGCTTTTTATCTGCTTTATTTATTTAACAATTTGGATTTTTGGTTAAGAATATATTGGATATATATTTGTGTTTCTAGAATTAATTTGTACAGGATTTTGTCAAACATAATTTGGAAGAAAAAGATCTCAGCAATCCATATCTTACCAAGCAAATCTCGGCCAGAAAGTTTAACGCAGCAATTCAAATTCAAAGAGTCAGGAAGATTCGGCAGTAGCATATCTCCAGAAATTCAACGTTCAAAAGGTTGTTACAACTGATCAAGATTTTGGGGGATAAAAATCAGCAAATAATAAAGAGCTCTCGGATATAAGAAGAGAAGAAGAGAACAATCAAAAAACACCTTCTGTCAAGCCGTCTCTGCGCATAAAGAGCTCACAAGTCTACAGACGCCATTGCTGATTTTATTTGCTTTCTTTCTCTCTCTATTCTGTATTCGATGTATTATCTTTGAGAGTTAAGAAGTCTTGACCTTCATAGTTTAAATTCAATCCCTGTTATACTAAGAGTATCATATACTCAAACGTATCACACTACGGTGTGGCAAAGGGGACTTTTATTTCTCTGCATTTTGGGTGTACTAAATAGCTGAGAGAGGTGGGGCTCTTCTAGATTGGTCTAGGACTCTAAGGGATCTGAGTTGGCTAGATTGCAACTGTATAGGAGAGAGGCTTCTCGGTGAGGTATTAGGATCCATAAGGAAAGAGGAATAAAAGTTGTTGAATCCTACGGGTTGGATAACCCTAGGCGGGGACGTAGGCTGGTTTAGAGCTGAACCTCGTTAACAATTCTCGTGTTCATCTATTTAATTTCCGCATTTACGTTTATCTGTTCTGTCTGTTTTTAACGTCTGATTTCATTGTAGAACTAGCAAGGCACGAAAAATTTGTTCAAGATCTTGAGACTCGGTTCAAGGCCTTGAAACCACTATCCAGCCTTTGAAGTTGCTTGCTCTACACGACTTTGCGAAAAGCGTCTATACTTTATTCAAACCCCCTTTTAGAGTATCTGTCTCTTACTGTTAATTACTTTCAGTACTCAATTCTTCATTCCTTTCCTTTCCTGTCTTGTCATGTGTGTGTGTCGTCCTCGTGATCGGAGTTGTGGCCAGGCCGCAGGCGAGGCCGCCCTATCCCTTCCTTTTTCCGAGCGCCGAGGGACATGCTCCCTCTCTGTTCTGCTTCTTCGCACAGTAGGAAGGAAGAAGAAGACCCGGGCAGGCCCCGCTGCCTCGCCACCTCAGCCACCACATCACCCCTGGGCCCACTTTTTTTTTTTAAATGTCCAACTCGGCAGATTGCAATGAAGGAATGAAATAAAATGGTTTTGGGCCTATTTTTGTTTGGGCTTGAATGTTTTAACAAGGGAAATGGTTTGGGCCATTTTCTTTCCAACTTCAAAAACCTGATGGGTTTTTAAATGTCCGAATATAAGAGGGAATTTGGGCATAAATTTGTGATTTCGAAAATTGGAGAAAAAAGGGGTCGATTTTAGAATTTTACAATTATAAGGGTGAGTTTGGTAATTTAAAAAGGGGTGATTTTATTAAATGAAAATGGTTGGGATTTTATAGGATTTAGAAATATTTTATAAAGTGTTTATAAGAAAATGGTATTTAAAATACAAAATGTTATTAATTGAGTTTTCAAATATAAATATTATTATTAAGGTTTAAAGATAGTATATCATAGGGATTTAAAACAAATAAAATATTATGAGACTTGAAGATTTTAAAAAGGGTATTATCGGAATTTAAACTGAAACATGAAATTTTCGACCATTTTCAAAAGGCCAAAATTTCTAACTAGTTGATTCGGATTTTGAAGCGGTTTCAGGACTAACTTGAGAATTATGTAATCGACGACTAACTAGCATGATGATATGACAGATTGACTAATAGCATGATTTGTGTGAATTAATGACATGAATGAATGACTAACGGTATGATGAGATGTTAGAATTCGTATGCCTTATGAGCTATGAATAATATGATGAACTCTTGAGATATATGATCATGCGGATATATGAGTATTATTGCGAATATATGAAATGTGGCTAAATGGAATGATGAGAATGATATGGTCTTATGGAATGTGATAAAATGATCGTGATGAATGGTTGAACTTAATGAGATGATGATTCTGATGTGGTTATACTTTATTAAGGGATGTATAGTTGTGTGATTGGATGGTTAAATGTAGACTTATATGGATGTTCTGATATGAATCTAGGTGATATTATCTGATTGTTCGTGCTACTTGCCGGGATCGTACTTTTGTTGTTCTGCTTACTAAGTAAGTCTCTTCGGAGCTTACTTAGATCGACAGAGACAACTTCCCTGTCTTATGTGCATGATATACTAGGTGCTTGCATTCATGATCAGTATGTCATTTAGTATCATGCTAGGTTGCATTGACCATTGAGCATTCTACGTTTGTAAACATAACGACCGTTATTGTGAAGTATCTAGAGTCTTTGCTAGGGTCATAGAATGGCCCAGTCTCATCGGGTTCGTCCTGTGTCGTTTAAGTCGTAATTACCACTTTACTTACTGTTCTAATTTATTTTATCTTTCGCATTATATTATTCTTTTTCTCTTTTAAGTCCACATTTATGATTTGATAAAAGCATGCAAACATGGGGTCAGGTACCACAACGGGCCTCGCCCCATTTATAAATTGGAATGCTTCGCGAGCTGGCTAGTCTCCGCCCTATCAGAAAGGGGGGTGGTGGTTAGGTAGCGGGATATACCACTTTATATTCTGTGTTAAGGCCTTATTATTATTATTATTATGCACTTGATCTTAGGAGCATGTTAGTGTGTTAATGTTTCGCCCTGCCATCTAGAAACATCTTTTTTAGGTATAGCGTATGTGTGTTCATTGGGGCAACAGATATAGCAGGTGAGTGTAATCTTATCCCGCTCACCATTAGCGTTTTTAGGTATTATGATCTTGTCGTTCTATTGGGGCTGCTTGACTATCGCGCGAGTCCTTTTGTTCGGCGGAGAGTGAGTGTCAGAGGGTTGGCTTCACCAGACTTTGACTATGCTTTTAGACTCCGTTTTGACCCGTCTCTGTCGTGGCATCCCTTTTGTATCATACTTTACTTCCTCTATTGTATGACTATGAGTTTTCCACGCTTAGACTTACGATAGGTATAGGGGACTTCCCCGGGGATTCCAACGATCCCTTCGAATTTGGGTATGAAATCCTACTTCGAAAACACTAGTTTAGACTTTCAAACCTTCAACCTATACTCGGGACGCAAGATTCCCTCGAGGAGTTTTATCCCTCGAAACGTAACCCGAAAATCATAATCTCATGCCGTTACATAATTAGATTAGAAAATCCCCATTCTTAGGAGCAATATTTCAGATAGATTCTACTGGTGACTACTTGTTGATGAGTGGTTTTCAATGAAATCGACATTGGAGATGATTTTTAATAAAAAAAAAAATCAAGAGGTTTCTAAGTGAAATTGGATTTAGGAGCCGGATACATATCCTAAAGCAAAAAAAAATTCCTTTGAAAAATCACAAATATCACATGGAAAATCACAAAAATATCCCTTGGAAAAATATGACCTTCTTATTGAATATTCTGCAATCATACGCAGGAAGATCTACACCACCTACTTTTTAACTACGGAGTACCTTGTAACTAGGAAAATAATTAAAAGGAATAATCTACTGATAAGTTGCTCCAATATAACTTTTAAAAATGGTAATTAAGTAATTTGTCCCCTCTAAAAAAATCGGTCAGTAACTCCTCCCATAGATTGAGTTGGTCAATGGTCAACTATTTGATCGTCGACTAATTAACAACTAATTACTGACCAGTCAACGTTGACCATCTTTTTTTTAATGATTATATTTTTTATGACACTTTTTTTATTTGATTAGATGCCACATTTTTATTACGAAATTGATGAAACTTTGTCTATATAACTTTTTCATTATAACTTGAAACCACTTTTTTATCATGATTTTTTTAATGTCACTTTTTGTTAAGATTTGATGTCATTTTTTTTTTTTGTCATAACATTGATGAATTTTTTTTATACCACTTTTTTTGTTATGATATTTGATCCGACATTTTATTGTTTGATTCCACCTTATGCTACTTACTATTGATGCCACTTTTATTTAGTTGATAACACATTATAATGTATGATTTTATGAATGCACAACCGATATTTAGCGTTGTGCATAACTCGAACCCGAACCCGAGCCCGACCCATATTGACCTGAAACCCAAAGTGACCCGAATACAGACAAACCCGACTGAACCCATATCCGACCCGACTCCCAACCCGACCCGACTCCCAAACCGACCAACTCCCAACCCGACCCGAATATCATTGAACAACTATTTTTTAAATGAAAGAGTTTGAAAGAACTCTGTACAATTGCAATGTTACCATATTTACCCTCATCGTTACAATTAATTAGTTTCTTTCCCTTAAAAACTGTATTTTCCACATTAAAAAAAAAAAGAGCAATAGCCATTTCTGATTACAAATTGATTGTTTAAATAGTTGCTCGAATAGAAAATTCTACGTATCATCAATTGCTCCAATTCGAACTCCTCTCGATCCGGTAAGCATCTCCCAACTATATATATCTATTATAGATTTATACTACAAAACAAAAAAAAATTATTGTAATCCATTACTGAGCTACTAATAGTTAATGCTATTTCTAAACAAACAAAAATTCCATTGATCAAAGTTAAAACTTAAAACAATTAGTGCATTCCATTGATCAAAGTAAAATTTACCATAACTTTATGGCAAATTTGATGACAATTTAGAAACAAAACAAAAAAATAAGTTAAAGTCCATAGCATTTACTCAATAAGTATACACAACGTCACTTTAAGTTTTAACAAATCGGCATCACGACGGCGAACAAAAACAAGCAGGAGATTAGTAACTTCTGCTTGAAACCTGAATGAGACCGATCTGAATACCGATCAGAAAGGCCGAAACCCGAATGAGACTGATCCGATTTGATCGAAAACCCGAATGGGTCCAACCCGATTCCGATCGAAACCTGACCAATTTGAAGTTTAGTTTGATCGAATCTGACCCGACCCAACCAAGCCTGACGCAAAAATTTTGACCGAGTTGACCCGACTCATAAGTGACCCGACCCGAACCCGACTGGATAACCCGAAATTGCCAGATCTAGTCAATACCACATTTTTATAAGATGAATTATATGTTGATGATAAAACTTAATAAGGTTAATTTTACGTTGACGTGAAATTTTGTTGAAGACACTTTTAAATACGAATTATATGTTAATGATACATTTTTGGTCAATTAATGACACACTATAAAAATGGTTATTTTGAGTTAATTCATCAATGAAGTATGTGGATAGAAAAGATTTATTAATTGTATAAAAGTGTTACCAATAAATTATTATCATTAAGAATATATTATTGTCAATATACGAATAAGTTATAAAAATGTTTTATAAAAAATATCACCGGTATTGATAGAATTAAAAATTTGGTATTGAACAATTAGATTAAAATATGCGGCATCAACAATTGTATTAAAAAGTGTCATTAAACAAGTACGTTAGAAATATGGCACCAATCACAAGTTGGTGTAGTGGTTATGGGGCTGCATCCCATGCCTCGAGGTTCGAAGTTCGAATCCCCGTGGAAACATGGAGACGCTTGTGAGTGGGAGGGTCAACCCCTTAATGGGCCTACAGTAACCCGATCCAGATGTAGAGTGAGCTAAGCCCACTTGAACTGGAAAGGATAAAAAAAAAAATATATGGCATCAATCAATTACATTAATAAAAATGGTATCAAACCATTACATTATAAATGTTACATTAAAATAAATAAATAAAAAGTGTCATAAAAGGTGACAACAATATTAAAAAAATGGTCAAATTTTAACTAGTCAACGTTGATCATTGACCGGTCGTCAAACATTGACCATAAACTTTATTGGGGAATGTGACAATATATGCATTATCAATGCAGTTAAGGGCATATGAAAGTTTCATTAAAAAATTGAGATGATTATCTCAATTTCCTATTTAGATTTCTATAGGTTTGATTGCTTCCAAGTTATATACGTCTTCAGGGAAGTGAATCGTACGGTAAATCATCTAACTAGCCTTTTCTAAAAAAAAAATTTTGATTAAGTAAGAGTTTGGGTAGGAAAAGTCTACCCAATAGCATCCTGATGAATGAGGTTCTGAAGACCTAAATCATGGATCATATGTAATCCATTGGATGAATGGCAAATATGTGCAACATTGTTCGCCACTCTATTCCCGGAACGAGGTATTTGGGAGAATGTGACTTTTCCCACGCTTGCCAATAGTGTTTTAATATCTGATATTATTAGTTCTATTTCCCAAGGGCATTTGATTTTATCGGCCAGGTGGTTTATGATTGTTTTCGAGCCCCCTTCAATAAGGAGATGTTGTATATTCATTTTTGTCGCCTCTACGACACCAAGTCGAAGAGCTAGAGACTCGGCGAGAAAGGGCGATTTAACTCCAAGCTTTTGGCACGCTATAGGGATTAGTTTGCCATGCCATCTCTAATGATTATACCGGCAGTGCTCCAATTATTATGAATAGATGAGCCCTCAAAATTTAGCTTGAATGTACCATACAGTGGTTTTTTCTAGGAAATATTTTTGTGTTTTTTCCGATTGGGGTCTCTCTGTATAGAAAAGTTTTTTCATTTGTTTATTGGCTCGCTGGTCTGGTAGGCTAAGGTCCAATTGTCAATCTGTTCTCGTAGGAAGTTTGTTATTTTGCCAGGGGATGGAATATGTAGTCACTGACATATTCTTGTTTATTATACGTGTTAGGACAGTCACTTCTTTTTCTAAGAGCCTGAGTAGTAATCCAGTTATCTTCCTAGAATTTCACCGTTCGTGCATTGCCAATAGTTCATATGAGTCCAGTCTTGAACTTCTCTATTAAAGGGTATAGTTTGGCACAGTTCCACGAAGACCCATCGATTTTGTTGTATTCAAGTAGAGGGGATGTTTTTAAATACTTCTGCTTAATAATTCTAACCCATATGTTGTTTGGTTCTTCAATGAATTTCCAAAGCAGTTTCATTTGAAGTGCTTCATTCATTTCCTGAGATTTCCTCAATCTCAAGCCTCTATTCACCTTAGAACGACACATTTTATTCCATCCAATAAAAGGTTTGTATTGCAAATCTTTATTTCAGAAAAATGTTCTATTGACTTGATTAAGTTGCTTGTGGATTGAGACTAGTAACATAAAACTTTGCATGATATATAATAGTTTTGCAGCCAAGTTTGATCTGATCAGGGCTGCTCTACCCTGTTGCGAAAGAGTTGCTATTTCATCTCTTTACCAATGATATTTCCTTCGGAAATTTCACGAGGTACCCCTGAGGTATTGCAATTTTCGCGGGGTATACAACTCTTTTACATATTTTGCATGGTGTCCCTTTGGTTTTCATTTTTTTCGCCTCGTGCCCTTTTAGGTTAAATGTAACAGTTTTTTTAATTCTCCGTTAGTTGTAAAAAAAAAACAGAAAGAAAGAAAGGGTGGGGAACTGGAGAGCGAAGAGGGCGAAGAGAAGAGAGCGACGAGAGAGCAAGAACAGCGAAGAAGGTGCTGCTCGAACAGGAGAAGAAGGTGTTGCGGGCCTGCTCGGATCTGCTGCTCGAAAGGCTCTGGTCTCGTCCCTCAATTCTTTTAATTGGGTAACTAAATCTCGAATTCAATCTATAGTTAGGGTTTTGTCGGTTCTGTTAGGGGCTTAATCATTTGCTTTTCCCCTTGAATTATTATCTTATTTGGAATCGGGTAGAGGGTGTCTTGAATTATTTTCTTATTTGGAATCCGAGTAAAGGTGTCTTGAAAATTACATTCATTCCTGATGTTAAGAACAAGTAAAATTAAATCCAGTTGATTTCATCAACAAAATAATAAGTCTCAGGAGTGGGTATTGCTCGCAGGCAAACTCTTTATGGATCTTGTCACTAGCTTATTCTGCGATTGTGAAACATTTTTTGTTTATATGATATACTTGTGTTTGTTGTATCTTCTCTGAACCACTGTTTATAATGCTTTCATCAGTACAAGCAAGTTTGCATCTGATTGCTATTGCATGCAACTTTGCATTTTCGGATGCAAGTTTGATGTCAACAAAGAGATGAACACTAATTTGTTCATCTCTTTAAATTTTCCTATTGCTGCTAATGTTTGTTTGTGTGGTGTTATTGTTTTAGTGCTTTTACAAGTTTGGTGTTTGTGTGGAATTGGTTTATATGATCACTTTGTATATAATATTGGCAAGTGGTGACAATAATTGATGCCTCCCAAATTGATCTATTCGGTAGATTAAGCTGCACTCAGAAATGGTGAAAGTGCATAGAGAATTTGACTAAAAATAACTAGCAAGAGAATAGGTGGATTTTTGAGTTGGTGATTATTTGAAAGCTCTGTGGGTTTTTGAGTCATGGATGGGGGTTTTATGATAGTTAAATCCTTTTGCTATTTCTTCTAGTTAAAACTATGCAAGAAAAAAATATTAAGCCATAAAACTATGAAGAATTTGTGTCATATGTTTCGAAGTGGTTGGAGACTGAGTTGTGTCTTTGCCTCTTTGGTAAGGCGGCTGCTGTAGGACCACTCTGAACACAATCAAAGCCATTGTAAACGGTTTTATTTAGATGCATATCTCATCTAAATAACTACTACTAGATATCATAAAATTCACTTCTAAGAAGATATCCAACTAATAATCCTAGAAAGAGATAATTACTAACTTAAGAACGAGACTAGAAGCTTGTAAAGAGGGATCCTTAAGTTCTGCAATTTCTCAGTCAGTATAGCAAACAGAAGTTAGTTTGCATCTTTAACAATGAAAAACAAGAACCAGTATCAGTATAGGCTGACAGTATCTAAAACAAATAAATTTTTTGAGCTCTGGGTGTGGTAAGTCAAACCCGGCACTCACCACCAAAACCTACAAGGATTTCTTCTTCCTATTACTTAAGAATTTAGTTCATGTCTTTTATGTAGTGGCTGTGTTTTCAGGATGATCTTCAACACTTTTTCAAAATTTAAGCCTATTAGCTCAAATGGTAGAGCGGTGTGCTCATGCACAAATATGCAGGTTCAAATCCCGCATAGGCTAATCTCAGTTTAATTGGAAGTTCAACTTTATTGGTGTGATTTTCCTTATTTTTTTAATTGATATCATTTACATAATCAAATTCAATATCTAATTGATGTCATTCACATAATCAAATTCAATATCTAGATAGCCTATGTGGGATTCGAACCCACATCTTTGTGTCTAAACACATCGCTCTACCATTTGAGCTAATAGGCTTAGTAAGATAAAATTAGAGACTAAAATTAGACAACTCCATAACATGATAGAAAAAGCTCCTAAATTGACTAGCAAATAGCCAGCTAGCCAGCCAGCAGTACAACAACAATACATGATAGAAAAAAATTTCAGAAAAACATGTCATGAAGTAGGATGCATTCAACATTCAAAAACTTTCAAAATACATCCAGTAGTATGTATCCAACATTCAGAAACTGTTAGGAAAAAAAACAGATTATTCGTATTTGCACATATCATCCACGATGCCAATGCCAATAACAAAATTTGCATTCAACATTCAGGAAAAATTTGAAGCCTCCTTCATTAAGGATGACAATGTTCATAATATTCCTTAATCATACACTAAGAATTTCAAACAGTTAGTTCAAAGGGCATCTCGAAGACAATAATTAGCCAAATTCATGAATGAGTTGGCAAAGCATCAAACAAGCAAACTCCAATCAATCATCAATCAAGAAACCTAAATCCACATCTTATAGCTAAACATGTGACAGAAGCAATCAATAAGTAAACCTTGCAACCTTCCGATCTCCAATCATCAATAAAAAAAACATTTAGAATTTTAGAATGTATAAGAAGCATCAAACATACCCAAATGCAAGGAGCATCAAACATAAATCAAATCTCTTACTTTGCAACCTTCCGATCTCCAATCATCAATCAAGAAGCATCAAACATACCCAAATGCAAGGAGCATTTAGAATTTTATAATGTATAAGATATATACCAATCATCAATCAAGAACTCTAAATTCACATCTTACAGTAATCCTAAATCAAATCCCTTACAATTTCAACTCAGTGAAGAAATGAGATAATTAGAAAGATAAGTGTTTACCTTCGTTGGTAGTAACAAATTCACAACATGAGAAGAGAGAAAAATTGTCGCTCCTGGATGCCAAAAGGTCGTCATCGCTCCTACACGCAGAAAAGCCGTCATCACGTCCGAAGAGGTCGTCTCCTCCGACGTCTCTGCTCTTGTCGCCTGTGTTGCTGACCTCAATTTTTCATTGAATACAATCAACTTCAAAAACATCAGGTATCACAAATTAACATAAAATTTATCCAACCCGCAAACCTCAATTGGAAAATCCAACCCCCAAACTTCAATTGGAAGACTATAAAACTACAATCCAACTCAAAATTCCTAAATTGAAAAAACACTAAATCTCTAACCTTAAATTCCTACAGTCAAAAGTAATAACGGAGACTTACCTACAATGGTCGCCGACGTCGATGCCGACAGTCTCCCTCCTCGCGTCTGGCCCTCATCGAGATTTTCAGGTGGCGTCCCCTTCAATCTCTCCCTCTCGCTCTTGAATTGTTGTATAACGACTCAGAAGGTACGCTCCATCGTCTTCATAACTCACCGGCGCAGCAGCGAGAGCTCCAACCTTACGTCGTCCTCACCGGCATGCTCTCTCTCGTCGTCCTCGCCTGCCTCGTATGCTCTCTCTCGCGCGCCGTGCTCCATCTCTCTCCTCTTTCGCTCTGGCTTCCTTCTGAGCGAGTGAGCGTTCTTTCTTTCTTTTCTTTTTTTTTTTAATTCCAAAAGTAACGGAGTCCGTTAAAATTTAACCCCGAGGGCGCGACGCGAAAAGAATCAAAACCCTAGGGGTACCATGTGAAATATGCAAAAGAGTTGTATACTTCGCGAAAATTGCAATACCTTAGAGGCACCCCGTGAAATTTCCGTATTTCCTTTGATTATGAACTTTGTATTCTCTTTTTTTTTTTAATATATATCCAGGTATCTCAAGCTTACATTTAGACCAGTGCTGGACCCCGAGTCTCCGGCCCCTCATCGACTTGGGGAGGTAAACCGCGGGATGTGCCTCACCAATGGTCCAACCACCCCTCTTTATACCCTTTGGCTCCAGGAGGCCCACTTCACAAGAGAAACAAATAATGCTCCTCCTAGGAATCGAACCTCCCACCCGAAGCTTCTAGGCCCAGCGTAGGGTGACCGTTCAATCAGTGAGCTATACCCGGGGGGCATGAACTTTGTACATTTACAAGGATGGTTTTAAGTGGCCGGACATATAGAATGTAAGCCTTTTAAATTCTTTCTGGTCTATTAACTTGAAAAATTTTGGTTGTGAATGAGATATATTTATGTAGCTTTTTCCCTGGCCATTAAGTCGAGGCAATCCCATTATCCAAAATAAAAATGCGTCGCTACTAAATGTAACAAACACACGATTGAGCTCCCTTGGTTATCCGTATCTCAAGCAAAGCCCCAGGCCGAGGCTAAAGGAACACTACACAACCCCCACTTTACCTTTTTTGGGCAACAAGTTCTCTTTATTAGGACTCTCAAATCCAAATAATCAAACCAAAATCAGACGTCTAAGAAAACAATTCACTTTTCCCCCCTGTTTCCTTTGCCTTTGTATATAGTTGCACCCACATCAATTCACCCGGGAACCACCATGTCCGTTGACACCCCCGAGGACCTAGAAGCTCGGGAGAGGATATTCAAACGCTTTGACGCCAATGGCGATGGGAAGATCTCGTCTGCAGAGCTCGGAGAATCTCTCAAGACGCTTGGATCCGTCACGCCAGAAGAGGTCCAGCGGATGATGGACGAGATTGACACCGATGGCGACGGGTTCATCTCCCTAGAAGAGTTTACAGCATTCGCACAAGCTAACCGCGGATTGATTAGGGACGTTGCTAAGATCTTCTAGTTAAATTGTATCTCCTTGTGTCTTTGACTCATCTCCTATGTGTTATAGGGCTTTCCTCCCTTCATTAGATATCTGAGTTACATGTAAAGCTTTGAAAGCAAAATGATCACTATCAAATGAGCACTTACACACTCATCATCAATGGTGTTAACTCGCAATCATGTATCATCATTGCCTACCTTGTCTCCTACCAAAGGAGAATCATCGCACGAAAATAGAATGGAATATCTACACAATTTCTGACATGAATGAAAGCCTACAAGATTCCTATACAGGAGGATTCACTCAATCTAAGCCTATTTACTTCCCTAAATCATCAATCAAGCAACGGCCGAGAGGCAGATAATGCATAGGAAACAATGCCATGAATTAGGAATTGGGAGAATGAAATGAGAAGCAGGCACAAAAAAAACAAAGAAAAAAAACCGTGGCTCGTCACAGATCACCTGCTGCACAAGGAATCGTCATCCTCTAGGTCTGGGACGCCAAGCATCGCCAGAGCCAGGTGATTCGTTATCTCATTCTTCATTTGCTGTTGTTGAGGGTAACAGTTACCCAAATATCTCGAAGAACCAATCTTTTGATTTACATGGCAGAACGATTCTTCACCTCTCAGTAGGGTAATGACGTCAATTATCCCTGGCCTGCTTGATTCTTCACTGCTTACACAGGCAGATGCTGCCCGGGCCATACGGGCTATCTGCACTGAACTCTTAGGGGTCAGCTTGGCTCGTGGGTCTAGCAATTTATCCAGATTGTCCGTTCTTCCTTGGTCTAATTGTGGCTTCGCCTGCAAGTAGTAGACAAGATATGCCATTAAGGATTTTGTAGGACAACAAATGGGCTAGCAGATAAGCACATCAAGTAGCTAGGTTTCTGATGACAATCTATCACAAGTGTCCGCACAACCGCTGAACCCATGAGCATCATGTGCCTTTTGCACCAGGATTGCAGTAAATTAAAACCCTACAAGTTTGATTAAATTCATCTGCAATTTTGGTTGCTTGTCTAGCACCAACCATAAGCCAATTTGATAAAGTAGGTACCTAGATGAAATAAATGCTATAGGAAGTTCCACGTGAACTCGAATAAGAATGCAGCATGGATGTTGGACAGATCACAAGGACCACTGAACCAAATAAGAATCATTAAATGATCAAACTTGAGTAATTATACCCAGAAAGAAGTCATGAAAGGTAGTTTTGAATGAACCTACCCACTGAACCAAGTTCTCTTCACCCGCTGGCCTGCTTGATTCGATTGGATTTCGCCCAGTGAGCAGCTCAAGGAGGACCACACCGAAAGCATATACATCGGTCTTATCAGATACCTTCCCATGCTGGAAATACTCTGGCGCAAGATAGCTGCAAACATTCAAGTTCCGTGTTAGCTTAGAGTTCTATTGGCCTAACTAGTATTCAAGTAGAAACATCTCGATCAAGAGATTACCCGAATGTCCCTTTGACGGTTTTGCATAGGAAAGGGACTGATGGAGCCGGAGTCCAAGTAGCTAAGCCAAAATCACACAGCTGCATAAATCACCATCATCTAAGCAAGTTATTGTAGTTCAACAAACAAAGAAAGCTGGATAAATTCTAAAAATAAGCAATCTCAACCATAGGCACACTTATTCACCTTAGGCCTCTTCTTGGAAGACAAGAGGATATTAGATGGTTTAATGTCTCTATGAACAACACATCTTTCAGTCTCACTGTGCATATATGCAATTGCTTCGGCTATTCCAACAGCGACCTTATACCTCACAGACCACGAAAGCGAAGCAAAACCCTTCTTCCCTTTGTTATCTGGAAAAAGGGTAATATTCAGAATTCTAACTCAATTCTTAGGATCTGAAATCACAAATCTTTTGGAGATTGAAACAAGAACAATACCATGTAAATGGTGCTCTAAGCTACCACTGGAGACATACTTATAAACCAAGAACAAGCCTTCCTCTGGATCTATACAAAATCCCAAGAGAGGGACAATGTTTGGGTGTTGCAAGGAGCTTGCAATCATCAATTCCCTGCAAAATGCCTTTGAAGACTCTTTATCCTCCTTATCCAACCTCTTGATTGCCACAGCTGTTCTCAAGAACCCTACTCTTCCCCTAAACACATAGCTCAATGCCCCTCTTCCTAATACTCTACCTATCCAAATTCAGATAAAGAAACTTCAAATTAACAAAAATACAAAATCAAATAAGTGCTGAAATCATGAAATAGGAAAAAAAAAGAAGCTAAATTGACTACCTTGAGAGAAGTTTCTGGTAGCAGCAAGGATTTCTGCATAGCTGAACCGGATCAATGAGTAAGCAGCAGGCGAAATGGTCCTCTCCAGTGATTCAAACCGCCTCCATTGGAGCTCCCTCGAAAGTGAATCCGTCAAACTATTGTCCAAATTGACCATCAAAACGGTGGTGTTAGGGGTACATGTGTTCTTCAAGGAATCAAGCTCCACCTGGGAGCAGAAGCTGAACCTGAAAGAGGAGTGAACGGAGTTGGGTTCGCCATTTGTGAGGTCAGCTGCACACCCACCTGACTCAGCAAGCAACCAGGCCTTGTTGTGCTCCAAATTCGTATGATTTTCTCCATTGATGTCTTCACCCAAACCCTCATTTTTGGTCGGGCGACAAGGGAGGAAACAGGACAACCCAAAATCCCAAATCATCTTCACCAAAAGGGTCTTGAAATTCAGGTGATGGCTGTACACGCAGCGCTGATTACAACCGCTAGTATCCCTCTTCTCCGAAAGGAGGTCGCTGGAATCAGTGAAATTTGTGCATTGGGAGTAACCCATTTGAGAACGAATCTCAATAAAATGCACAAAGATCCAAAAGGGGAAGACAGAAAGCAGAGAAAGTGAGGGGGGAGCTGCTTTGCTTGAGCAGAAGGAGAAGAATTTGTTATGGGGTGGGGTGTTGTATAAATGGTGGGGTGTTGGATTGTTCGAGTTAGGAATCAAGTGATGTTACAAGAAAATTACTTAATGGAAGAAGGTGAAACTGATGAGATCAAAGAGGGGACCAGCCAGAGGAAATGAGAGAAGCGTGAGTGTATGATGATGCTTATGATTATTAAACATAGCTTGTAAAAAATTCCATCAAGATGAAAAGCGTGAACTGATGATGCTGAGAGAGATTGTTGATGTTGAGAGCAAAGCGGAATCAGCAAAAGAAAACTGCGACTGCGAGGGTAGTTAGGCGTTTAGTTTTTAGTGTTCTCAATTCTTCTTTTATCTCCCGTATTTGTTCTAGATTATTATTTTTTGGAAGATTTATATAAAATAGGATCGGGATAAGATATCTTTTTTGATAGAATTATGCTAGTAAGATTAATATTATGTAAGGTTGTATAATCTTAGGCATACCCAGAGGTTTTTAGAGCATTCCAACAATTTATTTAAAAAATCTTTAAAATAAAGAACAAAATAGCAAAATCTCTAAAAAAAATTAAACTACAACTCCAACAATTTCTCTATTATACAAACTTTTATATTTATTATAAACTATAATAAATACATAAATTCATAATTTAATAAATAAGATTACAATAACTTAATTAAATCAATATGCAACAACCAATGAACAAATAGGTAGACATTAGATTGAGTGAATGCATTTAATTTTACAGATTCTAACTATTCCTCTAAATTTAGAGATTTTTTCCCTTTCTTCTCCCATTTCTCTATTTTATAGATTATTTTACAAGAGCTGTTGGGGTTGAAAAACTCATATTTTCTCTAAAATTGTTCATTTTCTCTATTTTACAAGAGTTGTTGGGGATGCTCTTAGTACAACTTACCATCAACAATGGGTTGGCTACCTCAGTGACAAAGGAGATCATTTTATTAAGAGATTAAAAACATGATGATGTCATCACTGAGGTCTTTGATGCTGATTCCGCCACTACTTTATGGCTAAAGTTGGAGAGTTTGTATATGGCAAAATCTTTGATGAACAAGTTGCTTCTGAAGTATAGTCTATTTGGGTTGCACATGCAAGAAGGTACGTACACAACTAAGATATTATCTTGATCCACTGAACACCTTAGTACACGACCCAGAGGCTTGGTATGCCATCTTCAAAGCCTATGGACACTTCTAGTGTTGCTGATGTTCATCTCTCTGTTGTGTTAAATTAGAGGAAGCAAAGGAGTATATGCAAGCCTTGTAGGAATTTTATGTATGATATGGTCTACACAAGGCCATATTTGGCACATGCAGTCAATGTTGTGAGTATGTTCATGGGACAACCTAAAAGAGAGCACTGACAGGCAATGAAGAGGATATTTAGATATCTCAAAGCAATTCTGATGTTGGTCTCATCTATGGAAGTGATGCATAGTGCCTAGCTTGTCACAAGCTATTCAGATTCTGATTATGTTGTAAATGCATGTTGACAATATAAGATCTATAATTGGTTATGTGTTGGGTGGGTTTATGGTCATCTAGAAAGCCACACTCCAACCAATGCTAACTTTGTCCACTACGGAATCAGAGTATACGGCCTTAACGAAGGCAACTAAGGAGGGGATTTGGTTAAAAGGGTTGATAAGTGATCTAGGTCTATATCATGAGCAAACTACCATGTTCTATGACAGTATGAGTGTAATTTGCTTAGCCAAGGAGTAGGTCCATCATCAGAGAATCAAGAATATTGACCTCAGGTATCATTTCCTGAGGAGCGAGAGGAGAATTGTGGTGAAGAAAGTACGCATGGCTGACCACACCCTGTAGATTTGTTCACCAAGGCAGTTTAATAGAGCAAGTTCCATAATTGTTTGGCGTTGCTCAATGTCAAAAGCTATTAGTTTCCCTTTGGGGCAAATATGAGGTAAATGAGAAATCTTGCACTGTAATGGTACATCGAAATTAGGAGAATTAAAATTAAGGTAGAGGATTCAACTCAAGCTATGGATTTATTGAGATGATTTGAAGAGTTGAATCTAATGTGGTTTGTCTTAAGAGATTTATATATTATAGATAGATTTATCTATAATACGATATATATAAGATAGATTTTATTTATTAGATTTATCCTTGTGGACTTTAATGATAGATTTATCCTAATATAATTACAATTATGTAAGACTATACTATCTCTTGGAGGCATACCCTCTATAGGTATTCAAAACAACTTAGTTTGTATCCTCCGGAAAACCTATTTTTCTCCTAGTAAAATTGATCTATTTTGCAATGGAGGTAGCCAACCCATTATTGGTGAACCACATAAATTAAATAGGGTAAATTACACATAACCACCCGTAAATTATGGTACTTTTCACATGTAAAGGCTCGGATTTTTAAATCCAAAATTCTCGGAAAAAGAAAATCAAAATGAATTTTAAAGCGGAATTTAGCGGAAAAATTCTCTAGCTCGGACTTTGATCTCGTAAAGCGGGTTTCCAATCTAAAATAAAATTTTGAAAACTAACTTAACATGACAACCTTGATTTCCGAATTTTAAAATTTTAACAAATCAAAAAAGGACATTTCGGGAACTAACTTTCAGAAATTCAAATTTCCGCCCTCGGAACCACAATTCTTGTTCTTTCTCTCATCCTTATCGAAAGCTCAAACAAATGGTCCCCTTATAATGTTTGAATGGATGAAATTTCCTACCCACTTTCCCAATGCCTAGTAAGGCACAACACCCACAAAATTGTTTTTATCACGTCCACCCCAAACAAGAAGACCCAAACAAACCCCAAGGCACAAGCCTTATCCTTCTTCTCCCTTCCTCTCCCGTCACCACCATCACTCATCCTCCTTCAACCACCACCCCTCCTCCTTGCTCCTCTGAAGCTTGTAGCCACCAGACACACCATCACCGTCGCCCCCACCCTTCGCAGCTGAAGCCATGGAAACACCTCCCTTTCTTGTCTTCGTAGCGCCGAGCCACCGAGCCGCTCGCAGCTCTGTGTTCCTCCTTCCTCATCCGAGCAGCGACAGCAGCATAGCCACCACATTCATCCTCCCCGGCGACCGCAGCCACCAGCCCAAGGAGCAACCCAGCATCCTGAGCCGCGAGCTCTTCTCCATCGTCACCCCTATCCTTCGATTCAAACCCGGGTAAGGCTCCTCCCTTCCCTTTCGAACGAAGAGATTGCAAGGGTTCCTCCTTTTTTTTTACATCTCCCTTCGTTCCAGGTCGATAATCTCAGCCTCAAACCTCCGACGACCCTAGATCGAGCTTCCGACGAGCCGCTTCGAGCCTCCGGTGAGCGGCGAACCGCGCCTTGGGTGAGCTTCTTCCTTCCTCCATATCCTTTCCTTTCTTGTACCTGTGTGTGTTTGTGTCGTCTGTGTTGTCGGGTCGGGTCAGAGACGGATTCGCCGGCGGCCCCTCATTCTCTTCCTCCTCCGGTTTTTCAGATGCAGAGGACCTCTCCCTCTGTTTCTGTCGAAATGAATAAGGGAGAAGAAGAATTGTGTGAACTAATGGCATGAATGAATTACTAACGCACTACTACAATTAAGGCTTAATGTGGCGGATCAAAACCGCCACATTAGGCCTAAAAACCGCCACAAAAGACCTATTGTGGCGGTTTTTACCCGCCTCTATTGCTCGCGTTGCAGTAGGTCTAATGTGGCGGTTTTTGCATCTATTGTGGCGGTTTGTTATGGAAACTAAAAACCGCCACAATAGACCTATCTAGTGCGGTGGTTAGTTCATATCTATTGTGGCGGTTTTCTTATCTAATGTGACGGTTTTCTTATCTAATGTGGCGGTTTTTTATTTACAAAAATAAAAAAAATACGTTTTTTAGCCCGGATTCAGCATACCCGGGCTAAAAAGTCCAACATTTTAAAAAAAAATTAATAGAATGCACCATATTCTTTGGTGCATTCTAATAGTGAGAAATGTGAGCCTTTTTTTTCATAGACCTGTTTGTACCTACAATCAATCACATATTAAACATGAAAAATTTCCCTCTAATTCAAACAAATCATGGTATATAACTTCATAATTCACATTAATCAAATACCACCTAATCAAGTTAATCAAAACAGCGTCTCTACACCATAAAGATATCCATCCAGCAGCAAAACTTTCAAATCAAATCAAAGTAACAACTTTAACCTAAACTACAATTTGAAATCTAAAACTGATTAGGGAAAATAGATCCATGAAGTAACTGAGAAGAACCAGGAATGAAGGTTGATTGGTCAGCTTGCAAAAGCTCCAACCAAAAATCATCCGTATGAACAGATCCACATGAGCTGTTCTAGTCATCCGATGGAGTAACTGAGAGAATTACTTATGTAAAGGAGCAAGCTGCTGATACCCATAAAAGCTTTGCCTTTTTGGCACTCTGCAATTCAGTTCCCACGTCTCAAAACTGCCAGCTAGGTGTTATACAAAAGTCACGCCCTACCCAGAACAAGCAATGCAATGCAAGATTTTTATCCTGTTCTACATGAAGTCATGCAATGCAATGCAAGACTTTCATCCCGTTCTGCATGTATTCTCATTTATGTAAGATGAGATATGACATGAATATATGATCTTTTACAAGAAGATATCCAAGTAGTAAAACGAGGTACCATCTCATCATGCCGTACGACATGATGAGATGTTAGAATTTCATATCATTTGACTTATGCCTTATAAGCTATGATTAATATGATGAACTTTGGAGATATATGATCATGCGGATATATGAGTATTATTGCAAATATATGAATGTGGTGGAACAGAATGATGATAATGATATGGTCTTATGGAGTGTGGCATCATGATGAGTGGTTGAACTTGATGTGATGATGATTGCGATATGATTGTTATCCTCGTTGAATGATGTGTGCTTGAATGCTTGAATGATTAGACGTAGACTTATATATATGTCCTGATATGTATCTAGGTAATACCTTGTGATTATGAATGATGTCTGTTGGATCTTCTATTATGTTGTTCTACATAGCCAAGTGAGTTCCTATATGAGCTTACTCAGATTCGAAAAGAGATATCCCTGCTTGTAGCCATGTGCATACTAGGTGCTTGCATTCATAATAAAGCATGCCATGTAGTATCCTGCTAGGATTGCACTCATGATTGAGCATTCGTTTACTCATTGCTTTTCTAGATAGAACGACCGTTATCTGTGAAGTAACTTGAGTCTTTGCTAGGGTTATAGGACGGCCCAATTCCATCGGGTCTCGTCTTGAGTCAATCGAGTCATGGAACTTCCTTATATTATGAGCTGCATGCGGGCTTTATTGTGGATACGGGTGGGGCATGCGTGCTGCCCGATTATTATGGAATGCATTCACGAGCTGGCCAGTCTCCGCCCTATCGGAATGAGGTGGAGGTAGGAGAGGGATATACCACTTGGCATTCGGTGCTAAGGCCTTATTATATTTACGCACTTGATCTTAGGATCATGCTAGTGTGTTAATATTCCGCCTCGCATCTAAAAGCATCTTTATTAGGACTAGCGTGTGTATGTGTCTGCTTGTTTGGGATTATATTGTGTAGGGCTTCGATTTGACACCGCCCCGCATACATATTTTTTAGGTTTGTTTTGCAGCATGATTGTTCCTTGCTTCTGTAACGTGGGAACTCTCTTGGGCGATTTCAAAGAAATGGTTTAACCTTAGATTTCGATATATACGCTTATTGGTTTGGTTTAAACCCGGCTTTGCCGTGGCACCCTCTTGTATCACACCTTGATTCTACTATTTGCATGACTGTTGGTTTTCCACGCTCAGACTTATGACAGGTACAAGGGACTTCCCCGGGGATTCCAACGATCCCTTCGAATTTTTGGTATGCAATCCCACTTGAAAATGTTAGAGTAGAATTTCAAACCTTCAACCTGTACTCGGGGCGCAAGATCCTAACGAGGGGTTTCATCCCTCGAAACGTAACCCGGGAATCATAATCCCGGGCCATTACAAAGTTGGTATCAGAGTGAGGTTTTGCAAACCGAGTATGATAGGTTAAAGTGGTTTTGAAAATAGCCCAAGGTTTTCAAATGGCTTTTCAAAATGTTTTAGGAAGGGCAAAATAAATTTAATATGGTTAACTCAAATGGACTAAATATGAACTCGACTCAATAAATTCGGTAATCAAACAAAGGGAAACGATGGGGTAGTAAAGGCGCTAGACCATCCCTATTGGATGTAGTTCGGAACGGGTAGGCAATACTAGCTTTCTTTTACATACGGGGTTTGAAGACTCCAAGGAGCCCGAGGGTTGGAGTAGCTTGGGCTAGGGGGCCGTGAGATATTTTCCCCTTTGGTCAGCCGTCCCTCGAAGGACGACATAGATCATCTCTGTGATTATATACAACTGGGCCCGAGGGCAATCCTCCTCGAAGAGGATCATATTAATCTCGTAATTGCTTCCATGCTGATTGCTATTGTTCTTAGGATAGAGAACTAATGAGTATGCCTTAACTTGAATGTGTGAACGGGATAGTGGGAGGAAACTTTGTCCTTATGTAATCGGAATTCCTGTCTTGTCAGAACAGCCCTTCCATAATTCAACCCCCTTGATGATTTTGATTCCATCATCCACCCCACTGAAATATTTAGGCATGTTAGCAAGGGTTGAAGAGTGTCCGCTCTCCATGTTTTGAGTCTTGTTTATACCCAACTGTCTATGCTTTTATCGAGTCTCGTGTCTGAGGTTGGTGCCTTCCCCGGGAAATTTGGGTCGGTCAACTAATTACCTTCGAAAATCGTGTTGGGTGTGAGAGTTACCTGAGTATGTTAGTGTGACTGGTGATCGTAGCAGTTTCGAGTTAGAAGTGAGTTATCTCAAGGACTCATCTCATTCAATCTTCGTAATGGGCAATCACGTATTCTTGCCGCAAGAGTCTAAGAATGAGTTCTATCCTCACCTCTTGGAAACAGTGTGAATGTCCTTGCGTCCTACCCAGTGAGTCATGCTAGCGTCCCTTAGGGAAACGGGGTCATGAGTCAGTGAACGCCCTTGGAGAATTCTGTCGGTTATAGTAGTAGATGTTCTGGTGTTTGTGTGACATAGTATATTGATGTATTTTAGCATGACTAGTTGCCTGATATTTTGCATGGTTGCTCTTATGAAAAGATGTATGTGCTATATGTGTGGAACTTCCATGATTATTGCCATCCCATGAATTAGATCCATAATATTGTGATCAACCCTCGTTGTATGATTAATATATGAGATGATTACTTGAGCATGCCGAATTAATCTAATTAGACCTTGTTGATTGTGTATATGTTTAATGTGCAATTCTAGTATCATGTAGGACACATGTCTCCCGATTATAGGCCCTCGTATTATCACGTGTCGTCCGTGTCTTACTCTGTGAATATGGATGTATATGATGCGATAGGTACATCTTAGTGCACTTTCCTTGACCCCATGATATTATGACCTGCTTATGTGTGTACCTAAATGAATGATAAGTTGTGTACATGATACCCTTGATGTTGCTAGGACTAGCATTACTCATGCCCCACATGTCCCCTGTCAGTTCGTACATGAATGTTCTTAGTCTGTCAAGCATGATTAGTGCATGAGATGATAAGTTTTAGCCTGTTCTGCGTGCATGTAAAGTTGATTATATGAACATGTTATGGATGCGTAAGACGCTATTCTTTTTAATAGGTACATGCTAGTGTGGAATAATGTTGTTGAGATATTTGTGATTTTTATGTGTTTGTGTACCACAATTATAACCTTATGGAATACCCTAAGGGCATCATTGTAATCCACGGGTTAGGATTCTATCTTCGATCTCGTCGTCCCTAGTCTTGGTGCATGTCTGAAATCCTTGAGGGTCCCTTGTCTCTCCCCTATCTCCGTAACTTCTAACCCTTGCGATCCCCTGATGAACGTTGACACGAAAAGAAGAGCTGACGACTAAGTGGCACCGAAACGGCGCAACGAAAGCGTGGTGGGTCCATGACCCATAGACCCCGAGGACAACCTCATCGATGGCAAAAAGGACGGATATGCTTCAAAGGCGACAATCGTGAACAGGATTCTCCTAGTTGACTCGAGGAAGAGCATTCTTAATTCAAATCGTGGATCCTTCTATATTAATCGGAATTAATGTTGTGCAATAAACCTAGAACTAACATAAATGTAGGTGTGACGACTAATGTGCTGAAATGGTATTTAATGATTGCCTGACTGACTTGTGTCTCTGATGATATGCTTTGATGCTCTAGTATACTGATGTGCTAGTAAGTAAGATGTAGGGAATATATGGTTGATGACGTTTCTCTCTTGAGTATGAGTCATGAGGTTCTTCAGTAAGTTAGATCGGAGGGTGATAGGTAGGTTTGTGGTATTTGTATCTGGTCGTTGGTTGTGTGGGATGGAGTGCATGAAAGATGTGTCTGCAAGAGTAAAGCCAAGTGAGTTGGGATTTATCGGAAATAGTAGTCAACGAGTATAGTTGAGCTTCCAGGTAGGTATTAGGTGAAGAGTGTAGTCAGTATAGGAGATTCTGAGGGAGAGGTCTTCGTTAGAGCTAGAGTAAGGCGATAGTGTGTGTGGGTAGTGTAGTTCTAGAGGTGGATGAGAGAGCTTGGAGTGTATCTGGAGGATTCTTTAAGGGAAGTGTTGTGAGGTGGATTGGTGTGCTAAGGAAGGTGTCTAGATAGTCTAATAGCGTATCGTGGGCGACATCGAGGACAATCGGTTGAGGAATGTCTAAGGAATCGTAGAATTGGGGACTAGGTTCTATATACGGTGATTGGGAACTGTTTATGGTAAAGGATGAGATTGAGGAATCGCTAAGAAAGAGTAGTTTCAGGTTGAACGTAGGATGAGTACTTAGGGTTGCTTAGATAGGGTTGGTGATGCTTGGAGAATTTATGAGTAACGGATTCCTAGATGCGTTGTCAGAGGATTTTAGCATAGGGAATGAATCGAGATTTATGAGTGGAGGTTATCTTGGTGATTGAGGCATTCAAGGATGTGAGGTGAATTTTCGAGGGAGGACTGGTAGCTAGGAAAGAGTGTCGTTGAGATTTTCTAGTAAGATTGTGGGCTTGAAGTTGTGATAGAGATGTTCTGAGCATGAAATTGGGAACTAGGCAAGAGAAAGGTATTGAGAATGCTAGAAGATGAAGGATTGTAGCAAGTGTGGCAAGATTGCGGTACTTGGGAGATTCAGATGAGGATGTCATATGAAGTATGTGGAATTGATGATCGGTACATAAGAGCTTAAGCGGTAGAAAATTTCAGGTTCGAGGAAGTGTGAACTGGAGCTATTTGGGAACGTGCGGAAATGAGGAAATTTGGGAATACGATGAGAAGAGGATCTCGAGTAGGTCGGCTTGAGGAGTCGTGATTGGTTCGGGTTTCATGAGATTTGAAATGGGACAAGTAGGTAGAATATGTGATTAGTCATGGAGGACAGAAGCGGGTAATGAGGGACTCGGTGATTCGTGGTTATGAGTTTGCACTTGACGGTTTTCTACGTTAGAGTTATCGAGAGTAGGCGGTTGAGTGGATTCTAGCAAGGTAGGATGCTTGTGTTGGTGATGCCGAGGATAATGATGGGAGTGTCAGGTGTGAGATAGTTAGTATGAGTTGGGTTCTTAGAGGTGGATGGTTAGTGAGAGTGGTTAGTGGTGCGAGAAGTATGATCAGGTTAGCAAGGTGATTTGATATGTCCCCTTGGGAGATGATGGTCAGGCGGAGTCTTGAGAGCTTAGGAAGAGCCAGCGAGATTGTTAAGAAGTGTCTAGATCGATCGTGAGAGCGGTTCAGTCGAGGACTTGAGATTTTTCTTAGAATGTGAAGATGAGACTGGTAGAGGACCTCTAGGATGAGGGTATGCTTTATAGAGAGTCTTAGTAGTCAGTCGAGTTGTTAAACTTGTCGGAATAAGGGAATTGTGTGATTGGGAACTTCAAGATATGGTTTTAGGTGGTCAAGTAGGATTTGAGGCCGAAATGTCGAAGTGGTCTGGTCCTTAGATGGCTTGGTGGCATGAGAGTTGAGATACCTAGAAATTGGCTTGGGATGTAGGCCTTGAATTGTGGATAGTTTTAAGGCTATAGAGATTGTATGCTAAGCTGAGTGCAATGGTATATAAAACTAGTATTAGATTTGAGTTGGTAGACCTAGGTGAGGTTGATCTTGATGCGGGAGATGATTAGTAGTGGTCATGTCTGCTATGGTTGATGGTTTTAGACAGGCTCTCTTGAGGATGTACTCTAGTGTTATGCTTCACTTGAGGCCGAATGTTGTGCGATTTCTATGCCATATACAATTGTGAGCCTGTTAGTACTAACATAATTGTCCTTTGAGCTTAATGTAAAGCTGGTGTATGACAGTACTTATTTGCCTCTAACGTGATAATGCTTGGTGGTTAACATGAGGATGATGTGATTTACCCGATTATGATGACGTGCAACTTCTGTGGTGTGATGTGATGAATCCTACTATGTGTGATGCTATACTGGATATGATATGGTGTGTGTTATCCTTGATGGGACTTGGACATGCTATTGAATGCACTACATGATTGTTGTGTTATATGATGATTTGAATTGTGATTACTAGGATGATAGAACCGAATTGATGAGATTTGATTCTGGCTTGGAACCTGGGGAGGAAATATGAGATTAGCTCTTAGAGGTAGATGATTCCACCTCCTGAAATTTGAAACTTGCTTGATTAACGTCGGGTTAAGGGATTTTGAATGGTGTTATAAAAGACTAAAACGCGATCGAGGATTTCAACGATTTTGAGACCAAATATTTTCGAACTGAGATCCCCCTCAAAATTTTCTAGCCGAGCTTGCATTATGACGGCCCGCGAAGTGGATACAGGCACTTTATAGGGGCCCTTATAGACTGCTTGCTATGACCTAGTGGAGTTGTCATAATGCTTTTTGAGTTATTATATAACCGAGAAGTCGGGGTAAGGATGTGGTAAGGGCTCGTATCACACTCTCGCTACGACCTATCGGAGATATTATGATCATGACGACGATACTGTTAGGATCTCATAGGGGCCCTTATGAGGAACTTACGTAATCAATGGCATGGTTCTTGAACTCACCTACTTCCAACTTCATCCCCCCCTATTTTGGTTTTAGTCTCGAGGATGAGACTTGTTTTTAGAAGTGGATGATCTAAAGGCTCGGATTTTTAAATCCAAAATTCTCGGAAAAAGAAAATCAAAATGAATTTTAAAGCGGAATTTAGCGGAAAAATTCTCTAGCTCGGACTTTGATCTCGTAAAGCGGGTTTCCAATCTAAAATAAAATTTTGAAAACTAACTTAACATGACAACCTTGATTTTTGAATTTTAAAATCTTAACAAATCGAGAAAGGAGATTTCGGGAACTAACTTTCAGAAATTCAAATTTCCGCCCTCAGAACCACAATTCTGGTTCTTTCTCTCATCCTTATCGAAAGCTCAAACAAATGGTCCCCTTATAGTGTTTGAATGGATGAAATTTCCTACCCACTTTCCCAATGCCTAGTAAGGCACAACACCTACAAAATTGTTTTTCTCTTTCTTATCTTACTCCAACCTTGCTCCTCCTGATATGGCAAGAGTCAAGCTTTGCTTTCCCCTCTGCTACATCCCAAATCAACCCATTCCAAGCAATTAAAATCTGATTTTATGTTTATTCACGTCCATCCCAAACAAGAAGACCCAAACAAACCCCAAGGCACAAGCCTTATCCTCCTTCTCCCTTTCTCTTCGCTCCTCCCCTTTGTCCAACGAGTCACCACCATCACTCCTCCTCCTTCAACAACCACCCCTCCTCCTTGCTCCTCTGAAGCTCGCAGCCACCAGACACACCATCACCGTCGCCCCCACCCTTTGTAGATGAAGCCACGGCAACACCTCCCTTCCATGTCTTCGTAGCGCCAAGCCACCGAGCCGCCAGCAGCTCTGTGTTCCTCCTTCCTCATCCCAGCAGCGACAGCAGCATAGCCACCACCTTCATCCTCCTTGGCGACCGCAGCTACCAGCCCAGGGAGCAATCCAGCATCCCGAGCCGTGAGCTCTTTTCCATCGTCGCCCTTGTCCTTCGATTCAAACCCGGGTAAGGGTCCTCCCTTCCCTTTCGAACGAAGAGCTTGGAAGGGTTCCTCTTTTTTTTACCTCTCCCTTCGTTCTAGGTCGATAATCTCAGCTTCAAACCTCCGACGACCCCATATCAAGCTTCCAACGAGCCGCTTCGAGCTTCCGGTGAGCGGGGAACCACACCTTGGGTGAGCTTCTTCCTTCCTCCATCTCCTTTCCTTTCTTGTACCTGTGTGTGTTTGTGTCGTCTGTATTGTCGGGTCGGGTCGGAGACGGAGTCGCCGACGGACCCTCCTTCTCTTCCTCCTTCGGTTTTTCAGATGCAGAGGAGTTCTCCCTCTGTTTTTGTCAAAATGAATAAGGGAGAAGAAGAATTATGGGTCCCTCGCCACCTCAGCCATGGGGCCCTTCTCCTTTTAATTCTACAACTGGCTTTTCAAAATGGAAGAATGAATGATGTCTTTGGGCCTAACTTATGGGCCTAATTTTGCATTTTAATAAGAAAACAAGTCTTGGGCCTAATTTATTTGCTTAGCAAGGGAAATGAATGTTGGGCCTATTACCTTCAAACATACCCGATTTTCGGACTTTAAATAAAGAGGCCGAAATTTTGAAGTTTTATAAATAAGGGGCTGATTTTGTTAAATGAAAATGATTAGGATTTTAAAGGATATAGAATTATTTTATGAAGATGGAAATGGTATTCAAAAATTAAATGTTCTTATTTAAGTTAAAGTATAAAATATTATCACTAAGATATAAGGATGTATTATTAGGGTGATTTAAATGTATTATCAAACTTGAATCGAAAAAGGTATTTGACGAACATTTTCCAATATCGGAATTTCTATCTAGTTAACTCTGGTTTTGAAACGGTTTACGGGACTAACTCTGGGATTATGTGATCGATGACTAACTAGCATGATTGATGTGAATGCTTGTTTAATATCATGATTTGTGTGAACTAATGGCATGAATGAATGACTAACAGCATGATGAGATGTTAGAATTTCGTATCATTTGACTTATGCCTTATGAGCTATGATTAATATGATGAACTTTGGAGATATATGATCATGCGGATATATGAGTATTATTGCGAATATATGAATGTGGTGGAACGGAATGATGATAATGATATGGTCTTATGGAGTCTGGCATCATGATGAGTGGTTGAACTTGATGTGATGATGATTGCGATATGATTGTTATCCTCGTTGAATGATGTGTGCTTTAATGCTTGAATGATTAGACGTAGACTTATATATATGTCCTGATATGTATCTAGGTAATACCTTGTGATTATGAATGATGTCTGCTGGATCTTCTATTATGTTGTTCTTCATAGCCAGGTGAGTTCCTATATGAGCTCACTCAGATTCGAAAAGAGATCTCCCTGCTTGTAGCCATGTGCATAGTAGGTGCTTGCATTCATAATAAAGCATGTCATGGAGTATCCTGCTAGGATTGCACTCATGGTTGAGCATTCATTTACTCATTGCTTTTGTAAACAGAACGGCCATTATCTGTGAAGTAACTAGAGTCTTTGCTAGGGTTATAGGACGGCCCAGTCCCATCGGGTCCCGTCTTGAGTCAATCGAGTCATGGAACTTCCTTATATTATGAGCTGCCTGCGGGCTTTATTGTGGATACGGGTGGGGCATGCGTGCCGCCCAATTATTATGGAATGCATTCACGAGCTGGTCATTCTCCGTCCTATCGGAAAGAGGTGGAGGTAGAAGAGGGATATACCACTTGGTATTCGGTGCTAAGGCCTTATTATATTTATGCACTTGATCTTAAGACCATGCTAGTGTGCTAATATTCCGCCTCGCATCTAGAAGCATCTTTATTAGGACTAGCATGTGTATGTGTCTGCTTGTTTGGGATTATATTGTGTAGGGCTTCGATCTGACACCGCCCCGCATACATATTTTTTAGGTTTGTTTTGCAGTATGATTGTTCCTTGCTTCTGTAATGTGGGAAATCTCTTGGGCGATTGCAAAGAAATGGTCTAACCTTAGATTTCGATAAATACGCTTATTGGTTTGGTTTTGACCCGGCTTTGTCGTGGCACCCTCTTGTATTACACCTTGATTCTACTATTTGCATGACTGTTGGTTTTTCACGCTCAGACTTATGAAAGATACAGGGGACTTCCCCGGGGATTCCAATGATCCCTTCGAATTTTGGGTATGAAATCTCACTTGAAAATGTTAGAGTAGAATTTCAAACCTTCAACCTGTACTCGGGGTGCAAGATCCTAACGAGGGGTTTCATCCCTCGAAACGTAACCCGGGAATCATAATCCCAGGCCGTTACATCACATAATCACCCATAAAAACTTAAATTACAATAAACCACCCATAAATTTGACTTGTTTTCATAAGACCACCCACACATTAACCCTCTATTTATTTTGTTTAAAATGACTAAAATGCCCATAATTCAAGCTTAGTTGTTTGTACTTTGTAAAGTAAAGATGTTGCATGTATATAAGTGTTTGGATTCCAATGGTATTATATTTATAATGCAAAATAGACAAGGTCATCTTTGGTAAACAAAAAATTTAAGGTACATTAAGGGTGTGTTTGGATTCCGTAATTTATTAATTATATATAATGTAATAGTTTTATCCCAATGTATGTGATTATTTATTTAAATTACTATTTTATCTCAATTTTTATATGATTTTTAGTTATACAACCAACTTCTCACATAAATCGAGGTAAATAATTGAATTATAATTAAATGGAATGGAATTCAAACCCACCATAAATACTCCAACCAATATATATCTAAATTGGATTTGCAATGCGAAGAGTCAAGACTTGCAATAGCTCTTAATAGTCTCCTCTTCTTCAAATGTTGAATAAGATAGGAATAAGCTCTAAAATAAAACAAGATTATTGCTTTAAAGGAAGGGTAAATGAGCTCATATCTTAAATTACAAACCATATCATTTAAAAAATAATCTAAGCTTATACATATATCATTTGACAAATTAGCCGAACATGAATAATTTTATTATAATTTATCTTTTTTTTTAAAAGGGTAAAAGTAAAACCAAATTATTTAACAAATGGGAAGTCTTATGAAAATAAATCATTGCATTAATTAAATACAAATAAGCTTGAATTAATGATATTTTAATCTTTTTAAACAAACAAATAGAGGTTTAATGGGCGAGTGGTCTTATGAAAAGATAACTAATTTATAGGTGATTTACTTTAATTTCAGTTTTTATGGGTGGTTATGTGAAAAGTATGATAATTTGCGGGTGGTTATGTGTAATTTACTCTATGGATATTCTTGTTGTTCTTCTTCTTGAATCTTTCCGGTCTGTTGCAACTAATTAACTTTCTTATAAATTCTTAAAGTAGGATTCTAAAATTCGAGTGTTGCAGAGAGCTAAATGAAAATGACTCTGAGACGTATCGTGATATATATGCATGCTAGGCTTTGCTCAACAAGTCAGAAACGGACCCAGGGGTATATGCTACAGTCCACCCCACCTTAAAATAATATAGCTAATATAGGGTAATAAATGATCATGATAATTAGATGGCGCAATTGGTAGTGAGGTCGGGGGAGGTCTTGAGAGACGCGGGTTCGAGTGTCAACCAGGTAATTTTTTCCTTGTTTTTGTCTTTCTTTCTTTTTTTTTCTTTCTTTTTACTCCATCTTTGAATAGGTAAATAAAGAGCGGTCATTCCGGGTTCGAACCGGGGACCTATGGGTACTACCCACAAGTCCTTTCCGATGAGCCATTCCGGAATGGTTCATTTACCACTAATCTGCTAACAAAAGTTTCCCCTTTTTTGTCTTTCTTTATCCTTTTTTGCCATTCTTTCTACGAAGTATTACAATTAATCACTAATCTTTCTTCTTTTTTATCTTTCTTTATACTCCTAATTTTTTTTATGATTATCTTTGATATGTAATTAACTCTATTATTGTTAATTTAAATATAGATAAAAAAAATTATTTTCAATTTTATAACTCAAAAGATATAGTGACACGAAAAATAAAATTTAATGCAAATCCAACCCACCCAAAATTGTAATTCTAGTTCCGTGCCTGCAACAAGTGCCTTTGGTACGGGTTTCATTATGTTTTTTATTGTAATATTAGGACTAGGTTAAGGGCATTTTAGTCATTTCATATTATATGTCGATTAGCTAGAAGTCCCAACCTGAAACCGGGCGCTCTTTATTTACCAATTCAAGAATTAGAGCAATTGATATCTTCAAATGGTATACCGTATTAGAGTGAGTGGAAGAGATCTGATCTATGTAGTTGATTATTACCGCCTATTTTTGCAAATTTTATTCATAGTTTCACTTTACATATGGTTGTAATATTAGGACTAGCTCATGGGTATTTTAGTCATTGAACAGCATAGGCTGATCTGATTAGTATAAGAAGTTAGTTAGAGTAAATAAAAACAATTATCATGTTCTATTATGTTCTTAGTTAAACAGATCTTACTCCGCAAATTTACGGTGTCCAGTAAAATTAGCGATGCATTTAGTCTTTTCGAATTGAATATATGGATGAAGGGTATTTTGATCAAATCAATAATTTGCTTTAATACACAATTAATGAACTATATCTTAATTTTCTACAATATAATCATTCTGTACATCCAACGCCCATATATCAAAAGAGATTTTCATATTCAAAAAAAAAGAAGAGATTTTTGGGATTTTAATCGGTAGTTGTCAAAAGTACGTTCAAGATCGAGATCAATCGAGTATGTTAGATGAACGTACAATAAGGTTGATATATAAAATCAATGCGGTTCATCATGGAGATATATATACCTATGAATAAAATTTGTTCAACACTACATATATCTTAAACTCATGAAGATAAAATTTTGAGGCAACCCCCAAAATAATTTAGGTAAAATGACATGAACAAATCAGGTTAAGAAATGACGTACTCAAATTCAACACTACATCTATAGGGTACGTTGATCACATTTCAACCTAACTATTATATACAGTAGCGGCCACATGATCGATTTGCTAGAGGAGGGGCGAAATTTTTCATTGGGAATTTTTTTCTCGTTATATATAATAAAGAGTTTTTTTTTAAAATATATTGAAAGAAAATCATAAATTGTGGTATATAAATATAATATTTTATTATAAAAATTTATACAATAATTTAATAATTTATATATATATGTGTAGCATGATTAAGATTTTTTTTAAATATTGAAAGAAAATTATACATCTTTTTGAAGAATTTGTCATTGGTAAATAAAAAAAATTGATAGAATTGAAAAGTATGACAAAAAACTCATAAACTGTGGTTTATATGTATATGACATAAATAGTAAAAATATTTCATAGGAATAAAAATGAGAAGATTTTTTTAAATATATGGGTAACACAATAAATTATCTTATTAAAACATTAAAAGAAAAATATTTAATTGGATTTAAAAATGACATTTATAATAGAAAAATTTTAGTAGGAATAAAAAGTAGTGCAAAAAGGAAAAAGTGAAATTTGAACTCATAACCTCTCGAGTCAATTATACTTCCTTCCTACTTTTTACCAACTAAGCTAGACATTTTTTTTATATATTTTTTGACCTTATTTTTTTTATTATTATTTTTTAAAGAGAAATTTTCGCTCTAATTAAGGAGTATCCTAGTTTTTGTAAAAATTGGTAAAGTGTCCATACCCCTAAATTTAAATATAGAAGAAAATAAAATACATTTGTTCTCACCTCTTTGACAGGCAAACCTCAGACCTCAAACTCCAACTTTCTCGTTCTCAAATCTAGGCCGAGAGCTCATATCCAGGGCGGAGAGCTCAGATCTGGTATGGCGTATCCCGATCTCCTGCATCAGAACACCAGGTCGCCCCCGCCTCCTTGTCTTTCTTCTCCCGTATCAAAAGACTAGGGCGGAGCCTTAACGCTGTTGACTTCCTCTTCCACGGCCGCTTCGACGGTGTCCGCCACGGCCGCCTCGAGGCGGGATTCTCGGCCAGATCTGCATAGCAGGGGGATTCTCGGTCAGATATGTCGGCAATTCCTCATCCATATTTTTCTGTTGTGATCGAATCTCAACCGGTTTGGCCGCCTCTCGCAACCCACTTTTGAGATTTGGCCTCCAATCAGCACTATACGGTATTTCTTTTAATTAACTGAATTGCTACTACTATGATTTGAATGTGAGGAATTGCTCCTACCTAGAATTGAATTGAATTCGGTCTAAATACTACAGTATTAATTCAACTAATTAAAGAAATAACTTATCTATTGAGCTGTTGATCTGTCATACTAGAGCTAACATTGAAGAAATAATTTATGTATTGAGTCTGGTAATAATTTTATTGTCATCAGGATGTGCATATCCTAATCCTTTGATATTGATTTGTCTCTCAGTTGATAGAACATATTTTGGGGGGATAATACTAGGAAACCACTGATTTATGGGTGTGTTTGAGCAGGCTGAGAGCGCTATATTGTGTGGTTGTTAGCTCATCTTTGCGTTTTGATCTATTTTTGTTTAGTAAATCATACAATTTGAGGAAGCTATATTGTGTTGAGGTTTCGTTTTAAACCAATAATATATGAGTGTTGTTTTTTCTTGTGCTGACATGAATTTTGTTGGTTAAATATAAATTATTTTCTAGATGTATGTGAAGTGTTAATGCATAGTGCTTTATTTCCAGGTTTTAGGTTTTAACAATATAATTGCAAATTAAGTAATTGCTGAATATTACTTCAATTTTTGGGTTAGAGGTAGGAAAGAGCTCATTTCTATTCATAAAATTCTCATATTCGATAACACTTTGACCCATCAAATTCCAACGGACAGAAAGAAATCTTGCGTGTTGTAGTTGTGAAGCTTGTAAATGCTGACATCTTCAATGCTGACCTCTTTTGAAAACGTTAGAAATTCATTAAATGTTGACATTTAGCTTAAATGTTGACATTTAACCATTGATGGGAAAAAGCTTTATCTTTTACCGTTTATTTTAATAAAGGATTGTAGAAGTTTGAGTTTCTGATCTCATGTAATATGATATCAATTTTGAGAATGATCTTATTTGTAAATTTTATCTTTTATTAAATGTTGACATTTTCTGAAAACTTTAGAAATTCATTAAATGTTGACATTTAGCTTACAATGTTGACATTTAGCTTAAAGGTTGAAATTTAACTTAAAGGTTGACATTTAGCCGTTGATTGGCAAAAGCTTTATCTTTTACCATATCTTTTATTAGATGATTGTAGAAGTTTCAGATTCTCATCTCATGTAATATGATATCAATTTTGAGAATGATCTGATTTGTAAACTTTATCTTTTATTAAATGCTGACATCTTCTGGAAACTTTAGAAATTCATTAAATGTTGACATTTAGCTTAAATGTTGACATTTAGCCATTGATGGGAAAAAGCTTTATCTTTTACCATATCTTTTATTAGATGATTGTAGAAGTTTGAGTTTCTCATCTCATTTAATATGATATCAATTTTGAAAATAATCTTATTTGTAAACTTTATCTTTTATTAAATGCTGACATCTTCTGGAAACATTAGATATTCATTAAATGTTGACATTTAGCTTAAATGTTGACATTTAGCCGTTGATAGGCAAAAACTTTATCTTTTAGCATATATTTGATTAGAGGATTGTAGAAGTTTGAGATTCTCATCTCATTTAATATGATATCAATTTTGAGAATGATCTTATTTGTAAACTTTATCTTTTATTAAATGCTTACATTTTCTGGAAACTTTAGAAATTCATTAAATGTTGACATTTAAGCTATCATTTAGCTTAAATGTTGACATTTAGTTTAAATGTTGACATTTAGCTTAAATGTTGACATTAAGCCGTTGATGCATGGGCAAAATCTTTATCTTTTACCATATCTTTTATATCATTAGTTCATTCTTTTATATGATTTGTCATATTATTTGCTTAAAATTATGAGGTACAAAAAATGTTGCTGACATCTGGTGTCAACAGTAACAATTTGCACAATAGATTGTTATTTCTGCATATCATAAAGTTATATTTGCACAACAGATTGTTTTTTCGTTTTACATCAATTTGTTGTAGGGTTATATTGTTTATCTGAATGTTATGTTATAATATAATTAAAAGCCTTTTAGCTCAATGGTAGAGCGATGTGCTTATGCACAAATACATGGGTTCGAATCCCGCATAGGCTAAAGTTTATAATAATTCTAGCACTTTACAAAATTTTCTAATAATTGTTCAATAATAAGATATATTAGTGCAATTTTAAAATATAAATGCTTGTGCATATCCTTTTTACAAAGTTGTTTAAGCAAATATAATATAAATATTATATTATATTGCATATTATAATTGCATATTATACTTTTACATTTGCAGATCATCATTTTATATTTGCATATTTTAATCTTATATTTGCATATCATCAATTTATAATTGCATATTATACTTTTACATTTGCACAACATCAATTTATATTTGAATATTATAATCATACATTTTCACAACATCAATATGTATTTCCCCAATTTATTTTTATTTATTAAAAATTAAAATCTAAGTATTAGATATCAATAATCTTATATTTTTATTTATTAATAATTAATTTAGGCATATTTTAATCTTATATTTGCATATCATGAATTTATATTTGCATATCATACTTTTACAATTTGCACAACATCAATTTATAAGATGCAAGAAATACTGATGTAAGATGAAAGAAAATACTGATGAGACAACAAAATATAAAAATTGTTCAAATTAAAATATAAAAGTCATGTCGTAGAGTTATATTGTTTATTTGAATGTTATGTTATAATATAATTAAAATCCTTTTAGCTCAATGGTAGAGTGATGTGCTTATGCGCAAATACGTGGGTTCGAATCCCGCATAGGCTAAAGTTTATAATAATTCTAGTAATTTAAAAAAAATTCTAATAAATGTTCAATAATAAGATATATTAGTACAGTTTTAAAATATAAATGCATTACTAAATGTTCAATAATAAGATATATTAGCGTCGCTGACATCTACAATGTCAGCGTCAGTAGCGTTAGCATCTCCGATGTTGACGTCAACAACATCAACGTTAGTGTCAGCATCTCCGATGTCGGCGTCAGCAGGGTCGGCATCTCGGATTTCGGCGTTAGCAATGTCAGTGTCAGTGCTATAACGAAAAAAAGAAGCGTTGACACGAAAAAAAGCATCGATGTCCACGTCAGCCGAAATCTCCTATGTTGACGTCAGCAACATCAACGTCAATGTCAGCATCTTCGATGTCGGCATCAGCAACGTCAGCATCTCGGATGTTGGCATCAGCAGCGTCAGCGTCAGTGTTGACACGAAAAAAAGAAGCATTGACACGAAAAAACGCATCTTCGACATCGACGTCAGCAGCATCGATGTCGGTGTTTGTCGACATCTCCGATGTCAGCGTCAGTGCTACCACGAAAAAAAGAAGGGTTGATACGAAAAAAAGCATCTTCGACGTCGACGTCAACAAAATCGATGTCGGCGTCAGCCGACATCTATATTGTCAGCGTCAGCAGCGTCAACATCTCCGATGTTGACGTCAGCAACATCAACTTCGGTATCAGTATCTCCGATGTCAACGCCAGCAGCGTTTGCATCTCCGATGTTGACCTCATCAACATCAACGTCAGTGTCAAAATCTCCGATGTCAGCGTCAGCATTTTCGATGTCGGCATCAGCAACATCAACGTCAGTGTCAGCATCTCCGATGTCGGCATCAGCAATGTCAGCATCTCGGATGTCGGCATCAGCAATGTCAGCGTCAGTGCTAACACGAAAAAAAGAAGCGTTGACACGAAAAAAAGCATCTTCGACGTCGGCGTCAACAGCGTCCGCATCATCGATGTCGGCGTCAACCGGCATCTCCGATGTCAGCGTCAGCAGAATCAACATCTCCGATGTTGAAGTCAGCAACATCAACATTAGTTTCAGCATCTCTGATGTCAACATTAGCAGTGTCAGCAACGTTAGCATCAATGTCATCATCTTCAATGTTGGCATCAGTAATATCAACGTCAGTGCTGCTGACACAGAAATAAGCATCTTCGACGTCGGTTTCAGCATCTCTGATGTTAGTGTCAGCGGTGTCAGCAATGTCGGTGTCAGCAATATCTCCGATGTCAGTGTCAGCATCTTCGATGTTGATATGAGCAACATCAACGTCAGTATCAGCATCTCCGATGTCGGCGTCAGCAGTATCAGCATCTCGAATGTCGGAGTCAGCGATGTCAGCGCCAGTGCTAACACGAAAAAAAGAAGCGTCGACACAAAAAAAGCATCTTCGTCGTCGACATTAGCAGCCTCGATAACATCGATGTCGGCGTCAGCCGACATTTCCAATGTCAACGTCAGCAGCATCAACATGAGCATCTTGAATGTCGGCGTGAACAATGTCAGCGTCAATACTAACACGAAAAAAAGAAGCATTGACACGAAAAAAGCATCTTCGACGTCGACGTTAGCAGCCTCGATAACATCGATGTCGGCGTTAGCCGACATTTCCGATGTCATTGTCAGCAACATCAGCATCTCGAATGTCGGCGTGAACAATGTCAGCGTCAGTGCTAACACGAAAAAAGAAGCGTTGACACGAAAAAAAGCATCCCTAACGTCGGTGTCAACAACGTCGGCAGCATCGATGTCGGCTATCGACATCTCCGATGTCAGCGTCAGCATCTCAGATGTTGGCGTCGGCAACGTCAACGCCAGTGTTAGCATGCCTGATGTCGGTATCAGCAATGTCAATGTCAGTGCTTCTGACACGGAATAAAGCATCTTCGATGTCGGCGTCAGCCGACATCAGCGTCTTGCCAACATGAGCGTCAACATCTCCGATGTCGGCGTCAACTGATATCAGTGTCAGCGCGACACGAAAAATGTTAGTGGTGTTCACAATGTTAGTGGTGACAGTGTCAGCAGTGTCAACAATGTCACTGTCAGCGGTGGCAGGAATGTTGGTGTCAGCAACATCGACGTTGACATTAATGCAATTTTAAAAGCCTCTTAGGTCAATCAATGGTAGATCGATGTGCTTATGTGCAAATAAGATATATTAATACAATTTTAAAATACAAATGCATGTGCATATTCTTTCCATAAGGTTGTTTAAGCTTGCATAACATAGTATTATATTTGCATAACAGAATATTATATCTGCATAACACCGGTTTATATTTGCATAACAAAAAGTGCTGACATGTAATTTTTTTTTAAAAAAAGGGGGAAAAAAACTGGACACGCGAGGGGGCCTAGGGGCACTGAGGATGGGGGGTAGGGGATGGACACACCACCAATTTTTACAAATTTTTAGACACTCCTCTAATTAGAGCAACTTTTTTGAATATTTTACATAATGCCCATTTTTTAAATACTACGAAGTTCCGTCGCCGAAGGGTGAGGCAACCCTACGCGGCCACTGATTATATATATATTAGGAAAATTACTCTCATATGAAATTGTCTACATGTTTTATTCCCTCTCCATCCATATGTAATCGCGTGTTTGAATTATATGACATTAAATGTTTAATAAAAACCATATATTGTTCACCAACAATGTAACAAAAAGATTAAATTAAGAGAAGAAAAAACAAGGATGGCCCATATCTACCAATAAATGCAACCACAAAATAATGGAAATTATATATGGTAGGAAGAGAAAAGAATGAAAAAGGCTTGAGAGGATTAAGTTTATTTAAGTGGTGACGCCTAGCTATCTAATTAATTATAAAGATTATATATACAACCTAACTATAAACATTAAACAGTGATTCATCAATGAACGGTTTGGTGGCCATCCAACGACCTCTCATGACAGGTGGGATGGCCGGCCTTTATTTGTCACCTTGCTGTGACCAACTTGAACAACAAAATCAAAGTCAAATCATAATTTCAATCCAAATCAATGATTTTGGAGATTAATTTTGATTATATTTTATCCAAGGGCCTTTATAGCTATGCACGTGAATATATAGGATGGAAACATATATATAATATGAAGTTAACGTACAATGTGTTTTGGTAATTAAACTCCAAGCCTATAGCTGAGTTTAATTTCGGAAGAGGCTCAGTCTTAAAAACATATATGAAGTTAACGTACAATGTGTTACTTTTTTTTTTAAAGAAAGAAAATGATTCGATCCACCAAACATCACCATATAAGACATATTGAGAGGCCGAAAACGACAGACAAACTAACTATCATTTTTTTTTTTTGATTAGGTAAAAATTCGGATAGGGAGACCCTTATCCGAAAGCATCCTGATGGATGAGGCCTAGCATGCCTGTGTCGAGAAATAAATCTGTCCCCATAGCCGAGTAGCAAAGGTGTGCGACCTTATCCGCTATCCGGTTACCAATGCGGGGAGTATGTGATATTTTGGTGTTTTTGACCCCCTTAAGAAGGGCATGGATATCCGATATTATTATCTTTATTTCCCACAGACATCCATTATGCAGCGTTAAACACTCCATTATGATTTTCGAATCGCCTTCAATAATCAGATCGACAATCCCTAGTTCTTTTGCCTTCTGTAGCCCAAGACGTAGGGCGAGCGCTTTAGCCATTAAGGGTGATTGTCCCCCGATACATTTCCCGCCAATGTTGACGGGAGTACCACGCTAATCTCTGATGATAAACCCAATTGAGCTTGATGTTGTAGATCTGTATGATCCATCGAAGTTTAGTTTATACTGACCGAACGGGGGCTTCTTCCAATGATGTGTTTTAATTTTATGGTTTTGATGGGTTGTTCTCCTCTTTTGTTGATCTGGTTCCTCAGGTTCCATTTCGCTCCAGCTGCATGCCCTTTTCCAGTTTTCTATGTTGTCCCCAATCATCTTCCTGAAGCCTTCAGCAGAGGGAATACCTTTTTCCCTGAAAATCGTTTGGTTTCTCGCAAACCATATGGTCCACCATCTGATGGTTGTCCATTGTCGCTGTTGTATTGAGAGGGTCGAGCCTATATGATACGTTTGGAATCCCCGATCCTTCGTCTGTGGGCTCAAGATCAAGAAAACCAAACTATTGATGGCCCGATCTTGCAATTATTCTCGCTATTCTCGATGTTTACAATTAATTACAATAGAGACTTGAAACTATTGTGAAAGAAAGGAAAACAAGTAAATAAAACTAAGTAAAACCAAGTAAAACAGCGACAGAACTGCAGCAGCAGCGACGACAACAGTGGTGGCGACGGATGATGCGGGCGCAGCAAGTCTGCTGCGGCCGCTGCCAGTGCCGGCTCCTGGGTTCTGTAGCGACGGGTTCTGGGCTAATGACGACGGTTTCTGGACAGCTTTGTGTGTTTGTTGTGTTTGACGTGTGTTTGATGAATGGGTTTAGATCTTGGTTTGGTATCGGATGAACAAGAACATAAATTGATTGCGAAGGCTTTTGGATTGGGAATCGATGGAACCTTATAATCTTTAAAAGGGTTCCTCAATTATAATTCCAATCTAATTTTATTGAATGTAGGAAAGTGTTTAAATAACAAAGCATGTCAATTCTATCTTTGCAAAAGATAGAGTTTTGGCTTAGATAAATAAATATTAAATCCTAATAATAATAATAAATAAATCCTAGATAAATATTGCTACTTAGTGGACAAGGAAAATATCTAGAAGAGATAAACTTTCCTTTTCCCTTTTATTCACCTAACTAAGTATTACTAAAAATAAGACATTCCATAAATAACTTCAACTAACATAGGAGTTACTAAATATGGAAAGAATCTAAAAACTAATAATAATAATAATAATTAAATAAATAAAATATCTTTTCTTCAATCCATGGTGACGCCTTCTTCTTCCTCTTGATGACGACACTCTTTGCTATCAATGGCCCTCGAATCGGTCTTGAGAGCTCGCCTGGATCAAGATCATTGTTTGACCCACAAAAGGTCATCTTGATCCACATCACTATAAGTTGTAGTATTTGATCCATATCTCTATCAGTTTGTAGTAGGGAGTGGATCTTATGCTCTATTTCTCTGGGGAATTGGTGGTCGAAGTTATTGACTGGGCATTCTATGAACAGATGAATATCATCTTCCATGGAATGGTTACAGAATATGCACGTATTAGGCACAGACACCCCTTTTTGGGCCAATCGTGTTGCAGTTGGAAGTGCTTTGTGTTTAATTTTCCATAAAAAATTCTTCACTTTAGGTGGGGCAACAAGACCCCAAATCCAAGAAAATCCTTTTGAGGGTCTGTGTGAGTTGGCTGTTACTAGGTTGTAGGCGCTTGACGTGGTGAACCAACCCTTTTTGGCAGGCCACCAACAGAGTCTATCTGTAAACGGGGCGATTGGCAGCGGGATCTTTAGGATTTCCTCTGCTATGTGTCCCGAGAGTACAGAAAGTAATTTCTCCTCCCACCACTGTCCTCCTATAACATAATCACTTACCAATTCCTGGGTGTTTGAAATAATTTGGGGATCGATTCTGTCGATCAGCGGAGTCTTTGTTATCCGGTTATCCTTCCAAAACTTGATTGATTTTCCATCTCCCACTTGCTAGATGAGTCCAGTTTTAAATTTTGGGATTAGTGAGCTTAGTTTTGACCACTGCCAAGAAGCATTATCTTTTCTGGAATAATTCAAGATATGATTGTCTTTAAGGTATTTGTACTGGATAATTTTAACCCAGCAATTTTCTAGTTCTGCAAGGATTTTCCAAAGGAGTTTTAATTGTAGAGCTTCATTCATGTCTCTTGCTTTTCGTATACCTAATCCTCCATTCGATTTAGGTTTACATATTTTATCCCAGCCGATGAGTGGACTATGTTGGGCGTCTTTTCTCCAAAAGAAAGTTCTGTTTATTTGATCTAGCTTTTTATGAACCGCTGCCGGAAGCATGAAGCTCTGCATTGAGTATAGGGGCTTCGAAGCTAGGTTTGAAGCAATCAAAGTAGCTCTACCCTGCTGTGATAGTACATTTGCTCGCCATTTGCTCAATTGGTCATTTGATTTACAGATGATGTCACCGAATGTATCCTTAGTCACCCTTCCATTTATAATTGGGCAACCTAGATATTTTTCCAAATTTCTTTATAGTGGAATGTTAAGTACTCTTTCTAGATCTCGTGCCCTGTTACTCGGGATTCCTGGAGTAGTTTGAAAGGCAGATTTGTGGTAGTTAACTTTCTGCCCTGAGAATTTACAGTATTCATCAATGATTTCCTTAACCTTTGTACAAGCAGAATTGCTTCCTTTGGCAAAAATTATGATGTCGTCCACGAATGCCAAAAACGGCACGCGGGGACCTGAGAGACCAAATTTAAAACTCACACTCTTATTATGCGATTCCGCTTCTAGCGATAGTTTGCGAGCAAGAACTTCAGCCCCTAGGAGGAAAAGAAGCGGTGAAAGAGGATCACCCTGTCGCAATCCTCTTGTTGGTTTAAAAGGCTCTGTTGGACCATTATTTACTAAGACTGAGAAGGATACTGTCGTAACGCATTCCATGATAATTTTTACGAAAAAGGAATGGAACCCCAATTTCAAGAGAATTAGTCTCAGAAATTGCCAATCGACTCGGTCATATGCTTTTTCCATATCAAGTTTTATTGCCGTCCATCCCAAAGAGCCTTTTCTCGTTCGGAATGAATGGAATATCTCATGTGCTATCAATACGTTATCCTGGATCGCCCTGTCCGCAACGAAAGATCCTTGAAGGGGATGAATCATCTTCCCTATTATTCGTGTAAGTCTTTCTGTTATTATTTTGGAGATAATCTTGTAAAGTGTAGAGCACAAACTGATTGGTCGGTAGTGTGTTGTCATGGTAGGATTGTCTGTTTTTGGTATAAGGGAAATGAATGTGTGATTTATTTGTTTTAATAGGTTTCCAGAGTGGAAGAAGGCTTTTATGGCTCTGATAATGTCTATGCCCACGATGTCCCAGTATTTTTTTTTTATAGAACTCAGCCGTCATGCCATCCGGACCCGGGGATTTGTTGTTCCCTAGAGCCAGGACAACATTTTTAATTTCACTATTGGTTGGTTGTTGGATAAGATAAGTATTCTCCTCATCTGTGATCATTGGGTTGATGTCGGTCAGATAGCCTTCGAGTTGAGGAGTCGTATAGTTCTGTTCTTGGCTAAATCTTTTCACAAAATCCCGTTGGATTTCCCTTTTGACATTTTCGTCACCCATAATGTAAGTTCCTTCTGGTGAGGTTATTGTCCTAATTATCTTTCTGTTTCGTCTTCCCGTTGCTACCCTATGAAAATAAGAAGTGTTTGTGTCTGCTAACTTAAGGTGTTTCGATTTAGCTCGTTGATTCCAATAGGTTTTGTGGAAAAGGAGTAGACTTTCTCTTTTGGACAGTAAATTTCGTTCTTTTGCACATCTATCAGGGTTTTGGCTATTATGATGCGCGGATTGTAGATCGATTAGCTCCGCATCCACCGTTTGAATTTGGCGGAAGATATTTCCAAAGGTTTTCTTATTCCACTCTTTGGCCTTTTGTTTGAGAATTTTTGTTTTATGAGCTACGCGGAACATAGCCGAACCAGCACAGGCGGCTCGCCATGCCTGCTTGACAATATTTCGGAAATCCTTTCTATGTAACCACATGTTTTCAAATTTGAAAGGAGGTGGTTTAAAATTATTGTTCTTAGACAAGTTAATTGTCATGGGGCAGTGGTCCGAGTTAGAGAAGACCCCATTAGATGTAGCTAGTTCCGGAAACATATTGATTATTTCGTAATGAACTAGTACTCTGTCTAGTTTTTCCATTATGTTGTCCGCTCCGAATTGTTTTTTCCTCCAGGTAAAATGGTTACCGAAAGAAGGGATCTCAGACAAGGAGCATTCGTTTTTAAATTCAAGAAGCCTTTGGAAACGACCCGGAAGCGTTTCAGCACCCCTAGTTTGTCTGAAGGCGGACTTATTTCATTTAAGTCACCCATTATCAAGCAAGGACAATCACTTTGGGAAATTAGTTCTTGTAGACTTCTCCAAAAATCTTCTTTGCCAGAAGGGTTAGGCGGAGCATAGACAAAGAACATCATGCAGTGAAACTGTTCTTTAATGTTTTCGTATTTTACTCCAATTATTCTTGGGAGATGAAAAACGATGGAGATGGTTTCATCAATGAATGAGGTTTCGTTCCATAACAGACACAGTCCACCTGCCCGACCTGTTGCAGGGGACCAGCATAAATTTGTAAATCCCGCACTTTTCCACAGTGTCTCTTTTGGTTCAACTTCAGTTTTTGTTTCTGCTAAGATAAGTATTTGTATATGATCTATAGTGCGCCATCCGTTAACATTTGTCCAGAAGGTCTTGTCCCCGATTCCTCTAGAGTTCCAATACCGAATTATCATAAACCCGTTGTAGTGGCATGGGCAGGCAAGATGTAGCCCCTCCCATGCCGAGATTGTTCCTTCCTAGTGGTTTCTGCTTCCTTATGGAGAAAGCTTTTATACTTATTTTGTTAGTTTTATTTTTCACATGGTTATATTCTCTTACAACCTTTTTAGGGGGATAGATTACCGCCATCAAGAATAGGTTTATTGAACCTATTTGCCATCCAGATTTGAGGTTATATTTTCGTTTGTTTGAGGCAAGGTTGCCTTTTGAAGCTTTAGCCGAGTGGTATATTTGCTCCGAATCGCTCCGCCAATCGTGCCATTTCTCTGTCCATGCTAGATTAGAATTCCAAAGAGGGTGTGATTTATCTGTTTCTTTCTTTAAGTTATTAAGAACATATTTCTCTTGGCTAATATAGGGGTGTGTTGGTACTTTGGACTGATTTATGAGAACGTGTGTAAAAATAAAATAGAGTTTTGACATTTTTTTATTCAAAGTAGGTGAGCTTTGTTTGGATGAAGTTATCATTGGAGTGGGTTGATTAAAAATAAGTTTGATAAGTATATGGACTCGTTGGCGTAGTCGGTTGAAATGTGAATAGCAGCTAAGGATTGATTCATAGAAAAGTTTTAGGAATTGTGTTGTTAGCTCGATATCTGCACATGAATGGGTTGTATACGAGGCTATAATATGAACAACAGCTATAAGATTTTCGATAGGCCCATATAGAGCTATCAGTTTGAATCGGCCACATCTGAAAGTCTCAGACCAGGAGCGTGTATATATATATATATATATATATATATATATATATATATATATATATATATATATATATATATATATATATATATATATATATATATATATATATATATATATATATATATACATATATATTAGTTTGTTCATAGAGTTTATTCATGGTGGGGCTTTCACCCAAGAGATACTTGTTTTCACGGCAAGGATTCCTAGTCGAGTAGAGTTGCAACAACGAGACTAAACTGATGATTCGTAAGTATGTGGTAAAATGGTTTAGCACAAAAAGATAACAAAGGCCATCGGCCAAGATCATTTCATTCAAAGTACAAAGAGCAGTCATACACCTACATAAACCAGTCCAAACGATAACAAACCAAACACAGTAGAGGAATCCAGCTACAACTAGACACCATAAACAACAATTCCTACTAACGGTAAACTGACAAGGAGTGCTTAGAAACAAAAGGGAGGGAATTGAGCTCATGAAAGAACTGCCTCCAGCACTGTTATATGCAAAAGGGGCAACAGAAAAAGGAGTAAAGTGCCCATTCCAACACCTCAAAGGTAGTTTGTTCATCAACTCCCAGCAGCTTATAACCCAACTACCAGAATCACAAGCGGGAGGGAAGGAGGGGTACTTACTAATCATTACGACCGCACTTGCTGCCCACCCCCATCAGATTGGAGGATGCAGGCTCGCCTTCTTCTTCTTCGAGCTTCCTTTTGCCTGATTCAGAGTGGGGTGAGCCCTCCACTCGCAGCTGCTCAAACTTGTGCTCCACCCTAGGGGAAGCATAAGGAGCAACTGGCATGGGACAAGCTGCAGGAATAGTCTTGGTCGGGTTGCCAAGCGAGGAGATGTCCACTTCAGCAGATGCAGGGATGTTGTCCAGCAGCACTTCAAATTCCTCTTGAGTCATGTCCGCAGGGAATCCTCCTTGGCCTTTCTCAAACCCAGTTTCCTCTTCGAAATCCATTAGTTCATCCTCATTAGAAAAGTACAGCTCAGAGACGAGGTTGTCAGCATCCTTTCGAGTAGGTTCATCATGCAGGGGTGCATCATTGGGGTGGTTTGAAATGGGTGGCGCCACCAGTGGAGCCAGAAAAGGTTCAGCAACCGGCATGGCAGCACCCAACAGTGTGGTAGAACTCTCAGTAGAGGCAGAAGAGGAGTGCGAGGAGGAGGAGGAGGATGAAATACTTACATTTTTCCCAAAAGCCTTCCATAGCTCAGCCTTAGAGTGCCCGAAGGAGGGCGGGGTACGCCTCTGAGGAGCTCTAGCAGCCACACGAACCCACTCCCCCCCCCCCCCCTTCACTAGGGAGAGGCTTGTCGGCCACCACAGAAGGCTCAGGCAGAGCCACCCCCATCACCCCGTCAGTGGGTGCGTTACAGATCTTTCGTAATGGGCAATCATCAAACAGGTGGTCTTCATTCCCGCAACTTCCACACCCCTCTGGAAAATCTTCAAACCAGAGGGGGTAGCTTTCCAGTTCACCAAGCTCGTTGAGCAGGGAAACCTTCCTTTCCCTAATCAAGGTGAGATCAGCGGAGACACAGATGCGAGGGTACCTCAGGCGAGCACCTTTTGCATCGAAGGCTCCAACTCTAATGACTTTCCCAATTTTGTTGCCATCAATAAGAGATCTCAAGACAGATTCACTCACATATTTGGTGGGGAGCCCAAGAATGCGGACCCAAAGATCGAGCTTGGAGAGTGATTCAGACCAAGGGTCGAAGGAGATGTTCCACGGACGGAGGAGCAGCAGCTGCCCAGCAATGTGGAAGGGGCGTCTCTCCCAAACCTTGTCACGGTCGTCAGGTTGGTCGAACCGTAGCTTGAACCACTTGTTCGCCACCGGGTGATGCGGGACCATCCAAGCCACCTCCGGACACACCTATGATTCGAGCTCGCGAGAATGTTGTCATCCTCAAAAGGAAGAAGAAGGCTCCACCATGGGAGAAGATCCAAAGGTGCAAATGACGTTTTAGACTCTCGTTCATAATTTTGACAGCTTTTCGACGTCTCTGTAAAATGGGTCGTACGGATTCAATATTTATCGGACCATCTCACGGCTAACCCCGTATCAAATTGGCATCAGAGCTTTGGTTTCCGACATCAAGATTGAGTCTTTTTCTTTTCCTAAACACAAAAATAGAGTCAGTTCTTTATTTGGTCTTTTACTTCATGCATTCTTTATTGATTCTTGCACTAATCTTGAAGTTTGTGATTGTTTGTGGTTGCATAGCCTAAACACAAGCCTAGCCGGGACCGTGGAGTCGACCAAGTGGTGCGCAAATCCCTTTTTGAACACCCTAGAGCCGACGGAAGCAAGCTGTCCCCATAGCCTTTCCTTGGCCGACCCATCACACACACAAGAAACCCTAGTTTGTTGCTCTTTTCTATCTTTCGAATATTTGATCTATCTATATCTAATTCTATTTATCCATTGCCTATTTAAAAATCAGATTTTATTTGGTGGAATAATTTAATTATATCTATCAAGTATATCTATTAAGGCATAAGATAGATCCTATTACCATATTTATCCAAAGTTGTCTATATATTTATCATTAGGGCTGGATTTTTATCTTTTATCTCCATCCTCTCTAGATTTTCGAGTCCTTTAAGTTGTTTAATAGTCTTTCTTGCATTAGTTTATAAAAAAAAATCAGATTCAAAAAAAAAAAAAAGATTTATCTTGGACCTAGGAGGATAAAATTCACTAGGGGTAAACGTAAGTTAAAAAAAAAAGTTAGAGTTTGTTTGATCTAGTGCAAGAAAGCTCCCAAGGACAATTTGGTGAACCTTTTCTCAGCCCTAGTCGACACACCCATATCCCCAAACACATACCTCCACAAAATTGAAACCTTACCTTGCAACTACAACGTCCTAACTTAAAGGTTTTCAATCAAAGAGGTAAATTTCCAAGTTTTCTTTTATTTCTCTTTCTTTTCTATTTGTGTCGAGTAGAGCTCTGTTTTGTCGAGTTCTCTCTTGTCTTGATCGAGTACTGTTGTGTGTTCATTGCTACTGTCGAGTGTTGTCCCATCATTGTCGAGCACTTTGCTTCAATTGTTGAGTAGTTTTCTTGTCCACATCGAGTTGTTTGTTGTGTCAAAGAGCTCTTGACCCCTGTCGAGTACTCTTTAGCTTGTGTTGAGTTGAATTCTTGCAAATAACCATCTGTTTTGCTTGAATTAAGTTGTTTGCTTCCATCGAGTTCTCTACAACCCTTGTTGAGTACTCTTCTGCGTTGTTTCATTCATTGCATACCTTGATTGCTTAGTCTATTGCTTGGTTGTTGATTTGCCCAAAGCGGATTGCCCTAGCAAGCGTGATATATCAATCAGAGAGGGAGTGTGAGCGAAACATAATTGTGAGCTGTTTATAGTTTTACTAACCTTTAACATAGTTCCTTGTTTCTTTTCTTTGTTATAATGTCTAATATTCAGGTTAACAACGAGCCCAACAATGGGAACAACTCGACCACTACTATAACTCCTGAGCAATTCAATACCTTGATGATCACCATGAAAGCCATGAACGAGATGTTGGTAAAGTTCAATAATGACATGGCTAAGATAGATAAAAGCTTTACGACAATAGAGTTCGGCATTTTGGTTCTAATCCGGTGTTTGTACAAGGAGTCCCATCCAGAGATGAATTGCCACCAATTGAAAGGGAAGAAACTCATCCTATTTCTACTCAACTTAATGTTTCTTCTAGCATAAATAATTCGCTGATTAATGACCATGTAAATCATGTTGATAATAATGATCAAGATCTTAATTTACTTGCCTATGATCATAATGATTACATTGAATATGAGCATGTTAATTCTTTGATTAATTTAAGTGTTCAACCTATGTCATGTGATGATAATCAAAGAAAAGATTTATGTCATACTAAATGCTTAGAAAATGGCAATGTTTCTAATATGTTCATTGATGGTAAACATTGTTCTAATATTACTAGCCTTGATTTAATTGAAAATTCAGCCTTGAAAAAGGATGAAAACTTGCTAGCATTGGATGGAAACTTATGGATGAATGACCAAGCTAAAGTACATATTAAGTTAGTACATAATGACGTTGTAATGACATCTGAATTGTGCACTAATCAAGTTTTTTCTCTTGATTTTGTAGAGAGCTCTAATGGCCTACAAGTTGACGAAGCTGGGACAATAACCATCGAGGAGTGGTCAATCCCTACAACAATCGTTCTTCAGACGAGTTTCCATGGGCATAAGGTTTTCAATCCAGGAGCTCGTGTGGATGTCTTTGCGGAATCATATGCGACCTTGGATTCGAGGACGAATCCTTTTCAAGAAAGGGAGAATGATGCGGGACCATCCAAGCCACCTCCGGACACACCTATGATTCGAGCTCGCGAGAATGTTGTCATCCTCAAAAGGAAGAAGAAGGCTCCACCATGGGAGAAGATCCAAAGGTGGAAATGACGTTTTAGACTCTCGTTCAGAATTTTGACAGCTTTTCGACGTCTCTATAAAATGGATCGTACGGATTCAATATTTATCAGACCATCTCACGGCAAACCCCGTATCACCGGGACCAGCTGAAAGCCACCGGCAAGGAACCTCCATTCGGCTCTGATCCTCTTTCGAACCTCCTTAGCCTCAACGGGGTCACCGATGATAGTTGCGAATAGAGAGGTGGTGTTGAGGGCCTGAATATTCTCGTTGATGTTGTTTTGGATAGCCTTCAGCAGCTCTAGGTCCACCTTAGGAGACTTAGACCTTCTTTCCTTCTTCACCCTGCTCCCTTCCCCAACGTTAGCTGTCATCGGAGGCGCCGTCGGCGGAAGATCCGCCGGGATATTGAGTTGTTGTCCCTTTCGGGAGTGGTTTGCAGGGGGAACGATTGGATCGTCCCCCATGGGGTTTTTCCCCTTGGATTTGGATGGAGAAGCCATGAATTCAGAAAACACAAGAGGAAAATTAGTAAGAAAGCAGATCTGGATATAGAGCAAGATGGGAAAGGTGTGAGTTGCCTAGCAGCCTGGGGAGGGGTATAAATAGATGTATAGAATAAGGGGAAGATGAGGGAGAGGGAGGAACATACCCTCTGTTAACCGACCGGAGATGACTGATAGTTGGCGGGGCATTAGACCCGGCCATTGCTGCCTCGTACGGAAGCAGGCAAAGGTACCTCGAACAAGGCAGAACACCAAGAAGCTTACTTTTGACGGCCATGGGGGAGGTCGGGCATCCCATCCACACGACTGCTTTCCAACCAAAAAGCACCGCGACCTTTTGCCCCATCCACTGAAGCGCCAGACAACAAAGGGGAAAAACACTTTCAACTCAAGCTAGAGAAAACACAGGAATTTTCTTCTGAATTGACTTTTGGCAGGGAGTTTGATGAAGAAATCGGTGAACACTGCACAGAGGCTTGAGAAATTGAGATCTTTATCAACAAAAAAATCATCCTCAGATCTGAGAGGACACAAAGTAGAGAGATTGGGGGCGGCGCTTTTGATATTAGGGTTTTCCAAGGATTGGATTTTTGGGGACGGGATGTTGGGGAGAGGTGCAGAGGGGTTCCGCGCATGAAGCGCGTTCTTTCTCAAGAAAGCCATCTCTCCCCAATTCAGAGTATAACTAACTATCATGGTACAATAAAGAAACCAAAACATGAAACAAAAAAGAAAGAGTCTTCACCAAGCAATCAGAATAACAAACAACCCAACCAACATGTACGTCGAGGAGTAGTACGGTGGCCGTAGGATTGGTTAGAGTGGTGGGGGGTGGGGGCAAATTTGAATGAAGAGGTTTTAAGGCCCCTATAGCTCAGTGGTAGAGCGTCAGTCTTGTAAACGGAAGGTCTGTAGTTCGATCCTGCATGGGGGCATGTTAAATATTCTTCTGTTAACCATTCCGGAATAGCGCACCGGAAAGGACTTGTGGGTAGTATTCATAGGTCCCCGGTTCGAACCCCGGAATGACCGCTCTTTATTTACCAATTCAAGGTGGGGGGCAAATTTATGCTTCGGGAATTTTTTTTTCTTATCTGCATGCAATTTCTTATATGGAATTGCTTTGGGGGGTATAATTGAAGTTATCGTATACTAATGTGCTTCAGGATACATAAATAATGTCAACTTCTAGTGACAAGGAATCAAACAAGTTTAACCATGCCACTTCAGGATCATGAGTTTATATTTTGTCTTCTATGAAACAAATAAATTACAAGTACAATATGAAATCAACAAAATTATCGAAGCTCATCACAGTTTAATCGATGCATGATGACATTTTTATTTATTTATTTATCAAATGTATCAATTCATTTAGATATTATTTATCACGTATCCGTAAAAAATATGCTCAATTAATCCAATAACCATATCTATATGCATCATCACCCCCAATCATATCATACATGATTTATCAATGCTCTCAATTCTTATATATCAAAATATATTAGCATTATGGCATGATATAAAATCTAAATATGCAATCAATAACATTATTTTGCAATTGGTCACTAAATTAAAACATGATAATCAATCTTTAATGTACGAGATCAACTCATAACATATATATATATTTCTTAACTCAAATATACTCCCTCTCTTAATTAAAATTTGTCGTTTACTATTCATTCACACTTTTTAAGAATGATAAAAACTAGATTAAATTTGGCTAAATATCCATTTTGCCAACCATTTTTTGCAAAACGTCCACTTAAAATCAGTTTTTGTAAAATGTCCTAAATTTTTATCAAAACCCCCTTTTACCCCTGTGTTATGTATTTCAACATCCATGGCGGCGGCCGGTGTCTTCCTCTTCATCGATGTCAGTGTTTGTGGAGTCCTCTCTTAGTCTCGTGATTCCGATCTCCAGATCCGGAGCTCAGTCCTCCTCCTTCTTACTATCTCGGCCTGTCGCTCAGTCCTCTCGCCCTCTCTCATGCTCGCAGCGTGCCGACAGACCCGCTCGCAGTCAATCTCTCGCCGACTTGCCCTCTCTCATTCTTCTGGTTGTAATCGAATTTGGTTTAGATTAATTTTTCCATGGAGTCCCCACGAATCTGAGGGAGGGAGGCAAATCGAACCTATAAAAGGAGATTCAACGCCTCTGTCTCTCAAATCTTACCTCAATTTTACCACGACACTGTTTCCTTGCGGCTATGAACCCTAATTGATCTCCGATTCTGGCTTCATGGAGGTCAATCATCGAGTTTCTTTGTTCTTACTGTTCGATATGTGTACGTACCGTGTATATACATGTAAATCTCGTTCTTGTTCTCTTTCTCTCGTTCTTGTGTTGCTGATCAATTCACTCCCAGTCACCTGTTGAAGAATTCATTCTCGCGATCGGGAATGTGAATCGCAAGCAAATATCCTGAAATTGCTGACAGGTTTGAATTGCTGGCTTTTCCCCTCTTTCTAAAAATAATTACAGCGTCTGGTTTTGTAGAAACCTCATGCATTGTGCACTGGAAACAATTCATTAGTCTCGCATGTATTTAATGCAAGTGGAATCGATTCATTAAACATATCCAAATGAATTTATATGATTAAAATATATTTGGATTGGTACTTAATTATGTATATGTTAGTGCAGTTGGTGGAATTGAGTTACTGGCATATACTATATGATACGTATATGTTACAGTTGAGGAGATGGAGCTTTATTGTCTCGTGTCACCACATGATCTCATTAAAAAAAAAACAAAGGTGTCACGACATGACCACATTGATAAGGGTGGTGACTGTTGGTGAGAGTGTTTTTGTAAAAAAAAAACCTCTAAAACAAAGATGTCATCATTACCCAAAAAAAAGTTATCATTACATGTGTCACCATTGATCGATAAGCGTGGTGACAATGATCCCGTAAAAAAAACTCTAAAAATAACTCTGTCAACAAAAAAAAGATGTTCTCGCATGTGTCACCACCGAAAATGTCACCACAGTGATCTCGTAAAAAAAATTCTAAAAATAAAGATGTCATCACAGTGATAAGGGTGGTGATAATGGTGACAACGATAAGCGTGGTGACAACGATAAGGGTGGTGACAACGATAAGCGTGGTGACAACGATAAGGGTTTTTTCTTTGGTGACAGTTGTGATGTCACTGTTTTTATAGTGGTGACACCAACGATTACATTTTTTTTAGTGTGGTGACACTACTAATAACATTTTTCTTTAATTTGTCCTAGGTTTTTGCGTTGGTGACAGAAGTTGTTTTGCTCATTATTAGCCTCTCTATGGTTTTTTTTATTCCCTTGTTCTAGAGTTTTCCTTTGGTGACAGTCTTAATTATACTGTTTTTACCTTTGGTGACACCTAAGAACACTTGACCATTCTTTCACTTGGTACATTGGTGGTGACACTACTTGTTACACTTGTGGTGACACTGTTTTTGTGTTGGTGACACCACCATTAACATACTTAGTCATTCATCTCTTAAAGGAGTGTTGTCTTCATTTGGTGACAACAATGGTTACATTTTTTTTTATTGTGGTGACACTACTAATAACATTTTGTTTTGTCTTTCTTTGGTGACAATAGTTATTACATTTTTAATTTTTTTTGTGGTGACACTACTAATTACAATTTCTCTTGTCCTAGGTTTTTTTCCTTTTGGTGACAGTAGTGATTACATTTTTTTTTTAATTGTGGTGACACTGTTGATAACAATTTCCCTTGTCCTAGGGTTTTTTTTCTTTTGGCTACAGTAGTGGTTACTTTTTTTAAATTGTGGTGACACTACGTAATAATAACACTTTCTCTTATCCTAGGGTTTTTCGTTTGGTGACACTATTTTTCCTTGGTTACACCACTAATAACACTTGACCATTCTTTTCCCTGTTACACTAGCGGTGACACCACTTTGTACGCTTGTGGTGACACCGTTTTTATGGTGGTGACTAGGGCTGGGCAAAAGTTGGATCGGACCGGAATCGGACCGGGACCAGACCGGAATTTACGGTCTTTGGATCGGACCGGGAGTATTACGGTCCGGTCCATGGTCCAAGAAATTTTGAATTCCGGGTTCCGGTCCAAACTCGGGACCAGACCGGAATTTCCGGGTCGGACCGGAATTAGACCGGTTTATGTTGTTTTTTTTTTTAAAAAAAAAGGGGAGGAGCTTGCTTATATTTGCTTTGCTTATTAGCTGCCCTCGTCCCTCCCGAAGGCGCCGGCCCTAGTCTCTCTCACTCAAACTCCTCTCTCTGTTCTCGCGGCTCCGCTCATCAATCAGTCAATCGACCCTCCTCCGTCCTCCCTCGCGCTCGCCAGTCTCCCTCCTTAGTCGGCCCTCCTCTCTGTTCGCAGATCCGCTCTAGTGGCAAGCGTTCTTCTCCCACCAATTTGCTTCTTCTTCTTTTTACATTTTTTTGGTTTTAATCGATTATTCTTGGCGGGATCTTGGATTCCTTTTTCATTCCTTCTGGATTTGAGTTTTGTGGCTATCGATTTGGGGTTGTATTTGGCTTGATTTTCTTCTAGTAGGAGAGATCTGGTGAGGGGCGCAGGCGGCGGTGGTCGGGGCAAGTGTGGGGTTTTTCTCACTCTAATTTTCTCTCTCTGGTTGGAGTGTTTCATTTCTTCATTTTGTTTCGATTCGAGGAGTGTTTCTTTTGCTCCATCAGTAGGAGGCTCAAGTTGCTGCCTCTCAGCCTAAATGAACGAGAAGGGTGGTGGCTGCTGCAATTACCGTATTGTTGTAACTGTGTAAAGCCATATGGATTGAATAATTTGAATCACTTTTAAGTTGAATTAAATTTGTCTTAAAAATTCTGCATTTTGATCTAAATGTTGTGTAATCGTGTGATTGTTTTCTTTATATATACATTCATATGCACTGGCAACTTTTTTAGTACAAAATGGCCTTTAAACAATAGATAAAGTCAATCTCATTTGTTGGTGCCAACTTCTATCAAAGATTCAAAGTACTAAATCTGAAACTAATCGGGTTTACACTGTAAACCTAAAAAAAAAACAGAAAAATGGATGCAACTATATTTCTGGTCCAAACGGTCTTTCCGGTCCGCGGACCGGAAAACCCGGGACCATATTTTTCAGTCCCGGTCCGATCCACGGTCCATGTTCTTGAAAATTCCGGTCCACCGGTCTTGGACCGGACCGGAATTTTCGGTCCGGTCCGATCCGGTCCAGACCGGATGACCAGCCCTAGTGGTGACACTAAGAATTAAGGGTTTGTGCTCCCGTTGTCCTAGGTTTTTCCTTTGATGACAGTAATGGTTTTATTTTTTTTATTGTGGTGACAATACTAATAACATTTTTTCTTGTTCTAGGATTTGACTTTGGTGACAGCAGTGTCAGGAGTGGTGACAACTCTTTTTTCTTTACACTTTTTAAACGAGGTCAAGGTGATGACAACTTTTTTTTATGATGGCAGTGTCACCACCATTATATACTGTTTGGTGACAACTCTAAAGTTTTGATCTGGTGACAACTCTAAATTTTTTGATCCGATGAGACTATTTGTTATGACATATACTGAACAACTCTAAGATTTTTTATTTGGTGACAACTTTTTTTTACAGCTTTATTTTTATTTTATTTTTTTACGAGATCACCGTCACCAATGGTGACACATATATATGGTGAAACGTGTGCTATAATTTTACTTCATATTATATAAGGGTGATGACATGGTGGTGACTGGTGACACATATTAACTCTACCATTGAAATACAATTGTGCCGTGATTACACTGTTTTTACTTTTTAGGGTGGCGACACTAATATTTAAACTTTGTTATAAATTATATTAAACATCAATTCAAATGGTCTTTTACGTACTTAGAATTAGCTCTTAAGAGGATCAGCAATCCTATTATAGCATAAGCAAATTTGGGGGAAATCATTAATCAATCAAACTCCAAACAAGAAAAAAAAAATCCATAATCACAAAATTTTCATGCCAGTAAAGTAAAGCTAAAGAAATTCATCAATATTGAATCAACAAACCCCCGTTTTTCCTTTTCCCATGACACCGCACCCACTTCTGGACCCTGTTCTTCAATTAAATGTGACATTAATTAAAGCAACAACCCATGAAACAAAGCAACAACATAGAAATGTGACATTAATTAAATTTACAGAATTAAAAGTTTGATTACATTTACAGAATTACAGGCCTAATCGATTGAAAAGCAGAGCATTCATCTTCACCACCGCGAACCCCTGAACCCCTGAAATCGCTGTAAGAGTCGCGCTAGAGCTCTTCACCATCGCGAATCTTCCATTCATCTCCTTAGAAGTCCCTTTTTGTTCTTCTTCCTCTGAGCGGCGAGCGTTTGGAGGAGGTTAGAGAAAGGAAGGATCTTGAAGAGGAGAACGGGGTATCCGACTCGGTCTCGAACTCTGTTTCCTCGTCTTCCTCTCGTTCGCGTGCCAGGTGATTTGTTCTAAAATATACAACAGGGGTATAGGACATTTAGCAAAACACTTAATTAAAATGGACACTTAGCATAACTAAAATGGACACTTACAAAAAAAAAACCTAAAAATTATATGAAATATTAACTTTTTTAAAATTTTATTTTTATAAATTCATACTTAATAGTAACAAGTATGAAATTATTAAAAAAAAATTAAAAAAGTTAATGTTTTATATAGTTTTTAACACTTCAAAAAACATGTATGAATAGTAAAATGTCAAGTTTTAATTAACAGAGGGAGTATAAAGTTTAGCATTACCTGATTGCAAGCTCTATCTCACATACCAACATTAAGAAATCGGCTCAACTACATAATAAGCCTTAAAGTTGAGCTTAACATAGATAGACTCACTACCCCACTAAAGTTCCATTTTTTTAATGTGCACCTGCTTTTAGCATGATATCTTGGTCCAATCCGTGTACAAATCACTCTAGCATGTAATTCCAATTCCATTTCAAACGAAGAAGTTAGGGATACATACCAAGGCATAGATGTTGTAGGGGTGGTGCTGGTATTCTCCAAACATTGGATGTTGGCCGATCGAACACTGATTGCAAACGATTGGAGTGTAGCGATACTGAATTAACCTAATTTTATTTCTATATAGCAAAACTCGTGGAGAATATTACGATGATATACGATATGTAGGACAAAGACTTATCTATTGCGATATACAATTTGGATGATATAATATTACAATGATATACAATAGAGGTACTGTATCAAAGAGAGTCAAAGAACAAGATGAAGGATGAATGACCATGATGAGATAATCAATTGTAGTGGAGAATAATGGTAGTCAATTTCATATGCAAAATTTCGTTAACCATGATAAAAGATGAATGAATTTCATATTTAAAAATTCGTAATCCCCTAAACTATAAAAGCAAAAGCCATGTTAGTGCAAAAGATTTTGCCACGTGTCTAGCAGATATTTCGTAGAGTTTTATTAGTTTTTTGGAGCTTCCTTTCTTCTCTATTACCCACACGTTTGGGAATTTTAGGGGTTGATAACCGCACTTTTGATTTTGATCGGTGGTTCTGTGCACATTCTTGACAGTTTACTTCCCGAGAAGCTCAAAACCGTCCCTTTTACCTCTACGTTATCCGCAAAATCAGTGCGCCCCCATCATCTCATTGTAAAATGGAGCGAATCTGCAAGTTTGTTTGACATAGGTGTTTCGGCGCTTCTGAGAGCACCGTCAAAATCAGAGCTCTGGAACGTCGTTGAAGGGCGGAGCGAGTCTGAGCAGAGGTGGACGCAAAGGCGGAGGGAGTCTGAGCAGAGGAGGACGCACCCGCCATGGACGTCGGAGGGAGTCTTAGCAGAGGAGGACGCACCCGCAATGGACACCGGAGGCCCAAAACTCAAGTATGTTCTAGGGTTGTTTTTGGTCGTTTGCGAATTTCATAACCAAATTTGCTATTTGGCTGACTCTAATCGTGTGCTCAAATGCTCAATTTATGAGTTTTATCGATTTCTGTTTGCAATTTTTTGTTTAGGGTTGCGATTTGTTCAATTTGAAGTTTTTTGGTTTGGCTATTTGAGAGACAAATCAGTTCGTGACGAAGAGTGGGAGTTTCAGATCCACTATACATGTCTTCCCGTGACGAAGAGTGGGATTTCCAGTTCCTGACGATGACGACAATACTTCAGAAGGTAAAAAAAGACATTTTGATTATTGAAATACCTCTTCAGAAGCATCGACACCAATACTTCAGGAGAACGACTAATTGTTCGAATTCAAGAGGTAAAGTTTTTACCATTTGATTTGAGGGTTATTCTCCTAGAATTAGAGTTTCATTTTGGGTGTTTAGGCTATGGTTTAGGTTTCAATTTGGGTTTTAGCCGTTTAGCTTGCGAATTAGAGGGTTTTAATTTGTGGTTTAGTCTAGGATTCATTGGGTTTCGCTTTAAATGTTCAAGCTATGATTTGTTCAAGTTTTTGCCCAATTTTGCAGTTTCAGGCATCCTGCAGCAGCAACCCTCTGGCCTCTGCTGCTGGTTGAAGTGGGTTAAATATGCATTATTTCTATCCAGGGAGTTAATACATGCGATAAAAGGAGAAGCATAAACGAGTACAAGACTCGGTTTCCTGCAATGGACTTCTCTTTGGCAAGTATTTGAAGAATCTATTTAGTTGTTTCCCCATAAATAAGCCCCAATACAAGTATATTTTTATGGAGAATATAATGATGGAGATTCTTAGTATTCTTCATCAGGTGGAAAGTGATGAGGACACTTGGTGGACTCCTGATGTAAGAGAATTAGACGAAGATCTTGCAGCACGAGGAATCAAGTTTCTAAACTGGTATTCCATCTCTTAAGAGATCAAACAACTAACTAAAACATTGAATTATGAAAGAATGCAATGAGTTCCAAGTAGCCTCAAAGCAGCAGCTAAATGAGTTGTTTTTTCAAGCTTTGGACCCGAGAAGAGGAAGAGATTGCTATTGTAACTCACATCGCTTTCCTGTTTCATACCCTTCTCAAATTCGGGAATGACTGTCATGAATCAGTGAAGAGCAAAATGCAAGAGTTGTGAGTGCTAAAAGACTAGCTGTGCTCTTTGTTTTTTCCTTTGATGCCTTTTGCTTTTCGATCAAGTGGTCTGACTGGATCCTTTATATACATTCAGCTTTCAGAATCGCGAGCTTAGATACATGGTACTGGTAGACACAAAGACGTCGTTTCTTTACAATCCTTCTTTAAACATATATATCTTGGAGGTGCCTATCTCAAGGTGCTTTCTCCTGAATAGGATATAACATTTAATTTGATTTCCTTTATGCAGAAACAGAGACGAAGAGTTTGTTGTTAGAGCTTTCAAAGGCGGAGCAAAGAAGGCTGCACACAAGTCCACTTTGCCATACTGGAAGTCTGGAACCGCTATGTATCTCTCAAAGAAAGCCTCCCATCAAGGTTTTTATATTTCTTGCTGTCCTCCACATCATATATTAAAATCTTTATTGATATTGCTTTGAAGCAATTTTCTCATACGAATCAAAAGTGAATTAAGTTAATCTCGATGGATTTGGAAAATATTTCCAGTCAATGACAACTGAGGTGACAAATCCAGATCGATTTGTATATATATATGTATATCACAAGTGGTGCAGCATTTGCTATTTTTTACCTGACCAAAAAAAAAAAGCATTTGCTATGTTTTTTTTTCATGTCGTATTAGAAACTGTCCAACTATTATTTTTCTGCCATAACCTTAGAGAATTGGTCCCAACATCTTCCATTCCAATGCAAACAATCACCCACTGTCTCTTCTTTGTTTACCGATTGCCTAATAATGATCTTTCATTTCCCAGTTGCCCATTTTTTCTCTGAACTCCAACCCTAGGAGCTTTTACACGATTCTGATAATAGTAACATCAAATACCATTTTTGTACTCCATCTTATTTCAGGGTCACTTAATTAATTAAGAATCCAAGCACCCAATAGGCCCCAATTTTGCTTGCTGTACCCTGTGCTCACAACATTGTGATCAGTGGTACTCCTATTCCGAACCCTTGGGGTACCAGAAGCTTTCTATCTAACATTTTCTTGTATTAGTCAGTGATGTGATATTATTGACTGTCAGAATTTTATCCATTGGTATAACCGTATGTTTCTAATTTCATATAATGCTTCTGCATCTGAAATAGGGACTTTGGGCTTTATTCCACTTCTGTTGTACGTCCGAATTTACTAGGGGACAAGAAATGGTAAAGATTGTCATTCTTAACCTTATTTTATTATAGGAGGTACGTATGCTTATACTGATGGTGTTAAGATAATTTTGTAGGTTTAAGGAAAAATATGAAAATCCTATTCTTTGTGGCAATGATAAAAAAAGGCCACTTAAAGAGACAAGCATATTGGTTCTGCAGTTGCAAAGGTAAGAATTCAACTATATCCTTGAATATCTCATGGTTTTGGCCAGACAGTGTCTCAACATGATCAATGGTTTTATATATTTTTTTTATTACGGTCTTACATTGCCAAATATTCCTTAAGAATCTAATTAAAAGAAAAGTTAAACTAATTTAAATTTGAAAATTATTTCCAAATTAGTACTCTTATCCTGGGGCATAGGATAGAAAAACCGTTTTTATTATTACTTTAGGATTTTCAGTGTTGGGAAGATCCTTTGTCCTGCTATATCTTTTGTCTTTTAAGTATTTGTTTTGGGTTTTCAGGCTGTTTTGATTGGATTAATAAGAAGATTTCTTGTAATTACATGCTTGCAAGTGTATTTTTTTACATGAACTAAGAGAACATATCCAGCCATATTTTTCCGCGCATGAAAAGTGAGGTTTTCAATGAAGAAAGTGAAACAGAAAATGTCAAAATTTCAAGAAGAACGAGCTTATTACCTGGTTAAGACTGACCAGTGTCCAGGTGCCATTGAATTAAGAGCAAGCTAAGCTTTGAGGTATAAGGTTTCGTGTTTATACATTGGAATCACTGTAATACAACCAGAAATGAAAGTTTCTTACTTGCATGTCTGTGGCACCGAGTCTATGTCTTCTGATCCAGCTACTTTGTATTGTTACAACCATATTAATTATCTTCTGATCGTGCTTTCGTCGTCTTATATATATATATATATATATATATATATATATATATATATATATATGGAAGCTTTAAAATGTAAAAACTCTTTAACGTGTAAAATCCGCTTAACGTGTAAAATCTAATTTTTTTAATAAATCATCACGCGCTTCACTGCACAACGTACAACGGTTCTCTCTCGGCCTCCCGCTGCCGCGCACCCACCCCACGTCGAGCCACCTCCGACCACCACCGCCTGGCCACGCTCGAGCCAACCCCTGGGCGCACCCCTCGAGCCCTGACTTGGCTTGGTTCGAGCCCAGACGCGCCTACCCTGCCCATCCGAAGGCTCACGTCGTATGTTCGCTCGTCGGCCTCCCACGCCACCCACGAGCCACCTCCGGCCACCAGCCCCCACCAGCTCGAACCCCCTCCCTCAGGCGCACCCCCCGAGCCCGGAACCCCCATGGTTCGAGCCCAGCCGAGCTCACACCGAGCCCATCTCTCCCGACAGACCTGTTCGAAGTTTTTGGCTCGATTTACCTTCGAAAACCCGATTTTCTCTTTGTTTCAACTCGAATTTGGTATGATTTCTAACCCTAAAATTGTTTATTACAATTATTTAGATTGTTTGAATGATTGAGGTTGAGATTGAAAATCTAGGGTTTGATTTAGGAGCGGAATTTGGGGCTTTTTGCCAAATGTCAAATTGATTGAAATTGATGATATGGTTGTGTTGTTGGGTTGATTTGGAGCTAATTTCATGTTCATATCATTGTCAAATTGTTTATGGATCATGGGCTAATTGAATTTTAGAATTTTAGGTTGCGATGTGTTTTAGAATTTGGGGCTTTTTGCCAAAAGCCAAATTGATTGAAATTGATGATATGGTTGTGTTGTTGGGTTGATTTTGAGCTAATTTCATGTTCATATCATTGTCAAATTGTTTATGGATCATGAGCTAATTGAATATTAGAATTTTATATTGCGATATGTTTTAGAATTTGGGGCTTTTTGCCAAAAGCAAAATTGACTCAAATTGGTGATATGGTTGTGTTGTTGGGTTGATTTGGAGCTAATTTCATGTTCATAGCATTGTCAAATTGTTTATGGATCATGATCTAATTGAAGTTTAGAATTTTATATTGCGATATGCTTTAGAATTTGGGGGTTTTTTGCCAACTGCCAAATTGACTAAAATTGATGATATGGTTGTGTTGTTGGGTTGATTTGGAGCTAATTTCATGTTTATAGCATTGTCAAATTGTTTGTGAATCATGAGCTAATTGAATTTTATAATTTTATTGCAATATGATTTAGGTCGATTAGGTTCTTCTATTTTAGCATAAAAATCATAATTTAGCCTATTAGCTCAATTGGTAGAGCAATGTGCGTTTGCACAAAAGATGTGGGTTCAAATCCCACATAGGTTACATAATAGACAAGAGCGCAACAATCGCAAATTGTTAATCATGCACATTATAATCTAAGTTATGCACTTTTTAACCTTAATTATGCACATTTTAATCTTATTTATGCACTTTAATTTTAAAAGCTTATACGTAAAAAAATCGATTTCAAACTTACATCTATCAACCTAAATTATACGAGAGGTGAACCCAAACTCTCAAAAGTAAAAAAAAAAACAAAATTAAAACATCGATTTCAAAAGCACAATTGTATTCTTAATCTGTACAATTGTATCTTACTTTTGCACAATTGTAGTTTAAATTTGCACAATTGTATCCTACTTTAAATTTACACAATTGCTCAATTAAAGTTGCACAAATGCACTTTACAGTTGCACAAATGCACTTTACAGTTGCACAAATGCACTTCACAGTTGCACAAATGCACTCCACAGTTCCACAAATGCACTTCACAGTTGCACAAAAGGTATCGAAAACGGGAAAAAGTGCATTTACCCATAAAATTAGACATATTTACCAATTTACCCATAAATTAAACATATTTCAATTATAAATTTTTATAATTGAAATAGGTACATTTACCTATTTACCCCATAATGAATTATTTGTCTGCACAAAATAAACTTATATTTGCACAATAAGATGTTATATGTGCACAAAAGCAAGTTATACTTGCACAGCAGAAAGTGCTACTATGAAAAAAAAAATTATGGGCAAAAAAAAAAAAAAATCGGGTCCGAGAAGGGGGGCAAGGGGGGGCGCACGCATGGGCAAGGGGGGCAGACATTCTACTAATGAAATTAGGCACATTATTAATTAAATTAGGCCCATTAGTAATTAAATTAGGTCCATTAGTAATTAAATTAGGCCCATTAGATAATTTTACGCGATAAGCAAATTTTACACGTTAAGGAGTTTTTACATTTGAAGTAATCCCTATATATATATATATAATCTTCAGGATGAATTTCTCGAGCAACATTTCTAATGTTCATTCACTTAAGACTTGCTTGCCTTTGTTTTTCGAAAAGGTATGTTCACATTATCCCCATAGATATTACTTGCTTGCGTAGTTAATAAAACTGGTGTAATTATGTAGATCCTTAATGCCTTCGAGTTGAAAAGTATGTGATGCTTTTCGTTATACAATACTCGATGCTCTTGCTTGTGCTTTTTAGTTCCATATAAAAGGTCACTTATCCACTATACAAATGTTTTTTAGTTGCATATATATAAAGTCACTTATCCAGTACCCGTGCATTACTGTAGATATATATGCAGAGTAGGTATTCAATCAGGACTTGGATTAGTTAGCTTGATCTATCTCCTTATGTCAACCTGTAGATGATCTAGCCCATGTTTATTTTGCTATTCAGCATTTTTGTTTTGTTTTGTTCCTCTTGTAAATCAGTAGATTTATAAAGTTGTCATCTTTTAGATTTAGAAGACGTCAATCTTGGGATTCAACTCCACTGAAAGCATTCTTCAGGAGGCAAATACCGCCTCTCTTGAGCTCTTCGAAAGAAGCCATTTGCAGTACAATGAATACTTTCATAATGAAATCAACGTAAACAATGACGCTAACATCTTGCCATCATCAACTAATGACAGTCACGCTAATGGGAAAGCAAAATCACCATTTCAGTGCAGCTGAGATGCAGAGTTGAATTTCTTTGTTGGGTGTTGCCGAGGAGTATTGATTATTAAAATAAAAGAAAAATAACATGTATACTCCATTCGTTATATTGTGTGCTATGTAATGAGATTTGGGAGTAAAATAAAGTTGGTTGTCATAACACTAATCACAAGCACAATTGATCCATGGTGTTTTGTTTTAGAATGACGTAAGTGTTTATGATTTTGCATCACAAGGCGAAATTGCATGAAATCACCCTTTAAATTGCTCCTTAAAGGCAAATTTTTTTGGATTTTGCTAATGGAGTCAAATGACAGATTTCCCTCAAGCTTGAATTCAAATGTCATATTTCTCTTACTAATGCTGCCATACAGGTGAAGAAGGCATTTCTGAATTTTATAATCTTAGCTCTGAATACCACATCAACCTGAATATTGATGCAAAAGAACAAACCTACCCAGACGGCAACTACAAAGACATAAATCACATAAGCTGGACAGAAGTCAGAACTTACTCAAAATACATAATCATTTTATACAGATTCATATGAGTACACATTAACGATACAAATTAAGATAAATCTGTCATTTTTCAAGGAAAAACTAGCCTGCTGTAGGTAACAAAAGCCAATCCTATTTTAGCTAGCACATAGTATTTGAGCTTTATAGTACTTGGACCTCAATTTATATTTAATAATATAATTTAAATTGGGCTGCTTTAAAATCTAATTTTTATGTAAGCTATATTACAAATATTAAGTGTGTAGGAAAACTATAATACAAATATCAATTACTTGGGTAATGATTGTCGCTAATGATAAAATGGGAGAAAATTGTGTTTACATTTTCATAATATTAGCATATAAACTCATTTATAGTTTTAAAATAATGTATAAATTTCATGCGTCATCCGTAAAGACCGTAATACGATAACATTCGATTGAAAAGTGCTAATTAGTGATGGTGACTTGCACGTCGAAAGCAATGTGCATTTTTAAGGGTGGATTTGCGGTGTATTTAAATACACCCGATTGAAAAATAGATTCTCGCCATTATTAAGAGTGCTTTAGATTAAGAGAAATTTATTAATATTACTTCCACCTATTCTTTGATTATAAGAATTAAGGAATTCTTGATCGGTTCATAAACTAAATAGATTCATGCCAGATTCTGATTTCTACCAATTGCATGGATCCATCGTGAAATTAAGGTTTGTTTGGTGATAAGGTATTTGTATGTGCCGATAAAGTGATTATAAGGAACTTAGATGGACCATAAGATAGTGTTTTGGTGATATTTACAGCTCATATATGTCATCAGAATGATCATGACTGAGTGTTTTTTACTATAATCTTAGGAGGAAAAACTAATGGATAAAAAATCCTTTGTTCCGGACGTTTTGTCTATCTCTGCACATATGTGTACGAGTTTCTGCTGAATTTTTAATCTCTGAAGGTATTTGAATATATGCTAACAGGAAATGGTGTAAAGTTGATTATAACAGCTTATTCCTTTTCATTTCTGTGGATAAAATGACATTTATCAATTATTATGTTTCATAAGAAGTGGCATGCTGCTGTTTTGATATGAACTCGGTTTATTTTAACCTTTGAACTCGGTTTATTTTAACTTCCAACATCTTTTATTTCTTGTAACATTTACTTCATCAATTGTGTCACAATTTAAGCCTATTTTTGTTTTAAAATTTTAGAAATTTTCTTAAATGTATATTATTATCATCTTTTTCTTTGTTTTGTTATTGTTGTTGTCTAAAAGTTTATCAAATTTTAATGATTGTCCGGGAGATATTTTGACTAGTACTATGTTTTATACATCATTTAAAATGCATTGATTAATATAATGAAGTAATTTGGTCCAAAGGCCGATTGACTAAAATATTTTCATAATACCAAGTTTGCCCTTTCCTTATACCCCTCTCAATTAATTTGCCAGTTCCGTCATACCCCTCTCAATTAGTTTGCCCTTTCCTTATCACCTAAGGATTTCTCCTCCTCCTGCGCCGTCGTCGATCACCTTCTCCTCCCCTCCAGATTGCTCGTCGTCTGCCTCTCTTTCTCCCTCCTTGTCGGCCTCCCCTTCTACTGGTTCGGCTCCGGCCTCGCCGTCGAATCCGCTACCCTAACCTTCGATTTCGTTTTCGTGTACCCTAACTTTCGATTTCGTTTTCGTGTAACAACAGGGAGGTTTTCCTCCGCCATTGGAGCGCGAGGTTGCCGTCGTTGGGGCCGGAGGATTGCTCGAGTGGTTGCGATTCTTCCTCCTCCATGGTTGATGACAACGGTGAGGATCCATCGCCGCTGTTTGCGCTAGATTCGTCCGTCTCCGTTCTCCTCCTCTTTGTTAACAGAGGCGTCCAATTGTTCAATTAACCCTTCCATTTCTGTGTAATTCCGTCGCCGTCGTTGCCCTGCTCCATTTCTCTCTGCTCTGTCCCCGTCGTCGCCGCCGCGAAGCCGAAGTAGGACTCGTCCGCCACGGTAGAGCTCAGATCTAGGTTGTCCAAAGAAAGCCTGTAAGCATCTCAGGGCAATGAACCTGCTGCTAGGAATTAGTAATTTCAAACCTGCTGCTAGGAATTAGTAAAAATTGCCAGCATCTCAGGGCAATGAACCTGTAAGCATCTCAAGCCTGTAAGCTTGTTGGAGAAATGGTTCTTTGTTAATAACCTGCTGCTACAGTTGGACAAATTAGGAACTGGCAATTAGCCATTAGGAACTGGCAATTTTTTGTTTCAATTAGGATCTAGCAATTCAGTTGTGGTGACATGCCAATTTTTTGTTTCAATTAGGAACTGGCAATTAGCCATTAGCTATTACGAATTAGTAATTTATTTTTGTTTAAAAATTGTCAATCTCTGCGAGTAATATGTTCAAGCAAATTGGTAAGCAAATTCACTTTTTTTCCTGAATGTTGAATATGGAAGCAATTCAGGCTTTTAGTTGTTGTGAATGGGAATTTGTTTTTTATCTCAAAATGGATCACTTTGCCTATCCGTTTTATGCTACGGTTTTAGCATATGTCGAATCATTCACTTGGTAGAAATCATTTGAGTTCTTATGCTATGAAGGGTTCTAATACTTTGTATCTTTTAGGGCAAATGAAGAGAAAATTAAAAAAATGTATAAACCAAGATTTCGAATGAAACATCCATTGCTTATGATTAACAAATGAAGGGAAATCATTTGAGTTCTCGTACTCTTCCATCACTACAAAAAAATCAAGTAACAAGTTGTTCTTTTGTTTATGTTTAGCCCATTTAGGGTTTGTGCTTGTCTTAGGGTTTTCCTTTGATTACAGTGTCTATGACCTTTTTTTTATACTGGTGACAATGTCTATAAACCAATTTTTATTTTGATTACAGCGTCTATGATCCCTTTTCCCATTCATTTATCAGATTAGAACTGTCACCACATGTATATATTTTGGCTTCTCATTAGCCCCTATAGAGTTTGGGCCTCCCTTGTCGTATGGTTTTTCTTTGATTACATTGTCTTTGACCCTTTTTTCATAGTGGTCGTGTCTATAACCCTGTTTTTATTTTGGTTACAACGTCTATAGGGTTTCCTTTGATTACCGTGTCTATGACTTTTTTTTCCATAGTGGTGACAATGTCTATGACCCGGTTTTTATAGTGGTGACAATGTCTATTATCCTGTTTTCATAGTGATGACAGTGTCTATAACTCTCTTACCCATTCATATATTGAAGAAGAATTGTCCACCTAATGTCTTTTGGCTTCTCATTAGCCCTTTTAGGGTTTGTGCTTACCTTGTCATAGGGTTTTCCATTTGGTGACAACAATCATCTCTTAACGACGTACTGTACTAAACATTGGTTCAGGGTTTAGGATTTAGGGTTTAGGGCCTTGGCCCTAAACCCTAAAGACTTAACCCTAAACACTAAACCATACTGTACATCACATGTTCTTTTGGCTTCTCATTAGCCCCTATAGGGTTTGTGCTTCCCTTTTCCTAGGGGTTTGCTTTGATTATAGTGTCTATGAACCTTTTTTCATAGTGGTGACAGTGTCTATAAAGCTGTTTTTATTTTTGTTACAACGTCTATAGGGTTTTCCTTTTGATTACAGTGTCTATGACTTTATTTTTATAGTAGTGACAGTGGCTATGACACTGTTTTTATTTTGATTACAATGTCTATGACCCTCTTACCAATTCATGTATTAGATGAGAATTGTCAACACATTTATTTTGGCTTCTCATTAGCCCTATAGGGTGTGTGCTTCCCTTATCATATGGTTTCCCTTTGATTACAGTGTTTATGACCATGTTTTTATAGTGGTGACAATGGCTATGATACTATTTTTATTTTGATTACAACATCTATGACCCTCTTACCCATTCATGTATTAGAGGAGAACTGTTATCACATTTATTTTGGCTTCTCATTAGCCCCTATAGAGTTTGTGCTTCCCTTGCCCTAGGGTTTTCCATTTGGTGACAACAATCATCTCTTAACGACGTACTATACTTAACATTTTAGGGTTTAGGGTTTAGGGCCACCCTAAACCGTAAACCATACTGTACATCACATGTTCTTTTGGCTTCTTATTAGCCCTTTTAGGGTTTGTGCTTCCCTTTTCCTAGGGTTTTCCTTTGATTACAATGTCTATGAACCTTTTTTAATAGTGGTGACAGTGTCTAAAAAGCTGTTTTTATTTTGGTTACATCATCTATAGGGTTTTCCTTTTGATTACAGTGTCTATGACTTGGTTTTTATAGTGGTGACAGTGGCTATGACACTGTTTTTATTTTGATTACAGTGTCTATGACCCTCTTACCCATTCATGTATTACCCCGTTCATGTATTTTGACTTCTCATAGGCCCTAAAGGGTTTGTGTCTCCCTTTGTCCTAGGGTTTTCTTTTGGTTACATTGTCTATTATCCCGTTTTTATAGTGGTGACAGTGTCTATGACTCTGTTTTAATAATGGTGGCAACGTCTATATGATTTTTCTTTGGTTACAGTGTCTATGACCCTGTTTTTATAGTGGTGACAGTGTCTTTGACCCTATTTTTATTTTGATTACAACGTCTGTGACCCTCTTACCCATTCATATATTAGAGCAGAACTATCACCACATTTATTTTGTCTTCTCATTAGCCCTATAGGGGTTGTGCTTCCTTTATCATATGATTTCTCTTTGATTACAGTGTCTATTATAATGTTTTTATAGTGGTGGCAACGTCTATATGATTTTTCTTTGGTTACAGTGTCTATGAACCTTTTTTCATAGTGGTGACAGTGTCTATAAAGCTATTTTTATTTTGGTTACATCGTCTATAGGGTTTTCCTTTTGATTACAGTGTATTTGACCGTGTTTTTATAGTGGTTACAATGTCTATGATCCTATTTTTATTTTGCTTACAACATCTATGACCCTCTTAACCATTCATATGTTATAGGAGAACTGTCACCACATGTATTTTTGTTTCTCATTAGCCCCTATAGGGTTTGTGCTTCCGTTGTCCTATGGTTTTTCTTTTGATTATAGTGTCTATGACTTAATTTTTATAGTGGTGACAGTAGCCATGACACTGTTTTTTTTATAGTTGTTACAATAGTAGTTACATTTTTATTTATTTTTATTTTAGTGACACTAATTTAAAAAAATCTAAAAAATTAGAAATTAGAAATTAGAAATTAGAGAACAACTGTCAACACATGTATTTTGGCTTCTCATTAGCCTTTATAGGGTTTGTGCTTCTCTTTTCCTAGGATTTTCTTTTGATTACAGTGTTTATGAACCTTTTTTCATAGTGGAGACAATGTCTATAAAGCTGTTTTTATTTTGGTTACATCGTCTATAGGGTTTTCTTTTTGATTACAGTGTATTTGACCGTGTTTTTATAGTGGTTACATTGTCTATGATCCTATTTTTATTTTGCTTACAACATCTATGACCCTCTTAACCATTCATATGTTATAGGAGAACTGTCACCACATGCATTTTGGTTTCTCATTAGCCCCTATAAGATTTCCTTTTGATTACAGTGTCTACGACCACGTTTTTATAGTGGTGACAGTATCTATGACTTTATTTTTATCATGGTGACAATAATGGTTACATTTTTAATTTTTTAACGGAGATTATGCGAGTTAGAATAACTTCTATAATTGCGGGATAATTTCTGAAATTTTAGAAATTAACACAGGGGCATATTTTATAAAAAACAGAAAGTCTGGGAGGTTTTGCGTAATTACTCTTCTTCTTCCCCCATCTCGAGCAGCTTCAACAGTGATTTTCGCCGATCTTCCGACGGCTCGTTCTCCTTACACAGAGCTTCGTTTGACGCGTATGACCTATCAAACTGACGAGTGCAATCTCTACTTCAGTCTCCTTGTGTTTATTTTGTCGAAGGATGATCTTACAAAACGCGACGAATGCTTGAACAGGGGCTGCTAAGCGGGTGTTTCACGAAGCTCCAAGGTGTCCAACAATGGCGGTTAGCGAATTTGTATAAATTTGAGAGGGTTTTTTGCACGAAAACCATCCTTGAGAGATGTAGAACGTGATTGAGCGGGTAGAAGGCTTGGATTTAGGGTCGAACGTGATTTAGGGTGCACGAGGAGGTTCGATTCGGCCTTCAATGGAGGAGGGCTCGGTTGTGAGGTTTGGGAGAGTGCAACAGCAGCAGGGGCGGATGGCGCTGGCGACGGTGCGGTGGTGGCGGCGCCGACGATCGGTGGTGGTGCGGTGGTGGCTCGAGATCTCCGCGCTCCCTCTGTCTCCAGATCTGAGTTCTTGCGGCTTGTTTTAATTTGGGGAGAAATAAAGGCAGGGGTATAATTGGAAATTATGGACATTTACCTAGTATTGCCACCCTTGTGTCCTATGACTTAAAATTTGGTTCCAAAATGACCACTTAGCAAAAAACCCCTAATATAATAACATCTGAAAAATAAGATTAGTTTACTTAGGGTTTTTCTATGGAAAGATGGGTTTATGTAGTTTAATAATAATGTATAAATTTCATGTGTCATACATAATACTATAATAATACCCGATAAATATTATTTATGCTTTTCATATGGTTTTTAAAAATCTCGTGCGTCTGCGCACGAGTCACTGACTAGTTAGTTATAGTGGAAAACAGGATGCTATAGTGAGGGAGTCGAAAGAATTTCGTATGCAAAATTAATTGACAGTGGAATAATATGAAGAACGCTCATACCGTGGTAAAGAGAAAATCAAAGAGAAATAGCAGCCTTTGAAGGGATTGCCGTTTCCTCGACGTTTCCGTTTCCTACAAAATTCGGATTGCCGTTTCCCCGTTTCCGTTTCCGTTTCCCTTCCGGCTTCCGTTCCTGTTTCCGTGTAACATAGATTTTGAGTAACCGTTTCCAAACAGATTTTTGTAGGTTTAATTTTCATTTTTCAATAAGTCTGTTCAAATTAAACTTGTCTACGAAAACGGTCCGAGTTATTGAAGACCCAAATTGAGCTATTTAGTATGTACGAGGGTGTAGGATAACCCGGATAATAAAGGCCAGAATACAGATCAGCCCAATGATCTGGCCCAGTATTACATGGTATAAATGCTTGTTTTGTTACAATTTTTAAAAAATATTCAAGAAAAAATATTTATTTACCAAAAATATTCATTAGTTCAAAATATTTATACAAATATTCATTTTTGTTAGATTTCTTTAAACCGTGTTTCTAGTGTAAATCGTTAATTTCAATTTGGCACTAGGCAAAAATTATATTTTATTATAAAAACGCGGGCTCAAACCACGTTTTATTCACATTTTAGGGTTTTGTTTCATTTCTTATTTTCAAAAAATAAAAAAAATCGTAAAACGCGGCTTAAAGCAGCGTTTTACCTGTCTGCTCCGCCATGGGAGCAAAGCCTTGATTCACACATCGCAAGAGGCCTCGATTTCGGCGCAAGGGTTAAAGTGGTGGTGGGCAGTAGGAATAACAAGAAGGCTTGATTACGACGACGACGAGAGCGAAGGAGGCCGAATCGACGAAGGCACCTTGGTGGTTGGTGAGAGGATCTCCTCCGGAGAAGGTGGCACCTGGCGGCAGTAGGTGGAGGAGTCCAAGTAGAGGAGGTGGCCTTCAACTCTGGAGGCGAATATGATGGAGCCAGTGGGCGGAGATGGTGGCGGCGAAGATGGTGTCGGTGATGACGACGATGACGAAAGCGGAGGCGGCGTTCAACACCGATGGCCAAGTTCTTGCAAATGGTGGTGGACGGCGTTCGACTGGGCTAGATGTAAAATGCGGCTTTAAGCCGCGTTTCACGATTTGTTTTTTTTTTTAAATTATAAATGAAATAAAACGTAAAATGTGAATAAAACACGGTTTGAACTCGTGTTTTTATAACAAAATATAATTTTCCCTGGTGCCAACTTGAAATTGACGATTTACACTAGAAATGCGATTTAAAATCGCGTTTCTCTATTAAATCTGATAAAAATAAATACTTTTATAAATATTTTAAACTTATGAATATTTTGGTAAATAGATATTTTGTAGTGAATATTTAAAAAAAAAATTATGTTTGTTAAACATTTTAGTTCGTTTTTCTGATAACAAAGTAACAAACTCAGACGAAAGAATGAATTTCCGTTCCTTGGTTTCTTGATCATCCCGCCAAGGTTTCAAGATCAGATTGTGAAAATTCAAGGCAACTTAAATCTTGTTCCAGTTAATTGTCAAAATGGAGCGCTTTTGCTTTATTAATATTCTTTTTCATTTGATAATTTAATGATTTAAAGTGTATGCAGTGACGGAGTCAAAATGTTTTCGGAGGGCACAATTATACATGTACACTTTAAAACTCAGCTCGGTTCGATTTAATTTCAAATAGCGCAAAAATTTTGTGAAATTTACAAAATTTCCTTTAAATTATTGGGACATGATATACTTGAAAAACTTAGCTCGAGTCTGATCATTTACTAAACAAATCGAATATGAGCTCAAGTTCAAATATATATATATATATACTCGACCCATTTCTAAACAAGCTAAATACAATTAAGCAATACTAGACTCATTCATCTCGAATAATAGCTCTAGCCAATCTGCAACTTGTTGCACTCTTAACAAATAATACGTAGTAATGTATAACTATAGATATAAAAAATTTAAACTTGCATAACTTCTTATTTATTTGTCGAAATGCTTATTATAATCTCATTTCGAAGCTCTGAAGATGAATTATAATATGTGAATGTTAATTTAAGTAAAAAAAAATATAAAAGCATTATAGTCTATTGAAATAAATTAAAGTGATTAATATACCTTCAATTTTATGACACCCCCCCCCCCGCCACACGGGCCTGAGTGTACGTATGTAATGAATTCATCATTACACACACACGGGAACAAGGAGTATTACCTTGAGGTCATCGGTTCAAACCCCAATAGTCTTATTTTTCCATAATTTTTTTGTCTCTTGATTTTCTTCTATTAAAAAAATCTAATTAAACAAAAATTTAATGTTTTCTCCAATATATTAAATATATAAATATAAAAAAAAATCTCATTTTTTGAAATTTTTTTTTCATGTTTTGAAAAACAAATCCTACTAAAAATGACTATTTAAAGAACAAATTTAAGGTTTTCCCTAATATATTTAACAAAAAAAAAACTATTTTTCATAACTACATGAAAAAATATTTTCTTGGAATATTTTTTACCTTCAATAAAAAATTTCTAGATCCACTGCTTTTATATAGTCTTTCTTGAATTGTTGTCAGAAGTTGTGATGCAAATGGCTTTATCTGAGTAGCCTCCCAAGTCCCAACTTATTTAAATCTATGATCCTGTGGGCTTCATGGCCTAGTTGATCGTCTTTTATAGGATTAGTCGTCATTTAACTGATAGATTAGTAATAATTAACCATTTAATTTATTTTGATTCTATGTTCTTGTTTTACATGCACTATATCTATCTCAGCATTTTTGGTAGATATATCTTTTTCTTTTCCCAAAATTTTGAACATTCATATAAGATTTATCAAGTGATGGTAACAGCGTATTTACCTCTGTTACAATGTTTATTCATTGATGAATAATCTCTGATGTAATTCGAGGGCGCTACCTACTAACCATTGACGTTTGGTATCTATGTCTTTATTATGGATAGTGGCGGCCGCAGGATTTTCTAGACGGGGTGAAATTTTTGTTTTGGATTTTTTTTCCTTAGTATATATAATAAAGTAATTTTCTTAAAAAAATATTGAGAGAAAACCATAAATTATGGTATAAGTATGATATTTTATTATAAATTTTGAGACAATAAAATTTAATTTTTTCATATGTATATGTGTAACATGTACTTTTTTTGAAAATTTTTAAAAGAAAATTATAATTTTTTTTTAAATATGTCACTGTAAATGAAATAAAAGAATAAATTTACTCTACGGGACAATTTGAAGGATCAAATTAAATAGCGTTTCGGCTATATACACCGCAAATCCACACGTCCTTGAAAGAGAGAAAGAGAGAGCGTGCAAACCCGTCCTCAGGAATAAATTTATGGACGTGCAAGTGGGTTTACATCCACCCGAGGCCGGACGTGCAAGCACGTTTTTTTTTTTTTTAAAACGTGCTTGCACGTCCTTAAGGACGTGCAAACCCGTCGCTTAAAGACGAAGCGGACGTGCTTCGTCTTCCCACTTCCAACCCTACCAGAGAAAGAGAGAAAGAGAGAGCGGCGGCCAAGCGAGATCTTGCCGGAGAGAGAGCCACAGAGAGAGAGAGAGAGAGAGAGAGAGAGAGAGAGAGAGAGAAACGCAGTGAGAGAGATGGAGACGGAAAGAGAGAGGCAGATCGAGGCGGCGGTGGCGGCGATGGAAGGGGAGGCCTCGGGGGTCGAGGAATGCCTGCAGAACCAACCCGTTGCCATACGAGGAGGTAAGGGAAAGGTTTGAGAGAGAAGAAGCGCGTGCTGCTCGAAATGCTGCTCGACATCGTCCACAAGCGACCTCAGCTCGACGTGGACGTGATGATGTGTTCGGAGGGTTCAAATGGTGTCGAAACAACGTTGATCCCTTCATGCTCGTGCATATTGAGGGTGTGAGGGAAACAATTGGAGATGGTCATTGTGGATACTGTGCTTTGGCGGCTTTGACATCACCGATTGGCGAAACTGCTTTCCAGGAACTGAAAACGTTACTATGCAATCACTTGGAGGATAATGCCGATCTGTACGCCGGTTGTTATACGAGAGAGTACCCATTCCAGTAGTTCGTCGACTACCAGAGATGGGCGGGAGCTGTGCATGGTGATAGGAGACGGTGGATAGAGCTATCCATTATGGGTTTAGTATTTGCGACGGTATATCAGATTCCTCTCGTCGTCCTAACTTGGCATCATCTGTTCACATGTCTCCCCATGACCTCGCCGACACCTGCTAACAACCCTCAATCAGCAACCCTTGGTGTAGCCTGCATCGGAAACCAAGACCATTTTGCCGCGGTACGATTTCAAACGTCTTTTTTTATTACATATTCTTGCTTTTCATATATATGTCAATACTCTAATTCTAATTTTCCGTTCTCATAGATCTGGTTGCGTCCTAACGCTCCTCTTCCGCCGCCTCCGCCAGAATGGGCCGCACATCATCAACCGAGCGTCGAAGGATGGGATGCTCCGTTTCAAGCTCAGTTTGAGAGATTTCGAGCCTTACGTGTCGAGTCCGGTCGCCCTTTACTATTTTCCTAGATTTTATTCCACCAGGTCAGTTTATTAAAATTACGGATGTAAACCTTTTTTTCCGTTCCTTGTAACATTATTCGCATATTATCCGAATGAAAACCTTAACAATTATTGCTTTCCATTTAATTAGACCCTAAATACTTCAACTCCACTAGCTAAACACTTCAATTTTTGCAATTAACAATACAAACCCTCGGAAAACCTAAACCCTAAACCCTAACTAGGGTTTGCACGTCCTTAACAACGTGCATATATTGCACGTCCTTAAGGACGTGCATGCACGTTGTTAAGGACGTGCAAAGTGTCTGCTAGTGGACGTGCACAGTCCCACACTTGCACGTCCTTAACAACGTGCATGCACGTCCTTAAGGACGTGCAAATCCTTAATCCCTTAATCCGGATTTGGGGTGTATATATCAACACCCTTAAATAGGTACGTGTCCACCGACCCATCCAAATAAGGTAAATGTCTACCATTTTTTTAAGAAAGAAAACCAGGCCTTCACATTCAATCCCGAGTCCCACGACTGGCTCCGCCTTCCTCCCTTCCTCGTCCCCGCCCCTTCTTCCCAGGAGCAGTCCTTCATCGGCTCCGACGGCTTCTTCTTGTCCACCACCCCTTCCTCCAGCGGCTGAAAATATGGACGGAAGAGTAAATACCCCGGAAAAAAATTGATAGTGTTAAAAAGTGTTGCAATAAAACACATAAATTATAGTTTAAATATAAAATCGATAGTAAAAAAATTCCTAGGAATAAAAATTAGAAGAATTTTTAAAAATATATGTGTAGTATAATGAATACTCTTATAAAAAAATATTAAAAGAAAACTATAAAATTTGATTTAAATATGACATTTAATAATGAAAATTTGGTAGGAATTAAAAGTATTGCAAAAGAATAAACATTAAGTTTCTCCGTTACTTATGTTTCTTTTTTCATTCTCTACAACTAAGCTAGACAACATTTATGTTTTTTTTTATAAGTATTTTTTATATTTTCTTTACCTTATTTTTATTATTTTATATAAAAATTACGTTTTTCCGTCCGTCATCCAAGTACCGGCACCCCTACGGCTTGTGACCACCACTGATTATGCAGATGCATTCAGGATTATAACCATTGGATTGATATGTTGAAACGTTGATAATTGGCTGTTCTGAGGGCGGTGGGCAATCTTTTCTATGTTTCCCTTCTTTGTCTCACTTGCAAACATCCCCTCCTCATGGCACACTCGTAGAGCCTTACATGCATATGGCAAGAGAATGTGAATCCTTCATTCAGTTCATTGAGTATGTTTTCTGTTCGAATTTAGGTCTTTTTTCTTTTGAGGTGCTACATAGTTTTTCCTTGTTTTTTTTTAATACATGTGAATGCTTGGTCTGCCTTTTCATGTGGAAAATTACATTATTCTAATTCAAGTGGGCATAATGTTACTGGATTTTAAGACCTAAATATCTTGATATCTCTTTAAAGCATATATAATATTAATTATATATAGTTGATTCCACTAAAATATTTAGCATAAGATGAGGGTTAAATACATATAGTCAATTGATCAGAACAAGTAAAGTACGTAGTAGTAATAATGCCTTAATTTTTTTTATTTTAAAGGTAAATATATTAATGAAAAACAAATATTTACAAAAAGGATAGTTGTGACCATCGGCTACACCGAGTACAGACTAGTGAAACCTGTAATATGAGTAAGGCTCACATCCTAGGAAACTATTAGGGTGTTAAAGGACGAAGTCTATGTGCGGATCCTATCACTTCAAGCCAAAGCTATCAAGTCGGACACGTACCTCTTAAGTAGCATGTTGTAGCAACCCCTTTAGCTCGGCCATCAAAGAGCTACAACATACCACTCAGAGCACCCAAATACCAATCAAAACAGCCAACATAAATAGAGTTGCAAAACTACAACAATATGTGAATCTATCGGGCAACAAGAACAAAAGGTTACCTATAGTCTCATTAAACTCTGAGGCTTAGTCTGACAAACTAAATTGTTGGTCGGCGTCTTCCTTCCTTTGCACAACTAAAACAAAAGGTTGACATGTTGTGCTTGCCACGCTATTAGCTCAGATCCTCCGTTGTATTCCCGTCCTGGATGAGGCCATCTTGTAACAGAGGAGTAGAACTGAAATGGAGGGAAAAGCTAGCTTTGACTGGGGACCTTATAGGCATGGATTTTTACAAGGTGTATGATCTCTTCAGAGCTCCATGCTTTATCCTCGAACACTTTATCATACCTTGCTTTCCAGATGAAGTATAGCTTTTTGTCTTGAACTGCCAGCTTCTTCCTCTCGCCTCATTTTTCAACCATTTGAGAGCCCTTTGGAAAGAAGACATTCCTCTCCATAAGCCTAGCCATCCCTTGACCTGCAACCAAATATAGGAAGAGAAATCGCATGCAAAGAATAAATGTTCATGAGACTCAATGGCCTAATTACATAGACTACAGTCAAGTTGATTTGCCTCGATTTTATAAGATCCTTTGTGGCAAGCCTTCTTTTTGCAGCTAGCCTGAGGATGAATGAGTGTTTTGGGACAATAACACTGTCTCATACCATTGATTCATAGGGTTGATATAGTTTAATGTAGAGCAAAATCAAATAGAATGTAATTTCGTTAGAACTTGCTGATATAGTTTTTAAAAATATTTTAAAAAATCTTAAATTTAGTTTGCTTTAGAAATATTGGCTGATATAGTTCTCGACTGATAATTCTTTTTTAATATATATAAGGAAAGAAATTCGATTATCTAGACAAGCCTAGAGAAACCGAGAGACCGGACAAGCCGGTAGATTGACTAACGATCATGTACAACCAAAAGAAAAAAAACAGAAGGAGATGATAGAAAGAAAATAACAAGAAGCAAATGACAAAAAATGGAAAAAGCAGAAATAAAGTACATGTCATCCTACACTGTAAACTACAAGTTGGCAAAACCAAAACCAACCAATCAAATGAAGGACGCTCACATAAAACTCTAGAGATCACAAGGGAATCACTAGCAGACACCACAACTTGGACTCCAAATAAAATCAAAAGGTGTCGATCGCATTTCCACGACGTCAATAAGCTTGGCAAATCAACCACCATTCATATGAAACTTGTACCACAACAAGAAAGGCAAAGTACACTAACCCGTAGACCAAAACTCTAACCATAAGGGTAAGCCAAAATAGATCCGTATAAGACGTGACATTGAATAAAGAAACAACAATAATAAACAGGCAAAGAGGCCGAAAAGGGGCTAGCAAACGAACCCACAAGGCTCACAAACCAATTTTAGAGATCTTTTATTTTCCATTTTTTACTTTTTTTTTGTCTTTCCACCATCAGAAAAACAAAAAACTGTTGTAAAAAAGAGCTCCAAAGCCTCTCATCGGGGAGCCCACATCTCCTTCGGGAGCCCTACCTCGGCTTCTTGTCCAGCCTCTGTCTGGCTCGATAACCGATGTAGAAACCCCTCTTTGGAGACTGAATAACCACCTCCTTGGAGGATGAAAACCACATCTTTGGAGGTCAAAATCCGCCTCATCGACCGTCCTAGTTCGAGTCTTGCACCCCTCTCGGCCTCTCACTACGGCGTTGTCGTACTCGGACCTCCCTCCACACACATATATGAATCTCATTTCTTTCATATTCAACGTCGCTATTGATGCAGTGCAATTATCGATGACTCCTGGTGACATTGAGGACAACATGAAGGTTCCATTCGATGGTCCTGTCACTCGTGCAAGGGCCAAGAAGATTCAAATTGCAACTAAAGCCTTTCTTGTCCGTCACCATGGAACTTTAGAGCAAGGGTTCAGGCTACCCTGGATAACTTGGCTCAAGGTTACACCATCAACACAAGAAGTAAGCTTGCATCCACACACAGAGCTCATGAAGACTCGTCAGCATCCCCCATGACTCACCTTACTCGGCATCTCCATGGGTCACTCGAGACCAACATTAGTCGAGTGGGCCAAAGGCCTTGTCGAGTGCATGGGCCGAGTACACTTATGCTTGGGCCGGTTATCTAGTTAATTAATTAAGTTGTTATTTTATGCAATTTAGATTAATAAGGTGGAATTAATTATTGATATAATCCTTGGCCACCAAGTTATTAAATTTCTATCTTTATTAGGAAATATTTATCTTAGATTTATTTCATTTATCTTTAGATATAATAAATCTATCCAAACCCCTTTCCTTTGCAAGAAGGATTGGTTAGATCTCCCATAGTTTTTCTATATATTCATGTTATGCACTTTGAATTAATCAGATTGAATTAGAATTGAGAACCCCTTTATGGATTAAAGGGTTCTTGGTTATCAATCCAAAACACTACCATTGTTCTCGTGTTCTTGTTACTTTCGGCAATCACAACCATCACCCTCACCTTGCTCATCGACATCGAGAAACCCAAACACAACCCTAGCCTAGAACTGTCGCAACCGAAGAAACTACAGCCCTTGGCGTAGCTCGCAACCAGCCTCGCTCCCAGCGAGCGCGGACGTCTCCAGGCGCCCGCTTCCGCGCACTCTCGCTCTCGCTTGCCTCGCTTCCACTCGCCAGCGCTTCGCTCCCAGCGAGCGCTTCCGTCTTCGCGCACAAGGACATCCGCGCACACCCTGAGGACCCTGTGTCCTGTGTGCCGAGCCCCAGCGCCAGCGCTCCCAACCTCCTCGCTACTCTCTCGCTTTCCCTTGCTTAGTTTCTGTCTCTATTTATTAATTCTCAATTGCTGGAATTTCACTAAGTATGAAACTGTCACTATTCAGAATTTTAATCACTTGTTAAATTGTTCCAAATTCAGGAGATATCAAAGAGCATTGCAAGATCAGGCAAATATACGGCGTGGTTCTTGATCTTGAGCCCACAGGCGAAGGATCGGGTATCCAAACGTATCAAGTGGTATCGGATTTCAGGTTAATGCAAGTTCTTTACTCTCTTGATTTCTTAATTGAGTGATTTATTTTTCGTGCCTATTTTTCACCATAGCCGCTACATAAAAGTTAAATCTTTATTATTCACCCATAAAAATTGGCACTTTATTTTTGTTATTCTTTGTTTGGATCTTTAATTTCGAAGATATTGAGTTCTTGACAGCAAGTTTTGATCTTTTATTCCTAGTTGCTACATATCATGCCTATGACTGTGATTCTTGGATTAAAAGCATTATATAAACTTGCACCACTAAAGAACCCTAATTTCTCCAGTTTCTAGCCTATTTCCCTTATTTTCCTTATTTTTGCTTACTTTTAGATCATCGTAGCTTGTTATTTTTATTTTTTTTCTCTTGCTCTTATTTTCGGTTACTGCATATATATTACAGCAGCTATTTCATAGCCACAAAAAAAAAAAAAAAAAAAAGAAAAAGCCGAGAGCATCATTCAAAAAAAAAAAAAGTTTAGCATACATTACATTGTTGAGTTAGTACTTCTTCCCTTGTTAGTTCTTTTCTTGCTACATGTTAGATGATCTGATCGGTTTTAAGCATTACAAAAGAACCCTACTTTGTGTGATTTTGTGTCGTGCCGACACTGGAGCCTTGGTCACACCCCTCTTTTTCTGAACCGTGTTGCAACCGTCAGATAATAGTTGACGGAGTGTGTGCACTTGATTGGCCTTGTGATTGCTATTGTCAATTATTACACATTCATATTATTCAAGCATCAAATTGTAGATCTTATTCTATACACATTAAGCCGCTTGTTTATACTTGCTATCCTTGATATCCGACTTGTGGCTGATTTAATTTGCAATTTCGATTATTACTTGATGTCTTTAATATTGCAAAATTCTGTGTCTAGGGGAATTGCTTGAATATAGTGCCTTGTTTTTCTCGCTCTTTGATTTCTAAAACTTGAATCACTCTTAGGAATCACTAGAGCTTGCATTACTTGGTTTCTGGTCTTTGCTTCAGTTACTTGTTGCTCTTCTGATATTGTAGGAACATGGCAACCGAAAGTACACCCCCTACTGCCCCTAGCCCTATTTCTGATGAGACCTTGAAGCGTATTATTCAGGCCACTACTAAAGCTTCTATTGCCGAACATAGAGAACTCCTCGAGGCTGTTGAGGAGCGTTGGAACAAGCGCTTTCACGATCAGTTGGCCCAAAAAGCTAGCCTGGTTACTACTCGGGCTATAAGTGGTGTTCTGCGACATCTTGAGGAGCTGAAACAACAGGAGGCTTCTGGCTCTACACCCCCGGGTGGTATGCCGCCTCCTATAGGCACTACACCTCCGACAGATCCTCCTCCACCTACAGGTAATACGCCCCCTCCAAGTAACACTTCTTATTCCGTTAAACCTCCTCCTTCTGGTCAATTACATTTTAAGCTTAAGTCTGCTACTCCTAAACCTTTCAGTGGAGAGAATGACAACGACCATCTAGCGGGCTTCAATGGCAACCAGGATCGCCGTGAGCACACCCCACCATGGCATCAGCAGCAAGGGAGGACAAATAAACGTCATCAGCAGTCGCTGCACACCCGTTCTAACTGGGATGACAACCGCATCAATAATGATCTTTATGAGACGCCGCATTTGGAGGATGCTTACCATGAGGTAAATCCTAACTTTGATGATTTACCCCCTCCTAATTTTGGTCATCGTAGATTTGATAATGCTCAAGCTATTCAGAGACGTGATGTTAAGCTTAAATTAGAAACCTTTGATGGTAACACTGATCCTGAAGCTTATCTTGTTTGGGAAAATCATACTGACTATCTGCTTGAACATTTACGCTATGAGGAAACGGAGAAGTTGGAAGTTGTTATATTGCATTTAGTAGGTAAAGCTCACACCTGGTGGTTTCGCACTCGTGAGATGCGCCGTCGTCAGGACAAGCAACCTGTTGAAACCTGGCCACAACTTCGCTATCTCCTGAAGAAGAGACATGTGCCTGAGGAATACACGGAGTCTATGAGGATGCAGCTCGCGTCCTGCCGCCAAGGAACTCGCTCTCCTAATGACTACATAGATGAGCTTGAGGCGGCTCTCCCATCAGGCTAATGTTTATCTTACGGAACGTGCTTTGTGTACTCAATTTCTTGCTGGTCTTAATATTTCTATTAAAAATCCTTTATCTATCCATTCCATTAGAGATATTAACACTTTGTCTCATAAAGCACAACTTCTGTACGAACAACAGCAACAGCAGCTACGCCAGAGGACTAGATTCGACCAGACCTCTCAAGGTCGCAGGTTTGTTCCCTTTAACCCTTCTAGTCAATCTAAACCTTCTACTTCTAACCCTTCCATGCAGCAAAAGGGAGTTTCCAACTCACCTCAACAGGGTTATCAGGTGGAAACTAGAAGAGTTGCTGCACCCTCTACAGATCGCAACAAAGATATCCGCTGCTTCACTTGTGGTGGTTCTGGGCATGTCTTTCGCAACTGCCCTCAGAAAAAGAAGGTTCTTCTCAATGATTTGGGAGACCATTACTATGAGGAGGAGACTGTTGAAGACCATGTAATTTCGAGTGAAGTGGAGGAGGACCAGCCGTCTGAGTCTATTGTGGAGATCGATACTTCAGAGTACGACAACTTGCTTTGCATTATCAATCGACGGGTCCTACACATTCAGGAATCTCCCAAGGCTGATCAAAGGGAGAACATCTTCCACACTAGATGTGTGGTTCGCGAGGCTACCTTAAGCGTTATCATCGACGGTGGGAGCTGCTGCAATCTCATCAGTGAAAAGGTAGTGGATTTCCTCCATTTAACTACTACTCCTAGAGCTACTCACTATGGATTAAATGGAATTATTGATGATGGATCTGATATAATGGTTACCAAACAATGTTTAGTTTCCCTTTCTATTGGATCATATCATGATAAAGTATTATGTGATGTTGCTCGCATGGATTGTAGTCATATATTATTAGGCCGTCCTTGGTTATATGATCGTTCTGTTCTTCATGATGGTCGTGCGAATACATATGCCTTCACTTTTGATGGGAGGAGAGTTACTCTCCTACCCCTTTCGCCTCAAACTATTCTGAAGGACCAGGTTCGCAAGAAACAACAACAGGACGCTCAGAAGGAGGCCCAACGGAAGGAGAAGCTCCAAGGGAGCTCGGCCCAGCAGGCCGCCCCCGCAACTCAGTCTGCCGCGCCCGCGGCCCCACCAGCTGCGCCTGCAGCTCCCTCGGCACCACCTCCTTCCCACTCGGCGTCCACTCAGCCCTTTTCTGCTTCACTAAAGGGCTCTGTAGAACGTCGATCACTGGTCTCTCAACCTCAGAAAGAGACCATCACATGGAATGCTCATCGACCTCATATTCTCCTCGTAATGAAACAGGTATTACTTAATGTTGAATTGAGTCATATTCCTGCACCGATTGCTGCTCTTCTGCAGGATTATTTAGATGTGCTTTCAGCTGAACTACCCCAAGGCTTGCCTCCTATTAGAGGTATTGAGCACCAGATTGATTTTGTGCCTGGGGCAGCCTTGCCTAATCGCGCCGCTTATAGAGCTAGTCCTGAGGAGACAAAGGAGCTTCAACGCCAAGTCACAGAATTAATGGATAAGGGCTTTGTGCGAGAAAGCCTGTCTCCCTGTGTCGTGCCTGTCATTTTGGTTCCAAAGAAGGATGGCTTCTGGCACATGTGTGTTGATTGTCGCGCAATCAACCAAATAACGGCTAAGTATCGCCACCCTATTCCTCGTTTAGATGATATGCTTGATGAACTTCATGGTGCTTCTATTTTTTTAAAATTGACCTTAGAAGTGGATATCATCAAATTAGGATGATAAAGGGTGATGAATGGAAAACGGCTTTTAAAACTAAGTATAGCTTATATGAATGGTTAGTAATGCCTTTTGGATTAACAAATGCACCTTCTACTTTTATGAGTCTTATGAACCATGTGCTTAGGAGACACTTAGGAAAATTTGCCGTTGTCTATTTTGACGATATCTTAATCTACAACAAGAATATGCATGATCACTTAAGTCACTTAAAATTGGTTTTTGATTGTCTTAGGAAAGAAAAATTATATGCCAATTTAAAGAAGTGTTCTTTTGCATTCGAGTCTACCATTTTTCTTGGTTTTGTAGTGACTGCATCTGGATTGAAGGTGGATGAGGAGAAGATTCGTGCTATTCAGGAATGGGCTCAGCCACATACACCCACTCATGTCCGCTCATTCTTGGGCCTTGTTGGTTTCTATCGACGTTTTGTCAAGGATTTCAGCCTTATTGTCGACCCCCTACATGAGCTGACTAAGAAGGATGTGACATTTCGCTGGACAGATTCACATCAAAAGGCTTTCGATGCCCTTAAGGATCGCCTTACCCATGCCCTAGTGCTGCAGTTACCTGACTTTGCTCAACCTTTTGAGCTCGAGTGTGACGCTTCTGGCACTGGCATTGGTGGGGTTCTGCTGCAGAACAAGCGTCCCATCGCTTACTTCAGCGAAAAGTTGGGCTCCGCTGAGCTCAACTATTCTACCTACGACAAGGAGCTATTTGCACTGGTTCGCTGCTTACAGACTTGGCAACATTATCTATGGCCTAAGGAGTTTGTGATTCATTCGAATCATGAAGCTCTAAAGTACCTCAAAGGACAAGCAGTGCTCAGCAGGAGAATTGCTCGATGGGTGGAGTTTATAGAGACCTTTTCCTATGTGGTTCACCACAAGAAGGGAAAGGATAATGTGGTAGCTGACGCGCTATCACGCAGGTATGTCCTCCTAAACCATATGGATGCACATGTTTTGGGTTTTGCTTTGATAAAGGAACTGTATGCTTCTGATAGTTTCTTTAAAACTATATATGCTCAATGTGTGTCTAAAGGTGAAGTTGATTCATTTTTTCTTGATAATGGTTATTTGTTTAAGATGGGCAAGCTTTGTATCCCATCTTCTTCTATTCGCCGATTGTTAACTCAAGAAATTCATGAATCTAGAGGACATGGTGGTTTCGAAAAAACCTTAGCAGGACTTAAGGAACATTACTTTTGGCCTAAAATGTCTAATTATGCGCTGAGATTTATCAAAAGTTGTGTTACATGTGCTAAGGCCAAATCGAAATCTAATGCTAATGGTCTATATCAACCTTTGCCTATTGCTAATGCACCCTGGGAAGATGTTTCTATGGATTTTATTGTAGGATTGCCTAGAACATCTAAGGGTCATGATTCTATCTTTGTTGTTGTAGACAGATTTTCCAAAATGGCTCATTTTATTCCATGTCACAAAACTAATGATGCTATTCATGTTGCTAATTTATTCTTTAAAGATGTTGTTCGCTTACATGGATTGCCATTATCTATAGTTTCTGACCGTGATCCTAAATTTTTAAGCTCTTTTTGGAAACCTCTATGGTCTAAGTTGGGTACAAAATTGCTATTTTCTACTTCTTATCACCCACAAACTGATGGCCAAACTGAGGTCACAAATAGAACTCTTGGGGCTCTCCTTAGAGTCATGCTGCGAACTAACCTCCGGAGGTGGGAAGAATGCCTACCATTTGTAGAATTTGCATATAACAGGTCTAGGCACTCTGCCACAAAGCTAACCCCCTTCGAAGTAGTATATGGCCGAAATCCACTCACTCCTATGGACATGATGCCTCGGCCATATAAGGAAAAGGAGAGCGTGGATGCAGCTAAGCAAGTGGACTTCATCAAGCGCTTGTATGAGCGTACCAAGGCGCAGCTGGAGAGGAAGACTGCGCAATACAAGGCCGCGAAGGACAAGCATTGCAAGGATGTACAGTTCAACATTGCTGACTTGGTCTGGCTGCATCTCAAGAAGGAAAGGTTTCCGTGACAACGGAAATCTAAGCTGGACCCCAGGGGAGATGGACCATTCAGAGTGGTTCAGAAGATGGGTCCTAATGCTTGCAAGCTGGATCTCCCTGCCGATAAGTACAGCGTCCATTCTACATTCAACGTCGCCGACCTATCCTTGTTCGTGCCCGACGATGACTCTGACGACGATTTGAGGAGAAATTGAAGTCAAGTGGAGGAGAATGATGCAGTGCAATTATCGATGACTCCTGGTGACATTGAGGACAACATGAAGGTTCCATTCGATGGTCCTGTCACTCGTGCAAGGGCCAAGAAGATTCAAATTGCAACTAAAGCCTTTCTTGTCCGTCACCATGGAACTTTAGAGCAAGGGTTCAGGCCACCCTGGATCACTTGGCTCAAGGTTACACCACCAACACAAGAAGTGAGCTTGCGTCCACACACGGAGCTCATGAAGACTCGTTAGCATCCCCCATGAATCACCTTACTCGGCATCTCCATGGGTCACTCGAGACCAACATTAGTCGAGTAGGCCAAAGGCCTTGTCGAGTGCATGGGCCGAGTACACTTGTGCTTGGGCCAGTTATCTAGTTAATTAATTAAGTTGTTATTTTATGCAATTTAGATTAATAAGGTGAAATTAATTATATCTCTTCTAGATATAATCCTTCGTCACCAAGTTATTAAATTTCTATCTTTATTAGGAAATACTTATCTTAGATTTATTTCATTTATCTTTAGATATAATAAATCTATCCAAACCCCTTTCCTTTGCAAGGAAGGATTGGTTAGATCTCCCATAGTTTTTCTATATATTCATGTTATGCACTTTGAATTAATCAGATTGAATTAGAATTGAGAACCCCTTTATGGATTAAAGGGTTCTTGGTTATCAATCCAAAACACTATCATTGTTCTTGTGTTCTTGTTACTTTCGGCAATCACAACCATCACCCTCACCTTGCTCATCGACATCGAGAAACCCAAACACAACCCTATCCTAGAACTGTCGCAACCGAAGAAGCTACAACCCTTGGCATCCCTCGCAACTAGCCTCGCTCTCAGCGAGCGCGAACGTCTCCAGGCACCCGCTTCCGTTCACTCTCGCTCTCGCTTGCCTCGCTTGCACTCGCCAGCGCTTCGCTCCTAGCGAGCGCTTCCGTCTTCGCGCACAAGGACATCCGCGCACACCTTGAGGACCCCGTGTCCTGTGTGCCGAGCCCCAGCGCCAGCGCTCCCGACCTCCTCGCTACTCTCTCGCTTTCCCTTGCTTAGTTTCTGTCGCTATTTATTAATTCTCATTTGCTAGAATTTCACTAAGTATGAAACTGTCGCTATTCAGAATTTTAATCACTTGTTAAATTGTTCCAAATTCAGGAGATATCAAAGAGCATTGCAAGATCAGGCAAATATACGGCGTGGTTCTTGATCTTGAGCCCACAGGCAAAGGATCGGGTATCCCAAACGTATCAGCTATGGTCGGCTCCGATACCCTCTTCCCCAGATTGTCCTTTTGTCTTGGGGCTTTTTCTGTTGTGGCGATGGTGTTCACAAATTGAGGTTCGCTCTTGCCATCTCGACTCTCCTTACCCTCGGCTTTGGTTATAGGATATTGAAATTCCAGCCCACTCTTCTTGGGCTCTTCGTCATCGTATTCAATCCCTACCCCGGGTTGGTTTGGTCGACCAGTCTCTGCTGCATCTTTGCTAGTCGAGGTCTACAACGCCGGTCGCAGTTGGATTCTCTCCTCCATCGGTTCTCGGTGATTCTGGATATCTCGGTCCCATCCGACTTTCTGCTCGTAGTAGTTGTCGGTGGTATGGTCCTGGCTGGGTACCGCTGTCATCGTTGCTCGCCCACTTTCTCCCCCCTTTCGGTAGTTGCTTGCCCACTTCCCTTGTATTGTTGTTGTATTTGTAGCTTCATCTTCAGCCTAGGCCCTTGTGGCCCGTTGATGGTGCTTTGAGCCTAAAGCTTTGCCTTGGCCCAAAGCTAGCCCAAATACTTATAAAATATGAAATAAATAAATAAATAAATAAGACATTATAAATCTATATATATTTATATTTTGTATATTTATATATAATAATCCCTTGCCTGCAAAGTTTGATACCCCTCCTTTTCTAGAGTTGAAATCCTTGTCTTTTTTACCAGTTTTTTGGTGTTTTCTTCGGGTAGCGTGTGGCTCTGTCTTTGGTGTTCATGAGAGCTCTACAACTTGGTTGAGTTTGCTACGTCTAGTGTCAGGATAGGTTGGTGTCGTGGTGGTGTAAAATGGGCGACTCTGTATCCGGGAGATTGGACCTTGGAGTTTTGTCTTCACTGCCCACAAGAGTTAGAGTCATGATGTACCACTGACCTGCGGTGCTTCCCTTTGGTGGTGCTTGGTTTCATTCTTTGTCAGCGTCCTCAACTTTACGGTTTTAGTTCTGCTTAGGTTCATTTGTTTCAGAGGGCATGTTACGTGGTGATTGTACTTTTTTTTTTGTATTTTTGATTTTATTGTATGTTTGACGGTTCACCCATCTGCCGACTTGTCGGTCTCTCGAGTTTCAAGTTTGTTTGAACTCGAATTATTACTTAATAAAAAAACTCGTTGTACAACACAAAACACCAAGGTAGCACAGGTGGGAACCGGTGGTTGGTGGCAGATGATAGCACTAGTGGGAGGCTATTGCGGCGGTGTAGCCCCAAAGATTCTGTTGGACGAGGAGAAGAGATGGTGGGAGGCCAAAGTTTTGCTGGTGGAGCTTAGTGTTGGCTGCGGCAAAAAGGCAACCCCGATACGACATGGAAAAACCTTAGCGGTGGCAAACACAACTCAAGAGAGAGCATAAAGTAAGCCAAGATAGAAGGCGGTGGCGAGCCAAGAAAGGCGGCGACGGCAAGACCCTAGTGATTGCGGTAACGACCAGCAATGACGGCTATAACGACAAGTAGAGCAGTCGAAAGTCTGGTAGAAAAGGGAGGCGATAGAGCTAAGATGGTGATTACAAAGCGACAGAGGTCGGAGAGCCTTGGAGGAGGCGGAATTAAGATGGGGCTCTAACCATGAAAAATGCCCCACAAAAGGCAAGGAAAAGCCCAATGCCAGTGGAGACAAGAAACAAATGGAAAGCTTAGGTGAAAAAGTGCCATGGATGACAGATCCGGTGGAGAAAAGTTGGGTTAGGGTTTGAAGGAGGTCGGCGGAGAATCACCTCACAAAGAGAGTGAGACCCACTTTTTTTTTTGTAATTTTATTCGTTCGGCTTATATAATTTGAATCGGTTGATATAATTTTATTTTGCTTCTAAACATCTTATAATTTGTTAGCACCATGTGTGAAAAGGTCATTCTAATCATGGCCCTCAACGAAAATTTTCACGTGTTAGGTTCATCTTGTTAATAAAAAATTGTTAAGGCAACAAAAGTGAACAACACATTCTATGTGTTTTCAATTTTTATTTATTTATTTGGTTAGGAAAGAATTCGGATAGGATTCCAATTGCATCTCGACGGATGAGGTCGAGAAGATCTGAATCATTGGTAATATCGATGCCCTTGGTAGAGCGGTAAAAGTGTGTAATCTTATCCGCCACTCTATTCCCAATACGGGGCACATGAGAGAAAGATACATCTCTCACAGTTGTTAGGAAGAGTTTAATATCTGACATTATCATTTCAGTTTCCCACGAGCAATGTTTACCAGACTTTAGGTGATTTATAATTATTAGCGAGTCTCCTTCAATCTAAATTTTGTCAAGATGCATTTGAAGGATTTGCAGAACCCCCTACTTAAGTGTCATTGCCTCAGCGCTGATAGGGGATTTGTTCCACACTGAGCCATGGCCAATGTGGATTGGGTTACCATCCCAGTCTCGGATTATAAACACAATGGTACTATCACTGTTGGATTACGTAGATCCATCAAACTATAGTTTAAATGTATCCCTAGGTTGTTTCTGCCATCTCTGGATCTTATTTTTGTGGGATTGTCGGCATGTTTGTACCCTAATTATTAATGGTTGTCTCCTCAATTATCAATTTTGCAAGCAGAGTGCCAATTTTGAACGTGTTTTTGTGTAATTAACTTAACTGTTGCGGAATTGGGTGGGGGCCATTTCTAAATAGTAAATTATTTCTGATGTTCCAAGTGGTCCACCAGGTGAAGGCAATTAGATGTTTGTCCAACTTTGATAGTGTAGTTGACACGGTGTCTAGAATTGGTTGAATGTTTCTCGATCTAGATAATAAATTGCGAATCTTTTGTTTAGTTGTGGAGTTCATAATAGATTTTATCGAGTTGAAATGACATTCAAAGAAAAGGTGAGTATCATCTTCGTCTGATTGGTTGCAAAATTCACATGTCTTAGGAAGTGGAACCCCTTTCTAGTTGAGACGTACCTTAGTTGGTAGGACACGGTGGCTTAGTTTCTAAAGGAAATTTTTAATTTTTGGTGGGATAGATATATTCAAGATCCATGTGTTCGTGTCATCATTGTGTCAGTGATGGTTTGTTATAAATTTATATGCACTTGCTGTGTTGAAACATCCATTTTTGACAGGCCACCAGTAGAGCGTATCTTCAAAAATATTAGATGGAATTGGGATATTCATAATTTCCTTCACAATGCACTGGGGGTAGATTGTCCAATAGTTTTTCCTCTCACCATTCTATGCACAAAATGTATTCACTCACCATTTCTTCCATATTGAGAGTTGTATTTATATCAATTCTAGTGTATAAGGGTTTCAAGGAAACCCAATTGCCCTTCAAGAATTTGATTGATTTTTCATTTTCAACTGACCATATAAGCCTATGTTTAAATTTCTCAGTCAACGGGGTGAGTTTGGACCATTTCCACGATGCAACACCTTTCCGTTTGTATGAAAGGATGTGGGACGTTTTAAGGTATTTGTACTGGATTACTATAATCCAGGGGGTTTGGGGCTCTACCAATCATTTCTACATAAGTTTAATTTGTAGGGCTTCATTCAGGTTGTGACTTCCGGATCCCTAAACCACCCTTGTTCTTTGATCGACATATGTTATCCCAACTTATTAGAGGTCGGTGTTAAACATCCTTATTCCAAAAGAACATTCATTTTAATTGGTCCAATTCTTTACGTTTCGAGATCTGAAGCATGAAGTTTTGCATTACGTATAATAGTTTAGAGGTAAGGTTTGATGCAATTAATGTTGCGCGCCAGTTATAAGAGGACATTCACCCTCCATTTGCTTAATTGGACCTTAGATTTATAAATTATGTCTCCGAAAGTTTCCTTTTTACCCTCCCGTTTATAATGGGGCAGCCTAATTATTTCTCAAGAATTTTTTCATTTGCAACACCAAGAGTCCTCTGAATCACTTCCAACCTAGCTAGCTCTTGTTATCCCAGATGTTGTTTGGAAAACATATTTGTGATAATTGACTTTTTGACTAGACAGTTTAAAGTAATCGTCTAACATGCTGAAACTGAACCTTTTGTGAAGATGATTATATCATCTACGAAAGATAGGAACGGAATGCGTGGACCATCTTCGCCGAAGTTAAATCCTGTAGGATATCCGCTAGTTACTGTGGAACTTGGTAATTTATGTGCTAGTAGCTCCACGCCCAATATAAAGAGAAAATGTGATAGGGGGTCCCCTTGCCTTAATTCCCTTGAGGGATGAAAAATGTATGTTGATCCATTGTTAACAAGAATGGAAAAGTAGACAGTGGAAATGCACTATAAAATCCACTGCACAAAAGTGGGGTGGAATATGAATTTTTTCAGAACAGGTTTGGTGAATTGTCGGTCTACTTAGTCATAAGCTTTCTCCATGTCTAGCTTTATTGCCAGCCATCCCTCTTTGCCTCTCTATTGTCGGAATGAATGAAATATTTCATGGGCGATAAATACATTGACCATGGAACACCTGGACAGATACGAAGGCACCCTGAAGTGGGTGAATTAGTTTTCCAATAACCTTTTTTAGTCTTTTTGCAAGGATTTTTTATATTATCTTACATACCGTTGAACATAAGCTAAGGGGTCTATAGTGTGAAGTCATAGACGGGTTATCACATTTAGTTAGTATAGCTATGAAAGTATGATTTAATTGTCGAAGCAGTTTTTCGGATAGAAAGAAACTCTTAACAGCTCGTATAACTGATACACCGACAATGCTCCAATATTCTTTTAATAAAATTCAATGGTCATCTTGTCCAGGCCCCAGGATTTATTGTTTCCTAGGGAGAGGATCGTTCGTTTGATTTCATTGTTCGTAGGAATCTGTATTAGCATGTTGTTATCTTCACTTGTAATTTCTTCATTGATTAGTTGGAGATATTCATCAATGAGACATTATGAAATGTGTTCTTGTTTGAAGCGATATTCAAAGTCTTGCATGATTTCCTTTTTAATGTTCTCATCACCCAAAATTTGTGTTCCTTCCGTTGTGGTGATTATTCTAATCATTTTTCTATTTTGTCTTCTTGTTGCTATTTTGTGAAACTAGATATCATGTGTTTGAGTCCGCTGGTTTTAGATGTCTTGTCTTGGACCATTAATTCCATTAGCGTTTTTAAAATGTTAATAATTTGTCCTTTTTCCTTAGAATGTTCTTTTCCTTCTGTATAAGGTAACAGTCATTTATTTTATTCATTTGGGTATGTGTTTCCATCAAGCATTCGTCTACCTCATTTAGTTGCCTGTAGATGTTTCCGATTTTTTTTGTTCCACTCTTTTGACTTTTTTTTTCCTTCAGAAGTTTTGTTTTGTGTATGAGTTGAAACATACTTGAATTCGCGCACGAGGCATCCCAAGTCTGTTTCACAATGTTTTTGAAGTAATTTCGTTGTAGTCAGATGTTTTCAAGCTTGAAAGGTGGGGCCTGATGAGAAAGGTTTTTATTTAGATCAATTTATAAGGGTCAATAATCTGTGGAAGAGAATGCCCTATTCTTAATGATGATGGATGGTCTGGTGCTGAACTAGGACTCTCTCCAGTTTTTCTTGGATGTGGTTGTCCCATAAAGGTTTTTTCCTCATGTAAATGGGTTTCCATATGGTGGTATCTCTGCTAATTGACAATCATTTTTTAAGGTGGACAATCGCCTAAATCTGTTTATGTTTGCATCAATGCCACCTAGTTTATCTTCATATCCACTAATTTTATTTAATTCCCCTATTATAATTCAAGGAAGGAATGCTTCGAGAATAATTTATGTGAGGGTTCTCCAGAAGTTGTCTTTTTCCCTAGGATCTGGGGATACATATACACACAAGATTAGAATGGGAAATTTTTCTTTTAGGTTAGAGTACTTGAGACCAATAATCCTAGGAAGATGAATTTCAATAGAAATTATTTCTTGCAGAAGCCTATAAGCTTTCCAAAAAACACCAATACCACCTGATTTTCCGATAACGGTTGACCGAATCGCATTGTCGAAACCAGCTACCCTCCAAGCTTTGTCATTTGGATTTTTATTTGCCTTTGTTTCAGCTAAGGCTAGCACCTGAATGAATTCATCCATGCATTTATGTTGATCCAGAAATTTGGTTTTGCTATGCCTCTGCAATTCCAGTATCCCACTTTCTTGTAATATCTTTATATGTTTGAGGGAAATGGTGTTTCAACCCAAACAGACGATTTGAACAACGAATTATTGGGCAAGGTATGTTGTAATTTTCACCATAGACTTCACTTGTGATTTGAAATATCTTTTGAAAACCAGAGATTATGATACGGGGTTACCCATGTGATGGTCCGATCTTCGACAACAATCAAGAGACTCAAAGAAAGACTCAAGAAACCAAGAACGCAGCAAAGAAACAAAGCAAGAAACGCAAGAAACACCAAGAACCAAAGGTTGTTGGATGTCGACAAGAACAAGACTCAACAAGATGATGCAAGACTCGATAAAGAATGATAAATACTCGAAATTTAATGACAAGAATTGAAAGACATGACCTGATAAGGACTGATGCGATCTATATAGAACAAGATAGAGACCCTAGGCTTCCGTAGAAGGTAGGAACCAATACCAATGACTATATAACCCGCCTCTGCAAATCTACACAACCAAGCAGACAACTTGGAGGCAAGGAGGGGGCTTGTGGATACTAGGATCACCAAGTCTTGCGAAGTTTATAAACACAAAGCAAACCAAGCTGAGACAAGATACCAATTCGTGACCAATGAGCACTGCTCCAATCGGCCAGCAATCTCTCAAGTGTTTCACACACGATTTTGAGAAGTATAAACTCTATTCAATAAGTTCCAACTGAAAATAATGGAAGATGTTCGACATTTATAGGCTATTCTAAGGCCTGATGGGCCGATTCTCCTAATTAAATAAAATAAACTAACATCTTAATGGACTTAATAAAATAACATCTAAAAACATAAGTAAATAAGGTCTTAAAAATAACAACTTAAATAAGCCCAAAATTGGTCCACTAGGAGATGTTCCAACACTTAGCTAAAATCGGCATAACTAAGGTGGCTCAGCTTTGTCTTGAATCCCTATGCACATATAGGTCTTCAATGTAGGCTCAGGGAGTTGAACCTTGCTCGAGAACAAAGCATGACTCACAAAGTTGAATGAGTCTCTCTGAAGCTTCTTAGCTCTAGCTCGAGCCATTGGTCCTTTTCCAAGAATGATGGGTGTGTCTGGAGTTGTAGAAGATGGTCCCGCATCAGATTATACCATGTATTTTTTTCTTCTTTCTTAGTCCCTGTACTGGAATTCGTTGGGAGGATTATGGGAGATTTTTCTAGGAGGTGAGCTATTTCAAGACTAATTCACCAAAACAAATATATATACATGTAAGAATGTGATGAAATTGAATGGTAGGATGATTTAACAAGGAGTCATTACAAATTAAATGAACATGCGAAGTGATTAGGTTTGTAGATATTGGACAAATGAAAGATATTAGTGTAGCAAAAACATTCTCGAATATGTATGGATTAAAAAGTGTTGGAGAGTGTTTTGGACCTTTGGGAGGGATCTGTTCGAATTAGTGGATGATTATAAAAGGTTTGTGAAACCAATTAGCAAATTTCCTAACCCATGCATTGTAGCAACATATCGTACAAGTGTTTAAAGGATAATTAATAAGAGAGGTGTAGAAAATTAAGTTGAATCTACACAGGATGATCCCATAATTAATAAGATAGTGAAGGTAGTTTTTCGATCAACAAAGTTTAGGGAGGATGGTTTTGCAGGAAATAATTTATGTCATCCTCGAAGGGGATTTGTGCAATAGAAATTGATATACAAACGATTTTCAATAAAGGTGCACAGCTAACATATTTTAATATCACAAATACAAGTTAAGATTGAAGATCGCATAGATAGCCAGCAAAGGGGCATAAATTAAAGATAAATTAGTTGTCAAAAAGGATGCAAACAACAGGGGTACGTAGCGAGGTTGCAACAAATAACACACAGATGACGAGCAGTTAGATACGAGCCCGTAATACGGATGTTCATTAATGTCATATATAAAAGCAGTAATTAAATGTGCATTCGACAATATGATACAATAAAAGTCAACTATGATATAACAAGAAACATTATTTAATCAATCCAAATTGATCGAAGGTTTTTTCCAGCGTTTTTGTGGTTACGACCTTCACTGGGAAGAGCACTTCCCTTAGGAATGTGATTCTTTTTATGAGAGTTGGGGCCCTTTCGGAAGTTGGATGGGGATAGAACAATATTCTCAAACCCGCTGTTTTTTTTGTCAAGCCTCTTATAGGGCTTCAATATGATACCATTTAACCAGACGCTTAATTAGTTTTCAAACTTCAACTCTTTTAAGTTAGTTGTTGAACACTAAAAAATGGATAAAGAAAATGAAAAGTGATGCACGAGAAATTTTGATGACTTCGAAAGACGTGGAGGACATCATGATAAAGGTGTTATTCGATAGTCCGATCACTCGAACTCATACTAAGAGGATACAAGGCGGTATGCACATCCTCCTTCTACGACTGTGAGCCATCGTGGCTCAACATGCGATTCCTCGATGAATGATATTGCTCAAGACGGGTGTTGGGGCTGCTGATGAAGCCACACGACTGGGTTAACAAGAGACACGGACTGTGTACGTGGGCTTTGATTTTCATATTTGTCTTTTTCCGCCTTATGTTGTCGAATTTTTAATAAATTACTTTTAGGAATTATTGTTAGAAGTTAAAAATATAGTATCCTTAGTATTTTTATTAGTTAGGATTTAGATAAGGATTAATTGAGTCGTCGTCATTATCGGATTAGTGTTGACACTCTAGGATTTACTTTTATTTAAACGCTCTTTACACCTATTGTATTTATTAATAAGCAGATTGATTATAATTGGAGATCTTCTTGCTTCGATTTGGATTCAACCCTACCCACCTTCCGTTTCTTATGTTTCCGATCAAAAATCAATTAGGTTGGAATTCTCTTTCGTTAAGTGTTCATCACTTCATTGAGTATGTTCGATCGAAAGTAATTCCACTGTGTTCAATTGACAATTTACGTGCGGCTGCCAATGTTGACTAGTACAACTTAATTGACGATTTGTTAATTAATTACCAATCCCGTGCGGTCATCAAAATCCAGTCTTAGCACAACGCAGGAGCAGTCCGATATCGGTCCTTCAACATGGTCTATTTCAAGTACGGAACAAAAAATTAAAATTGGAGTGAATTAGATATGCTGCATTTTTCACATATACATAAACTTATTCAGTATTGAGCGGACCCATTGTCAGTCCTCGATCCGTCCCTATTCAGTATTGAGCGGAATCAATACGGAATCCAATTGGATAAGAATCCGACTTCAAAGAGATAACATAAAAGGGTAAGATCGAGCCTCTCTTGACCTGACGTCTACCCACCATCTCTTCCGAGCATCGAGCAAGCCGCCACATATCAAAAAGAAAATCGAGGTTAGAAACAGGAAAAAATGGAATTATAGATCAAGTTGATTTTGGCAGCTTAGAGTGAGCTGGCCTGACTTCATTTGTTTGGCTTATTTGTTTATTAGGGTTATTTACTTACCTGCACGCATGTGTTTAACTTCATAGTTTCATTCTATCAAAAACTTCATAATTTCATTGGCCTACCTTCATCTGATTGGCTTTATATGTTTAATTGTTTATATGATGGGAGTTGAGTTGTACTTTTTAAATAGTTTTGCATTCACAATCTAAGAAGTAAGAATCGAGAATTTTTAAAATCTTTGGAAGAGCAATGTATAAATTAATATTTTAGAAAATTGAAACAACAAAGAGATTTATGCAAAATTAGCATGAAAAATATATATTATCCGATTTTGAGAGTATGTATAATGCTAAATGAGTCGAAATATTCTCCTTTAATTTTTCTCCTTTTAATTCACATTTTTACTTTTTTTTTAAAGTCCGTTACGGATCCCAACACTAACTTAAAAAACACTTGTATTAAGAAAGTCAAGCGATAAGCTGTCATACAACGTCAACTAAAGGGAAAGCTCAAGTTGCCCCAGTCGGAGTGGTCCAGTGGTAAGGATTAAGAGGAGGGGTAAGGAAGTCTTGGGTTCGATCCATATCTCCACCTCTTTCCATGAGTGAAAATCCAAGGTTTACCTTATTTCTTATCAGTTAGTCAAGCCAGTCGACGTCCCTTTCGTGATTCTTATCGGCTGGATCACGTGCTCGGGGTTTACCACCGAATGTGGGTTTCTCGTCATAAAAAAAAAAAAGAGAAAGCTCAATGACCCACCTACCAAATGTTGATAGTCGAATTTGAATTGATTCTTTGGCCTCTTGGTATAAATATATAAGAAATCACTTAGATCTCTCTCTCTTTGGCAAGAGGTCATTGGTAGAGAGTTGAATGTATAAATGTTTATTTGATGATTAGAAGGGGTGTTCACAAGCACACGTACATGTGCTAGAAGTCCAGTATATAAATCCAATGAGATTTTATACTACAAACCACTTGGAAACGTATAGAAGAAGACGAACTTATAATATTTAAACTTTTAATATGAGAATTTTAATCTCTTTACATCTCACCACACCTTTGTAAATGGAAGTAGGATTGTCTCATAGTTGAAGGTTGGATATGGATCTAACTTCTCATTCATCTCATTCTTTTTTTACCTAATGCACACTCCCTCCGTTAATTAAAATATATTGTTTTAAGATGTAAATTTTGTTAAGAAAAACTTGTTATTTTATGTATTTTGTCATCCACTTTACAAAAATTTTCTTATAATAATTAGATAGGTGTTAGTTGTAGTTTTCAAGAAAGTAAAAAAGTAAGGTTATAATTAGGGGTATAAGTGTATTTTTGTTTGTTTTCTTAAAAAGTGTGCAGATTTCTAAAATGACTAATTTTAATTAACGAATTGAGTAATTAATAACTATGAGGTCATATATACGTGCACACATGTGCTAAAAGTCCAATGATGTTCCCTTGTAAAATCAATTGACCATAAAAAGAATAGTCTATTGACTCATATACTAAGTTTTTATTGTTTGATGTCCATGTTTTATGCCATGTTTTTATGCTTATTTCAACTCCTTATTCTATCTTCATATGTATTATGGGTTAGGAATATAGCAAATTTGTGTAGTTTATGCTTATTTACAAGAAATAGAGGTCTACATAAGTTTTGGTTTAATATTACAGAATTTGGAGCCATTCCAAGACAATATCAAAAGTTGGAGGCTACTCGACGTCGACTAAGTAACTCGAAGTCGACTAAAGCTAGGAGAGGAGACTGATCGAGGACGGAAGAAGAAAACAACTCGAGTTCGAGAACTACTCGATGTCGAGTAAGTTCCTCGATGTCGACCAAGACCCAGAAGCACACTCGAGCTCGAGGAAGGAGAAGCTGCTCGAGAAGACAAAGACAAGCCTAGATCGAGCAACTTTCCTCGACGTCGACCAAGCTGGTCGAAGTCGACCAAAATGATTCTGGGTCGTGAGTCCAGCGGGCCAATATGAAATCGAGTTGATTGCTTGGGCACAAAGCAAGGACGGGTCTATCCCTAATCTATCAAGATCTATCTATGGAAGAAGGATTTATCTACCACATGGAGATATTTAGATATTTTAAGATAGTTTTCCTTTGAGATAAATGTTCCTTTTATTAAAGTTTTATCTTTAGATATAGATAGAATTTCCTTTCTTGATTAGCAAGGATTGGAAGCCTATAAATAAAGCCCATGGGGCTAGTTTTTATTCATTGAATTCAAGAGAAAGAGAAGAGGTAATAAGTAGAGAGAGAGAGAGAGAGAGAGTGGAGGCCGAGAGGAGTGAAGGAGCGAGAGCAAGTTGGCTTCGATCGGTTGTAAGCTCTGTTTCGTTTATTAATGCAAGTTTCTTTTCTATCAATGATGTCTGCAATTGCGATGAAGAGCGAGTAGTTCACCCACTTCTAGGGTCGGGGCGAGCTCGACGATAGCCAGGCGTGTTTGAGGTAAAGATTCGATCTTTATTATGCTATGTTCATCCACTACCTTTTATCTGTTTATTACCTATTTAATAGAGATCCATGTTAACAACTTGGATTATAAACATAAAATTGGTAGATACAATTAGGGTTTCTTGAAAGAATTGTCTAATTGTTGGAAAAGGCGAAAGCTTGGTCATTCGATGTGATTGCATGATTATTCCTCTTTATCTTGCCTTATGCATGGTTGGCTATCGTTGGTGCAAACCCCGATCTTGGAAGTTCTTTTTTCATACATAGTTTATTTCGAAATTTGCATTCGTTTAGTTTCTGTTCTCCTCGATTTCGCCCAAATCTGGTCGACGTCGACTACTCATTCTCGATCGAGCAACATCGATGTTGCTTTTGTCTCTGTAGGTTACTCGATTTGGACCAGCTTACTCGACTACGACTAGCCAACTCGACATCGACCAAACTCCAGTGTCTCTTGCTTGCTCGAATTCGACTGTGCTTGACCCCCTGTCGACTAACCATAGTCGAGGTCGATTACTTCTGAAATCGACAACCACTTGTGAGATTCTTCCGCTGCCTAGGATCCGCTGACTCGCTTCCTCGAGGATCGATCCTGACTTCCCACTTCTACATCAGAAGGAAGTCTTGTAATTATTTGCGTGGGCACGAATCTGGTTTGATTTATATTCTTATATTTTGAACTCGATTTCCTCCTGTCAATAAATTGGCGTCGTTGCCGGGGAAGCAATCATTCGCGCCTTAGGTAGTTAGATCTCATGTTTTCTTTTAAGTTTTGATTTTGCAGTGTATGCGCCGTTCTGGTCAACCACCCGAGTTTGACGCCTTAGACGACCCAGAACGCCTTATACACGTCCACGCTAAATTGAAAAGAGCCATGACGGCCGCAGAAACACAAGCACAGTTGATAGAGAGGCTTCAAGCAGAGATAGCATCCAACAATGTTGCTCTCACCGCTGAGAGAGCACGCACTGCGCAGGAAGCCGAACTAAGGAGGCAGGCAGAAGCTGAGCTTTCCCAATACCCTACCACTGTAGAGGATTACATGCACCCGACTCTTGTCGTGCCTAAATCGACTATTCTAATCCCTGAAAGTAATTTTGAGATTCGTACTGCCTTCCTTATTGAAATTAAAAATAATGCTTTTTACGGAAGGTTTAATGAATGCCCTCTTGAACATTTTACCAATTTTTCTGATATGTGCCATACTCTTGCTGAAGGTACTACTCTGGAATATGTCAAGATGAAAGCTTTTCGTTGGTCTCTTGCCGGTCCAGCATTGAAGTGGCTTGAAGGACTGACTCCACGATCCCTCACAACATGGGTTGAGGTAAGGCATGCATTTCTTAATAAATTCTTTCCTCCTGCCAAGACAACGCTCTTCCGCCAGAAGATCACAGCTTTCAAGCAGAAGCTTGGGGAGCCGCTAGCAAAAGCATGGGAACGATACAATGATCTACTGCGATCCTACCCTACACATGGGCATCAACCATATGTCATTCAGAAGATCTTCTACAATTCTCTTGATCTGGCCGCTAAAGATAAGATCAACCAATATACTCAATATGAGTATCTGACAATGCCACTAGCTGACGCATGGGCTACCCTCGAAAAGCTCACCAACTTCGACAATAAGTATGAGGCTCCGACAAACTATGACGAGAACAACTATGCAAGGCCAACCCCATCCATGCCTCTCTATGAGCCTCCCAAGGAGATTGATCCGGATGTCAAGGAGCAATATTACAGAGATCAGAATCGCAAGCTCCTCAAGCGAGTCAAATACCTCTCTGCTAACCAACCCTGCATTGAATCTGGCTCACAGCGGCACACCACTCCAGAGTGCCCACATACAGAGCAAGTCAGGATGGCAGAAACTCACAAAGAGGTAGCTTACGCAGGGGGTCCCAACCGCTATATGGGGGACCAAAGGTTGCATCAACCAAAGTGGAACCAAGGTGCCCCTAGGAACCCCCCACCATACAGAGCTCCAGGACATCCAGAAAGAGATCAGCGGAAGGATGATCTACAGATGATCCTCGATGAGATGCGCCGGAATCAAGCAGAAAGCAAGCAAGCCAATAGCGCCATCAACAATCAGCTCCAAAACATCAATAAAAGATTTGGAGAACTGGGCATATGGAAAAGGAGCATTGAGACCCAGACGGGTCAATTCGCGGCACAAATTCCACGACTGACCGGGCAACTCCCTAGGCAAACAGAACCAAATCCCAAGGGGATGACCGGACACGTCGCGGTTGTAAAGCTCAGGTGCGGGCACCAACTACGCGAGCCAGAGGTCAAAAAGCAACAGGATGAAGCTGAGAAGTTAATCGACATCGAGAAGAGCAAACTCGATGTCGACCAGACTACTCGACATCGAGTAAGGGTACCCGAAGTCGACAAACTTCAAGCCGACGAGGAATCTTCTGCGCAGCAACTGAACTCGAAATTGACTCCTGTAGTGGACGTCAAGGAACTTCTAGTCGGTGTCGAGGAAAACCCACTCAAAGTCAAGGACTCTACAACACCTCCGACATCTGTTCTGGCTCCGAAACAGAAAAAGGCGCTACCTTTCCCTTCCAAGGCGCTGAAAGATCCCACTGCATGTAGGTTTAAATGATTTGTTAAAATGCTTCAGGAACTAAATGTTTCAATTCCTTTTACAGAAGCACTTATAGAGATGCCTGCATATGTCAAGTTCCTCAAGGCGATCCTCAGCAACAAGCGATCAATCACCGAAATCGTCGGCGACTGCAAAAGGATGGACTTCCCTGAGAAGAGACCTGCCACTGGTAAGTTTTCTATTACTGTGGGATTTGGAAAATTTAACTATGAGGCCTTGTGTGATTTAGGAGCAAGTGTGAGCATCATGCCCTTATCGATCTGGCAAAAAGTGAAGATAGGATCCATAAAGCCTGTGGATGCCAAACTAAACATGGCAAACAACACAGTGGTCATCCCTACAGGTATGGTTGACAATGTCCCTGTCCAGGTTGGTAAGTTCTATATTCCCGCTAATTTCCTTGTTATAGATTGTGCGGAAGATCCTACTTGCCCTATTATTCTTGGTAGACCTTTCTTAGCTACTGCAGATGCCAAGATTAGTGTCAGAAAGCAATTGCTCACCTTCACAATAGGCGACGAGATTTTAGATTTCTCTTTTGGCCCTACAAAGGGAGGAAATTCCATGGCTTGAGGTGAAGAGCATAAGCAATCACGGGGGCGAGCAAACAACAACGGAGGAAGGCGCCAAACAACTGCTCGAAATCGACCAAGGTTGCTCGACTTCGACCAAACAACACTACAAAAAAAATGAATTTCGCTTCGGCAAAAAGCCGTGGCAAAAGGCTTTCAAGGGGTGGCAAAAGGCATCTAGCTTCGGCTTAGCTACAACAAATTGGGGGGTGGCGAATTTTGGGGTGGCAAAATTTTGTAGCCTCGGCTAACGGCCGTAGCAAGGAAATTAGCGACGGCTAGCTGTCGTAGCTAAAGCGTGGGGTAAAATTAAAAAAAATACTATTTTTTAGCCTGGATTCTTTAGACCCGGGCTAAAAAGTCCAATAATTTTTTTTTTAAAATACCCACGATTACCTATATAATAAAATTTCATTAATTATACAAAATTTATATACAAAATAATATGTTAAAAGATACATAATTTATATACAATAAATATACATAATATGTCAACAAGTAGCCATATAGCCTAAATATGATACTGAAACAATTACACTTTGACACATGGGAATTTCAAGATCAATGTTTTTCTGCTCTATCTTTATCCATGGTTCTTCAAAATGCAAGCCTGAAACTTTGGATGTAAAAGCTCTAGCTGCAGAGACATTTTTGGAGGAGAAAAATGGATGAGCAAGGATAAGTCAACCTGATGGAACCTATCATAAGCAAGCATCTAAATCTTAGTTAATAATAACAAAACCTAAATCACAAATTCAACAACTAAACTAATGGAGAACATGGAGGATAAAATTTGCAGGCCAAATTCCAGTAATAATTCTAAAAATAGGAGATTGAAATGAAACATGTACTTTAAGCAGATAGTGGGAGATCCGATCGATGCACTTATTATTTGTTATCTTTCCAAATTAGTTTAGTTTCTTTTTTCATACACATTACACATATTGTTTCATAACTAGTGCATGCACATTTTCAAAAGCCAAAGAATATACTAGAAGAAACTACTAATATAGGCATGGGAAAAAGGAAAGAAATATTAAACAATCAACTAGAGTTCAAGAGAGGGAGATGGGCAGAAAGAAGAAATGCATACCAAAAAATTTTTGTAAGCCAGCACAGTAAGTATGTTCATAGCAACCTGCTCAAGAGACCTGTAGAGAGCTCACCAAAAAAAAAGACCTGTAGAGTCATAAAATTATATTAAATATCAATAACTCCCATTTAGTAAAATATATCTCAAGTGGCTTTACATTCTTTATGAGAAAGTATTTTTCCTTTAGAATGAAGCAATTCTGAAAAAGGTTAATCAATAATTTTTTGATTGAGAGACTTTGAAAAGCATTCCAAAAAGATATGCACAGATTTAAGGTTTTAAAACAAAGAAAAGTAAATACCATGATAGTATAAGTTTAGACATTAAGAGGATCATGTAAAATCTTAATTCATTTGATGCATTAATTCATTTGATGCATATATTGATATACTTCAACCAATGCTTCTAAGATGCGAGAAAAATATATGTTTTATCAATTCAGAGATAGGAGCCTTTGTCCTATAGCATTTTAAAGCGAGGAGCCCAAGAAGCAACCTATCGTTCCTGCAATTCATCTTTCAACAGTTTTTCGTATTGTATCCAAGCTAGGTTTCTTCTTGTCAGCCTACAAATTACAAAAATAGACTATTTTTCAGAGACCCGTGCACGACGAAAGTGGAAGGAAGAGGAGAATCACTTAGTGAAGCTCTTTGAAACTAGTTTAAACAGTGCCCACTAGTGGATTTCTGACAAGTTCAACTAATAGTGAAGGAATGATCCCAGTAAGATAAGCTCTTTCATATTCATTTGAAGTTTAGAGATAAATAAAACTAAATCACAAAGGGACAAGTGAAATTCAGTAGCTTACCAGCTGGTGAAGTTGCTTCTCTAGTTGAGCATTATCTTTAGAAAGTACCCCATTCTCCTCTTCGGCAAGATCCGGCTTCAAGAAAGAAGAAAGCAGTGAGAATAAGTTACAAAATCGGGCAACAATCCAGAAGGGTTAAAGTTCCTACTTCAATATAAATGCCACTCACAAATTGAATTATGTTATATGAACAGTTTTCCACCAAAAGAGAATGATAAACCAACCCATCAGATGCTTATTTTCCATATCTTATTTTTGCTCTTACTATTAGACAAGCCCGACCATAAAAGAAACAACGCCCTATAAAAGGAAAAGGAAAAGGGATCTATGAAAATACCACAGTCTCCAAGTATACGCCAATGCTTTGCAGCGCGCTCTAAGAGGCGAAATATGCACAGAACCAGCAGCGGTGGGAAGCAAGGGTAGATCGCGAGGTCAACGCGAGAAGAGAACTTGAGGAGCGGACGGGGCATATACCAGCCTACGCAAAAGAATATCTGCATCCTACTCTGGAAGTTCCAGAATCAGCAATCATTCTTCCCGCTATTAACTATGAAATGCGTCCTTCTTTTATTACTGAAATTAGAAGGAGTCAATTTAAGGGATGAATAAATGAATGTCCTTTAGAGCATGTCCCTTGCCGATGGTGCTAATCTTGAATACTTAAAACTAAAGGCTTTTCGTTGGTCCCTTGCAGGAATAGCCCAACAATGGCTGGAAAGATTGCATGCATGATCAATTCGCACTTGGAATGGGCTACAGGACCTGTTCCTCAACAAGTTCTTTCCTTCTGCAAAGACAGCTGCTCTCAGACAAAAAATTACGGCTTTCAGACAAAAGCCAGGGGAGCCACTAGCACAAGTCTGGGAGCGCTACAAGAGGCTTCTGAAATCCTGTCCTACTCATGGCCAGCCACCCTACGTCATCCAGGAGATCATCTTCGACTTCCTGGATGCACCTACTAAGGATCGGATCAACAAATACACCAACTATGAGTATCTTCGATACACACCACGCTGTGCATGGGGGGTATTCGAGACGCTGGCAAACTACGACAACACTTATGGGACTTCTGCGGCCGCTTCTGACGAAAGGTATGAAAGGCGTGCCCCATCTATGCCGGTGTATGTGCCATCAAAGAAAGTTGATCCAGAGGTCAGGGAGCAATTCGAGAATGACCAGGTACGTCGTCTTACCAAAAAAGTTAAATTCCTCTCCAAAAATCAACCTTGTTTGGAATGTGGGTCTGTGAGGCACAACACTACTGCGTGCCCGCACGTCGATTAAGTACATGAAGGAGAGACCCACGAGGAGGTAAGGTATGCAGGGGGGCACTACTCAGGGCCACATCAGAACCAGAAAAGGAGCTACTATCGCTAGCCCCAGCATCAGAACCCCCCTCCCTACAGAGCTCCTGGTCACCCTGACAGAGAAGGTAAGAAGGATGACATGCAAACCATCCTTGAGGAGATGCGGAGGAACCATTCAGACACCAAACCGTCCTTCAATTCCATCTACACTTAAATGCATGGTGTGATCTCTAGGCTTGGGGAAATCGATATATGGCGGAAATTGATTGACATACAGATTAGCCAGCTGGCGACAGCCGTCCCCAAACAATCAGGTACGCTCCCTGGATCCTCCGAACCTAATCCTAAAGGTAAATCTACAGGACAGGTAGCTGCAATGAACCTAAGGAGTGGGCGACAGATGCAAACGCCGGAGCCCAACACAGAAGGAGAAGCTGCAGAAGACTCCTCGACGTCGACCAAGCCATTCGACGTCGACCACAATCTGCTCGACATCGACCAGCACCAACTCGACGTCGACCAGAATTCTACGCCCAACCCAAAGTCGACTACAGTAGTCGATGTCGACCAGCCCGTACTCGACGTCGATCAGCCCGTACTCGACGCCGACCAGCCCGTACTCGACGTCGACCAGCTTTCTTCCCCTGTCGACCACTCCTCAGAACCTCCGGCAAAGAAGAAGCTACCTTTCCCGATGAAATCCCCAAAAGATCCAGTAGAGAAGAAGTTACAGTGGTTCATTAAGATGCTTCAACGACTCAATGTCACCATTCCCTTCAGAGAAGCTCTTAATGAGATGCCATCCTATGTCAAGTTCTTTAAGGAGATTTTGAGCAAGAAGCGGTCAATGACTGAGATCGCAAAGGAATGTAGCCAGATGGACGTATTAGAGAAAAGGCCAGATCCAGGTAAGTTTGCTATAACCATTGGATTTGGTCAATATAAATTTAATGATTTATGTGATCTTGGAGCCAGTGTCAGTATAATGCCTCTATCAATATGGTCCAAGATTAAGATAGGTGCCCTAGAGCCCGTGGATGCTAAGCTTTATATGGCGAACAACACGGTGGTCATCCCAACAAGCATGGTGGACAATGTGCCTGTAGGTAAGTTCTTCGTCCCTTCTGATTTCTTAGTTATTGATATGGTAGAGGACCCTGCTTGCCTAATCATTCTAGGAAGGCCCTTTTTGGCGACGATGGATGCCAACATAAGCGTAAGGAAGGGAGTGCTCACTTTCAACATCAGCGATGAGGTAATTGAGTACTCTTTTAATCAAACTGAAAGGCATACAAGTCCCATGGAAGAGGTCAAGTCTATATCAGCCAGATACATCACTTACGGGGAGCCTAAGGTAAGAAATATGACCCCCGAGGAGCTAGAGAAGCGAGCTATGGAAGCCCAGGTGGAGGAGATCATGGCAATTCTGAACGAGGAGACAGACAATCTACTCGACGTCGACCAAGATAAGTCGATTTCGACTAACTTTTATTTAGAATCATTGCCAGGTACTAAGTATGGGGTCGATGTCGACCAGAGGTACTCGACGTCGAGTACCCTAGTCGACGTCGACTAGATCCCGATCACTCCACCGACTGCATCAACATCGAGTACACCACCTGAGGCCGAGATGTACTCGACGTTGGGTAACCTACTCGACGTCGACCAGAACCCTTCTTCCTCGACTCCTTCTTCCTCGACGAGCAACCCATCAGAGCCAAAAACGTACTCGACGTCGAGTACCTTACTCGACGTCGACCAGACACATGGGTCCTCGACTTCTCCATCCTTGACGAGCAGTCCACCAGATGCAGCAACGTACTCAACGTCGACCACTTCTACTCGACGTCGAGTAGAACCTGAGGTCCCGAATTCCGATTATGCGAAGGTAAGCCAAGGTATGGACATCTCTTCTCCTATTTCAATTAAAGATCTATCTATACATGGGAGAGGTTTGCCTTGGTATTTGTGATGGTGCAGGGTTTCCGATGACGATCCAAAGGAATATGAAGTGGGAGACATGGTCTATGTCTCTAAATCAAAGGATCATTGTTTTCCCAACAAATTTACCAAGAAGAAGATGGGACCCTTCACTGTGAACAAGATCCATTCAGGAGGATTGCAGCTGATGGACAAGAATGGAGTAATGTTTGAAGCCCAAGCTACATGGGCCCTGCAGATGCCACCTTGAGCTTAACGGAGAAAGTTGGCCTAGCAATTATAAAGTCTAGAGCTTGTAAATAGACATTTACTTTTTGGAATTTTTGGACATTGCTGTTTTTGGTTTTTGGTTTTTGACACTATTTTTAATGTTTTTCTATTGTGGATATTTTCCGTCTAACGAATCTTGCAGGTGAGAGAAGCTGAAGATCTACTCGACGTCGAGTAGGACTCCTCGACGCCGACCACACATATCGAGCAGAAAGGAGCCTGTGGTCGAGAGGATCACCCTGAAGGTTTCACTGTACTCGAAGTCGAGTAAGCGTACTCGAAGTCGACCAGATCTTCGTCGATGTTGATCACCTTTGCAGCCACATCGCACTCGATTTCCGACGATCAGCACACTTGTCTAGTGAGTTTCTTTCTTTACCCTTGTTTTTATACAGTGAGGACACTATAGTGTTTAAGTATGAGGTGGGGGAAGGGCTTACTTTATGCATATTTGGTTTTTATTTGACATTATTTGTTCATGTTTAAGGTTTACTTCTTGAATTGCTTATACATGGCTATTTTGGATTCATTATTGATTTATGTGCTTATATGCATGCTTTCCAATGTTTGAAAAAAAAATGACCCCCATTAAAAAAATTTGGTTAGTGTCATGGGAGCTTTATTGAACTCGACGATGCAAAATTGGATTCATTAGAGATATAACATGAAATTGCCTAGTAAAGGGAAGTCACAATGAAGTGTATATTTTTCTTGAAAACCATGGAAGGAGGAAAAATTTGAAATTACTTTTGACATGTTGCATGATAAGAGGATGGAGGACTTTATATTTCCATATAATGCTCATATTGTTATCCTTAGCTTTACCTATACTTATGCATCACAAAAGCCATAATATGCCTTATTTCAATTATTGCTCCACATGTTCTAAATATTGCCCATTCTTTACCTTATTTACTATCCGGGGATTATGTTGAGAATGATGTTACATTATGGAGATTGTTATATGGTGTCTGTGTTGTTGTTATATATCATATATGGAGTTTGGAAGGAATATTTGAAATATATGGAAAATTTAATGAGTGAAAAAAAATCCGGTCACCTCAGGAGATAAAGGTAGATCGACCCTGTTTACTGAGATAATAGTTCAGTGAGATGGGACACACAGGTGAGAAGTCCAAGCACTAAGTATCCGGGGCCATTCATGACTCCCATGTTTGCGACTCGTGAGAAGGCAGTGCTAAGGTTAGAGAGGTACAAGCATTATATTGAAAAAAAGCATCGAGCGATGAGTGAAAGGTGAGAAATCAAAAGAAGAAGGAATGTGGTATGAAAATTTGGAAATTACTCCATTTCCCCGGATCATTAACACCACATTGCCAAAAATTGCCCTCCTTTAGCCTTTTACCAATCTACTTCTTCATGAGCTTAAATTAAAGTCTTCTTGATTATTAATGCTTTGTCACAAATGAATTGTTTTGCATAACCCTCCTTTTGTGAGTAGATGTTGCTTTTTATTGCACATGCATGGATTTGTGACACTAGTACCTTTTCAAGAATGGTAATTGATTGCAGGGTTATATGACAATGAATCTAAAATGTTGAGAGTTTGATTTCTTCCCCTATATGACAATTAAAAGTTTTGCTTGAGGACAAGCAAGCTTAAGTATGGGGTGTGTGTTGTGAGCCTAATTTGCCATGTTTTACACTTACTTTTATATCGATTTCTACATGCATTTCATACATTTGGGTTAGAATAATACATAATTTGTGTAGTTTATATTTATTTGCAATATATGGAGGTCTACACAAGTTTTTATTATATTTCGCAGAAATCGGACGCACTTTGGAGCTTCAAGGAAAGTCATGAAGAAGCTAAGGATGGTGCAGCCGGAGGAAAGCCCACTTTTGACCATTCATCATTCTGAATCAAGATTTGACGTCTTCATGAAAATTGTAGCTCTCGGAAAGGGCTTTCCAACACATGCTCATATGCGTCAATCCGACGAACGAGGACTTTGGAAAGTGCGTTTCAAGAACCGAGCAAAATGCTAAAAGCTGACAGCTCTACTCGACGTCGACCACGTCTAGTCGAAGTCGAGTACACCAGAAGCCCGAAGTTCACTCGGAGTCGAGAAGAGACACTCGAGGAGCCCATAGCTACTCGATGTCGAGTACACCTACTCGAAGTCGAGTACACATGTCGAGTCCAGAAGGTGTCCGAGCTCGAGTGCAACCCGGGAGGAAAAGTTCTAGTCGACGTCGACTAACTCTAGTCGAAGTCGAGTACGATCCAGTGGCCAAATCCGAGCCCGAGATCGAGTGGAGTATGGAGAAGATAGATTACTTGCAAGGAAAGGAACAGGATATTTTATCTAATCAAGAGAAGATATATCAAGATGGAAGGGGTTTATCCACATTAGCTTTATTTCCTTTTAGATATTATTTTCTTTATCATAATGTTTTATCTTTATGTTATTAGATAGAAAGTTTAGATATAGATATAGTTTCCTACCTTGATTAGCAAGGACTGGAAGCCTATAAATAAAGCCTTAGGGGCTGAGTTTTTAGGTATCTTATTCCAATTCAATTCTAGAGAGAACAAGTAAGTAGCAGAGAGAGAGAGAGAGAGAGAGCTTGTGGCCAGAGCAAGGTGAAAAGGCGAGAGCGGATTTGGCTTGTTCGGTTGTAAGCTTTCTTTTATTTAATTCAATACAATTTAGTTTCTTTTGTTATTTGATGAGTTTCTTGATAATGAAGAGCGAGTAGTCACCTAACTTCTAGGGTCGGGGTGAGCCCGGCGGTGACCATGTGAGGTGATGCGGCAAAGGTACAATCTTTTGATGCAATTCGTCTTCTATCCCTATGAGCATGATTCTTTTGCGAAAGTTGAAGGTTATCCTTGTTTGTGTTATTGAAGTGAAAGTGATCTTAATGCAACTTGGGTTAATTATGTGAAAAAGGGTTAGTAACAATTAGGGTTTATGTGAAAGCCTCTATATTCCTATTTGTTAATAACGAAAGTTATTTGATGAAAAGCATGATCTTTTATGCCGTTATGTGTTACTTTGCATGGTTATCGTTATGGTGTTGAAACCCTGATCTTGGAAGTGCTTAATTGATTGATTATTTATTACAAATTTCGTGTTTACTTTCAGATTTATGCAATTTAAAGTTTTGGTTTTCGTTTCTGTTTTCACTCGAAATCGACAAAGCATGGTCGACGTCGAGTACGACTTGGTCGACGTCGAGTACGACTTGGTCGACGTCGAGTACGACTTGGTCGACGTCGAGTACGACTTGGTCGACGTCGAGTAGGATCAGTCGAGGTTGAGTACTTTCTGTGTTGGTTTTCGTTTGCTGTTTTGTTTCTATTTCTGTTTTTAGTCGACAACCTAGTCGAAATCGAGTACCTTACTCAAAGTCGAGTACGCTTCTGGTCGATTTCGCTGAGATTTGGAACTGAAAAGGTGGGCGCTGACACACTTCCTCATGGATACGATCCTGACTACCTTCTACTACAACGGGAGGAAGTCTTGTAATTATTTGCTGAAACAGGGAAGTCAGTCTGATTCTATATTTATTTTCATACTTGACCATCCTCCCACAACAACAGTTTGAAGAGAAGCAAGGTGAATGCTTTGCAGGGATTGTGGTGCAACCTTCCTGGATGTCTGAGATTATTGCTAGTTATGAGAATGATCCTCACGTCCAACATCTCTTATTGAGGCAGTATCTGACACTTCTGGAAGGTATTCAGTGTGCAAAGGCCTGTTGAGGATTGATAATAGGTTTTACATTGGTAATACTACTGATCTGAAACATAAGATGCTTAAGGCATTACATGATGAGCCAGTTGGGGGTCACTCAGGCATCCAAGGCAGTTATCAACGATTGAAGAATCTTTTCTACTGGCCCTCTCTTAAGAAGGATGTGACAGACTTTGTGTTATCTTGTGAAGTTTGTCAAAGAAGTAAAGCAGAGAATGTAGCTTCCCCTGGCCTTCTCCAACCTTTGTCAATTCCAAATATTCCTTGGACACATATATCCATGGACTTCATAGAGGGATTGCCCATGAGTCAAGGAAGGAACTACATCTTGGTGGTTGTTGACAGACTCACAAAATTTGCTTATTTTGTGGGGTTATCTCACCCATTCTCTGCAGAGAAAGTAGCAGTTGTGTTCATGGAGAACATCTACAGGCTCCATGGTCTTCCAGAGAGTATTGTTTCTGATCGAGATAAAATCTTCCTTAGTCAATTCTGGCAGCAATTGTTCAAAGGGTTGGGCACTGGGTTGCACATGAGCACAGCCTATCATCCTCAATCGGATGGCCAAACTGAGAGAGTCAATAGATGCATAGAAACCTTCTTTCGTTGTATGTGCTCCGATCATCCTCACCAATAGTTCAACTGGCTCTTCTTGGCAGAATTTTGGTATAATACCAATTTTTATACTGCACTCTAAACTACACCCTTCCATGCTCTGTATGGTCACCCTCCACTAGTGTTGGGCATTAAATGATTTGTAGGAAGAAATCTGGATGCTTCCATTTGGTTTCAACAAAGGAATCACATGCTGTCTCAGGTGAAATTCCATTTCCAGCAAGCTCATGTGAGAATGAAACAGTTTGTTGATCGACATCGCACATATAGGGAATTTCAAGTTGGGGATATAGTCTACTTGCACTACTAGAAATTTGTCATTTAACATCGTGTAATAATCGATGTCTTTAAAAAAAAAAATCGATGTCTATGTGGGTGATGTAAAAAGTCAAAAGTTTTTCACATCGGTCATAGCCCGATGTCTTTGTATATTATAACATCGTTTATATTTTTAAATCTGATGTCTTTGTTATCCTATAACATTGATTATAAAATATAACTGATGTTATAACAGAACAAAGACATCGGACATTGACCGATGTTATACAATTTTGAGTTTTAACATCACCCACATAGACATTGATTTTTTATTTTGATTAACATCGATTTGTAGCCGATGTTAAATGAAACATTTGTTTTTTTTTTTTGTCGTTGTAGCCTATACGGGATTTGAACCCGCATCTTTGTGCTTGAACACATCGCTCTACCAATTTGAGGTAATAGGCTTGAAATTAGCAATAATAAAACAAATTCTTGCATCATTTACTAATCCAATACTAATGCCAAAAGAAAATACCAAACAAACTATTCTAGATTCACCCCAAAAAAACTATTAGGTGAGCATGATAATGCAGAGAAGAGTCTACATTTAATTGTTGAACAATCTAAAAAAGATGGATCCAAATTACACAAGAGGCCACCTTGCTCAATTTGCTTTCAAAACTTACTCCATACAGAGTTATGCTATCATCTAATCTGAGTGATAACTATTACATGAAAATATGTGATTCTTAATCAAAAGGTTGTTAGAAGGGTCATTACCGGTCCATGGAGTCCCCATGGCCAAGCTGCCCATCTGTACCTCTTCTCCAAGAGTAAACGTTGTGCTTATCACTAATCGCCAATGTATGCCTCCATCCATAACATACTTGAAGTACTTTCTGCCATCGTAACCAAGATACTCAAATACATCATCATAGGTGTTATGAAGAAAATGTCCTATATGGCTAATTAATTCACACCTGTATTCAAACACCCATATAATTAAATTGTGCCATAAGAAAGGATGAAATTTGCCTGCTCGTGCGGAATTAGAACTTTCTCTGGAGAGCAACAATCATCATTGTCGCCTACTCCTACTTTCCCAAATTGCATCACTGAAGAGTTGAGGTTCAGTTTCTAGTAAGACACTATTAGGACTACCAAACTTATGTCTCCATTGGAAAAGGTAAACACCAAACGCAATTGAGAAAAAAGTTGCACAAAATAAGCTACAAACTGGAAAGAGGTCATCTTTCCTAAGACGAATATCGACTATCTAGCTCATCTTTTCAGAAAATAACAAATAAAGTGCCTAAGTCAAGATTTGGCAGCATTCTTGCTAACACGTAATAATTAAAAAAATCCATATCATATATAGTGTGACTTCGGCTACTCAGCAGATTAAAATTATTTGAGCCTAAATGACGATGCTCTACCTCCATATAGCCAAATAAGAGATTAATCACGGTAAGTCAAAGCTAGAAACAACAATGCTATAACAAAAACTAGCATACCTTCTCCAGCTGCAATGAAAGACAATGCGTAACCAGGTGACATAACAACTTCCTCTTTTATACCCTCAACACAAGTGCCCTACAAAATTGCATCTTTCACAGTTAATAATTTCTCGAGTATATATTTAGTTTTTCATAACCATGCACTAGCCACATGAATGAGTGTAGTGCAAAAATAGTGCCTAGCATGGGAAAGAGATTGCAGCTGATAACAAACCTGCCCATCTTCTCTTAACACGCAAATTCTGGACAATTGGATCAAGCAAGTCATTTATCTCCTGCATACAAAGGTGAAAATCTCCATAAACTTTTATTAACATGCAATTAAACTGAGTAGCAAGCCTCTAGAAAGGAAATCTGTATTCATTAGGTACAAAGGGCAGTACGTGATCAAAATAGAGTTTGACATAACAATATAAAGTAAGGAAACAAGGTAATTAAAGATGACTGACCATGGAATACATGTGCAAATGTTCACTGATATATGAGAAAAATTTAAAATATTATTCAAGTACAACTATTTTGATGTTAAGAAACACAGGGTAAAAACTAGTTAAGATCAAAATCAGATAAGAATGTACGACACGCTCTATCGAAGGGGAGGTCTTAAAACCCAGGGGAATGAAATAGGACCATGAAACTAGCAGTGTTAAAGAAGGAATGTATTCATCTTATCATTTACATTCAGCATATGGATATTCAAAAGTACTCATCAGCTCCATAGCTTTCTTCTAAACCAACTGTCACCACATATTTTCTACTTGAACATGACTGCCTTTCTTTGACTAGCACGTATGAAGTGTTCGTGATTTTTTTCAAACTGCTAGAGTGTTTAAGCATAAGCATTTTTACCTAAGGAAGAAAGCCTTCATGTCACCTGAATAAGTTGATGCAAAACTTACTCCAGTTGGTTGGCAACAAGTAATATGTTTTAAGTTCACTCATATCCTTCTAATGCCTTCCAAATGGATTGAAGTAAAACTCTTCCCTGCCACAAGTAGCTAACAATTCTACCATTTCAACAACATCTACTTAATTATACCCATAAAAAACTTAAATGTGAAGCTAAATAAAATCAAAATAACCTGGTGAGTCATTATATCCGTGAATATGTAGCAATCAAAATGCCATTTAACATATGGCAATATTTGCAAATATCTTTTCGATTGTACCCCCCTGTATCCATAGATTGATTAAGATATCAGGTTTCAAACCTGGTGATTTCCAAGCTCAAAGTATTTGCAAAGATTTTTCTCATTTACTGAAAGATTTTCTCATTATTCCAATTTATCAACTTGAAGTTTCTTAAGAGAATAATTATTCCAAAGAAAAACACAGGATGAAGCTGATGATGCCTGCAACACACATACAGGAGGGAGATGGAATCTAAATCGATTTGAACCCTAAATCAAGAACCCTAACCCAATTTCAACCAAAAGAGGAGCAATATAGAACATGCTGTTTACCTTTTCGGGGAGACGCGCTTGTACACTTGGGTAAGCACGCTCATATGGTCGAGGTATGAGCAAACTCACATTGGCAGATCTAGGCACAAGCCGGAAATCTTAATGTCAATCTTCAGCAACCCCAATTTGAGCTCGAAGACGTGAACGCTAGATCTAAAAATTAAAGAATGAAATTAAACAACAAAAACCCTAGATTTGAATTTGAGAGGAGCATTCGAGGTCTCAAAACTCAAGAGAAAGTCGAAGGGAAACGGAGGACGTGAATGCTTACCAGAGAAGGTTACAGATAGCAGAGGGAGCAAGAGGGCTAAGCGACGATGGAGGCAGTTGTGGTCGTGGTCAGACCATCGCCTAGAGATAAGTCGAGAGAGATAAGCCAACGATGGGAGGAGGCCGGATTTGGAGGATGAAGGCCAGATTTGGAGCAGGGAGAAGGATACGATGATAGGAGAAGCATTTGGAGGAAGGAGGCGCCCAGATTTCACTCCAGCAAGAAAGGAGAGGGACTTCTGTAGACGGGAAATTGGAACCTTGGGCTGAAATGGTGAGAGGGTTGGATATAGTCGGGAATCTCATGGGCGGGCGTTCAAGTTAATTCATTATTCGGTTGCACGCCTTTTATAAAAAAATCAAAATACATATTTAACATCGGTCTAAAATATAGGGTGATGTCTATTTAATTTTTAACATCACACATTTTAAAAGCGATGTTAAAAAACCGTTTAACATGTTAGGTTTTTCTGGATGATGTTAATGAACCGATGTTAAATAACAGAATTCTAGTAGTGTTGAAACTCCAGCCTTATAGCCAATCTTCACTTGCTATTCGTCGCAATCTCAAGTTGTGCTCCAAGTTTTTTGGACCTTTGAGAGTCTTGGCTAGAGTGGGTTCAGTGGCTTACAAGTTGGAGCTACCCCTAAGAGCCACAATTCATCTAGTCTTTCATGTCTCACAACTCAAGCGCAAGATAGAGAGACAGCTATTACCAGTCCCAGCACCTCCCTATACAGACGAAGAGGGTGATCTTGTGGCAGCTCAAGAGGCAATTTTGGACAGTAGGTTGACTTACTTGAGCAATGGCGAGCCCGTGACCGAGTGGCTAGTCAAATGGGCAAATTTGAGTGAAGATGAGGCCACCTGGGAGCCTGTAGGGCACATCATTCACCTCTTCCCCGACTTTCAACTAAAGCCTTGAGACAAGGCTTTTCTACGGGGGGATGCAATGTCATGTGTATGGGTGAAGAATTAGTGTTGTATGAAGGGTATAAATGGATGATCAAATGTGTAATGAGGGACATCCAAAGTAATAACAAACATACTCCTTACTCCCTTCTCTTCCTCTCCTCCCTCTCTATTCTATTCCCTTTCCCGCTCTTTTCTGTTACAACCACCACACAGCCACCATCACCTACACTCCACCATCACCCCATCACTACAGATTGTTTGAGAAAACTTCGGGTTTTCAAAATTATTTGACACTTATAAAACCATAATATTCAACCATTGAACCTTATATATGGTGATCCATTTAATTTAGATGTCATTGAATGGGTATCGTCAGAACTTTCATTGGTGTCATACTTCAGGTATGAGCCTTTTATAATGTTCTTCAAGACATTTAGAATTAACCATAGGGCGAATTTGCAAAATAGCCACGAAAATGGGTCTAATTTGCGAAATGTCCACGTTTTAGGACAATTATGTAAAATGTCCTAAATATAAGCCTCCTCCCTCTCTCTCCCACGCGCCTTTCTCTCTCCTCCGACTCTCTCTCTCCGCACGCTCTCTCTTTCTCCTACACGCTCTCTCTCCTTTCCATCTCTGCGAGCGACGACGATGACGACTCTCTCTCCCGTCAACTCAGATACTTCCTCGCTCTTCAATCCAGGCGACGATGACGGTGGATGGAGATGGCTCCGGCTTGAGGTACATCTCCCTTTCTCTCTCCGAATTTGCTGCAGTTCCTCATCCCGCGCCTTATCAATCGATCGAAGATCGATTGATAAGGAACTCGATTTTTGCTTCTGGCTATTTTACTTATCAATCGATCTTTGCTTCTGACTGTTTCTTTATCAATCGATCGAAGATCGATTGTGATGGTGCAATTGCTGAACGAAATCTGAAATCTTGTCCTTGTTGTTTTATGTTTGTGATTGATATATATGTTGTTTTATGTTTTGCACATAACCTGTTTGATGAAATGCCCAAATAGGCCGAGTGACAGTATTTTTACGAGCCGAGGTTTCCTGTCTGTTGTTTGGTTGTTGCTGATTCGACACTTTGTTGCTGGGATGCCATGGATAATAGTCATCTTCTTTAATATTCTTATAATATCAGTCACAATGCTTTTCTACGCAAAAGGTAAGAACTTAAGAACTTGTCACTCACTTCGGCTTCAACTATAAAGTAACATTTTAGTTTTACTAGAGAATGTAAAGATTTTTGGATTTGATAATCGTTGAGCAATTTAGTCAGAGGAACATGTTATTTATTTATTTATTATCAAACATCACTTCTCATCCTTTTGCATTTATATTGCAATTGCACTTGGTTTTGGAATGTTATCTGAATTTTTTGTTGAATGGTTTTTAGCTGGATGGATTGGAAATGATGCAATCACCCCAATCATTGGACCACATGATCCTTATATACATATATATATATATATATATATATATATGGAAGGGTATGTTTATATCCTTTATTTTCTAAATGGTATGTATTGTCATAATGTTATAAATATGATACAGTTGCATTTATCAGGAGTTGACTCATCTTCGAGGTGCAGCTATTATGATGACTGCAGTTATGATTATTGCCATCATGGCCTCTATCGCCATTGTGAGGAGAATCCTTATGGCAACATCAGTTCTGAAGGTAAGAGACTATGCTATTATAAGACAATGAGGTTTCTTGCTTTGACAATCTACAAATAAAAGGCTTTTGAGAGCAAGATGATGTTTTATAGTTTCAAAAAACATGAGTCATAATCCTGTATATACCATTATCCAGGGGAACATGTCTAATGGGTTTCAAAACCCTCAATAAACTAGAAATGAAACCCTCATCTATTTGATCAAACTCTTATCCTATATTATACTTGATCGACTAAATTCCTGATTATATGTAGTCCACCTAGAAATCCATAGAAAACAGGCACACTTACTGTTTTCCTAGTCCACTGGAGTTTCCATAGAAAACATGCACACTTACTTCTACATGTTCTGGTTTTCTGCTGCATTCCATCTATTTAGTTCTCGAGAGGTTCGACAAAATGATTGCAGCTCCAACTGTTGTGCTTATGATCTTGGGTCAAGCCGAGTCAGCTGTGAGCGTTGTTGTGGTTATAGCACTCATTATACTCCTCATATAGGAATTGCTATCTTTTTTAGCAGGTTTAATAGTAATCTGTGTCAATACATTACTTGTAGGAATGGCCATTGAAGAGAAAACTTGACCCAAAGATCTACGGTTCCCCGAAATCACCAATCACAACGGAGGTCGTTGAGAAGCTGATTAAAGGCTTTCATACTGTTGATGAGGTATTGCATTTATCTACCACTGTTAGCCCTTATAACATAAGCCTTTGGCTTTTGTTGTATTGAATCTATTGTCGGTTGAACATCGGTAGGCTATAAAACAACAGCAACAGGTTAGTTGCAGGGGTGTTGTGGCTTCCTGTCATTCTTATTTATCTCATGGACATGCAAATATGCTTCTCTGTTCTTTGAGTTTGTAGTACTAGAGAAAGATAGGGTTTACTTCATTGTATACTTTACATCATCTGTATATATGTTATGTGATTTTGTTCCATGTTGTGAAGATTTCTCGTAACTGTCCAATGGCTAGAATCAGACCTGTGACTGTGAAATACATGCCAGGGGAGGTGGTTTCTGTGCGTGTTCCTCTTGTTCATCTTTCCAACTTCCAGATAAACCACTGGCCAGAACTGCCAACCAAGCGCTATGCTTTGATGGTTTTAATGTTCCATTTGATAGTGAAAGACAATGGCATTTTCACGAGCTAGAGCTGGTTGAAGTAGTTGCTGATCAGATGTGTATTTGCTTCCCTTCATTTGATGTTTTGTGGGACATATTCTATTGGGCACGTGACTGTTAATTTGGTACTATGTACTAGTCATATTAATTAGCAAGATGGAAATTTATCTTTTGGTGTACATTTCTAGAAAACTTGAAGCTGATGGATTTCAACCACATGCAACCGAATCAATTGGTGATAAATAATTAGGTTCTTTGGGTTTATTATTATTATTATTATTATTATTATTATATATTAGTGCTTACTAATAACTAATAGGGAAAAACATTGTTGCTTACACTCCTACTAACGGTGTCAGCACTATTAGCTCATGATTCTTTGAGTTTATTATTATTATTATTATTATTATTATTATTATTATTATTATTATTATATATTAGTGTTTAATCTCCACCCATCTTATTTTATTATTTTGTGAAGCCTATTAGCTCAAATCGGTAGAGCGTTTTGTACAAACACAAAGATACGGGTTCAAATCCCGTATAGGCTATCGTGTTGTTGGTTGTGTAAACTTTGGTTGAAGCACTGATCCACTTGAATTGGAGACAAATAGAATGAAAAGTAACTTGAATTGGAGACAAATAGAATGAAAAGTGTTTCTTGGAGGTGCTGACACAAAAAAAAAATACAGTTGTACAAATCTAAAATACAGTTGTGCAAATCTAAACTAAAGTTGTGCAACTCTAAAATACGGTTGTGCAACTCTAAAAAATGTGTTGACATGAAGAAGAAAAAAAGTGATGACACGGAAAAAATATATACCAAACTACAAAGTTATTACTTAGGAAGATGACTCGATTGTAACTAATATCAGTGCCAGCACTAATTGTAACTAATATCAGTGTCAACACTAATTGTAACTAATATCAGTTTCAGCACTAATTTTCACCACTAGTTGTGCAAAAATAACGTATTGATGAGCAAAAATAGGAGCATGTTGTGCAATAATTAATTGAGAAAGTATGAAATTATATTGAGAGAAAATAAGATCATGTTGAGAACAAATTCACAAGTCTCGATTGTTGTGCAAAAATAACCTATAGTTGAGCAAAAATAAGATGATGTTGAGCAAAATTTCACCAATCTCTCATGTTGTGCAATTATTGTCTATTGATGAGCAAAAATAAGACAATGTTGTGCAATAATCTATTAAAAAGTATAAAATTATATTTATGAAAAGTAAGATCATGTTGAGATACAATTTCACAAGTCTCAAATGTTGTGAAAAAATAAAGTATTGATGAGCAAAAATAAGAACATGTTGTACAACAATTTAGTGAGAAAGTATGAAATTATATTGAGAGAAAATAAGATCATGTTGAAAACAAATTCACAAGTCTCGATTGTTGTGCAAAAATAACCTATAGTTGAGTAAAAATAAGATGATGTTGAGTAAAATTTCACCAATCTCCCATGTTGTGCAATTATTGTCTATTGATGAGCAAAAATAAGACCATGTTATGCAATAATCTATTACAAAGTATAAAATTATATTTTCGAAAAGTAAGATCATGTTGAGACACAATTTCACAAGTCTCGAATGTTATGCAAAAATAAAGTATTGATGAGAAAAAATAAGAGCATGTTGTGCAATAATTTATTGAGAAAGTATGAAACTATTTGAGAGTAAATAAGATCATGTCGAAAACAAATTCACAAGTCTCGATTGTTGTGCAAAAATAAGATGATGTTGTGCAATAATTTATTGAGAAAGTATGAAATTATATTGAGAGAAAATAAAATCATGTTGAGCACAATTTCACAAGTCTCGATTGTTGTGCAAAAATAACCTATTGTTGAGCAAAAATAAGATGACGTTGAGCAAAATTTGACCAATCCCCCATGTTGTGCAATTTTAATCCGTTGATGAGCAAAAATAAGACCATGTTGTGCAATAATCTATTAAAAAAATAGAAAATTATATTTACAAAAAATAAGATTATGTGGAGACACAATTTCACAAGTCTCGATTGTTATGCAAAAATAAAGAATTGTTGAGAAAAAATAAGAGCATGTTGTGCAAATATAAGAGTACGATGTGCAAATATGAATCAAATCTAATTTTTTTTGTTTATTTTTTTTAACATTTTGTCGTGCAAATATAAGAGTACGATGTGCAAATATAACCGTAAATTGTGCAAATATGATCCAAGTCTAGTTTAGAGTTGCACTTTTTTCCGTGTTAGCACTTTTATTCCCATGTCAGCACTTTTTTTAGAGTTGCACAAGAATGGATAACAATTTCACAAAGAATCGAAGAAGCACATGACAAATGAATCATAAGCCGATCAGATGATGTCGAACAATTCCATCAAGCCTGGATAACAATTTCACAGATATGATCCAAATCTAGTTTTTTTTTACATGGATAACAATTTTTTTTACTTTATAATATTATTTGTGCACTTTTTATTCTAATTTGTGCACTTTTTATTCTATTTATGTCAGCACTTTTTTAAAAATTTTATTTTTTTTCACGTCAGCACTTTTGTAAAGTTTTTTTTTTCTTTTTCAGATTTTCCAAAACCCAACTACAATAAACGTAGTATACTCTAATGTTTTTTTATGTTCATGTTACAACATCCATACATTAAAATAAAAAGTTATATTAACATTTTTTATTATGAAATTTATATTTCAAAAAGTTATTGATAATTAAACAAATTAATATTTCAGAAATTTTTATAAAGAATAAACTTGATGATAAGATTGTGCAAATTAAAAAGACTGTGGGTGAGCTGAATTTCCAAGAAGCAAACTAGAGTGAATATGCACAAGACAGTAAAAACCAACATTCCCTAAACAAAATCACCAAATGGTATAAGGTACACATGACTAAACAAAATCACCAAATGGTATAAGGTAAATCAACAGCAAAAACCACATCATGAGCGATTAAACCAACAATCCCTAGCAATACAACAGAAACACATGCTTGTGTTGTGAAAGTTGTAGCATTTCTGCAGCTAACATTGATAGCTTCAGATTAACATGCATGTGCTTTATTTTCACTTCATCTTTAAGGCAACTGTTCTCTTGACCTTTGCTTGTGAGCTGTTATTCCAATCTCTTTACTGCTGAGAGTTCATTTTCTAACACCTTTCTAACTTTGGACAATGTCTGTAAGCTCTTTTAGTCATCTATTCTCATGCTCAAGCTCTCAATCTCTCCCTCCAAGTCCTTTATTAAGACTGATGCTTCCTTGTTCCGAGCATCAAGGATCTCAAAACTCAAAACATATTCAAAAGGTGGAACTTGTGCAGACCGTAGCCACTTGCATTCTGTTTCAGCAGGAGTTGGTGGGCACCCTTTGATTTGAGCTCTATCAGATCAATAACATAATGTAGTTTTAGAAAAATAAATAAGTCAATATCAAATCCAAGCAATGAGCAAGCAAAGCACAAACTAGATCACGAAAAAGTTGTGCAACTCTAAGCTAGAGTTATGCAATTCTTATCAGAAGCAGCCCACTCATTCTCTTTTGTCTTCAATGCATTAAGACACATAATTTGCATTTTAGTAATTATTCCAAACAGAATGAGAGACAAGGGCAAATAGAATTAGGAGACTCAAGGGGATATTAGCTTAGTTTCAATCAATTGAGATAAATCTATCCCAAATGGATCAAAAAGAATTACTTGAAAACAAGGTCCAACACCTAAATTTCAAGAATAGATGAATGCAATGGAGGAATGATTCATTAAGATTAATTTTGGGTGATACAATTGCATCTATCATAGAAACTCACTATCCGCGGAAAATATGCAGTCTTACCTTACTTACTGAGTTTTTTTTTCCCGCCGAGAGACCATAGGTACATCCAGTAAAAGAGCTCTAAATCTCAATCTCTGTGCATCAAGAGGCAAATCATTGCTTGCAAGGCGAGAATCTGAACTGGCAAAGTGAATTATCCTCAAAAAATTATATGAATGAAGAGGAATCAATAATCCTCCATTTCTAAAGATAACTTGCATCGAAGGATACCGACACAATAGTAGCATAAAAACGAGCAACTTGCTTGATAATCACTCCACGGATGTATCATGTGTCATATCAACGTAGTAACTCATTCCAGACTAGGATGTGAAGTGCTTTCAAGCTCATGGAATAGATGTTAACTCCTTATGCAGCTCCTTCACAATTCTGACATCTTCATGCAAGCTCTCAGTAAAATGCCTCTGTTGAATATATATGGAAATGTACTATCAACACATCAAGAATCAGACAAGCGAAAGTTAAGACAGTGGACACCCAAAATAGAGTGCTCTTATTCTCGTTATATCGTTGTTGGATTTTGCTGATTTGCCGTGCTTGTTCCTAGATGATGGGATTAGATTTGATTAATTGGCTTGCTGTGTTGAAGAGATCAAGTACTTCTTACACCAGTTTGCATTTGATTTCGTTCCCCATTACTTTTCACAAGAAACTAGATTCCTGAGCAGCTGAATACAAGAGTTCAGTCAAATTCTCAAAAATCTGATGCAGAAGGGCACACATAAATTAGACAAATGAGGCCCAAAAAATCAGTCAAAATCGATAATAGTAAAAATGAAGTGATTCTACATATTTTATATATATACCAAGAAAAGTATCCGAATCCATGATATGTGAGTCCAAGACTTTAAAGTATAAATTCAGTCAAAAATTCTCATAAAAACAGAAAATCAGTAAAGAGTTGTAAAAATAAGGGGAAATCATTTCTATTATCTCAACCTTTGACAACATGACCTAACAATACAACTTTAAACTGTAAAATAAATACCTAACATATTGCCCTACATCATTTTTCATCAAAAACATCAGGCAATGTGGATGATGTGGCAACCAATTTGCCTATGATGTGTGTGCATCATAGCCAAATCTCTTCATCCACATCAAGGTTATGATATTTATTTCACTATTTAAAGTTTAAGGATATTTTTTGCTCACCCTATGAAAGGTTGGGATATTACTGGATTTGATTCCCCCCTAAAAAGTAACCTTTATATTTAGTAGTAGGCTTTATATGTTGTTGTACCTGATGACTGGCAAGCAGATCCCGTAGCAGTTCATTTGCAATCTAGAACAAAGACGAGACGATAACAAAGACATTCTATAGTAAGCATATCATAAACATGCTTACATGTCAAAGAGCTCGTCATCCTCAAGAATCAAGCCCTTGGCATGAAGCGTACACCTAGACGCAGTCATCTGATCAACAAGCCCATGGATCACTTCGTAGATCTTATTCACCTGATAGTGCGACTTGTCATTAGTTACGAATTCATGTCTTGAGTTCTTCACTTCAATCCAGCTGAACGCTGCATCCTTCTTCAACCTTCTTTCCAGCATTAGCTGCCTCACTTGACCTGCATCATCCCACCTCTTTGAAGCAGAAAAAATGTTTGAAAACATCGTGTATCTTCCTGAATCGCCTGGTTCCAGCTGAAACAGCACTTCTACTGCCTTCCTGGCCATGTCCAGGTCTCCATGGACCCTGCAAGCACCTAGGAGAGCGCCCCATATTCCGACATGGTCTGATCCATTAGGGGCTAGCTCGTTCTATCATGCTCACTGCTTCTTCAAGCCTGTTCTTCCTACCAAGCATATCAATTACAATGGCGTAGTGATCTGATCGTGCTTCTAAGCCATAGTGAGCCATCATGTCGAGAATGTGCAGGCCTTCACTTAGTAACCTATTGTGGCTACAAGCCGAAAGCACACCGAGAAATGTGATGTGATTTGGTCTTTGTCCGGCATGCATCATGTTCTGAAACACTTCAAGTGATTCTTCACCCAGCCCATTACGAGCATACCCGGTTATCATTGAGTTGCAAGAAACAATGTCCTTTGAAGGCATCTTATCAAACAAATTCCTAGCTGATCTCATGTAACCGCTCTCGTGTTTAGGAGTTGATCCTTTTTGTTAACTAAACAACCATATCTTATTGAGCATTAATGCATTCATCTGGGTTGTGCAACTCTAAGCTCGAGTCGTGCAACTCTAGGTTGGACAGCAAGAACAAAAATTATAGCAACAGTCACATATTGAATACCTAGAAGGCATGTATTATTACGGAAAAAGAAGGGAAAAGCAAACAACCAACATCCACGATGAATAAGATCTGTGCGTTCATTTGATTGTTTCATGTCAGAAAGGAATTGTGTAGTATTGATTCCTACCTGACAGATACAGAATTGTTCAACCTCTGTTTGATCGCTCCTCGCAATAGCAAAGTACTTCCTTTGCTTCATACGAGCTGCCACAGTTTCTTCAGTTAAACCAGTGCAGACACTCCCAATGTGGTTTTCTAGTGCCAGCAGCTGCTGGGAAGGTAGATTCAGTTAATGATTAGTAACATGTTATATGCATGGAATTTCAAACCAATCTTTCTCTGTGATGGAAGTATAGTGCCTCATACGACATGTTATCAACATCAAGTCGCATGTCTCTGTGCTGATCATGAATATCAACCATTCCAAATAATATAGATGGGTTGAGGACCATGACATCCTAGGACAGTGGAAATAAACTATCAGTCAGCTGCAACTAAATATCTAATGCTACTAAAGAGGGACTTGATTCACCTAAAACTCAAATACAATGGCCAAGGCATGAGAACAAAAATTTAGCACTAGTTTAATTCATGGTCTAAAGGTTGTGCAACTCTAAGCTCCAGTTGTGCAACTCTAAGCTAGAGTTGTGCAATTCTTATCAAAAGTAGCCCACTCATTCTCTTTTGTCTTCAATGCATTAAGACACATAATTTACATTTTAGTAATTATTCCAAACAGAATGAGAGACAAAGCCAAATAGAATTAGGAGACTCAAGTGGATATTAGCTTAGTTTCAATCAACTGAGATAAATCTATCCCAAATGGATAAAAAAGAATTACTTGAAAACAAGGTCTCAATTTTTAGAGAAGCTAAAGGAGATGGAATCTAATGGGGGTGGGGGATTAGTGATTTAGTGCTAAACTAGAATTCAATTAGCATTACATTTCAAAGCTTTGGTTCCAACTACGATTGATATGTGGATCACCAACCAACCTATTTTGGACAATACAAGAGGCAATTTTGTGAATTAAGCAAAAAAGAGAGGGTAAAAATCATTCAGAAACAAAATGATGAAATGATCAATTGATCATGCTATTCCATTTGACACCGACGACAATAATGAATGGAAAAATTGATACGTTTCGAGAGACTTTACCTGCTGATACTTCAGCTTTTCAACATTACTCTCCATCCTATAAATATTCAATACCAGAAAATATGAAAACGAATGCCAATAAAAGTACACAATAGCATCTATTTCTCATTTGTATGACTGCTAATTGCCAAGTAAACAATATGCCAAAAAACGTATTATTATTAGCACGACACAGTTTAGCTAGCAGCTAAACGACCACATAGCTATGTGAAAACCAAGTTTCATGCTGTAATTTTTTTTAAAAATCAATCAACACAAGAGAATAACAAGAAGACTCCTATGACAATGAAAGTCTAAAGCTGTCATGAGTTAACAGAAGAATAATTGATGCTATTTTGTATTTTCATGTAAAATGTAGACTAACTTCAAACCAAAATAAGTGAGAACATTTAGCTCCCTAGGCAAAGATCGATTTTCTTATCAGGAAAACAGTAAACAGTCCCTCAGCCTATTGGGACATTTCATCAAACAGGTTACGTGCAAAATATAAAACAACAAAATGATGAAATTAAACTACGTTGAACAAATGGCAGGGAAGAACCTGTAATGGTGCCATGGAAGGGAAGAGCAATAGGAGGAGGTCAAACTCACAATCAGAACCTTCGCCTCGCTCCATTGCTCCGAGTCGCCGTCCTTGGCCTCCCCGCACCACAACAACGAGCTCAGGGCGAAAGAGGCATCACCTGAGGGATAATCAAGGGCGCCATCGAGAGCGCAGCGGAGGCGAAAACTGAAGGAATTAACGACATATAGAAGCTGAGAGAAACTGAAGCACTCGGTGTCATCGAACGGGGGAGGCGGCGGAGGGGATCGGGGCTGAATTGGACGGATGCGATTCGGCGGTGGCGATGGCGAGCAAGGAGAAGCACGATCGACAGTTGAATGCGCCGGAGCAAGGAGGAGGATGATCGGAAGCCCTAAATATGAGGAGGGGAGAACGAAGATCCCGGTCGGAGAGAGAGAGCGAGTGTAGGAGAGAGCGCGTGAGGACAGTATATATTGTGGACATTTCACTAAATTGTCCGAAAACGCGGACATTTTGCAAATTCATCCAAAAAAAGTGCCTATTTTGCAAAATTTTTCTTAACCATATTACAACTATCTAGCTATAAGCCACAACAATAACATTGGTTGTGCGCTTAACCTTAACCTCCTTCGTACCCTCTACTAACGAGGGGCATGCTTCAGGCTATGCTTAGAGGAATGTCAGGAAATGGCATTGTTATAACCGGATTTGTGTTATGTGGTTACTTCTATTGGTTGTACCAACCGAATGATAATCGTTCTGAACTTGATAAAAACCCACATTCAATGTACTTCGATCAAGAGTACAAATGATAATATTAGAATCATATACTCTTCTGGAGTTTATAAGAATCATATACTCTTCTAGAGTTTAATAAAAATCCACCGGTAGAGTCTTCAGGCTCTTAGATTTGTGTTGAAAAACTTCACAATCTACGGGATTGTGGTAAACCTTTCTCCCAAATGTTCATTTTCCAAACAAAACTTTGTATTAGACACTCATGATAATTAAGTTGTTTCTTCGGGAAACACTTTGAGCTTTGAATTGCAATAAGTAAAATCATAATAATTTTATTTACTATAAAGTAATGAATAACAAAAAACAAATAAATAAATAAAAGAAATTTGTATTTGTCCACTTCAAGTGGAGTCAGAGAAATGAATATTGTCACTTTAAAATAAAACTCATACACTTCTAGGTATGATTTTAAATAATATCTAGAAGGATATTCAATATATCTCTTATCATTCATTTACTCCAGGAAATGAATATTGTTACTTTAGAGACAAATTTGTTTTGATGAGAGAGAGAGAGAGAGACATTTTATGAATTTTCTTTTCATATATCGCTTCAGGAGGTTATTATCGTTACTACAGGAACGATTTATAAGCATAATGTGTTCATCCTCTTCAGGGGATGAGTTTATTTATTTCGAGAGATAATGGTAAATAAATACACAATTGATATAATTAATAAAATCATAAATAAATAAAATCAAAATGGCATATGGTCAACTTCTGGTGATAAGAAAATGAACATCTTCAAATACATGTTCGTCTACTTCTGGAGACTGGTGGAGAAACCATAATTTGCTTGTTTAGCTATAAAATCATCGGTCCAGGGACGATTATGAATTTTAAAATTTTATCTACTAAGGGAGATAAATTTTATCACGATATATAAGTTAAAATATTTATCTTCTTCCAGAGATAAATATTGAATTACCCGCTTATGGGGATATTACCAATTCGATTAATTCAATCACAATAGGGATTGAGATTAGTTTAATTATCCGCTTCATTGATTCAATCACTTCAGGGGATTGAGATTATTAGTTTAATTACCCGCTTCAAGGGATATTACAAATTCGATTGATTCAATCCCTTCAAAGATTGAAATTCATTCGATTGATTCAACCGCTTCGGGATTGAAATTTATTCGATTGATTCAACCGCTTCGGGGATTGAATTTTGTTCGATTGATTCAACCGTTTCGGGGATTGAATTCTATCGATTCACCGCTTCGGGGATGATATCTATCGATTCACCGCTTCGGGGATGATATCTATCGATTCACCCCTTCGGCTCGATATTTATCGATTGGGTTTATATTCATCTACTTCGGGAGATGGTGTGTCCGCTCATCTACTTCGGCAGATGTAAATTAAACAAATAGAACATAGATAAACATATACACATGCATATTGGAAAATCATATGCAAGTACGGAAAGATATATACTCCCTCCGTCCAAGAATACATTGCCTTTTAGGCTCATGCACACTAATTAAGGAACCTATTTTGCATCTTAAATCTCATCATTATTATTAAAGGTTTAAATAGTAATTGGAAGTTCAAGGGTTTTCTTTAAGTTTTCCAAGAATTTTATTTAATTTTAACAAGTAAAAAAGTAGTACCTTTAGAGGTAATAATTACCTGTACATCTAAAAGACCATGTATTTTTGACAAAGTTAAGGCCTATAAGGTCATGTATTCTTGGAAGGAGGGAGTATGTATTATGTATCATTTACGGAAAGGCATGTATGCAACCGTATATATAAACTTATTGTAGGCTCAAAATTATATAAAAAAAACTTGTATGTATAGTTAGTTCCCTCTTATAGTAGTATGCAATCATGTCAAAATATCTGTAAATAATATGTGCACACTGCAAAGAAGATAACAATAGACAAAGCACAAGCAGTTGCGCACAGCAAACCGCTTCGGCGAAGGCGACTGCGCCGTTTGGGTGACGATCGCCGCAAACCCCCGACACAGACGTACTTCTCGATCGGGAGGAGGGGCGCGATCGACGCCGATGATGAATGCTACCTCTACCCGGTTGCCACCGTTTGCCCAGTGCTCGCAGTCGTACCCATCGTGCTCATGAAGCGTTTGATCGAAGAGACTTGGAATGTGGTTGAGGATTTGGCTTGTGAAGGCGGTGAGCCAAACGGTGGTAGCGGCAAGGATGGTACAGATGATGACTGCCAAGGGAGGGAGATCTCGAAAAAGGATCTGAAGGACGGATGACGGCAGATAGGAGAAAAGAAAAAAAATTAGGATTTTAGCTTTTAGAAACTAGGGCTATTTGCATAAGTAGACCACTTTTCAAAAATGTTTGCACAAATAGACCATGTTTTGGAAAAATGAAAAAGTGGTCTATGGTGTTATTTGTGCAAATATAAATTGTGACCCAAAGGGCCGGTAGGAGGTCATGTGAAAGGGAGAGAACAGATGAGAGGGAAGAGAGAGGGAAGAAAGAGTGGTCTTTGGCGCCAAATTGGAAGAGAGAGGGTGATGTGATGAGATGTGATTTTTTGTTGAAACCTTTTCCATTTTGTATGGTATAAAGGGCAGGCTTTTCATTTTCTTCTTCCCCACAATTTCTGAAGTAGAAACCCATGGAGAGAGAGATGGAGAGAGAAGGAGAATTTTCCACCATGGAAGACAAGCTCCCGACTTGCTGTTCCTGTTCCAGAGCACGTGTCGGCTTCAATCTGTGCACCTGTCACTGATCAAAATCTCCGTGTCAATGTGATGCCCCAGAAACCTTTGATGGAAAAAGAAAGGGGTAAGTGTTTTATGCGAAGTACCCTTCATCTATGGCGTTAGATACCCATCAATCTCTCTTTTGAACTTTGGTGTTGTTGTTCAGGTGGCAACACCTTGGTATGTGTCACTCTCATCCTCCATGGTTATTGGGTAGTCGAGAAAGGTACATGGGTGTATGTGGGTTCGAGGGCTTAGAAGAATATCATGATAAAAACAGGACATCGACTTCAACTCTTTGAAAAATGTAATCAGGCTGAAGGGTGGCGATGGTGCCTTATATGCAGAGTGGGCGTTATGGTACGTGCCGAAGTCGAAAGAAGGGGGTCAGCCGATCATTATTCCTGATGATGATGACCTTGAGGCGTTTAAATATCTGAACTTGAAGTGCGGAGAAGACCCATGGCCCCTGGCGATATATGTCGGGCCATTGAAGACGGAGAGCTTTGAAGTGAAGGAACCCGCCGGGGAAGAATGCCTCAGTGGGCCACCCTCGTCGCAAAAACTGGACAATTTGGCTGAGATTGTTAACGATGATGCATCCGATAAGGCACATCAAACCCCCTTGTGTGTAGATGTTGTGTTACATGCTGAGGGATAGGTGACCGAGGTCATACTGAAGAGTAAGAACCTGGCAGCGATGGACAATCCTGACAAGGGTCATACGTTAGGTGACAAAGGAATTTGTTCAGGTGACAGGGTACAGGGTTTGTCTGGGATGGACAATCCTGACAAGGGTAATACGTCAGGTGACAGGATACATGGTCTGGCTGGGATGGACAATCCTGACAAGGATAAAACGTTAGGGGACAAGGGAATGTGTGTAGGTGACAGGGTACATGGTCTTGAGGTGATAGAGTTGGGCGACACGGATACCTCTTTAGGTGAGACGACGCCTGGTTTGGATGTGATATGCCTTAGCAGCGAGGAAGAGGATGATGGGCTAACCTCCATGAAAGAGTTTAAGAGCTCGTTCGAGGCCGAAGGTTATGAAGTGAAGCTTGAAGAAGATTGGGAATATGACTTGGAATCCAACGGTGTGGAGGAGGACAGGAGTATGAGGGAGTTGGTGGACGAGGACGTCGAGGAAGAGGTGATGAGGGAACTTTAAAAATTTAAGCCCATGACTAGTGTCTCCCCACCTACGAATCAGAACATTGATGCTATGATGGATAGAGCAACAACTCGTACCCAGGACCCACGACGCAATATTACTCAACTTTCGGAGGGACAACTATTCTTATCGAAGGTTGAGGTGCTGATTCGCCTTCGCTGGAATGCTGTGGAGAATTGCTTCGAGTTTACGGCGAAGAGGTCTACAACAAACGTGATAGTCGTGGTATGTGTGGACCCAAATTGCACGTGGAGGTGTAGGGCTTCGCCTTACCGCTGCACCACTATGTGGACCATCCGCAATTATGTCCAGGAGCACACATGTGGGATCAACGTGAACCACAACCATAACCGACATGTTACGTCTGATATGATTGGCCATAACCTCGTGTCCAAGTAAGCTGGACGATAGTTGTGAATACTGTAATCCTTGTCACATGTTATATTTCACTTGTCACCTGTCATTTTTGTCCTGGGGAAATTAACTCGGCCTATAACTTGTAGGTTCACCGGCACTCGGAAGAACCTCGTTCCCGACCAAGTGCAGGCACTGACGAAGTCTGACTACGGCGTCACGTGCAACTACTGGAAGGCCCGAAGGGCACGATTGGCGGCGAGAAAGGTCAAGCATGGGACTGATGAAGACAGTTACCGAGATATTATTCCATACTTGCACGTTCTGGAACAGACTAACCCCGGGACATATACTAGGGTAGAGATGGACTCCTACCAAAGATCCAAGTACGCCTTTGTTAGCTTTGGGGTATGGCGCAAGGCGGTCCCCCACCTTCGAAAGGTAAGCCCCGTGTCACCTCTTTATTTGTACATGTGAACCAGAAGGATAGACCATGTCACAAATCCAACATTTATCGATTTGCATGTGCAGGTGATTTCAGTGGACGGGAGTTTTCTCAAAGGTAAGTTCAGGGGTACACTTCTTTTTACCATATCCCAAGATGCATACCAAAAACTGTACCCAATCGCATTTGCGATTGTCGATGGGGAGAATCACGGGTCATGGGGCTTCTTCTTCAGGAACATGCTACATGTTGTGGAGGACACACCGGACCTCATGTTTGTATCTGATCGCCATATGAGTATCGTCCAAGGTATTAGGGACCACTATGTGTTTGCGAAGAAAGGGTTCTGCTTTTGGCATCTATTTTGTAATGCTAGGTGCAAGTACAAGGGTGTGGCAGGGCTGTTGGAATTGTTCTTCTCGATGGTGAAGGCGTACACAAGGGCGGAGTTCGACAAGCTGTTTTCTGGTTTCTGTGCACATTCCGCCCCGGCGGGACAATACGTGAAAGAGGCTGGTTTCCAGAATTGGGCCCGAGCGTTCTTCGTGGGGGCTCACTACAACATATTGACAACGAACAACTCCGAGTGTCTTAACTTTGTCTTCAAGGAGCCATGTGACCTACCAATCACTGCGCTGATTGATGCCATCATCGAAACCACCTCCGAGTGGTTTTACAAGCGACGGGAAGAAAGCAGCGTCAAGGGTTTGAAGGTCAGCAAGTTTATTGATGCTGCTCTGAAGAAGAACTACGCGATGTCAATTTGCTTGGTTGTTAAAGCGCTCAGCCCACACGAGTTCACTGTCCACAAAGGTTTCTCCTCCTGGGTTGTCAACTTGAGTGCCCGTATCTGCACATGCAAGCGCTTCGACATCGACCAGTTTCCATGCACACATGCCATGGCCGCTGCCAAGTTCCGAGGGATCAATTTCTACACTCTCGTCAATGACTTCTACAAAGTCGCAGCATGAAAGGCGTGTTACGCGGATGTGCTATACCCACTCCCTCCAAGAACATAATGGAGGATTCCCCCTGGCATGTCCAGCATGGCGTGCCTCCCCCCGACTCTAAAGCGGCGGCCTGATCGGCCCAAGACATCCAGGTACCCATTCCGGGGAGAGTTTTCCCGCGAGAAGCGTCGTCGTTTGTAGCTATGTTGCTCTGCTTGTGCTCCAACGGCTTACCTCATAAGCTGTGTTTTATTTTGCATTATCAGTTTTTGGGGTCAGGGGTTGGACCATTTTGAAAGGTATGTGGTTAAGAACTTCGTATTACTTTTGTGGTTAGTAGGTAGGTTGGTGTAATTAGGTTGGTATAATTTTGGGTAACTAGGTTGGGGAACGGGGTAAGTAGGTTGGAGTCTCCTTTGGGTCCATGCACATGTCACAAACTTCAGGTATTGGGTTATGTAGTTTGGTGTAATTTTAGGTAAGTAGGTTGGTTTAAAACTTCAGGTATTTTGTGGATGCATAGTTACTTATTCTGTAAATCGAAATGGCATCAATATCAATTTCACAAGTCACTTGTTATTATTCTCGTGCCACCTGTTATAATTAACGTGTCAACTTTTACCCGTGTCACGTGTTTATATGCCTGTGTCACCTACAATATTTTACGTGTCACCATTAATTTCACACATTCGATATGAAAGCAAGTACGTGGATAGAGAAAAGCCCAACTACAGAGGATGTTCATAAAAGTATTACATGTACTGAGCAATCAAAGTCATAAATGAGTGAAACAAGTAACCAACTGATATGATAATGTCCTAAAAGTTGTAACCAACGACATGAATCAACAACGATCAAGTAACGGATGTTCGGCCACAGCGAGCATGTGCATGTACGCCCCGATGAATGCGTCATCCAGTCCCTCGAATGTGGGGGCGTCTTTGGTGAGGAGTGGCATGAACCTGATGGTGTATGGTCCGTAGTCTCCGCTGCAATAGGGATGCGAGTGGTCATATTCAAATGGCCCGGCTAACACTGTACCGCACGACGATATAGAAATTAAGGTTGGGCATGGAATTACCTCTGCTTATTCTGCGGCACCCGTTTGTCGCGGTTTAGGGTGAACTCCTTTGGCACCTTGTCCGCGTAGGTGGCCTTCAACTCCGGGTGGGCATTCATCAGTATGGGGCTGAAGTGCGTGACGCATCTTAACTGTGCTGGGAGATCACGATCTATCACGATGTAAACATCTGGATCATAAACCCTCACCTGCTAGTCGTTCAGATCAATCGCTACGGCGACCCAATGCACATTCATGAGGTTCAAAGGCAGAAGGATTAGTTCCACCCCTGTCCATGACATGCCCACAGTCGTCGGGGACCGGCCGTCGAAGAAGCTAAGTAGCTTCTTATCCACTTCGTAGTTGTCCGCATTGCTGCTATATTTTTTCCACTCGGTCTGCAGAAGCCACCCAAAATAGGAGTCCACAACCGCAACTCGACTGCCAGCTTCACCTGCCTTCTTTGTTAGGTCTTTGCGTAGAAGATAGCATGCTTGCTCCATGTGCCGCGTCAATGACAAACATCAGGACAAGCCATTTCGCATTCAATAAACAAAGGACAACGCTGAGCCGGCGTTTATACCTCACCGTTTACCCAAAATGTGGGCGTTTGTAAGGTTGTGAAGAACGGTTTTGTCAGCTCCGTGCCGTATCCACTCTTCCACTTCTTCCCATCCCCGCTACATGGCCACAACGACATTGTTAAGTGACAGACATCGTTCCTAGCACATTGTCGATACAAAGACAGATTTGGGGTACCTTTCCATCCACCGGTCGAATGCATCGTTTTCGGACACGGATATAAGTCCCAGCTCCATCGCGTCTGCGGATTGGACTATTTCCTTCCCTTTTCGGCCTCGCGGTTTCTTCGCAGAGGGGCACTTTGCGTCTCCAAGATCTCCCGGAACCCTCTTAGTCTTCTTGCCTTCGAATCCCGTGTCATGGAACTAACAATTGCATGTCAATTAACTACAACACACTTGTCACATTTTAGGGAAAATACAATGTCCACTTCCATAAAAATGTACCTCCTGCGGCGATCCTTCAAGTGGCAGGTCATCCGCTTTAAGTATACCATCCATGTTCCCGACTTCTTCCCCTTTAGGTGTACCATCCGGTGTTGCGACCGTGTGGTGGTCGTCGTCGTCCTCTCCATGATCCCCCCTCTCCGTTTGACGGACACCCCTCGTGTGTTGATGCACACGTCCTCCCTTGACATGGACATCTCTCACTTCCAGCACAACACATTCCAAGACCTTCATCTGAACCACATATAACATAAAGGAGGGGTGGTTCGCCAGATTGATAACAGTCAAAGAAATATACGTGTCATACAACTAAATATAACTTGTCACTGGTGTAATATTCCTTGTCATTAAAAAATGTTATGAAGACATTGACAAAACCATAATTAGGCGAATAATGTACCTTGTCACCCATGCTCCGCATCCACGTTGCCATAGATCCCAGCCTCTCCAACATCAGCTCAAGTGTCTTCGCCACCTTGCCATCTACGGGTTCATTGTTCCCATCAAGCTTTCCAAAACATTCTGCGGCCTTGCTGGTGCCGTCACCATAATAACGGGGTGTCAACGCAACCTCAACGTCATCGTACAGTAGGTCAGGCTCCTCATGCGTGTAGAAGCGCCCGCACATCAACTCAAACTCACTGTTGGTTGGGACTAGTATGGGGTTGTCTTCAACCTTTATGCTCTCCATCTCTTCCGGGTCCATGCGGGATTGGATCGTCTCATAGCTTATATTGTCGTCATCGGCAGCCCACCTCAACATGCGAGGCAACGCCGTCTTCGACACATTTTTTGCAAACTGCACCCCAATGTCCGGTACCGCTTCGTAAAGCCAAATCTACAACACCCACACATGACGTAATGCACGAGCTGTGGTGAGAATTGTACTCGGTTTGCCAATTCAACAAACCCCCAAAGCTGGCTTCTCTGTAACTTCTCCCATTCGACTGGGTCGATCTAGTCGTCCAAGTGCACGAGAAGCGACACTCTCGAACTTAGGTTTACACGTCCCCGGAAATGCTTCTCCTCTGGGACTGTGAACCGTGGCTCCGCCTTTTTCGGTGGCCAGACACCCTTCCTCCTTAAATTTTGTGACCGGACCATAACTTTCTTTCCTACAAGTATGTCAACCTAAACGGAATCAGATACACCCACAACATCATTATCCCCATGTCACCCTTTTAAAGTTTCCACGTTTTCTACCCTGTGTCACCCTACTACAAAACCCATGTCACTGAACTCGATCTTCTTCAATCGCATCCCAGGCCCACACTCCCCCGTTCATCTTCAATCTCAAACCAGTACATCCCCGACTCCTAATTTCTCATCCCAATTTAACATGCAACAACTCCCTCAACTCAATTTCATCGTTTCATGTTGGATACCCCAAACCTACCCTCCTAATTCGTCAACTGCACCCATCCATCCTCCAAATAATTTTTGGGATAAGGAGACAATTTTCAAATTTGCAATCAACGAAGAGTGACAAGTGGGATCCAAGTTTCAGAAAGCAAAGGAGGGACAGAGATTTGACTTACCACAAATCCGACGATGAACGTGCTCCGGCGTGGCCTTTTTTGCAATCGGCGGCCTCCTACTTGTCAACCTCCCTTCTCAACTTGCTCCGGTGTGGCCTCTCCCTTCACGTGGTTGTAGGTAAAAACCCACTAACTATTCCCTTATCTTTTGGGAGATTTCCTTCTTTTACCCCAACTGCAATATATGGAAGTTGTTGAAAATGTAACTTCCTTTTGGGAGATTCTTTTTTTTTTCTTTTATCTTTACATGCAGTCAAAATAAGGTAACTTTCTATGAAATATAGCCACGTGTCCTGTCTACCACACACGTGTAACGTCCATGCATCACGTGTTTGCCATTTTGCCCAACTGAATTATCTAAACCCTGTCATGTGTTGAAATCCTCGTGTCACCTTGAGTGAAACTCCTTGCAGGTTTTCATCTCAATTATCGAACTTGTTTCTTTGTGTATATGCATCGAGTCAATCACACACCCAAAATGGTCATAAATAAACGCTCGTAATCAAGCAAATACAATAAGTACGAAGTCCTACTTCCAACATTCATGTCCAAACCACAAAATAATTGTCAGCCCCTAAATCAACTATTCAAGGTAATTGTATCGAAACACCAAAAGGATTAGTTTAAGAGCAACGTTGTTCACAAAATACGACAACAGTTCACTTCCATAACTACACCCCAACGACAATCAAATGAAGCGTCCACCGAGTCGACCATGAAAGATGTCAGCCGCTAGCATCTCTCTGTACGCCCCAATAAATGTGTCGTCCAGCCCATCGAAGGTGGGATCGGTCTCCATGAGGAGCTCCATGAATCTGATCGTGTAAGGGCCACAATCACCACTACAATGACGGAGATTTTGTCAAAATAGAGGAGGAGATATCATCTAGTAAAATGAACTACAGGCGTCGCACCCAACAGACCTGAGCTTGTTCTACGGAAGCCGCTTGTCGCGGTGTATGCCAAATGGGGTTGGCATCTTCGATGCATACATCGCCTTCAACTCAGGGTGTGCATCCATGATGATGGGGAGGAGGTGGGTAATATGCATCAATAGGGGTGGGAGCTGGCGGTCTATCACGCAGTGCACATCGCAGTCATACAGCTTCACTTGCCACTCCTTCAGATCAAGCGCGGCGGCAACCCAATGTTTGGCCCTCAGGTTGAGGGGTAGGAGGACGAGGTCCACGCCTGCCCACGGACGGCCCATGGGCACCGGGGACCACCCATCGAAGTATGAGAGGACTCTGTCACTCGCCTTATACCCCCCGACGTCTGAGTTGTACTCCTTCCACTCCCTCTCCGGATAGGTGGAGAAGTAGGAGTCCAAGATGACGACTCGACGGCCAATGTCGTGACCCCTCTCCGCGACTGCTTTACGTAGCAAGAAGCATGACTGGTCGAAGTGCTGCGACAAGTTAACCCCCATTACAACCCACAACATAGTCCAAGTGCAACCCAAATGTGTATGTAAGGCGAATCATAATCAAATGTGATAACTACAATATATCAGCTTCGTACCTCTGAGTGGATCCAATTGCGGGGCGTCTAGAGAGTGTTAAGGAACTCCTTTGACAGGTCCCTGTCGTAGCCCGTATTCCGGTTCTCAGCTTCCGCACTGGACCGTACAATGGAGTGGAATTATTCAATGAGTAACCTTGTCGTATAATGAAGACTGAAATGAGACGATGGGTTACCTTGCGAGCCACCTCTGTAGGGCCTCATAGTCGGCCGCAGATACTAGTCCCATGGCGACAACGTCACCGGGAATGAGGTCGTCCTTCCCTTTAGAGGCCCGCGGTTTCTTCGCCGGTGGGCCCACATCCACTGTTTCATCCTTCTTCGTCTTCTTGGACGCCTTTCTATGAAATACTTGGTCGACGAACAACCTCTGAATTCCCAAAAAATTCAATGCCAGAGTTACTTACCTTATCCATGTCTGCTTGTTCAAGCTCCCCACCAGCTGCTTTTAAGCTCTCTATTACCCCTTGGACATGTTCGGCCTAACCAAAAAATTCAACCCTTTCAGTTAATGCGCATCTATCTTGTCAGACAACATAAAACGCCATGTCACTTGACAAGAGAAAAACATGTCGTTGTTCTTGCCAAAGAATACTCAAACTCACAACTAGTATAGTGTGTAAGTAAGAGATCGGTCCACAGAGAAATCTATTCAATTCAAGTATAACTCTAATGGCTAAGAGAGAAAAAGGGGGAGTTTTTAGTGTGAAAAGATCCGCCTTTTATCAAAGCGGAAGCAAGCAAACAAAGTAAATTGATTGTAGAATTCAATGGGGGGAAATAGGTTCACCTACAATTTATCACTTCGATTGATGAATTCGATCCTTGTTTCAGCCTCTAGTTCTTGTCTTTTCCTATCAATGACCTTGTCCAGATCTTAGGTAAATTACTAGTCCTACAAGTCCTAGCAACCCTTATCTCTAAATAACCCTAACACGGTTAAGATTCAACCTAGAGATAGCATTAAGATTATGAATTAACCAAGGTACACATAATATCAACCTACGAGTCGATATTCAACATGTATTCAACTTTTTACACATCCAATTAGTCCTACGAGTCCTAAAGGGATATGATTGTCACTTGGGTTAAGGTTCGCTACGAGGAATCTCCAAAACTCTAGCAATTGAATGAATCTAATCTAACTAGTTGATCAGGCCAGAGAGAATAAAACACATTCAAGCAATTAAGCACAAGGAAGTCAAAACATTGCAATAGGAATAAGAACTAGATTAAGAAACTCACAATTCAACAATCAAAGATCCAAACTGTAGGCGAAACCTTGAGAGTTTAGTTGCTCATGCTCAACGACGCTCTCAACAATTGAATAAAGTGCATAAGGTTCAATGAAAGAATAACTAAAAAAACCTTAAATAGTCTAGAGAAAGTCGGCCCAAAATAACATAATAAAAACCCTAAGTAAAAATCTGTTTCCGATGTTCAATCTCTGCATGAGCCGCGGGGCGGCCAGGCTAGGCCGCGCGGCGGCCGGCGATCAGCGAAGTGCTCCGTTTCTCTCTTCGCGCCGCGGGGCAGCCATCAATGCTGCGGGGCGGCCTGCGGTTCTTACGAGTTGCTTCTTCTTTGTTTCCTGCGGCTCCTAAGTACTTCTTTAATTGTTTCCGCTCTTTTCAATATCATTTCACCTCCAATCTACTTTTCCTGAAATAAACCATAAAATCATGTAGATTCCGCCTCTTCTAACTCAACAAGTGAAAATGCAAATTCAACTAAATAAATGCAATATTCACACCTAAATTATGCTAAATGTAATATATTATGGAATACTAAATATGCTCTATCAAATTCCCCCACATTTGAACCTTTGCTTGTCCTCAAGCAATAGAAAACTTAACTCTGCAGCCCCACAGAATAGCAATTCATGTATCTACACCTCAATATTCTTTAAGTGCATGAAAACTAGCGAACACAAAATATTAATAACATCATAGCACATAATTGGAATAATCAATGAAATCAGGCAACCATATCCATTCTAGATCTCACAAAGGAGATGTGTTTCACTCTTGCTCAAGTGTTTGGGTTCAAAAGTTTACGCTCAAAACTCAATCTTCAAAAACTTAGCTACAAGAGCCTTGCACCAGTGTTCTAAATCTCCACCGCCGGTGACTCTACACACAACAAAAATCATGAGGTCTTTCAATTGGGTTGTAATGGGGCCAAGGTAGAACATATAAGGTATGGAACAATTTTGGTCATGTGGTGCTCATAATCCGAGAACTAAGGAAGCTACCAAATCATAAAACCACTCATAAACTTCTCATACCATATCTCTATAATGCCAAACAACACCAATTTCAAGCATAAAACTTTACAAACCAACTCAACTCATTCCTTTATTCTTCTCTTTTTTTTTCTTTGTTTTTTTTTTCTTTTCATTCATGCTATATCAACTGATTTTCCTTGACTTTTACCCCTAAGTGAATTTTATCCTCCTTAGGTCCCAAGTAATAAATACGCTAGCAAGAATCAAACATCTCAATAATACACCTCCAACATACCATCCACCACTACAAACCATCATCCACACTATAGATATTCACCAACTATTCCTAAATTCTCGGATGGGGTCAGGCTATCATTGGCTATGGAATCATCTTGTGGAGCTATAAAAGAATAGGCAATTAGGCTCAAACTGGCTTCAAGCAGAGGATAATATGTAAGGTGGGAATAGAGTCAAATAGGGCTAATAAAGGTGCCTCAATCACGTTTAAGTCATGTGCAGAAATCATAATATGCAGCCTTGAACAAGATATCTCAATGCAAGTCAAAGAGGAAGTAATTGAAGAGAGTACACACAACAAGCAAGTGGACTCAATAAAATGTAGTCTTGAATAGGCCAAAATAAACTCACCAGGTCATGTTTAGAACTTCAAGATCACCCAAAAATTCAAGATTTTATGTGCTCAATTATTAATCAATCATGCCCACCAAATACTATAGAAAACATATATCAAAGGCTTCAACAATCCAAGCACATCATGGGGCATAAATCTCAATAGAAAATATAGAGGACAAACGACATCCACATGGGGAAATAAGACCTATTCCTAATAATGCAAGAACTAAAACTATTTTTTTTTCATTTTTTCATTTTTTTTTCTTTTTTTTTTTTAGAATAAGAAATAATGGTAGAAACTAAATATGCATACAACCAATAGAAATAAACATGCAACCTTAAAACTTAAAATGCAATGCAAATTAGAACCAAAATACATAGAGTTCGCAAGTCTTCTCCCCCACACTTAGTTCTGACATTGTCCTCAATGTAGAAAAGAGAACAAAAACATCAAAATAAACATAAAAAGGGAAAAGAAAAGAAACAACTGACATGCTCACGGCTGAGGTGGTGGAGGCGGCGGATATGGTGGGAACTGTGGATAGGCGAATCAGTAGAAGTCCTCTTGCCTCTGCCATATCTGCTCCTGCATCCGTCGGATCACCGCCTGGTTCTCAGAGACCTCCTCCGGGTGGGAAGTCAAGCCACGTACATCTCAACGAATGTCGCTGACCTCCACGTACAGCTGCTGGTGGTGGTCCCACATCACATCCTGCCTCTGGGACATCCGCTGCTGGTTCTCCCACATTGCGTCCTGACGACGCGACATCATCTGCTGATGCTCCCACATAGTGTTTTGCTGGAGATATAAATCGACCATCTGTTGCTGTAGCGTGTAGTCTGAACCAGCACTAGCTGTGCTAGAAGGTCCAGCTCCACTACCTCCAACATCCGTCTGAACTCTGGGAACATCCTCAGCATCTTCCTGCTCAGCTTCAGGAGCCTGTTCCTCCTCATCATAATCATCCTCATCCACCTCATCTCCCATATAAAAATCAACAGTTGTAGGGCCAAAAGGGAGATGACGAGGAAATCTCAACTGGATCCTCCGCTGATGACCTGCCCTCTAGATCCACATCGGTGCTCTACCCTCCAGGTGGCCAGTTTTCCTCAGCTGGGCTTCATCATACAGAAATGAGCCATGCTGAATGTCATGGACAGCGCTCATATCGATGCATGCGCGAGCAATGAGGGTGATAAGACCCCCAAAGCTGATGGTCGCCTTCTTGCGCTTGTCCAGAATATCCCTGCAGTTCATCAAAAATAGATCCACCCAACCTGGCACTACAGGGCTCTCTGGCGTCAGACACCATAGAAATGACATATCCTTCAGCGAGATCTTGTTGACCTTCGCCTGAGCAAAGAAAGTGTTCGCCAGAACCTTGTGAATAAGTCGTAGTGCAGGATGGCGAATGCTGTAATTGTAGTGGCCCTTCTTGGCCTCAAAAGGCACCCTAGTAGATGCCATCTAGAAAGCCACAGGGCCCTCTCCCTTGCAGACATCAAGCCAACCAGCAGTCGGCGCAGCAGTAACCCCCATAATCTATGCCAATCTCTCCTTTGACATCTCATGACCCCTTCCCAATAATCGAAACTCAATGTATGTACGTCCTACTCTTAAAGTGGCTAGAAACTCCTTACATAAACTCGGATAAGTATGAGCATTCTTCTCTAAAAACCCTCCTAGGCCCCCATGCTCTAATAGTTGCCTAGTGCAGGCATCCATCTGTAATAATCTCAAGGTAGGCTCATGAAAAAAATTTGTTACAAAGAAGTTTCTAGTGTTCAAAGCAGTCCATCTCTCCATCTCTCCTTCTGATTTCTATTCATTCCATGTGGTCTCGACATTGTGATTCTGAACGAAGAAAATTACCCAAAAGAATGAAAACCAAGAAAGACTTACGAAAATCAGCATCTGCAGTGGCCGCGGGGCAGCCGAGGGTGGCGACGGGGCGGCCGACGATAGGGGTGGCCGTGGGGCGGCTTGTCTGGCGACGGGGCGGCCGGCGATTCTCTGGATCTATGCACTCCGACGTCGGATCTGCTCTCCGACGTCCCAAATCGTCTCACTCCGGCGGGGATCCGAAAGAACTTCCTTGAAAAACCTTGGGGTTGCGGGTTTGTGTGGAGATTTAGGAGATAGAGCGGCTATGGAGGATTTTGTGAAGAAAAAGAGGGTTTATGTGGAGATTTGGGTGAAAGAAGGAACTTGGAAGTGTGCTTCAATGGAGGTTTGGAGGTTGAAGAAGGAAAGAATAATGGCGAGGGGGCGGCTATGTGAGAAAGAGGAAAGAAAAAGGAGTGGTTAGAGTTTATTTAGTGTGGTAAGTGGGGGCCCACACGGGCCCCTAAAAATTTTTCTATCCAGAAGAAGCCGCGGGGCGGCCAGGGTGGGCGATAGGGCGGCCGGCGATTCCGCGAAGGACTTCGCTGGGCGCCTTGGCCGCGGGGAGGCCCCTGCTGGCGACGGGGCGGCCTGTCCTTTTTCGCCCTATTCCTTCTAAACTATTAAGTTGGGTTGCCTCCCAAGCAGCGGCTTTGGTTACCGTCGTTGGCTCGACGTTATATTCATCCCCTCATTCAAGACTCAAGCGGACATCGACAGCGCCCTCAAAAGCAAATCAAACTCTCGTGCCCAACCGATATTCGAATGCATACTGAAAATGAAACAATTGGTAATTAAAAATTCAGCAATGAGAACCATTCCCAACTTACCCTTCATTCAAGCTTGATTCTCCCTCGAGGGTATGTAAGACCACCAACACAGTTCTGTTGGTGGTTTGTTGAAGTAGTGGCTCCATGGATCAACATATTCACCAAAATCTCCCAATTTGCAAAAAGTACCAGTTTCTTGTTCGGGAACCACAGAAATTAGTTCCAGACTTGGCTCCTTGATAGGCGAGTTGGGGATGATTTCTACGAATGAAGGGGGCATCGAAACATTCTCAATCTCTAGGGACGTCCCCTGAGATTTCGTGTCGATAACCACTAGATGCTCTTCTTCATTATCAGAGAATTCATCGTTGCTTGCATCTTGGCTTTCATCAAGTTGAGGAATATGACATTCTTGAACTATCAACTCCTTCAATGTCTTAAAGAGTCGGATAATTGCTTCCCTATTTTGATTCATAGCTTCCCCAGTTTGATTCATAGCTTCCCCAGTTTGATTCACTATTTCACGTAATTGCCCTATCTGCTCCATCAAGACAATGGTTGACTCTTCCATGGATGGTTCGGAGTACTCGATTGGTTGAAACGTCGAAGTGTAGGATTCTTCCTCCGCCGATTGGTCACCCATGTAGCAGAGAAGATCCCATAATCCCGACACTCCTAAACCAGCAAAGCTTCCATTGTTTATGGACCTGGAAAGTTCTCGAGTCTGAGGAGCCATTCCCTCAAAAACGCAAGCCACTATATCTCGCAAACTATCTCGGAAACCCCGTGAATAACGGATGTTAAATAAATTTTGCACTCTTGTGAGGTAGTTGTGAAAATATTCTCCCTGAAACTGCCATAACTTCAACATCTAGAAATATTAGTAATAAAGTGTCGTGAACCGTAAGATAGGTCCACGACGGGGTTATATGTAAATATATACAAAAGTTAGCGATTAAAATTAAACACAAGAAATTGATAAGAATTTCCCCGGCAACGGCGCCAAATTTGACAAGAGGAAAACCTGTCGTTGTTCTTGCCAAAGAATACTCAAACTCACAACTAGTATAGTGTGTAAGCAAGAGATCGATCCACAGGGAAATCTATTCAATTCAAGTATAATTCTAATCGCTAAGAGAGAAAAAGGGGGAGTTTTTAGTGTGAAAAGATCCGTCTTTTATCAAAGCGGAAGCAAGCAAACAAAGTAAATTGATTATAGAATTCAATGGAGGGAAATAGGTTCACCTACAATTTATCACTTCGATTGATGAATTCGATCCTTGTTTCAGCCTCTAGTTCTTGTCTTTTCCTATCAATGTCCTTGTCCAGATCTTAGGTAAATTACTAGTCCTACGAGTCCTAGCAACCCTTATCTCTAAATAACCCTAACACGGTTAAGATTCAACCTAGAGATAGCATTAAGATTATGAATTAACCAAGGTACACATAATATCAAGCTACGAGTCGATATTCAACATGTATTCAACTTCCTACACATCCAATTAGTCCTACGAGTCCTAAAGGGATATGATTGCCACTTGGGTTAAGGTTCGCTACGAGGAATCTGCAAAACCCTAGAAATTGAATGAATCTACTCTAACTAGTTGATCAGGCCAGAGAGAATAAAACACATTCAAGCAATTAAGCACAAGGAAGTCAAAACATTGCAATAGGAATAAGAACTAGATTAAGAAACTCACAATTCAACAATCAAAGATCCAAACTATAGGCGAAACCTTGAGAGTTTAGTTGCTCATGCTCAACGGCGCTCTCAACAATTGAATAAAGTGCATAAGGTTCAATGAAAGAATAACTAAAAAAAATCTTAAATAGTCTAGAGAAAGTCGGCCCAAAATAGCATAATAAAAACCCTAAGCCAAAATCCGTTTCCGATGTTCAGTCTCTGCATGGGCCGCGGGGCGGCCGACGATTAGCGAAGTGCTCCGTTTCTCTCTTCGCGCCGCGAGGCGGCCATCAATGTTGCGGGGCGGCCTGCGATTCTTCCGAGTTGCTTCTTCTTTGTTTCTAGCGGCTCTTAAGTACTTCTTTAATTGTTTCCGCTCTTTTCAATATCATTTCACCTCCAATCTACTTTTCCTGAAATAAACCATAAAAATCATGTAGATTCCGCCTCTTCTAACTCAACAAGTGAAAATGCAAATTCAACTAAATAAATGCAATATTCACACCTAAATTATGCTAAATGCAATATATTATGCAATACTAAATATGCTCTATCATCACTCTACATAATAATCCATGTCATCATCATTTCATAACAACATTGCCAACTTCCACATCAACATAAGACAAGACCTTACCTTATCACCTTCTTGTTGCCTCGGCTCTTTCAGGAGTTCAGTACTAGTCCCTTGTGGTACATCAACATCAACATCAACAACCTGCAAAACCGATCTACAAGTTAAATGGATTCCAATATGACTACCTTTTTTCTATGAAGTGACGCAGGCCACTGGACCTGACCTTAGCAACTTGTTCTTTATCAGCCTTCCCACCATCTTCTGTTTCAGTTTGGGTAACGTCATGCACCTGAACGTGGAAAACGAAAACATTCTTGCAAGTGAACCCCCTGAATCCCGTGTCACACAACAGAGCACCACATGTCATCCAAAAATAAACTTACCTCCTCATTCTCCTTTCGTGCTCCCGATACATTGTCCTCAGCATCGCCTTTTCCAACTTTCTCGCCACCGATGTCCTCCGCGTACGTCTCACCCAAAAGTCCGTCTCCAGATCCATCTTCCTCTTTATCGACATCTCCAACCTCGTTTTCACTATCCCTTACTCTTTGTTCCTTGCCTCTTCCCATCCTTTTACCATCCTGCAGTTCATGGATGGTCTCCTCCAACACTTTTATCTGCACACAATGAGTTGTTGCAATCAATCCTACATACTAAGTTCAACAAACCAGATCACAAAACCACCATCTCCTCCAACACTTTTATTTCCCGTGTCACCTAGTGTATGTCCCATGTCATTAGTCTATTTTCCCCAGTCACTGAACTTATTAAGATTATGCAGAAAATAATGCGAAAGAATGAAGTACCTTCTCATCCATCTTCTCCAAGGTATCCATAATCTTGCCGAGTGTCTTCACCACGTTATCCCTAGCATCGTCAGTCTCCTCAGCTTGTGCACTGGTTCTTGCGGGGGGGGGGGGGGGGGGGGTGTCAACAGGGGCATCATAATGGTGCGCCAACGGCCGCACAATTTCGTCAAAAAGGCGGTCAGGCTCCTCATCCAGATGGTTGCACCCACCCAAAAATGACAGCTCGCCCTTCTTCGGCAGTAGCAATGGGTTCTCAGTAACCGTAATGACTTCCTCCCCGTCCGGGTCCATGCGTTTGAAAATGCTGTCATAGGAAAGGTTGTCTTCGTTGGCAAACCACCTCGTGCACCGAGGGATCGACTTCTGGGATAGCTTGTTCGCAAACACGGCGCCGAAGTCCGGAATGGATTCATATAGGCAAATCTGCAAGCCAACCGCAATCCATTTACAAACCTACACCGCATAATGGAGAAAAGTAGCATGAGGGTGGTGGATAACGTTACCTGAAAGGTCATCGGACAGCCCATCAGCCCGTATCCAAAGCGGCCTTTGCTCTTAGGATCGGGCTTTAAGTCGGCCAACCGCCGCTCAACAGCACCGGAGAGCGAGTTGTGTGTCGTCTCGTAAACAAGCCTCCCCCATGGATATGCCAGGAAGCGTTCGACATTCTCCACGAGCCTGACTATCCACCCCTGCAAAGGCTTCCTCTCCCCCCCCCCCAACAGCACTGCTTCCACGATGAAGAGGAGAACGAGCTTAAATCTCTTCTTTGCACTCGGCTCCTTGAGCAGACAGCTCTTCAAGGCGAACTCAAGGTCGCCTACCTTCACGCTCTCCGTTTTGAAGAAGTCCTTCACAACTTTGTTGTCCTCCTCCATTACCGTATGCTTCACTCGGCCACACTGGAGCCCCGTGACAATGGAAAACTCCTTCATCGAGAAACGTCGCAGCTTCCCCTGAATCATATACCATGTCTCCCACTTCCTCTTGGTCACCACTTGCCGTTGTAGTGCGTAATGCACTAATTGGGATGAGAATTGGCACCGGTTCGCCAGCTGGATAATCCCGCAAAATTGGTTGTCCAGCAGCTTATCCCAATCGTACGGGTCGACGTAGTTGTCGATGTTGGCAAGCATCGCCAACCTCGACCCTTGGTTTACCCGTCCCCAGAAGTGCTTTTCTTCCGGGACACAGTAACGGGACACCCGCTGCTTGTCACTCTTTGTATTTTTTGTCCGAACCATTTGTCTCCTGCAGTTTAAGAGCAACAATAAGTTTTCCAAATATTTTTTATTCCGTGTCACTCAGTTTCTAAACCCATGTCAATCAATTTCTAAACCCATGTCACCAATGCCAGACAGTTTCTAAACCAATGACGCCATACATTCCACATCAACTCCCGAAATCTCAATTTCAAACTAATGAAAATGTGTTTACCATACCTAATATCAATCGAACTCCACACCCAATGTCAAACACCCAATTCGAGTTTCAAATTCTAAGCCCATGTCATCCAGATTTCCCACCCATGTCACCCCCTTTCTCTTTACCACACCAGATTTCGATATTAAACACATGTAAAACCTCCATCCTTCTTCTTCAATCAAACCCCTAATCTTGCCCATTCCCAATTTCGACTCCCACCATAGCCATCCTCTTCGGCCTTCCTAAACCCTAACCGCCGGTTTGCCCTATCCATTCCCCAAAACTTCCCTTCTCTTCCTTCAATCGCAACCACCATTGTCACCCCTCCACAACCCATCCATGAACCCACCTTTGACCTTCAATCCCTTACCACCATAGTAGGTTCCTTCAACCTCTCATCTCAAACCCCAGATTCGAAGAAAAGGAACAACAGAGAAAGGGGGCGTACCTTGTGGTCGGCGGCGTTCTTCTCCACTCCGACAGTTCCCGGCGTCTCTTCTTCGAACGGGTTTTGGTGGTCGCCGGCGTCGTCTCTTCTTCCTCTCCCTTTGAACGGTTTGGAGTTTTGGAATTTGGAGAGATGGAAAACCGATGGAGAGAGATGGAGTGTGGTGATGTGAGACATTGATTGCCATGTCAACTCACCCCTTTTTTTTATATTTTATTTTTTTTTATTTTCCCGCCCAAAACCGGCTACAATAGGTGAGGGTACGGGCACATTTGTGCAAAAAAAAACACAAAAAGGGTCTATTTGTGCAAATTTTCCCCTAATTGGTCTATTTGTGCAAGTTTTGCACGAAAATGGTCTATTTGTGACCATTTTACCTAGAAACTATCGTGCTGATAACGCGTGATAAACCGAAGATAAATAGAAGAGAGATAGAGAGGAGAGAGGAGGAACTGATGTTCTCATTAGGGTTTCAAATGACCCATTATATAGAAGTATATAAAGGGAACTAGAGTTTCGTGTTTATCCATCCTAATATAATAATATAATAATAAAAATATATTTTTTTTCAATGTTGATTTATACCCAAAATTGCACCCGTGGCACCGTGGAAGGGAGGAAAGGAAACTGCGTATGGTTTCTTGCTCTTCACTTTGCAAATACACCAATTTCCTCTGAAACTCCCAAATTTTGTATAATTTCCGTTTTGTTTTCTTCCTAATTGTTCTCTCTTTTTAATCAAGTCTTCCTCGCTGAATCTGATACAACACTTCTGCCCGATTTCCCCTTTCTCTCTCTGTTAACACCATTGAAGAATATTGTACAGGTCTGTATCAACTCTCTGTCTCTGTAACTTTTGATTTTCTTCCAAAATCTGTCTTCATAATTTTACATTTCAACTTCTTTTTCCTTCTTTTTCTTTGTGGATACTTTTGAGTTCTTAATCACTGATGATTACCAAGTCTTCCTCTGTTTAATGAGTTTGGTCTGCATGATCAGAAATCAGAAGTTGATTTGAAAACTAGTAAGATGAAATTAAGGGTTCTAGATGTGCGATTTGTGTCTGCAAAGATTATGATTTTGCTGATATACATTACTTGATGATGCTGAATAGGTTCATTTCAGAATGGAAATAACCAATATCACCGAGTTTGAAGCAATTGCCAAGGAAAAGTTGCCAAAGATGATCTATGATTACTATGCATCGGGTGCCGAGGACCAATGGACCCTTAAAGAGAATCGCAATGCATTTTCCAGGATACTGTAAGTTGCATTATTATTATTTTATACAATTTGATGCTCTATAGATTAAGATTTATGATGTTGCATTCTTGGGGGACCAGTTGATGATTGTGTCTGTTTGAAAGTAACCTTTTTTCTCCAAACCACTGGAAAGTTTGTTTCAGTCTATTCAGTGGGTCAAGGAAAGCTTGAATGGGTTGACTGATTAGCTGATTCATTTTCCCTATTCATAGATCAAGGATCACCTGTCAGTGTAACTCTCTGAGATCTCATAAATCACACAATGTATCCCAGTCCCTATATCTTGACTAAAGTTGAAATCAACTCTAACCAATTAGAGTAATTAACAGATATTGGTGTATCCATATTGTTGGTTTTAGCGGGATGAAGTGCTATGCTAGATCCCTTAAACAACATCCAGGGGTCGAATGTTTGGCATTTAGAATGAAGCAAAGTGGGTTAGGAGGGTTGCCTCCATTTAGGACGTCTGCAGTGAATCCATCAAGCTGGTTGTTCATGTATATTTGGGTAAGAAGATATTAAGATGAACTTGAAGAGCAGGATCAATGTTGCTAACACTAGAGGCTACTATGTTTGCTGCTGGTTTGATTTGTAATTGTAAAATGTTTTGGAGAGTTAGAGTTGGAGGAGATGCAATATCAGATGGCTAGAGGCTTTTTGGAGGTAGATAATCAGGCCATAAATTGGATCCCTGGAGATTAGACAGACACAAATTGTTTGTTTCACCGTCTTTTAACATTAGTTTGTTCTTTCTAATCTTTAAAGAGGCTGTCCCGCTTCTGTTTCATAGGTTTCGACCTCGAATTCTTATCGATGTGAGCAATATAAACATGGCTACAACTGTTTTGGGCTTCAAGGTTTCAATGCCTATCATGATTGCCCCTACAGCTATGATGAAAATGGCTCATCCAGCAGGTGCATTACTGTTCTGTCAATTATCCCTTCAATCTAATGATTATTTGATATTGATGCAATCTCTAAATCAGCTACCTTGTTTGACACTTGTGATGTTGTTTACAGGAGAGTGCGCTGTTGCAAGAGCCGCAGCATCTGTTGGCACAATCATGGTTCACTTCTTTATCTCTTTCCAAAACTGTTTCATGTTCCTTTCTGTTTTGTGTGTTTGCATTTCATGAAATGTAAGAGCTTACCATGCATTTTACACTTGCAGACACTATCTTCATGGGCTACATCTAGTGTTGAAGAAGTTGCCTCATCTGGACCTGGAATTAGGTTTTTCCAACTCTATGTAAGTGAAGTGACAAACTGAAAATTTGTTATATATTAATAAAATTTTCGTCACTCGCTAGTTCCTTCAAAATTTCTTGGTTTTATCCATCTCTGTGCCCAATTGTTGTTGGCCAACATATTATGTTTCATTAATAAGATCTAGTTTCCTTCCCTAATTTCTAATCTTACATGTTATAACATATTTCAAATTTGGTTGGCTTTGCTATTGATCTAACTGTTAAGCTAGAAGCAACTAACAGGCTTAAATAGTTAAATACTGAGAACAACTTTGAAGGTTCTTAAAGGATGATACCAGTTATTGACTGTCATTTCTCAATGCATTTACCATCCATTTGATTAGAATTTAGAAAAGTTTTCCTTTCAGAAAATAGAAAATGAATCACTTAGTTGATGGCATTGTAGCATTTCTTAGTGAAACACCTTTCGCAGGAACATGCCAAGAATGCATGCTGTACAAATTTTCTCATCTAATATAATTTCAGTTATTAAACATGATGTCTCATCTTAAAAGCATCATGGATGTTCTGATTCAATCTTGCTCTATTATATATCATTATGTTGATTGTCATTTTGAATATGAATTACTTAATCGGAAGTTCTAATCTCATAATGAAGCCAAATGACTCCACAAAAAAAAAATCTTATCCAGTTGTCAAGCATCTTCACTTCGTTTCCCATTAATAAAAAGTATGCTTCTTGCTTATCAGGTGTACAAAGATCGAAATGTTGTTATTCAGCTAGTCAGGAGAGCTGAAAGGGCTGGTTTCAAAGCGATTGCCCTCACAGTTGATACCCCAAGGCTAGGCCGTCGAGAAGCAGATATAAAGAACAAGTAAGAAATCATAGATTATTGTGTGCCAGCTATCAAGTATATAAATATCGTTCTTGTGAAAGTTTGATAGAGGTGAAAATCAGGATTCACACAAATACCACTCAAGACTGATTTTACTTTGATTTAGACTGAAAAGGAAATATAAATCTCAGGGAACCCAAAGAGTACCCATCGAGCCTACCAGCGAGGGCAACCCTCAAACTGGCCACCAAGAGAGCAACTCTCTAGCCAAAGCAAAAGGCTAAAAAATGATCACTAACTGGATAACTAGCTAACACTGAGGCCTCGTGCCTCATTTATATGATTCTAATTCCACAAAGCCCTAAGAAACAGTTATCACCATCTCATGGTCCCCTTTTCCATTAACAATGTGCATACTATTTCTCACATTACCCTTATGCAATATCAAGCTCATTTCATGGTCTAATAAAGTTTTGCTGCAATGGTTGCTTAATTCGATTTGGCTACCCTTGCAGATTTGCATTGCCGGCAGGCTTGTCATTGAAGAACTTTGAGGGGCTGGAGATTGGTAAGATAGACAAGGTGAGTGACTACAATAGCAGAGATCATAAGTATAACATCATCTCATCTAATTCTTCTTCATAAAAAAATATCATCATTTTCTCATGTTTGTCTTTTCTGGGATGAACTAATAGACTAGCGACTCTGGACTATCCTCATACGTTGCGGGTCTTGTTGACCGATCACTCAATTGGAAGGTAAGTTGCTTTCCGGAATCTCCTTGCTTTTTAACCTCTCAATATTCAGAATTTACCTAGCAGACCAGCCTATAACATCATCATAATTAACAGGACATCAAGTGGCTCCAAACTATCACTAAACTGCCTATTCTGGTGAAGGGAGTGATGACTGCTGAAGATGGTGAGTAGTAAGTTCAGAAAAAAAGGAAGGAGTGTATATTAGAGAGAAAACATAACATAATAGCGTCGTTCTTTGACATTCAAGCTTACCACATTGTAAGTTGACTATATGTAATATATATTACTGACCTGCAGCGAGGTTGGCCATAGAAGCTGGTTCAGCTGGGATCATAGTTTCTAACCATGGAGCTCGCCAACTGGATTATGTTCCTGCAACAATCACAGCTTTGGAGGAGGTATATGATACATACTATTATGTTACATTACATAGCAGAACTGTAGTATTAAAAATTCCTAGCTTCAAGTTTCTACGATTTTCCATATGACCCGGCCCACATCTGATGAATGATTTCCTTGCTGCTTTTGTGTACATATTACAGGTTGTGAGAGCTGCACAAGGCAAGGTTCCAGTTTTCCTGGATGGTGGTGTACGACGTGGAACAGATGTGTTCAAAGCACTTGCTCTCGGAGCAGCAGGGATCTTTGTAAGTTTGAAAAATACAACTCTAAGCATACTGAATGATACTCAATGGTGACTGATTCTGTGTCTGGTGTGCAGATTGGAAGGCCCATGGTGTTCTCGCTGGCAGCTGACGGAGAGGCTGGCGTGAGGAAAGCGCTCCAGATGCTGCGCGACGAGTTTGAGCTGACAATGGCTCTGAGTGGCTGCCGATCACTGAGTGAAATCACGCGTGCCCACGTGACCTGCGACTGGGATCCACCTCGCATTGGAGCGAGATTGTAGGTTGATTTTCCGTGCTGAGTGCTATGTAATGGAATTTATTCTGCTTAAGAAGAAGGCTTTGCATTCGTTTCAGTGAATAATGGAGATCCTTGCATTGGTGCAGGAGTCTGTGTTTTGAGATTTTGAAGTTAGATTGTCTTGGTAGTGATTTACTTGTGTGTTAAATCTGTTGTCGGATTTGGTATATCATATATGCATCACTTTCTCAGTTGTTTAATTATATGCCCAATCGGTAAATATATTGCAAGACATAGTATAGAGATTATATCAAATGAGACGACACCCCTTGAATTGGTAAATAAAGAGTGTCCATCCGGGTTTTAACCAAGGACCTATAGGTACTACCCACAAGTCCTTTTCGGTGAGACATTCCGGAATGGTTATGAGACGACACCCCAAAAACCCTATCCAAACCAACAAAGCTAATACCAAAACGGTGCGATTGTGCACACACCTGCACCAATGCCCAACTCCTACCATTTCCCAATTCGTGTTCATGTTCTTTACTCCTCGGCAATCCACTCATGCTTGCCAAGCCTTCACCCCTTGGCACATTTTGCTATCGCGGAAGCCTTGATCTCTTGGCACACTTCACACGTGGTCTATACTCACAAGCCTTCAATGATCTCGTTTGTGCACTCTCCTGTTACGAACCCTATTGTCCTCGAAGATGGCCATGATTCTTGCCTTCCAAGTCCATTAGACTATCCCAACCATCACCAGAGTTTCAATTAGAAGACCAAATTTCTCGGACAAAGGGTCTCCTCTGAACCATGCGAACGTTCACCCAATCCTTCCTTTGAACAAGCTGTTTAATTATATTAATGAGATGTGATTTTAGCACGCACTTTGTTTAATTATATTATACGCAAACATTGTGTACACCACCACGAAATCAGACTCAAAAATTTTCTCCTCCCGTTTCGTGCCAACGTACACAATTAAATATATTAGTTGTGCCAATTTTCATATTACGTAACAACAACCATATCAGTTAGACCTGTAAAACGGGTCATTCATGTCGGGTTCGGGTCGGGTCACTTCGGGTTTCGTCAATTTTTTCTTTTTTAAATAAAAAAAATCATGATTTGATAATTCTACGATAAATTTTAATTATATAAAAAAATTAATTATATATAATTATAAATCAACCGGGTCAATCGGGTCGAAATTACCGGGTCAATCGGGTGACCGGGTCGAAACCCAGATTACTCGGAAAATTTCCGGGTTTTCGGGTTCGGGTCGAAAAAAAATTTCGGGTTCTGGTCGGTAATTTTCCAGGCGTTCGGGTCGGGTCACCGGGTCGGGTTGTGTTTTGACAAGTCTAATCTCAGTATATCCCACTTAGAGCAGAGTTTAAGGAGTTGAGATATAATTAGGCGTGGCTACGGGTCCAGAAACCCCAACCCGGGTAGGGCTGTTAAATGAGCAGAACAGCTCGGCTCGAAAAAGCTCGACTTGAGCTCATTCACTTACCTAAACAAGCCGAGCCTGAACATGATTTTAAGTTCGGTTGAAAGCTTGGCTCATTCAATTTAGGCTCGAATAGCTCGAATTCTATGGAATTTCTAAAATTTTCTTTAAGTTAATATGTTATAACCAAGTAAAACTACTTATAGTTCGAAAAAAAGCTCGGCTCCAGCTCGTTCATTTACTAAAACAAACAGAGCTTGAACAAAAAAAACTCGTTTAAAAACTGAACTTGGCTCGGCTCGAGCTCGTTTAACAAATGAACAAGTTTGAACATGTCAAGCTCGGCTCGTTCGGCTCGAATAACACCCCTAAACACAGGGTCGACAGGTTGGCGGTTTAACCCACACCGACATACAAATTAGAGGCTAAAAACAGGAGTCGTGTAGAATCTCTTGTCCATTCCTAATCAATTCACGCATCATCAAATACTGTTAGGCAGTTATCAGGTCTATCTACTCCAAAATTCAAACCTTTAACCTCTAAAAAATAAACAAAATCAACCATAAACATCTAACTCTAAAGCAAAAACTCTAAAAACCAGAAATTAAGCTCTAAAAAATCAAATATCAAATACTCACATGATGTTTTGTTGGGCTTCACCATATCAAATAAGAAAATTCCGAGTGTTTTCTTAATTGGTGATACCTTATGAAGGTTCGATAATGTAAAACAAAGTAATATAAAGATACTCTAGAAGGGGGGTTGAATAGAGTATGCCGGTTTTTCGCAGATAATCTCAAGACTTTTGAAGCTCGTGCAAAACCCTTAGAAATTAGACTTAGTCTTTTATCTGAAAACCTGAATCACAAAGTTAAACAATTCGAACCAAGTGCGGAAATAAGGTAAAACAGTAAATAAAGAACTCGATGAATTATTTACGAGGTTCGGGATGAACTTGGCCTACGTCCCCGCCTAGGGTTCTTCCACAACCCTAGGATTCAACTGGCTTTTATTGATTCACAAGACTTAGGATCCTAGTAGCTCATCGAGAAGCCTCTCTCCTATACAATTACAATCTAGTCAACTCACGTTCTCTTGGAGTCCTAGACCAATCTAGAAGAGCCCCACCTCTCTATGCTATCTAGTACAATCCTCTTACACTTAGTGAATCAATCGCCTAGTGTTCACTTCCTGAGTTACAAACTCTCGAGTATAACACTATAACAAAATATATCATATAAGCTCACTGTGTAACTCTCAAATGCTTTGAAATGAAATAACAGACTCTTAAGGACTAGCAGATAGCACATGAAGAAGACATATCTCGCTTGAAGGCTTGAGTGTATGAAAGCTTGTGTTCAACGAATAATGTTTGTCTTCTTTTCTTCTTTTTCTTTATAGAGAACAGATCGGTGCCACAGATCTTCACCAACGGCTAAGAGAGGATCATGGCTTGATTGCAATCTTCTATCTTTGGAAACTTCAGAATCCATGATCACGATTTGATCTTTCTCAGCTTTGAACGCTTAAGGAATGATATAAAATTTAAAAAGCTTTCTGAAAGGTTAGTGAATATATAATAATATATTGGAAGCATATAATAACATATAATAATATTCGAGCATAATAATATAGAGAACAGGTTTTGTGTTTCATCAACACTACTAAAGCTTCAAGACCTTTGACACAAACAGAATGTCAAGGCCTTTGAAACTTATTCCGATTTTCATCAAGGGAGTGGAGTTATCAATCTCCCCCTTGATGAAAGACAAAACCTGTGCATCCCTGCAACTTAGTCAAACAAATATACTAAAAGCAAAATTGGACTAAGTACCTGCATGGGTTAGACAAATGTTGGATCATAAGTTAAAAACATGAAAATATCCAACCAAAAGCAAAACCAAGGTCTTCCAACACCTTCATAGCAGTTAAAAAGTTTAAAGTCTAAACCACAGCAGATCACACCTCCCCCTTTTTGTCTTTCAACAAAGGGAGGAGGGTAAGGCAAAACAGTCACCAACAGTTTTGAAACAGTTTCCAAAAACAATCAGTAATGTATCAAGTTTGGGATAAGGATGGGGTAGGGTAAGGCTAGGCTTCATCATCCAGAGCATCATCAGTGAGCAACGACCTCATACTTTACACTATCTTGGATATCCCGCTCATCTCCGTCATGAACTCCTTGTGCAGCTCCTTGATGTCCAGGCGAACTTCCTCCAAGCCCAACTCCAGGTTATTCATCCGCTCATCAATGGTTGAGGTAGTGGGATGAGCCTTTGATTGAGAGGCAAGACTCAATGTCCCTTGGGAGGACCGAGTGATGCCTGTCTTCTCAAGACTCTTGGAGTTGAACTTACCCATATGACGATGTTGTTCTTCATTTTTAAAATCGATTCCAGAAGCTTTGAAGATTTGGGTCAAAAGGGTAGCAAAGGGGAGGGGAGTTCCTTTCCTGGCTTTTCTGGTGTGAGCCATGGATCCTAAAATGGTGTTGGCCAGATCAAGATCAAGGACATTGAGGATTCGGTAAAGTAGGACCATGGCATTGTCGGTCAGGAGAGAGCCGGAGTTTAGACGGGGTAAGAGGCAACACACAATGATGTTAAAGATAATTTTTTCCTCTAGGGTAAGGGATGAGTGGGTTAGCTGCTTTGAGATGTTGGTGGATACTTCGGGTAAGAGGTATTTGGAACGGGCAAGGGTAATGCAATCTTCTTTAGAGGGGTTATCTTGAGAGGGTGGACAAGGGCTAGGAAGGCCAAGGAAATCAGCGAAGTCAAAGGAGTTGAAAGAGATTCTAACTCCCTTGACGACAGATTCCAAGAACCAACCATCGTCAGTGTGTTTGGCTTTGAGGTTTATGTAGAACAGGTGGGTGAGTTGGGGATAACAGACGGTTTCAAGATTGAGAAGGGTCCAGGCTAAAGATTTTATAAGAAGAGCAATGCATGGTAAATTCAAAGCTTCAAAGAACGCAATATCTAAAAAATCAGAACAACAAATCCTACGAGTTCGAAACTCATCTACCCACTTACAAGTCATTTCAGAATTTTCAAACCATGAAGAGGAGAGGGATTGGTTTACCTGAATGAGGGCAAGAGGATCAACATTCTTCCTTCGAGCCTGTGTTGGAGCAGACCTCTTGGCAGGCGCCTCAAGGCTTCTAAGGGTGCCCTTCCTGGTGCGCTTGGGAGAGGGAGGCTTGGTTGCTAGAGCTTTCCGCTTCTTTGGAGACAGGGGAGGAGGAGGAGGAAGAGAAGGAGAGGGAACAGGTTCGGACTCCTCATCCTCTTCGTCCTTAGACCCCGAGTCCTCAGCGGACCCATCATCGTTGTCTCCTTTAGCATCCTCGTCATTACCGGTCTCATCATCCTCCTCCTCTTCTTCCTCTGGTTTCTCCTCATTGGGAACCTCCTTCTCAGCCTCCTCCTCGGCCAATTTCCTTGCAAGCTCGGCCTCCTCCTCGGCCTTTTTCTTCTTTAAGGCTTCTTCTTCAGCTTCCTTGGCGGCATCCCTTTCCAGAATAGTGTCGAGATCCTCCTCTTCTTCCTCCTCATCCATCTCCTCATCGATGATCTTCTTTTTCCCTTTCTGCTTTGCACTAAGAGGCTTCTTCGCTGAGCGTTTTTTAGAGCTCTTGGTTACTGTAGTCGTGCTCTCAGCAATGGTGCTCTGGACAACAGCATGGACGATAGCTTGAGGAGTGGGTTCAGGTGTAGGGGAAGTAGTAGTAGCCTGGCGTCCCTTGGGGGTGGCGCCAAGTCTTTTGGTAGTGGAGGTTTTCTTCGCTTTGGGGGCCATGGAGGTAATTGGCTTAAGGTTTTAGGTCGGTTTGAGAGGTTGAAGAAGGAGAGTTGAAAGGGTTTTTAGGTTTTCTTAAGTTATGGGATAAGCTAGTGGGATTTGGGTTTAAAAAGAGAAGAGATTTGAGTGATGAGACGGGTTTGGGGTTCCAATGTAGGTAATGATAACATTGCCAATTTTAAAAGATCTCAATTCAAAATTCAAATCAACCCATTAAAATAGGAGGGAAATAATCCGAAATATTTTATTCCAAAAATAAAATATCTCAACGGATGGAAATAAAATGTAACATAGAGAATTTTGAAATCCGATGAAAAAATATACTTGATCAAATATCTATAGAGATATTAACCAAATATATGATCTGTAACGGCCCAGGATTGTGATTCCCGAGTTACGTTTCGAGGGATGAAACCCCTTGTTGGGATCTTGCGCCCCGAGTACAGGTTGAAGGTTTGAAATCCAAGATGTGTAGTTTAAAGTGGGATTTCGCACCCAAATCCGGAAGGTCCGTTGGAGACTCCGGGGTAAACCCTTGTACCTGTCTTAAGTCTACAACGCGGGAAATCCTTTATCATGCAAAGGGCATAAGTTCTGAAACTGATACAACCAGTGCCACGGCAGAGCCGGGTCAAAACAGAGTATAATTAGGGAGAAATCCCAAAAGCGTGAATCTGGTGAAGTCAGGTTTCAACCACTCACTCTCCGCCATATGAATAGACCCCGTCATAACAGCACAAAATCAAGCAGTGTATCGAGTACCTGAAACTATACCACCAAGTCAGGCCAAGAGTCCACCTGTGGGTCCTCTGACCGCGCTGAGGACATATAATACACCTATACCTAGAATAAAGATGCCTTCATGCAGTACTAGAATATTAACCACACTATCATGTTCCTCACTCATATGTGCGGAATATTAAGTAAGGCCTTAACAAAGAATACCAAGTGGTATATCCCTCTTCTACCACCACCCCTCTTCCAGACAAGGTAGAGACTGGCCAGTTCGATGCTATAATCATATCAAATCTCATCATCATATCATATCTCATCATCGTATCATATCTCATGCCCATCTCGTATCTCGTGATATATATAAATGACTCGAGGAGGACAACACCCGATGAAGCTGAGCTGCCCTATGACCCTAGCAAGGACTCTAGGACTCACAGATAACGGCCGTTCTGTATTCAAACTCATACAGAGTAAGGATGCTCATTCGTAAATGAAATTCCTAAGCATGATACTACATGACATGCTCTTATGCATATGCAACACCTACATACTATATGACACATCAGGCAGGAGGTACTGGTTACTGAGTAAGCCCCGGAGGTACTTACCTGGCTAGCAGACCGGCAACAGAACAATCCATCACACAGTATTCACAATCACAGAGTATCACCTAGTACATAATGGAATATATATATAAGTCTACATTCAACTATTAAGCACTCAAGCACACCTCAATCAATAGAACAAGTAACATATTATGAAAGTCATTTCATCGCATCACCCACTCCTCAAGACCACATCGTTCTCCATAAATCATTCAACCAATTCTTCATGTTCATATACATCATTTCCACATATACCTCAACGGTTCATCAAAATCATAAGACATAATTTGTGTGATATAAAATCCTACTAGATCGCCATAATTATCCAACATTTAATCTCATATAATAATTCACCACAAGTCATGTTATTAGTCATACATATCATACTGTTAGTCAAGCGATCATATTATCATGCTAGTTAGTCATCGAATTAGTCTTATTCCCAAGTTAGTTTCAAAACCGTTTCAAATCCCAGTTAAATAGTTAAGTATTCCGACCCTTAAAATACTCGCCAAATTCCCTTTTTAATTTATTTGTTAGACTACTTTCCAACCTTGAAATTCTTTTCCAAATTCTTTTCTAATAGGCAAGTCCAACTTATTTATGTTAAATCCCAATTATTATTATAGATATAATATTATAAAACACCATTTAATAAAACACCCTTATAAGTTATTTCCAAATCCCCTAAGATCCAAACCGTTTTTATTTAATAAAATCAACCCTTTATAAATCTTCAAAATTAATACTTTATCTTTTAAATCCTCAAATACTATGATAATATATTTTAATTACCGCTAATTAGTTAAATAATAAACGGATAACCCGAACCGTACCAAACCGAACTCGTTATATAATCCCAACCCAGTTTAATAAATAACAAATATATATGAAATGTTAGCAAGGGGGCCCACACGCTACGTCAGCCATCTCCTTCCCCAAATCAAAATGGAGAGCTCGCGCTTGCGCCATGGCTTCGCCCGCCAGCTCCCGCCTGCTCGTCTTGTCGCCCACCAGTGTCCATGCCTTGCTGCCCAGCAGTGTCCACACCTCGCCCAGCTCGCGTTGTGCCCACCGCTATCCGCTTGCTCTCTCGCCCGCGACTCTGCCTCGCCTCGCTGTTCTGCCGCGCCTCGTTCATCGCCAATCAAGCTCGTCGGGGCTCACGAGCCCACCCGACTCTTCGCACTCAGCTCACACACGCTCACACTCGCCCACAGCCCGACCCAAGGACAAAATCGAAATGAAACAAAGGAAGGAAAGGCGGGAGCTCACCGATGGATTTCGCGACTTCGGAGCTCTCGATCGGAGGTCTGGGCGTCGTCGGTGGTTCGCGATGGCTCGTCGGACCTGCATCGGACATGGGTGAGTGTGATGGAGGAGCTCGGGGGTTATTTGGATCGGAAAAGAAGGAGAACGACTTACCGAAACGGCGAAATACGCTCGAACAGGGGAGGAAAAGGACGGGACTGTAGTGGCTCTATGGCGGATCTGATGGTCCCTGGGCAGCCCTTGGGTCGCGCCGGACGTCAGTGGGGTTGATACTGGTAACAACGAAGAAGGAGTGAAGGTGATGGGGTGGTGATGGTGAAGACGAGGATGGAGGACGATGGAGGTGATGATGAGTGACGGTGACTAAGAAGGTGATGGTGGTCGCGGGGTGATGGTGAGGAGGAGATGGTGAATGATGATGAATGAAGATAGGGAGAGGGATTGAAGTGAAAGATATACAGAGGGAGAGGGATGGTCTCGGGCAGGGTAAGGTGAGCGATGGGAGTGGGTGAGAGATTGTGTGTTGAATTGGTAAAACCAATACCCGAAAATAAATCCCGAAGACGCGAATTTTGAATCCCGCAATTAGTTATCAAATGTTAGTTTCTCCGACTCTCGTTCTCTCGATCAATTAGATTTTTTTTTTAATCGACAAGGATATCGTCATCTGATAATTATTTTCAATTTTCGAGGTAAAAGGATGGAAATCGTTCGTCAAATTTTATATTACGGTCGGAATCCGCTAAACGACCTTTTTAATTCGATTTAAATTAATTTTTAATTTCCTTTTTCCGAAAAATTAGGATTTGAAAATCTGAGCCTTTACATGATCCGATATATGTACTCTACCATTCAGTTCACAAACCTTGACATATTTCTCAAAGGTCTTGACACTGAGTAGAATTCATCTTTCGTAAAGGGAAAGCTCCCCCTACGAAAGTGCATCCTTGTTAAGCATCCCAATCTCTCGTCTAATGAAGGTGAACCTGTCCTCTGCCAAAGGCTTAGTAAAAATGTCATCCCATTGATAATCATTTGAAATAAAAGAAATGGACACATCACCTTTTTCGACATTATCTCTAATGAAATGATGTCTTACATCAATATGTTTTGTCCTTGAATGTTGAACATGATTCTTCGTGATTGATATGGAAGTTGTATTATCACACTTAATGGGAATAACTATGAGGTTGAAGCCATGATGACGTGCTCGGACCCGGGCTCGAGCAAAAGGACCGGCGACGAGAGTTCCGAGAAGTCGGGAAGTTGTTGGCAGTTCTGGAGCAGCAGATCAGTCGAAAAAGAATGCCAATTTCCCGTCGATCGGCTTGGCTTCTTGGGATGTGCGAGTACTACTTTTGTAGATCTTGAAGTCGCAGTCGAGGATTGGGGCAGATCTCGTCAATCGGAGGTCAGACGAAGCCGAAAATTGCGTTTTACCGAGACATCGCCTGTTCAGAGGCGATTACGAACGGAGTTGTTTGAGAGGGATTAAAAGGGCTTTTTGGAGTGACGTTTTAGGGGTGATTTGAGGCTGATAATGGGGCTGTGGAAGGCCTTAGAATGGTAGTAAAGAAGGGGATGGGGGTTGAGGGATATGTGATGCAAGAGTGCTCTCGGCCTCACACTCCGAGCTCTCTCCAACACTCGATCTTCCACACTCTCGGCCTCGCACTCCGAGTGTTTCCGACCCTTTGATTCCGTTGTCTGTCTCTAAGGAATCTCCTTCAGCCTCTCACCGAAGGTTTTGTTCCCGGCCTCTCACCTAAGAACGAGATTCTTGACCCGAATCACTGAAAGCTAAAAGGCTCACTTTTTTCTCAAAATTCAACTTGTATTAGAAAATGGCAAGCCTTAAAAAATATATAGGAGAAAATTGTTGCCTCTTAAGTGTTTACAACCAATGTGGGACAATTTTTGATAGAAAAATAAAGGAAAACTCTATGAGTCTAGATCACATCACATGATCTCTCATTTGTTGAGCTATCCAAAGGATTTGGGAGCAACAAGCTCCAGCTGCTATGTATTCATTTTCTGCAGTGGATAGAGCGACTGAGTTTTGTTTCTTTGAGTTCCAACTGATCAAGGATGCTCTTAAGAATTGGCAACATCCTGATGTGCTCTTCCTATCCACCTTATAGCCTGCAAAATCTGCATCAGAATACCCGATTAATGTGAAATCCTTTTGCTTTGGGTACCATAGTCCAAGCTCCTTAGTGCCATTGAGATATCGAAAGATCCTCTTCACAACCACGAGGTGAGATTCTTTAGGATCAGCTTGAAACCTAGCACACATGCAAACACTAAACATGATGCCAGGTCTACTACTGTAAGATATAGTAAAGATCCAATCATTCCTCGGTACTCCTTTTGATTAACACTTTTTCCAGACTTGTCCTGATCTAGAGATAGTGTTGAGCTCATGGGAATCTTGGCTGCTTTGGATTGATCCATCTTGAACTTCTTCAAGAGATCCTTAGTGTACTTGCTTTGGTTGACAAAGATCCCTTTCTTGGATTGATGAACTTGTAATCCCAAAAAGAAGTTGAGTTCACCCATCAAGCTCATCTCAAATTCACTGCACATAATGTCAGAAAATTCCTTGCACAAAGATGTGTTAGTAGCACCAAATAATATATCATCAACATAAATTTGAATAACCAAAATGTCCTTTCCTTTGGTCTTCATAAAAAGAGTCTTGTTGATCAACCCCCTCTTAATATCATTTTCTAAAAGATATTTTGACAAGCGCTCATACCAAGCTCTTGAGGCTTGTTTCAAACCATAAAGCGCTTTGTCTAGTTTATAAACATGATTGGGAAATTCTGAACTTTCAAAACCTGGGGGTTGAGCCACATAAACTTCTTGCTCTAAGAAACCATTAAGAGAAGCACACTTGACATCCATTTGATATAACTTTATACTCATATAAGATGCAAATGCTAATAAAATGCGAATGGCTTCAAGCCTGGCTACGGGAGCAAAGGTCTCCTCGTAGTCAATACCTTCCTCTTGATTTTAGCCTTGAGTAACAAGCCTTTCTTTGTTCCTCGCGATCTTACCATTCTCATCTAGCTTGTTTCGAAATACCCATCGTGTGCCAATGACTGATTGATGCTTTGGCCTAGGCTTCAAGGTCCAGACTTTGTTCCTTTCAAATTCGTTAAGCTCACTTTGCATATCAATGATCCAGTCAGGCTCTTGAAGGGCCTCATCTACCTTCTTTGGTTCAATAAGAGAAACAAACGCGTGAAAAGCACAAAGATCTTTAAGTTTAGAACGAGTTTGAATGCTAGATGTAAGGTCAGAAATGATATCCTTTAATGAGTGTGATGAGGAGTATTTGAATTTCCTTTTGCTAGTCTCAGCTCCTTGATTCGTTACACCAGCAGGATTGATTTGTGGTACATCTGACTCCGTGGTCCTGTTAGGTTCAGTTTCAACAGTTTCTGACGTTTCAACACTGTTGGATTGGACACCAAGGGCTTTGGATGAATCTTCAACACCTTGGGCCAATTCTTCAGTGTTGAGAATATGTTCCTGCATGTTCCTCTTTTCTGTGTTCTTGGTAGCAGCATCATCACCTTCCTCGTTCTCTGAATGGATGTTAAGATCTATATATGCAACACTTTCACTCAAAGAACCGTCATTGCATTCATCAAATATAACATGTATACTTTCTTCAACTAACTGGGTCCTTTTATTGAAGATTCTATAAGCTTTGCTACTTGTGGAGTAGCCAAGAAATATACCTTCATCACTACGCGCATCAAATTTCCCAAGGTTATCTTTTCCATTGTTATGAACAAAACAAGTACAACCAAAGGGTTTAAAATAAGATATAAGTGGTTTGCGGCCTTTGAAAAGCTCATAAGGAGTTTTCTTTAAGATGGAACAAATAAGACAACAATTCAAAATATAGTTAGTTGTGTTAACAGCTTCAGCCCAATAAGTTTTAGGTAATGCATTTTCTAAAAGCATAGTCCTGGCCATATCCTCTAGGGTGCGGTTCTTTCGTTCCACAACCCCATTTTGTTGAGGTGTTCTAGGAGCAGAAAAGTTATGGGAGATGTCATATTTAGCACAAAATAAATCAAACTGAAGTTGATCAAACTCCCTACCATGATCACTTCGAATTGACACTATGGGCTCGTTTCTTAAAGTTTGCAACTCCTTACAAAGTTTGGAAAACTCAAATAAGGCCTCTGATTTTTCTTTTAAAAATGCAACCCAAGTATATCTAGAAAAATCATCAACAACAACAAGCATGTACTTTTTAGCATTGGGAGATTTGACTCGCATAGGACCACATAAATCCATATGTAAAAGTTCAAGGCGTCTAGAAGAACTTACAACCTTTTTGGGTTTGAAATAGCTATGTGTTTGTAATCGTGTGCATGCATTGCACATATCAATACCTTTGAAGTCCATCTCAGGTAACCCTCTTACAATCCCTTTGGACACAAGCTTTTGTAGTGTATGTGGACTCACATGACCGAGTCTCTTGTGCCAGAGCTTTGGATCGTCCGTCAAAGCCTTTAGACAGGTTAAGCTTCCTTGTGCCACTTGATCAGCATTCACAGCGCATATATTGTTGTAACGATATGCAGCCAGTATAGCTTCACCTGTATCTTCTCTGCACACTAGACATCTTTTCTTGTTAAATCTGAAATTATTGCCACTATCACATAATTGAGAAACACTAAGCAAATTATACTTCAAACCGTTAACAAGATAAACATTTTTAATACTATGGTTGGAATCACTTCAACCACTACCAATACCAACGATGTCACATTTTCCTTTGTCACCAAGAGTGATTGTTCCTGTGGATTGCTCCATTAGATCATGAAAGAGAGAACTCTTCCCACTCATATGCCTCGAGCATCCCCTATCAATAATCCATTTTTGCTCCTTCACCTTGGTGATCTCCTCCAAAACAAACATCAACCTTTGTGGCTAGACCAATAAGCAAATTTGGATCCATTATTGGGATAAACCATATTTGGTAAAATAGTGCCTTTGGGGACCCAAACTTGTGTTATCCGTTCTTTTCTCAAATGAACAGGAAATGTATTGCGAATGATATGTGGATCCTTTCTTCTATAGGGGCAGGTCTCTTTTACATGTCCCTTTCGAGCACAATGGTGACATATAGGAGAGGTTCTGCTTCCTTTTGCCTTTACAAAGGTGGTAATGTGCTGCTTCTTTAAAAACCTTGGATTGTAACTAATACCACTTTTGTTTAGAGAACTTTGTTGCTCACCCAACATCCTATCAAGAGTGCCTTTGGATTTGGTAAAACTTATGAGGGTTGTCTGTTGGTCTTGAATCTTATTATTCAGGGAGATCGTCTCGTTCTTTAAGTCATGATGTTCACTTCTCAGAGACGAGAGATTTTGCTTGAGTTCAGATTTCTCTGAGTCAAGAGTCTTGACTTTAATGTCAAGACCTGAATAAGAAGCTTCAAGACTTTTAACCCTCATAGACAGATCCTCAATATTTCTTTCCTGGTCCACAGTTCTCTTAATAAGAGTGTTAGTCTGGGCAATAAGTTTCTCTTCATTGGCAATCATATTAGAAAGGAATTCCGATAATACCTCTTTTGGACTTGCCATAAGTTCTCTTACAGTTACCTCAAGCTTCTCATCGTGGGATTCATCTCCTGAGGCCATAAGACAAACATTGGCCTTCTCATCATCGGAGTCAGAGTCAGAATCGCTCCAAGTTGCCACCATGGCTTTCTTTTTCCATTTATCACCCTTCTTGGACTGGCTTTTCACCACATTCAAAACAAGACAAAGGTTTAGTCTTCTTATCATATTTGTTGTATTGAGACTTACCTCGAAATTTAGAAGACTCTGATCCATCCTTGTTGTTGAATTGTTTCTTCATTTTGAGGATTCGAGCAAAGCCTCCTGTGAAAAGAGCAAAATGATCATCATCATCGTCATCCCCATCTTCGAAATCAGATCCATCTTTGGGCTCATCCTTCTTAGACTTGAGCGCCAGGTTCTTAGTGCTTGATGGAAGTTCTCCATCGTTTTCATTAAGGATCATCTCATGCGTAATTAGTTTCCCAAGCAGGTCATCAAGGGGCAAAGTAGTGAGGTCTTGGGCTTCCTCTATGGCTGTAACTTTGGGACCCCACTTTTCTTTTGGGAGGCACCTCAATATCTTTCTTACTTTCTCAACGTTCGTAAAGCTCTTGCCAAGGGAGTCAAGGTTGTTGGTGATTTCCATGAATCGTGTGAACATGGCCTTGATAGACTCACCAGGCTTCATTTTGAAAAGCTCATACTTTCGAAGGAAGATACTGATCTTGGTGTCCTTCACTTGGCTGGTTCCTTCATAGGTGACGACCAGCTTTTCCCAAATCTCTTTAGCTGACCTACAAGATGAAATACGGTTAAACTCATCAGTGCTAAGACCATAATAAAATAAGTTAATAGCCCTGTAGTTTTTGGAGACGAGTTCAAGATCCGCTTGGATGTATTCAGACTCCTTCTTTGCGACTTTGGTTCCATTTGGTCCGTCTTTCTCTGGAATCTTTGGACCATTCTCTATAATGTTCCAAAGTTCCAGATCTTGGTCTATGATGAACATCTTCATCAATGATCTCCAGTGGACAAAGTTGTTTCTTACAAAGAGTGGTGGTCTGCTAGTAGACCTTCCCTGTGCTAATCCTCCGCTTGCTTCACCAGACATGAACGAAAACTCACAAGATTGTTAGATCAAAAGCAGTGAGTAAAGCTCTAATACCAATTGAAGGTTCGATAATGTAAAACAAAGTAATATAAAGATACTCTAGAAGGGGGGCTTGAATAGAGTATACCAGTTTTTCGCAGATAATCTCAAGACTTTTGAAGCTCGTGCAAAACCCTTTGAGATTAGACTTAGTCTTTTCTCTGAAAACCTAAATCAAAAAGTTAAACAATTCGAACCAAGTGCGGAAATAAGGTAAAGCAGTAAATAAAGAACTCGATGAATTGTTTACGAGGTTCGGCACAAACTTGGCCTACGTCCCCGCCTAGGGTTCTTCCACAACCCTAGGATTCAACCGGCTTTTATTGATTCACAAGACTTAGGATCCTAGTAGCTCACCGAGAAGCCTCTCTCCTAAACAATTGCAATCTAGTCAACTCACGTTTCCTTGGAGTCATAGACCAATCTAGAAGAGCCCCACCTCTCTATGCTATCTAGTACAATCCTCTTACACTTAGTGAATCAATCGCCTAGTGTTCACTTTCTGAGTTACAAACTCTCGAGTATAACACTATAACAAAATATATCCTATAAGCTCAATGTGTAACTCTCAAATGCTTTGAAATGAAATAACAGACTCTTAAGGACTAGCATATAGCACATGAAGAAGACATATCTCGCTTGAAGGCTTGAGTGTATGAAAGCTTGTGTTCAACGAATAATGTTTGTCTTCTTTTCTTCCTTTTCTTTATAGAGAACAGATCGGTTCCACGGATCTTCACCAATGGCTAAGAGAGGATCATGGCTTGAACGCAATCTTCTATCTTTGGAAACTTCGGAAGCCATGATCACGATTTGATCTTTCTCAACTTTGAACGCTTAAGGAAGGATATAAAATTTAAAAAGCTTCCTGAAAGGTTAGTGAATATATAATAATATATTGGAAGCATATAATAACATATAATAATATTCGAGCATAATAATATAGAGAACAGGTTTTGTGTTTCATCAACATTCCTAAAGCTTCAAGACCTTTGACACAAACAGACTGTCAAGGCCTTTGAAACTTATTCCGATTTTCATCAAGGGAGTGGAGTTATCACCTTATTAGAAATCCAAGCAATTATGGAGTGACGGGGTGGACAGACGGAGGTGATGCTCACAGTCAGAAGCAGCCATTACAAGGAGATAGAGTAGGAAGCACACGAAATGGAAAGATGGCGAGGGGGTGGTGGTAATATGGCGAGGACATATGGAAAAGGTGATTGCATAGAATAGAGGTGGTGGACAGAAGAATCGACATTGTTGCGGTTCTTCTAGCTTCCTTCTTACTCGACCAAGAATCAAATAAGATTAGGGTCACACTTTTCTGAAGAGAGAGATAAGAGTGGGTGGGTGTGAAAATTGGGCGCTCCATTTTTTTTAATTAGATAAAAATTCGAGGCTAGACAAATCTGGACCTCGAAGACCGATAAGCTGAACGAGATGTGGACGTAGACGAACGAACGAAGCCAAGCACTACCCAGAAGTAATATCGCAGGTCAGCGGTACATTAGGAGTCACATGTGAGTAGTGAACATGAACCTCCAAGGAAACAACCTTTCGGGGAAAAGGAGACACCTCAATACACACTACCACGACCCCAACATGTCCCTACTCCAAAAAACCAGAACCCCATCAATTGGAGAAGAAAGTCTAAACACATCGAACGTAAAGCTCAACACCGCCTGAACCGAAAGCACCAGAAACCCTAGCGAGAATTAGCTTACCCAACCGGGATTTATTTATTATTAGTTATATATTAATATTAATACTAAATTTTAAATTTATTTATAACAATTTTCTACGGGCCAGCTTTGGCCCCAAGATATTTAGCTTGGGCCTAAAACACTTTAGTCGGGTTGCGCGCCCTGGGCCCAAAGCATTACCTTGGTCCCAAAGGACGAGCCCGAAACAACCGAACACACTCTCAGACCCAGAATGAACAAAGAAGGACGTCAGGGAGAGGGCAGAGCATCAGGCCGCCGGAGATAAAAAAAATGAAATAAACATCCCTTTAATAGTTTGAGATCAAGTGCGTAGTTGCAAATTGCAAGCTTATATTGTAATGGCCCGTGATTATGATTCTCGGGTTAAGTTTCGAGGGATGAAACCCCTCGTTGGGATCTTACACTCCGAGTACAGGCTGAAGGTTTGAAATCAAACATTAGTGCTTTAAAGTGGAGATTTCGTACCCCAAAACAAGCGAAGGGCCATTGGGTGCCCAGAACCTGTCCTATTTGACAGAGTCGTAAAATCCATTCATCATGCAAACTAGCAAAATTCTAAAACTACATAAGGTCGCTACGGCGGAACCGGGTCAATGCGTAATCCAAATATTCAAATCCAAATCATTAGAGCAACCCCAACAGCTATGATAAAAATTCTCTATTTTAGAGATCAAAATATCAAAATCTCTACAAAAAAATTACTCTAACTCTAACATCTTCTCTATTTTACAGATTTTTACATTTATTATATACTATAATAAATAAGCGCATTTATTAGGTATATTTAATTCCACATTTCTAAAAACTTCATTTAAACTTAATTCCAACATTTAACATCACATTTCTAACATAAACTAACATTTAAACTTAATTTCTAACATTTTTTTACTTAATTCTAACATTCATATCATTTAAACTTTTTGGTGAGCCATTGATTGTATTTTATCGAATTTTTAATCTATTTCGAATTCTTGTAAATTTAATTTTCACAGTTTGATTTCGAAATACATTAAGCACATTTTCTAATTTATGTAGTTTAGTTAAAATTTTGTTATTCTAAGATATAAGTTGGTCTGGGGATTTGTGGTGTTTCAATCTAAACAAAAATAAATAATTACATTTTGTAAAGTAAATTGGGAGGATTTGTTTAAAAAAATAGAATTATGGGTTAATTTTTGTAAATTCATATAAACTTCAACCCTAACTATTAACTATATGCTCTCCTGCATAGCGCCGCTCGATCACCACTCATCCGTCTTCTTCTTCTTCTTCAACTACTCCCTTCCATGATAATCTTGTGCAATTAATCTTGTAGATTTCGAATTGATCTTTCTTCTTCGACCTCTCGCACGCCCTTGTCCTCTCTCTCGTTTCCGCCCTCTCTCTCGGACGCCACTACGAGCCTTGCTTTTGATGGCCGCCCTCAGTCCTCTCCCCACCTTCCTTCTCACTTGCCATTGGGGACCCCTAAGACCAAGGCCCCTTCTCCTTTCTCCTCCTATGTCGACCGTCATCGCAGGCCAGATGGACGTCTCGCCTCCAGCCGACGTCGATGACCGCCGCTAGTTGCCGTCAAGCCCTGAAACTCCCCTCCTTCCGTCGAATGCAGCAGCGAAAGTGAAAGCAAAGTGGCAAATTGAAGTTTTGCAACGTTAAATTCTACCTAGGATGAAGTAAAACAGTAAATTATAGAGATCAAAACTCTTTCTCCAAATTTACAGATTTTTCTCTTTTCTCTATCAATTTCTCTATTTTGCAGATCACTTTGCAGGAGCTGTTGGGGTGAAAAAATAGGTTTTTTTCCTAAAATTTCTCATTTTTTCTATTTTGCAGATGTTGTTGGGCTTGCTCTTAGTAATTTAGTGAAGTCAGAGGCTCAGCTCTCTCTTTCCACAATGTCAAAATCCCGAGGTCATTGAGCCAAATCAACATCATTATACATATATGACATACCTAAAAAAAATACAGGGCGTGGGATCATTGTGAGGCCCACACACATGACTAGATCCTATTGTAATCATACCATATACGTTATTCCTAATATCATGCTTCTAATGCAAGACAAGAATTTAAATCACACAAGTCATGCTTATCATGATATATATATATTTATGTGCAGAAAGTGCGATAAATGACCCAAAGAATGCCAAGTGGCATATCCCTGTCCTACATCTTCCCCCCTTCCCGCTAGGGCAGACACTGGCCAGTTCGGTGCTATAGCATAGCAAACCCATCATCATATACGTGCATCAATAATGAATCATCATTATCTCATATCACTATCATGCTCATCATAGTTAAGCTTATAATTCACTACTAGAAAACTTCAATTAGACATCTGTTGTCAATAGATGTCTTTCAAAAAAAATTCTGATCTCTTTGTGCGTGTAGTAAAAGATCCAAACTTCCACATCGGTTTTAAGCAGATGTCTTTTCTTAATTAGAGACCCTAAATTTTGGTTATGACATATTCACTTGTTTATGAATATTCATGATTTGTCATTTGAAAACATGTGAAGATGTCATCCTAAAGCAAAAAAGTGACATTTACATCTTTAATTATAAAATAAGTAATGTCTTAAGAGATAATAGACAACAGTTTTTGTTTTAGCGATCACATTTATAATCATGTCCGATATATAATTTATGATTTTATATTATTTTAATTTAACTGACCACATGAAATATAAGCATAACTAATGTATTTCCATATTATCGACATCGCATTCAGAGTATTCATTCTCTGTGTATTAATTTCATGTTCATTATATGTGATATTATATTGTTCTAAAATAATGTACTATTATGATTGTATACACAGAAGATGTCGTTTCCCACATTTATTTCAGTTTTTTCAAAATAAAATGATGTTGTTGCTGCAATGACACATCGATTTATTTGAAAGATAACAATGTTACTTTGACAAATATATATCAGTTCATATATCATTGTAATGTTCAATCAGGTGTTGCACATTGATTTAAATGAATGAACTGATGTGTATATAATTTTATTGACATCTGTTTCCATAAACTAATATGATGTTAAAGGTATGAACGCACTACTATTTTCATATATAATCCGATGTCTTTTATTTCGATACACAACACGCTTTTGTCGATAGAACATCGCATTTTGTTTGTTCTTCGAAATGATAGTTCGTTTAATGAAAACATGTACATAAATACTAGCACCATATTGTAACATTTACAAAATACGACGCCGCTATTCATAGCCACAAAATTGGCTAGCCACAACATCTCAAATAAAGGTAAGGCTAGCCCACATATCTACGACATACATTACCTAGCTAGCCACCACATCTCAAAAATAAGGTAAGGCTAGCCCGAACGCCTACATCGATTAGGGTATGATACACCAACATTCATACCATAAATGTTTTAAAACATAAAACCCAAAAAATGTGGTTCACCTACATTTTCAATCAACAATAGCAAGCAGGTACGTCATTTTCTTTCATTGTGAACTTTGTGTGTTTGTATAAGAGATGGCAAGACCTTGGGAACTGGGGTGGGTAACCATAAACAACTTCTTCACTTCCTTCGGCTTTCTTCGTGGTTTAGATTGAATGTTCACAAGGACTCATTTTTTAGGCCACTTCATATGCCTACCTACGGGGTCTCTGAAATTTCAGCAAACATCACGCAACAAACAACAATAAAAAACACACAATATCACATAGACAGTCTAGAATTGAACCACAATATTTCACAAGATATGGATCTAAAATATTCACCTAAAGCATGTAGGGATGAAAACTGAATGCTATATTAATGATGGAATAGCATCAAGGTGACCATAAAAGCGTTAGATCTTGTAATATTTGCTAGGAAATACTTTAAAAATAGATTGTCTAGAATCGAACCACAATAACTGAAAATCTCCGCATCAAACCAATTTTCAAATCCCGTTAAGCATTATGACCGGATAAATCCTCTTCTAATATTATTAGATAAAGACAATTATTATGCAACATTTATCTAGATTTTAGTAAGAAACATGACCCATGAGAGTTTGCTTAAAGAGAAACCTAAGCGTAGACAAAATAAATCACCTTTCACTAGAAAAAATAAATTTCCAATTGCTAGTATCTTAGAGATCAGATAGAATGAGGAAGGGCATTTGCTATATACCTTCGCAGTGATCATATAGAAAAATGCTTTCTTGCTTCATCAATTCAGACGTAGACAATCATTTATAATTAAAATGTTGTTTGGACTCAATCTAAAACTTGGTTGTCTTCCCATCTTGCTAAAGAGTCCTAATTTTCAGAAAAGAATCCAATATCATCACATGAGAATACCTTAGCTTTTCAAGCAAAGCAAAACGAGAACATGGAGAAAATCGAAGCAAAGCAGGATGATAGATAGACACGAATCCTACCAGTGGGGTCATAATAAGCTTTAATCTATTTATTTTTACCACACCAACATCTCTTTTCAATAGGCTTGCATTTTCTAGGTTCTTCGGCTCCTCAAATGATCTAGTTACAAAAATATTTAGAGGAAGGCCAATAGAAGCAAAAATAATTAAAAGCTGATCCTCTTACAAAAAGCTTAATCCTTAATAGAAGCAAATAATTAATCCAAATAGAAGCAAATATAAGATGTTCATCTTCATTAGCAGAATGAGAAAAAGATCATTCAAACACAAGCTGATCATCTCCAAATAGAAGCAAAAATAATTAAAAGCTGATCCTCTTACAAAAAGCTTAATCCTTAATAGAAGCAAATAATTAATCCAAATAGAAGCAAAAATAAGATGTTCATCTTCATTAGCAGAATGAGAAAAAGATCATTCAAACACAAGCTGATCCTCTTACAAAAAGCTTAATCCTTAATAGAAGCAACAATAAGAGGATCTCAACAATACTGTTTATTACCATCAATCTTTGGACAAGATCATTAAACCAAGGATTGATCGATTGACTAGATGACCTTAAGACGTGGAGTCCAAAATGACCCTAAGACGTGGAGTCCATCAGTTAATCAAATATGGAACTATCTAATCCAAATATTTACAATAAAATTGTAACAGCAAAACAAGACACTTGATTGCACAAGGAGCAGAATTCAGCCAAGTGTTTTTTCTCTTTCATGGAATTAAGAATGTAGCAAGTTATATATAATAGTGATAGTGTCAAAAGAGGCAAACATAAATTACTATTACTCGACTTAATGTAATCTCAAATACATTTAAGTAAATATATCAAGGTTATTTTCAGGTAAATCAATTTGTAAAGAATGGATAGAGACTAAATTAAAACACTCATTATTTTTTTATTCATCACCAGTTTCCATGAACTAAACAAATTAACAGTGAGGTGCTAACAAAATAGCAAATCTACCTTTCTGCGGATGAAATAAAGCCCTAAATGACCATTCTGCATGCATTTTATGAGTGCATGGACTGCTCATAGGTATAATATGCAGAGAGAAAAAGACAGATACAAGAATACACATATCTGCAAAACTTGCATGCAGTCACAAATTATGTAACTTGATAACCTACAAATTACAACTAACACATTAGAAAAACAAGAACTAATATACCAATCCATCAAGTCTAACAGAAGATGGAACTGATAATTGCAATATCTATATAAATTGCAATATCTATATGTTTACCTCTCTCAATGTTGCTTTTACTCAGCTTTCCCGACGACATCTCTAACAAATCCATCAGGCATCGAGCACAGTGAGCCATATCAAAGGAGCTGGATGGGAAAGGAAGCCGTTGAGTAGAGATGATGCCAAGGATTGCCAGGATGCCACACTCAAGAGCAAATTGAACTTGTGCTTCATGATTATCCCTCGGTGCAAGAGAGACCGTCAAGATTCCGTGATCCAACAGATCACCTCCCCAACTCGCAACCTACAATTATTCAGCAATCAAGATATATGAGTTCACAATATAGAGCGTGAGTCAAACACAATACTCACTGTAAACGAAAAGATAGGAGGAAGAAAATAAATCGGAACTCACCCCACAGCAAGTATCAATAGATGTACGCACAGTGCCATCTTTTTGCAAATAACTAAGTAAATAACTTAATCACTAAATGACTAAATTGAAACTTAATAAGAAATAGCACATGACAAATGAAAAACTTGGTAAATTTTTGTATTGACTAAAGTAAGTGATTTACCTTATTTAATAAAAGTTTATCAAGATTGATCTAAATTATTTAGTAAAACTGAAAGCGATCTTATTTATTAAAAGAAACTGATACAAGAAACCATATTTACTAAACTGATCTAAGTCATAAACTGAATCCATATATACTAAGTTATAAACTAAGTGATTTCAGTTAACTTAGTTTGATCAATAACATTTAAATATTTACTAAACTAATCTCAGTCATAATCTGAAACCATATATACTAAGTCATAAACTAAGTGGTTTCAGTTAACATATTTAGTTTTATCAATAGCATTTAAATTATTTTATCAATAACATTTAACTATTTACTAAGTTATTTAACTTATTTATTAAAAGTTGGAGAAGTTGATCTAACCTATTTAGTAAAACTGAAACCATATATATACAAAGTCATACTAAGTCATAAACTATGATTCTAATTTATAAATTGATCAAAATTATTTGCTAAACTAAACTAAGTTATTTGCTAAACTGAAAATGGCTGATTTAGCAAAAGTGATCAAAGTTTCATCTTGGATCTCCTTATAACCAAAGCTTCAGAAGAAGACAAGTATCAAAAGTAATGCATTTTCTTAATGCTTAAACAATAGAGGACATTTTACCAGATCCACAAATAATGTAACAGAAAGTTGAAAGTAGATCAAAGTCCACTTGTTTGTGTAGCTAACTCACCGAAATCAGTAAATCAGCACTTCAGTCTTCAGCAAGTGAAGAAACTCAGCAAAATCATGTGTTCCTCGCACAGTATTGTGCCATTTCAAAACCAGTGGCCTCCTCGTCACAATCCCTGCGAACACAAAGACCATATCCCTAAACAATCAACTCTAAAACTCTTCTCAGACTACAAATGCAACTCCTAAACAAAAAAAAAATAAAATCCAGAGAAACCCTAACCAGATCCTCAGGGGAGAAAATCGCGTCCAACTATGCTCTCGAGCACGGAGGACTTGGTAGAGCTTTGCGAAAGCTGAAGAAGGTAGATCTGTAGGTTAGCGGTCGCTGGTGAGGGTTTGAAGGGTAAGAAAGAGGAGATCTTGGGTTAGCAAATCAACAAGCAGTGGTGAAGAGATGAACAACCTTAGATCGAGGGATAAACTCTCTCAGATCTTGAGGGAGTGGGAGGGATTTAGGTGGCGGGGAAGAGGGGAGGCTTGATTTTGAGATCTGGAGAGAGGAAGAGCGAGGTCGGGGTCGGGATAGGGTTGAAGAAGACGTCAAGAGGATGGAGGCGGTGAGCGAAGGAGGAGCCTGAAGCATAGAGGAGAGGAGGAGGTGGAGGAAGGTCATCGTAGCGGTGGAACGTCGCCGGAAATGGAGGAAGGTGGAGGTGATTGAGATATGAAGCCTGGAGAGAGTGGGAGCAAAGTTTGGGTCGGGAACTCGAGATTAAGCTATGTAAATGTGGACACCCATTCAATTTGTGAAGTCTTATAATTTTTCACTAAATTTTGAAAGCCCTCCCAATTTTGTTCAAGTGTTTCAATCCCGCTTATTTTAACTTACAAAATTTAAACCCGCGCTCATTTATTTTTTTAAGAACGAGTAATTTCACATCTGTCAGAAAATTTGACAGATGTCTAAATATTTTTCAACATCACAAATTTAATAATAGACGTAACAAACTAATTTAACTTCAGGTGTTTTATTGACAGACTTAAAAGACGTGATGTCTAATTGCATAATTCTATAAAACGATCAAGCTCATCTCGTATCTCGTGATAATAATGACTTAGGACAAACCCGATGGAGCTGGGCTATCCTATGACCCTACCAAAGACTCTAGGACTCACATATAACGACCATTCTCTTTTCAAACACATAAAGAAGACGGATGCTCATTCATAAGTGAAAATCCTAAACATGATACTATATGGCATGCTCTTATACATATGCAACACCTAGTATATCCTATGATTACATGCACATGAGAATCAATCTGAGTAAGCTCTAGGAACTTACATGGCGGTGCAAAACAATATAAGGTAGCAATCATATAGTTTAAGATCACCTAGTAATCACAATGCAAATATAAGTCTATCTATGCAAACATACATGCACACATGATTTCATATAGTTTCACGCATCAAAAGTCTCATAGTCATATTTCCAAGTCATCCCATATTTCATCGCAAAGCCTCAAATCTGGTTTCATTTAAATTATTATTTATTGAACTCGATTTCCTCCTAAAAAAAATTGGCGACGCTGCCGGGGAAGCAATCATTTGCGCCTTAGGTAGTTAGATCTCATGTTTTCCTTGAGTTTTGTTTTTCAGATGTATGCGTCGTTCTGGTCAACCACTTGAGTTTGACGTCTTAGACGACTTGGAACGTCTTATACACATCCACTCTAGATTGAAAAGGATCATGGCGACCGCAGAAACACAAGCTGAGATGATCGAGAGGCTCCAGAGGGAACTAACAGTCAACAATGCTGCTCTCACCACTTAGAGCACGCACTGAGCGGGAAGCAAGAACTGAGGAGGCAGGCGGAAGATGAGCTTGTCTTATATCTAACCACCGCTAAGGATTACATGCACCAAACTCTAATAGTGCCTGAATCGGCTATTCTAGTCCTTCCTATTGATTTTGAAATTCGCACTGCCTTCCTTATTGAAATTAAAAATCATGTTTTAGAAGGAAGATTTAATGAACGCCCTTTAACTCATATTACTACTTTTGTTGATATATGCCAAACTATTGCTGAAGGCGCAACTCTTGAATACGTAAGAATGAAAGCTTTTCGTTGGTCTCTTGCAGGTCCAGCATTGAAGTAGCTAGAAGGACTACCAGCGTGATCCCTCACATCATGGGCAGAGGTTAGGAATGCGTTCATCAACAAGTTCTTTCCTCCCGCCAAGACAACGCTCCTCAGACAAAAGATTACAGCTTTCAAACAAAAGCCCGGGGAACCACTAACACGGGCATGAGATTGATACAAGGATCTGCGGCGATCCTGCCCTACTCATGGGCAGCCATCATATGTCATTCAGGAGATTTTCTACAATTCTTTTGATCTGGCCGCAAAGGAAAGGATTAATCAATTCACGCAATATGAATACCTCACACAGACACCAGTAAAGGCTTGGCCAACGATCGAACAACTCACCAACTTCGACAACACCTATGGGGCTCTTGCGAATTACGAAGAAAATGCCTATGCAAGGCCAACCCCATCCATGCCCCTATATGAGCCTTCTAAGGAGATTGATCCTGATGTCAAGAAGCAGTTCTACAAGGACCAGAATCGCAAGCTCCTCAAGCAAGACAAATTTCTATCCATCAACCAGCCTTGCATTGAATGCGACTCACATCGGCACACAGCACCAGAGTGCCCACATACGGAGCAAGTCAGGTTGGCAAAAACTCATGAGAGGGTAGCTTATGAAGGGGTTCCCAATCTCCATATGGGGGACCAAAGGTTCTATCAACCACAATGGAACCAAGGTGTCCCTAGAAACCCTCTGTCATACAGAGCTCCAGGACATCCAGAAAGGGACCAGCGGAAATATGATCTACTGATGGTCCTCGAAGAGATGAGGAGGAACCAGGCACAACAGCAGCAATCCAACAGCGCCATCCAGACTCAACTCTAAGGCCTCAATACACGCTTTGGGGAGATGGACATCTGTAAAAAGAACATGGAGACCCAAATAGGTCAACTCGCGCAACAGATCCCAAGACCAGCCGGAAAGCTACCTGGCATACAGATCCAAATCCTAAGGGGCAATCCGGATAAGTCGTTGCTGTAAAGTTGAGAAGCGGGCACAAACTGCACGAACGAGAGATCGGAGAAGCAAACAACAACACTTGACAACAAGTCGATATCGACCAATACCAGGTCGATATCGACCAAGATGAGGTTGATATCGACCAACGCCAACTAGATATCGACCAACACCAGGTCGAAACCGCCCCGTCTGCACTAGCAAACTCGATTCCGACCCCACCAGTCGATATCGAGCAACAACAAGTCGATATCGACCAACATGTAGTCGATATCGAGCAACTGTCAGTCGATATCGAGTCCCCTCTAGTCAATGTCGACCACTCTGTATCACCTCTGAAGGCTGATTCCACTCCAAAACCAAAGAAGACGCTTCCGTTCCCTTCTAAGGCGCTGAAAGATCCCAATTCAGGTAAGTTTAAACGCTTTGTTAAGATGCTTCAGGAACTAAATGTTTCAATTCCTTTTACAGAAGCTCTTCATGAAATTCTTGTATATGTCAAGTTCATTAACGAGATCCTTAGCAACAAGCGATCGATCACAAATATCGCCAGCGACTGCAAAAGGATGGATTTCCCTAAGAAGAGACCAGACCCTGGTAAGTTTTCTAATACTGTGGGATTTGGACAATATAAATATGAGGCAGTGTGTGATCTAGGAGCAAGCGTGAGCATCATACCTTTATCAATCTGGTCAAAAGTGAAGATAGGAGCAATTGAGCCTGTGGATGCCAAGCTATACATGGCGAACAATACAGTGGTCATCCCTACAGGTATGGTTGATAATGCTCCTGTCCAGGTTGGTAAGTTTTATATTCCCACGTATTTCCTTGTTATAGATTGTGCGGAAGATTCTACTTGCCCTATTATTCTTGGTAGAACTTTTGTAGCTACTGCAGATGCCAATATCAGCGTCAAGAAGCGATTGCTCACCTTCACGATAGCTAATGAGGTCTTAGATTTCTCTTTTGGCCCCACAAAGGAGGAAATTCCATGACTGGAGGTGAAGAGCATAGGCAACCACGGGGACGAGCACACAACAACGGAGGAAACCAAAAAAAAGCAACTCGACATCGACTGCACCTCCCTTGTTGAGCTCCCAACTTGCCAAAAGCCTAAGTATGGGGTCCATGTACTCGACGTCGACCACCTGTAATCGACATCGACTAACCCTCGACCCGAAGATTGCTGTTTTGGGCACGAAAAGGTAAGATCAGGTACAATCTCTACTCCTCCTCCACCCATTAATAAAAATAATAAGATTTTTAGAGGAGACAAGGCCCCGTGGTCAGCTAACCTGCGCAGGATTAGGACTAGAATGAAGATGAAGGAAGGCAAAGGATTATATGCGAACAACAACTTATTAGCGGAGCTTGCATACTACAATCCGGACCTAGATGATTCGGGAGAAGGGCCAAGCACAAGAGGGTCCCACATTGAGGGTTCCTAAGCACAAGCGGAGAAGTCGGCCTAGGGACTCTAAAATCTAGAGCATGTACATAAAAATTTTAAATTTTAGGACTTTTAAAACTTTTGGTTTTGGTCTTGAATACTTCATGTGGAAAGTCTTGTCTTCGTGCGAAAACTAACCATTTTCTGGTCGAAAAACGGAGATCGAGTGGAACTGTCAGGGCAACCTGGTCGATATCAAGTAAGACAACTCAATATCGACCTCTGAGGCGATTTCGACCAGAAGCAGAGGATAAAGAGGAGAGTCGATATCGACTATATATACTCGATATCGAGTATGTTGGTCGATATTGACCTTAGCCACCCGATTTCGACCATCTGAAAACTTGGAATCTGACGAATTGCAGTCGATATCGAGCTCGACAAGGTCGATATATACTTCTGGCAATCTAGTGTAGCCCAATTTCGACCCTACAGCGCGTTATTCGGTGAGTTCCTTCCTTTACCCGTGTTTTATTTTATTTTTACAGTGGGGACACTGTATATTCTAAGTATGGGGTGGGGGAAAAGCTCATTATCATTATTTTATATTTTATTTGTGTTTTTTGTTTTAAATGGTGAATTTTGGGTAAATTTTTTATTTTTGTGCTTAATTGCTAAACTCAAAGTTTGTTTTATGAGACATCTCCCAAAGTTTGAAAATTCTTCAAAGAAATAGTGTCATGGAACCTTTAATTGAACTCGACGATGCAAAATTGGATTCATTAGAGATATAGCATGAAATTGTCTAGTAAAGGGAAGTCACAATGAAGTGCATATTTTTATGAAAACCATGAAAGGAGGTAAAATTTGATGTTGTTTTTGACATGTTGCATGATAAGACGATGGATGACTTTATATTTTCCATATAAGGCTCATATCTTTATATTCCCTAGCCATACCTATGCTTATGCATCACAAAAGCCATATTATGCCTTATTTCAATTATTGCTCCACATATGCCTTATACTGGCCATTTTTACCTTGTTTCCTATCCGGGGATTATGTTGAGAATGATGTCACATTATGGATATTACTATATGCTTATTGTGTTGTTGTTATCATATTTGGAGTTTGGCAGGATGAATTGAAAAGTTTATGGAAAATTTAATGAGTAAAAGAAAATCCGGTCACCTCGGGAGATAAAGGTCATATTCTCTAGCCATACCTATGCGACGGTTGTATGCCGTCGCTAGTGAAATTGAAGGCGTGAAATTTTTGGCGCCATATTCTGGTCTTGCCACGGTAGTTGGCGTGGCGAAACTTTTGGCGCCCAAAATTTAGAGGGATAGTTTTCGCACCAAAATTGTCGTGGCTACGAGTTTACCACGACTTTTAGCCGAAGCTACTACATAAGTCTGTATAACAATCTTGCGAAGGCTAGACCCCGTGGCTAGTTTTTTTTTTAAATGCAAATATTTGTAATATGGTTGCCACGGCTAGGAGCCGTTGCTCCAAGTCGACCTATATATATATACCTGCAGGCTACTGGTTTCCACCATTACAAATTATCTCAAATACCATATATATAAAAACAACACACCAAGTTAATGGTCTATTCCAATACATCCTACAAACACCTTGTTTGAAGTCCAACAACTAATTCCAGCCAACAAAAGATAGAAAGATCCATGCATATCGATAACAAAGATTGCGAAATCCCAAAATGCACTTGAAGCTGTAAATTCAAACGACCTAAACCATACAATATAGCCTTACCAATAAACAAAAAGTCCATAGAACCTGATGCTAAGCTGCGTCATATTCACCATGTCAGATAACACCTTCGTCATTCACACCGTGGGCAGATTGTTCGGTGTCTTCTTCTGGTTCAGTTGAGGTGTTAACATCAGCTTGCTCATTGTTGGATAGCATAGCATTTCCATCTCCAATTGACTCCCTTAGAAATGTCTCATGAACGCCTACAATTGAAAAGCACAAAATTGACTTAAATCAAAGCTAACAACCTTAGCTCATAATTGAAACGTAAGTCCCGATCTTTGCAAAAAAAAAAAAAAAAAATTGACCTTGATGGATGCCAATTTAACCTAACATCCAAATATTTATTCTAATAAGTGGGGGTAATCATTGTATGGTCTAACCTTTCTAAGTCGTCTGAAAAATGGAAGTCATTCCCCTAAATGCATTACTTAAGAGAAAGACATAAATATCATTCAACCAATCTGAAATCAAACCAACTAGCTCTACAAGTTCTTTTTGAAATACTGGAAAGAACATAAAATCAAATGCACAAACTTTCCCCTAAGTCCCTAACCTAGAACAATTTGAAATGAAACCAACTAACTAAAATAATCCCATATCAACAATCCACAAGAAGATGAGAACTAGTTAGGTATCAGAATAAGCAAAATAACATTATAAAGATGGCAACAACAACCATCCAAAAGAGCTAAGTTTGAAAAGTGAAATTTCGAGTATGATAATAGAAGGAATAAATGTAAAGGCTCGGATTTTTAAAATATTAATTATCGGAAAAAAGAAAATCAAAATGAATTTAAAATAAATTCCAGCCCAAATTTTCGATTTAAAAATCAATTCCGTCTTTCATTTCGGGTTTTGAACGACCAATCAGCGGAAGTTTAAATTCCCGACTCGAGACCTCAATTCCGTCATATTCCGAATTCTTATCCATCCAATTCACCCTATTCTAGTTTGGGAAAATCCTATCCTCTCCTTTTCTCCCTCCACTCTTTGACTCCCTAATTTTGGAAAACAAACAACAACTTCTCTTAAAAAATCAGGACCCTTTGTTACAATTGACCATTGAGAATCTTTTCTTTTTTCAAACCACATACACACTAAACCCTCTCTCCATTTCTCTCGGTACATTTCTCTGTCAAACGAACCCAACCCAGCTGCCTTTGAATTCCGCCACCACCGCGCCGTCTCCACCACCACACCACCTCCTTGCCGCCACACCTTCCTTCACCACATCCCCTCCTCACCTCCATCGCCACTGCACCACCGCCTCCTCCCCGCGAGTCTCCTCCGTCGCCGCCAGCAGCCGCCGGAGAGCCGCCAGCCCTTGTTTCCCGTTCAGCTCGGTAAGCTCCGCCCCCTTCTCTCCTTTACCTTCAAATCGAGTAAAGGTCCTTCCTTTAACCTCCCTCATCCCTCCCAGGAGTTCTCGCTCGAAGAACCGGCACCGACGAGCCCCAACGCAGCCCGGACAGCCTCCCCGGAGCTCCGAGCTTTCCGACGTCGAACACCTCGGTGAGCATCCTTCTTCTCCTCCTTCCTTCCCTTTTCGTTTCCGTGGGTGTGGGCGTCGGAGTGGCCGCTCCTGGTGGCCGGAGCTCGGCTCCACCGCCGCCGGAGGTCCCCTCCTCCCTCTCTTTTTCTCCTGCGCCATTTCTGGGCACAAAGCCCATGTTTCCTTTCTTTCATTCGGCCTAAATGGGAGGAAGAAGAAGAGAAGTGGGCCACGCCACGTCAGCCGCCACACCTCACCCCTTGGGCCCCACGTTTTTTTAACATGTCATCAGCCCTGGCCCACTTCCTTCTTTCTTCCTTCTAACTCCGAATTTGAGATGAAATGGAATAGAGGCTTTTGGGCATATTTGTTTTGGGGCCAAACTTGTGGTGTTCAAATAAGAAAATATTTGGGCCTATTTTACTTCTTCCATTCGGTTTTGGGTTGATTTAAATCAAGAGGGTTCGGTTTGGGTTTATTTAATACATAAGGGCCGGTTTTGGGGTTTTACAAAATAAGAGGGTGGGTTTTGGTAATTTAAAATAAAGTAAGGTTGGATTAGTAATTTAAAAAGGGATGTTTTGATTAAATGAATATTGTTGGGATTTTATAGATATTTTATGAAGATGTTAAAATAAAATGTTGTTTTGAGATTTAAGATATAATATTGTGGTGATTTATTATTTGTGGTTAAATGTTATATGATTATGTTGAAGATGTGCAATTATATGCTAAGTAAATTGTGAGATGATGGCATGCAAATTGGTTAAGTATGAATTGGAATTATCTTAAGTTGATGAATTGGAGGATTATATTGAGTATGGTTGTGAGATATTGAGATGATAGATTACGAGATAAGGTCGATATTATGGAAATGATGATGTGACGGTTATTATGTTAAGTTGTGAAGTCGTGTGCGTGATAATTCTATGCTTTGTGTGCCTTAAAGATAGACTCATTGATGTGCTTATACTTGTTAGGTGACCATCTGTGACGTGTCGGATTTCATATTGCCTGGTTGATTGCCTTTTGCTGTTCTGCGATACCAGGTAAGTCTCTTCGGAGCTTACTCAGATTGAATAGAGCTATTCCCTGCTTTAGGTGCATGATATACTAGGTGTTGCATTCATGATCAGCATGCCATGTAGTACCATGCTAGGTTGCATCGACCGTTGAGCATTCTATTTCTTTATGCGTATGTAAACAGAACGACCGTTATCTGTGAAGTAACTAGAGTCATTGCTAGGGTTATAGGATGACCTAGTCTCATCGGGTCCCGTCCTGAGTCAATCGAGTCATGCACTTCCTTATATTATGAGATGCCTGCGGGCTTTATTGTGGAGCGGGTTAGGCATGCGTGCCACCCGATTATGAATGAATGCATTCACGAGCTGGCCAGTCTCCACCCTATCGGAAGGGGGTGGAGGTAGGAGAGGGATATACCACTTGGTATTCTGTGCTAAGGCCTTATCATTATTATGTACTTGAACTTAGGAGCATGTTAGTGTGTTATTATTCCGCCATGCATCTAGAAGCATCTTTGTTAGGTATAGCGTATATGTGTGCTTATGGTTGGGATACAGAGCTAAAGTGGGCATCGATCTGATCCCGCCCCATATCAATTTTTTTAGGTATTATTTATGTTCATCCTATCGGTGCTGTTGCTTATTGCGCGGGTCATTTTGTCAGCGGAGAGTGAGCGCTGGAGTTATAGACTTCACCAGACTCTGATTATATTTTTGGATTTACATTTTAGACTCCGTTTTGACCCGGCTCTGCCGTGGCACCCTCTTGTATTACACTTGTTTCCGCTAGTCGCACGATTTCTGATTTCCACGCTTAGACTTACGACAGGTACAAGGGACTTCCCCGGGAATTCCAACGATCCCTTCGATTTTGGGTATGAAATCCCCCTTTGAAAACATTAAAGTAGGTTTTGAAACCTTCAACCTGTACTCGGGGCGCAAGGTCCTAACGAGGGGTTTAATCCCACGAAACGTAACTCGGGAATCATCATCCCGGGCCGTTACAAAGGGGTATCAGAGCCGAGGTTTTGCAATCCGAGTATGATAGGTTTAAGTGGTTTTGAAAATGGCCCAAGGTTTTCAAATTGCTTTCAAGTGGCTTTCGAAATGTTTTCAAGGGGCAAAATGAATTTAATTGGACCTAAGCACAGACCAATCAATTATGAATGGCAATCTCGTGGGGTAGAGACTATGCGATAGGCATCCCTTATGGATGTAGAATTCGGGGAAAGTAGGCAAAATACTAGCTTTCTTTTACAGATGGGTTGTGAAGACTCCAAGGAACTCGAGGGTGGAGTAAAATGGGTTAGGAGACCGTGAGGTATTTGCCCCTCCGGTTAGCCGTCCCCCAAAGGGCGGCATAGATCGTCTCTGTGCTTGTATGTCTTAAATTCAATTGGGCCTGAGGGCGATCCTCCTTGAAGAGGGTCATATTGAATCGTTGAGTGCTTCTGTGCTGAGTGATATAATTATTGTTATGTAGCAAGTATGGCCGACACGAGACGTGGCTTAGATGGGCGTGGGGGTAGGGCGCGTCGCGGCAGGGGACGCCCTCGTCGAGTTGCCGCTGAGGGTGCTGAGGAGCGAGTTTCGCCACCGCGAGCTGATGACCGGGTGCCAACTTCCCCAGAGACTAGGATTGGGCAGCTAGAGGCGGCGCTTCATGATATTCTGAGCGAGTTACGTGGAGGGGCTCGATCTACGGTGCCGACGCCAAAGGTTCCAGTTCAGCAGCCAGCCGAGCCCGTGGTCGATGCGTGCCCTGAGAAGCGCATTGATTGGGTCAAGAGGTTTGCTCAGTGTAGTCCGCCGACCTTCGCAGGAGACGTCAGAGATGACGTGGAGAGATGGCTGCGTGATATGGAGGGGTTATTTGACCATGTTGATGTACCTATCTCTGAGAGACAGAGACTTGCAGCTGGACTTCTACGGGAGGACGCGAATGCTAGGTGGTTTGTCTGCAAGAAGGAGCGGAGCGAGTGGACCTATGACGACTTCAGATCCCTGATGATGAGAAAGTACTGTCCACCAGGGATACAGATGGCTAGGGAGGTATCTTTTATGCGCGGCACCTATGACCGGTCGGCTTCCGTAGCTACCATCGTTCGCCAGTTTAAGAGCGAGCTGATATACTGGGATCACCTATGTCCTTCAGACGAGAGTCGGATCCGTTTGCTGTCTATGAGATTGCCACCTCCTGTACTTCTGCATGCGTCCAGCTTGGGAGCTGTCAGCTTTGACCGATTTCTGGAGGTCATCCTTATATACGATCAGCAGAGGATTCTGTGTGAGACTTCCTACTCTACTATTCGCCCTGAGGCGAAGAGGGCGCGTCCAGCTGACCCCCATGGAGATGACAGATCTAGGAGAGGAGCGTTTAGAGGAGGGTATCACAGAGCTGCACAGAGAGCACCCCCAGTTCAGACTTCTTATGGAGGAGATGCCAGAGTGAGGACCTGCCATGGGTGTTTCGGGAGGGGCCACTACATTGCTTCTTGCCCAGACCGCTCGACTGTCTGCTACACCTGTGGTACTATGGGACACCGAGCTACCACATGCCCTCAGAGTCGTGGAGCTCCAGCTACTGCACAGCCACCGAGACTTCCTGCGGCTCCTCAGCCACCACTGCTGACATATCCCCAGGGCCAGGGTCAGGGCCAGGGACGAGGTGACCCTTCCGGCAGAGGCCGAGGCGGAGGTAGAGGAGGTAAAGGTTCTGGACGTGGAGGTAGAGGACCATCTGGGTCAGGTCAGGGTCGTGGATCATCTTCTGTAGGACCGTCAGGGTCAGGGTATGATCGTGGCCAGAGTTCGGGAGGTCGAGGACCAGGATTACCCCCACCGCCCCGCGTATTTCAGATGCATGCTGATGACCGCTCAGCCCCGACTTCCGCAGGTACGATATTCTTCCATGATGAGTGCATATCTATCTTGTTTGACACTGGTGCGACTCACTGCTTCATAGCAGAGGCGAGTGTGGCCAGGCTGAGCCTGAGCTGCACGAGTGGTTTACCCCTTACTATTGGTCTGGCGGATGGGGCCAAGGTTAGGACGAGTTGTGAGATTTTAGGGTGCCCCATTCGGATAGGAGAGCGAGAGTGGCCTACCGACCTTATCGTTATGCCATTGAGGATGGATGATCTCATCTTGGGTATGGACTTCATGGACCACTACGGGGCTATCATCAACTTACGGACGAGGACAGTGTCGATTTTGGCATCTGACGGGACCGAGCACCAGGTTTGGGGGAGCGACCCCAAGAGGAACGGATCACTCATTAGTGTAGTCAGAGCCGCCAGACTTTTAGACCAGGGTTGCATCGGGTATTGGTGTTATGCTTTAGAGGTGGATCGCACGCACCCCAGTATATCAGATGTTCCGATTGTCAGAGACTTCGCAGATGTGTTTCCGGAGGAGCTGCCAGGACTTCCCCCGCCGAGGGAGGTCGACTTCGCGATTGAGTTGGAGCCAGGCACCAGGCCTATCTCGCGAGTCCCTTATCGCATGGCACCGACGGAGATGGCCGAGCTGAAGGCTCAGCTAGAGGAGCTAGCTGAGAAGGGCTACATTCGGCCTAGTGCATCGCCTTGGGGAACGCCAGTGCTATTCGTCAAGAAGAAGGATGGGTCGCTGAGACTGTGCATCAATTATCGGGAGCTGAACCGGGCGACGGTGAAGAACCGTTATCCTCTTCCCCGGATTGACGATCTGATGGATCAGCTGCAGGGCGCCGTGGTTTTCTCGAAGATTGATTTGAGGTCGGGTTATCATCAGCTGAGGGTGAAGCAAGAGGATGTTCCGAAGACCGCTTTTCGGACTCGCTATGGTCACTACGAGGTCGTGGTCATGCCGTTTGGGCTGACCAATGCACCAACCGCGTTCATGGAGCTCATGAACCGAGTGTTCATCGACTTCTTGGACAAATTCGTCGTCGTCTTCATCGATGACATCTTAGTCTACTCGAGGAGTAGAGAGGAGCACGAGGAGCATTTGAGGATTGTGCTGGAGAGGTTGAGGAAGCATCAGCTGTATGGGAAGTACAGCAAGTGTGAGTTCTGGCTCACAGAGGTGGCTTTCTTAGGCCACGTTATTTCAGCTAAGGGAGTTGTCGTGGACCCGGCAAAGATTGATGCCATCGTTGCTTGGGAGGTGCCCAAGAACGTCAGAGATATCCGCTCATTCCTGGGATTGGCTAGTTATTACAGGAGGTTCGTCCAGGGTTTCTCGAGTATTGCTAGACCAATGATGCAGCTGCTGAAGAAGAACGTCCCCTTCGAGTGGAGTTCAGATTGTCAGGCCAGCTTTGAGCTTCTGAAGCAGAAGTTGGCGACTGCTCCGGTGTTAGCTCTGTCAGATGGGACAGAGGACTTTGTTATCTACACAGATGCTTCGCATTCCGGCTTGGGTTGTGTTCTGCATCAGAGAGATCGAGTCATCGCTTATGCTTCGCGTCAGTTGAAGCCTGCAGAGGTGTCTTACCCCATCCATGATTTGGAGTTGGCAGCTGTGGTTCACGCTCTGAAGATCTGGAGACATTATCTGTATGGTACTTCTTACAAGGTGATGACGGATCATAAGAGCTTGAAGTACATTTTCACGCAGAAGGAGCTCAACATGCGTCAGAGACGATGGTTAGAGCTTCTGAAGGACTATGACTTGGACATAGTCTACCATCCAGGGAAGGCCAATGTAGTGGCAGATGCGTTGAGTAGGAAGACTCATCATGAGGTGGCAGTTGAGAGGCTTACAGCTCAGGGGGAATTGCAGAGAGATCTGATGAGATGCTGCTTTGAGGTGTGGATTCAGCGAGATCGCGGACAGTTGTTGTTCTTAGAGGTGCAGGCAGAGTTGTCGGCAGGGTCAGGCAGATTGCCCAGAGATTGCAGTTCTGAGAGAGCGGATGGCTCAGGGCAGATTTAGAGAGCTTGCAGAGAGAGCAGACGGGATGCTGACCTTTCAGGGCAGAGTTGTAGTTGCATCAACGTCAGACCTGAGGCAGAGGATCATGCAGGAGGCTCACTCCACCCCTTATTCTGTCCATCCAGGGACGAATAAGATGTATCAGGATCTAAGGAGGAGTTATTGGTGGCAGAGGATGAGAGCAGACATCACGGAGTTCGTGGCCAGATGTCAGGTTTGTCAGCAGGTTCGGATTGATCACCAGAGGCCGGGAGGACCCATCCAGTCACTTCCAGTTCCCGAGTGGAAGTGGACGGATATCTCCATGGATTTCGTCACCGGGCTGAGGCGAGACGTCAGAGGATTCGACGCTATTTGGGTCGTGGTCGACAGGTTGACCAAGTCGGCCCATTTCATAGCTATTCAGGAGACATGGCCAGCTTCGAAGTTAGCAGACGAGTTCATTCGCCAGATTGTGAGGCTTTATGGAGTACCAGAGAGGATCGTATCTGATCGAGATGGACGCTTCACCTCGAGGTTTTGGCAGCAGGTTCAGGAGAGTTTGGGCTCCAGGTTGCATTTTAGTACGGCTTATCACCCGCAGACAGATGGCCAGAGCGAGAGGACGATTCAGACGTTGGAGGACATGTTGCGATCGTGCGTCTTGGATTGGGGTGATCATTGGGTCAAACACCTACCGCTAGTGGAGTTTTCCTACAACAACAGCTACCACGCGTCGATCGAGATGGCCCCATATGAGGCTTTGTATGGGAGGCGATGCAAGTCGCCGGTTTGCTGGGACGAGCCTGCATATACAGTTCTGTCGTTGCCCGAGATGGTCAGAGAGACAGTTGATAAGGTTGGTCGCATCCGAGAGCATATGAGGGTAGCCCAGGATCGACAGAAGAAGTATGCGGACAGACGGAGGACCGAGCTTGAGTTCGAGGTAGGCTCGCATGTATGGCTTCGAGTTTCGCCCACCAGGGGAGTTCGACGGTTCGGCATCAAAGGGAAGTTGAGTCCGAGGTTCATTGGCCCATTTGAGATCCTAGAGAGAGTCGGTGTGGTAGCCTACCGTTTAGCCTTACCTCCATCCTTGGCCGGCGTCCATGACGTCTTTCATGTCTCCCATCTCCGTCAGTATATTCCCGACCCCAGCCATGTCCTTGACCACTCAGACCTTCACATTGAGCCTGATCATACCTTTGTAGAGCGTCCGGTGAGGGTCCTTGACCGTCGCGTCAAGAAGGTTAGGAACAGGGAGGTTCCTTTGCTTCTGGTTCAGTGGTCTAGGAGGAGCCCTGAGGAGGCCACCTAGGAGACCGATGAGAGCATTCGGGCTAGCTATGGAGATGTACTAGATGAGCTACTTGTGTCCTATGTTGAGCCGAGCGTAGACATTACCTTGACCTCCCGAGTGCGGTGAGTATGCCTAGCTAGTTGGTTGGGATTGGTTAGTGGTGTCTCTTTGATTGCGTGCTTATGCTTGGTAGTTGTGTGCAGATCCTTGGTGATATGATGTGATGAGCCTCGATGATATGATGATGTGCTAGATATTATGGTATGTGACTGCCTTTGATGTGCTATAATCTTCTGTTTATCTGAGATTATGATCATTCTTCTATATCCATGATGCCAAATATTAGAAATGCTAGAGATTGAATTGTGGAATTATGATTTGACTCGGAACCTAGAAAGAGAATACGGGAATAGCCTTTAGAGGTGGATGTTAGAATGATTGGGAAGTTGGGAATACCTTGTTTAATGTTGAATTTAAAGAATTTCAAATGGTGATTTGAGAAGGAACATAGACTTTGAGAAAACTATTCCAACCCGAGTTTTCATTATGACGCCCCACGAAGTGGATACAAGCATGTATGGGGGCACCTGTAGATCGCTTGCTAAGACCTAGCGGAGATGTCATGATTGTTTTCGAGTTATGGTATGCCCGAGGAGTCGGAGTGGGGATGTGGTAGGGGCCCCTACAGCATCCTTACTACGACCGATTGGGAGTATTATGATCATGACGACGGTACTGTGAGATCTCATGGGGGCACTTATGAGGTATTTACGGGATCGATGACGTGATCCTTGGACTCACCAATTTCAACTTCATCCCTTACTTTAGAATGATTTTAGTCTCGGGGACGAGACTTGTTTTTAGAGGTGGATGATGTAAAGGCTCGGATTTTTAAAATATTAATTATCGGAAAAAAGAAAATCAAAATGAATTTAAAATAAATTCCAGCCCAAATTTTCGATTTAAAAATCAATTCCGTCTTTCATTTCGGGTTCTGAATGACCAATCAGCGGAAGTTTAAATTCCCGACTCGAGACCTCAATTCCGTCATATTCCGAATTCTTATCCATCCAACTCACCCTATTCTAGTTTGGGAAAATCCTATCCTCTCCTTTCCTCCCTCCACTCTTTGACTCCCTAATTTTGGAAAACAAACAACAACTTCTCTTCAAAAATTAGGACCCTTTGTTACAATTGACCATTGAGAATCTTTTCTTTTTTCAAACCACATACACACTAAACCCTCTCTCCATTTCTCTCGGTACATTTCTCTGTCAAACGAACCCAACCCAGCTGCCTTTGAATTCCGCCACCACCGCGCCGTCTCCACCACCAAACCACCTCCTTGCCGCCACACCTTCCTCCACCACATCCCCTCCTCACCTCCATCGTCACTGCACCACCGCCTCTTCCCCGCGAGTCTCCGCCGTCGCCGCCAGCAGCCGCCGGAGAGCCGCCAGCCCTTGTTTCCCGTTCAGCTCGGTAAGCTCCGCCCCCTTCTCTCCTTCACCTTCAAATAGAGTAAAGGTCCTTCCTTTAACCTCCCTCATCCCTCCCAGGAGTTCTCGCTCGAAGAACCGGCACCGACGAGCCCCAACGCAGCCCGGACAGCCTCCCCGGAGCTCCGAGCTTTCTAACGTCGAACACCTCGGTGAGCTTCCTTCTTCTCCTCCTTCCTTCCCTTTTCGTTTCCGTGGGTGTGGGCGTCGGAGTGGCCGCTCCTGGTGGCCGGAGCTCGGCTCCACCGCCGCCGGAGGTCCCCTCCTCCCTCTCTTTTTCTCCTCCGCCATTTCTGGGCACAAAGCCCCTGTTTCCTTTCTTTCATTCGGCCTAAATGGGAGGAAGAAGAAGAGAAGTGGGCCACGCCACGTCAGCCGCCACACCTCACCCCTTGGGCCCCACGTTTTTTTAACATGTCATCAGCCCTGGCCCACTTCCTTCTTTCTTCCTTCTAACTCCGAATTTGAGATGAAATGGAATAGAGGCTTTTGGGCCTATTTTTTTTGGGGCCAAACTTGTGGTGTTCAAATAAGAAAATATTTGGGCCTATTTTACTTCTTCCATTCGGTTTTGGGTTGATTTAAATCAAGAGGGTTCGGTTTGGGTTTATTTAAAACATAAGGGCCGGTTTTGGGGTTTTACAAAATAAGAGGGTGGGTTTTGGTAATTTAAAATCAAGTAAGGTTGGATTAGTAATTTAAGAAGGGATGTTTTGATTAAATGAATATTGTTGGGATTTTATAGATATTTTATGAAGATGTTAAAATAAAATGTTGTTTTGAGATTTAAGATATAATATTGTGGTGATTTATTATTTGTGGTTAAATGTTATATGATTATGTTGAAGATGTGCAATTATATGCTAAGTAAATTGTGAGATGATGGCATGCAAATTGGTTAAGTATGAATTGGAATTATCTTAAGTTGATGAATTGGAGGATTATATTGAGTATGGTTGTGAGATGTTGAGATGATAGATTACGAGATAAGGTCGATATTATGGAAATGATGATGTGACGGTTATTATGTTAAGTTGTGAAGTCGTGTGCGTGATAATTCTATGCTTTGTGTGCCTTAGAGATAGACTCATTGATGTGCTTATACTTGTTAGGTGACCATCTGTGACGTGTCGGATTTCATATTGCCTGGTTGATTGCCTTTTGCTGTTCTGTGATACCAGGTAAGTCTCTTCGGAGCTTACTCAGATTGAATAGAGCTATTCCCTGCTTTAGGTGCATGATATACTAGGTGTTGCATTCATGATCAGCATGCCATGTAGTACCATGCTAGGTTGCATCGACCGTTGAGCATTCTATTTCTTTATGCGTATGTAAACAGAACGGCCGTTATCTGTGAAGTAACTAGAGTCATTGCTAGGGTTATAGGACGACGTAGTCTCATCGGGTCCCGTCCTGTGTCAATCGAGTCATGCACTTCCTTATATTATGAGATGCCTGCGGGCTTTATTGTGGAGCGGGTTAGGCATGCGTGCCACCCGATTATGAATGAATGCATTCACGAGCTGGCCAGTCTCCACCCTATCGGAAGGGGGTGGAGGTAGGAGAGGGATATACCACTTGGTATTCTGTGTTAAGGCCTTATCATTATTATGTACTTGAACTTAGGAGCATGTTAGTGTGTTATTATTCCGCCATGCATCTAGAAGCATCTTTGTTAGGTATAGCGTATATGTGTGCTTATGGTTGGGATGCAGAGCTAAAGTGGGCATCGATCTGATCCCGCCCCATATCAATTTTTTTAGGTATTATTTATGTTCATCCTATCGGTGTTGTTTCTTATTGCGCGGGTCATTTTGTCGGCGGAGAGTGAGCGCTGGAGTTATAGACTTCACCAGACTCTGATTATATTTTTGGATTTACATTTTAGACTCCGTTTTGACCCGGCTCTGCCGTTGCACCCTCTTGTATTACACTTGTTTCCGCTAGTCGCACGATTTCTGATTTCCACGCTTAGACTTACGACAGGTACATGGGACTTCCCCGGGGATTCCTACGATCCCTTCGATTTTGGGTATGAAATCCCCCTTTGAAAACATTAAAGTAGGTTTTGAAACCTTCAACCTGTACTCGGGGCGCAAGGTCCTAACGAGGGGTTTAATCCCTCGAAACGTAACTCGGGAATCATAATCCCGGGCCGTTACAATGAAGTGAACAAAAAATCAGTAATGCATCAGCCATGCACTTTCCTTAGCACTCATTTAAAATAAGTCCTGACTTACTTGTCCGTGTGAACGTGAGCCTCTCTCGTCGTGGCACCGGCAACTCGCCATCCATTCAGTTCTGAAGTCTTGAAGTCTCCTCTCTATGTGGTTTTTTAGGTTGTCTTCCAACTGTTGGGCAATCTCCGACATCTCTCTAACACTGATTTGACACGTGTTTGATAAAGAGTTATAGACCAAACGCGGAGGGGCACTAGCACCATATGTGCGGCAGTATCCGTGACCATCAGGAACAATGATCTGATGGAATATCCTATCTTTCACGGAGTCAAGTCCTCGCTGATCCTCAGGTTCCATTTCTAAGAGGGCTTTGTAGTCTTGCTACATTATCAAAGGAGGTCAACATTTGATGATCAAAAATGGCAACCAAGCTGCGAAAATTCAGTTCATATATCATTGAGAAAAGGAAAAGGTTGAAGAACCTTACAATGGTCTCAATAACATCAGGATCATCTGCATTTCGGGATGAAATCCACAAGCTCATCTTATCAGTTGGTTGGTTGGTTGGATTTGAGGCTCTGTTTAGATGAAACAAATCCAAGTCAGATTAAATACGAACCTCATGGATTTGATCCATGCAATTACTCAAAAGTTCAGTCATTAAAAACATAAGAAATGCATAGAATCATGCAACGTAAACCATACGAACCTCATGTCTTACTTCACCGAATGACTTTCGCCCAATGATATGCGCCGGTCCATGCTTATCTCGGTTCTTTGAGTTCTGCTTGATTGATTCTGTACAGAACAAGACTTTACAAAGAGGCTACACATTTTTTTGCGTATGGACCATTGAACATGAGAAGGAAATAAAGAATACCTGAGCATATTCACCCTTCTCCAATATGCAAGGAGCAGAACCCAATCAGCCGGCAGGACATTCAAAGGAGGGAACTTCTCTAGATTAGGCTTATTCATGACCGCAGTAAAGTATTTGGCCTTTGTTTTTTACTTATAGTCTTTCCACATGAGGTTTCACATGTGCAAGCAAACCTCTTTGAACTCGTCGGGAGGATTCAATAAATTTCTCTACACCAAAATAAAACACCTTCACTTAATAAGGTAAAGAAAGAGGTTGTATGTTATTGTTTTACTCTTAATAATTACATAGTGTCTTTTCCTCTTCAAATGAATGAACCTATTGTTTTCAGTATGAAAGAAATATGAGGTTGTATGCTACATAAAATACCTTCACTTCTTCCCATATACCATCCATCACATCTTCTCCAAAAGTTGTCCACTCGAGTACAGTCAGCGGAAGTCGTTGCCCATCATGCACTAATATTCCCACCTGCGATCTGAGATTTTTGGCATTAACCCCAACTGGAATGAACACTTCATTGAATTCGACTTCATACTTAGCTCCGGTGTTCCAACCCAGCACACCCTGATTGTGACCTCTACGAATAACTACAAGTGGCTCTTCTTCTTGACACAACAAATATTTAATAATTAATGAACACATGTGCATAATCAGAAGAATACACTAGTGTATAAAAGGATGCAATGATGGCCTTACCAGTTGGGTGGTCGGCCGTCTCTAGAGCATCAGCCGCCATCAGTGTCGATGCGGATGCTAACTCTGGATGCGGAGTACTAGGTACAGCAGCGGAAACTGGAGTTGCGGCTTCAGTTGCAGGAAGTAAAGCATGCGGCTGTGGGGGAAGCGAAGGTTGTGTCTCTAGGGGGACTTGAGTAGCGGCTTGAGTTGCAGGACGCGAAGGCTGTGGCTGTGGGGGGGATGGAGCAGCAGCTTCATTTGATGTTGGATCAGTTAGAGGGAGTGCTCCTGATGCAGGCGGTGAAGACCCACCTTGCTGGGAGGATGTCGAGCTTGTAGGTTGTAGAAAATCATATATTTTTCGCGGTCTCCCTGCTCCAACCTTGCGTTTCTTCTGGGGTGCTTATACGAATACGGAAATCTTTAGTGTCAAGACAAAACAAATAAAAAACACGCAGCTTACTCTGTTGAATTCGACTCGATCTTGCCAACATACCTTCGCCGCAGCTATAGTCGGAAGCGGACCTAGTTGTGGAGTTGCATCCAGAAGCGGAGTCGATGGTTGAGCTGGTTGTGGAGTTGTGAGCGGCAGTGTTCCAATTGCTTCTATGGACGATGCTGAGCTAGTTTGGGAGGCATGTGAGTCAGCAGACGCTAAGAATTCACTCACGGTTCGCGATTTGGTGGGTGCACCCTTTCGTTTCGCCATGAATGCCTATGAATAAGTTAAATTGGTCTGCAAAAAAAAAGATGTTTAGCATTTTAGTAAGAGGGGATATAATACACACTCGAAGATACAATTGATACCTATAGCTACACTTTCTTAAAAAGATAAACATGCAATCAATGGGATGTCAGACAATTACAAAAGGAAAATTCAAAGAAATCAAAAGGGTAATTAAAGTGGACAATATCATGGATTGATACCTAACAAATTAGATGTTGATGGAAAAGGTATCACAACGAAAGGATTTCTATACAAAAGGGTATACGCTTTAGTAATGAGATATATTCACAACTCATCGTCCACATTGTCATCATCCACATTGTCATCATCCACACCGTAATCATCCACATGGGCATACATTTTAGATTCAACTTCCCCAACATTTAGCCACCCATATCCAAAAGGATCTGCATTGTACCAAACTTGTTGTGCTTGTGACGCTAAGATAAAAGGCTCATCCTTCAGACGATCGTGTGGGTATAGTAACTTTCCGAAGTTCACTAAGGGTAATTTGAAAGGGTCCAGCTTAACCCCGGTTGAAGGATGTGCCCACTCACACCTAAATAATATATACTCGATATTGAACGCATATGTAACCCTTATAATATCTATTAATCTCCCATAATAGGGTACAATATCTCTATGCAAATACACCCCACAATTCTGTCTAGTTCTTTTCATGTCAGCACTTTTGACACGAAAGAAATAGCCATTGGAGGTGTATGAGGTCAGCAGTAAAGCCACAGGATAAGGGAAGGTCGACAATGCCACGACTTCATCGCTTAATGCCACATCCTCTGCCCGGCGCAACACTGCGACCTGAGAATGTAGATGGGACAACCATTGTGCTTCACATAGTAGTCAAATAGATACAACCTAATATTTTTAGTAGGAAATCTAGGAGTATAGACTCACATGTTACTTGAACCATTCCGGGAACGTGCTGAACTGGGTTAATGCCAATGATGTATCATTTGCCGTGGGATTTTGATGTTTAAGGGACGCCAAATGTTCCCTTCAATGTTAAGAATTAAGAAATTGTTACCAAGGAGCCATTATGTTTACATAACCAGGCAACCCAAATTGAAGCGCTTGTAGAACATGGCTTACTCTAGATACGGTGTAACTGCAGTTGAATGGAACAACACCCATCGGTGAATTTGGGAACGTGTCACTTCTGGTAGAATGAATCCCTTTCCCTTTTTTATCGGCATCATCTTTTCTTCTTGGTGGTCTCTTCGCCTTGCTCACCACATCTTCTAAATATTAAGAGCAAAAGTTCATGCACTCTTCCATAATGTAACCTTTGGCTAGTGATGCTTCTGGCCAAGCTTTTTGGCGTACATAATTCTTCAAAGTTAGCAAGAACCTCTCGCCAGGGTATATCCAACAAAACTGTACAGGTCCACCGATTAAGGCTTCCTCCGCGAGATGCACAGGTAAATGCTCCATTACATCCATGAAATATGGCGGAAATATCTTCTCAATCTCACATTGGGTTAGGGTGATCTGAGAATGTGCCTCTTCCAATGAAGTGCTTGTATTACCCTTCGAGCTCAATACCTTGAAGAACTTTCCTACTTCAATCAAAACGGAAACCACATTCGGAGGCAATGAACTCCGTACACAGAGCGGAATTAGTTGTTGTAAAAGGATGCGGTAATCATGGCTTTTCAGGCCCCCGATGGTTCGATCCTTTAAGTTAACCCTCCGGGCAATACTAGAACATGAACCATCCGACATTCTTTCCTTAGATAATGCTAACAAGAACTTATCCTTCCCGACGTTGTCCATCTCAAATTCAGCTCTCTCGTACACCTGACGACCTGATTATGTGACCTTCACATGGTATTCCTTGTGAATCCCAAGAGTCTCAAGGTCGTGACGGGCAGAGACATTGTCTTTTGTTCTACCTTTAACTCCCATGATTGTGTTTAGAACATTTTCGGCGAAGTTCTTCTCAGAGCGCATCGCATCTATGTTGTATGGCAACAAATTGTCTTTCCAATACGGTAGCTCAAACAAGATGATCTTCTTCTTCCAATTATGCTTTTTTTTTACTGGATCCCTTTCCTGCCTATCCGGACCTATCTCCCTTCGGAATATCATGTCCTCCTTTTTATAACAAGTAAGCACTTTGTTAGCTTTAAGCTAGGAGATGTGATGAGCCGCAGTCAGTCGAGGAGGTGCATGATCAAATTCTCGTCCATCATAAAATGACTTAGAGTCTCGTCGATACTTGTGAGCATAGGGCAAAAACCTCCTACTCATCCCGTACGACCACTTGTGGCTAGCTTTTAAGTACGTTGACCCTGGCTTGATGTCGCAATATCATGAATTTAGCAACGAATTGTCAGGTCGTGGCTAAGCCCGTGGCTAGTGATGGACAGTTGAATCTCGTGGCTGAGGCAATGAATTCAGCTTCGGATTTAGGCCATTGCCGAATTCGTGGCTATGTTCGTAGCTAGATTTGTTTCTACAAATAGGTCATGGGCCTTGCTGATTCTGTGGCTGAGCCGTTGCTATGATTGTTTCTATCATTGTTGCTCGTTTCATTGGTAATTGTTTTGCTAAGGTTGTTGCTAGAGTTGCTGGTAACGCTAGTATTTGTCATTGCTATTGTTGTTGCTCATTTCATTAGTAATGTTTTATATACTTAAAAATGTACAAAACTTTTATGAATACATCCAAAGCAATAACAAATCTAAATATACATAAATAGGGTAAAAAATAAAAAATATATTCTAGATAAAAAAAACCCAAACTACAAATGAACAAATCAAAACATCCAATTTCTTGTTGACACAAACTCATGTTTATAGCATTCCTTGAACCAATTGACACCCCAATAACCTGAAGCAGCATGGAAAGATGAAATACAATATTGTAAGATGAAATAAAATATTATTCAACTAGTAATCCCCAACTTATTTAAAATAAATAAAGTATTTTGAGATGTCGTTTAATAGGATTGGAGCAAGAAAGTAAACAAAAAAAAATTAGGTATTAAAAAATCTAGACAATCTAAGTTTATACCACATGTAAATGAAATTTGTGAAATGAAATTTAATCGAAATTTGTGTTAAACCGAAAAAATAAAATCGAAATCAGGTATATTAAAGACTAGGAAATTCAGTCCTTTCATGCATCTCCCCTTTTACTGAATTTACCTCTGCACCTAGTTTTCTTTGTAATTTTCTGGACTTTGTTCCGAGGGCTTCATCCTTCATTACCTTAATTAATAACCAAGGTCAATGCCTACTTTCAGACAAAAAAAAAAAGATTAGGAAAATGAAAAATCGAAAAGAAGCAAAGGAAAGGGACAACCTTGGAGTATTCAGCACCGGAAAACCACAAACCCGGCTGCTAATCGAAATTTCTGTCGCTCGCCATCGACCTATCGGACGGAAGAGGGTTGGACATTTCTGGTACCGGAAAACCACAAACCCGGTTGCTAATGGAGAGAAACGGGACTATGTGAGAGAGATGGAGTGAGTACCGGTCGCCTAGTTCGATTTCGAGGATTTCAAGAACGGATTTCTTCTGTTGATTTTGTGCTTTGTTTATAGGGAGGAGAGATGGGGAAGAAGGGGAAAGGGGAGGGTGACGGTTTTGAAACAATACTTAGGGGGGGGGGGGGGCGAGTCTACCTTACAGATTCGAAGCAAGGAGGGAGCAGAAGGCGTCAATCCCTCCATCCTCGTTCTCCATGGTGCCGCCTCCTCCGATCTGACCACCGACGCCGAGTGCAGAAGGAATGAAGGAGCGGCGATGGTCTGAATTTGGGCCAAGATCTGAAATTTTGGGGAGAGATCTGGAATTTTAGGGAGAGAGATATCTTGAATGAAGGGCGAGAGGGAGGAGCCGAGGAATGGTGGCAGCCATGGAAGAGGAAGGTCGAGCACGCAGAAGAGGCGGCCATGGATTCTGGGAAGCGGAAGAAAATCAGTGAAGAGGGAGAGAGGAAAGGGAAAAGAGGAAATTGCACTAAATAGACCAAAAATTGGGCCTATTTGCACAAATAGCCAAGAGGGTGAAAAAATGGGTCAAAATGGCCGAGCTATTTCTTGCAAATAAAACAGCCGGTTATTTGTTACTGTTTGTAACCGGTTGTAGGGAGTTATCAAATTAAAATGAGGGAGGGAGAGAGACGGTTTCATTTCGTTTCAAAGCGATACAGAGAGAGAGAGAGAGAGAGAGGGAAGGCCATCAGAGAAAGGAGAACCGATACACAGAGAGAGACGGAGGACGAACTCGTCGAAGAAGAAGGCCATCAGTCACTGCCTAGGAGGAAGGAGAAGGTTGAAGACGAAGAGATAGGTAAGCAACTGTTGAGATTTTATTTGGGTTGCGAAATTGGTGTCATGGGTGTGCGGTTACATGCGGTTATTGTGAAGGATTTGAGACGATTTTGGGGGAGATGCCTAGCAGTAGAGAAGGAATGAAGTAGGAGGGGTTAGGGGTGACATTGGGAGTCGATTTTGCGGATGTGGGTGCGATTAGGGTTTATGGGGTCGGGAAAAGGATGGGTAAGGGTTAGGTGATGTTGGGTAAGAAATTGGGGACAAAAGGGCAAGGAGGGGGTCGGATGGGTAGGGAATCCACATGATTTGGGGTAATCGGTAGGGTTTATGTGCACATGTGGTAGGACAGATTATCGAAGGTTCTGTATGAATTTGTGGTAGCAGATTTCGTAGGACCAGGTAACGAAATTGGGAGGTTAAAATTGAACATCTGGTATGCCGAGTGGGGTGAAGGAATATTTGGTTGATTGGTTTTTTAGTGTTTGTTGATTGGTTTTTTATTGTTGAAACCGTAAGTGCCCACCAAGTGTTTGATGAAATGCCTAAAAATATGATGAATAAATGGTGATTTTGTTTTGGTTAATCTCCTTGCCTATATGATGTGTTGTGAAAGAGGTAAAATGAACCAAACGTGTGAAATGCGTAATTGGTAGGACAGAAGAGGATATCAGAAATGGTAGGATAGGAAAATGAAGTTGGTAGAATAAATTGTCACTGTTGGCATGTATGACAGAATATGTGAACTGCATTTCTGATTTGATGTTTGGTGATTGTGTAGCAGGTACCCCCGCTTTAAGCATCATATAAAATGCCGAAGTCAGGGAACAAGAAAGGCCGTGCAGGACCAAGCAGTCAGGGGGTAAGGAAACTGAGATAGGTTTTTTTTTTTTTTTGTAAAGGTTGGGAAAAAATGTCAAAACCTAAGAGTCTTACATGTGTGTGCAGGCTGTCCTTACTGTTCCATAGAAACACCACTTCTCAGGGAGGCCGCTTTCCCATGCAAATTTCGAGTTGTTGGAAGGAATCGACCTCACCATTGACCGAGAGGATTACAAAGCCCTGAGCAAGAGCCAGTTTGGTGGCGTTGTGAAGATGGGGTCGAGAAACAAATTCTCTGCGTCGTTGGTGCACTACTGCCTTCTCCACCAACTGAAGACTCGGAAGACACATGAGACGTGGTACTCCCTCCAAGGGCATCACGTTCGATTCTCTCTTCATGAGTTCGCGATCATCACGGGCCTTAACTACTCACCACCCCCAGTGATGTCATGGAGGGGGACCACAAGGAGTGCATTTACCAGTTTTTTAAGAAGGAGAGGGTGACGTTGAAGGATGTGGAAAGTGCTTGGGCCCACGAAAAAGAGTCGGACGTCGGGTCCTTCATGAAAAAGTACAAGCTTGCCCTCCTCGTCATAGTGGAGGGCGTTCTGTTTGGGTTGGAGAAGAAGACACAAATAAGGGGGTGGGTTGTGAAGCTGCTGCTTGAGGACATAAACCGTTTTCTGGAGTTCCCTTGGGGAAGGCTCGTGTACGATAGGCTACATGAAAGCCTCGACGGCACGTTGAAGGCCATGGTGGCTGCAAAGAGTCACCTTAAGGACAGGCCGACCAACGCATTGTACGAGTTCCCCATGGCCTTCCAGGTTAGTGAAGTTTTACAAAATGTTATAATCATTTTCCAATTGTGAAAATTTGTATCCTACCAATGGGGTATAAATATCCTACCAAATGGATATTTATATTTTACCAATGGAAAATGAATATCCTACCAAAGGATAAATTGATCTTACCAAATAGCTTCATTTGTCATGCAAACTGCATTCTAATATCTTACCATATTGTATCTGCAGTTGTGGGTGTATGAGACCTTCCCTAAGATTGGGAATCATTTTGGCCGCAACATCGACGACACCATCATCCCCAGGTGTCTGCGATGGGAAACGCCAAACTCGCACATACGATACGAGAACGTGAAGTCCTTCCTCAGCCTGGAGTCTGGACGCCCCCGCCAACGACCCAATTGATGAACACATTCTGCTGGCGAAGCCAGAGCCCATCTTGCACCCCACCCATAAGGAAAAAGATGCGTACCCCCACTCATCGTACAAGAAAGACGCTCCAGACGTCTTCTTTGATCAGATTGTGGGCGACCACATGAGGGCCCGCAGAGATAAGCGGAGACATGAGGATGCCACTACTGGACCCAGTCAGGGGACTAGCCAGTCCGGGTCAGACGCGTCGTCTGCCAGTTTGGAGGCCCGACTTGTGGCTAAGGTTGAGGCTCTCTTTATGGGCATGATGGTGGAGATGGGGTCTAGGTTCAGGGGGCTCGACGAGAAGGTGACCGAAGTTTCTAGACAATGCAAGAAGGCGTTATCAGAGCGGACCGACAAGGGAAAGGTATGTGCTCCATTGTCCATCATAAGTGCAATTCATAAGATGATGTTTGGTGATGGTAAACCATTTTAACTCTTATGGTATGACAAACATGTGCAGTTGGTAGGATCATGTTGATGTATTGGATGACGATGTCGTTGAGAAGGTTGTTGAGAAAGATTTGGACAAGGTTGTGGCCGACGTGGTTGAGAAGGCTGAGAAAGATTTGGACAAGGACGGTGAGAAGGTTGACGAAAAGGCGGAAGAACTTGAAGAGATGAATGTTGATGACAAGGGGTCGGGAAAGCGGGGATAGAACGTTGAGGATAACACGGCGGAGAAAGAAGAGCTGAACTCTGATCTGAAGGGCCAGGGCATGTGCACTGGTAAGGACGTTAAGGACAAGGTTGAGGAGGAGGCAAAGGAGGTTGACGAGGGCAAGGACGATGGAGAGAAGGTGGTGCTGGCTAAAGAACAGATTAAGAAGGGAGACATGGGTGGGGACGTCAAGGGCAAGGAGCATGTGAAAGAAGCTGCAGGGGAGGGTTCCAAGTGTGAGTCTGATGCAGACGATGCGGAGAAAAAGGTAAACCTTACTTGTTGGTAGGATAGTCTGACCCTGTTGGTAAGATAAAATGTGCATTTTGGTATGATAGGCAGTTGATTTAGGAAGGATATAATAACCCAGTTGGTAGGATATATTTACCCTTTTGGTACAGTATTGAATCTGTTTTGGTAGGATAATGACAGCTGTTTGAAAATAACTCGGGTGTGTTTGATTGTTAGGAGACCAAGCTGGAGCCGAGGAGAGGCAAGCGTGATAGGAAGATCACAGCTAAGCTAGGGGACTGCGTGGTGACTCAACCCGCTAAGCGGGCCAAGAAGGGTGCAAAGGCATCGTGTCCAACCACCGACGCAGCTGCGGAGGGGATGATAACTGATAAACAGAGAGACGACTTCTTGGCTTGGCTCCTGAAGTTCCCCGCGCAAGTGAAGGGCCCAGACGGGATCCAACTGAACAAGGAGTTCTTCAACAACCTCATCTCACTCGGCGTATGGCTTTCCACCAAGGTACGCAAACTTTAGTCTTGTACCTCATGTTTCCTTATTCACTTCCGTCATGGGACAAGCCCTCACGGGAATTTGGAACGTACCTCTTAACGCAACACATCCAGCAGTCCCTGGTCCTGATCCGGAAGGCATTGGACGCCCGGGAGGGTGACAAGAAGTCTGGTGTCGTCGTGGTGGACCCATACTGGCAGGAAGCTGTGGTGAAGGAGTTGGACGCTGTTTCGGGCGATGTGAACCGCATTAACCAGCGCAATGTGTCCAAGGTGTTGCTGAGGTACTTCTCGGGGACAGTGCCGGACCACCACGGGAGGACATGGTCGGTGGCGAACGCCAAGATATTAGCTCCTTGGTTGTACAAGGCGAAACACTGGATTGGGCTCGTCATCGACCTCGTGAAGTGGAACATAGAAGTCCTCGACTGTGACTGGTACCCGATAAAGGAGAAGGATCTTCAAGCCCACCTCGAGCCTGTTGCGAAGCTGATACCGGTGGTGATGCAATTTTCTGTCGAGCTCCGGGCCAGGCACACAGTCGATGTCCCCAACCCATTCACCATAACCCGAACCGCCAAGATCCCTAGGAACGAATCCTCGTAAGTTTCTCTTAACTATTGGGTTATGTACGTCTACTAATATTGGTAGGATATAATAGGACTATTGGTAGGATATATTACATCCATTGGTATGATACAATCAAGGAAGTGGTAAGACGTAAATAACTTATGCTGGTTGTTAATTCCTTCACGTGCAGCGGTGACTGTGGGGCATACGTTATAAGGACTATCCAGCTGGTGGCAGAGGGCGTAGAGACATTCGAGAGCGTCAACGACAATTATATTGCCCCCTACCGCCAGTACCTTGGGCTCTCCATCCAGCGCCACGATTTGTAGGTCCCTCCTGTTTGTTAAGACATTCTCTCCTGTTTGTTAAGACATTCTCTCATGGTTTGGAAACTTCTAAGTAAACTTTGGTGGTTTGGACACTTGTGTTAGTTTCAAAACATATGTTGTTGTTTGTAGTGTCTTTTGTTCACGGTTGGTAGGATGTTTTGTGATTGTAATGATTAAAACTGGTATTTATGGTTCACGTTAATTTGTTCCTGCTTACACCCAAGGTTGTTTGTGTGTTGTATTATATTTGCATGAATGTTATAAGTGGTAAGATTATAAGAAACAATTGGCAAGATAAGACGACACTTATGGCATGAGATAATTAAACATTGTTGAGGACGTCAATTGCAGTGATGTTGAGACACAATTGGTAAGATAAAACAAATGTAATGGTCAGATAAGTTTAAACTATTAGGTAGACAAAGCGATGATAGTGGTAGGACGAAATGAGAAATACTTAATAGATCCGATAGTTCATGTGAATGTGCCCAAAACATGCGATAACCATACTGGAAGAATCCAAGATTGCATCACAATTAGCCCCCTAGGAACACGACAATAAGAGACACGTGCAAAAAACATACTGGCAGAATCCACACTCAAGTCGACGGCGGTCGATGCCGAAAATAACTCCGTCAGCTGACTAGAGCGTTCACCAAGCAACACTACGATCGACGGCGCTTTGGCCCCCTGTATTCGCCCTTCGACGGATAGCGCTTCGTCTTCGGCCTTCCCGGCGCACGCTTCACCACCGACGGCAAGCATTTTGTCGCAGCTATTTGTGGAGGCACTACCCATGTCTCACGAGGTGCCACTGGGTAAACCACATTGACGTAGCACGCACGCCAAGCCTCAGCCCTGTACAGAGGATGGACGAGGGAGTATGGATCGATCCGATGTACCTTGGCCACGGCGAGGGCATGTGCACATGGAATCTGGTCAATTTGAAAGTGCTTACATGTACAACTCCGAGCAGAAAGGTTGACCAGCCAGGCGGACAGCCCTTTACGGACGTCATACTCGTCTTCGCTCAAAGGCTTCACCTCGAGACAAATAGCCTGCATGGCGTTTTTCCTCAAAACGGTATCCACATGGTCCGTCACAACCTTCTCGGGATTTGAACTTAGCTCCCGTCGCGTTGCGAACCACTCAGCCACTTTGTCGATTATGCTATCCATCAGGGAGGTGACGGGCAGGTCACGAGGCTCAAGGAATACCGAGTTCAAGGACTTGGCATGGTTTGTGGTGGTCACGTTGAACCGATTGGCGGGATAGAAAGCACGGGCCCAATTGGAGAAGCCGGCCATCTTAATGTATTCAGCACCAGTGGGCGACTTGTCTTTGAATGCTTCGAAGTGGCCATTGAACTCTGCAACGGTGTACACGTTTGCCATCAGGAAGAACAAATTTTGAAGGCCACCCGCCTTGTGATATGCCTTCACATTCTGAAAAAGATGGTAAGTGCAGCGGCCATGCTTTGCCAAGTCGTAATTTGCTCGGATTCCCTTCGTGATGCTCATGTGCCTGTCGCTTACCCACACTACATGGGGCTCATCCGGGACCACGCGTTTCATTTGATGGAAGAAAAAACTCCAGGACGCATCCTTCTCCCCGTCGACAATGGCAAATGCAATGGGGTATATGTTGTGGTTTGGGTCTTGGGCAGTCGCAAACATCAAGAAACCACGATACTTCCCCTTCAAGAAACTTCCATCCACCGAGAATACCTGCCAATGTCAATCAGCTTAATAAGGTCGGATGGAATTATGTCAATGGAAAGAGAATATAACACATTGGATAGGATAAACGTACACAGTTGGTAGGATTATAAACGGTGGGATGGACTGGCAGTATTGGTAAAAAGGTATTGGAAGGACAATTGTCTACAATTGGTAGGATGAAAAATAACAGTTGGTATGTTAATAACGTGTTATTGGCGTACCTGCCGCAGGTGTGGGATGACTGCCTAGCAAACACCCAAGCTAACGAACGCATACTTGAATTGCTGGTTATCATCACGGACTAATGTGGTTATGGTCCCGGGGTTTGCTCGCTCAAGCATGTAAAGTTATGAGGCCATCCGCTCGTAGCTTTCTTCGTAGGTCCCGTACAGGCTGTCCCGTGCGGCTCCCTGCGCCCTGTGTGCTTTCCAGTAGCTGCAGCTCACACCCAACCGAGACTTCATCATCTTCCTGATTTGACGGGGATGAAGCTCTTTCCCTGATCCAGCAAAACTGCAAAGATGGGATCAACGGGTTACACCAACAACATTTCCACCAACACATTTACACCGGTTTAGGAACTTACTCGGAGACCAAACTCTGGCCCATCAGCTTGTAATTGGCGTTGCGGTGGTAGTTGCTGACGACACTAACCTTGCAAGTGTGTGTGTCCACGAATTTACGAACCACCCACCTCTTAGTTTCCCGATAGGTCGACGCCCGACAAGACCATGAACAGTTCGGTTCGGGGCACACAACCAGGTACCTGTCTGATGTGGATCGCTTCACTTGAATCTCGAAGCACCCGCGTAAAGCTTCCCACTTCACCCGGGACTGAATGTCAGCCTTGGTATCGAACATCTCCCCTTCACGTAACTCCCTCACCATTGACCGAGGGTCTCCGACTAGAGGAATGGACCGATCCACATCCGCTTCCACTTGCTCCAATGTTGGCAAAGGCTGTTTGTGTCCTTGGTACGATCACTCTATCTCTCTCAGCGTTGCCTCAGCCTCCTCATCCCATGATTCAGATGTCTCGTTCGGACTCCCACCCTCCACTTTCACGGGGAAACCACCCACGATCATGTCATCGTCGGAGCTTCCTACGTCTATGATGTCCTCCATTCCGGGGGGTAGGACGTCCACATCGTCGTCGCTATCGACGATCACCACTTGCTTTCCTCGTCGGATGGCATCAGACCTGCTCACATCACCACCCTCCTCCTTGTCAAGCTGTTCCACTTCCTCGCCCTGTCCTACCATTATGTTGTCGTCCATCCTACCAACTTCATTAGACTGGCCGACCATTACGTTGTCCTCCATCCTACCATTACCAGATTGTTTACCACTCCCAGCAAGACCCCCATGCTTCCCACTAACGATGTCCATTGCAGGCCTACAACACTCTCCCTCTCCCGCTAGACACTCAGCACAACGGCAGGCCCCTCCAGTGTCACTGCTAAGGTCGTCCAACATCCCTTTGCCATCGACGAAGCCTCGAACCTTATCCTCCAGCCCTCCGCCTCCATCAAGACCAACTTCCAAGTCTTCCTGCATGCTGGGAGGCCCGGTTAGGAGCAACTCCCCTGGGGTGGGAGTGGAGACCTCGTCAGCCCCGTCCGAGTCTTCCGACTGATGTTCACCGGAGGCTGTTGAAGGGCTTGTCGTTTTCATCCGTAAGGTGACGTGCAGTGCTATTGGCCATGCTCGTGTGCCGGATTCAATGTTGTAGAACTTGTAGGCTTCAATGTCATCGTCGTCCCGGACCCGAATCAGAGTTGCCCGACCCATGGAAGGAGGGAGGTAGGTGAGCTCAATGTCGTACAACACCATGTCAACGTCGAATTTGGAGACTATCTACCCCTTCAGTTGGTCGTAGGAAATATTCTGTGGCACCACCATTGCTGCAGTACGTGCCTCTCCCTTGAAGACCAAGCTCCCACCTACGGGAGCCCACCAACCGCCGAACACGACATTGATGCATACCCTATCATCTGGGGTACATCAGGGGAAAAGAGTATCAGCTTGGGGGATAGTTCTGATTTAGTAAAGGGGAACACCTACAAAGGAAAGGTACAAGATGACTTACCCATCGCTGCCACTGCCACCAACAAACTTGTTGCACTTTTCCTGGAATGGTAAGACAGTACAACACTATTGGCAGGTCACAACTGTACTATTGGTAGGATGACAACTGTATCGTATCCTCGGATGCACGGTTGGGTTTCCCCCGTCCTTACCACCTCTCTCCTGCTCCACCTCACTTTTTGCAGGTCACGTTGGGGTGTTTGAGATCCTCCTCTCAAGCTTATATATGTGCTTGGGGAACACCCATCAATGCAATGATTGCATTTTCCCCTCATAAATGCTCCCCCCTTCCCCCCAAAGAAAAACCCTGTTTTGGCGCCAAAATTACACTGACAACCCGCCAAATAAGCTACTGACAATCCACTCCAAATTTCTCGAACATTTAAGGTATGGTAGGACATGGTAAGCCTATTGGTAAGATAGATATATGATATTGGTAAGATATATATACAATATTGGTCAGACAGATGTCATTCCCTCTTCCCCCAATGAAGAACCTTGTTTTTGGCGCCAAAATTACACAGACATCCCGCACAAACCACTACGGACATTCCCCTTCATATTATCTCCAAAATTCCAACTATGGTAGGACATAGTTGGCCTATTGGTAAGACGAATGTCTTCTTTTGGTAAGACTAATGTCTTCTTTTGGTAGGACATAGTTCCCAGATATGAAGGTGATGCTTTGCCCTCACCATGCCACTCGTTTCCTATGTTGGCTCTGTTTTTTCAGAGCATTTACTAAGGAATGACACCCATCAATCAAGATTTTATAAGGGTTGATTGACACCCTTAATTACAATTATTTACATTTCCCCTCATAAATGCTCTCCCCCTTTTTTCCCTACTTTATTGGAGCTACACCCCAATTCCCTGACATGTGCAGCACCTCCCCTCCTCATTTCTCTCAACAAAATGAAGGAGCTACAGTGACCGGTCTCAGCTTCACCTGCAACTTCCTCTCCCGTTTACCTTTTTTATTTGCACAAAATAGTCATTTTCTACCTCATGCAAATAATCAAGGCACATGGCTATTTGTGCAAAGTTTTTTTTTTTTGGTCTAGTTATGTAAAATGGCCTATTTGCACAAATAGCCAAGAGGGTGAAAAAATGGGCCAAAATAAATTCATATAAAAAAGTTTGTAATTGCATAGTATTCATACAAAATTTTATTTCTTAAAATAAGTTTTTCTCAAATCTTAGAATAGCGTTATTTTTTTCTCATAATATACGTAGTTTTTTAAAATTCGTATATAATATTTTATTCTAATAAGAATTTATTAGTCAATATAAGGTTTTATTAAACATTTAATCATTACTTATATGAGTTTTCTTGAAAACATACCCTTATAGTATTCTAACGAGAATTTATTAGTTAATATAAGGTTTTATTAAACATTCATTTGTTACTTATTTAAATTTTCCTAAAAACATACTTTACTAATATTCTAATAAGAATTTATTAGTCAATATAAGGTTTTATTAAACATCTATTCGTTACTTATTTGAGTTTTCATCAAAACACACTCTTATAGTTTCTTATAAGAATTTATTAGTTAATATAAAGTTTTATTAAACATTTATTCGTTATTTATATGAGTTTTCCTCAAAACAAACTCTCATCTTATTCTAATAAGAATTTATTAGTCAATATAAGGTTTTATTAAACATTTATTCATTACTTATATGAGTTTTTCTCAAAACATACTATTATGGTATTCTAATAAGAATTTATCATTTAACATAAGATTTAATTAAATATTCATTCGTTATTTATATGAGTTTTCCTCAAAACATACTCTCATAGTAGTCTAATAAGAATTTATTATTCAATATACGGGTTTATTCAACATTTATTAGTCACTTATATGAATTTTCCTCAAAACATACCCTTATCGTATTCTAATAAAAAAATATTAGTTAATATAAGGTTTTATTAGTAAACGTCTAGACATCATTTTCTGTTTTAAATATAAAACCGATGTGGTAATGATATAGTTACATTTTGGTTGATTAACCTAATGTTCAACCATTGTTACTGTGCATTTCTAGACGTTTGAAACAATGTAGGGCAATACAAAAATTGACATTAACATCGCTATATTTTTAATAAAAGATGTTTTAAATTGAAATATACATCGGTTATACATTATTTATTGTCTCCACTCTTCATTCCTTTGTTAGCTTATAATATTAATTTTATATAGATATAATATATCATATTAAATATTTTAAACTCGATGTCATTAGTATATTTTCAAGTCATTTTCCAATTGAAAAACGATGTTTTTCTATTGTAAAATATCGATTTATACTGATTTAATGATGTAAGTATTTTCTATTGACATTGGATAACATGAAAATTTTAATATATTCGAGGCTTCATAAATCATTTTGTGTCTTCGCGATTGACATATGTACAAAAATAGACATCGTTTTTTAGCTCGAATGTCCGATGCTTTTCTGTTATTAGATGTATTTACATAGTTATGACATACACATTGATACACATGTTGCAGCTAAATGATCATCCACCAACATATATTCACCATATTCAATATATCATCCAACATACATTCACCACATCTAGTACGCTACAAAAGGCAACACACATCCAACAAACACTTCTCTTAACTACTAGTGGTATGCCTCTTTCATTGGATAGCTCAAAGTCCTTGCACCCTTTTGTCAGGAATGAACGTGCTGCTACTGGGAACAATGAATATTTTACACTAACCTAAAAGGAACAAATCAAATTAAAGTTCAAGATAAATGATTTACCAAAAATTAAATATAAAGTTAACCATGACAACATATTAAAAATAGTTGCATCACACACGCTAGTAAAATTGATTTGTTCAACCATTCCTAAACCCTCTCTTTTTAACATATGCAAGTGAAAAAACAAGAATAAGAAACTTCAAAATAATAAACACACACACAATAACACTTAAAAGTATTTTAAAAAAATTGAATAATCCATAGAATAGAACAAAACAATGGGAAATAAAGACTGAAGAGGAATATGATGACACTTTTGTGACCAAATAAAAAACATACACAAGTTTAGAAGTGAAAAAGCTCTTCTATTGCTTTGCAATACTTACATTTAGGACGAGAAAAGATGGGTCGTACCCGGCTGAAATTAAAACGTCCCTTCTTAGATACCTTAGCTTCCTTGGCAGTTGTTACTTTATGCGCAGAAATATATAATTGTACTTAAAGGTCATTCATTATACCAGAATTGATAATAACCAATTCGTAATGGAAATTAGTCGGCTAATCACCTCATATAGCTGCTCACGAATGGAAAAAGCAGTTGCATGCTGTAAATCATTTAATAATTAAAAAAATGAGGCATGGATAAAGCGGCATATGGATTGAGGGTAGACATCAAAAAATTCACATGGCATGGCTCACTTAAGTGGAATTAGTCAAATAACAAGCTAGAATCATAATCAACTAAACAACTTCAAAGCAACGCAAAAAACAAACTACAAGAGTCACTACACGACCCTAACCTTAGTTTTCAAATAGATGAAGACAATTTGCCAAACCATCACAATAAGGAATATAAGGAATGTAACCCTAAACAACAAGGGTAAATTTTTAAATCTGGTTCATTCTTTATGCTAATAAATGCAACAAGACATACCACCAAAATAGAATTGATTTCTATGGATGTACAATGACATCTACATGCTCCATGTTATGTGATTCCCATGAATTTTTTTTAACAATAATTTTGATAACATCGAATAGATAGTAAGGTTCAGCTTTGCTTACTTCAATGCAACTTTAGGGTCTTCAATATACATGTCACTGCAGAAAGTACTGGCGAGCTCCTCGAGATCACTCTCCATTTTACTCGAGTCCTAAATTCCAATAAATAATTTTTTTTACATAAAATGAGTTGAATTTCATAAGAACACGGGAATGCTATCACATATCGAGGAAAGCTGCAAATCAAATTAGTGAAATTACTTGCAACTAATCTATTGGATATAAGCTGATTCACTATTGATGAATCATCTTTGTGTTGCTGCATAGTTAGGTTAACTATAAGCCACTGGTTTGGTAATGAGTGCCTAAACCAAAACTGACATGTCCTAGGTTAATCAATTATATCATCTATTATGAATAATATCTAGATATACTTTGACTTTCCCGTGATAAGAAACTTGGGCATGCAACTGTAATAGACAGAGCTTCATATTAATGTCATAGAAGAAAAACGTATGATAAAGAATTATTTTCTCATTTTCAGTTTCATGTATGGGCATTATAGGTTGGACAAGCATACAATACCAATAAGTTAATAGCGATATAGAGATTAAATTCATCCCAAAACATAAAAGATTAAATTGTTGAAAAAAAAAATAAACAACCTCATCTTTTGTAGCAACAAATTCAGCTCCTAGCAGCATAAAAAAGCACCCAAAAACAACCTCAAATGCAACAGACCAACTCCAGCTCCTTTGTAAAAAAATATCAACAAACCACATTAAGGAATGCCTCCAAACAACATTAACAAAATCAGCTAATATGCAGCCCCAATCCTGAATCCTAATGACAGTAAACACCAATTCCATCCAGGGTAATTAATCTTGAATTCTAATGAAGGCAGAGTTGAAACTCTACCTCTATCTTTCTAGTTTTCATCTTTTCAATAATGGACTCACTCTGACAAAAACGAACAATTCCATCTAGAGTAGCCTTAAATCATTCATTGTTTCATGAGCAGCGTGGAATTTATTAAGAAGTGTTGTATCCTAGATAAGAAAGAATTCAACATGAGACAAGGAAAGGATTTACCAATAAGAATTATCTATTATTCATAATCAAAAGTCTAAAAATTGGAAGATGCAAACGAACCTGAATAGTGTGGCATACATACCAGAGAGTACATATGCAATAGCCTCACCTACAACTATCAGAATACCTCGCAGCTTCTATACACCATTCCTAGAAAAAAAAATGATGCCAAAAGTCATTATAAATGTCCTCGTTTTTATTTTCATTTCCAAACTAGAACTTTGATCATTTTGCAAAGTTACCACTACAACACAGATCGACAATGGAGTCGGAGTTGTAGGATTTCATTATTGTCTATATACTCATGAAAGATCTAAGATCAAGTTGGTAAAGCTCACAATCAAGCTCATAGATAAACTATTTATTCAGCAGATCTCAAAGCAATGAATTCTCTTGATTCAAAAGCAGAATAACCAGCAATAGAGCCAGACTTACAGAAGTTCATGATCCTCTTGGATATTGTTGCCGACTTCAATGATCTCTGACCCAGCCTCAGCTGAATCACCAACCCAAATGCCATAATGGGGGTGATACCAAGCTCAACCACAGTTACATGGCTTGAGGAAAGGATCACACACATCTAGTAGAATGGATCAACACGTGTTAATGAATGAATTCCACAGAGAGGGAGCTAATGTAGACCAAAAATATGAACAGAGAGATGACCTTGAAAATGACTTTGTCCCTAAAAGGTATCTTATTGTTGGTACTCTGGACTTCTGGTAGAAATGCAAGGAAAGGTCTAACCAAATGCATCACTTTGAATCCTCCTCCCATTATGAACTAGTATGAATAAGTTATTGCATGTTCAAGACAATTACAGAAAACATCGGCATTACTGACATTCAGTAATTCTTCTACGAAAGTTATACACTCTCGACCCTTACCTTTTCTAGATGACAGTATACTTCACATTCATAGCCATATATTTTTAGGCTCAAGAATTGTAAACAACTGGATACTCTTAATTCAATTCAAGTTAACCATAGATTATATTGACCATGAATCTGATTGGAACAGCAAGCAATGCAGCAACATCTATCGGATTCTATTAAATCAAGGTTTTCATACAAATTCCTGCTTCTGATTTTCGATTCCAAGATAATAGTACGGAATAAACAACCATAAGTGTGAAGTCTAAAGAATAGAGATATCGCTCCAAAAAAATTGAAAACATAAAACCTTCAACAATGAACACCGGTATGAATAATTACCAAATTGCGGTCAACAACCGCAAAATCAAACGATGGATGAGTCGTTTTCAATCTCCTCCTTTCTCGATCTCTCTATTGGAAAAAAATACCTTATAATTGGAGGCTCTCTGCTCTCGTGGTTTGAAACAGGCTCTCCGCTCTCATGTGTACAAGAAACAGATATGGGGTTCACAGAGGGCTAGATGAAATAGATCTAGAGAGAGATGGGAGAGATGGATGTTTAGGGTTCTTCAATATATCTGGAGAGAAAGGAAGGGCTGGAGGAAGAAGAACCCCTGCAACCCACGGCGGAGGCGCCACCAGGGAAGCCGCTGAGAGGGCTAAGCTAGTAGGTGAGCAGCCTTAGAATCGCCAGAATCGTCAAGTGACTGAAATCGCCAGAATCGCCAAGAGGGCTAAGCTTGCTCACTTTCCCCCACAAACGTACTGAGTTGGAAAAGATAATCTAAAATTCCCCCCATTTTTTTCAAGTGAGGATTTGTGTTTTTTTTTAGGTTGAAAATCCAAATTTCAAAAATTTTGGCTAAGTGTTAGCGACCTAGTTGTATCTTGACCGCTTTTATTTTGGTATAATTTCAACTAAGTGTATTCCGTGCCTTGTGTGTATTTTTTAAAAATATTTTTTAACATTGTTTAAAAAGTTAAACCGATGTATATATTATGTCATTGACATCAAAATTTTTTAAACTGATGTGGTAAATTTTTTTAACATCATGCGTATATCTGACCAATGTAAATAATGTGATGTCTATGAACATAATTCTAATAGTGTGTGTAAGGAAACTGGCACTTTAATAATATTGCTTATAGGTAAATGACAAGGACTGGGTTGACAATCAGGTGACAACTTGTTATAACCCATAGGTTATATTATTGAGTTGCTTAGGGGACTTGGGACCTAATGCTTCTCGAACTCTATGCAAGAGTTTAGGGAGTTGGTAGTGTAATGAAGCTATACAACTCTATGCACAAACTGGTCCCTAGATAATAAGAACTTCAATAACCAAACATGTCGAGATAAGTAGATGAATCCATTCCCGTCATATTCATTCACTCATCGTTACTATTGCTTTACCTTGCTTACACCTGCATTCACATCAATCGACTGATTTACTTTATTCTCTCTCTTTATTTTGCATAGTTGATAGGTGAACGCACTAAATACACATTCTTTGTGGGATCGACAAATGTACTTATTCATTATACTAGTGTTTAGTATTGGTTATTTATCTTTGGTGAGAATCAACGACCGGTTTACGTCTCGTCAAATTTTGGCGCCATTACCGAATAGCGTTGTTTAATTTAGTGTATTGTTTTCTTGTTAACTAGTGTCATGGACCGGTCTCACGGTTCGCAATACCCCGCTGCTGATGTTTTCTTTCCGAAGATGTTGAAGTTTGTGTAGGCACATGACGAGAAGTTTCATCATTTCTTCAAAATCGTAATAATGCAAGGCTGATTTCAAATGGAGAAGCCAAATGAAAGGATTGCAGTAGCACTATATGTGCCCGAAGGCGCGGCTTCTAGAGTGATAGATCGCATGACAAAACTTATATACCTAGTTGTAGAGATCCAGGGGCATTATCCAACACGTTGTGGAATATCACATACAACTTAGCCGTGTTGATTATACTAGAAGAAGTGTGTGCCTTGACCCCTCAAGGGAAGAAAACGAAGATCCTCGAAGAGTTAAGGTTCTTGGAGATACTACTATCCACATCTAATTGGAGCCTAGAACGGAGAAGAGAATATGAGGTGATGGTACGCTTATTTTCAGCAGAGCGAGAAGCAGAATTAGAATCCAAGCCTCATGCCAGACAAGACAATAGCCCAAGCATCGATATCAAAAAAGAAGACGGAAGCTCGATACTTGCTATCATGGAGCCTCATGAGTTGACGCATGAGGAGCCATGTATGCTGGCTCCTTGTCCACCTGAAGATTCCTCGAACCACCCCTCCCAAGAAGGCGAAGGAGTCATAAAGTTGAAGCTATTGCAATCGCCGGGAGAAATTTTTCACGAGTATATCCTACGGGGGGGAAGATGAGTTCTTTTATGAAGAAGAGATGACATGTTGCATACTTGAAGAGATGAGCGCAGAAGTGAGAAGACTCACCGAATCCTTGAGCAATGGGAGTCTTGAGAGGTTAGGATGTTTCGAGCTATTGGAACTCTTATGCGAGTTGGGCAACAAGGTTAAAGAAGAGGAATCCCTGATAGCGATGTTTTTGGAATCGCTCGCTTCAACATCCGATCCAATAAACCAAGATGAGGAGGAGGAAAATTCGGTGCTGAGTAACACAGAGTCTTAGGAGATGTCCAAGGAGATCGAGTGTGAGTTGGTTGATGTCTCTAAAGTAGCCATGTCTTTATGCATATTTTAGTTCCATATTCTTTACACTTTGCATATTTCGGGTTGGGAATATGTCAAATTTATGTAGTTTATGTTTATTTGTCAAAAATGGAGATCTACATAAGTTTCTGTTTAATATTGCAGAATATGGAACCATTTCGGGAGAAAATCAAGAAGCAAGAACCGGAGCTCAAAGTTACTCGACATCGACAAGCCTTAGTCGATATCGACAAATCATGCCTGGACACACCCTAGTCGAGGAGCACATGTCGAGGATCTGAAGACGAGCCAACCCTACTCCAGGAGGTTCCTCGAGATCGAGTAGTTACCTCGAGATCAACAAAACCCGGAGCCAAGGAGGGATTACCCGGAGTCGAGGAGAGATTACCCGGAGTCGAGGAGAGATTACCCGAGGAGACCGAGAAGTTACCCGACCTGGCGCCCGGACACCTTACTCGAGATCGAGGACTTTCCTCGATGTCGACAAAGCTGAACGCATATCCGAGCATGTCGAGAAGGGTTGCTCGACAACACCAGGGGACCTAGTCGATGAGCCACCATTACTCGAGATCGAGGAGAATTCCTCGAGATCGAGGACACTTGTGAGCCATGTCCGAGCCACATCGAGGACCAGCAACCCGAGACGCCGAGCCACTGAAGTCGACGTCACTTATACTCGAGATCGAGTAGACTTCCTCGAGATCGAGGAACTTTCCAGAGGCCGCGTAACGCGTTGTGAGTTGTCCTACTCGGATTGGGATTCCTTGGAGCCGAAGATTGCCGAGTCTATCCGATTCTATCAAGTTACATCATGGAGAAGAAGATTTATCCACTTGAAGACTCTTAGATATAATTCCCTTTTTTAGATTTAATTATGTTATGGCATATATTTATCTTTAATGTTTTAGATATAGATTTAGATATAGATAGATGTTTCTGTCCTTGAATAGCAAGGATTAGAAGCATATAAATAAAGCCCATGGGGCTGATTTCTAGTAATTCAATTTCAGTAGGAGAAGTAGTAGAGAGAGAGAGAGAGTGAGTGGCCAAGAGGAGTTGGTGAAGCGAGAGTGGAATTGGCTTCCTTTGGTTGTAAGCTCTGTTTGATTTATTGCAATAAGTTTCCTTTCAATCAATGTCTTAGGTTGCGATGAAGCGCGAGTAGTCCACCCACTTTTAGGGTTGGGGCGAGCCCGACGATAGCCACGCGTGTCTGAGGTAAAGATTCGACTTTTATCATGTTTTGAGCATCTACTACTTGTTATGTGTTTATTACCCATCTAATGGAGGTCCATGCTAACAACTTGGATTGTAAACATAAAATCTGGTTTGCTGTACTTTATTTATATTTTATTTGCAATCTCGATTTCCTCCTACAACATTGATGCACCCTCATCTACTCAACAAAGCCTTCACCAGAGGGCCGGAATTGGATCCAATTGTTGTGGCTCCCGCATAATGAATGGAAGTTGTGATAGGGAAAATCCCGTCATTATAGCACAAGGGCATTCTGGTCTTTTACCAAGTAAGTCGATTATTTTTATCACACGAGATTATCTTAAATAACAGTTAAAAACGACATCAATATTTATGCGGTATCATAATCAATAAATTTGAATATTCAATATGACATTAATCCGAAAACCGTTTCGTCTATTAATTACGATACCGATTTCGTGCATTAAGAGCGTTGACCGAATTAAATACGGTAACGTTTATTTAATATCATGACGATTTCTTTTATTGAATACTCGACTAGTATAAATAAGAGGAGATATATTCGGATTATGGAGAACAATGACTGACTTGAGCGTCGGAGGGTCCTCCGGGGGAGACAAGCCCCACCCCGACCTAGTTTGTTCTTGTTTTACAAGTTATGGTTCGGGTGGAGTCGATGGTCAAAATCGATCTCCTTCAACCACTATGATGCAGATTTTATGCAGAAATTGATGAATACGAAGACCATTTTTGTAAGGGCTCGGATTTTTTTTTCTTTTCTTCCGGAAAAAGTGAATTAAAAATGAAATTAAAATCGATTTTAAAACTCGTTTAGCGGGATTCGGGAAAACTAACATTTGAAAACTAATTTCGGGATTCAAAATTCGCGTATTCGGGATCTATTTCCGGGTATTGGTTAACCAATTTCACACTCAACCTCTCACCCACTCCCCCCCTACCTTGTCCTGCAACCCAAGCCCATTCCCCGCCTATATCACCCCGTCCCTTCCCCTGGTTCACCATCACCCACGCCCTCCCTCGCCATCACTCTCTTCCCACCCTCCTCCTTGCTCCCTCCTTCCTCAAGGGCTGCAGCAGCAGCAGCTGGACACCATCGCCACCATCCCGACGCCGCCCTAGAGGCCCTAGCGCCTCCATCGAGCCATCGGAGCTCCACCACCTCGCTCGAGCGCAAACTCCGTTCGGTAAGCTTCGACCTCTTGTTCGATCCGAAATTCCATGGATGAACCTTCCTTTAACCTTCCTTTACCCTCCTAGGTTGAATCCGAGGTTCCTCCCTCTCCGACGCAACGAATCGAGCCTTCGGCGAGCTCCGACGAAGCTCCGACGTCCGCGAACACCTCGGTGAGCCTCGTTCATTCTTCCCTTTAGCTTCAATCCGTGTGCGTGTGTCTTTAGTGTGATTGGGATTGAGGGTCTGTGAGGTTGAGAGGGGTCGGAAATGGAAGGAGAGCCAAGCTCCACCAAGAAGGGCCGAACCAGTCCGACGCGGAGGAAGAAGACGACATGCTGCGGGCGCCGCAAATTGCTGCGGGCGCCGCACATGCTGCGGGCGCCGCAATTTGCCGCGGCCGCGGCACTGTTTGTCCATGTAAGTTTAGTTGCGTTTTGGCGGGCGTTTTGGTCATTTGAATTATTTGTTTAAATAATTAATATTAATTGGGGATTAAGGTATAAAAATATTATTATTTTTTTTAGAGATTTTATAAAAGGTTAAAAAGTGATTTAATAAATAAATTAAAAAGGGAATTTAGCGAGTATTTTCAAGGGGTCAGAAATCTTGACTGTTTAATTCGGATTTGAAACGATTTTGAAGCTAACTTGGGAATAAGACGATGACTAATAGCGTGGTATTGTGGTGAATTTCACAAGAGATTAAATGTTCGATATTTATGATGATGATATATATGGAAAGTATAAGTATGATATATATAGGGAGTATATTTTTTAAACTGATAAGTTGACAAGTTATGATGAATGGTATGAGATAAGAGATGGTTGATCGTGATAAATTGAAAGTATGATTGATGCAAGCTTACTTATCTATCTGCTAATTTGAGTGAGTAATATATGTGTTCAGAAAGGCTATAGAAGTATACTTAGTATATTCTCGTTATGTGATTAGGTGATATTCTGTGATCGTGACTACTGTGTGCTGGATTATTCTTTTGCTGATCTTCTCTCCAGGTAAGTACCTCCGGGGCTTACTCAGTAACCAGTACCTCCTGCCTGATGTGTCATATAGTATGTAGGTGCTGCATATGCATAAGAGCATATCATGTAGTATCATGCTTAGGAATTGCATTTACAAATGAGTATCCTTATTCTGTATGCGTTTGAATACAGAACGGCCGTTACCTGTGAGTCCTAGAGTCCTTGCTAGGGTCATAGGGCAGCCCAGCTTCATCGGGTGTTGTCCTCCTCGAGTCTTTATATATATCACAAGATACGAGATGGGCATGAGATATGATATGATGATGATGAGATTTGATATGATTATAGCATCGAACTGGCCAGTCTCCACCTTGTCTGGAAGAGGGGTGGTGGTAAAAGAGGGATATACCGCTTGGTATTCTTTGTTAAGGCCTTCCTCAATATTCTGCACATATGAATTAGGAGCATGATAGTGTGGTTTTATTTCAGTACTGCATGAAGGCATCCTTTATTCTAGGTATAGGCGTATTATATGTCCTCAGCGCGGTCAGAGGACCCGCAAGCGGACTCTTGGCCTGACTTGGTGGTATAGTTTCAGGTACCCGATCTTCTACTTGATTTTATGCTGGTATGACGGGGTCCATTCATATGGCGGAGAGTGAGTGTATGAACCCTGACTTCACCAAACTCATGCTTTTTGGATTTCTTCCTATTACACTCCGTTTTGACCCGGCTCTGCCGTGGCACTGGTTGTATTGTTTTCATAACTTCCGCCATGTGCATGATAAAGGTTTTCGCGCGTTGTAGACTTAGGACAGGTACAGGGGTTTACCCCGGGGTCTCCAACGGACCTTCCCGGTTTGGGTGCGAAATCCCACTTTAAACTGCGCATCTTCGATTTCAAACCTTCAACCTGTACTCGGGGCGCAAGATCACAACGAGGGGTTTCATCCCTCGAAACGTAACTCGGGAATCATAATCCCGGGCCGTTACAAAGGTGGTATTAGAGCCAGGTTTTGCAATCCGAGTACAATAGGTTGAAGATGGTTTTGAAAATCGCCCAATGTTTTCAAATGGGTTTGAGAAATGCTTTAAAAAGGGAAAAATGAATTTAATTGGAATTAAAATGTAAAATGAATAAAGGGGAAATAATCTCGTGGGTAGAGACCAAAGCGATAGACCTCCCTTATGGATGTAGAACTCGGGGAACGGTAGGCAAAATAATAGCTTTGATTTACAGATGGGCCTAGATAACTCCAAGGAACACCATGGAGGTTGGAGTGTCGAGTTAGGTGACCGTGAGGTTTTGCCCCTCCGGTCAGCCGTCCCTCGAAGGACGGCATAGATCGTCTCTATGCGTAATTTATACATATATGCAATTATGCCTGAGGGCGATCCTCCTTGAAGGGGATTATATTAATCGTCGAGTGCTTCTGTGCTGAGTGTTTAAATTAACCGTTCATGTAGTACTCATGGTCGATACTAGACGCGGGTCTGTTGGGCGTGGGGGTAGGGCACATCGTGGTCGGGGACGCCCTCGTCGGATTGCTGTTGAGAACGTCGAGGAGCGCGCTGCTGACGATCACGTTGAGGAGCGAGCTTCACCTCCATCGGCTGACGACCAGATTCCGATCCCCACAGAGACTAGACTAGGACAGTTAGAGGCGGCACTTCACGACATTCTGAGCGAGTTACGGGGAAGATCCCGATCTGGAGCACCGACGCCCGAGGTTCCTGTTCAGCCAGCTGAGCCCGTAGCCGATGCATGCCCTGAGAAGCGCGTCGACTGGGTCAAGACATTAGCTCAGTGCTGTCCTCCGGCTTTTACTGGAGAGGTTCGGGGGGATATTGAGAGATGGTTCCGTGAGATGGATGGGTTGTTCGACCATGTTGCTGTCCCCGCTTCCGAGAGACAGAGACTTGCCGCAGGCCGTCTACAGGGAGACGCTTTTGACCGCTGGTCTTTATTTAAGATAGATCAGGCTGAGTGGACCTACGAGGAGTTTAGGGACCTGATGCTGAGAGAGTACCGCCCTCCTGGGATTGAGATATCCCGACAGGTGTCCTTTATGCGAGCCTACTACAACCGATCAGCTTCTGTCTCTACCATCGTTCGCCAGTTCAAGAAGGAAATGGTTTATTGTGCTCACTTGTGCCCTTCCGATGAGAGCCGGATTCGCATGTTATCGATGAGACTGCCGCCTCCAGTACTTCTGCATGCCTCTAGCTTGGGAGCTGTCAGCTTTGATCGATTCTTGGAGGTCATCCTCCTGTACGACCAGCAGCGGATCTTGTCCGAGACTGCATACACCACTTCTCGCCCTGAGGCGAAGAGAGCGAGACCAGCGGATGGTCGCGGAGACGACAGATCCAGGAGAGGAGGCTATGGAGGAGGATTTAGAGGGGGATATCACGGAGTTACACCGAGGGCACCCCAGCCGCCCGGTCCAGCTGTTTATGGAGAAGATGCACGAGTGAGGAGTGTCACTTGCCATGGATGCTTCGAGAGGGGTCATTATGTCGCTTCCTGCCCAGATCGTTCGATTGTCTGCTTCACTTGCGGCACCATGGGGCACAGAGCTGCCCGTTGTCCCCAGGACGGTAGAGCCCCGTCGACTGCACAGCCACCAAGACTTCCTGCGGCTCCACAGCCGCCACTGCTGACTTATCCCCAGGGTCAAGGGCGAGGAGATGCTTCTGGTAGAGTTCGAGGAGGAGGTAGAGGAGGTAGAGGAGGTAGAGGTTACGATCGTGGAGGCAGAGGGCCGTCAGGGCCAGGTCAGGGTAGAGGTTCGTCATCTTCAGGGCCATCTGGGTCCGGGTATGATCGTGGCCAGAGTTCCGGAGGCCGAGGACCAGCATTACCCCCACCGCCCCCTCGTGTTCCAGATGAGAGCTGATGACCGTACTGCCCCTACTTCCGCAGGTACTATACATTTCCATGATGCGTGCTTGTCTATATTGTTTGACACTGGTGCTACTCACTGCTTCATAGCAGAGGCGTGCGTTGCTAGGCTGAGCCTGAGTTGCACGAGTGGTTTAACCCTTACTATTGGTCTAGCGGACGGGGCAAAGGTTAGTACGAGTCGAGAGATTTTAGGTTGCCCCATCCATATAGGTGAGCGTGAGTGGCCAACCGACCTTATTTTCATGCCATTGAGGATGGATGATCTCATTCTGGGTATGGATTTCATGGACCACTATGGAGCGATCATCAATCTGAGGACGAGGACGGTGTCTATCTTGGCGGATGACGGGACTGAGCACCAGGTTTGGGGGAGCGACCCCAAGAGGAACGGAGCGCTCATTAGCGCAATCAGAGCCGCCAGACTTCTAGACCAGGGATGCATAGGGTATTGGTGTTACGCTTTAGAGGTGGATCGCACACATCCCAGCTTGGCAGATGTCCCTGTTGTGAGAGACTTCGCAGATGTGTTTCCAGATGAGCTACCGGGACTTCCCCCACCGAGAGAGGTTGACTTTGGGATCGAGCTAGACCCAGGCACCAGACCTATTTCACGAGTCCCTTACCGCATGGCACCGACGGAGATGGCGGAGCTGAAGGCTCAGTTGGAGGAGCTAGCCGAGAAGGGTTACATCAAGCCTAGTGCATCACCTTGGGGAGCACCAGTGTTGTTCGTCAAGAAGAAGGACGGGTCATTGAGACTATGCATCGATTATAGGGAGCTGTACCATGCGACGGTGAAGAACCGTTATCCCCTTCCCAGGATTGACGACCTGTTGGATCAGTTGCAGGGCGCCGTTGTTTTCTCGAAGATTGATTTGAGGTCGGGTTATCACCAGCTGAGAGTGAAGCCAGAGGATGTCCAGAAGACCGCTTTTAGGACTCCCTATGGTCACTACGAGTTCGTGGTCATGCCGTTTGGGCTGACCAATGCACCAGCTGCTTTCATGGAACTCATGAACCGCGTGTTCATTGACTACCTCGACAGATTCGTCATTGTCTTCATAGATGACATTTTAGTCTACTCGAGGAGTAGAGAGGAGCACGAGGAGCATTTGAGGATCGTGCTCGAGACGCTGAGGAAACATCAGTTGTATGGGAAATATAGCAAGTGCGAGTTCTAGCTCAGAGAGGTGGCTTTCTTAGGCCATGTGATTTCAGCTGAGGGAGTCGCCGTGGATCCGGCGAAGATTGATGCTATCGTTGCTTGGGAGGTGCCCAAGAACGTCAAGGACATCCGCTCGTTTCTAGGATTGGCCAGTTACTACAGGAGATTCGTTCAGGGTTTCTCGAGCATTGCTAGGTCGATGACGCAGCTGCTGAAGAAGGATGTTCCTTTTGAGTGGAGTGTGGAGTGTCAGGCCAGCTTTGAGCTTCTGAAGAAGAAGCTGACGACCGCCCCAGTACTAGCATTGCCAGAAGGGACAGAGGACTTCGTCGTCTACACAGACGCTTCACGTTTCGGCTTGGGATGTGTTTTGCATCAGAGAGATCGGGTCATCGCTTATGCTTCGCGCCAGTTGAAGCCTGCAGAGGTGTCCTATCCCGTTCATGACTTGGAGTTGGCAGCTGTAGTTCATGCTTTGAAGATTTGGAGGCATTACCTGTACGGCACTTCATGCAAGGTGATGACGGATCACAAGAGCTTGAAGTATATTTTCACTCAGAAGGAGCTCAACATGCGACAGAGACGGTGGCTAGAGCTTCTAAAGGACTATGACTTGGACATAGTTTATCACCCAGGAAAGGCCAATGTGGTGGCAGATGCGCTCAGTAGGAAGACTCACCAGGAGGCTTCAGTTGCGAGGCTTACAGCTCAGAGGGATTTGCAGACAGATTTGATGAGGTGTTGCTTCGAGGTGTGGGTTCAGCGGGAGAATGGACAGTTATCATTCTTGGAGGTTCAGGCTGAGTTGACCGAGGAGATTCGGCGAGGTCAGGCAGACTGTCCAGAGATTGCAGTTTTGAGGGATCGGATGGCCCAAGGTCGATTTAGAGAGCTTGTAGAGAGAGGAGATGGGATGCTGACCTTTCAGGGCAGAGTTGTAGTTCCGTCGACATCAGGTCTGAGGCAGAGGATCATGCAGGAGGCTCACTCCACTCCTTATTCTGTCCATCCAGGGACGAATAAGATGTATCAGGATTTGAGGAGATATTATTGGTGGCAGAGGATGCGAGCAGACATCACAGACTTTGTAGCCAGATGTCAGGTTTGCCAACAGGTTCGGATTGAGCACCAGAGACCGGGAGGACTTGTCAGGTCGCTTCCAGTTCCCGCGTGGAAGTGGACAGATATCTCAATGGACTTCGTCACCGGGCTGAGGCGGGATGTCAGAGGATTCGACGCCATTTGGGTCGTGGTCGATAGGTTGACCAAGTCGGCTTACTTCATTCCGATTCAGGAGACATGGCCAGCATCGCGGTTAGCTGAGGAGTTCATTTGCCTGATCGTTAGACTTCATGGAGCACCTGAGAGGATCGTATCTGACAGAGATGGACGTTTTACCTCGAGGTTTTGGCACCAGGTTCAGGAGAGCCTAGGTACTAGACTGCATTTCAGTACAGATTTTCATCCTTAGACAGATGGTCAGAGTGAGAGGACGATTCAGACCTTGGAGGATATGCTGCGATCATGTGTTTTGGAGTGGGGAGACCGTTGGGTTAGACACCTACCATTGGTGGAGTTTTCATACAACAACAGCTACCATGCGCCGATCGAGATGGCTCCATATGAGGCTCTGTATGGGAGGCGATGCAAGTCGCCAGTTTGTTGGGATGAGCTTGCGGACACGGTTTCATCTTTACCGGACCTAGTTAGAGAGACCATTGACAAGGTAGGACGCATCCGTGAGCACATGAGAGTCGCTTAGGATCGCCAGAAGAAGTATGCAGACAGGCGAAGGATAGAGATTGAGTTCGAGGTAGGTTCGCATGTGTGGCTTCGAGTTTCGCCTACCAGAGGAGTCCGACGGTTTGGGATCAAGGGAAAGTTGAGTCCGAGGTATATTGGCCCGTTTGAGATTTTGGATAGAGTTGGCGAGGTGGCCTATCGTTTAGCATTTCCCCCATCCTTGGCCGGTGTTCATGACGTCTTTCACGTCTCACAGCTTCGCCAGTATATCCCTGGCCCTAGCCATGTCCTAGACTATTCAGACCTTCAGGTTGAGCCTGACCATACCTTTGTAGAGCGTCCTGTGAGAGTTCTTGACCGCCGAGTCAAGAGGCTTAGGAACAGGGAGGTTCCTTTGCTTCTAGTTCAATGGTTTAGGAGGAGCCCTGAGGAGGCCACGTGGGAGACTGAGGAGAGTATTCGGGCTAGTTATGGGGATGTCCTAGACGAGTTGCTCGCATCCTATGTCGAGCCGAGCGTAGATATTTCCCTGACCTCGCGAGTGCGGTGAGTTGTCTAATTGGATTGGGGTTGATTGGTAGTGTCTCCTTGCTTGTGTACTTATGATTGGTAGTTGTGTGCAGATCCTTGGTGATATGATGTGATGAGCTGTGATGATGTGATGATGTGATGACGTGCTAGATATTTTATGGTATGCGACTATACTTGACGTGTTTAGGTCATGCTATTAATATGTGATATGAGTGTCACTCTATATATATACGAGGCGTGATGATAGAAATGATGGAAGTTGAAGTATGGGAATTTGATCATAACATGGAATCTAGGAAGAGAATAGTTGGGATTAGCCCTTAGAGGTGGATGGTAAGATGAACGGAGAAGGTGGAAATGAACTTGACTAACGTCGGACATGAAATTTTGAATCGTGTTTCAAAAGGGACTAACTTGGATAATAATAATAATAATAATAATAATAATAATAATAATAATAATAATACAACACGAGACCTCATTATAACGCCCCACGAAGTGGATAAGTATTTGAGTTATGATATGGCCAAGGAGTCGGAGTAAGGATGTGGTATGGGCCCATATTACATCCTTACTACGGTCTATTTGGGAATATTATGATCACGGCAACGGTACTGTGAGGACCTCATAGGGGCACTTATGAGGTGTTTACGGGATCAACGACATGATCTATGGACTCACCGATTTCAAACTCCATCTCCTGTTTTAAAAATGATTTTAGTCTCGAGGACGAGACTTGTTTTTAGAGGTGGGTGATGTAAGGGCTCGGATTTTTTTTTCTTTTCTTCCGGAAAAAGTGAATTAAAAATGAAATTAAAATCGATTTTAAAACTCGTTTAGCGGGATTCGGGAAAACTAACATTTGAAAACTAATTTCGGGATTCAAAATTCGCGTATTCGGGATCTATTTCCAGGTATTGGTTAACCAATTTCACACTCAACCACTCACCCACTTCCCCCCCTACCTTGTCCTGCAACCCAAGCCCATTCCCCGCCTATATCACCCCGTCCCTTCCCCTGGTTCACCATCACCCACGCCCTCCCTCGCCATCACTCTCTTCCCACCCTCCTCCTTGCTCCCTCCTTCCTCAAGGGCTGCAGCAGCAGCAGCTGGACACCATCGCCACCATCCCGACGCCGCCCTAGAGCCCCTAGCGCCTCCATCGAGCCATCGGAGCTCCACCACCTCGCTCGAGCGCAAACTCCGTTCGGTAAGCTTCGACCTCTCGTTCGATTCGAAATTCCATGGATGAACCTTCCTTTAACCTTCCTTTACCCTCCTAGGTTGAATCCGAGGTTCCTCCCTCTCCGACGCAACGAATCGAGCCTCCGGCGAGCTCCGACGAAGCTCCGACGTCCGCGAACACCTCGGTGAGCCTCGTTCATTCTTCCCTTTAGCTTCAATCCGTGTGCGTGTGTCTTTAGTGTGATTGGGATTGAGGGTCTGTGAGGTTGAGAGGGGTCGGAAATGGAAGGAGAGCCAAGCTCCACCAAGAAGGGGCGAACCAGTCCAACGCGGAGGAAGAATACGACATGCTGCGGGCGCCGCAAATTGCTGCGGGCGCCGCACATGCTGCGGGCGCCGCAAATTGCTGCGGGCGCCGCACATGCTGCGGGCGCCGCAAATTGCTGCGGGCGCCGCACATGCTGCGGGCGCCGCAAATTGCTGCGGGCGCCGCACATGCTGCGGGCGCCGCAAATTGCTGCGGGCGCCGCACATGCTGCGGGCGCCGCAAATTGCTGCGGGCGCCGCACATGCTGCGGGCGCCGCAAATTGCTGCGGGCGCCGCAAAGTGCTGCGGGCGCCGCACATGCTGCGGGCGCCGCAATTTGCCGCGGCCGCGGCACTGTTTGTCCATGTGAGTTTAGTTGCGTTTTGGCGGGCGTTTTGGTCATTTGAATTATTTGTTTAAATAATTAATATTAATTGGGGATTAAGATATAAAAATATTATTATTTTTTTTAGAGATTTTATAAAAGGTTAAAAAGTGATTTAATAAATAAATTAAAAAGGGAATTTAGCGAGTATTTTCAAGGGGTCAGAACTCTTGACTGTTTAATTCGGATTTGAAACGATTTTGAAGCTAACTTGGGAATAAGACGATGACTAATAGCGTGGTATTGTGGTGAATTTCACAAGAGATTAAATGTTCGATATTTATGATGATGATATATATGGAAAGTATAAGTATGATATATATAGGGAGTATATTTTTTAAACTGATAAGTTGACAAGTTGTGATGAATGGTATGAGATATGAGATGGTTGATCGTGATAAATTGAAAGTATGATTGATGCAAGCTTACTTATCTATCTGCTAATTTGAGTGAGTAATATATGTGTTCAGAAAGGCTATAGAAGTATACTTAGTATATTCTCGTTATGTGATTAGGTGATATTCTGTGATCGTGACTACTGTGTGCTGGATTATTCTTTTGCTGATCTTCTCTCCAGGTAAGTACCTCCGGGGCTTACTCAGTAACCAGTACCTCCTGCCTGATGTGTCATATAGTATGTAGGTGCTGCATATGCATAAGAGCATATCATGTAGTATCATGCTTAGGAATTGCATTTACAAATGAGCATCCTTATTCTGTATGCGTTTGAATATAGAACGGCCGTTACCTGTGAGTCCTAGAGTCCTTGCTAGGGTCATAGGGCAGCCCAGCTTCATCGGGTGTTGTCCTCCTCGAGTCTTTATATATATCACAAGATATGAGATGGGCATGAGATATGATATGATGATGAGATTTGATATGATTATAGCATCGAACTGGCCAGTCTCCAACTTGTCTGGAAGAGGGGTGGTGGTAAAAGAGGGATATACCGCTTGGTATTCTTTGTTAAGGCCTTCCTCAATATTCTGCACATATGAATTACGAGCATGATAGTGTGGTTTTATTTCAGTACTGCATGAAGGCATCCTTTATTCTAGGTATAGGCGTATTATATGTCCTCAACGCGGTCAGAGGACCCGTAGGCGGACTCTTGGCCTGACTTGGTGGTATAGTTTCAGGTACCCGATCTTCTACTTGATTTTGTGCTGGTATGACGGGGTCCATTCATATGGCGGAGAGTGAGTGTATGAACCCTGACTTCACCAAACTCATGCTTTTTGGATTTCTTCCTATTACACTCCGTTTTGACCCGGCTCTGTCGTGGCACTGGTTGTATTGTTTTCATAACTTCCGCCATGTGCATGATAAAGGTTTTCGCGCGTTGTAGACTTAGGACAGGTACAGGGGTTTACCCCGGGGTCTCCAACGGACCTTCCCGGTTTGGGTGCGAAATCCCACTTTAAACTGCGCATCTTCGATTTCAAACCTTCCACCTGTACTCGGGGCGCAAGATCCCAACGAGGGGTTTCATCCCTCGAAACGTAACTCGGGAATCATAATCCCGGGCCGTTACAATTTTAGTCACTACTTTAGCAAGCCATCAGCAGAACTTTGTTGGTGGTACTACATACACTTGGGAAGGATCAAGCTCATGAGGGTAAGGAAGAGATAAGGAACTCATATCATACATCTTTCAATACCGATTTCCCTAACCCTAGTGTGCACTCAACTCATGAGTGGGCAGAGGAATTGAACATATTTTATTTTATTTTATTTTATTTTATACTCCCTCCGTTTCAAAATACATGGTCTTTTACTTTTCGGCACGCTTTTTAAGGAGCAAAAAACTCTATGAAATATTATTTTTTAATTAAATTTTTTTATATAATTAGATACTTATTAGTAATAAGTATCAAATAGTATAAAAATTTTAATCAAATAAATAATATTTTATAGAGTTTTCCGCTCCTTAAAAAACGTGTTAAAAAGTAAAAGGCCATCTATTTTGGAACGGAGGGAGTAGTAATTTGTTATATTATTATGATTTTATTTATAAAAATAACTCGTTATGATGAGGGAATGGTATTAGTTTTACTTTTAAAAAATTGTATTTTTGTTTGTTATCCGTTTGCAGAACAAGTGGGGTACAACTAGTAAAATACATTAGAAATGTACTAAACTATTCCAAAGAAAGAAGGAAAAATGACTTTAAATAATACGAACTATCAACCGTGAACCAAAAACTTTAAAAAATATGATTTTATATACAAACTATGTTCACATTAGCCAAAAATAATACATTTGCAATTTTCGGCCAAAATTCAATTAGAAATTTAAAATTTGGCTCAATATGTACTCCCTCATTGAATTGGTAAATAAAGAGCGGTCATTCCGGGGTTCGAACCGGGAACCTATGGGTACTACCCACAAGTCCTTTCTAGTGAACCATTCCGGAATGGTTAATATGTACTCTGTAATAAATAAGAAAATTGTGTAAAAATATAATTTGGGCAAAAAGATGTTTCATCTTCCTCTCGTTGTTCATCTTCTTCACATCGCCACTAAACATCTTCAATCCACCCAAGAGAAGCAAAATAGAGGAGGGAGACCAACTCTGGGTATATTTACCCTTGTTCTAATTCCTTGGATTGAATTACTTGTTATGGGTTATGGGGCAACGACGACTGAAGAAGGCTCGAAGAAGAGTTTCAGAGATTAATCTCATTCATTCCTAATTCGGACCGAATCGCCCCACTTCTCGATCTCTCTAGTTCCCATTTCCAGATCTAGGGTTTTAGTTTGCATTGTCTACAAAACCCCAAATTCCCCTAATTGATATATGTATGAATTGGTCAAATTGAATTGACACATCTATTAATAATGATTAAAAAAAGGAAGAATAATGAAGAAGATGCAGACAATGCAGTAATGAATAAGATGGAGCAGTGAAGGTGAAACTATGAGAGGCGAAGAACGTACATGGAGCTGAAACGAATCCGAATCCTCTCCTTAGATTAGGCCTCATAATAAATTAATCTCTACCCTTTAAAAATTTTAATGGTCAAGATTATCTCATCTCTTTTATATATTTATTTTTTAAAATATCCCCTTTTTTCTCCTCCCCTCCACTCATACCGGCCACCATTGATCTTCTTCCCCCGCCTTCAGATTCCCAACCAACAACCACCATTGTCGCCGTCGCCACCTGCAATCCACCGCCCGCTCTCCACTCCGCACCTACAACCCACCATCCCCCTCTTCCTCGCATGGGTGTAGATTTTGAAAGCATTCCGGTGGGAAACAACAGAGTTCATAGTCGACGCATCCCTGCCTTCTTCACCGACACATCAATATCAGAGAAATTAGAAATAATTAATTAGGGTTTAACACCTCTGTCTAATTCCTAGACATCAGAGGAGAGGAGGGATGAGATGTCGATGGGGCGCTCGACGGAAAGAGAGTTGTCATCACCTCCACCTTCGATCGCCTGCAAATTTGAGGGGAAGACGAATGTTGGAGCAATGAAATTTGACTTCTCTGAGCTAAGATGGTGATGTCGGAGAGTTCTGTAGTTTGAATTTGACTTTTTTCCAATTGAAATCGTGAAATTGAAAATGGAGATGGTAAAAACATGGCAGGTAAAGGTACAAATTGGGAGCGTTTGGAACTTTGGATGATGATTCATGATTGAGGATTAGATGAAGGAGGTACAAATTGGGAGATTTGGATGATGATTGGACAATTTAGTGGATTGCAGGCGGCGGCAAAGGCGTTGCAGCAAAGAGGTGGACGGGAGAGCGGCGGCGACGACAATGGTAGTTGTTGGCTGGAAATTGCAGGCGGGGGGAGAAGATGGTGGGATACTAGGATGTGCTTGTAGGTTGATTTAGGTTTTTTTTTTTTTTTGGTAAATCAAAGAGATATAATCTTGGCCATTAATTTTTTTCGGATAGTGGAGAATGACTTATTAGGACTCCTTATATTAGGAGAGGATCCGAATCTGTTGAAATCAATAATTTTTATTTTTTAAGTTTTTTAACCTAACATTCCTATTTACTCCCTCCGATCCAAAAAGATTGTCGTTTGACTTTTTAACACGTATTTTAAGGAGCTAAAAACTATATAAAATATCAACTTTTTTTAAATTATTTTTTTACAACTTAATATTTGTTGGTAATAAGTATTAGATTATAAAAAAATAATAATAAAAAAGTTAATATATTATATAGTTTTTAGCTCCTTAAAATACGTGTTAAAAAGTCAAATGATATCCTTTTTGGATCGGAGGTAGTATTACATTTTGAGCTCAAATTTAAATTTTGGGATGAATTTTGTCCAGAAATTGGAACCGTATTATTTTTGGTTAATGTGAACATAGTTTGTATATGAAATTTTCATTTTTAAAGTTAGTATTATTTTTGTTTTACGGTTGATAGTTCGTATTATTTAAAGTCAATTTTTCAAGAAAGAAAGAAAATAAATCGTAAGTCCACTGTAGATAAAGCAAATGATGGTAACAAGTTACAATGCGCAGTAGGTTAATGCTCCCAAAAGTAGATGGGCGGTTAGGCGGTGCACATGGATATTGATTGAATCCCTCTCATTTATGGCCACATCGATCTCATTAATTGTATGGCCAACGCCTATTTTTTTCCTTAAAAATAATATTGTTGGGCCTATGAATCAATTAAGTTTTCAACCTCCTCCTCAACTTAATAAATACTCAATAATCACTCATATCCTGCTCACCCACGTCACATAAGTTGTAATGTATGGAATATGGATGCAAGTTAAGTGAACGATTTGTGGGTAATGAAACGTGATTGGTGAAAATTTAAATATATAGAACGGGTGATGGAATTACAATTTTCATTCATAACTCCCCCGATATTTTTTTATTACATTTTCAAAGACAGGTGATAGGTGAAATGTAATTGAAAAGTTATTACATTTTGGAAAAGTATTTAGGTGTTTCATGATCAAGTTGTTAGCCTCCATCAAATTACAAGTGTAACGTGCTGTGTAAGCGCACTTTTATTTTTTGGTACTAATTAGTATAAGCGCACTTTAATTAAGGGTTTTGTGATCCCAAGCTAGGAGTCCTCGACCAGCAACCATCAAGGTTGAATTTCGGCCCATTGACATGAGCTGCTCTTCAAAACTCATTAGCTCAAACTAAAGCTACTGCCTACTGGAAGTCTGGAACGACTGGAAAACACAACTCAGTAATGAAATTGCTGGAACAGTCGTTGGAAAGCACAAAAAGGAACATGCCTAAATAACGAACTGTGATGTGTTAGAGCACACAAATTGGGGTGTTTAAAGGATAAAAATAAGAAACTTAATAATAAAATAATAAATGAGGGAGATGTTTTATTAAGGAATGATGTCATGAGTTTGTTACTAATTTAAAAATCAAAGAAAGAAAGAATGTGTGAGACATAGGTGAGAGAAAGAGAGGGGTTTGAGATAAGTAGTGATGCTATTTTTTATTTTATATTATTTAGTTTATAATGAAATGAGTTGTAAGGATCTGAATACAAAATTAAGTTGAGTTTTTTAAAGAGAGGGAAAAATAAAAAAAAGAGTTAAGGAACCGAATTGGGTTACAAACAACATGAACACATATATTATATAAATCTAATCTAATTATTTATTAATTGTTAGGGAGGTAGTACATGTGAAAGTGTGAATATCTTAGTCGATGTAAAATTGTTAGGGTATATATTATTAATTTTTAATTCTTTTTGTTATAGGTATGTTTTAAATATGTGATACAAATATAACTATTTATTACTTAATATTCATGTATTATGTTTTTTAAAAAGTGGGTACTCGTTACGGGGAACATTTAGATTCTCAATCTTGTACCCACTGCGAGCGTGTGGACTGAGCTTAGCGGCCCGTCTGGGATTTATTTCTTGTCAATATCCGTCTGTAATAGCGGACCGTCTGGGACGGATCAACCCTCATTTATCCAGGTCTACTTTTCATGTTCTGTATTGTGGTCGTGTTTACGTGATCAAATATTTTGTAGTTTCTACTAATCTGCTCATCAAGTTATGACCCTTTTTTTTTAGCTTTCTGAAAATTTCATATATGATATTCTATAATTATATTATTGTTGCATGCGTCTCTGGCAGAGCCCAGTAACATTTCGGTGACTTTGATCAGACATAAACGAACGGGATCTAGCTCTTGGTAGTGGTCTAAGTTGTCTAATTTAAATGACACATTTAAAACTGGCCTTATTTGGTCAGTAGGAAATGCACGCACGATAAAGTTCTGGACTGAAAATTGGATCACTACCTCCTCCTTACTGTCTCGGGTAGATTACCGTCAGGAGTACAATCAGAATGAGACCGCCGGTGACTATATTATGGGTGGTAAGTGGTGGAGTGAAAAACTAAAAATTGTCCTACCAAACGACATTGTAAAAGAGATTTTAGACATCCCGGCCTCTCCCTACATCAAACCTACAAGATCGTCTATAATGGTGGCCGGATAGAGAAGGATGGTTTACTACGGCCAGCGCTTACAAATTGATAACAACACAATCCGCAGCTACGCCCGACATGAATGCTTGGATTTGGAAGATTAATGTTCCTCCAAAGGTAAATAATTTCCTGTGGAAGATTGCGCAGAATGGCCTGCCCACAGCCTCCCGCCTATCTTGTAGGGGGTCGGCTGTCCCTGCGACTTGTTCTCTTTGCAATATGGCGCCGGAAGACGAGGTAAACTTGTTTCTGGAATGCTCTTTCATCAGAACAATACATCAACTTTCGAACCGAGAACAAACAACAACTGCCCGTTTGATTACTCAGTCCTGGGATTTCAGACTCATTCTATCCATCCTTGGAAATAACCTAACCCCTTCAGACCTGACTAACCTCGCCTTTGTGTGGTGGACTACTTGGTACATCAGGAATCAATATTTGTTTTAGCAAACCTCGATCCCGCAACAACAAAGTGTACTCCGCCTGATCAGATCCCACATAGATAACTGGAACAAAACCTCCGTTGTTGAGGCTGAATGTGACGATGGTGGTCGCCCCTCAACAAGGGTTTATCCAAAAAAGAGCGACAAACAAAGATCAATTCATTAGGGCAAGCCACCAATGGGTTGGTTCAAACTAAATTTTGATGGTTCTTCTATTGTCAATGGCGACAGTACTGTTGGTATCATTATTAGGGATTGGGAAGGCCGCCCGGTTGCCATTCATCATCAAATATTTGGGAAACAGCAGCCAATCACAGCAGAGGCTCTTGCCCTCAAAATGGGGATCCAAAAAGTATTACAACTTAACATTGAAAGAATCCAAATTGAATGTGATTGTAAGATTATCATAGACTATCTAAACATAAAAGCTAAATGCCCTTGAGAGATTGAACTAATCCTCTCTGACGCTCAAGTCATGTTATCGACTATGAAAGAAGTAGATTACTTTCACGTACCTCGTATGGGTAATAGAGTGGCGGATAAGGTAGCACACCTTTGCCGCTCTGCCCGAGGTGTCGATATTGAAAATAACCCAGGCCTTCTTGACCTCATCCGCAAGGATGCTGCCGGATAAGGCTTGCCCACCCGAATCCTTTCCTAATAAAAAAAAATCCCCTGTCCTAAAAAATGTCCCCCTCCTCTCCCTCCACCCCTCCCCTCCCAATTCGTAATTAAAAAAAATGAAATTAAAATAAATAAATAAAAATAGATTAAAAAGAAAAAAGAAAAGGAGTTTTTGTGAGGGGGGACATGAGGGGGGAGGGGACCTAACCGGGGACAGAGGATTTGGATCCTTTTTTTGTAGTACTTGTTCAATCTTAATTTGGGTCAATTATCCTGATTAGTTGTAATGCATGGTGGCATTTGACGATAAGGTGAATTGAGGATTCCTCCAACATGTCGCAGAGAGTACAACTGGTCAGGAGATTTCACCTTTTCTTGCAAGCCTCATTCTATTTGGTATTTGATTTAGTGTCAATTTCCGTAAGATTTTTTTATTTAGTTTTGGGGTTGTATCTAGTTCCCAATTCTACATCATATTATTTTGGTCGTTGTAAATCTGTATATATCTTATTGTTTGGATTTGATATGATTTGATTCACTGAGGATCTCCTAAACCATAACTAAAGGGTCGCTCTCCGTTCTTGACTATGTTGAGAAAAAGAGGGCCCTTGCTGATCCGTTGGTGGCTTGTCTTCACGAAGTTTCCGACGATGATCTCATCTCCTACATCCTTCTCGGTCTTAGCTCTCAGTATGCTTCGTTCTGCTCTGTCATGGCTCTTTGCACTGATCCGATGACTACTGACGATCTGCTGGGCTTCTTGCTTCAGGAAGAACACAATCTTGAACCCAACACCACTACCATAGCCGACTCTGTCCCTCCGTCAGCCAACGTCACCTCTACTCGAGAGCGTGGTCGTGATTGTGGGCGTTGTCGGTCTTTCAGCAGTCGACCGATCTTCTAGCAGCCGCCACCTAATCAACGCTCCTTCGATCAGCGCCCCTCTGATCAGCGTCCGGCCAACTTCTCTTGTCCGCTCTGTCAGTTGTGTGGAAATCTTGGACATGAGGCGCCCAACTGCATCGACCAGATGAACTTCAATGACTTTCCTATCACTAATCGTTTTGCTGCAGCATCCCTTAATCAGTCGGAAACTCTTGCACCCCGCCCCTCTTACAACGCTACCTGTCAATCCGAGATTGAGGACCTCTGGGTTGTTGATTATGGCGCCACCAATCACGTCACTGCCGGCCTCAACAATCTGAACATTCAGACCGCCTACGAGGGCTTTGATGGCCTTGTTGTCGGCAATGGTATGTCTCTTCCTATTACTCATATTGGGCATTCGATTTAGCTAAGCATGCTACTTTGTTGTGAGCTGAATCTGTCATGTTTTACAGTAACTTTTATATCGTTTTCTGCATACATTGCATACATTTGGGTTAGATAGTACAGAATCTATGTAGTTTATGTTTATTTGCCAAATTATGGAATCTACACCAGTTTCTATTTAAATCGCAGAATTCGAGGCGTTTTAAAGCAACTCTAAGGAAGGTCAAGAAAAGCTCGGAAAACCACTACAGAAGTCCAAGGTCAAAGAAGCAGCGGAACCAGTCGAATCAAGTTGAGAGCCCAGGTTACTCGATCTCGAGTGAACCTTACTCGATCTAGACGAACATGGCCGAGCACAGGCCTTGTCGACTAGGAGAAGTGTCGAGAGCCAGACCAACCCAGCTCCGGAGCCCTACTCGATCTCGAGGACCACCTAGTCGAGATCGACGACACTGAGACGCCACACCAGGAGTCGACAAGAAGAGAAGCTGATCGAGAAGCCGAGGACGAAGGTGCTGAGCAACCCTACTCGATCTCGAGGAGACCTTGTCGAGATCGAGGAGCCACCATGCCCTAGTCCGAGTCCATGCCGAGGAGGATTCCTCGACATCACCAGAGAGCCGTCTTCGAGTACAACCCTAGTCGATCTTGATGAGCCCTAGTCGAGATCGACGACGCCCAGGAGCCCAGATCCGAGCTTGTCGAGCAGAGTCACCCGAGAACACTAGTCGACGACGAATCCTAGTCGATGTCGACGAGCCCTTGTCGAACTCGAGTAGACCAAGTCCTGGAAACGCGTCGCCGTGAGCAGTCCGAGTCGAGCTGGAGTTACTTGGAGCCGAAGGAAGTCGAGTAGACCGAGATCTATCAAGTTCTATCCATGGAAGGGAATCTATCAACGTGAAGAGACTTGCCTAGTTTAGATTTATTATTTTCCTTTTAGATTTAATTCCTTTATCGCTTTTGTTTATCATTAAAGTTTTAGATATAGAAGTAGATATAGATAGATATCTTCTATCCTTGATTAGCAAGGAATAGAAGGCTATAAATAAAGCCCTAGGGGCTGGTTTTTCATTCATTTCCAAGGATGAATCACACAATTTTAGAAAGAGAGAGGTAGTTCCACAGAGAAGTTTTAGGAGTTCTAATGTTTTTAGGGTTTTGGCATTTTGCGAAAGTTGATTGCCGGGATTGTAAAGGCTTTGAATTTAGTTTAATGCAAGTTTCTTTTTATACATCAATGTCTGCAATTGCGATGAGGCGTGAGTAGTCCACCCACTTCTGGGGCTGGGGTGAGCCCGACGGTGGCCATGTGAGGTGATGCAGTAAAGGTCAGATCTTTTTATGCAATTAATCTTCTATCCCTATGAGCATGATTCTTTTGCGAGAGTTGAAGGTGATCCTTGTTTGTATTATTGAAGCGAAAGTGATCTTAATGCAACTTGGGTTAATTATGTGAAAAGGGTTAGTAACAATTAGGGTTTATGCGAAAGCCTCTATATGCCTATTTGTTAGTAACGAAAGTTATTTTGATGGAAAGCATGATCTTTTATGCCTTTATGTGTTACTTTGCATGGTTATCGTTGTGGTGTTGATACCCTGGCCTTGGAAGTCTTTTAATATATTGATTTATTTATGTCGAAAAGTTGAGTTTTGGTTCGAAATTTGCAATTTAAGTTTTCTGAGTTTTCTAGTCGATACAGAGGAGAGTCTCGTCGATCTCGAGTAGGACCTTAGTCGATATCGAGTTGGCTTTAGTCTATGTCGAGTTGAGTTTCTGCTTCTGTCGTCGAGTTGAAAGTTTCTGTTTTTACTAGCTGTTGTCGATCTCGAGTACCATCTAGTCGAGATCGAGTACGCCTGTTGCTTTGTTTTATTTTCTGCTTTGCTTTGTCTTTTCTGTTTTTGTTTTGTCCATTGCTTTTATTTGTTATTTTCTGTTTTATTTCTGTTTCCGCCCTTGCCTTTTCTGCTTTTATTTCTGTCTTTCTGCTGCTTGTCTGTGAGAATCTGTTGCTACCTAAGAACTGCTGACGTGCTTCCTCGTGGATTCGATCCTGACAACCTTCTACTACAACGGGAGGAAGTCTTGTATTTATTTGCTGAGACAGGGAAGTCAGTCTGAACTTTATTTTATATTTATTTCATACTTGACCATCCTCCTGCAACAACAAATTGGCGCCGTTTCCGGGGAAGCAATCATTCGCGCCTTAGGTAGTTAGATCTCACTTTTTCTTTGAGTTAATTTTCAGGTGTATGCGCCGTTCTGGTCTACCACCTGAGTTCGACAGCTTAGACGAACCAGAGCGTTACCTACACAACCACTCTAAACTCAAAATGATCATGGCGGCCGCTGAAACACAAGAACAGCTGATTGCCAGGCTTACAAAGGAGCTAGCCGCAATGGATACCACTATAGCCAATGAAAGGGCAGCAAGGGAACAAGAAGCTGAGCTCGCAAGGCAAGCAGAAGCTGAGCTTGCCCAATATCCAACCACTGCTGATGATTATATGCAACCAACCCTCGTCGTGCCTGAATCGGCGATTCTTATCCCTGAAAACTCTTTTGAAATTCGCACTCAATTTCTTATAGAGCTTAAAAATAATGCCTTTTTCGGTAGATTTAATGAGTGTCCTCTTGAACATATTACGAACTTTTCTGACATGTGTCGTACTCTTGCTGAAGGTACAACTTTGGAATATGTCAAGATGAAGTCTTTCCGCTGGTCGTTGGCTGGACCTGCACTGAAGTGGCTTGAAGGGCTGAAACCAAGATCACTGACAACATGGGTCCAAGTAGAGCAAGAGTTTCTGAACAAATTCTTCCCACCCTCCAAAACAGCACATCTCCGCCAGAAAATCACCGCCTTCAAACACAAGCAAGGGGAACCGCTGGCAAAGGCATGGGAGCGCTACAAGGAACTTCTGCGATCTTGCCCTACTCATGGACAGCCACCCTACGTCATTCAAGAGATCTTCTTCAACTCTCTTGATCAAGTCACTAAGGACAGAAGCAACCATTATACTCGCTATGAGTATCTGACAATGCCGCCAAGTGACGCATAGGGTGTGCTAGAGAAGCTCACCAACTACGACAACAAGTATGGGTCTACTGCAACTTATGAAGAGAACCCATATGCCAGGCCAGCACCTTCCATGCCCCTCTATGAGCCTCCTAAGGAAATTGATCCGGATGTAAGGGAACAGTACTACAGAGATCAGAACAAGAAGCTCCTTAAGCAAGTAAAGTATCTTTCTGTCAACCAGCCTTGCATTGAATGCGGATCGCAACGGCACACCACTCTTGAGTGCCCACACACAGAGCAAGTCAGGATGGCAGAACACCACGAGGAGGTAGCTTACGCAGGGGGTCCCAATCGCTACATAGGGGACCAAAGGTTCCAGCAACCACAATGGAACCAAGGTGCCCCTAGGAACCCCCCGCCCTATAGAGCTCTAGGACATCCGGAAAGGGACCAGAAAAAGGATGATATACAGACAGTCCTGGAGGAAATACGGAGGAATCACTCAGAAACTAGGCATTCCTTCAACTCCGTCTACACTCAGATGCAAGGGGTCAACTCTAGGCTTGGGGAGATTGATATATGGCGAAAATCAGTTGATACACAGATTGGTCAGCTGGCAGCAGGAATCCCCAGACAGTCAGGTGCGCTCCCCGGGTCTTCAGAACCAAATCCTAAGGGAAAGACTGGACACATCGCTGCTGTAAAACTCAGAAGCGGACATCAATTACAAGAGCCAGAGGTCGGAAAGCAGCAGAACAACGAAGAACAGCAACTCGACATCGACAACACTGTAGTCGACATCGAGGAGGGCCTAGTCGATGTAGAGGAGAAACTTCAGAAACCTTCGTCTGCACTACACAACAACTCGACTATACCCAATTTGGTCGAGATCGACAAGGGGCTACTCGACATCGACGACGGTCAACCCGAGATCGAGAAGACTGCAGCACCTCCGACATCTGTTCTGGCTCCGAATCCGAAAAAGAAGCTGCCTTTCCCCACAAAATCTCCAAAGGACCCGGCAGAAAAGAAATTCCAGCGTTTCATCAAGATGCTTCAGAAACTCAACGTCACCATCCCTTTCACTGAAGCTCTCAATGAAATGCCATCCTATGTCAAGTTCCTAAAGGAGATACTGAGCAAAAAGCGATCGATGGCTGGAATAACAGAGGAATGCAGCCATTTGGACATACTGGAGAAGAGACCAGATCTAGGTAAGTTTGCTATAACCATTGGATTTGGTCCATATAAAATTAATGCTTTATGTGATCTTGGAGCTGGTGTGAGTATAATGCCTTTAACAATTTGGTCCAAAATTAAGATAGGTGCCCTAGAGCCTGTGGATGCTAGACTATATATGGCCAACAACACGGTGGTCATTCCAACAGGCATGGTAGACAATGTGCCAGTACAACTAGGTAAATTCTTTGTCCCTGCTGATTTCCTAGTTATTGATATGCAAGAAGATCCTGCTTGTCCAATTATTCTAGGGAGACCCTTCTTGGCGACGGTGGATGCCAACATAAGCGTAAGGAAAGGAGTGCTCACCTTCAACATCAGCGATGAGGTAATTGAGTATTCCTTTAATAAAACTGAAAGGCATACAGGTCCAATGGATGAGGTGAAATCTATCTCAGCTGGCTACATCACCTGCGGGGAACCCAAGGTCAGAAATATGACCCCTGAGGAGCTGGAAAAAAGGGACATGGAGGCCTAGGTAGAGGAGATCATGGCAATCCTAAAAGAGGACGCAGAAAATCCAATCGACACAAACCAAGGTACGTCGTTATGGACTAATTATTTTTCGGATGCCTTGACAGGAACTAAGTATGGGGTCAAGATCGACCAAGACTCCTCGACATCGAGGACCCTAGTCGATCTTGACAAGAAACAGAAGCCTCCACCAGCACCAGCGTCATCGAGCAGCAATACAGAAGCTGAGGGCTACTCGACATCGAGTACGCTACTCGAGATCGACCACCACTCGGCTGCCTCGACTTCGCGTTCCTCGACGCTGACGACTCCAGAGCCTGAATCCTCGTCGACATCGAGTACGCTACTCGAGATCGACCACCACCCTGCTGGCCCAACTCCTTCTTCCTCGACGCTGCAGCCACCAGGAGCAGAACCCTACTCGACATCGAGTAGACTACTCGATGTCGACAAGCCCTTCTCTTCGTCGACTCCTGCATCCTCGAGCAGCCCACCACCAGAACCTGCAGACTCGTTGAGATCGACTAGCCCTAGTCGAGATCGACCAAACACTGTGATCCCCGATTCCGTCTCTGCGAAGGTAAGCCAAGGTATGGATCTCTCTTCTCCTATTTCCATTAAAGATCTATCTATACATGGGAGAGGTTTGCCTTGGTATGTACGCTTATGTAGGATATCCAATGATGAACCCAAGGAGTATGAAGTTGGAGACAAGCTCTATGTCTCTAAATCAAAGGATCATTGGTTCCCTAACAAATTCAACAAGAAGCGGATGGGACCTTTCGTGGTGAACAAGATCCATTCTAGAGGATTGCAACTGATGGACAAGAATGGAGTCTTATTTGAGGCCCAAGCTACATGGGCCCTGCAAATGCCACCTTGAGCTAAATGGAAAAGTCGGCCTAGCGACTATAAAATCTAGAGCTTGTACATAGACTTTTTAGGACTTTTGAGACTTTGTTTTTGGTTTGAAACACTTTTAGTTTTTCTATTGTGGGTATATGTCTTCTACACTTTTCAGGTCCATGGATAGAGGCAAGCTATATCAACATTCATACTCGGCCCAGGCGATTCCTTCATTCAATATTAAGAGGTTTTGCACACCTGTCTAGTGAGTTTCTTTCTTTACCCTTGTTTTTATACAGTGAGGACACTGTAATGTTTAAGTATAGGGTGGGGGAAGGGCTTACTTTGTGCATATTTGCCATATTTGACATTATTTGTGCATATTTAGAATTTATTTCTTTGGATTGCTACATGGCTATTTTGGAATGCATTATTGATTCATGTGCTTATATGCATGTTTTCCAAAAAAGTTTGAAAAATGACCCCCATTGAAAATTTTGAATAATGTCATGGAAGCTTATATTGAACTCGACGATGCAAAATTGGATTCATTATAGATATAGCATGAAATTGCCTAGTAAAGGGAAGTCACAATGAAGTGCATATTTTGTGAAAACCATAGAAGGAGGTAAAATTTGAAGTTGCTTTTGACATGTTGCATGATAAGATGATGAAGGACTTTATATTTCCATATAATGCTCATATTGTTATATCCTAGCCTTACCTATGCTTATGCATCACAAAGCCATAATATGCCTTATTTCAATTATTGCTCCACATGACCTAAATATTTGCCATTCTTTACCTTATCCGGGGATTATGTTGAGAATGATGTTACATTATGGTGTTTGTGTTGTGATTATTATCATTATAGGAGTTTGGAAGGAAATTGTTTGAAATATATGGAAAATTTAATGAGTGAAAGAAAATCCAATCACCTCAGGAGATAAAGGTAGATTGACCCTGCTCTCTGAGATAATAGTTTGGAGAGATGGGACACATTGTGAGGAGTCCAAGGCACTAAGTATCCGGGGCCATTCATGACACCCATGTTTGCGACTCGCGAGAAGGCAGTGCTGAGGTCAGAGAGGTAAAAGCATTATTATTGATAAAAGCATTATGAAAGGTGATGAATCTTATGAGAAAGAATGTGGTATGAAATTCAATTTGGAAATACTCCATTTCCCCGGATCATTAGCACCACATTGCCAAAAATTGCCCACCTTTAGCCTTTTACCAAATCTACTCCTTATTTGAGCTTAAATTGAAGTCCTTTTGATTATCAATGCTTTGTCACTTATGAATGTTTTTGCATAACCCTCCTTTTGTGAGTAGATGTTGCTCTTTAAATTGCACATGCATGGATTTGTGACACTAGTACCTTTTCGAGGATGGTAATTGACTGCTGGATTATATAAGAATGAATCTGATATGTTGAGAGTTTTGATTTCTTCCCCTGAATGACAAATAAAAGTATTGCTTGAGGACAAGCAAGCTTAAGTATGGGGTGTTTGTTGTGAGCTAAATCTGTCATGTTTTACAGTAACTTTTATATCGTTTTCTGCATACATTGCATACATTTGGGTTAGATAGTGCAGAATCTATGTAGTTTATGTTTATTTGCCAAATTATGGAATCTACACCAGTTTCTGTTTAAATCGCAGAATTCGAGGCGTTTTACAACAACTCTAAGGAAGGTCAAGAAAAGCTCGGAAAACCACTACAGAAGTCCAAGGTCAAAGAAGCAGTGGAACCAGTCGAATCAAGTTGAGAGCCCAGGTTACTCGATCTCGAGTGAACCTTACTCGATCTAGACGAACATGTCCGAGCACAGGCCTTGTCGACTAGGAGAAGTGTCGAGAGCCAGACCAACCCAGCTCCGTAGCCCTACTCGATCTCGAGGACCACCTAGTCGAGATCGACGACACTGAGACGCCACACCCGGAGTCGACAAGAAGAGAAGCTGATCGAGAAGCCGAGGACGAAGGTGCTGAGCAACCCTACTCGATCTCGAGGAGACCTTGTCGAGATTGAGGAGCCACCATGCCCTAGTCCGAGTCCATGTTGAGGAGGAGTCCTCGACATCACCAGAGAGCCGTCTTCGAGTACAACCCTAGTCGATCTCGATGAGCCCTAGTCGAGATCGACGATGCCCAGGAGCCCAGATCCGAGCTTGTCGAGCTGAGTCACCCGAGAACACCAGTCGACGACGAATCCTAGTCGATGTCGATGAGCCCTTGTCGAAGTCGAGTAGACCAAGTCCTGAAAACGCGTCGCCGTGAGCAGTCCGAGTCGAGCTGGAGTTACTTGGAGCCGAAGGAAGTCGAGTAGACCGAGATCTATCAAGTTCTATCCATGGAAGGGAATCTATCAACATGAAGAGACTTACCTAGTTTAGATTTATTATTTTCCTTTTAGATTTAATTCCTTTATCGCTTTTGTTTATCATTAAAGTTTTAGATATAGAAGTAGATATAGATAGATATCTTCTATCCTTCATTAGCAATGAATAGAAGGCTATAAATAAAGCCCTAGGGGCTGGTTTTTCATTCATTTCCAAGGATGAATCACACAATTTTAGGGAGAGAGAGGTAGTTCCACAGAGAAGTTTTAGGAGTTCTAAAGTTTTTAGGGTTTTGGCATTTTGCGAAAGTTGATTGCCGGGATTGTAAAGGCTTTGAATTTAGTTTAATGCAAGTTTCTTTTTATACATCAATGTCTGCAATTGCGATGAGGCGTGAGTAGTCCACCCACTTCTGGGGCTGGGGTGAGCCCGACGGTGGCCATGTGAGGTGATGCAGTAAAGGTCAGATCTTTTTATGCAATTAATCTTCTATCCCTATGAGCATGATTCTTTTGCGAGAGTTGAAGGTGATCCTTGTTTGCATTATTGAAGCGAAAGTGATCTTAATGCAACTTGGGTTAATTATGTGAAAAGGGTTAGTAACAATTAGGGTTTATGCGAAAGCCTCTATATGCCTATTTGTTAGTAACGAAAGTTATTTTGATGGAAAGCATGATCTTTTATGCCTTTATGTGTTACTTTGCATGGTTATCGTTGTGGTGTTGATACCCTGGCCTTGGAAGTCTTTTAATATATTGATTTATTTCTGTCGAAAAGTTGAGTTTTGGTTCGAAATTTGCAATTTAAGTTTTCTGAGTTTTCTAGTCGATACAGAGGAGAGTCTCATCGATCTCGAGTAGGACCTTAGTCGATATCGAGTTGGCTTTAGTCTATGTCGAGTTGAGTTTCTGCTTCTGTCGTCGAGTTGAAAGTTTCTGTTTTTACTAGCTGTTGTCGATCTCGAGTACCACCTAGTCGAGATCGAGTACGCCTGTTGCTTTGTTTTATTTTCTGCTTTGCTTTGTCTTTTCTGTTTTCGTTTTGTCCATTGCTTTTATTTATTATTTTCTGTTTTATTTCTGTTTCCGCCCTTGCCTTTTCTGCTTTTATTTCTGTCTTTCTGCTGCTTGTCTGTGAGAATCTGTTGCTACCTAAGAACTGCTGACGTGCTTCCTCGTGGATTCGATTCTGACAACCTTCTACTACAACGGGAGGAAGTCTTGTATTTATTTGCTGAGACAGGGAAGTCAGTCTGAACTTTATTTTATATTTATTTCATACTTGACCATCCTCCTGCAACAACATACTTCCCCGTTGAAACTTAAATATGTTCTTGTTGTCCCTCGCATAACCTAAAACCTTTTGGGTGTTTCCAAATTAGCTATGGATAACAATGTGTTTCTTGAATTCCATGCTCACCATTGTCTTGTGAAGAATATGTAGGGTCAGATCCTCCTAAAAAGAACCGATGAGAATGGCCTATACCGTCTTCCCCGCCTCCCCTTGCCTCCGACATCACATCCCATTGCCTTCATTGACGAGCGTGCCTCCATCTCGTGTTGACATCATCGCATTTCCCATCCTCATGAGTCTGTCTTCCGTCGTCTGGTCTCCGATTTCAAGCATCCAATCACTACCAATAAATTACCGTCAGTTTGTGGTGCTTGTCAACTTGGCAAGAGTGGTCGTTTTTGTTTACCTGGCCGTGTCTCTACTGCTACTAAACCTTTTGATTTGATTCATTCTGATGTATGGGTCCTTCCCAAACACTTTCTTCCAATGAAAATAAATATTATGTTAGCTTTATCGATGATTATTCTAAGTTTGTGTGAATTTATTTTCTCTCAAATAAGTCCCAGGTTCTGTCTACCGTTCAACTCTTCATCAAACTTGTTCAAACCCAATTCTCTACTGTTATCAAAGCTTTTCAGACAGATTTTGGGGGGGGGGGGAGTGAATATCGAAATGTGTCTACCTATCTCGATCAGATCTCTTGGCATTAACCATCGAGTCTCATGTCCTTATACCCCCCAACAGAATGGGTCATCTGAGCGTCAAAATCGTGTCGTTATTAAAAAAGATATGTCTTTGCTTTCTCATGCCCACTTACCCCTTTAGTTTTGGGAACATACCTTCCATACCTCGGTCTACCTTGCCAATCAGACCATCTCTGCCAATCTTAATCAAAATTCTCCTTTTCAAGGTATTTATGGAAAACCACCTAACTATGCCTTCCTCAAGTCGTTTGGGTGTCTGCGCTATCCCTTTCTTCGTCCTTACAACGCCTCCAAATTGGAGTATCATTCATCACCTTGTCGATTCTTGGGTTACAACACCAAACACAAGGGTTATATTTGCTACCATCTCCCCACCAACCGCACATACATCTCTCGCTTTGCTGGCTTTGATGAGTCCTCCTTCCCCTATCCCACGATGGTCACACCTACCCCTTCCCAAGACTCACAACTCCCTACTTCCCCCTCCTTAACCACATTGCACCTTGCTTCGGATGTTCATACATTCCCTATTCCTCCACATCCATCTCCCGTCACCACTCCGCCACCCTCCTCTACCTCTCGCTCCGTTGTCTCCCGTCGGCTCCTCGCTCTCGGTTCCTCTTGCATTGGATCGCCTGAATGCCATGCCAGACTCCATCCCCACATCATCACTCTCGCCCATCTCCCCCATCATCCTCGCCCTCGCCACCCCCTCATCACAATCCTCGACTTCACCTTTTGCATCCTCCCCCTCCCCCTGGTAACCCCTATCCAAATGCCCCATCCTGGTTTCGCCCACCTGATAACTCAACTCACCCTATGGACACTCGCTCCCGCTCTTAAAACCTCAAACCCAAAGCCTTGCACTCCACTAAATACTTGCTCCTTGCTGCCCTCCTTGTTGTCACAGAACCCGAATTTTTTCACCAAGCCGCCAATGATCCCCTTTGGCAACATGCTATGCAGTTAGAATTTGATGCTTTATTGAGTAACGGGACGTGGGTTTACATGATCAAGCAAAAACCAGATGGCTTGGTTTATCGCTACAAAGCTCGTATTGTTGCTAAGGGCTTCAATCAGGAGACTGGTGTTGATTACTTTGACACATTCAGCCTCGTCGTCAAACCTACCACCATTCGGCTCATCCTTAGTTTGGCTCTGACTCATGGCTGGCAGCTTCGTCAGGTCGATATCAGCAATGCCTTTCTCAATGGTGATCTTGCCGAGACTGTCTATATGGCTCAACCACATGGGTTTCAGGCATCTGATCTCCCTGACTATGTCTGTCGACTCTGAAAGGCTCTGTATGGACTCAACCAGGCTCCTCAAGCTTGGTTTCACAAACTCACACATGCTCTTCCCCGTCATGGCTTTAAGGGTTGTATCTCTGACTCCTCTCTATTTATTAAATGACATAATGGTCATGTTGTCTATGTGCTTGTCTATGTGGACGATCATCATCACAGGTTCTCATGCTCAATTCATTGATGAGTTTGTTGTCAGCCTCAATCATGCATTTTCTCTCAAGGATCTTGGCCCTCTACATTTCTTTCTAGGTATTGATGTTACTCGCTCTTCTGACAGCATTCATCTCAGTCAACAGAAGAACATCGCAGAGATCTAGGATCGTTGCAATATGTCTAGCGCCAAGCCTATCGCCTCTCCTACTGAGCTTGGCTCTCGACTCGTCAGTTCAGGTGACCCTGTTGTTGATCCCCATTTATATCGTAGTATTGTTGGGGCTTTACAATATGTCACCATTACTCGCCCAGAGATCGCCCATGTCGTTAATCGCGTTTTCCAGTTTTACAGTCATGTGTGTCGTTAAGACACTTGTTGTGGTAAACCATATCCTGATTTACTTGGCTTTCGAGATGGACGGAGCCAGAAAGTTTTGAGCAGGGGGTCACCATTGTAGTAGACAATAAGATCCAAAAAAAGTCGTAACACACAACGTGTTCGATAGTCAAACTAGTGTCAAACGATCGATATTAGAAACAACTAAAAAGATATAGAATGAAAATAAAGTTATAAAACGAAAATAAGTAATATAACCTATGATTTTCAAATATAAAACTAGATTTAAAATTTTTTAAACTTGCGTAACTTCTTACCAAATTTTCAAAACAAGTAATTAAATAATTTGCATGTATATATAAAATATAAATTTAAAATAAAATATCTTATAATTTTATTAATCAATTACACTTTTAAATTATAAACTTCATCTAATAATGAGTATTGGCAAAATTTGTAAAGTTTTTTTTTTTTTAAATCAATTGAAAATCAAAAGGAACATAATTCAGATTCAACGTACACCATGGAAATAACCAAATCATCTAACGTTACAGAAACTCAAATGACCTATAAGGAGGAAACTGACACGACTGATCTACTCCCACCTATCCCGATTGTGACCCCTAATTAAGGAAGTCTCGTCGTATAAAATGGAGGACACACAACGAAAACAAGTAGAACGTACACTAAACAAGCACCAATGGCTGCACAATTTGCTTGCAGTCGCAGGGATCTTCTTACCAACACCACCACTCTCCTCATCCTCCTAGTATACACTACTCTTCCCCCCACTTCCGCCACCGCACCACCACCAGATTCCCGCCGCCCCTTCCGCAAAATATACGCATTCGGCGATTCCTACACCGACACCGGCAACACAGTCTCGACCACCGGTCCATCGGGGTTCAACTACGTCTCAAGCCCTCCCTACGGGATGACATTCTTCCACCGGCCAACCAACCGCTACTCCGACGGACGCCTTGTGATCGACTTCGTGGCAGAGTCACTCTCCCTCCCTTTCCTCCCACCGTACAAGAAGGCTTCCCGCGCCCCGCACGGCGTCAATTTCGCGGTGGCAGGGTCCACCGCCATCCCCCACGCCTACTTCGCGAAGAACAACATGTCGTTCGACATCACCCCGGAGTCCCTCGGAACGCAGCTCAAGTGGTTCAACGAGTACCTGGATGAACAGGGTTGCCGGGAAGGCAGCAAGTGCGAGGCGGTGTTGGAGGATGCGTTGGTTTGGGTTGGGGAGATCGGAGCTAATGACTACGCATACTCCTTCGCCAGTTCGGTTCCGGCTACAACCATTCAAAATCTTTCACTTACCATTGTTTCCCGATTCCTACAGGTAACGTATGTTTCCCTTCATCATCTTAATTTTAATGTAACTCTTTCTCAATATTCATATAAAACTTCTTTTGATTGATTAGTCTCAATTATTTTATTTAGAGGTAAATTAAAAGAATATTATGTGCTGAATTCAATGAGTTTTCTAGACTGAAGAATCTATTTTATTTTATTTTTTATTTGAAACTATTCGCATTCAATTCACAAATACGTGTGAGGGAGATTTTGAAGAATTGAATTAACCAAACACAGAAAGTGGTTGGTTTATGAATTAATGCACCCTTATTTAAGATCGTCTTTTAACACATTTTTCCAAAAATTTGCATAATAGGAATCAACAATATGCATGTGAGAACAGTGTGTCAGATTTTTTTTTTTAATAAGTTTGGGATTCATTTTTCTAAAACATAGGGTGTGTATTAAAATTATTACATTTTAGCTGTTAAAAAAATAAACAGTTAAAAAGTGGGTATGAGAACCCAAAATAAGTCTAAAACAGTTAAAATTATGAGTTAAAAAAAAGCTACTTGAGAGAGCTTATTTGAGGTTTATTTGGTTTGAAAGTACCACAATATCTCTAATAACAACCAAATAAACTTCACTTTTTACAAATAAAATGTTTTTCGTCCCATACGGAGTTTATATTTTTCATAAATTTTTAACTACTTTTACCAAAAATTTATAAATTTTTACCCTATTTATAATTTTAGTCAGTTTATTAACTTCGTCCCATACTAATCCATAATGCTTAGTTGATTATATAACGATTTCAGCTTCCCTGATATTCCGTGTTATTTTATTTTTTAATCTTTCCCACTGATATGAGACAATCTCAATATATATTGTAGTATCTTTCAATTATATTTATTACTCCGTATAACTCTAAAAACTTTTCTATTTCAAAATATATAATCTATAGATATTTCAATTTTCCTGACACTTTCTTATTTTAAATAATGTGATCAGTTAAATAATCTTTTTTTAAAAAAAAAAATCCTTAAAATTTATATAATGAACAATCGGTTGAAAACTTGAAAGTGACGTAATTTGGATTAGGGTGAAAGAGAAAAGTCCCTTAAAAAGAAAAAGAAAAAGAAAAAAGTCCCTAAATATACTTGCAAAATATGTAATATGATATTAGAGTATTAGACCCATGTAAATATAGAAGGGGATTTAAATACTTATTACTAATAAGTTTGAAATTATTTTTAAAAAAGTTAATGTTTAGTATTTTTTAAAATTTATTAAAAAAACGTGTAAAAAAAAGTCAAGTAAATATAAAAGGAGATTTACGTACAGAGTGTACATAAATTTTTAATTTACTTTTTTAAAAAAAATAAGGATTGATCAAAATAGTACATGGATTACAGGCAATATTGAAGAGAGGGGCAAAGTCAATAGTAATCCAAGGCCTGCCACCAACAGGGTGCCTTCCGTTATCACTCTCACTGGCAACGGAGGCCGACGGCAAGGACTCCCTCGGCTGCGTGGCGAGTGTCAACCGCCTCATCCGCAACCACAATGCCCTCCTGCAGGCCGAGCTGCAGCGCTTAACAAAACAAAACCCTGATGCAACCATTGTCTACGCAGACTACTGGGACGCCTACGCCGCCGTCCTCCAGAACCCCAGCCACTACGGGATCAAGGAGCGCTTCAAGGTGTGTTGCGGGACCGGCGGGGACCCCTACAACTTCACTCCCTTCGCCTCCTGTGGGTCGCCCTCTGCCTCCGCCTGTGATCGCCCCTCTGAGTACGTCAATTGGGACGGTGTCCACCTTACTGAGGCCATGTACGGGGCCGTGTCCCACCGGTTTCTTCATGGGCCGTCGTGTCACCCTCCCTTTCAGGACCTGTTGAGCATGAAGCACCGACGTGCAGGATGAGGCTAGCTAGAACTTTAATTATGTGTCGGAAATTAGGAGTTAGTAAATGTCTGAGATGGGTCATTTTATTTGCATTTGGTGATAATTTTACTAAAGACATGACAAATATTGAGCGAAGAAAATTTTACAAAATTTCGAGATGAGTGTTCCAATTGTCATGTGACCACAGCTGCATTAATAATATTTTTTAGTATTAATAATGTTTTAGTTACGACCTTTCATTTAATGTTCTAATCTTATAAAATTTTACAAAATATCCTATCATATACCATTAGTTGCACTTAACACCTTGGATGAGATTCTTAAATTTAAAAAATTACCCACACCATATAAAAATTACAAAAAATCACTCATATTTATAAAATGTTTTCAATAAACTCCTAATATATTTTATAATTTGAAATTAAAAAAATCTCTTACAATTTAAGCCCACCCAACCCACCATCCAAAAATAATTATAACAAGTATATAAAATCTACTCCTTTGAAAATATAATATAATTATTTTAGCATTTACTCATTTAATATTTTAATATAATTACTCAAAATAATTAATTATTTATCTTAAACATAATACTTTTACAAAAATAAAATAATGTAGATTTTAATAAATAAATGGTATGAGATATGATAACCATTTGTAATAAATAGTTACATAATAAAGATATATTAAAAATAATATCGTAAAATTATTATTTTTTACCATATTATTTTTAATATATCTTCATTATATAAATTTTATTGCAAATGATTATCATTTGATGTTGTCATATTTTCTCTTTTGTCACTTGGGGTTGCACTTTTGTACATATATATAGTCCTCTTCGTTGAAGCATTTAGTAATACGAGATGTTCTGCTCCATTTTCCTCGTGTGATTTGATTATATGGAGGCATACATTTGTAGTTGGTATTGAACTATATCTGAAGATATGTTGGTTTCGGATGTTCCATGTAGTCCACCAGGAGAATGCTAGCTTAGATTTGGATATCTTGTCAATGTTTTCCCCAATGTACGACATGATCGGTTTAATGTCTCGAGATTGGTTGATCATGGAAGAAATATGTGATTTGATATGGTGCGGGAACCGAAGAAGGACGGTTACGTACTCACATTCGAGAAAAATGTGAGACTCATCTTGATCAGCACAATTGCAAAAATAGCAAGTGGATGGCACAAAAACCCCGCACTGGCCGGACACCAGTTTGTATGCGCTTGAGGTGGTGAACCATCCCTCCCTATCAGGCCACCAATACAGACGGTCTTCAAAAAGAGCGACAGGGCGAGGGATATCGGAAATTTCCTTCACATGAATATTGGTTGGTAGCACCCGACATAGCTTCTCTGATCACCATTTTCCACCGAGTATATAATCACTAACAGATTCATCAACATTAGGTATTATAGGGCTGTCACTCCTAGATTGTAGTGAACAAGACGAGATCCAGTTATCTGTCCAAAATTTAACGGACTTTCCATTACCAATTGACCAGATCAGGCCAGTTTTAAATCTGCTGATGAGAGTTGTTAGTTTGTCCCATTGCCATGATACATCCCCTCTTTTTTTATATTCCATAAGGTTGGACGAGTGAAGGTACTTGTGTTTGATCACTGTAACCCAGACATTGTTTGGTTCAACTAATATTTTCCAGAGAAGTTTCATTTGGAGGGCCTCGTTCATGCCTTTTGATTTACGTATTCCAAGACCACCAAAATTGTTGGGTCTAAAAATCATATCTCAACCAATAAGGGAGCGGTGCTGAAGGTCCTTATTCCAGAATAATTGACGATTTACTTGGTCTAGTTCTTTATGTATTGAAGCTGGTAATAGGAAGTTTTGCATGGCATATAGCGGCTTGGACGCTAAATTTGTGTTAATCAGGATAGCGCGACCCTGTTCAGACATCGCATTATAGCACGACACATGCTGAGTTGCTCTTGGGATTTACAGATGGTGTCTTAAAAGGTTTGTTTATTTACTTTACCATTGGTAATAGGGCAGCCCAGATATTTTTCTAAGGAGGAGACATTTGAAATATTTGGACAATTACTGAGCTCGGAGATCCGAGCGTTTGATATTCATTTGGTAGCCTGGAAGCTAGATTTTTTATAATTAACTTTCTGGCCGGATACTTTACAATGATCCTCAATGATTTTCCTAACTCTGTGGCCCCCCTCACAACTACCTTTGGAGAAGATAATTATATCATCCTAAAGGAGAGGAAAGAGATTTTCGAATTATATATTCTATTAACGTTTCCCCAAAGTCAAATATAGATTTGTCAAATTTTAATTAGAAATAGTTAGATTAGGGTTTCTCCAAAAATGTTCTTTTTTTTTCAAGAATTAGAAATCTTTTTTTAATAATGGTGATTATGGAGTTTATATTTCTTGTTTCATTCTTGAGAATTATTTGATTTCTAATATACCATATACTCAACCACATGGTTGCTAATTTAGTGAATGATTTCTTTCCTAAAATATGTTTTATATCATTTAAAATTTCTCTTGGATTTTTATCGATATTTTTGTTTTTACTAATTTCGTTGTTTAATCTTTGGTTTTATGGTGTTGGCTAGATTTCTCGTAATTGGGCATTGTAAGAGGATGTGATATAAATCTTCCCGATGGTAGTCACAAAATTTAAGACACATAGGCACCACAATTCATCCGTTCGAGTTTTTATTTTGTAGGAAGCCCATTTTTTTGTAACCTTCCCTAAGAAGTTTTTATTTTTTGGTAGACTGCTAGGTTCCTATAGACATCTAAAAATATTTTTTTTGGTGACCTTTATTCATGTGAATCGGGTTAATAGTTGAACTAGTTGAAACCCATTTGTTTTTATTCAATCCCCAATATAGATTGGCAAAATGAAAGAAAACCATGCAAAATGATCACACCAAAGCTTACAAATTACGTTTAGTAAAAAACTCGGCACTCCCTCACAACGGTAACAAGAATTTGGTGCGTGTTAAAATGTCGTGTGTTCTAACATCCCAAATAGTAATATCTCTACCTCCAACTAATTATAACGAGTATTAGCAGCAAGTAAAGATCGATCTCATAGAGAGTGCGTGCGACTTTGGCTAGACGTAGTAAGCAAGCAAATCGTAACAATAGCAAGTATGAGCGAAAAGAGCAATAGTAGCAGTGATTGTAAATAAGATAGAATAATATGATGAGAATATACCTTTCACTACTAAAAATAGTCTGATATAGGGACAACCATTAGGAATAGATTCAGGGATAAATGATCATCCCTAATCACGTCAGGGACAGATTTAGAGATGAATCGACTATTTCTCCCTAAACATAGCGATGGTAAATTGCAACGACACGTAGCGACAAATTTAGGGATGTGTTTTAAATTAATCCCCAGTTCCTTCGCTATTACCAACTACTTCTAATATGACTTAGAATGCCCCCAATAGTAACCATTATTGTGACACCTTATATCCATCCTTATTTTTGTTCCTTTATCCGCCACGATAACCATCACAAAAAATATACCTATTTTGGTCTTTAAGTTCGTCGCAACATTCATCTCTAATTCTGCCCTGAAATCACCATAAGTATCGCCTCTAAATTTGTCCCCAAATTTGTTCTTATATTTGTGGTGCGATGAAATGTCGTATGTTTCACCTCGCCAAAGAAATAACCCAAACAAATTAACTAAACTAGCAACCTAGTATAGCGGATAAGTAAAGGGTCGAACCCACAAAGAAACAAGTACTTCAATGCAATATGCTTTTGTCAATTATGACACTAACAAAGAACTAGGAACACGAATAAAGGTAAACAAGGCAAACAAACTAAGACAAAGATATGGATAGGAACAAAGAGAAGACAAAAGATAAGAGTGTGGTTTGCCTACAATTCGCAACATTGGTTGATTGATTGATCCTGAAGATGATTGCAATATTATTCCTAAAGGTTGAGAGATCCGCAGAGATTCACTCATTTTATTCAATATCACTAAAGAATAGCATTAAGGACTCAAGTACTTACACCAATTGGCACATTGATTTAATGCAATTAAGACATATAGGCGCAAACCGAACTCAGCCCTAATCGAATCTACACAACATAAATCAATTGTTATCATCCACTACAAACGCATAGAAATATCACTAAATCAATGAATTCATTTTCTATCGAGAAACCAACAGCGGATTCATAGCATAGATGTGAACTCTAACTAGATGTGCGGTCATAGAAAGAATCATAAATATAAACAATGAAGATCAATATGATAAATAAGCATATGAATAATATAGAAATCAAGTCTCACAATCAATCAACCAAGTCTTGAATCATAGCAAAACCACAAGAATTCTAGCCAAGCATAACAAACCTTGAATCCCTAAACTTAAATCATCTCATCTCTTTTATAGTTAATGAATTATTGGAGTGTTAGTTGATTGAATGAATGTTGTAAATATGACTAATATATGCCTCCTTTCTGTCGGCCAAAAAACCTAGGAAAGATAGATAAGAGTTTCCATAAAGATAGATTGTGCCACGTGTCGCAAATCCAGATCTGACTAGGCGGCGGGCGCCGTCCCTACAGTGCTGACAGCTTCGGTAGACTGAACTTGTAACACACTTTATGGAGTCATCCTTTGTCCGATTGACACATATGAATATGCGTTGGAAATCTCTTTCCAAGCACTACGATTCTCATGAAGACCTCGGAAGCTAACTCTAACTTATCATAACCTTACAGATGTGATTTCTCCATGTTCTCCATTTCTGCTCTTGTTCTTTAGCTCTTCTTTGTCCATTTGTTCCATTCTTTCTCCACCTTTCGAGGCCGGATCTTATATCCTACAAATAAACACTAGAAACCGTAGATTCCAAACTTTTAATACCAAATGACCAAGAATATGAATACGCTTATTAAACACGCAATATGAATACTTAATACGTACACCTAAGACCACCTATAAATGACAATATAAAATATGCATTATCAAACTCCCCCACACTTAAACTTTGCTAGTCCTCTAGCTAAATAGATTATAGCATAGAGATGGAGACTTCTTCATGTCTAAACAAAAATTTTATGTTGCATAAAAAGTGCAATTTAAACATGAAAGAAGCAAACAAATTGTCATAACTCCAACTCCCCCACACTTAAGCCTTTGCTTGTCCTCAAGCAATGAAAAACATAGCAATAACTAAATATCCCACAAACATATTCATCATGCATTCGCCTCATCAAAAGAGACATCTCAAATGTGTGCAAACATGAACAAGGTAGACAAACATCATAGCATGTATAAAAGTGACCAAGTAGCCCGCATGCATATCCATCCAACCTCACAGGGATAAATGTGTTTCACTCATGCTCTCATGTGTTTAGGGTTTAAAGAACAACTCTCAACTCATTCATTATACAAAAATCTACATAAGCATTGACATTTATATCACAAATTCTCCACCAAATACGTCAAAGCAAATAAGCAACATCAAGAGGACTTTCGCTCAATGGAAACCTTCATAGAAGACTCCATTCGGCGGGGTTGTAATGGGGCTTTTGGTAGGAACATAAGGCATGGGAAACATATAGGCTTGTGGTGCTAAAAATCCGAGAAAAAGGGTTAGCAAACAACCAGAACAACACCCCAACCTCTATAGTTCGCAAACCATTCCAATAACAAAAACTCCAATACATAACAATAAACTCTCATAACATAAGTATCATCTGTCAAAATAAAATAAGACTCTCAAAACACTCAAAAGATGATAACTTTCAATATCAAACTTCCAACCAAACATTTATCCAACTCTCATATGCAATAACTAACAAGGCTCTTATTCTTTTCTTTTTTTTTTCGAATGCTTTTTTTTTCTCTCTTTTTTTTGGCAATTTGTTTTTTTTTTCCTGATTTTTTTTATAGTTTACTTTTACCTCTAGGTGAATTTTGTCCTCCCTAGGTCCAAGCTTTTGATTCCTTTTTTTTTTTCTTTGAGCCAAAATGCATGAAATACAATATGAGGAAAGTAAGCACATAACATTACATCTCTCTCAAAGCCTCTCAACATAAGCACAAACCATAGCTTTTCTCTCTCAACTCAAAATAACATCCATAACCAACTCAAATCCTAATTCCCAAATTGGTCAGGCTTATCATAGGCTAGGAAAGATGAATTTTGTGGAGATTCAAAGAAAAAGGCTAAATGTTCAAATTGGCTTCAAACAAAGATATGATGTAGGGCAGATATGGATAAAATGTGGCTAAAAGTTCCCTCTATCACTTGACACTTATAAGCAATTAATGAACAATGTATATAATAGGTCTCAAAAATAGATAACCATGCCAATACTAAGAGGTAATTGCATAAGATGAGTAAATCCCACAACAAAAGAAGAGGGAATATAGATGTGATCCCTATAAGGCCAAAGATATCTCACTAGGACAAATATTTGTTGGATTTCAATCATGCCTAGGAACTTAAATCATACATGCTCAATTATATCCACCTAACATGTTTCACATGAAAACCATCTTTTGTAAGACAAGGCTAAACAATCCAAACATGCTATGGAATTTATATAATCATGCTAAAATATATAATAGAGGACAAACATTGCAAGATGGGTAGTTGAATAACACATATTTATCCAATGCATGATTTTTTTTTGGATTTTTGACATTTTTCTATTTTTTTTTTCATTTTTGACATTTTATATAACATAAAAGAAATTACAAAAATTCAAACATGAACTAACCTAACCTAAGTAATTCACTTCACTTCTCCCCCCACACTTAAACTTCTCATCATCCTTAAATGAAAATCAAACAAAGACAACAAAATATAAAATGAAAGCACAAGTGAGGGAAAAGGGAACCTACTTGATCGTGTGGTGGTGGTTACAACTGTGGACAAATACACTATCACTAGTACAAAAAACCCTTTTTATCACGGTTTCGTTCGGGTATATATCACAGTTTTGATAACCGTGATGTATTCTCCCATATAACCGAGTTGAAAAGAGCAAGCGCACCAAGATCAGATTTTTTATCACAGTTATGAAACTGTAATAAAAAAGATTTGAGACCCGTGATAAAAAAAAGGTTTTCAACTAATTTATTTATTTATTTATTTTCATATACACAAGAATAATTTTATTCACAAGCTCCTTTAAGATTTTATCACGGTTATAACATAAAGGTAATAAAAAAGTGTACAGGTATTATATACTGTCACACCATTTAATTTAGAAAGCTCATTCAATAACAAAATTGCAATAGAACTCAAATAAATTTCCTTTAATCATTCATGAAAAAAAAACTAATATTTTTGAATTATTCTAAATAAAATATAACTATATTTTTGTACCCATACTAATCAATATCCATATATAAATATATGCTACCACTAAACTTTTTTCATGATTCGTAGATGACTTGCTCTTAATGTCCTCGTACTCTTCTTCCTGCGATATTTGCTTGTACTTGATGTTTCGTGAAGCTTGTGATTCTGCAATGAATAAGACGACGAAAACTCATAAATGAGGCATATATCATTTATACTTTCTGAATGATTTACTTAAGATTATCAACCAAGAACTTAACAAATAAAACTCACCAAAATGATTAAAAGATACAAAATAAACTTCAAAAGCAAACCATTCCTATCAAACCTAGCATAAGAATTAAATCTCACCCTCTCTTCTCAAGACTTTAACTGAAAGGCTCTTCGATCAACCAAATAAGTAAAATTATTTTTACCTTACAATTTAGTTGTTGCTAAGGTTGTTTGCTTTGGGTTGTATATTGTGTCTGATGTGCATCTGAATCTCTTTTCTTTTACTTTATTCATATCAGTGATAAACTGTTTTCTTGTGCAAGATGTGCATTTTAATGGCAACTTCAGCAAGTACTTACATGACCATAGGATTGAAGGGATCAAATCATCATTTTCTCAAACCTTTTTTTTAAAGCAACTAAAACCCAAATGCACTTGATATAAAATTGCACTAGTAAATTCAATTCATAAATATATACATGTGCAATATCAAATTTATATATAAAAATAATATTTGATAGATGTATTACCTATAGTTTCATGGTGCAAAAACCATCGCCATTTCAATTCTCCCTTTGATTGTAGTAGCAACACATTCTTGATGGTCGATCACCGCCTAGCGAGGGATTCCAAGAGACACAATACATAATTCTTAAAAAAGTAACAAGAGCACGTACGATAACTAAAGATACGGTTATTCTAGCATAGCCTACTCAAAAATAGCATTTTTTTATCCATCAATATCCACATCAGCTTGTCTTACTCAAAATCACACGGTTATTCTAGCATGGCTTAAGAAGAACATGAGCCTAACTAGCTTTTGCAAGACTATTTCACAGCAGAACAGATTTTCGCATCGAATTTAAGTAAGAGTTGTAACTTGACATATCATTTTGGAAAGACAAATGGAGTGGAGGAGAGAAACTAAGTTCAAGGAAGGATGGGCATCCATTGATTCTGATCTCTTAACAAACCATAGATTATCTTCTTCTTATTTTGCTTGAAAATTCAAGCAACAAATTCAATAGAAAATTGCATTAAGCTGATATAAGACAAATAAATATTGACGTCAATCTTTAACAAGAGGTCAATGGGGATTAATTACGTCTCGAAGAACAAATGTGGGTGGGGAGACCATTTATGAACTTTTTATAGTTAGTATAATTAGAAATTCAATACCATTTAATGCCTTCACAGAGGGAGTCTAATTAAACCATAAATAATCATTGCACTAAGCTTTAAAATCTAAAGTGGATAAAAAGTTATTCTACCATTTTCATAGGCCCTCCTGATGATAGGGAAGATATTAAAGGTATGACAGAATTACAGAATAAAGGAGGGAGGGGGAGAAAAACTGAAAACCAAATAGGAAAAACTAATATTGATGCTTGTGCTCCTAATTTGATGGGAGGGTTAAGGCGAAACAAGGCTGGAGTAGCACAAAGCCATGATTTAGGCAAAGGGACCAACAACAACAAAAATAACTAGAAAAAGACTAGTTGTTCTGTCTATGACAGCAATGGGAATGAGGAAGGTATTGACAAGTAGGGGGAAGAAAAGTGTGACATATTGCAGCTTGGAAAATAAAAATGGCAAAGTGTTTGTACCTAGATTAGATGGTCACAGAAAATCCATCCCTATACCTAGTGGAGCTTTGATTACTCTTGATATATGCTCTGAATCATCCAATTAAGTTGGAAATTGCAGAACCCACCTAATGATGAAACAAAATTGACATAACTAGAAATTGCCTAGTAAGAACTAGAAACCAATATGAAGATCAATCGACAAAATTAACAACAATCAGTAACCCTTGTAACAATGAAAATTAAAATGAACTGTACCTAATATATGGAGTTTATAGATACTAATTGCACTATATTAATTCAACTCCTTCATTGGGAATAAAAGGTTACAGAACCTATCTAACTCGATGGCAAACTGAATAATCCTAAAAAAAATCTTCAAATTGCAGAATTAGAAATTAATAGAAAGAAAATTTGACTAGATTGCATAACAATAAAGCAAAACCCTTAAACAATAACCCATGAATAGGGGTGTTATTCGAGCCGAGCGAGCCGAGCTTGGCATGTTCAAGCTTGTTCATTTGTTAAACGAGCTCGAGCCGAGCCGAGCCGAGCCTAATTTTTAAACGAGCTTTCTTTTTTGTTCAAGCTCGGCTTGTTTTAGTATATGAACGAGCTCGAGCCGAGCTTTTTTCGAGCTTTAAGTAGTTTTTTTTTTGTCGTAACATATTAACTTAAAGAACATTTTAGAAATTCCATATTATTCGAGCTATTCGAGCCTAAATCGAACGAGCCGAGCTTTCAACCGAGCTTAAAATCATGTTCAGGCTCGGCTTGTTTAAGTAAGTGAACGAGCTCGAGTCGAGCTTTTTTCGAGCCGAGCTTGAGTTATTCAGCTCATATAACAGCCCTACCCATGAAACAAAAAATTCCATAACCGGGGCTGGAGATTGCAAAAACGCACAGAACTACAAATTCACCAAGGAATAAAACAAAATCTTTCAATTACCTTGTAATCGCTACAGAGTTGTCGTTGGTGGTTGTAGATACTGGTCGTTGTAATGAAATTAGCCGTCGATGGAAACTAGCGGCGACTGGTGTATCCCCGATCAAAATTAGGTCAACCCTCAGGTCGGCCGCTATACAGAACCTTTTCCTTGCTAAACGCTCAGATTTAAGGGAATTCTTCGATGATCAAAGGTAGGGTTTGGAATTGGCCTTTGACACCGCCTTTCTACTTGAGTGGTTTCCTTCTTTTCTTTTTCGAAGAGCTTCAATCGATTTCTAATCAAAGATTGAATCTTTAGGTTTTACTGTAACTTTTAAGCTTCTTTAATTATATTTTCTTTTTTTTTTCAAGTCATTATTTAGGCTACGGGTGAAAAAAAGCGGGGAATTAAAATCTCACATATAATATATCACGGTTTACGTACAATCGTGATAAATTATATATGTTAGTAGGATGCGCGCTAAGCTAATTATCTCGAATCCGCCAGACAACCGTGATAAAAACATTGAAAATACATTTTAAGACACTTATCAACGGAACCGTGATATATAATGCGAGATAAAAGGGGTTTTTTGTTCTAGTGTATGGAACACTGAGGTCGATGGTGGGCAACGTGTATGGGACGGCGGGTGTCGGTTGTGCAGAACTTCATTCCGTCATTCACAAGCAAATTTAATGGTTAACTCAAGACTCCTCCAAAAACACATATCTAAATGGAACTCTATCATTTTATTGAATTTGAAATACTAAATACCTAACTAGGAATTGAAAAACTTGCAAACTAGAAAACAAATCATGGGTTGCCTCCCAAGAAGCTTCCTTGGTTAACATCATAGACTCGACGGTTTATTGTATCCTTACCTTAAGACTTATTCAGACATTGTTAAAGCCCTTATAAGCAAATCAAATTCTTGTGCCCAACTAAAATTTGAATGAACACTAAACATGAAAAACCTTGCAATTAAGGCTACCTTGTAGTGAAGCTTTGACACTTCCCTACATACCTGAGGCTGATCTTTTCCAGAGGGAATGTAAGACCACCAACACAGTTCCGCTGGTGTCTTGTAGAAGTAATGCTCCCAGGGATCCGAATATTCACCATAATCCACAAAAGTGTTAGAAATTTCATTACCTTGCGTAGGAACCACAGAAATCGGCTCTGGAATCAGTTATGTGATTAGCGTGATTGAGATGAGCTCTTCGGATGAATCAGGAGCCAAAACATATAGATCTCCATGTGTGCACTCATGAGATTCGATTTCAATAGTCATTGGGCTCTCCATTTCATCGGATGATGGAGAAGAAGGCATAATGGGTGATAGGGAGGAAGACATAAAAGGAGAGGGCATAAAAGATAATGGAGAAGAAGGCATAATAGATGAAACCTCACGCGTCGACTCATGAGACTCCATTTTAAGAAGTACTATATCCTCTTCTTCATCCCATTCATCATCAGAGAAGCCATGCGTCTCTCAATATTCTTGCTCACCTAATATCCTTACCTTTGGACAGTCTGCGTAGACGGCGGGCGCCGTGGCTGAAGCGGCGGGCGCCGCGCTATGAAGTGGCGATTTCTCCTTGAGTAGCTCGGCCAATTTCTTGCATCATTCCTCCCATGTTTCTTTTAACTCACAATCAAGGGCTATGCGTTGGATAAGATCCCATATTCCAAGTCCTGAGCTACACTCTCCATCGTCAATAAGTTTCCTTATTTCACGTAGCGCACCCTCCATAACACAAAATACCTTATCTAACACACTATCATTGAAATCTCGTGTTTGATGCTCCCTCGCTAATTCTTGCACTCTTTTGAAGTAATGGTGAAAAGATTCTCCCTGATTTTGATATAACCTCAACATTTTTTTTTTAAATTTTCGAAAGAAACAAAACTAAAAAAAAGACACAAAAATCAATAAACACACAAAATAAAGAAATAAACTTGCTTCCCCGGCAACGGCGCCAAAATTTGGTGGGATGAAATGTCGTATGTTTCACCTTGCCAAAGAAATAACCCAAACAAATAAACTAAACTAGCAATCTAATATAGCGGATAAGTAAGGGGTCGAACCCACAGAGAAACAAATACATCAATGCAATATGTGTTTGTCAATTATGACACTAAAAAAGGACTAGGAACACGAATGAAGGTAAACAAGGCAAACAAACTAAGACAAAGATATGGATAGGAACAAAGAGAAGACAAAAGATAAGAGTGTGGTTTGCCTACAATTCACAACATTAGTTGATTTATTAATCCTTGAGATGATTGCAATATTATTCCTAAGCCTATGTCGACTTGACTAAGGTTGAGAGATCCGCAGAGATTCACTCATCTTATTCAATATCACTAAAGAATAGCATTAAGGACTCAAGTACTTAGACCAATTGGCACATATTGATTCAATGCAATTAAGACAGAGAGGCGCAAACCGAACTCAACCCTAATCGAATCTACACAACATAGATCAATTGTCATCATCCACTACAAAGGCATATAAATATCACTAAATCAATGACTTGGTTTGCTATCGAGAAACCAACAACGGATTCATAGCATATATGTGAACTCTAACTAGATGCGCGGTCATAGAAAGAATCACAAATATAAAAAATGAAGATCAAGATAATAAATAAACATATGAATAATATAGAAATCATGTCTCACAATCAATCAATCAAGTCTTGACTCATAGCAAAACCACAAGAATTCTAGGCAAGCATAACAAATCTTGAATCCCTAAACTTCAATCCTCTCATCTCTCTTAGAGTTAATGAATTATTGGAGTGTTAGTTGATTGAATGAATGTTGGAAATATGACTAATAGAGACCTCCTTTCCGTCGGCCAAAAACCCTAGGAAAGATAGATAAGAGTTTCTATAAAGATAGATTGGGCCGCGTATCGCAAATCCAGATCTGACGAGGCGGCGGGCGCCGTCCCTACATTGCTGACAGCTTCGGCAAACTGAACTTGTAACGCACTTTCTAGAGTCATCCTTAAAGACTTCGAAAGCTCATTCCAACTACTCAGAACCTTAAAGATGTGATTTCTCCATGTTCTCTATTTCTGCTCTTGTTCTTTAGCTCTTCTTTGTCCATTTGCTCCATTCTTTCTCCTCCTTTCGATGTCGGATCTTATAACCTAAAAATAAACACTAGAAACCGTATATTCCGAACGTTGAATACCAAATGACCAAGAATATGAATACGCTTATTAAACACGCAATATGAATACTTAATACACCTAAAACCACCTATAAATAACCATATAAAATATGCATTATCAATTTGTCTCTATACTTGTACCCAAATTAGTTTCTATTTTCGTCTCTATACTTGTCGCCAAATACGTCCCTATATCTTCTTCTATATTTGTCGCTAACTTCATTCATATATTTGTCTCGATACTTGTCCACAAATTCGTTCCTATATTCGCCTCTATACTTGTCCCAAAATGCATCCTTATATTTTTCGCTAAACGTATCCCTAAAGTCGTCTCTATATTCATCTCTATTTGGTCCTAAATTCATCCGTTTATTCATCTCCATATTTGTCCCACATATTCGTCCCTATATAGTTGTCTCCCTATTTGTCCCAAAATTCATTCTTATATTCGTCTCTATATATGTCCCTAAATTTGTCTCTATATTTTTCAATCTTAATCGTTAATGCACTCCACTTTCCATACCTAAATCCGCTACAAACCTTTGTCATTCATAAATAAATATCCAATTGTCAATGAAAATTGAATTTATATACCAATCAAATAATTCTTGGTCAACCAACATAAAGTATTGAACTAGTAGAAACATTAGATAAATCCTAATAAAATTGTTTAGCCAATAATTAATCTCTAATGCATATAACAAATGTTTCTAAAGAAAAGCTAAGAAGATTGTTTAGCAAAGAATTCCTTAACCGAGTTGATAATGGTCTCTTGAAGACTTTGATCTCTTAAATCATTGTTGAGTCTTATCTCACTCTGCATTGCATCAACAGAGTTATCTACATAAGCCTCTATGTTGGTTATATATTATCTTACTTGATCTTGGTTTTGTTGCATAGTATCTGCTAAGTTGGTCACATCTTTCCTTGTTTCTTCTTGGTTTTCCTGCACAATTGTGATTTTCTCATTCAAGCTTGCCATTTCTTGTGTAATTTGGGCCTGCAATGATGATAGTTGAGCCATCATGTCCTCTCTCATAGACCCAGATACTTCAGACGATTCACATGCACCAACTGAGATAGCACCACGCACATTGCGAGTCCTTTTCAACATGGATTCAGACTCAGATACCATGCCTATAACTCGCCCTTTTCTTGAACCATCGGTTGCTTTCAACCATATTTCATTCTTATCAATCAAGGGAGGGACCTCACTGTCCGGAGCCTCTTGTGTTACTTCTTCAAGCAATGTGTCATAATTTTCCTATGAAACAAAGAAACAATAAGATTTACCATATAAAAAAACAATGAGCAAGTATAAAACAGGGTGTTTAGCCATATAAAAAAAAACTCTTAAAACGTAGAAAAAAAACATGGGTTTTTTATATATGCTTATTGTTGCAATTCAAAGACAATACTAAACAAATAGGAAAAACAAGACTGATTGTTGCAATTCAAAGAAATAATTACATTTAAGTTTAATTTCAGTGAACTTAAAAATACGTTCGTTCAATTAATTATGTGTGGTTTATCATTTAGATTAATGTCATAAGAAAAAAAATGCAATAATCACACATGGAAAACAACATTGAGCAATCTAAAGACAAGACTGATTTGTAAATAATTCCCACCAAGGTATGTACTCTACCTACGGTTATTTCATAAGTATATATTGTTATCAAATCAGGTTTACTCTACCTACTGTCACTACCTATGTATATGGGAATCATGTTTAATTTGAGCATGCTTGCACTTCAATTTTCACTGGGAAAAAATCCATCTTTTTTTTTCTCGCTCAAAGTACCATCTTTTTTTCTCCTATAGCATCTCTCAAATAATTTCTTTGGTGGTGGTTCTTGTCCATCATTACCCTTCTGCATGAAGAATCCAAAATTTGCACTTGCAGTATATATATATATATATATATATATATATATATATATATATATATATATATATATATATATATATATAATATTACAAATTAAATGAAATGTTAAACAACTACAAAACTAGGCATGATATAATGTACAAATGTAACAAACAAAGCAAATTTACGTTCCGATGCTATTAGGAAGAAAAAATAAAATTACATGGATAATGCTTAAGATAATTAGTTGTTGCATATGCTAGTAAAATTGTAAATAATGGTTATAAATAGATGCATGTGTACAACCAACAAGGTATAACGATTTGGTGCTAGCTACTGGGCTCATGAATGATCAAGTACTTGAATGACTCAAATGCACATTTGTCAAAAATATAAAATCAAATGATATTTACCATTTTGTTCTTATAGGCGGTAGTGGTTATCGATCAACCTCTGTAAGGAGGGATACCCTGTTCCTTTGTGATGGCTCGATTACGCTTGTTCACCTCAGACTTATGTTGAAATTCATGCAATTTCCATTTGACCCACATCTCATCCTAGATCTTTTCTTTAATCCACACCACTCTACGTTTCTTATCGCGAGCTGTCTGTAATATACGACTGAGATGTCTACTAACTTCATGATTAAATGCTTTATAAACCTGTTCTTTTGAGAATCAACCCTTGTCCTATCAGCATTGCTTCTGTAAAAGTGAGTAAGACAATAAATATAGTGTTGTGTGTGGACCGACATGGCTTGAATAGGTAAATATATAGATGCGGTAGAGATAAGACCAAACACAAAAATAAACAAGTGTTCGCAGATTTCCCTCCTCCTACTGCAACCCCCACTATCCACCCCCACCCCGTCAAGCAAACTCAAAATTAAATCTAAGTAGACCAAATTATATAAACATATAATTATAACTCAATATAACTATATGTAAATATAATAAGGATCCAAGACTCAATTCTGAAGTAACTAACAACCGGATGGAGGCAAACATAAAAATATACCCACTCAAATTTTAAATCATATTCTCTCCAATATACGCCCACCCAAAGATTAATTCTATTATCCTTTCACCATCCCATTTAAAACCCAAACAGTCTCAATTTTTTTGATAGCAAAAACACATTCAAATTTATGACAGAACACAGACACACTCAAAATGCAGATTTATGACAGCACCACTACCACAGTCAACAAGCCTATATCTTTAAATTACCCCCAACTAAAAAAAATATTTACCTTGAACATTGTCCACCACTCTTTGTGTGTTCCATATGCAACTTCCCCCCAAAAGGTATACGACCGTCAAAATGGGAATGAATGACATGAACTAATGCAGGTTGCACCCTCCCAGGCCCATCCAATCTAATCATTTTAGTTATAAAAAATATAGAATTAGTAGTGTGTATAGCATAATAATTATAATTACATATTTGGTATTGTAGGATTGAACTCACTTTTTTGTTCCTACCACTTCAATTAGCTCCCTTTTGTTCGATTGGTTGGTTTGGAGTGGAGCCCTTTCTTCATTGTTTTGAGGCACCGTAGGTGTTGAAGGTTATGATCGAGTTCCCAAATCTCGTGTTTGGGCATTGTAGGAGGATGTGATATAAATCTTCCCGAGGGTAGTCATATAATTTAAGACACATAGGCACCACAATTCGTCGTTGTGCTAGTTTTTATTTTGTAGGAAGCCCATTTTTTTGTAACCTTCCCTAGGAAGTTTTTATTTTTTGGTGTCCTTTATTCATGTGAATCGGTTTAATAGTTGAACTAGTTGAAAACCATTTGTTTTTATTCAATCCCCAATATAGATTGGCAAAACGAAAGCAAACCATGCAAGATGATCACACCAAAGCTTACAAATTACGTTTAGTAAAAAACTCGGCACTCCCTGACAACGGTACCAAGAATTTGGTGCGTGTTAGAATGTCGTGTGTTCTAACACCCCAAATAGCTAGTAATATCTCTAGCTTCAACTAATTATAACGAGTATTAGCAGCAAGTAAAGATCGATCTCATAGAGAGTGCATGCGACTTTGGCTAGACATAGTAAGCAAGCGAATCGTAACAATAGAAAGTATGAGTGGAAAGAGCAATAGTAGCAATGATTGTAAATAAGATAGAATAATATGATGAGAATATAGATTTATTTATAATCGCAACATTGGTAACTTCTTGATCATTGGGTTGTTTGGTTATCATAGTGTCGGTTTGTGCACAGAGTTGTATAACTTCTTAATTTGGTCACTATCTGATAGATTACATAGGTCTCATATTGTATAGTGGGCCTAAAGGCCCAATACCTTGTAACCTATATATATCTTTGTCTAATGAATGAAACCCTCGATGAGGACTTTACATCAATTTTGTCATTCTACATGGTATCAGAGCAATGGTGGTCGTCTTGCTACTTCGAGGATTGGCCACGCCAAATTACAGACCCTAACCCACCCCCTACACCTTAATAATGTCCTCATTGTTCCAAAGATTGTCAAAAAAACTTATCTCTGTCCATCGGTTCACTACTGACAATAACGTTTCTCTTGCGTTTGATCCCTTTGGTTTCTCTGTGAACGATCTTACTATGGGGGTTACTTGCATGAGATGTAATAGCACCGGGGAGCTCTACCTTCTCACACCACCTCCGGCGTCCAGTCAGTCGTGCCCGGTCGCCCTCTCGGCATCGTCATCCAGCCTGTGGCATGCACGCCTGGGCCATCCCAGTGCTGCCATTCTAGATGTCCTCCGTTCTTAGAGTCTTGTCACTTGTAATAAAGCCCTACGCTCTAGTTTATGCTCTTCCTGTCAGTTAGGCAAACATACAAGACTGCCGTTCCAACGGACTTTGAACTCCACCCTTGCACCCTTTGATATCATTCATAGTGACATTTGGACCTCTCTTGTGCCTAGCAAGGAAAGTCACAAGTACTACCTCCTATTTCTTGATGATTACACTCATTTCTTATGGGTCTTCCCGTTACATTTCAAGTCCCAAGTGTCTCCTATCTTTGTCAAGTTTCATGCCTACATCAAAACACAGTTTCAAACATCCATCAAATGCTTCCAATGTGACAATGGCCGCGAATTTAACAACAAAGACTTTCACTCTTTCTTCGCCACAAATGGGATCTCCTATCGGTTGTCTTGCCCCTATACCTCCCAGCAGAATGGCAAGGCCGAACGAATCATTCGAACCATAACAAACATGATGCGCTCTCTCCTCTTCCACGCATCCATTCCCCTTTCCTATTGGCCTCACGCCTTATCAACCACATGTTATCTCCTAAACATTCTACCATCTACTACCCTACACCATCACTCGCCAACTCATGCACTCTATTTCACCTTGCCTAGGTATGATCACCTTCGTACCTTCGGATGCTTGTGCTTCCCAAACCGGTCCTCCACCGCCCCACACAAGCTTCACCCGCACTCCACTCCATGTGTCTTCCTAGGTTATCCGTGTGATCATCGCGGTTACTTTTGCCTCGATGTCAAGACCCATAAGCTTATTGTGTCACGTCATGTCACTTTTGACGAGTCTTGCTTTCCTTTTTCTTCTCATCCTCTCCCCTCTTCCACACCTCTTGTGTCTTAGTCTGAGTCAGAGTCTTCCTTCCCTCACTTTCTCCTTCCCCAAAGCTCTCCCGGTGCTCCTGCCTCTCCCCCTATACCACCTCCACTGCCACCCCCTCCTACTACCACTATACCGCACACCCGCAACATCTCCAATGTTTTCAGACCTCATCAGATCGTCTCCATGAACGCCACACATAACCCCTCCTAGCCGCCCCCCCCCCCCGTCACACCCGATGTCGCGGTCGCAGCATCATGTCGCGGTCGCAGCATCATGTCGCGGTCGCAGCATCATGTCGCAGCCGCAGCACATCAATTTGCCGCGGGTGCTATGTCGCGACCGCAACTTTTTGCTGCGCCCGCCGCGCCCTCTACTGCCGTCCCCCCCGAATCCAACCCACCTCCTGCCTCACCTTGACCTCCCTTTCCCCCATCCCCACCTCCCAAAAAACAGCCCTCCTCGACCCGAATTGGCAGGCGGCTATGCTCGACGAGTACACGGACCTTACATGGAATGGTACTTGGGTTCTGATCCCCGCCCTCCTGAGGCGAATGTCATTCGATGCATGTGGCTCTTCCGCCACAAGTTCCGCTCCGATGGGACGTTAGAGTGCTACAAAGCTCGTCTTGTGGTCAACGGTCGATCTCAGTAGGCGGGTATTGATTGTGATGAGATATTCAGCCCCGTGGTCAAGCCATCCACTATCCGAGTGGTGTTGAGCTTAGTGTTGTCGCGACAGTGGGCCATTCATCAGCTGGATGTCAAGAACGCCTTTCTGCATGGCCATCTAAATGAGACAGTTTACATGTTTCAGCCGTCGGGGTTCGCTGATACTGATCGTCCCAAGAACGTGTGTCTCCTCAAGCGCTCTCTGTATGGTCTGAAACAGGCTCCACGGGCTTGGTTCCAGTGCTTTGCTTCTCATCTGCTACGCTTGGGCTTCGTTGGCAGCCGCTCAGATACATCTCTGTTTATCTATCGCAGAGACACATACATGGCCTTTCTATTACTATATGTCGACGACATCATCGTCATTGCCTCTTCTGATGCTCTTTGGACGTCTATTATTTCCCAGTTGAGTGCCGAGTTCGCCATATCAGATCTGGGTCCGTTGTCTTACTTCTTGGGTGTCGTCGTGCAACGTCATGCGTCTGGGATGTTTCTCTCTCAGAGTAAGTATGCTGCCAAGATTGTTGCTCGGGCCAAGATGAGTAACTGCAAGCCTGTTGCCACCCCTTTGGATACTTCCAACAAGCTCAGTGCTCACTCTAGTCCTCTGTTTGATGATCCGACGTTGTACCGGAGCCTCGCCGGTGCTTTGTAGTATCTGACGTTCACTAGGCCAGACAACAGTTACGTCATCTAGCAAATCTGCCTGTTCATGCGTGCGCCCAGGGAACCGCACTTTCACGCCTTGAAGCGGATCATCCGGTACATCAGCGGTACCCTCGAGCTGGGCACCACAATCACCCCTTCCTCCTGACTTGACCTCGTCGCTTACACTGATGCGGATTGGGGTGGTTGTCCTGACACACGTCGCTCCATGTCTCGCTCTAGCGCCGAGGCAGAGTACAGAGGTGTCGCCAGCGTTGTCTCCGAGTGCTCTTGGCTGCGCAATCTCCTTCTTGAGCTCCGCTGCCCTCTTTAGAAGGCCACCCTGGTCTACAACGACAACGTCTCCGCCGTCTATCTGGCCAGCAACCCTGTCTAGCATCAGCGAATGAAGCACATTGAGCTTGATCTCCACTTCGTTCGGGACAAGGTTGCTCTGGGACATGTTCGTGTTCTTCATGTCCCGTCCTCCTATCAAGTATGTTGATATCTTCACCAAGGGTTTACCTCGGTAGTTGTTCCTCGATTTTCGGTCCAGTCTCACAATACGGGACCATCCACTTTCGACTGCGGGGGTTTGATAGATTACGTAGGTCTCATATTGTATAGTGGGCCTAAAGGCCCAATACCTTGTAACCTATATATATCTTTGTCTAATGAATGAAACCCTTGAGGAGGACTTTACATCAATTCTGTCATTCTACACTATCAACTTCATGAACTCTTGCCTGGGATTCGAGAAGCAATAAGTCCCTAATCACATAAACATATAATTCATGTAATTCCCGCATATTTGACGTGTCACCTGGTTGTCAACCAAACTATCGCTTCCGTGAAGAATAACATTTAATTACTTGTCATTATCTTATAAGCATGAATTCCAACCTATTCATCAAGATATGTTTGCTACTTTATAGGATTAAGGACCACAATAACGGATTCAGCTATAACCACTTTAGCACGTTGTTTGTCTATCCTAATGGCCAGTTAAGACGAATAAACAACATAAACATATAAAGAACAAGAGTAATGAATAACCAAATATGCATACATCAAATATAAACTATAAATAGTATTCAAACGACCCTCACATGTCCTTAACCAATGTATTAAAACAACCTTCACGTGTCACTTGGTTGTCAACCAAGCTATGGCTTCTGTTAAGAATAACATTTAATTACCTGTCATTACTCTCACATAAGCATGAATTCCAACATATTCATCAAGATATGTTTGCTACTTTATAGGATTAAAGCGAGCAATTGCAGAATTAGCTATAATCACTTAAGCACGTTGTTTACCTATCCTCGTGGCCAGTTAAGACGAATAAATAGCATAATTAAACATGCAATTGAGTTGAAGAGATTTATTGGCACGACATTAAGCGATTGGTGCCAATCACATATTCTGATTGACGGGTTGTTCCTCAAACACTGAAGGATTTGGTTTGGAAAGAAGTTTTGGTAAGTATATCTTATTTTTAAGGTTTATATTCAATACAAATTGAATTATAACTATTGTTTTAACTTTGTGCTTTGTAGACGGGTTTTAGGTTCCGTATGGGGCGAGGTTGAAAAAGTGGCTAAAATTTATAAAAAAGTTAAAGTTAAAAAATTGTTTGAAATAAGGTTAAAAATTTGTGTGAAATATAAACTCTGTATGGGGTGAAAAACAGTTTATTTATAAAAAGTGGAATTTATTTGTTTGTTATTAGGGGTATACTTGTCTTTTCAAATCAAATAAATTCCAAAACCCCCCCCCAAAAAAACCTTTTAAAACAAGTTTTTTTAACACCCATTTAAACCAAAATCTCCTTAAAACCTTTACCCCATTAGGGCTGGAAATAACTCGCGGGTATTCGTTCCATCCGCTTTACCCGCATTAATTTTGCGGGTGAAAACCCATAAAAAAGTTGGTGACGGGTGGAGCGGGTGCGGGTGAAGCGAGTGATGGATGGATTATGAGTGCAAATTTTTCACCCATAACCCGCCCCGCAAAACCGCATAAAACCGTAAAAATTATATATATAATGTGTGTGATTTTACTATTTTACCTTGTTCATGTTTAACTTCTACAAACCATAATCCTTGATTAGTGCTTTGCCCACCAAATTTCAATTAGAATGGATATGGTCTCCGCTTGCTCTTCCACGTTATAGCAAGGGATATACTGGATTAATATATGATTAGTATAGTGATATATACCATTCCACTTTCAAATTTCAATTAGCTCGTGATTTCACTGCTTTGTCGATCAAAAATATAAATACATAAACCCACCCTCTTCCTTGATTAGTGCTTTGCCCGCCAAATTTCAATTAGAATGGATATGGTCTCGGCTTGCTCTTCCACGTTATAGCAAGGAATATACTATATTAGTATATGATTAGTATATTGATATATACCATTCCACTTTCAAATTTCAATTAACTCATGATTTCACTGCTTTGTCGATCAAAAATATAAATACATAAACCCACCCCCTTCGTAATTTTGAGTTAGAATTTGACTACTGGTGTTGATTTGATTTTTTTTCTTTTGTTTCACCCATTGGGTATCCGCTCCACCCGCATCACCAGCGCGGGTTGGATGCGGGTGATGGATGGAGCGGGTGAAACTTTTTACCTGCAGGGCGGGGGATGGAGTGGCTTCATCCACCCATAACCCGCCCGATTTCCACCCCTATACCCCATACAAGTACTTTTTAAATCTTCAAGTGGTTGAAATTTTTTATTTTCAACTATTTTAAGGAGCCCCGTACACATTTTTCCAATGTAAAAGAAGTCTTGGTTGTTAAAGGTAGCAAACAAGCTATGGAGGAAGTTCAAATCAGACTTAACGAGATTCCACATGTGTGATAAAGATGGTGAGATTCTTTTGAGCCCTCTAGAATTGTATACTCAATACATTAGTGAAGATCAATGGAACGAGTTTACTAAGAGTAGACAAACCCAAGAGTTCCAGGTAAAAATCGTGCATTCTTTATTAATTTCATAAAATCATAACCTTAAATGTTCAATTATTATGGATAAACATTTGCTTGATAATAGGAATCAAGTGACTCACATCGACAACTCTGTCTCAAGGTTGAGTACCCATATCGCGGGTCACGTAGAGGTTATCTTGGGATACGTGAATAAATAGTAGCAATTTATCTATGTTTAGTTTTTTCTTTAAAAGTTTGCATCTTAATTTTTTACATTCTATTAATATTGATATTATTTTAGATGTTTAGAGAGAAGAGCTTAATTGGCACTATTGTATGACGATAAGACATACGGAAAAGAGCTCGTCAAAAAAAAAAAAAGGGATGGGAGTTTTTCTAGTGATGTACAAGAGATTATATAGATAAAATGGTGAGTACTGGTAACATGGATTTATTTTTAAAAATCGTATATGCGGTCTAATGAACATCATCGTTGAAGGTGATAGTCTTGGCGTTATTAAAGCAATGGAAAATCACGCCAATACCGTTGGGAAATCCTCATAACTGTGGAGATGTTACAAAGTATGAAAATCAGTTTCAACATCATCAAAATTAGACAATGTTATAGATAGTCTAATACAAGTGCCGATTATATTGCTAAAGTCAGAAGTAATTGTAATATGATGAACCTCCTTTTGAATAGGGAATTATGTAATATTATTCTTTTAGAGGATTGATCTCTACTTATTGCCTACTATTAAAAAAAAATAAAAATAAAAATAAAAAGCAAACTGAATTATTCAAGGATGGATTATTAATATTAATATACGTACACATCAAGCAAATCCTGTAGCTTGTTCCTTGTGTACCACCACAACAGCATCTGCACCTGCCCTGCCTTTATACTTGTACCATTTCGCACATGCTAAGAAGTAAAGCAAGTTAACCAACTCCAACCCCGCAATGAGGTAATAGAAGTTGTCCAATCTCCCCCTGTTGAGATCATCCGATAACCAACTCCTCGATGATCCATGGGCTGTCATTTTGTCAACTACTGACACCAGAAAACTGCTGAAATAGCTTGAAATGGCCATCCCTGAAAACATGAACGATCCACCTATGCTCCTCATCCTCTCCGGGACCTGTTTGTAGTACAACTCCACGAATCCGACCATGGCGAACGCCTCCGATAGCCCCGCTAACACTAACTGAGGAACCAGCCAGAACGCTGACATCGAAGAAATGGCACTTCCCTGGGCCTGCACTTGCTCTCTCCTTTTGTATTCGGCGTAACCGGACAGAAGCATGGTGAGGACGGAGATGACGATTCCGACGCCAATCTTCTGGAGAAGGGTGATTCCGGAGTCGATTCGGGTGACCCTCCTTAGCAAGGGGATGATGGCGCGGTCGTAGACGGGTAGCCATATGGTGACGGAAAGCATGGTGAAGAAGCTGTAGGAGGCAGCTGGGATGCTGAAGCTGCTGCTTCCAAGACGCCTGTTGGACTGCAGGGCCTGGAAAACGACGTAGTTTTGAAGGGTAATGGCCATGACGTAATAGATGATCCCGGAGATCCAGATGGGGATCACTCTCAGTATGCATTTGACTTCTTCCGCTTGCTGAATGCTGCACAGTTTCCAGGGGTTGCCTGCTGATCCATCCGTCTTGACTTCGTCTTCTTCTGTTATGATCCCGCCTTTGTTCAGGAATCTGCGCACATCACCACATGACATATCCATACCATTTCAATTCATGTCTTTTACTTTACATACTGTCTGTTATACTTGTCTCGTTTGTTTAGTGTGTTTTCCTATCTGTGTTTGGACCACTTTAGAAACACACTCTCGACCTAATCAAAAAATTAAGTGCATAGAATTTGGCCCCTTAAACCTTATCTTACGCCGAACTAAATAAGAAGGCTGTTAAGCGTCGACATAACCCATCCAAGGGCATGTTAGCTAAGATTCACTAAATTGATCAGTTAAGATGGATATTTTATTTGATACTCCCTCCATTAATTAAAACATGTTGTTTATTATTTATATTTTTTTAGAATTTAAAATGATAAAAACAATATAGGATATCAACTTTTTTTTATCAACTCCATCGGTTAATACTTAATAGTAATAAGCATAAAAAACTATATAAAATTTTAATACTATATATATAATTTTTTAACGCCTAAAAAGTATGTATAAATAGTAAAAAGTCAAATATTAATTAACGAGTTGGTTCAAATTCTCATTAGCTATCTAGGTGACTGAGTTATATACTCCATCCGCCTCAAAATTTAAGTCGCTTTAGAATTTTGGACAAATTTTAATAAAATACTCACACATCAATCAAAATCAACATTCCACTAATTTTGTCATAAATTTTATTGTTTTTTAATACACACAACACATTTTAACCAATCAAAATCTTTAAAAAAATCAACAATACAAAAATCGATGCAAATCATTGCTATCTCCTACCCAAAAAAACCTAAAATGACATTTATTTTTATGCAAGAATAAAGTATTAAAACGACCTAAAATTCGAGATAATGGGAGTATTGAACTGAATCACTGTATACAATTCAATTTAAAACTCAACTGCTAGTTGATTGAACTGTGTGAAATTGACGAATTGAATTAATCCAATAACATGGGATAATTGAGCACGGCACATGCAACTGGACAAGTACATCTCAGTCTCAACTGTCAATTAATCATAATGCAATATGTTGGACGGTAGTAGTGCAAATGGAGATATTTCACCTACGCCTTTAGTTTCTCATCCTATACTAACTAATTTACTTGGACTCTTTTAGTAATCTTCTAACATTTCGCCGTGTCAACTTTGGCTACTCCGATCCACTTATTGGGTATCTGTCTAAATATTTGGATTTATCGTCCCAAGAAATCAGTGCCCGCAATAAATAAAAGATAATTAATCAATTGGGATCGATCAGTATGTGAGCTGCTCTTCAATCCCCGGCCCAAGAAATCAGAACGTGTGCAATAAATAAATATAGGATTGAGATCGACAATACCTGAATTGATCCGTGTAAGGGATGACGGTGTCGACAGTAGATTTGGTAGGAATATGATCCAGCAGCCTTACAGATGTATCCTCCTCCCCGCGGGGCAGCCGGAGCTTCCTCTTCCGGGCAGCTGCGACCACCACCTGCGCCACACTCAGCAGGGGGCTGCCCTGGGGCCACACCCTCACGTAGATGGGAGTCCCCACGAAGAAGAAGGCGCAGGAGAGGAACATGAGGAGCGCCGGGAGGGCGAGCCCCAGCGCCCAGCTGATGTTGGACTGCACGTACACGATCACCGTCATCGACACCATCATCGCGAAGGTGAATGTGAAGTAGTACCAGTTGAAGAAGCTGCTGATCCCCCTCTTCCCTGCCTCCGTCGCAGGGTCGAACTGGTCCGCCCCGAACGCCAGATTGCACGGCCTTATCCCTCCGGCTCCTATTACTAGCAGCGCTAGCCCGCTCACCAGCACCGACATCTGCCCCGCTGTCGCTTCCTCGTTGCATCCTCTTTTACCGCACGGGTGCAGGCTGTGGATTGCCGCTGTTAAGCTCAACACCACCATTCCCTAATTCCAATTTCAATTTAATTTTAATTCCATTTCATTTAATGTAATAAGGCTGATTGATGAGTAAGGAGGTACCATAAAAGAGGCAACAGAGGCAAATCCTAAGGTGTAGTAACGGCCAAAGTAGGTGTCGGAGAGGAAGGCTCCGATCAAGGTTGCTAAGTTGGCGGATCCTTGGAAGACGTTAACAAGGTTTTGTGCAGTAATGCTCTTCATCCCGAACATGGTTGTTAGGTACACCAATAGGTTGGAGGATGTACCTATCGTCCCCAGCTTCTCGAATGTCTCGTTTCCTATGCAACAATTAGCATTCAATCAAGGCATGGATTGTATTTGTTCATATAATATAGCAAGCTAGATGGCTCTTCGATCAGCTGTAGTTGAGTTGAAGTTAGTTACATACCTATAATGAAGGGCATGGCTTTAATTCCTCTGTATCTGATATTCTCATCGGGTTGTATTTGATCATCATGCTTCAGTTCTTGTTTCTGAGGGTTCTCCATAGTTGAACCCTCTCTATTTGGACTTCCTCCGATTCTCTTATATATCTTGTGTTGCTTTTGGATTGAAATGCGTGTTGAATAAATCTTCTGTTCGATGCCTAATATATAGCATAATTTATACGAGTATATGACTACTTGAAAAAAAAAACTTAGAAACTTTTATGTGGGACCCACATTCTCTGGTCGGAGGAATTTGAAGTTTTTTTCAAATTAGCAAAAAAAAAATATCAAAATAGTCAAAAAACTTAGAAACTTTTATTTTGGGATTTAGCAAAAATAAGGAGTGATATTACCCAAATATAAAAAAATATATTATTAAAATAATAAAGTCGATGATTGAAACAACAACTTTGTATTTTTTTTTAACAAAAGAATCGATATTCTATATATAACTTTAAGTTAGAAGACTTTGATGAGGTGGCGATCACTCCTTCAATTTAAATACTTTGACCAGTCAAGTTTTATCTACTCTTGTCCGCATGGGTTTAGCTCAACTGGTCACAGGGGTGACATTTGGAACAAGAGACCAAGGATCGAGTCTCACCAGCGGCAGTGTGGGAGTAACCTCTCAAAAGAGAGGGGGGCTCCTTGTGCGCAGTGAGCACTGGTCTTGGCCTTTGTGGTCGGTTGAGTCACCATGATTTATCTCATCTCACAATCCCCTTCGGGCCGGGGGTGAGGGGCGTCCGGGGTGAGCGATTTCACCTTTTTGGAACAAGTTTTATCTACTCCTTCCCCCTTCTTAACTACTTTTTGAATTTAAATAAATTATACGGAATTTTCGCCTAATACCCCTAAGGTAAAAGTTATTTCGCCCGGTGCCCTTCCGTTTAGTCTGTTAACATTTATGTTAAAATATTAAAAGGAAATAAAATCAGAAAAGCTTACCTCCTTTAGCATTTCGACGTGCTTCAGCGATTCGAGAGAGAGAAAGAGAGGAGGAGAAGGAGGCCAACGAGAGTGGACTGTGGACGCCCATGGACCGGCGAAGGCTTCTTCTTGCAACGACATACGCAAAGGGGGCGGCCTAACAGGAGGTGAGGATTGGGTCGAAGGTAAGTTGCTCTTCTATATCTCTAAAGTTAGGTTTTGAGATTTCTAATTGGGGGTTTTGGGTCGAATTTGGGGTTAGGGTTATGTTCCAATTGGGGTTGTAGGGTTAAAACTTCATTAGAAACTTGTGGCCCTCTATAGTGTCAGTAGATATCTGGATACAATTTTTTGATTTGTCTGTCTAGAATCAATAGCAAGGATATGTGATTCATTATGTCTATTAGAGCAAAAATTCCTATTTTTCTTGCACTGCTAGAGCTGCCAGTTGTTGACAAGTTAGTAGCGAAAATTGAAGCACCAAAGGTCTGAAATTCATCAAAACTCCCCTAATCGAAGATGGATGAAAACGATATGAAAGATTAAATTTTTTTATTTGTCAACTAACAATATGTGTGTGATGAGTCTTCCCTGTAGATTGCAACAAGACACCCTGCTACAACACTTGGCCCATTAAGATGACACTTGTAGTCAATGCTTTCTTTTCCTTGGCATCAAAAGTCAATAATAGCTTTATGGCAACTTTCCTGTACAAAACCTTTCTCATAGATGACGTCATGTAGCCAAACCTTGTGAATATGTACAAAACCTCAAGTGCTTCAGCAACTTGGTCTCACTTATGACAGCAACAACTTGTTAGGGCAATACATCTTGATTTGTTTTCCATGCTGTCCAACACTAGCGAATCTCTTTAAACTAGCTTGCAATACAACCTCAGATCAGCCACCAGAACACGCTTGAGAGTGCTTCTTCTGTCCAAAAATCAACCATGATAGAGATAGCACTAATGACGGTTGATGAATAGGGCGAAAACAGATGACCGTTGATGAATTGGAAACGTTCCAAAGCACTAATTACTGAGTTATAACCAAACTGATCAGTCGAGATCTACTAGCTTGTTGAATTGTTGGAATTGAATATTAGCATGCACATGAAGTATTGTTGGTTTAGAAATTGAAATCAATTTCTTGAAGCAATTTCTTAAAGCGTTTCTAAGCCTATTAGTTCAAAAGGTAGAACATTGTGCTCACGCACAAAGATGCAGGATTTGAATCTGCATCTTTGTGATTTGTTTTACTTCAATCCATATTTGTACTAGATTATTCATTGTTCTGTGATTTGTTTTACTTCTTTAACTAGAAGGCATGAAGTTGGACAGGATTAGAACCCATATCTTTGGTGATCTTAAGCCCATACGAGATTGAAATGCTTGCAGCCTATGTAGGATTTGAACCCACATCTATGTGTATTGAACACATCGCTCTACCATTTGAGCTAATAGGCTAAAAAGTGAAATATTTCATCAAAGTATCAAAATGACTAGGTCAAGCATGTAATAAAAAAAACAGTAGAGTATTAATGTTGAAGTGAATAGGATAAGTGAATAAAAATACCAAAATAGAACGGGATATGAATCTGATCATGTTTGATAAGTTGATACAAAGAACCTGTACACATATTTTTGCATTGAAGGTGGTGGAGAAGATGGAGATCAATTACTCACCATAGGTTGATTGTTTTATGCAAATATGTCACCAAAAAGCGAAAAAGGTAACATTTTACAGCACCAAATAGTAAAGAAGGGTAGCATTTTAGAGCATCAAACAACAAGTTCTACAAGGCAAAGGCAAAGGCAAAATTAAGTTCTTTATGGAATATGCCTAAATTCTTGATCAACCATGTTAAGCATAGTTCAACAACAGAGAAAAATATGTTGGATCCAATTTCTAGTTATCGAAACCAGTCAACTGGTTGGATCCACTTTCCAGTTACACAGATTCTGCAGCTTGAGAAAAGATTGCAGGACCAATAAGCATCACCCCCAAATTTTCTGAAGAATTCCACTCATCATAGTCACTACTGAACAATAAACAACACTTCCAAACTTACTGACATTCTCAAATATAAGTGAAAGTGTGGATGGTAATGAATTGTCATGCAGACTTAAGGATCTATAGAATTTATAAGTGCATAAGTGACTGAACCAAGACAGATAAGCAAGTGCATGTATATGGCAAGACAGGGTGAAGATTGAAGCAAATGGCAACATAAATTGAGACAGGGTAACCCTAATTAACAGATCAAGTTGCACCAATCCAAGCAAATGGCAAGACAACCTGGAGACTAGCATAAAGAAATCAGACAAATCAATGGAGAGATTTACCTGTAATACCAGCCAAATACTTGCAAATGGTGAAGATTGAAGATGAAAGAAGACGAGAAAACCCCTTCATGAATGATTAATCAACTTTGATTTGGACATGGATGTTTCTTGGGAGCTAAAAATGGAGATAATGCAGTTTAATATGGAAATGATCAGTGTGTAATAGCTAAAGCAATCAAAACAACAACAATACCAATTGAAAACCTAAAACTTGGGAATTACAGATCTATGACAACCGCTTAGCCCGACAGATCTGAGACGTGAGAAGGGAAGCGAAATTCAAATATTTACTCAGAACCGAATCAAAACCCTAAGAAAAGAGAAATTCGACGAACAGTCACTACAAGATCAGCGGAAGAAAGATAGAAACTCCCTCCGATTGAAAGAAAATCCGAAAATGAAAGAGCGACCAAGTAAAACCAGAAATCGGAGATAAGTACCTAGAGATTGCGATTTCTGAATTTGCTATCTCAATATCTATGGCGAGTATCTGCCTCGCTTGTTTCAGAGTCGGGTAGGGGAATCCCGAATCTCAATTTCTAGATTTGGGATTTCTGGCTTTCGATTTGGGGAAGGATTTGGGATCTCTGTGCAATCAGTCGACTCTTTCCTTCTTTCTTATTTTCAATTTAACGGAGTTATAACGCCTTTTTCATAAAAAGCCAACCGAGGGTATTTGGCGAAAAAAACGGAAACCTCATGGGCATTTGGCAAAATATACCAAACTTTTGTACACCTCGTGAATTTGACTATACCTCAAGGGCATTTGGCGAAAAATTCGTAAATTATATATTAAATAGTTTGTAGTCTTTGTACGTATAAAGATCTAAGAGATTGATATATCTATATAAACTCTTAATTTAGAAGAGTTTAGGATGATGTGTCAATCTGAGAGGCATTTTAGGAGTTTTGACCAATATTTTTTTTTTCCATTTTTCTTTGATTTTCTTTAATTATTCTTTTTTCTTCTTTTTCCTTTAATTTTCTTTTTTTTTCTATAATTTTACTACCTATCTATATCTATATAAACTCTTAATTTAGAATAGTTTAGGATGATGTGTCAATCTTAGAGGCATTTTAGGAGTTTTGACCAATCATTTTTTTTTCATTTTTCTTTGATTTTCTTTAATTCACCTTTTTTCTTCTTTTTCCTTTAATTTTCTTTTTTTCTATAATTTTACTACCTATCTGTAAGTGCAAAAATCCGCACCATAGATGTTGAGGAAGATCGAGCTCCGTTGTTGAGAACTTGAGATACAATCCTGCCAAGAAACAAAGAACGAGGTCGGGGCGGGGCTTGTCTCCCCCGGAGGACCCTCCGACGCTCAAGTCAGTCATTTTCCGTCTCGATATGAATCTATCTCCTCATATTTATACTCATCGAATATTAAATAAAAGAAACGGTTACGATATTAAATAGAAGAAACCGGTACCGTATTTAATTTGGTCGACGCTCTTAATGCACGAAACCGTTTCCGCATTGATGTTGGTCAACGCCGTATTGAATGTTCGTATTTATTTATTAAGATACCGCTTGGTAAAAGACCGGAATGCCCTTGTGCTATGATGACGGGATTTTTCCTATCTCAATTGCCCCTCGGGTTTCTTCTTCATGTCTCGATGATGAAGGAAGACGAAAAAAGTACACGGCGAAGTTTGTCGAGTGAACGATGATGGTAGTCGCTTGACCCGTAGTTGGCTATTGGTCGTAAGTGGCGATTCAGATTGGCCGTAAGTGGCGATTTCATTGGCCTTAAGTGGCGATTCAGATTGGCCGTAAGTGGCGATTTCATTGGCCTTAAGTGGCGAATCGGATTGGCCGTAAGTGGCGATTTCGTTGGCCTTAAGTAGCGAATCAGATTGGCCGTAAGTGGCGATTTCATTGGCCTTAAGTGGCGAATCGGATTGGCCGTAATTGGCGATTTCGTTGGCCTTAAGTGGCGATTCTTTTGCCTTTACTGGCATTTGCTTAGCCATAAGTGGCGAGTCGGATTGGCCGTAAGTGGCGATTTCGTTGGCCTTAAGGGGCGAATCGGATTGGCCGTAAGTGGCGATTTCGTTGGCCTTAAGTGGCGATTCTTCTGCCTTTACTGGCATTTGCTTGGCCATAAGTGGCGAGTCGGATTGGTCGTAAGTGGCGATTTCGTTGGCCTTAAGTGGCGATTCTTCTGCCTTTACTGGCATTTGCTTGGCCATAAGTGGCGAGTCGGATTGGCCGTAAGTGACGATTTTGTTAGCCTTAAGTGGCGAATCGGATTGGCTGTAAGTGGCGAGTTCGTTGGCCTTAAGTGGCGATTCTTCTGCCTTTACTGGCATTTGCTTGGCCATAAGTGGCGAGTCGGATTGGCCGTAAGTGGCGATTTCGTTGGCCTTAAGTGGCGATTCTTCTGCCTTTACTGGCATTTGCTTGGCCATAAGTGGCGAGTCGGATTGGCCGTAAGTGACGATTTTGTTAGCCTTAAGTGGCGAATCGGATTGGCTGTAAGTGGCGAGTTCGTTGGCCTTAAGTGGCGATTCTTCTGCCTTTACTGGCATTTGCTTGGCCATAAGTGGCGAGTCGGATTGGCCGTAAGTGGCGATTTCGTTGGCCTTAAGTGGCGAATCGGATTTGCCGTAAGTGGCGATTTCATTGGCCTTAAGTGGCGATTCTTCTACCTTTACTGGCATTTGCTTGGCCATAAGTGGCGAATCTTCACTGTCTTAAGTTGTTGTATGCCCCTGCACACAATCTGTATATTTTTGCGGAGAAGTAGTAGGCTAAAAATCTAGCTTGGAACTACACATTCATCTTTCAATAAACATTTTTAGAAGGATGCTAATAAACAACCAGGTCTTTATTAAGAAATTCTCCGCAAGCAAGGGGAATAGAAAACTTAGCTCACGAACTCCTTGCTTGAGTAATAGGATTCTCGGTGGCCTTCATTATTCCCAATTTTGCTGTAGTTTCACTCTTGACCTGGTTCGGATCTGGTTTTGGGCAGAATATCAAACCTCCAACTTGCTTTTTATTTACTTATAGCTCTCTCAGATCATTTTGGTTGCCCCAACGCACTTTGTAGTAGTGAATCTCACCCTGATGTCGGTTGTAAGACTTGAATCCATGCTCTCCTCGGGAATACACTTAATGCTTCTCGCTCGCACTTCCTCTATAGATCCCTATTCAGGAGTACAACACAAGCGGAGCAAACGAAAACAAAGTAGAAGGCACAACCCACTACCGCAACAACAAGAGTAAGAACATGATCAACTCCATTTAAACTCATTCACATATTTGCAAAATAGTATCATGAAGGTCTGATGGAAATGGGCAAATAGGCATTAAGGCATATCCTATTTCTAAATATATATATATATATATATATATATATATATAGTTGCTTTGAGTAAAAAATTGTCAATCACCCACGGCAAGCATCTAAAGCTGAATACAATATCCAAGTCCTAATAGACAACGTATCATAGTACTCCCATCTGTTGACGCCATTTCAACCTCTGAAGGTTGCTAAGAGACCCAAGCGGCCAGTGGGATACTCACGGCCTATTATTCTAAGCCACCTCACCTATATATCTTCACAAAGAGGCCTCCATACCAGCAACTACTAGATCTCCAAATAAAATCAAGCATTTGCGTTGTGTAGTGAGATTCAATTCACCACCGCACTCGGCTCTGGTAATCTAAACGTAAGGAGGCCAACATCAATATTCAATACCTTTGACTAGAAATTTAAGACAATAATTTAAAAACAAATAAGTTACAACATCAAAGGGGATTCGACCTAGTAGCGATAATTACTCTGACCAGGAACAACCAATTATCATCATATCAAGCAAACGTTTAAGAGAAGGATGAGTGTACTACCCAATCCAACTCCATCATAATCAATATCACCAACCCACAAATTCAACTAAATTAATACTGTAGAAAATAAGTGCGATATGGACCATTGTAGTATGTAAGAGCATATACAACTCGCCAATCTTCATAATGAAAATCAATTGAGGGGGCACGAACACAAACCTTCACTTACCTGATTTGCTCAACAATATCATTCCAATCGACTTCCATGGAGGGCTGCAGAGTCGGCGACGACGGCCTAAGAAGGATCTGGATCTGCCTCGCGGCAGGCGGTGAAGGATGCGACGCCGGCGCCGAGGTGGGGGAAAGATGATCGGTTTTTTATGACGGCCCGGCAAGGGAGACGCGGCGGCACCGATGATGAGGCAGAGGCGGGCGTTGCAGAGGACCTGCGACCTTTCGATGTCAAAATTGCCATCGAGGAGATCGCCAGATCTACTTCCTTCTCTTTCCCCCTTCGCTTTCAGATTCAATTTTCAATCCAGGGTTTGGGATGATGAGGCAGAGGCGCCGATGATGAGGCGGAGGCGCGGCTTTTCGATGTCGGATTCTTCGTCGCCACCAGCAGCAGGGTTTGGCGGGGGAACCACCAACAGCAGGGTTAATCTGGCGGGGGAACCACCAGCTCTGCGCTCAATGCTGAGGATCGACCAGCAGATCCGTGGACGAAAACCTCTGAAAATGGTGGGGAAGAACCGAGGATTCCCTCGTGCTTCAGGATCCCTCTTTTGGTCTTGGAGATCGTCTCCAGGTCTTTTTTTTTTTCGATTGGGGTATCCGATCTCATGGCTTTTTGATCGAATTTTCCCACTGACGGCGCCAATTGTAAGTGCAAAAATCGACACCATAGATGTTGAGGAAGATCGAGCTCCGTTGTTGAGAACTTGAGATACAATCCTACCAAGAAACAAAGAACGAGGTCGGGGCGGGGCTTGTCTCCCCCGGAGGACCCTCCGACTCTCAAGTCACTCATTGTCCGTCTCAATATGAATCTATCACCTCATATTTATACTCATCGAATATTAAATAAAAGAAATGGTTACGATATTAAATAGAAGAAACCGGTACAGTATTTAATTCAGTCAACGCTCTTAATGCACGAAACCGTTTCCGCGTCGATGTTGGTCAACGTCGTATTAAATGTTCGGATTTATTGATTAAGATACCGCTTGGTAAAAGACCGGAATGCCCTTGTGCTATGATGACGGGATTTTCCCTATCTCATTATCTATATCTATATAAACTCTTAATTTAGAAGAGTTTAGGATGATGTGTCAATCTTAGAGGCATTTTAGGAGTTTTGACCAATCATTTTTTTTTCCATTTTTTTTTAATTTTTTTTAATTCTCCTTTTTTCTTCTTTTTCCTTTAATTTTATTTTTTTCTATAATTTTACTACCTATCTATATAAACTCTTAATTTAGAAGAGTTTAGGATGATGTGTCAATCTTAGAGGCATTTTAGGAATTTTGACCAATCATTTTTTTTTCATTTTACTTTGATTTTCTTTAATTCTCCTTTTTTCTTCTTTTTCCTTTAATTTTCTTTTTTTCTATAATTTTACTACATATCTATATAAACTCTTAATTTAGAAGAGTTTAGGATGATGTGTCAATCTTAGAGGCATTTTAGGAGTTTTGACCAATCATTTTTTTTTCATTTTACTTTGATTTTCTTTAATTCTCCTTTTTTCTTCTTTTTCCTTTAATTTTCTTTTTTTCTATAATTTTACTACATATTGGGCTTAATTCAAAACATTTAATTCAATCTAATATAATTATTGAGCTTAACTCAAATTTATTTACTAACGATCTATATCTATCTATATAAACTCTTAATTTAGAAGAGTTTAGGATGATATGTCAATCTTAGAGATATTTTAGGAGTTTTGCCTAATCATTTTTTTTGTCATTTTTCTTTGATTTTCTTTAATTATCCTTTTTTCTTCTTTTTCCTTTAATTTTCTTTTTTTCTGTAATTTTACTACCTATTGGGCTTAATTCAAAATATTAAATTCAATCTAATATAATTATTGGGCTTAACTCGAATTTATTTACTAACTATTGGGCTTAATTCAAAGCATTGAATATAAATATTGATTATGGCACATCACATTTAAACAATGTTATAATGATATTGATATTATTATTACAGAGTAATTTAAAATATCTATATTTGTGTATTATACTCTACATAAGATTTTTGAAAAATAATTTCCTAAGATAATTATAAGATATATTTGTTGTAAAGTTTTTTATGATTTTTATCTTAACATTTATTATTATTTTTATATATAATATTTTAGTTTTAAAAAAGCGCGCCATGGCGCGGAAATCGTACTAGTTATCGTTTAAATGTTAAAGAGGTGAAAACCGAAAATATATATATATATATATATATATATATATATATATATATATATATATATATATATATATATATATATATATATATATATATGGGAGAGTTGTTGTTAAACTTCATTTTTATTTTTTTTAAAGGCTCACTCACTCGGGGCGGCTGCTTGGTTGGGGGCTTGGAGTCTGGAGTCAGGACTGGCTGGGGTCGTGGTAGTGCGCTCAGAGCGACTCCATTTCCAGGATCGAGCTTTCTGGAGTTCGTCTGCACTACCCACAGGAGATAGGGTCTTGTTGTACCGCTGGCCCGCGGTGCCACTATTTCGGTGGTGCTTGGCTTCGTTCTTCGCCATATCGTCCTCGACTTTCTTGGGAGTTGGTCTTCTAGGGTCATTTTGTTGTAGAGTTTATTTCTGCTTGTTTCATTTCGCTTTTTGTCTGTAATTATGTCTTTTTAGGTTGTATGTTTGACAGTTCGCCGTCTGCCGACTTTGTCGGCCTCTCGATGAGTCAGGCCTGTCTGACCATCGAATTATTGCCTTTTTAAATAAAAAAAGGCTCACTCTCTTTTGGAGAGCAATCCCCCTCCCCTCTCTCGTAAAACCTACAGGGCCCACCCACTCTCCCTTTTGGAACTAGGGGTGTGCAAAAAAACCCGACACGACCGACACGACACGAAAACACGACACGAAAAAACACGAAATCGAAAAGACACGACACGAAAATGACACGAACTGAGAAAACACGACTGTAAACGGTTCAGGTTCGGATCGGACATATCACCTTGTCGGATACCCGACAAGAACCGTTTATTTTTTTTTAATTTTTAAATAAAGTATTATAGTACTAGTATAGATAGATTCTCTTATGTAACAATAAGTTCCGCTAGCCTAGTTGGTTCAAGGGGAAGGTAAGTGATAAGTTGGATAAATAAACCCGTGATCGAGGCGCAACCCTCTATTTTTTTTCTTTTCCATTCTTTTTCTCACCCTTTTTCTTTTGTTTTTAAAAAAACCTTTAATGTTAAAGCTTGCCCAAGCCCAATTAATTGCCCAAATCCAAATCGGTAACCCTAATGTTCGAACGTCAATGTCATTTAGCACTTTAGCAGCGCCTCGTCTCTCTCACATCTCTGGTTCTCATCGTCTCTGTCAAAGTCTTTCTCGGTGAATCTTCTCCATATCCGGCAAAATCTATAACTCCAACTACATCTCCTTGGTTGTTCTCTTCGGTTGCGAGTCTGATTCTCTCCGGATGCGAGTCTGGTTCTCTCCATTCCGCCGGCGAGGTTTCAACATTCATCAGATCTACAACTCCGATGACATTTTCTCCGCTATTCTCGACCTCAGGCGCCGAATCTCTTTGTACTCTCTCCAGATCCGACAGCTTTCAAGGGCAATTTTTAGCAATTACTTTGACACCTCAATCTGAATCTTTGTTAAATGTGTAGATGTACTGTGCAGTAACCATACAGACGAGAGAAAAATAAGTAACGGTTCGTGTCGGATTACCTGGTATCCGACATGGATCCGAATAGCTTAACTGTGTCGGATACCTGGCTCCCTCTATTTATTTTTCTTTTCCATTCTTTTTCTCACCCTTTTTCTTTTCTTTTTAAAAAAACCTTTAATGTTAAAGCTTGCCCAAGCCCAATTAATTGCCCAAATTCAAATCAGTAACTCTAATGTTCGAACGTCGATGTCATTTAGCACTTTAGCAGCGCCTCGTCTCTCTCTCACATCAGTGGTTCTCATCGTCTCTGTCAAAGTCTTTCCCGGTGAATCTTCTCCATATCCGGCAAAATCTATAACTCCAACTACATCTCCTTGGTTGTTCTCTCCGGTTGCGAGTCTGGTTCTCTCCGGATGCGAGTCTGGTTCTCTCCAATTCGCCGGCGAGGTTTCAACATTCATCAGATCCAAAACTCCGACGATATTTTCTCCGCTATTCTCCACCTCAGGCGCCGAATCTCTTTGTTCTCTCTCCAGATCCGACAACTTTCAAGGGCAATTTTTAGCAATTACTTTGGCACCTCAATCTGGATCTTTGTTAAATGTGTAGATGTACTGTGCAGTAACCATACAGACGGGAGAAAAAAAAGTAACGGTTCGTGTCGGATTACCTGGTATCCGACACGGATCCGAATAACTTAACCGTGTCGGATACCTGGCTTAAGATGGTTCGTGTACGGTTCAGATATTTTGGACTAAACGGTTTCGGGTATCCAATACGATTATGCGGTTCGTATCGAGTACCCGGATATGCCCACCCCTATTTGGAACAAGTCCTATTCATATATACTCTCTCCCTCTCCAATGATGTGTCTACTTTTTTTAAATAAAAAAAGCTGCCGTAAATTATTATTTTTTTCTGTTTTTCACCTTTTTTAACATATAAACGTGGTATCAAAAAAAAATTTAACGATAATTTTAAAAAAGAATACATAGTCATTGTTTCAAACACCACCATACCACCGTGTCCTTACCGGACTTCTCCATTATCTCAATCGAACAACCCATCTCTTGAGGACTGATAATTAAAAGTAGGGTGTTTTTCTAACTAACCTATTTTGAATATCTATATCTATAATATATATATATATCTATCTAGTATCTAGTAAATATTGTGTTCACTCCCCACCATAAATACAATAGCCTATAATTATGTTTTCGATTATCCAATCTATAATAATTCTCGGTTATCCGTTTAACCGGTTATTCATTTATCTATAATGTTTATTATCCTCACATCATGTGAATGTGTATATTAGCTTTTTATATCATTAGCCAAATTAATACACAAAAAATATCAATTGCGGGTAATGCATGTAAGTGATGTAACGGTTTTTTGGGTGGGAAATCTAAATTACTAAATTAGCCATTTAGTGTATAATGATGCCATCTTCCATTCTTCGTTGTATAGTCGTTTAGTGTTAGTCCAGATAGGCATTTACATTCAATTAGGCGTTTACATTCAGAAACATTCAATTAGGCGTTTACATTCAGAATTTATTACAGCCGTTTCAAGAGCCGATGGATCTTCCTCCTCCTCCATATAAAAAGGGTTCCTCCCAATGCAGGGTTTGAGATATGAATTTGGGGTTTTAGGGTTTGGGGTGGTTTTGGAGGCTGGCGAGAGGTTTTGGTGCAGGCCGGCGGATGGTGTATTGAAGATCAATTGTGACGCCGCAGTGGATATCGAGAAAGGGTGCGGCATTGGGGTCATCATCAGCGACTCAACGGGGCGAGTGGTCTGCTGGGATCAAGGAGAGTTCGAGCGACGGGGGTGGTGGAGGTGGCGGAGGTGTTGTGGGCTACCCATCTCCATTCCTGCACAGACGCACTTCGCTAACACGTTCAAATCTATAAATAAAGTCGTCATGTTTTGTGAATTGCAGTGGTTCTTTAATTTTTTCCTACTTTCTGTTCAATTTCTTTTATTAAAGTTGCGACCTTTCTTTGTTTCGAATTGGTTAAAGCAGCCAATTTGGTTTTATCGAAACCTTGAGTTCTTGCTGAGTTTTGATTTCAATCGCAAGAAACCTCGATGATTGATGCGGATGTGAGAATCCCAAACATAGACAGGTGTCTACTATCAATAACAATGGAGTAAGACCGTTGATTGTCTGGGAAATCTAACAAGGGACTCCACATTACCACATATATATCCCACGTTCACTATCGAATCAGTTTGAATCGATTGAATGGGCGCCTGATTATAAGGTATCGGTTGATTCTTCAGGCCCCTTAAAATCTGGCACAAGTTTTATGATTCAATCTTCCTCCTCTCACCGAGTACAGGGGCAATTTCTTTGTTCACTATAAGAACTCTCAATGATCTCCTTGATTAATGGCCCAAATTCAAAGATTGGGAGTGGATGCCAAGTGAGATTTTGGAATACTTATGTCATAATTGAATTCATTGTAAAAAAATTACAAGGAAAAGCACAATTGGGAGGAACTCAATAATGGATCATGCAAGGCACAATTGGGGAAAAGTAATCAAACATTTCCAACTGAGTTTCCACAGCTTGAACAATTAATGATTCAATGTGCAAAGCAATACAGTCTATGTTTGCCTTTGTTAAGAATGAACCCTCACGTAAAATAATCTGTATATCTTTGATCTTATTATCTTTTTTGTTCCATATGTTTTGTAAGCTCTAGCTAGAAATGATCCAAGAGAGATGGTAGCAAGGAAATATGTATGTCTTTTGCAATATCAGCGGGACGCTATAGAATTTGTGGAAATGGTGTTGAGGGACACGCAAAGAGGATCTGCAGAGTGTGCTTCGAGCTGAGCGATTCCTTGGCGCTTTTGATGAAGGTGAACAGCGGCAGTTAGATGAGGGGAGAATTGGGAATGATGATCAAGGAGATCAAGAGGTTGGCCGTTGGTTTTGAGCTGTCCCATTATTTTATTTCCGGTAGAAATTAAGAGACATCTTGCCTAATTAATGGGTAATTAACTTTACATCAGCTGTTACAATAGACATTTTGCCTAATTAATGGGTAATTAATTAGCCTCTTTATTCAGTCCCTTTACCTCAGGTTACAATTCCACAAATTAATATTGAAACCAAGAGGCAATTTGCCTAATTAATGGCCGGTAATTACAACATTCATTCTTTAAAACATACTAGGGAGCGTGCGCACGGGACATAGTTGAATAAAAATAAAATTTAAGATATTAACGTGATCATAGGCTGACTTTTTTAAACGGGAATAAGACAAAATATTATTAGTAGTAATAGCAAATTACCTTCAAATATTAAATCGTGTGGGATTAAAATCACTCGGTATTGAAAAATAATATATATATATATATATTATATATATATATATATATATATATATATGAGAGAGAGAGAGAATGGATCTAAAAAGTAAATATCATATCAGTAATTGATTTTTTCTACAATTATTGTCATTTCTTATTATAAACCCTTATTTGTTTTGTTTTTAGTGAATATTTGGTTTTATTTATATCATCATCATGATGTCGATATGTAATAAAAATCGTATCGCAGTGCCAACAAAAATTATAATAAATATTTATAAAAATAGACAATGAATTAGAACCATAGAGTATATATATAATATAGCTAAAATACAACATGTATTCAAGTGTTACATAAAATTGAATAGACAACTATATAGAACAAATTTACTACAACAATTGTGCCACTAAATTTAAGATATTTTCCTTACCCCAAAATGAACTTGCGTTGTAAGTTTGTTCAAATCTGTAAAATAAAATACAATTAGAATAAGAATTAGAAAAATAACTATGATATAAGTATAAAATTTTAAATTTTGATAAAATTAAACAATACAAATAATAGTTAAAGATATAAATCTTATGCTACATATGAGAAATGGAAAGGATATCGATACATAAAATTAGAGCGATAAACAAATTGATTAATCAAAGAATGAAAGGTAGAAGAGGGACCAAAACAAATTCTTACTAACCATCAAATGATTGAGTGAAGATAGCTTTACCCAACTATTTATTCCGACTAAGAAATTTTATTAAATAAATCTGCAAAATAAAAGAAAATAATAAATTAGAAAAATAATAGCAATATAGGCATAATATTCTAAACTATGATAAAGTTAAACAATATATATATAGAAAAAATAGATAAGCTGCATATAAATTATAAAATTAAGTCCCTATTGCATATGAGAAAGGATGTACTATTTTCTTCTTATCATCAGAATTTTGAAGAAACAAGTGATGTTCCAGAAAGAACAATGAAGATGCCGACGATAGTAGCGGAGCAACGATGAACAAGACGGATGCGGAAAACTACTTGTGGTTGATAATGATCTGAACTACTTTCTCAACAGAGACTACAAACACACAAAAATCATACTTCTTGTTAGAATACAGGAAACAGAAGTCCCTCGACCTAACAGAACATCAAAATAAACTCAGTTGTTTTCTCAAGTAGGATAGAAAGATTAAAATATCTAGAAATACAAAAAATTGCCGCTTGAATTAGGCAAACGAACCTTTGTTTTTCTGTAGATAAATCCCCATCTCCAAAGAAGAAGAGGGGCCAATTATATTTCTCCCATCTATTTATATTGACTAAAGAAAATGAATATGAAAGGTTGAAGACAAAAGGTTGAATTTCAATATACAAATGTTTCAAAACAATTATATTAATATTGTGAATGAATGCTTATACTAATGACTAATTAAATCATAGAGGTATTAATTGAGTTTAATTGTGAGTAAACGTCTTAGGGGAGTAATTGAGTAAACGTCTTAGGGGATTCAATCAATCGGCCGAGCACAGTTTTGAGGAAAATAAAAGCAAATTATAAAAAAAAAAAATTTGGACACACATTAATGAAGACTTACACACAAATAACCGGTTAAACGGATAACCAAGAATATTATAGATTGGATAACCGAGAACGTCATTATAGCATTTATGGTGGGGGCTGAACATAACTTTTACTAGATATATTATAGATATACTATAAGCTACTGATGGAACATCAAAGCCGGAGTCGACAACATCAAAGCCGGAGTCAAAGGGCGCCCTGGTGGATTTGGCAACATGCAACTCAATCCCACACGTATTCATCCGCCCTCCTCAGAGCACTCATGACCATCTCAAGTATTTCGAACACCATCAACGCCTAAGATTCTGGTGAAATATACTTGTCCGGGGTGGCAATGGCGGATCGATTTGGCGCTACACAGAGGCGTGGTAGGCGAAATATGTGTAACCGTAGAGGTATACTGGTTCTTTAAGATGGTGATCGAATCATGCCACTACGGGATCCCGGTGGAGGTGTTGGAGGCGATAAGCTCTCCCGTGTTTGTTGCTTCATCTTTCAATTCTTTTTATTGATTTGAGTTTTGCAAGAATTTATTTTAACAATGGCCTTCATGTTTGTTTGTTTTATTTTGCAAGAATTTATCTATTCCTCTTTTTTGTCGGCCGGTTCTTTTTTGTTTGCAGGAACTGATCTATTTCTCTTCTTTATGTAAAGATTTATACTACCTTTAGTTGGACTATTATTTCAAGGTACGGATTTAAACTAATTTATTTTAATTTTTTTTACTTGTATCAACTTATTAGGTTTAGATATGGATCCCATCTTTTCCTCAATTATTATCGGTAGAGCACAGAGGAATTCAAAGAAGTTGTAAAAAATTCTAAGAGGTTAGTAGCTACTTCTAATTTCCAACCTTTTTATTCTCTCATATTTTTGTGTATATCTCCTTCACAAACTACAATTGCTATGTGAAGTGGGAACACATATGCATTCGCCTTTCAAAGGATCGAGCATGTGAAAAATTACATGGGTTAGTACAAGTTGTACGATCAAATAATTACATAGGCATATAGTATTGTTTTTACAATTTGAACGATATCTTTTCTACAAATTTTTAGTTTTTTTTATATGTTGTATCCATAGATGCATATGCATGTTTATATAATTAATTATCATCTAATTTTATGCTTTTTTTAAGAACAAACGAAGAGACATTCAACCCAAATTTTATCCTCCTAAATTTCCATTATTTGATAAGTTTGAAATTTTTTATTTTATTTATTTAAGATAAAATAATTTTTTAATTCAAACCATGGATATTTAGTACGTCAAGCATAGACGGGATTTGTACTATCATTAATTTTTAACATCTATTTGATCAAACATTGAAGTTGTGTCTCGATAAATACTTAGATGTTAATTTTTTGAGATATTTCAATGGAAAAAAAATGTTCTAACATGAAATTTATATTTGATTCTTACAGTTGCATGGACCAACGAGAGTGGCAAACCTTAATTTTCAAGCTCTTCATGGACTATTATAACTAGATCGTACCAATTGCACTTCAACAAAGAAGATTATTAGCCAGAATATATTTGATTAATTTTAGAGTTATTGATTACAATTTGCATGATTTAATTCCAAATATGTATATTTATAATTTTATACGAGGGTCAAGAAAATATTTTATCAATTGTAATCGATGTCAACAAAGATGAGTAACTATGGAGTTCATTATTAAAATAATTGATGGATACGTCATTGAAATTTATTTGATGTATACAACTAGACATTCAACATTACACAATGTGTTGTAAATGAAACATGCATAGTATCATGTCCCGAGATGATTCACGAGGATATAGGTTGAATTAGGATTGGATTTGTGAAAAGAAGAGGAAGGGGATGAGTTTGTGGAGTTCAGAGGTTAGACAGAGGGAGATAGATGAGGGGAAGAGATAGAACGAGAGAGAGTAGAGACTTTGATTATTCATTGGATAATTCCAATTACAACTCCTAATGGTTATTTATACTAATAGTCTAATATCCATACCTAACACATCCATACACTCGATATATAATTCACAAAAGTTAGATATTAAATTATGCATAAATTATAAATAATATTATACATATAAATTAATGTCATATACAAAATTTGTGTATATATAGATGAACGACATGTCTCGTGCGTATGCACGGGCATGCCACCTAGTAAACCTTAAAAGTTGTGTTCATGGGCAATTTATTGCCATCATTTACACCTTTAAAGTTTTCACTATTAGATCATATCTATTCATTTTGTATCACAAAAACTTACTTAGCTTAATGGTTATCAATGTTATAGGGAGCCCAATGATCTAGAGTTTGAATCTCATTATTTGCATCTTCCTTTTTTTTCTCTCCACTTTGTGGGTTATTTTTGGGAGTACGATAATCTACAGGAATTTATGTGTCATCTCTAATCGGATCAACTTTTGAATATCTAATGAATAAGGTTTAAATTTCAATAGCTTTACTTTTCATTCTTTTTTTAAATATCCTTCACTATTTCGATCATTAACTTTTTCCTCCTTTTTTTCATACATAAACTAAAAACATGTATATGTGTTGAAGAGATAATTATATAAAAAAATTATATTTAGGCACATTTTTATATATAAAAAAGTTTTAATTTTTTAGTTGATGACCATTTTATTATCTTAATCTACAAAATCTCTTTGGTCGAATAATCTTGAACTAACTTTTTTAAAAGTCACAAACAATAATATTATTAATAAATAAGACACAATTTGTATCTGACACAACACAATTAAGCACAATTTGTAACGGACTCAATTAAAGTGACACAATTAAAGTGATTAATTAAATAAGACTAAAATGTAACGCCAAAATTAATTAAGAGGGTACCAATAAATCTATGTTTTTGTGCTATATATACCTAATCAAAGGTGATATACAAGTTACGGTGTACCTCTCACTGTACTGGAGATCGTGAGAGAATTAATCTAGCTACAACATCTCAAGGTAAGTCCTCCCATCCCCTCGGTTGAAAAAAATAATATTTCTAATATTTGTGTGGATGTGAAATTTGTTTTATGTGTATTGCTTTTTTTACTTCATGATATTTCAATGTTAATTACCGATCTAATGAATTAGGAATGATTAACTTTGGTTTTTTTCAAAATCTAATTTAATTTATACAGTATAATTTACTTAAAGTAGAATATTGATAGTATTAATATACTGCAGGAAGGTAGACCTGTCAAGCGGGTCATTCGGGTTGGGTTCAGGTCCGGTCACTTCGGGTTTCGGGTAAAACGGGTCTCGGGTAAAACGGGTTTCGGGTTTTTCGGGTTGACTCGAACTTGGGTTTGATCGGGTTTCGGGTCGGGTTCGGGTCGATTTCGGGTTTGTCAAATTTTTCTTTTTTAAATTAAAAAAATCATTATTTGATAATTTTGTGATAAATTTTAATTATATATAAAAAAAATAATTATATATAATTATAAATCAACCGGGTCAATCGGGTCATCGGGTCAATCGGGTAAATCGGGTCAAAATTACCGGGTCAATCGGGTCAACGGGTCGAAACCCAGATTACCCGAAAAATTTCGGGTTTTTCGGGTTCGGGTCGAAAAAAAATTTCGGGTCAAAATTTTCGGGTTCGGGTCGGAAAATTTTCGGGTCGGTCGGGTCGGGTCACCGGGTCGGGTTGTGTTTTGACAGGTCTACAGGAAGGAGATTGATCGATGAAGCAGCCGATAAAATATTAGATGCGGAAGTTGAGCTTGGATGCCATAGTGAGGTACTAAAAATGACTTTCGAGCAAATTATTTGAGAACATCAAAATATTTTATTCTCATTTGGTTATTATTTTTAATTACTTGCATATAAATAATTTTAAGTAAATCAACTATTAAAATAAGTAAATTATATATACACCCTATACATCTCGAATTAAAAGGATAGCTCCATGGGCAAAAGCTCTTGTCATGATGAATCTTGCGATGTATTGGTGATGTGTATATAATGCAGCTTGATTAGTAAAGTCTTGGACTATGAAATCATAAGCAGGTAAAGAGTGCCGGTGTTGAACGACCAAGGAGGTAATAACCCCTAAAGAAACACTTATTTTTATCAACTTTATAATTTTTTTTCAACTTTATACAAATTTGGAAAAAAAAAAAAGTGTTTCCCAATTATTAAAATTTTTATCAGCTTGAGTAGTTAAGGTTAACTTATTTTAAGCAATATTCTCAATTGACCTACCAAGAATTCTAGAGGTCTTAATTTGGTAATTAAAGTTATTTTTGTTAGTTCTCTAAAATACTTTTTCAATTACACAATCGATTTATCTTAATTTATGGGGGTTTCAATAGGTAGCCACATAATGCACAAATGCTTTTATATCTAGAAAACAAAAATCCTTAATTTGGTTGATTTTGGGTATGTCGAATGATTGTACATTATCTATTCAATTTGGATGAAAGTAGTAGAAAATAAATGATATTATAAAATGTGTATTATTTCAGAATAAAAATGTTTTGTACGAAACTAATTGTGTTAGTTTTCTTTTTCATAATCAAGTATTAAATGTGTACATATATGTTAGTTTATCTTTTTTTTTTTAATGACTTTCAAACCATTATATATATACACACACATGGAGGTACGTGCATATATGTTATTCTTCCAAATGCGATTGTTAATTGGAATATTTATATTCATTGTATTTTTTCAATTTAAAGAAAATTACAAGTAACTGCAATGTGGATATGTGCGGATACTATATAGAAAAGGGTGCAAATGCAATTAGTCTGTAATTGAGGGATCCGTTGTTAATGGGGATCGTAAAGTGAGTCGGTTGTAACTACAAGTAGGACAAGTTGTATCTGATTTGAGATATTCAGAATCAATCAAACAATCTCTCTCTCTCTCTCTCTCTCTCTCTCTCTCCTAAATCCCTCTCTCTGAACTCTAGTTCCTTTCATCACCCATTCCTTTCATACAGATCGGCCACCACAGGATAATATCAAACTCTTGATCATCTTAGCCAACAAGAGTAAGAGGCTTAACAACATTCCATGAAATATTTGTACTTTCATATTACTGATAATAATTACTTATTCATAAATCCATAACATCAATAGGTAATTTTTTGAAAAATTAAAATTTAAATAAATTAATAGGTAATTTTTTTGAAAAATACCAAGTAAATAAATTTATTAGAAAATTAAAAATTAAATAAATTAATATGCTCAGTTGTATTATATGAAATAGTTTTAAAAATAGAAATATTTCATTTAGCCTTTAACGAATCCATATTCTAAATGAATAAACTAAATTTTAAATTTTTTATGGATATATCACACTCATATAATTGACAAAAAAAATAAAGCAAACACATGTCCCGTACATAGCACGGGTCTGCCACCCTAGTTTAATTGAGTGATTAGCATCCAAACTAATTTAATTAGGTAAGCTAGCACCCTCCTAAAAATGGAATCGATCAACATTGACCGGCTTTTTCGGAATTTTTTTTTTTTGACATTTTTTTATGCCATTTTTTACCGTTTTGATGCCATTTTTTATTACATTTTATTTTCGCTTTGATGTCACTTTTCTATTGAAATGATTTGATGACACTTTTTTCAAAACTTGATGACATTTTTTTGTTTACTGTGATGCCACGTTGACCATTGATGTCATTTTTTTACTATTGACTACTGATGACACTTTTTTGTGATTTTTTTTTTACCGTGATGCCATATTTTTTCAAAGTAGTATTTTGATGACATTTTTTTCTTTAATGTGATGCAACTTTTTCAAAGTAGTGTTTTGATGCCATTTTTCTAATGTAATTATTTGATGCCATTTTTTTAATCAAATTGTTTGATGCCATCTTTTTTTAATTTAATCAATTGTATATCGATATATTTACATCGATTCTACTTTTATTCACTGATGACATGTTTGTGATTACATAGCCCGGAGTATTTTAGGTCCGGGCTAAAAATCCCCTTTTAATTAAAAAAAAACACCCACAAACATATAGTTCAGTGATCTATTCAACAACAACTGAGTCAATTCTCAATCTCAAAACATAGCTAAAATCGATCACAATTCTAGTCCTGAAGACAAACTATAGCTCAAACCTTTAAGTGTTGGAAGCGAGACTGGCCAACAGCGTGCGAATGGAAGGTTTTGAAGAAGTCGCCAAGAGTGAATTCCTTGTAGACAGCAGGATTTTCTGCTGAAACTCGCTCTTCAACCGGCCTGTATACTTGAGACGATGTCCTCTTACCGGTGAAAAACATTGCCACATAAATCCTTGGTCCTACGACATTTGCTGCCACACGGTGCTCTATACTTTTCAGCTTATCATTGGTTATCATCAATGTCAAAACATGGATTCATATCAGTTAAAAAAGTAGTCACCAAACACAACCAAAATCACAAAGATTGACTTATACCTGGACAAGATCTCCAATGTTGACGACTAGAGTACCGGGGACATGCTGGACCTTTACCCATTTGTCTTCATGGCGGACTTCCAACCCGCCAACTTGATCTTACAAAAGCATGGTGAGGAATGACGGGTCGGTGTGCTTTTCAGTTCCTATCATCAAATTCGGGTGAAGGCAAGCAGGGTAGTAGTGCAACATACAACTCCACCCTTGTGTGCATCCCATGGTTCCAAGACCGTGTTCACACTCGATTCCAACACCTTCTGACAACAGCTCGAGCAACGCATCTCCCGGTTTCTTAGCTTCGCTCGTATATTCCAACACCACGTCTCTGCCAAAACACAATAGATACTAAAATTCACAACAAACATTGCACCATTTCATCGAAATTGAAATCATAAAAGTACTACTGGACTATATATATATACCGACATATGTTAGGCAATTCGTTAGGATCAAGACATCCGGGAAAAGGAGAGATAACAGCCAAGGTATCCTTCCAAGTAGCAGTTGCAGACTTGTAAAGATCATGGTTGCTGTTAAATCTGACCAACTTCATCAGATCTCGACTATAGAATTCCTTCTTCACCTCAAGATCCTGTTCATGGAACGCTCGAACCCCTTCAATCATTCGGTCAAGCAATTCCAAAGGGTCTTATTAATGCCTTATTTATGTCATCTAGAAGAAGCTGCCAAAAAGAGGTGGTTTAATGGCTTCAATGATGGACTGGAATTCATGAACTCCTAGATTACAACTTTAAATAAGGTACAATGATCTCTAACGAATTAGATAATACATACAAGGATGTATATAATGCTTCCCATATAGTGCATCAAACCAATAATGGAAGATATAACCGTCGCACACAGGACATACATGAAAACAAACATTTCTATAAATGAAGAAAGATGAGAAAAGATGCAGCGAATAAGCTAGTCTTCAACCACCATGGCACTGAAGATGGAAAACATTTAGAAGAATGTAAGCATATTCATATTATAAAACAACAATCATCCACTATCATCAGTCATGTTCTACATTTTTGTAATTAGCACATAGAGACCATATGTTAAACAACACTTCCATAAGTGCTAAGTCCACTCGTTTAAACAGATGACCAGTGATTCCAAGTGCATTACATTAAGTATTTGGTATGAACACAAAAACAAATCCATTCAATTCATATCACTCTTAATGTTCAAATGAAACACAATTTCGGAATCGATAAAGGCAATCTAGTGCATTAATGTTTGGCATAGCCAGTTCTCCTCCCTGATCGAAAGACAGTACTTCACCAGTTTACCATGTTCATTTATCATACTTGGGCGGGAATATTCCCTAAATTGAGTTGGATCGATAGAGGAGTTACCTGCTTTGCAATGGGATTGGCTTGTCAATTTCCTTGCTAACCATCCTTGTGGACATTTCGTCGAGCAGTTTGTGTGCGGTTGGATTAAGGAGCTTCTCTGAGATAGAAGAGACATTCTCTACGTTTAAGGCATTCAAATCAATTTGTACCTCCTTTGGAATCATCATCATCATCGCTCCACAAACTCTTAATAGCCAATTTCTTGCCCTCTTCATCGGTTCTAACTTGTTCCCCTCTCTCCTTCGGCCTCTTCGAGTCGTCCCCAACAAACTCAAACAACTGCGCTCTCTTTTTCTGTTTCAAGGAGAGCGAATTGCTACTGGTGGTGGTGGGAAGAGGAGAAGAAGTGGTGGTGCTGGCGGTGAGGGAGTTGACAGGGGCGGCTTGGTCCGTTGTTTGGGCTCGACATCAATCCTTCACCGGCCACCGAAATCGGGGGAGGTTGAGTCTGGCTTCGTCCGGCCATCAAAATCGCGGGAGAGATAGAGAGTGAGGGAGTCAGGCGAGGTCGATGAAGGCGAGAGAGCACAGAGAGGTTGAGAGAGATCTCGCCATGGACCCAGATCTGACGGAGGTGAAAGGGAAAGCAGGTGAAAGGTAGAGGGCACATACGTCAGACACCTAAAAAATATTCAACGGATGTTAGCCCGGCTAAATAAACAAGGAAGAGTGTTAATTACATAATTAAATTAGCAAAAAAGGTGATATTTCACCCAAATTTCTCTTAAAAGTAATTGTTATCTCCAAATTCTCAATTTCTCCAAACTTGAGATCTAGATCTAAAAATTCATGTCTTGCAAAATCACTACTTGAGATTCGGCTTCTCCGACGGTGCTTTGAAGTTGGATTGGGTTCTCCGCTTCAACTTCTCGACCACCGCAGATATGTACCCAAAAACCATTTCTTGCTCCACCAAAGAAACTTTCTAAACATCTGCACAGGATAGAAGAGGCTAATTAAATCAATACCGCAAACACTCTTTCGGATCGGTTGTTCCTAGCGTGGGTCACACACCCTTCTGGCTACCATCGCCGCCGCCGTCGACGCCCACGCCTCCTCCTCTCGTCAGCACGGCTTCTCCACCATGGTTGTAACAATGAAGATCATCTATATCATTGTGTGCTTCACTACATGTATCACAACATTATTTTGATCTAAAATGTAATTTTAAAAAATAAAATAAAATTATATTTATATTTGAAAGACCTATATTTATATGTTTATAAAATTTTATCTTAAAAAATTATTTTTTATAAAATTTTAAAAATATATATTTCAAATAATCATCTTTTCAATTTATATTTTTTTAAAAATGGTTTTTCAAAATAAAAGTTTATAAACATATAAATATAAGTGTTTTGAATATTAATCTAATTTTTAAATTTTTTTTAAACATAAATTTAATGTTAAATTAATTTTGTGATGTATATTTTGAAGTATAGAGTGATGTAGAGGATCCTTTTTGTGGTTGTAAACGCTACCTCTATTTAGTGTCCTTTGAAACGGTTCATCCTATTAAATAAATCTAAAGGCAAAAAATCCTCCTTGAGCCCCAAGTACCAAAAGCCCTTTTTTTTGGGATAATTAGGTTAATATACCCTTTTCAATTTTTTTATGGGTAATTATACCATTGAAAGTTTTTTTTGTTTTGGTAATTGTACCTCTTTTGTTATTGATGACTGATGTGCCCCTAGAGATAACTTAATTTAAATCACGCCTAACTGACTCCTTCTTCCCAAATTGATTACAACTAGGATTAATCACTCAATATGTTCTTCTCAACAATCAATTTATTTTGATGCTTCAAGATTGAAGGTATGTGGTTATATTTTTATGCTATAATTTTTGTCGTATAGTTCATAGTTATTTGAGATTATTACTAGAATGATATCTGTAATATTATACCAGATGAAATTTATTTAGTCAATTAATTGATTAGCCGTAATCAATAGATATGGTCGTAGTCAATAGAAGTCCCAGTACGGTTATATACGTAATCGAGATATTATCTTGCTGGCCGGCCATTTACAAGTAGATATAAATCTTGCCGCCACCATTGATTACAATCCTCCTCCCCACTCTTATTTTGTGTATTTGGAACCTATTATTATTGAAATCTATGGTATGTATTTATTGTAACCTATAAAAACCCTAACAATGAGGTTAATTACGATACAAACTAGATACAATTAATTAATTACAAGAATCGAATTGCCTACACGCTACAACAAATTAGTTACAATAATGGGACAATATTGATTACAATTACAGGTACAATTACTTGGTTACAATCTATCGTGTGTATTTAGGTTACAATTACTTATTTACAATCCATCGTGTGTATTTATTGTAACATATTAAAACCTTAGCAACAAGGTTAGTTACGTTGGAAATTAAGCACAAGTAATTAATTACAAGAATCAACCCACATAAAATGAATTAGTATAATTTTGTGACAATAATGATTACAAGTACGGTTACAATTAGATACAATAATTGTAACAATGGGGAAATAATATCAGTTACAATTATTGTAATTACATGAAGGGTGCTACAACGAATTAGTTATAATACAAATTAGATACAATTAATTAATTACAAGAATCAAAATACCTACAAGCTACAATAGTGTGGGAATATTGATTACAAGCAAAGTTATAATTACTTAGTTACAATCTAGCGTGTGTATTTATTGTAACCTGTAAAAACCTTACCATTACTTAGTTACAATCTATTGTGTGTATTTGTTGTAACATATGAAAACCTTAACAATGAGGTTAGTTACGTTTCAAATTAGGTACAAGTAATTTATTGTAACCTATGAAAACCTTACAATTACTTAGTTTCAATAATTAAGATTTCAAGAATAATAAGGCTTCAAGAATAATGGTTAGTTTGTTACAATAATTAAGTTTTTTGTAGTACTCTAGGATTACAATCGGTTACAGTATGTTACAATCAAATTTGAATTACTTATAACCCTAGATGATTAAGTAGCGTCTGTATGGACAAATCAATAATCCAAACAATTTTCCTTTTCAAAACGTAATACAATCTTATCTACAATCTAAATCATCTTATCTATATCTATTTACTTTTATTTTAATTTTAAAAAGATCAAAATTCTACCTTAAGGGTATTTAGGTAAAATCCACCATAAAAAGGTATATTTACTAAAAAGAAAAACTAAAAAGTATAGTTACCAAAAAAAAAACTTGAAAATGGTATATTCTCTCAAACTTTCACTTTTTTTTAGTTCAGGAAATAATAATAATAATAATAATAATAATAATAATAATAATAATAATAACCAATTCTTGTTGCCAAAGGGATTTTAACCTTATGAAAAAAAACCCTTAAGAGATAGTGAGTAAGTGACCACTTGACTAGTTTGCTATCTCGCTTGACTAGTTCGCCTTGATCATATTTCGATCTATCGGGTCACGTGAATTCGCTCCTTGGTGTGGTTGAGCTTAGTTCCGGATGAGGTTCAGTCTCGGGTGCCCTGCTAATCAAGTTGATCGTGGCAGTGTTCGTGATTTTTGAAGATCTCAGATCTAGGTGAGGGAAACATTGGTGATCCACACTTCCCCATGAGATGTCCTTTTCCCTTCGTGGGTTTCTGTTTTCGTCTACCCGGCATCAAGACACTGTGTCAGTCTCTAGACTCTCCCGTGCTCTCGGCTTTCACAACCTATCCTTAGTCTTCCTCGACTCCCATGCTGGCCGGACTGATTGCTAATTTGATCGGGTGTACTGAGTCTTTTATCTTTTGCTCTCCTCTTTTGGTTTCTTTGATGTAACATGACAGTTAGTCTGTCTTCCGTTTACGGCCTCTCGATTTACCATGGTGAAATCTGGTAGATCGAATCGCTTTCCTTTTTTTTAAAAAATCGGCTTTTTTATTTTAATCATTTTTTTAAAGTTGGGGTAAAATCGTCGTTTCAAATAGCGACTTTACCTTACTTTGGCTACATCCCAAAATAGTTTCGGATAATGGCTATTTTGCTAGTTTTTGGTTTATTTTTTTTGCTAATTTGAAAAAAATCAAAGAGTTTAGGATGACAATTTTTATGATTTTAATATTAACTAGTGCAATTCTTGCACCATGGCACATTTACATAAAAAATTTATTATCCATAAAAAAAATTATTATCCATTCTCACACCATGAAAGAGCAAAGGGAGACCAAAGAAAAGTTGGAGAGAGGTGATCAGACAAGATGTTGCCCTTTTGAATCTTAACGAGAGTATGGTTAGGGATAGGGCGCAGTGAAGGAGTATCATCCAGGTCAGAGAGGGTTAAGTTGGGACTCAGAGGAGTGACAGAAATCGCATCATTTCCCCCGTTCTCACACCATGCCTTTTCGTAATATCCTCTATTTGTTTGTTAATCTTTTACCTTTGGTTGTGCTATGAGTTTATGTAGGTGCATGTCAAAGCCAATAGGAAACACTCTTTTGACTTGTCAAGGAAAGAGTGCGTACAACTTGACCCCCTAAACCCTGCTTAGACGGGAAACTTATCACTACTAGAAATATATTATTTAACATCGAGTAATAACCGATGTCTTTAAAAAAATCGATTTCTATGTGGGTGATGTAAAAAGTCAAAAGTTTTTCATATCGGCCACAACCCGATGTCTTTGAAAATTATAACATCGTTTATAATTCTAAATCCGATGTCTTTGTTATCCTATAACATTGATTATAAAATATAAGTGATGTTATAACATAACAAAGACATCGAGTTTTGACCGATGTTATACAAGTTTGAGTTTTAACATCGCCCACATAGACATCGATTTTTTATTTTGATCAACATCGGTTTGTAGTCAATGTTAAATGAAATATTTGTTTTTTTTTGTCGTTGTAGCCTATACGGGATTTGAACTCGCACATTTGTTTTTGAACAGATCGCTCTACCAATTTGGGCTAATATGTTTTGAATTAGCAATTATAAAACAAATTACTACATCATTTACTAATCTAATACTATTGCCAAAAGAAAACATCAAACAAACGATTCTAGATTCACCTCAAACAAACTATGCCCTACCAATTTATCATAAGTTTTAGTTTAGTACTATGCTTATGTAAATATTATAATGCTTTAAAAAAACACCAAATAAAAAATCACCTTCAATGCCACAATATATGTAGTTAAAAGATATTTTATATTATAGATATGAAATATTATTGTTTATACTATCCTTATATATCACGATTTGTAAAGATTTGGTTCTATCTCGTTGTAACCGTAATTGTCTATATAATATCATATCCTCTGAATGATTAATTCATCAGAGCTTCCACAATCTTTTATGGTATCAAGAGCCGGTTTTTTCTAAACCCTAGCCTCACCCCTAGTGCGGCCACCCTAACTCCGTCACCATGTCTACTGTCGACAGCACCCCCGATGGCAACACCGGCGACCAAACACCGCCTAATAACACTCCTCTTCCCTGATAGCGATCAAGATCCGATTATTCCCGACGACAAGACGATTCACGGTGAAAGCTCGCATTGCTCAAAGATCAACCGTGAACTCAAGCTTTTGGTGTGCAACTTCATTCCGTCTTGACATCGTCTAGCTTGACTCGATATCGAGTGAGGGTCCACTACTAGAATTTTGTTATTTAACATCGGTTCATTAACATCAGTCAGAAAAATCTGCCATGTTAAACAGTTTTTTAACATCGCTTTCTAAATGTTTGATGTTAAAAATAAAATAGACATCAACCTATATTTTAGACCGATGTTAAATATCTATTTTGAAATATTTTATAAAAGGAGCGGAATCAAATTCATGAATTAATTTGAACACCCGCCCATCGGATTGCCGAATATATCAACACTATCTCCATTTCAACCCAAATTCCACTTTCCCGTCTACCTGTTCCTTCTACTATCTCTCTCCTCTCTCGCTGGAGCGAAATCCGGCCGACCTCCTTCCTCCGACTCCTCCTCCCATCATCGTCACTTTATAAAAAACAAAACCCTATCTCCTCTCTCCTCACTCGCCTATTCAGACCAAGGTCTATCTCCAGATTTGTTCTCCTCTCTCGAGCTTTCGATCTCCACAGTCCACACAAAGGTAAGCTACCTTTCTCACACTCTTGATCCTCCATTTCCTCCATCAATCAACCTCGATCCCAGATCCTAGATCTCTTCTCTGTGTCGACAACCTGCAAGCCTAACCGCGACAAGTCTCCTTAGCCTACTGGAATTTCCTGCCTAAGAAGGTGAACACCCTATTCTATGGTTTTGCTCCTTTTTGGTTGAAATTGATTTGATTTATTGATTTAGGGTTTAAACTAGGTTAGGGTTCATAGTTCCTAAAGGATAATTTGAGTGGAAGTATGGATCTGAGCACACACCCTAACCCTAGTTTATGGATCTGAACACCATATTCGCTTTCTCTGCTGACTGATTTTGGTGCTTGTTAACTCTCATTCGAGTTTTTGGATCTGAGCACAAGCCCTAACCCTATTTGCCTTCTCTGCTCACTGATTTTGGGGCTTCATTTCCTAATCTTAATTCTTGTTCATTTATCTTAAATAATTTGTATCAATTGATTGCTATTGAGTTTTGGGATATTGATTTTGTGAGTTTCGAATGGTTGGGAGTTGATTGAGATTCGAGTTGATTGAGATTCTGTGTGCAATGGATTTCTTATGACCATACAAATAATTTCTATGTTAGTATCAGGTTTTTTTCTTAGAGTTTGTACTCAACCAATATGATTTGAATTATTTTGTCCTTACTGATTATAATCAGGTAGATTTTAGGGTTGAGTAGTTTCAATTTATGATAGATTTCCTACCTCAACCTGGAACTTGCCTCTCTTTATGTTGCTTTACTTTGATTCTAAAAGGCAAGTAGGATTTTCCACTCCCTATAAACCTATCGATACAAGTTAGAACTAATTGGTAAGTAGGATCAACTTATCCAACAAGGGCTAGAAGACGCCGAGGCAGTTCTGTTCAGTGCTCAGTGATTGGAATCACATAATGCACGCGTTGGCTAGTTCCTAATTAGAGAGCTTGAATAATTTAGAAATAATAGTTTGGTTGATCTTTGTATAAGCATCCGTGTTGTTTTTACTTGTTTTAACTTGGAGTTGCTCATTTAATTTTTTCAAGGAAACGTTAGTTAATAATGTAAACGAGTTGAAAGTATTTCCCACCGGTTCCTTAGATTCCTTCCGGGCAAGGAACATGGATTTGGTTTCTTATAATGTTTAACAAGACAAGCTTTTAATGTTGAACAAGACAAGATAATAATGTAAACATTAGTTAATAATGATCTCCTTCTTTCTTGCACTTTTTTTCTCAATACTTTGGAGAAATTAGAGTTTTGTTTCAATATTTCAATTAATTAGAGTTTTGATGTGTGTTTATACACTTTATCCTATTTCTTGGGGTGTATTGGCTTTACAGATTTAAGCATCTTTTTCTAGATAATTTATTGAAGAATTAGAAACTCGTGGGATAATCATGTTCTTAACTGAAGATTGTATGTCTTACATCATTGAACCCATATGAATTTGCATTCTTAACTGAAGATTCTATCAGGATGATCTGACAAAATCTGCTACTTTAAAATTTGCATTTTTGTCGAATCTTTCTCAGTGTTGCTTGGTTGGTTGGCTGGGGTTTGATACTTGAGTACGCCATTAATGGTGGTGCTACTATTGCTCGTGGCATATCCCTGAATCCGGTGTGTATTCCTTTTTTGTATCCATGTTGTGGTTATACCATGTGTGTAGTGCTCTATGTAGTTACATGTTGGGCTTACAAATATAAAACTTTGATTTGTTCTCTTCAGGCACTATATTTTAGAGGTGAGGATAATCTGCCAAGTTTTTTGGCCCGTCATGCAGTTTTGGGGATCACACTTAACCCATGTGCTGCTGACAGCTGTACTGGTTTTACTTAAATCCTCATCCAATTTCAGAGAATTTCTTCATGTTCTCTTTTTCATCTTCCGTTGTAAAAGCAATGCTTGCTAAATTCTCATGTTACAGAGTACATTAGTTCAAGCAGTTATTACTTCGTCGAATGTCTGTTGCATGATTTTCATCATCTTCTAGCGGATATCTTGCCTTTCAGACTGGCTGGATAGGATACCAGATTTCTAGTGGGTAAGTAGCACCTCATGCTGCTTTAGTTTCAATATTTTTCTTCCTCTTATCAATTCAATTTCGGTATTTTATGTTGTTTAAGTACTTGCCTTATGGATTTAAGGGTGTACTCACGGGCTCTTCTACCGTCTTCTTGAGTACTTTGAAATCAGATTATGTGTTGAGTTTTAAAATAGCCTGGTGTTCAAAGTTCTTACTATTATTTAGGTTTTTCGGTGATCAAGAATTGCATTCGTTTGTTCTTGTAAATTTTGAGTGATTGATCTTTATAGGCCTTCAATGTTCTTACAACTTTCCCATCTGTCATTTCTGCTAGTCCAGCTTCCAACTTGTCCAGTCCATCAGCCCTTACAGGTTATTTCAAGAAAGGACCAACAACAGTAGCAGAATCCAGGTTCATTTCACTCCATGAATTTCTCTTGTAATTTTGCTTCATTCCATCTTTGTTTGAATTTCTTTTCCTTTTATTTTGTGTGTGATTTTATTATGGCAGGCAGCGTGTGTGCAGAACATATTGGACTCTATAGTTCCTGCTCTCTTGGCTGACAAGAACAAGAACAAGAAATTCATATATGTGGAAATGACAAGTTTTCTTTTCTTCTTCCTTGGAACTTTTAGAAGTGTAATTGAGGGGATAATGTTTTTAAATTGAACTATGTTGCTCTCCAAGGATCATCTCCTCAGCTTTGATTTTTTTGTTCTTTGGCTTTTAGGGTGAATTTTCCGGTAGAAAAAGCGCAATAAGTCCTTTAGTAAGGCAATTTAAACGAACTTTGATTAATGCTCCTTAAGTTAGTATGTTGTCATAGCAAAGTTCTTGTGTATCATTTACTTGGATGTATTCTTATAATTTCATGTTCCTATTACTCATAAGGTTTAATAAATGTCTCTTAAGTTTCACATGCTCTTTTTGCCATTATGTAAGAATATTCTATCTTATTTAAAGCCTATTAGCTCAAATGGTAGAGCGTTGCGTGCAAACACAAAGATATGGGTTCAAATCCCGCATAGGCTACGATAACAAAAAAAAACTACAAATATGTCATTTAACATCGGGTAATAGCCGATGTCTATAAAAAAAATCGATGTCTATGTTGGGGATGTAAAAAGTCAAAAGTTTTTCACATCGGCCAGAACCCGATGTCTTTGTATGTTATAACATCGGTTATATTTTATAATCGATGTTATAGAATAACTAAGACATCGGATTTAAAAATATAAATGATGTTATAACATATAAAGACATCGGGTTCTGGCCGATGTGAAAAACTTTTGACTTTTTACATCCCCACATAGACATCGATTTTTTTTTGAAAGACATCGGCTATTAACCGATGTTAAATAGCAAATTTCTAGTAGTGGTCACTCGATATCGACTGGGCCTTGTCTTGCCGGATTTTGTCTTGGGATTCTTTTATTATATCTTTCTTTATTTTCATTTATTAGTTGTTGAATAAAAATGGGGAAATTGATATTTCCTTACTTAGGGCTATTTTTTGATATTTAGGTAGATGAAATATTTTTAATATTTATCTATGTTTATTTTAATTTATTAGATAAATGAGAGAACTAGAATTTCCTTTGCAATTAACCATTCTCATCTATTATCAAACCCTATTTAGGTTGTATTTGTCATATTTTATTCTTACGTTAAATTGAATAGAAGAGCGCTTCGTTCTCTTCTTTGTTAAACCCTAATACGCTCTACTCTCTTTCATCCACACGGTTTTCTATTCTGCCGATCAAATAATTCCAATTGTAAATTTGGAGATTATAATTGCAATTACGTGCGTTGGTGAAATTGCAATTACAATTGCAAGAGGAAGCCAAACCGCAATTGTTGACCGACTGTTGAAAGCAATTCACTCCTACCGTAATTGTCGACGTTGGCGCGGTTGTGATCAAAGGTCTCGTCAAGATTTCTCAAGAACAGATCGAGATTCCACTTAAGGCGTCTCAAGATCCGAACAATTCGAATCGTTAAAGATCGACCAAATCCAACCATACATAAATGGAGTACAAAAATAAAAAATAAAATTTAGGTACAAAAAAAAAATCAAATTGGAGAGCATATATTCTGTCCTCATGAATTTCCTTATCTCCACAACATCCTTTGTATGATTACTCCTGCAAGAACAACAAAATGCAATAAATCTTCAATAATTTGACCAACAAGGCAAGAAAGTCATTACAATTACTAAAAAGCACATGGACTATTGTAATTAAGCAGAGTTAACACTCTTAAATAAATCTACCTGTACAATTTCCATTGAGATCTTAGACAAGCTGTAGGAGAGAAATAAAATGTATGGAAGATGCCAACAAGATATAAGTTAATGATTGAAGGTATTGCCTCATGATGGTAAATGTGTACAACTAAACTTGTTTAAAAAAAATTGATAAATGGATTTTTTTTTAATATATATATATAAGGTAAAATTTCAGCTAAATGAAAGCTAACCGATAGCATCCGGGGATGTTTCTTTTCATTTGATTAGTCCTCTTGTTACGGTTAAAAAACTGTTGCCTCTTCCTCTCAAAGATTAAGGATGCTTGCATTTTGAAAGATATATTGAAGGTCAATCAGGTCTAATATTAATCATATTAGATGATTTAGAATAGTTATTTATTGGCCTTCAATGTATCTTTAAGAATAAAAAAACCCAAGGAAAATAACACTTCCACTTGAATAGGATGTCATGAGCATGAGGTTTTCACTGTATCTGCACCTACCTTAGTTATCAATGGTAGCACCAAACACTCAAAACAATGGCCTAGTAGATGACATGATTTTGAACTGCAGATAAGTTATGCCCGAAATTTTCCATAGAAACATGGTCATCAGCATTAAACCTCAAGTTTGCATGAGATATTAATTCATACAGAACTTTTCGAGTCTTAGAACAGAAGTTTACCTGCACTAAGAATACATCCAAGGCAAGAACCGTGCTGTAGCCAGGAGCAACGTCCAGATAGAAAGGAGTAGCAGAAGTTTAACAGTTGCTTTCATGCCGAGGACAACAGCACCCATCCTTAAAAGATTTACAATTATTCCATTTTTCAGACCTTTCCAAAACATCAGCACGAGGAGGAGCCTTTGAGGGATTTCAAAAGAAAAGGCTTAAAAAGAGGATTTGAGAACATTCAAATACCTAACAGGTTGAGCACAAACCGGGACCAAATCCAAGCGGGTGAGAGCCATGGCCGATTGAAAGAGAGATTGATGCGAAGCTGAAGCAGCAAACAACGAAGATCTTCCTCAATTGGCGCTCTTTCTCGTGTTTCTTGTTCTCAAATGCGATGAATTAAAAAACCACATTCACATCAGTAGCAAAATATAGAAAGAGAAGGACGGGGAAAGCGAGAGTAGAGGAGGAGAAGAGGGAACGAGCTCACCTTCGGCCTTCAATGGAGGGAGATCCGGGACCAACTAATGTGTCTGAACATCAAGGACGAAGGTCGTTGGGTTCGAGATCTGAAGACAAAGGTCGTTGGGTGGTGACAGTACTTCACATATCCGAGGAGACGACGACAACACAAGAAGGAAGAGGATGCAACGGGGATATGAGTTTTTTCTCAAAACATACTTTATTAAACATTTGTTCATTCCTTATATAAGGTTATATTAAGCATTTGTTCATTACTTTTATGATTTTTCCTCATATAAGGTTATATTAAGCATTTATTAGTCAACATAAGGCTTTATTAAACATAAGGCTTTATTAAACATTTATTAGTCAACATAAGACTTTATTAAACATTTGTTCATTCCTTATATGAGATTTCCTCAAAACATACTCTTATTGTATTCTAATAAGAATTTATTAGTTAATATAAGGTTATATTAAGCATTTGTTCATTACTTTTATGAGTTTTCCTCAAAACATACTCTTATAGTATTCTATTAAGAATTTAGGAGTTAAAATAAGGTTTTATTACACATTTATTTGTTACGTATATGAGTTTTCCTCAAAACATACTCTTATAATATTCTATTAAGAATTTATTAGTTAATATAAGGTTTTATCAAACATTTGTTAGTTACTTATATGAGTTTTTCCTCAAAACATAATCTGATAGTATTTTAATAAGAATTTAGTAATCAATATAATGTTTTATTAAACATTTGTTCATTAGTTATATGAGTTTTCCTAAAAAAATAATCTTATAGTATTCTAATAAGAATTTAGTAGTCAAAATAAGGTTTTATTAAACATTTATTCGTTACTTATATTAGTTTTCCTCAAAACATACTCTTATATTATTATAATAAGAATTTAGTAGTTAAAATAAGGTTTATTAAACATTTATTCCTTAATTATACGATTTTCCCTCAAAACACTCACTTAGATTATTCGAATAAGAATTTATTGCATAATATAAAGTTCTATTCCACAATTATTAGCTACTTATATGATTTGTTTCTTAAGATAAACTCTCATAATATTCTCATATGAATTTATTAGTTAATATAAGGTTTTATTCAACGATTATTAGTTACTTATATGATTTTTTCCCTCAAAACACATTTTATTTAACAATTATTAGTTTTGTTTATATTCTAGTATTTATTTAGATATAAATACATATACTATTAATGAGCCTATTGGCGAAAATTATAGCCGTATTTGGGCCCATAATAAATTAAAGGCCATTAGAAATTAAAGTGTGTCATTTGAGATTAACTGTAAATAGCCACGGCATTAGCCACAGATATGACCGTGGCTATTAATTGGGCTTCTTAATACGTCAAGAGTTATTAATTGGGTTTACATATTCATTGGGCTTTGACTAATACTAATGGGCTTGACCCTTTTTGGGCTTTGACTCTCTAAAATTGGGTTTGACCATATATAGGCCCTACCTTTTTTTTGGTGAGATTTTGGGCTTAAAAATTGATATTTACTTTCAATTTTTTTTTTTTAATTTTTGAATTTCCTCAATTCGGATACACCAAAGTTATAATGGGCGTCTCCATGTTAGCGTCGAATACAGCCACGGATAATCCAACAGTGGCTAAATTCGTGGCTGTTCACCTTCAACTCGGGTCATATATTGCTAATTACCTCACATTCTTAGCCATGAGTACAACAACGGATATTATTCGTGGCTAAATTCGTGGCTACACTAACATGTCGGGTAAGACTCGCCAAAAATGGCGTCAAAATCGGCCACGGAAAAGGTGAATGTGGCCAAAGTCGTGGCTAATAGCCATGATACCAGCCACGACACTTATATTCGTGGCTAAAAACCCCGAAATTTCGGACACAAAATTATTTCTTCATCCTTAGCCACGGGCTTTGCCACAAATATTTTCATTCGACGCTATTATAGCTACGGCTTGTCAGGTCGTAGCTATAGTCGTAGCTATCAGCTACGGATTTGGCAATGACTGTACGACGTAGCTAAAATTCCGTGGCTATTTCCTGTGTTTTTGGTAGTGATCATGCCTATGATTGAGTTCTTGGTTGATTGTGATTGTTGATTTTGCACACAAATTCCGTGGCTTATTTGTTTTATTTTCTACTTTGCATTCGGCATTTGCTTTTGTGATTAGGATCTATTCGGCAGTTGCAAATGTGTAGCTTCTGGTCGGCATTGATAATTAAAAAAAAAAAAGGCCGATCTTCTCAGAACAAAAAAAAAAGGAAGAAAAAATAAAGAAGAGAAATGTCGAGAGCAACCTTTGCATTTGTGTGAGTTAGTACCTCACTTATCCTTGTTAATTTGTTTAGTTTACATCTTTTGCTATATATTGATGATCTATTAGGTTTTAAGCATCACAAAGAACCCTTATTTTTGTGATTTAGAGTCGTGCCGACACCGGGGCCGTGGTCACACCCATCTTTCTCCGAGCCGTGTTGCAACCGTCGGATAATAGTCGACGGAGTGTGTGCACTCTTAGCCCTTGTGTTGCTCACTTTATTTTACTTAGTTGCTGAATTTTTGAGCTTCACATTGTATTACTTATTGCATTCTCTTGTTTAGTTGCAATTTCATATTTAGCCGCATATCATCGATTGCATCTCCTTGCATACTCTTTTTGTGTCTATTTCTCGCATTTTGCATTGTTATCTTACTACTTTCATCATTGCAAAGTTCTGTATCCAGTGTAGATTGTCAATTTAGTGCCTTGTTTTCCTCGCATTGCTTGTTTTCAAACACTTCGATCACTCATAGGATCAAAGACTTGCATTGCTTGTTTCTTTGCCTATTTGTTCGGGTTACTTGTGTTGTCACTTTGCATATAGGGCCATGGCTGCGAATTCAGACAAGTCTACCAACTCGGGCGCACCACCACCCCCAGGTACCATTACGGATGACCAAATGCAAGTCATTGTTGAGGCAGCAACTAGAGCGGTAGAGAAGAAGTTGGGGACATTGTTGGCCACCAACAACGCCAATTTATCCGGCATCTTGATGGGATTGATGGATCGGAAGCTCGCCGAATTCCATGTGGAGGGGCCATCTTCTTCGAAAGGTAAGAGACATTGTAAGGGTCTTTTAGAAGATAACTTAATTTATTCCAAAACATCGATCTAACCCATTTCCCGGCGAGCCCGAGGACGATGATGTAGTTTTTGCAGCTGGTACAACTCGCCAGGAGGGTCACACCATCATTCCTCCCCCACGGCAAAAGCCCCCACGGCAACCTCCTAGGACACCTATTCGAGACCATCCGGTCTTCGACGAATGGGAAGAGCAGCGGAACGATAGGGATGTCGATGACATGCCCATTCTTGAGGACCCATTCCAGGAGGCTGATGATCCTTTTGATGACATTCCTCGCCCCAACTTTGGCCGCCCTAACTTGAATCACAACAATGATCAAGCCGCCCAACGTCGTGATGTGAAGGTAAAGCTTGACACCTTTGATGGCGCCAATGAGCCTAAGGCGTACCTAGCTTGGGAGACTCACACCGACTACGTCCTTGACCACCTCCGTTATGATGAGACGTGAAAACTTGAGGTAGTAACTCTCCACCTTACAGGACTTGCTCGCTCTTGGTGGTTTCGCACAAGAGACATCCGTCGGAGGCAAGATAAGCAACCAGTAGAGACATGGCCTCAACTACGTTACCTCTTGAAAAAGAGGCACGTACCCGAAGAATATGTTGAATCTATGAGGCTGAAATTAGCCACCCTTAGCCAAGGTACTAGGACTCCTATGGAGTTTAGAGATGAGATTGAAAGAATCTCCCACCAAGCGAATGTTTTTCTTACAAAAAGAGCTCTTTGTAGACAATTTCTTACTGGTTTGAATGTTCCTATTCGCAATCCTTTGGCTATTCATAGTTGTAGAGACATTAACACACTTTGTCACAAAGCGCAGCTCTTATATGAACATCAACAGGAGGAGGAGAGGTCGATCCAATCATCTTTTGGTCGAAGATTTGTTCCTGCACCTACTTCTTCTAATGTTTATAAGTTTTTGCCTAACTCTTCCTCACATCCCAAGGGAGTCTCTGACTCACCTAGCACAGGGTTCGAAGTTCAAACAAGAAGGGTTGCCACCTCATCTCCGCTTGATCGTTCCCGTGAGCAGCAGTGCTTCACGTGCGATAGCACGGAGCACATCGCGCCGGAATTGCCCACAAAAGAAGAATGTGTTGCTCAATGACATCGAAGATTACTACTATGAGGAGCAGGCGCTCGAGGATCCCCATAGCTCATTCAAAGTGGAGGAGTCGGCACATGTGTCTTAGGAGGACAAGATCGTTATCGACCCCAACACCTTCGCCGATGCACTTTGCTTGGTCAATCGGCGCGTCCTCACTCTTCAAGAAGCACCGCCGACCGATCAACGGGAGAACCTTTTTCATACCAAGTGTGTGGTTAGAGAAGCCACACTCTCGGTCATCATCGATGGAGGAAGCTGTTGTAATTTGATCAACGAGAAGGTCGTTGATTTCCTCCACCTTGCTACAACACCTCGAGCTACTCCATACAGTCTTAATGGCATCACCGACGGTAACTTCGATACTCTTGTTACTAGGCAATGTCTGGTTTCCTTTCATATTGGGTCTTATTATGATCAAGTATTGTGTGATGTTGTTAAAATGGATTGTAGTCATATGTTATTAGGCCGCCCTTGGTTATTTGATAGGCAAGTCATTCATGATGGTCGCTTAAACACTTATTCCTTTAAGTATGATGGGAGGAGAGTTACTCTTCTACCCCTTTCTCCTCAAGCTATTTTGCAGGATCAGGTAAGAAAGCGCCCACAACAAGCCGAAAAGGCGGCCATGACCAAAGAGACCGCCTGCAGCACAATGGAAGACCAGACTGTCCAGGCCGCACCCGCGGCCAAGGAGGCCGCGCCCGCAGCCACAGTCCCTCCAGCTCCTGTTTTACATGCGTCTTCTCCAACAGTGAAGATTCCATCTTCGTTCCCGACGCGTTCGTCATCTAGCCTTAAGGGATCCGTGGAGAAAAGAGCTTTCACTATTCACCCTTTGCACTTCAAGATGCCTCCGGTTTCGCCCAGGCCAAAGATCGCTGATTTCTTCTTGTCTCTTCCGGATGATCCTTCCGACGACGATTCGAGGACTAATCGTGATCAAGTGGAGGAGAATGGTAGCGATTAAAATCCGATGATTCCCGACGACAAGACAATTCACGGTGAAGCTCGCATTGCTCAAAGATCAACCGTGAACTCAAGCTTTTGGTGTGCAACTTCATTCCGCCTTGACATCGTCTAGCCTGACTCGATATCGAGCTGAGTGAGTGTCAGTCGATATCGACTGGGTCTTGTCTTGCCGGATTTTATCTTGGGATATTTTTATTATATCTTTCTTTATTTTCATTTATTAGTTGTTGAATAAAAAGTTGAGAAATTGATATTTCCTTACTTATGACTATTTTTGGATATTTAGGTGGATGAGATATTTTTAATATTTATCAATTTTTATTTTAATTTATTAGATAAATGAGAGAACTAGGATTTCCATTGCAAGGAACCAATCTCATCTACTATCAAATCCTATTTAAGTTGTATTTGTCATATTTTATTCTTACGTTGAATTGAATAGAAGAGCGCTTGGTTAAGCGTTTTCTTCTTTGTTCAACCGTAATACGCTCTACGCTCCTTCATCCACACGGTTTTCTATTCTGCCGATCAAATAATTCCAATTATAAATTTGGAGACCATAATTGCAATTACGGTGCGTTGGTGAACTCAAATTGATCGAGTTAGATTGCAATTACAATTCCAAGAGGAAGCCAAGCCGCAATTGTTGACCGAGTGTTGAAGGCAATTCACTCCTACCGTAATTGTCGACGTTGGCGCGGTTGTGATCAAGGTCTCGTCAAGATTTCTCAAGAACGGATCGAGATTCCACTTAAGACGTCGTAAGATCCGAACAATTCGAGTCGTTGAAGATTACAACGCATCACTCCCCACATCGACGACAGTTCATCGTTCCGCTCCTCAGGTGCGTCCCTCTTGGCCGCAGCTCTAAACCCATCTGGCAATTCCAACATTCAATTGCCTACATGTCAAACTTGATCGCTCCTCAGGTGCGTCCCCACTTGTGCTATTATTTTAAATTTTGTTGTCTTTATTTGATTTTCATTTAAAGATGATGAAAAGTTTAAGTGTGGGGGAAGAAGTGAAGTGAATTAGTTAGATTAGGTTAGTTCATGTTTGAATTTTTGTTATTTCTTTTATGTTATATAAAATGTCAAAAATGGATTTTTTTTTTTGAAAAATGTCAAAAATCCAAAAATGTCATGCATTGTATAAATATGTGTTCGTCAACTACCCATCTCGCAATGTTTGTCCTCTATTATGTATTTTGGCATGATCATATAAATTCCATAGCATGTTTGGATTGTTTAGCCTTGTCCTATAAAATTTGGTTTTCAAATGAAGAATGATTTGGTAATGTAATTGAGCATGTATTATTAAGCTTGAGTATGATTAAAATCCTACACAATATGACCCTTGTGAGATTGTTTTTTAGCCTTATTGGTATCATATAATTCCTCTTGCTTTTATGTGTGATTTACTCTATTATGTTTCTACCTCTTGATATTAACTTCATTATCTATTGTCAAAACCGACTCACATGTTTGTTGCTTGCGAAATTTTATGCTTTTATGTTTATATTTGGCTTTGGTTGCATGTGTGAATTGAGTGAAATAAGGTGACAATGGTTGAGACAATTAGTAATCGGATCTACGCATGACACCCATGGGTATGATTCGCGCAAAATGGTGTCGAAAGCTATCCACTAAGGAAGGAAGCTTGATCATTGAGTAACCGGGTTCATTCATGACACCCATGTTTGCAACTCGCGTCAAAAGATGTTCAAGTGGACTTTATTCAAGTAAGTTGAGGTGTTGATAGACCGGGGCCATTCATGACACCCATGTTTGCGACTCACGTAAGGAATACACCAAGGCTGAAAGAGAGCAAGAAAAAAAAAATGAAAAAACAACCGAAAAAAAAAAGAGAAAAGAGAGAGAGAGAGAGAGAGAGAGAGAGAGAGAGAGAGATCCAAATTGCTTATTTTTATTGTTTTTCCGCAAGTAATGACATTTCAGTGGAGATTTGGTGATATTGTTGTCAATTTCTACGAGCTTTGTTGCATCTTGAATTGAGTTGAGAGTTTAACTGGACTTGATGAAATTGACTCAAAATCGACTAGAAAACAAGAACAAAGACTCGACTTGAACAAATAGGAAGACTTGAAATAATCAACAATAAAGAGACCGATGGATTGGGTGATTCAAACTAATATAGAACGAGATAAAGACATCAGACCTCCTAAGAGGGTAGGAACCAAGTGTCAACGACTACAAAGTCCGCCTCTACAACCTTACACAACCAAGCGGACAACTTGGAGGCACAAGGAGGGGACTTGTGATTACCAGGATCACCAAGCTCTCGCGAGGTTGATGAACTCAAAGCAAACCAAGCAAGATCAATAACCAATTTGCAATCGATGAGCAATGCTTCGAATCGATTGACTTAAGCTCTATGTGTTTCACACAAAAAGAGAACTTTCATAAATTTCAACGTGTTTTTGACAATGGAAGAATCGGCCTCTTATAACCCTAAGACCATCCGCATTCGTGAAACCCATTCGGGTTCCTTAACTCCACTTTTTATATTTCTCTCTCCTTAAAAAACTCAATACAATTTTTCACCCACATCCCTAAAACCCTTTAAAACCCTATTTTATTTTTTTATCGGGACCCACCTCTTTTTTTCCTCTTACTCTCTCTCTCTCCTCATGTTGGCCCACCTCCTCTCCTTTTTCTTTCTCTTTCTTGGTGTTTAAAGGTTTCTTAGTAGAAAACCTATCAAATCATTCATAAACACTTTTCCCATCTTCTTCAATTTTTTATTAATTGGTTCCTTATTTTTGGGTTAAGACACCCCCATTGTGGATGCTCTAAGGAGGCTGATTTCTAATAAAAATAATAAATAAAAGGAGTTAATTAAAATACCCCTAAATTACCTAAAATAACTTAAGTAAAGAAGATCTCTAAAAATAGTAATAAAAAGAGTTCCAACACTAAAGAATTTCCGTCTAAAACAGTGACAGCTGTAGATCTCTTCGTCCTCGTTCCGAAAAGTATGACACGCTTCAATCCGATTAATATAGACTCCGAATGAGCCATTTTACTAAGACGTCAAAAAGCTGTCAAATGTGATGAACGAATATAAAAAACGTCAAGTTTCCACCTTTGGACCTTCTCCCATGGTGGAGCTTTCTTCTTCCTCTTGAGGATGACATCATTCCCACGAACTCGAATCATGTGTCTAAAGGTGTCTTGAATGGTCCCGCATCAATCTTTGTCTTACTTTATTTGCCTTGTTTACCTTCATTCGTGTTCCTAGTCCTTTGTCAGTGTCTTAATTGATAAACACATATTGAAGTACTTGTTTCTCTGTGGGTTCGACCCCTTACTTATCTGCTATACTAGTTTACTAGTTAAGTTGTTAGTTTGGGTTATTACTTTTTGTGAGGTGAAACACACGATATTTTATCCCACCAGGTATATATTTATAGGATTAGTGTAGGGGTAGATGAAGTCGAGCAACGATAATATTATTATTGGAGTTGAGTCCAATGACTATATGTTTTTTTTAGGTGTGTTGTTTAATATATATGATCTATTTAATAATTCTATGAATGTTATTTTTTTAAAGTTAAAGTAAACATTATTCATGACTAATAGGTAGCTTAGCCTTCTTCATTTGTTGTTGAACTTGTAACGGCCCAAATATAAATATTCGTGTGACCATCCAGAGCCGATTTTGAGCCAATCCGAGTCCAGATTCCGAGTGTTGATTACTTAGTAGGGAAGAAAGAGATATTCTATCATTTGAAGACATATATCCGCATTAGTAATTCCCTAATTTACATAGAGGGAATTTTAATTATTTTATTTTATTTATTCATCAAACATTTATCTTAGGATTTAGATAGAAGATATAGTTGTTCTTTACTTGGATAGCAAGGGTTGAGCACTATAAATAAAGCTCTATGGGCTGAGATTTTATTCAAATCCTTCTCAACCAATTGAGCAAACACTAGTTAGGCAATTTAGAGAGTTTAGAGAGAGAGAGAGAGAGAGAGAGAGAGAGAGAGAGAGAGAGAGAGAGAGAGAGGCCGATTGGAGGTGGAGAGCGGAAAAGATCTGGCTTTGTTCGGTTTGTACTTTCTCTATTTTATTTTAATGCAAGTTATTCCTTTTATGATTTTGATGTTTGTTACTATGATGAGAAATGAGTAGTCACCCTACTTCTAGGGTCGAGGTGAGCCCGACGGTAGCCATATAGGGTTATGCATCAAAGGTATAATTTTTATATGCGATTTCATCTTCTATCCCTATTGGTGATTTTTCTACGACAGTAGTGGGTAAATCCTTATTTGTGTTATTGAAGCGAAAGTGATCTTAATATGAATTTGGATTAATCATTAAAAAGGGTAGTAACAATTAGGATTTATGTGAAAGCCCCTATATTCTTAATTGCTAATGACGAAAGTTAATTGATGAAAAGGCATAATATTTTATACTTTGCATAATTCTTACATGGTTATTGTTCTGACGTACGTTGAATCCCCGGTCTTAGATGTCTTTAGTTTATTGATTTATAAAACCCCAAATCTGTGTTTATTTCTGTTCATCATCTTCTCATTCATTCTTATTTATTCGGACGTTCTTTTCCGACATTATTTACTATTTTTCTACAAGTTTTCGATTATGCACATTACAATCGATTTTGACCTACCCTAGGTCGATATCGAGTGCCTAAGGTCGATATCGAGTGCACTGTACTCGACGTCGATTCTGATTGTTTTTCTATATGTAGGTATGAAGAAGATTTCGACTGACTTCAGTCGATATCGACCCACTTGAGTCGATATCGAGTGGTCTTCTAGTCGACAACAAGACAGATTTTGGAACTATTTAGGCGAGCACTGACACGCTTCCTCGTTGATTCGATCTTGATTCCCTACCACTGCAGCGAAAGGGATTCTTGTATTTTATTTGCTTGGACAGGGAGTTGGTTTAGTTCGTTTATATTTATATTTATTTACTTGACTATAGTTTCCCTCCTAACAGTATGCATACAAGGATTGACCACACTAACATGAATCTAATTCATGAGAGGGCATTAATCATGCGAGTTCATATTAAAGATCACCTTCATAATACAGGTTGTGAATACAATCAACACATCAAATCATGCGAAGACAAAGAGCCACCATTATAATCAGACAGAAATCCCTAAAAGAAATGCATCGACTCATCCCAACCGAGTTATCACCTCGATTTCCGTGGGACATTAGTATGACTTATTTTAGTAAAGTTGAAGGGCACTCTTATTACTTTCCGAATGAGGAGGCTAGAGTTTGTGTTTAAAATCCTATGGCAATGAGACACTATTTGGCTATTACTAGAATTGAGGATGATGACTCCATAAGACAATCCACTCAAATAGACTCAGAATTTGGTCGAGAATTTTATCACATCCAGGGTTTTTCATTCTAGTATACAAGATACTCGTGGCCAGACCTATGGTGTCAAGAACCATATTATATCACACCCTCAAGCACCCAACGTATCTGAATGCAAATCCCGAATGCGACTGGTTTACCACCCAATTTCCCGTGAAGGACATCGATATCAGGGAGAAGAACTCGAAAGAGCGTCAGAATTTGGGGACACGGAATAGGAACCAGAGCAAAAGAGAATGGGCACTCTTCAACTCTTACCAATACACCGAGACATTTTCGTGGAAATGGCGGAAAAATGATATAGGCACCATCGATGAGGGTCGAACAACAGAATGGACTATTCCATCAAAGTTGAAACCCCGACTACAAAAGAATAAAAATTCTCCCGCTATCCCGTTTGCACAGATAATCAATACTAAGTTCACACATTAATCACATTCACAACAGTATTCTTGCTCAAGGGTATCAACACTCAACACAGAATAAATAGGAAATAATTAATCCGATCCCCTTTGAGGGGAATCGCCCTTGGGCCCAATTTATAATCACAAACAAGCTCCATAAGGCCACCCTTCGAGGGGCGATTGACTGAAGTGGGCAACTACCTCGCGGCCTCTACATCCTACCTCGCTACTCCAACCTCCGTGGTGCAACTCCTTGGAGTCTTCCAGACCCATCTGTAAGTTCAAGGTAAGTTTTGCCTACTCGTTCCTAACTACATCCAATAAGGATGATCTAACGCCTTTTCTACCCACTCGTTTCCCCTTGGTTGGATTCATCTTATTTAGTAGTCCAAGTTCTTACTTAGTCCAATTGAGTTAGCCATATTAAGTTCATTTTGCCCCTTTAAACTCTTTCAAAAATCCTTTGAAATTAATGGGCGGTTTTCAAAGCATACACCCGACCCTTGTGTACCCGAATTGCACAACCTGTCTCTGATATTAACTTTGTAACGACCCAAATATAAATATTCGGGCTACGTTTTGAAGGTTGGATACCTTCGTTCGGATCTTGCAATCCAATTACGGGTCGGGGTTTCAAATCCCAAAAGTTAATCTTTTAAAGTGGGGATTTCAAACCTCAAAACAAGCAAATGTTCGTTGGGTATCCATAACATGTCCTATTTGACTAAATCGCTCAAAATAGTTTGTAATTCAAAACAAGATAAGAGGAAATCCGCGTACAACTTGCCACGGCAGGGCCGGTCAAAACCAAAATACAGGTGTAAAGAAGAATTGAAATCATCCGAGTTTATATAAGTTTGGTGAAGTCAGTCTCTCGGTCGATCAAATGCCAATAGGTAACCTCGTCATAGATCCACCAAGCAATCAAGTATCTGCAAATCATACCAAAAAAAATAATACAGGGCGTGGGATCAGACTAAGGCCCATACACAGGACTAGGTCCTACTTTAATCATACCATATACGCTATACCTAGATAAAGATGATGTAATGCAGGACAGGAATTTAAGTAACGCAAGTCATGCTTATCAGGATATATAAATATGCAGAAGTGCGGTAAAATGGCCCAAAGAATGTCAAGTGGCATATTGTTGTGAGCTGAATCTGTCATGTTTTACAGTAACTTTTATATCGTTTTCTGCATACATTACATGCATTTGGGTTGGATAGTACAGAATCTATGTAGTTTATGTTTATTTGCCAAATTATGGAATCTACACCAGTTTCTGTTTAATTCGCAGAATTCGAGGTGTTTTACAGCAACTCTAAGGAAGGTCAGAAAAGCTCGGAAAACCACTACAGAAGTCCAAGGTCAAAGAAGCAGCGGAACCAGTCGAATCAAGTCGAGAGCCCAGGTTATTCGATCTCGAGTTGACCTGACTCGATCTAGACAAACATGTCCGAGCACAGGCCTTGTCGACTAGGAGCAGTGTCGAGAGCCAGACCAACCCAGCTCCGGAGCCCTACTCGATCTCAAGGACAATCTAGTCGAGATCGACGATACTGAGACGCCACACCCGGAGTCAACAAGAAGAGAGGCTGATCGAGAAGCCGAGGACGAAGGCGCAGAGCAACCCTAGTCGGTGTCGATGAGACCTTGTCGAGATCGACGAGCCACCTAGCGCCTGTCCGAGTCCATGCCGAGGAGGAGTCCTCGACATCACCAGAGAGCCATCCTCGACCACACCCCTACTCGATCTCGATGAGCCCTAGTCGAGATCGACGACGCCCAGGAGCCCAGATCCGAGCTTGTCGAGCAAAGTCACCCGAGAACACCAGTCGACGACGAAGCCTCGTCGATGTCGACGAGCCCTTGTCGATGTCGAGTAGACCAAGTCCTGGAAACGCATCGTCGTGAGCAGTCCGAGTAGAGTTGGGAATCCTTGGGGCCGAAGAAATCCGAGTTTGCCGAGATACATCAAGTTCTATCCATGGAAGGAAGATTTATCAACATGAAGAGATATTCCCTAGTTTAGATTTATCTTTTCCATTTAAGATTTAATTCCTTTATCACTTTTATTTATCATTAAAGTTTTAGATATAATTTTAGATAGAGATAGAAGATTATATCCTTGATTAGCAAGGAATAGAAGGCTATAAATAAAGCCCAAGGGGCTGGTTTTTCATTGATTCAATCATACCACTTTAGGGAGAGAGAAGTAGTTCCAAAGAGAACTTCTAGGAGTTCTAAAGTTTTTAGGGTTTTGGCATTCTGCGAAAGTTGATTGCCGGGATTGTAAAGGCTTTTGAATATAGTTTAATGCAAGTTTCTTTTTATACATCCATGTCTGCGATTGCGATGAGGCGTGAGTAGTCCACCCACTTCTGGGGCTGGGGTGAGCCCGACGGTGGCCATGTGAGGAGATGCAGTAAAGGTCAGATCTTTTTATGCAATTCGTCTTCTATCCCTATGAGCATGATTCTTTTGCGAGAGTTGAAGGTGATCCTTGTTTGTATTATTGAAGCGAAAGTGATCTTAATGCAACTTGGATTAATTATGTGAAAAGGGTTAGTAACAATTAGGGTTTATGCGAAAGCCTCTATATGCCTATTTGTTAGTAACGAAAGTTATTTTGATGGAAAGCATGATCTTTTATGCCTTTATGTGTTACTTTGCATGGTTATCGTTGTGGTGTTGATACCCTGGTCTAGGAAGTCTTTTATTATATTGATTTATTTCTGTCAAAAATCTGAGTTCTGTGTTCGAATTTGCAATTTAAAGTTTCTGTCTTTCTTGTCGATATAAAGTAGAATCTCGTCGATGTCGAGTAGGACCCTAGTCGATATCGAGTTGGCTTTAGTCTAGGTCGAGTTGAGTTTCTGCTTCTGTCGTCGAGTTGAAAGTTTCTGTTTTTACTGATCCTTGTCGATCTCGAGTACCAGCTTGTCAAGATCGAGTAAAGTTGCTGCCTTTCTTTGTTCTTTACTTTCGTTTGCTTTTGTTCTTTACTTTCTTTCGTTATTTTCTGTCTTGCTTCTGTTTTGCTTTTATTTCTTTGTTTCTGTCTTTTCTGCCGCTTGTCTGTGAGAATCTGTTGCTACCTAAGAACTGCTGATGTGCTTCCTCATGGATTCGATCCTAACAACCTTCTACTACAACGGGAGGAAGTCTTGTATTTATTTGCTGAGACAGGGAAGTCAGTCTGAACTTTATTTTATATTTCTTTCATACTTGACCATCCTCCAGCAAACAACAAATTGACGCCGTTGCCGGGGAAGCAATCATTCGCGCCTTAGGTAGTTAGATCTCACTTTTACTTTTCAAGTTATATATATATTACAAACTTATCCGAAAGGATTTGACAAAATTCCCGAAAGGGTTTGACAAAACTCCCACCCGAAAGGGTTTGTCTAAATCCCGCAAGGGCTTGACCATTTTCTTGTAGGTGAAATTTTGTTGGCGTTTTGTTCGAGCAGCATGCGGCCCTACTTCCGATGTTTCTAGGAGGTCTTCTGCTTAGTTGGGGGGAGTGGAGTCTGGAGTCGGGACTGGCTGGGGTCGAGGTGGTGCGCTCAGGGCGACTCCATATCACGGACTGAGTTTCCTTGGAGTTTCGTCTGCACTACCCACAGGAGATAGAGTCCTGCTGTACCGCTGGCCCGCGGTGCACTGATCGGTGGTGCTTGGCTTCGTTCTTCGACAGCTTCCTCAACTTTCTTGGAGTTGGTCTTCTTGGACCGTTCTGTTGTAGGGTTTTTCTGCTTGTTTCATTTCGCTTATTTTCTGTATTTCTGTATGTTTAGTTTGTACGTTTGACGGTTCTCCATCTGCCGACTTTGTCGGCCTCTCGTTGAGTCAGGCATGTCTGACCTTCGAATTTTTACCTAATCAAAAAAAAAAAAAAAAAAAATATTAGGCCCAAAGAGGGAAAAAGGCCCACCAACCCTTTCTCCCATTTCGGATCCAGGAGACCCAAAACCCATTTCTATTAAAAAAACCCGGCTTTTATTTTTTAAAAACCCGAACCGATCCGTATCTCTTAAACCAGAAACCGGACCGATGAACTTACTATTCATCGTCTTCTCAAGAGCCCTGTTAGGAAGCTGGAAAAGGAAGGAGGAAAGAGGAGGCTCGCTGGTGACAATAGCTTTCTCAGACCAATCAATACGACACCAAGAAACATAGAACCGAGCAAGGAAAGGGGAGAAGAAGGAGAAGGAGCTCACTGAAACGTTCAACGCCCGGAAACTCTCGATCGGGGCTCGGCTTGCCTCGCCGGAGGCGGATACTTTCCGGAGATGGCCTGGGGAGGATGTATTGGGATTAAAGATTTACCTTTACTCAGTTTAAGGACAAAAGGAAGTGGAAGCGGATCCTTACCACGCTCGGACAAAAACAGAGGAGAAGGGAGGACGAGGCGCGCTGTTGCTGGCTCCGGCTCTCCTGGGCGGTTTTCCTGGGTTCGCCGGCATCGTAGGAAAGGCAGGTGATGCTGGAATCACCGGTTTCTGCTGTTCACCAAGAGAGAAGGAGAAATGGAGGCTTGGAGCTCGGCCTCGGCTTGCTCGCGGAAACAGGGGGCTGTGGTGGTGTCGTCGGCGGCCAGAAATCCAGGCAGGGCTGCTAGGCGCGGGGGTGTCTCATCAAGGACTTCTCGGAGGTGGAATGGAGTTGAAGAGGAGAGGTTATGGAGCCTGATTCGGACCCGAATAGGGCTGCTCGGACGGGAATCACAAGGTAGAAGGGGGGAGATTTGTGTTTGTGGGTGCTTGAACGAGATGTTAGGATTGGGCCATGTTTTACTAACAGGCCAAAGTGTTATAGTTGGGCCGTGGCTAGCCCATTAGGGGTCCATTTCTCTACTTGTATAAATGCCTATTTTCTGTACAGATCTCGGATTCACTTCAATATACAGAAAATCAATTTTCCCTCCAGATTGTTCTTCTTCTTCGTTCTCCATCTAGCTCAAGGTTTCCTCACGAAATCTAAGCTTGAACTCCAAATCCTTCACGAGAGAGGGGGAAAATGGTTTTATTATGAAACAAAATGGAGGAAGAGAAGGGTCTGTTTGAATTTAGAATGGAGGAGAGGGGGAAAAGGCCTGTTTGGAATCAAATTTGAAGGTGGGGAACTACTGCATTCTGAGAACGAGTGGGAGCACAGCCATGGCGTTGTGCTGGTCGGCTGGTAGCCCAGAAATGGAGGAGCCAAGAGGGTGTGGGGGATAGGGAAGAGGACAGGGCCGACCCTGGGGCCTCAATTTTCGGTGGGCCTCATTAGAAATAGGCCCAATATAGCATACTTATATTAAAAAAAAAATTGTCAAAGGCACGCCTCCTCTTTCCCGATGGAAATTGAAAGCAGAGAAAACCACACGCTTGCCTCTTTCTCTTCTCCATGATTCCATTAATTCTCTTCCATTGATTCTTACAAGAAACTTTTTCATCTCCCCTCCCATATTAAAATTTTCTAGAAAGCTACTAAGATATTATGGCTTACCTTCTTCTCTACAAATTGACATTCATCCTCCTCCTTATAATTCGTCTATTCGCTTCTAGTTTCAGATCTGAAAATCGACGACTTATGAAACGTCTTTCGGCGTGCAATCCGAAAAAAACATTCGAAAATCCAAAAAAAAGAAGTTTGGATTTGTCACTGCTCCTCTTGGTGTGGCGGGTGTGCAATCTAGGAATCTCAAATAGCATCCAATGGAGTCGCCAACTTGGCTAGTGAGGCAGCCCGACATTCCCGACCGGCAGAAACAACTTCTCCTTCCTTCTTATTCTGAAATTATCAAGTCAGGAATGCTGCCGAGCACATCAATTTTCCGAGCTTGGATGAGTATGTGTTTTCTATTTGCTTCAAATCTGATGGCAGGGGGAGTTTTATGGAGTATGTGCTTTTTTTGTTTCCAGAGATTTTCCTTTGTTTGATCTTTTTGGAGATTCGAGTGGCTTTGGAGTTGATTCGAGTGGCGCTGAGAGGATTGAATGGGATCGGGGCGGCGCCGTTTGGGATCTAGGGTTCATCCACAAGTTTGGGGTTTCTGGTAAAAGAGAGCGTTTTCTAGTCTCAGGGAGGAGGAAAAGCTGATAGGGGGCGCATAGGCAGATTTTTTTTTTGGTTTAATTATTGTGTGATTTTTTTAATTGAATATTAATCCATTGACACTCTTATTTTTATTTTTATTTGTAGCATACGATTTTAATTTTACAATAGGTGTAAATGTATTATGGTCCTCCAAGTAGAGTACTCTTAATAAATTGCTTCAATCCTAACTTGATAATTTTTTATATTTTGGTGTTAATTCTTCTCTTTAGTGTGTTTAATTGTTGTTTTGATTTAGAATTATTTGACAAGTGTTTTATTTTTATTTTGATTAAAAACTACAATATGTAAAAACTTTATCTAAAATTTGAGTTGTATAATCTTATTTAAAATTATGCACGGGGCCTCCGAAACTCATTGGACGGCCCTGGAAGAGGAGTGGTGTCGAGCTTAATTTGGAAAACAAACAAAATTTGAGCTGGGGAGGGTTGCAGCCTAGGCAGGCCGAGCAAAAGGGGAAGAAATGGTCCCAATAGTACCCAAATACCCGGAACAAATAAATCCCGATATCCGTTCTCTCAATCTTATCTCGACCCAATTAAATAACATTTTAAAATCAAGGAGATATCGTCATCTGAGGTTCATTTCAAATACCGATGTGAAAAGACAGAATTACCCTTCATAAGTTCAAAATTTAGCCGAAATCCGCTTAAAGGATTTTAAATTACCAATTTTAAGGTGAGAACGAGAATTTTCAAAATATTCGAATTTTCCGACTTAATCCAGCCCGACTTATTGCGATGCTTACTCTGAATATGCCTCCTCGGGTTGTCATGTCCCAAATTATTCCTATTTTATAATCATGAGAACAATGTCAATAAACATTCATATAATAATCACTATAGAGAATTCTCTCTTCTTGGTGGAAATGCTTCGAAAACAAGTCATCTCGAACACTTGTAGCTAATGCGTCTTCATTTCGATTTCCCATTGAACGTTGTGAAATTTGAAGAATATTAAAACTAAATGGAGAATTAAAGATGTGTGTAAAAAATGCAAATGTTTAGAGGTATATTTAACTAATTTAAGGAGATGAATTGTGTTTACAATGACTAAAATTCACAATGGCTACATAACCTACATTGCACAATCCGCAAGGACAACAAACGACTAGTTTTTTTTTCTTTTAAAAACATTTGACTTGGTGAGTCGACGGGTTCGAGATAGGGCGGCCCTAACCCAAACCTGCCAATTCGATTACCTGTCCACTTATCTGACCCATACCCGTCAGATCCATAACCCATATGACCCGTCATGTCGCGGGTTGACTTGTGTCTGTGACCCATGACTAGGTCTAGTTGAAAACGTTTTTACCCGACCATTAAATATTAATATTTGAAAATCTCATATCGTTATTATTGTTTTTTTTGTTCTATTTTTTTTTTGTTATCACTTTGGGCCAATGTCTTTTATCTATCTTCATTATTGATAAGAAGTTATGCATATGAACACCAACTTGTGGAAGCATTGTGTCCGTTAGATAAAAATGGAAGATAAAGAATATCTGACTCATGCATTGTTTATTAACATGCATGATGATGTGATGAGCCTTACATGAAAATAGTGAGCATATACAAAGCAAGGGAGTATTATAATGACTTTTTTTTAGAATTTTCAATTTCATGTTTCTACTGTCTGAATTTCATATTTATGTGTAATGTTTGTTTGTGTTTTGATGATATATTTTATAAAGTAAAAATTCGAGCTCAGACAAGCTAGAAGCTCGAGAGGCCTACAAGTCGGCAGACGAAAGAACGTCAATCATACAACATTAATACAGAAAATGTGCAAAAGATGAGGCAATACAAATGACAAAAGATGAAACATAAAGGACCTAAACCTAGCAAGTTGGTAATGTAGACTATTTTTTTTGGCGGCCAGTTGGTAATGTAGACTATGGACGAAGGCAAGCGCCATCGTGAAATAGCATCATTGGCTAGCAATACTTCAGGCTAATTGGCATCCCTGTGAGTAGTGAAAACGAACCTCTAAGAAATTTGTTTGTACATGGAGTCGCCCCGTACAGGCGTACGCATTACCATGATCTCAGCCAATCCCGACTGCGAATGTCAAAACCCCAACATAGCAAAAAGACCGCCAAGTCACACCAAGCGAAGCCGAACACAGCCTGAGCAAAACGGCCCCAAAAATTATTACTAATCTAATATTGTTTACTCAAGCCCTAGCGAATTTTAGGACAAGAATGAGCTTTTTTCGGACCCTAATGGTAAATTGTTTAAATATTCGGAGTTTTGTTAAAACCCTTTCGGGAATTTTTCAAGCCCTTTCATGATTATCAAATTGGTTTGTTCAAACCCTTTTGAGATTTAAGTCATTTCCTTTCGAACGAGATTTCAAACCCTTATGAGATTTGTGGAATTTATAAATATATATAAATAAAGGTTGTGTTCATTTTTTAATTCAAAAAAGCATCAGAATAGATGCTTAATGAGGTGTGAAAGAGTAATCAAAGCTTGCAAAAGAAGTGGCGTGCTAGGCCTTCTTTTTTTTAACCATGCCAAATTAAGAAGCTTGGTGTGCAAGGCAAATAACCAGCAACTTGCACAGCAAGGGCGATTGTCCGAGTACTCCAGCCAAGGAGAGGATGGCGCCGTTGAGGAGAGCTGAAGGGGGGCGACGTCGAGTGCCATCAGTAGCTCTAGATAACCCAGGGGAAGGGAGAAACGCCCCCGACCGACAAAGAAGGCGAGCAACGATGTTAATAAACATTCATATCCCAAATTGTTCCTATTTTATAATCATGAGAACAATGTCAATAAACATTCATATAATAATCATTACGGAAAATTCTCTCTTCTTGGTGAAAATGCTTCGAAAACAAGTAATCTTGAACATTTGTAGCTAATGCGTCTTCATTTGGATTTTCCATTGAACGTTGGAAGAGATGTGAAATTTGAAGAATATTAAAACTTAATGGAGAAATAAAGATGTGTGTAAAAAATGCGAATGTTTAGAGTTATATTTAAGGAAATGAAATGTGTTTACAATGACTAAAATCCACAACGGCTCATAACCTACATTGTACAATCCGCAATGACAACAAATGAAGAGTTTTTTGTAAAAAAACAACCTTCGACTCGGTGGGTCAAAGGGTTCGAGATAGGACGACCCTAACCCAAACCTGCCAACTCAATTACCCGTCCACCCATCTGACCCAGACCCGTCGGATCCATAACCCGTGTGACCCATCGTATCGCGGGTTGACCTGTGTCCGTGACCCGTGACAAGGTCTAGTTGAAAACATTTTTACCCATTAAATATTTGTAGTTGAAAATCTCATATCTTTATTATTGATGTTTTTCTTTTATTCTTATGGTTGTTGTTGTTTTTATCACGTTGGGCCAATATCTTTTATCGATCTTCATTATTGATAAGAAGTTATGCATATGAATACCAACTTGTGGAAGGATTGCCTCCATTAGATAAAATGGAAGATAAAGGGTATTTGACTCCTGCGTTGTTTTTGTTTCTTAACATGCATGATGATGTGATGAGGCTTACTTGGAAATAGTGGGCATATACAAAGCAAGGCTAATAGGACATGGGAAATCGCGTGTTATGATGACTTCTTTTTTTTAGCATTTTCAATTTCAAGTTTCTATGGTATGAATTTCATATTTATGTGTAATGTTGGTTGTGTTTTGATGACACTTTTTTTTTATCAAATAAAAATTCGAGCTCAGACAAGCCTGAAACTTGAGAGGTCGACAAGCCGACAGGTGAAAGAACGTCAATCATACAACATAAATACAGAAAATGTGCAAAAGACCAGGCAATACAAACAACGAAAGGTGAAACATAACAGACCTAAACCTAGCAGGTTGGTAAGGTAGACTACGAACGAAGGCAAGCGCCATCGTGAAATAGCACCATTGGCCATCAATACTTCAGGCTAGGCATCCCTTTGAGTAGTGAAGACGAACTTCTAAGGAATCTATTTGTACATGGAGTCGCCTCGTACAGGCATACACACTACCATGATCTCAGCCAATCTCGACTCCGAATGCCAAAACCCCAACAAAGCAAAAAGATTGCCAAGTCACACCAAGCGAAGCCGAACACAGCCCGAGCAAAACGCCCTAAAAAATTATTACTAATCTAACATTGTTTACTCAAGTCCTAGCGGATTTTAGGACAAGAAGAAGCTTTTTTCGGACCCTAACGGGAAATTGTTTAAACGTTCGGGGTTTTTTTTAAACCCTTTCGGGAATTTTTCAAGCCCTTTCGGGATTATCAAATAAGTTTGTTCCAACCCTTTCAAGATTTTTTGTCAAGCCCTTATGGGATTTCAAACCCATAAGGGTAATAAACCCTTATGGGATTTGTGGAATTTATAAATATATATATATAAAGGTTGTGTTCATTTTTTAATTGAAAAAAGCATCAGAATAGATGTTTAGTGTGGTGTGAAAGAGTAACAAAGATATCCAAGAATACAACGACATCGAGATTGTATTGCTACGGTTGTAAGGAATGTGCCTGGCAGTCTGCCACGCCCCTAGGTTCTCAATCCAAGCATTCACTTATCTCCGAAGTAGTTCCTATAAAGATGTTATCGTCTTACATAGTTACACATCACAAGGACATGCTAGCTACGATCTTGGTATCGACTTCCCTGTAGGCAAAGTAGAAACCTAGCGCAAAACTACTCCGTCGAGATGATCAATCAAGACAAAAGTAGCAACATAATATGCAGAATAAAAGAGATAAAACAATATTAAATAGACAAAACCTGGAAATCAGCCATCACGATATGTCAAACCAATGTCTTGAATCGCGAGAGAGAAAGTAATTTGCCAAACATGGCTTAAAGACGAATATAAACTAATGAATAGACCGTTGCAAAGCGGGGGTTGAAACCCTAGGCTTAGAGTTCCTTATATAGTGATAGTTGGGGGGCTCAAAAGGCTGATAATTAAAAACCTTAGATTTTGTGCTTAAGAGTTAAGATGCAAGAAAAGGATCTCTAAAGGATAGGAAAGAATCCCCATCAGATAAGGATCCAACTCCACGTGTTTATCATGTAGTGACGGACGCCTAAAATCCTTGGGTGGGCCTCTAAGCCTTGTGGGTGCTGAAATCTTTTTATGTGGGCATCTAGGGTTTCTGGGCTAGCGCCGCTCCTACGTCTTTAGCATTTTCTCCTCTTCTTCACTTGGCTTCTAGCTTTCTAGCTTCTTCTTTTCTTTTTTCAAGTCATCCTAGCTAGCTTTAGGCTCCATCACCATCTCATCGATCTCGAATTCGTAAATCTGCATAATTAACATAGATAAGCGTAGATTTCCATTTTTGCTCATGGACGGACCTAGGGTGGGTTGGTGTTTGCTATAGTCCACCCCATTTTAAAATTAATATAGGTCTAACATAGGTGTATTAATGATCAAGTTATTTGGTTTGCACAAGTGGTAGAGAGGGATGTGAAGAGGAGTGCAGATGCGAGTTTGACTCCTACCGAGGGCTACTATAATGTTTTCCTTTTTTTGTCTTTCTTTCTCCCTTTTGTAGTCTTTTGTCTTTCTTTTTGTTGTACGTTACCACTTTACCACTAATCTTTCTCATTTTTTTCGTCTTTCTCTTTTAATCCTAATTTTTTTCACAATTATGTTTGATAGTTAATTATCTCTATTATTGCTAATTTAAATATAGATAAAAAAATTATTTTTATTTTTAACTCAATAGATATAATGACAACTGACAAAGGGAGAAAAAAAATTATATGCAAACCCAACCTATCCAAGATTGTAATTTTGGTTCCGTGCCTGCTTTTTCCTGTGCTTCGATTAATATTTGGAGATAATTAAGTTTGAGTTGTGTTGTTGCATGCAGGCCTATTACTATACCCACATCTACAAGGTGACATGCATGACATAAAAGCAAACTGGTGCTTAATGGATGAAGAAGGTGATATTTGAAAATCAGTCGCGCTCTTGTGATGCTTTTCGTGTGGATGCCCCATTGTTTATGAGACTACATCAAGATTTAGTGAAAACTATGGCTTGACATCGGATAATATATCAATTATTAAAAAGATCATTATTTATTTATATATTCCTTTGCCTTGGGAATGTCAAATCGAGTTGTGGCTGAGTGTTTCCCACATTCGAGTGAGACAATAAGTAGAGCCTTCCATGATGTGTTATATGCTATATGTGGATGATCTAGAGGTCATGTCGGACTAGAACATGATATGATCATGCTTGTGGTCTCAACTTTCTTTGGTATTCCATTTAAAATACAACAAAATGCTAGGCACATGTCATTTTGGTAGGTTTATGCTATGTACTATATGCTCAGTTACCATTTTTTTAGTTATTTTTTTCTTTTTTGTATTGTATGTTGCCCCCTGATTTGCCACTAATACGCATGTACTGGCTTTCGTTGCTAGCTATTCATCTTTCAATTTCACACTAGTACAGATACACCCTTTCACGACGTTTGAAAAACGCCATAAAAACCTTAACATGGCGTTTTTAAACGCCGTGCCTAAACGTCATTGAAGCCCACACCATGCTTTTGCCTAATATTTTATGGAGTTTCCTAATTAAACGCCAAAGAAAGTCACATTAATGGCGTTTATTAAACGTCATGGTTGTTTTTAAAAATCTGGGGTAAAGCTCAAATCCATGGCATTTTTTAAACGCCATGGAATTTTATGTATTTAAAAAAAAGGTAATCATGTTGCATTAAACAACTAATCTGCTAATTATTAAATAAATTAATTACATTATTACTTGAGTCACATCTATTCAAAGCCAAGACCACCCTTCTAAATACATATACTTAAACAGTTAACGACATACAAAAAATGGTTCAATTCTATTATAATAACTTTACAAAATAATATGTAAAATTAGCCAGCTACATGCTTGTGACAACTTAAAGAATCCTATAAAAAAATCTTCAACTCTTTGTTGTTCATACACCTGCAACATGATCACAAAACTGTGTATATATGTAAACTAAAACAGATATATAGTTAGCAAGAAAAAATAGGCAAATTATAACTAGACTGTACTATTTGCCTATTTGTCTAATACAATAATATATAGCTAGCAAATATGTACTAGGCAAAACTGAAACGAATTATAGTTAGCAGTAATATATAATAAGAAGTATTAGGCAAAACTGGACTATACTATTTGCATGTTTGTCTAAGACAAATCAATACCACCACAATCGACTTAATTTTATTTGCAAAAAAAATTACTCACACGAGACTTTTTAGCAATACTACTCGTTCAAATTAGCTAGCAAATCCTAGATGACACAAACTAGCAAATCAACCCCAATTTTCACATGCAACTCATTGATCCAATGTAATGTTTTTTCTAATAAAAAGCAACTAGAAAGGTCAAAGGAAAAAGAGGAATAAAACAGCAAATAGACTTGGATGCAGTAGAGGATGACAATGAACAACATAGATCACCTACAAGAAACATTTCATCAATAATAAGAGTCGAATAGAAGGCTTCGATAAAATAAGTGCAATCAATTGCAGAATGACCCAAAAATTTAAACTAACTTCTATTTAAGTTTGGTATAGAGTAGGGATTGTTAAATAGCATCAATTGTCCCAGAAATGTGCATTGCACATCGGTTCACAAATGCATATCTAAGAGAAGTTCAGACTAACTTCAATTCAAAATAGGCACCTTATTTAAACTAACTTTATACATGGACTTCTCGTATTTTTTGCTAAAAGTATGGAAATGAATACAATCTTGTTCTTAAAAGAGAAACAATTAATTGATATGAAAAGAACACTCTTATCTTCAAGTAAAGGCACTTAAAATATGTTCTAGCTGCTTAAGTATATGTATTTAGAATCAGTCTAGCCATCACAAGGGGTTATTGGTCAAATTATAATGCATAGGTTATAATGTATTTTCTTAGTCAATTCCAAAACCGACAAACCTAAAAACTTGGCTTACTTGAGAATTGAGATGAAGCTAGGATCTGAAACATTGTCAATTAGACTAGATAAACACTGTCCTATTCTTTAAACTGGACAAACACCATCAATTAGATCACACCAAATTCTAATCCTATATTTGAACCGCTGACAATAGTTAGAATATGCAAAATGAAAATTTTAGTTGTCCACTAAAATTTAATCATGTCATAATCCATAAAATTCTAGTGGAAGTGGCTAGCTCATGCTTATGATACATGTGAGAAAGTGTACCATTTTGAATTATTCCAAAGTCCAATAATCCAATAGAACAATAGAAGTGACTTACTTTGCCATTTATGGGCACATATCTTCCATTTCCATAAGTTAAAAAGTAACTAGGCTTCCGCAGGTTGCCTCTTTGTACATGCCAAAGTATGTGTCCTTTGGGAGATGGTCACAAGTTCTTGAACATGGATACCTATGTTGAGAGAGAGAGAGAGAGAGAGATATGTTATCGCATATAAGCACAAATACATTTAGTAAATTGAATACAAAAAATCATATGCACAAAATTCCATCCAACTTTAAGGAAAATTAAAAAGAGCTTTTAAAGTGTTCTGAACAACTAAAAATTAGGATAGATGAGAAACTAACGATGTGGTATTATTAGGCCACGGAGATTGACAGGCCTAAAGTCGTTATGCCAAATCAAAGTAAATTCCTAAGATGCAAACTATAATAAGTATAGTAGGTAAGTTAGGGTCGAACCCACAGGGAAACAGAATCAATTGTAAGAGCAAGTATTATTACCCAAAAGTAACCAATTCAAGGGGGAGTTTTGTGTGTAAGCGATAGTGACAGAACAAGTTGCAATTAGAGGTTGCGAATATATGATGGAAAAGTATCACACCAGGTAATTATCCGCACAACAATTGAGATGGTTCATCATCGCATTCTATGAGTCTCAAGTTCTAATGTCCAGTAATTGTTCTCAATTCAGATCGTGTAATAGCTTTTAGTCCTACCAGTCCTAAAGCACTTATCACCAAATTACAAGGGAAAACCTTCACCGAATAATAAAGCGATAGCATTCAAACATGAATTATAATGAGATACAAGCGATTCTAACAACCCGTTAAAATAGCCTGTAATCGAATCTCCTTCACAATCTACCACAAGCAACCCGCGTATGGTGATTGTGTTCGCTACAGTGAATCTACAACCCCAAACCTGGAATTGGAAACCCTAGCAATATGACTAGTATCGATAAACCTAGGTGATCAATCCAGATTAACCAATAATAAGCAATCAAGCAATAAACTCAGGAGATCGAAACAATTAACAAAGGACGAACAAGAGTAGAATACTCACAACCAAATCAATCGAAGGCTTCAAAGAACCAAGTGTAACAAAGGAGAGTTAGTTCTCCATAGGGTTTGTGAGATGAAGAAAAGGGAAAATACGTCTCTGGAAAATAACCTCATCTCAACTGCTGCCTTCTCGGCAATAATATAAACTAATAAAATCGGGTTTAACATCCCGTAAAAATATAAAAAATATAATATTAAAACTAATAAGATAGGGGAAACTCGGATAGGAATCCGTCTCCAGGGACTGACGCGGGCGCGTCAGGTAGCAGCGCGGGCGCGCCAGTGTTTCGTCTTGCTACTTCCATCTGGTGCATCGACACGGGCACGTCCTTCTAGCAGCGTGGGCGTGCCAGTAGCAGCGTGGGCGCGCCAGTAGCAGCGCGGCCGCGCCAAGGTCACCAGCTTCCAGCTGCTTCCGAACTTCTTCACTTCAACTCTTCTGTAACTTGCATGATCCTATGATTTCTTCAACTTCTTCAACAGGTTCCGAATCACCAAGTTCATACGAATATCTCTCACAATGACATGTAAATGATGACAAAAACTACTAAATGCGCTATGGAATATATCGCATATCAGAGATTCCTTTCACGAAATATTATAGAAATAAAATCAAGAACTGTGATTCATAAAATTTGCATCATAGTTGTTGAAGGCGATTGATCTTGACTATCGACCCAACTCGAAACGTAGCGGGGCTTGTCTCCCCCGTAGGACCCTCCGACTCTCAAGTCAGACCTCCCCCATATGAATCTATCTCATCTTATTTATACTAGTCGAGTATTAAATAAGAGAAATCGTTACCGTAATTAAATAGGTCGAGACTTTAATGCACGAAACCGTTATCATATTCAATAGGCGTAACGGTTTCCGCATTGATGTTGGTCAGCGCCGTATTGAATGTTTGGATTTATTGATTATGATATCGCTTGATAAAAGACCGAAACGCCCTTGTGCTATGATGGCGGGATTTTCCCTATCTCAATTGCCCCTCGGGTTTCTTCTTCATGTCTCAATGATGAAGAAAGCCGAAAAAAATTACACAACGAAGGTTATCGAGTGAACGATGATGGCAGTCGCTTGACTCATAGTTGGCTATTGGCCTTAAGTGGCGATTCGGATTGGCCGTAAGTGGCGATTTCATTAGCCTTTAGTGGCGATTTAGATTGGCCGTAAGTGGCGATTTCATTGGCCTTAAGTGGCCATTCGGATTGGCCGTAAGACATGATATCTTTGGCCTTAAGTGGCGAATCGGATTGGCCGTAAGTGGCGATTTCATTGGCCTTAAGTGGCGATTCGGATTGGCCGTAAGTGGCGATTTCTTTGGCCTTAAGTGGCGAATCGGATTGGTCGTAAGTGGCGATTTCATTGGCCTTAAGTGGCGATTCAAATTGGCCGTAAGTGGCAATTTCTTTGGCCTTAAGTGGCGAATCGGATTGGCCATAAGTGGAGATTTCATTGGCCTTAAGTGGCGATTGGGATTGGTCGTAAGTGGCGATTTCATTGGCCTTAAGTGGCGATTCAGATTGGCCGTAAGTGGCGATTTCTTTGGCTTTAAGTGGCGAATCGGATTGGCCGTAAGTGGCGATTCCATTGGCCTTAAGTCGCAAATCGGATTGGCCGTAAGTGGCGATTCTTCACTTTCTTGAATTGTTGTATGCCCCTGCACACAATCTGTATATTTTTGTGGAGAAGTAATAGGCTAAAAATCTAGCTCGGAACTACACATTCATCTTTTCAATAAATATTTTTTAGAAGAAGGTTAATAAACAACCATGTGTGTATTAAGAAATTCTCCGCAAGTAAGGGGAATAGAAAACTTAGCTCACGCATTCCTTGCTTGAGTAATAGGATTATCGATGGCCTTCCTTATTCCCGATTTTGTTGTAGTGTCATTTCTGACCTGGTTAGGAGCTGACTTTGGGTAAAATATCAAACCTCCATCTTGCCTTTTGCTTCTTTATAGCTCTCGATGCCTCGAATCATTTTGGTTGCCCCAGCGTACTATGCAATATTGACTCTTGCCCCAACATCAGTTGCGAGATTAGAATTCATGCTTTCCCTCGGGGAGTACACTCAACGATTGTTGCTCATACTTCCTCTGTAAACACCTATTCAGGAGTACAACACAAGAAGAGAAAACGAAAACAAAGCAAAAAACACACCCCACAATTGAAACAACAAGAGTAATGATCAACTCGATTCAAACTCATTCATGCTTTGCAAGGTGGAATCGCAAAGAATCGAATAGATATTAGGAGGGTAGATCATCAATACTCAAGTGTACTAGGAGTCCAATCTCATAATGAGTATGTAAATTAACAATAGCACATAATCCATGATATATGGACATCGAAGACTTATACTGACAGCAATTAAACCCTCTCCAAACGATGGACCTCTCAACCAAACACCACTAGCTGCTAGCATTTCATAATGGAAGAATTCATATACGGAGTATAAGTTAAGCACAAAGATAGATTCTTCAAGCTCCTCGAACAAACAATAAATTGGATGTTCACCCCAAGACAACATGCCTCATACCTGCACTTACCTGTTCTGGTATCGAGGTCCAGGGCTGCGAAATTGAGAAGTCTGATTGCTCACTTCTGCGGCTCAACAACATCATTCGGATCGACTTCCACGGAGAGATCCGGAGTCGACGATGATGTTCTAAGAAAGCCTCACGGCAGGCCACCAAGGATGCGAAGCCAGCGTCGGGGTGGGGGAAAATTGCTCGGCTCTGGAAGGTGATCTTTTGCTTCTCCGACGGGGGAGACGCAACGGTGCAGAGAAACCGCTGTTGCCAGGTGCGGGTCGGAATATCCGACTTCCAACCAGCACCAATTGGTCGTTACTCGAGATCCCAAGCGCCCGCACTCTACCAATCACGAGCGAGTATGCCGTTGTCCTGTCGGGCCTGAACAACCCGTAATTCCTCTCCGATGCCGGTCCCGGGCCTCCCGGCTTTATGTTCTCATTGAACATTGCGAAGATGAAGATGTTCAGATCGGTGTTCGGCCTCATCGGGGTCCCCGTGTTCGCCGCTGTCGTAGTCGATATGCGAGAACAGCCTGATGTTGTGGTCGGGATTGGGACGGGCTTTACTCAAGATTTTGTCCCGTTGTTGCGGGAGCGGGCTAGGCTAAGCCCGCTTAACGGGTTGGAAGTTGTGTCCAAGTCCGTCCGCAAATGCGGGCGCGGGTAGCCCGCGGGGTACCCGCAAACCTAATTAATTTTTCTTATTAAGATTATACTAAGCCTATTATAATCAATTTTAATATATATAAATATATATATTACATATATTATTTATATACTACCTAAAATTTTTAATATATATATATATATATATATGCTACATATAAAATGAATACATATTATTTACATAAGCCTACTGTTTTTTTTAAATAAATACCTATTTTTAAAAGAATGATAATATTATTTATTACATATATATATACACATATATTACTGTTTTTATATGTTTTTATTTTTTAAATTAATAATATATATATATTTAATAATATATATATTAAAAAAATAGCGGGTACCCGTTACGGGCCTAGCGGCCCGCAACGGGTAGATTGGCTTTCCCAATCCCGTTCCCGCTGCGGGCGCGGGCCGGGCCTAGCGGCCCGCATGAGCTTTTCCCCCTACCCAAGCCTGTCTAATTTCGCGGGCGGGCGGGACGGGCCGGCCCGCGTTTGCCCAGGTCTACCGAGCATCCAACGTAACGCCCCCTTCTCCCATAATCCGTCAAATTTTATTTTTTATTTTTTTGGGATTGGAAGATCCGATCTCGTGGCTTTTTGATTGAATTCCCACATACGGCGCCAATTGTGATGCATAAAATTTGCATCATAGTTGTTGAAGGCGATTGATCTTGACTATCGACCCAACTCGAATCGTAGCAGGGCTTGTCTCCCCCGTAGGACCCTCCGACGCTCAAGTCAGTCCTCCCCCGTATGAATCTATCTCATCTTATTTATACTAGTCAAGTATTAAATAAGAGAAATCGTTACCGTAATTAAATAGGTCGAGACTTTAATGCACGAAATCGTTATCATATTCAATAGGCGAAACGGTTTCCGCATTGATGTTGGTCAGTGCCGTATTTAATGTTCGGATTTATTGATTATGATATCGCTTGGTAAAAGACCGGAACGCCCTTGTGCTATGATGGCGGGATTTTCCCTATCTCAAGAACCTTGTAAAACATCTGAACTTGAAAACTTGGGCTTACTTAAGATGAAGCTGGAATATATGAAACTGGTAGTAAGTGGTTGTGTAGTCGTCTATCAATCGGTAACCTAGCACAACGAATCTGAAAACCTAAGCTTGCATTAGGTTTAAAATTACAACATACTTGCCTATCAAACAATTACAACGTATTTTACTAGCAAATGTAACCCTAAATTGATTTTCAATTTAAGGAATCCTAGTATAAAAATGTTAAAGAACTCTCATTGGAATAATTGTGTAAATTGAATGATGTGATTTACCTAGCTTAGATCTTGGAAGGGGATAGTAGTCGCACTTCCCTTTTCCTCCTCCATTGATGTTCCATTTTCACTAGATTTGGAGTTCTGCCGTGAACAGAGAGAGAAAATGAGAGCGGTGGTCAAAGAGGATAGAAGAGGAGGCGGGGTTGATTTGAGGTTTCTCGAGAAAGTGGAAGTACCGAATCTCGCAATTGTAGGCGTCCGAATGTCCGATGGAGATGTCCATAAAATCAAAGCTTCCCACTTGGGGATGAACTGGGAGGAGAGAGATAATGAGAGCGGCAGATCAATCTAGTTAAGCCCGAACCCGAAAGAAATCTGAACCCAGTAATAACCCGAACCTAATTATATCCGAATGGATCAGCCCGAAACCCTAAATTGTCCGACCCGAACACATCTGAAACCCAAAATTACCCGAACCCGATTATACCTGAAACCCGAAATAAGTCAAACCCGATTATATCATGCATATAGTGTAATTAAATATAATTTTGTACCCCCTCCAATAAATATAATTTTGTACTCCCTCTAATATTTGATTACTTAATAATGGATGGTAATATTATCATGCATATAGTATAATTAAATATAATTTTGTACTCCCTCCAATAAAAAAAAGTCACTTTTTAGCATTCTTTAAGACATCAAAACTATATAAATACCAATTTTTGGTTATTTTTATAATTTTGTAGTTATGAGTAATAAATATGAAATTCATATTGAAAAAATAATCATATTTTATAAAATTTTGAGTAGTTAAAAAAGTTCTAAAAAGTGATAAGACTTACATTTTTTAACGAATGTAGTATTGATTAAGAATTGATAAACATTAGCTTAATCTATATAGAAAGAAAAATATCTCATAGGTAAAAAAAAAATGATTTGTTTTATCTAATATAATTCTTACGGGTTCGATTTGACTGAACTCAATTCGACCAAAACCGTTGTAACCGAAACCCGATTCACCCGAACCCGTTTAGACCGAAACTCGATTCACCCGATATCTGTTTAGACCGAAACCCGATTCACTTGAACCCGTTTAGACCGAAACCCGATTCGCCCGAACTGAATATGACCCGAAAACTCGATTGTATCCGATAAAATAACGCCCGAATAAACCCGACCCGAACCCGATCAAACCCGAATTGTCATCACGCCCGATATTAACCCGAGTCCGATATGACCCGAAACCGAATAACCCGACCCGACTCGCCCGATTGCCACCTCTAGTCCCTCGTCCATCAAATGTAGTGTCAGATCCTGAAACTTTTATTTAAGGAGGCGGAAAATTGCCACGAAAAATTGTCTGTAAAATATCTAATTTCTTATAAGAAATCATCAATATTACGAACGCGTAATTAGAATAAAAATATTATTTGTGCCTAGTTTATTCAGATTTTTTAAATATTTCAATATAACCTACTAATTTGAAGTTATCGAGTTTAATTATATTATTAATTAATAATGTATGAAGTTTAACAAACAATAATTACGATAGAAGTACGTAACTTAGTTTGGAAAATGATGTCGGAGATAATTTATGTTTCTTCAATCTAGAAACGTTTATAACTTTTTGCTCAGGTGCCTGATTTGAGCTTATAATATATCATATTGAAGTTATCGACGAAAGGAACGTTTATATTAAATTGTATCTTCGATTGGGGGCGATGGCAGGGGGTGACTTCCACATCTGACCCTAAAGAGGATCCATCCCTTATCGAATGTTGAAGGTGAACCACTTTATCTGTCACTTGATTGACTTCACAAAACACGTAGGAACAGGAAGCCAAATCGAAGGAAGAAAGGAAGGAGAACTTGGACGTCAGAGATCACCATCTCGATTTTTCACGGATACTTCCAAACCCCTTTGATAGCATTGATTATGGGGAGACTATAATCGCCTTCCACTTTAATCCTCACAATTCCCAAAATTTTAGTAATAACTAGGCCATAGCAAAGCGTCAATGCAATCAAAGTGAAGATCGAGCCACAAAGCGACGCATTACATGTCTTGAGATTGTGATGGTAGTCCTGAATTATATTACATAACTTGCTACCCGATTCTCCCATCGGAAGTTTGAAATCATCGAAGTTAATCTTGAAATACCCCTCCGATTGTTTTTTAACGTAAGGGGTTTTACTCCTAATTGGTATGGTTGTCTTTTCTAGTTCTTTAATTACAAGTTTCTCAAAGTACCTCTTCTTTGAAATTTTCCATTGTTGCAAATTGTTTGTTCCCGATTGTTCATAATCCTTATCAAGTTATTAATAAGTTCATTTTTTTTTAGTTTTATTTAGTTAGGAGAAGATTTCAGTTGCTATTTATTTCATGTTCTTGATTGTTGTGTTAACACTTTGTATTATGCTTTTACTATCTCCATTAATCTTTTCTACCATATTTGAGTGAGTGATTACATTTTGTAAATATGTGATTGAGTCTTCGTTTGTGTGGTTGCAAAAAATGCATGTAAGGGGGACCACCACTCCCTTGTTCGCTGATGTTCACTTCATTGGGGTTCCATTAATAACTATTTTCCATATAAAGTTTTTCACTTTCAGGAAAAAAAAACGTTTTGGCTATATACACCGCAAATCATGCACGTCTTTAAGGACGTGCATGATTAAAAGGCTTGCACGTCCTTAAGGACGTGCAATATTAGACACAAGGCCTGCACGTCCTTAAGGATTTGCAATATTAACCTTGTGATTTGCGGTGTATATAGCAACACCCAAAAAAAATCAACATCCCTTGAATTGGTAAATAAACAGCGGCCATTCCGGTGTTCGAACCGGGGACCTATGACTATTATCCACAAATCCTTTCCGGCGAGCCATTCCGGAATGGTTAAAAAAAAAATGCTTTCCAATATCTATGCACTCTCCATTTCTTGATGTCTATTATATCCACTAATGTTTTCTAGGGCATAAGAAGTGGAGAACCAACCATGACAACATGCTTTCCAATAGAGTCGTTCTTCAAGAGGCTAATTTGACTTCTATTCCTCTCTGCCGAAAAGAATAAGTTCAATTTTCTATATAAAAAAAGACTAATTCGTATAGAAACAAATTAAAAAAATGTCTAATCTTTATGATTTTTATAACAATGTCAGGAGGATGTAATTTGGTAAAGAGAGTTTTACGGTGGAGAGATTAAAGAAATAATGTATATGCTTTGAAGACAAGTTTACAATATACTAGGGTGGCAGACCCGTGCGTAGCACGGGTCATTATTTGTATCAAATTTGTAAATTCAGATTAGATGAGTCCATATATAAGTGAATAAATAATATGTGCATTAAAGTAAATATGAAGGAACGGAATATCTTATACTCCGTATTAGATTAGATGTTATTGTCATCGTTAAGTGAGTTAATCTCTTGAGTATCCTTGTAGTAACCTATTTAGTTTGGAGTTCAACCAATTCTATGTTGATTTTTCCCGATAATATGTGTGCCACTGTCAAATAAAACAGAAGAAGGTACTCTATTATAGGCACACACCCAAAAAAAAGTTACTAAAAAGGTAATTTAACCAATAATCAGATTAATTTATCAATTTTCTTATAAATTAGTATATTATGATGTCGTTTATGTTACAAATCTTGTCGATGGCTCTCGGTTGTCTTGCTGGCGGCTCCCCTGTTGTCACTGACTCGTGGGTCGGTGCTGGGTGGTGCTCCCTGTCGCTTCTGCAAATCGCGCACACTTCTCTTTCCTCCCTTCCGGCCATCGCTTCTCATTGGGCTCGAGTTGGTGTGGTGAGGCGGGTTCCCGGGTACCCTTTTCCTTGAGCTCAAGGCTTGTTCTTGGCCCGAGAAGGCCCGATATCTCGTGCTTGGGGCCCAAGGCTAATCCTTGGGCCCAAAGCGAGCCCGAACATCTAAATCTAATAAATAACATATAAATAAATCATCATAACTCCATCTTTTTTTATTTATATATAAATAAAATAATAAAAAACGCCTGACAACATGCTTAAAATCTCGCAAGGGCTCGTTTCAACGCTCGAAAGAGCTTGGATTAAATCCCATTTGGGTTTGACCGGTCCGTGGTGATCGGTCCTTCGCAGTTTGCTTTGCTCGGGTGGCGTGCGTCTCTGCTTTGGTGTGGCTTGGGGTTCTTCTTCTATGATGGGGTTCTGGCAGTCGGAGTCAGGTATGGCTGAGATCGAGGTAGTGTGTACGGGGCGACTCCGTGTTTGGGAAGGAGCTTCCCGGAGGTTCGTCTTCACTACCCACAAAGATTCCTGATGTATCGTCGGCCATCGGTGCTGTTTTAGGACAGTGCTTGGCTTTCGTTCACAGTCTACGCCCCCTTCGTGTTAGATTTAGTTTTCATTGGCTCGTTTTCTTGTAGGGTGCGTTCCCACTTGTTGTATTGCACCGCTTTTTATTTTCTTTTTCGTTTGTATGTTTTGACGGGTTTCGTATGCCGACTTGTCGGCCATCGAAATTCAGGTATATCTGATCTCGAATTATTTCCTAATAAAAAAAATCGAAGAAGGAGTTACTTTTAATTGACTTTATAATTTAATAGCCATCATATGATAGACTACCAATCTTCTTTTAAAAATAATAGAATATGATATACTACCAATCTACTTTTAAAAATAATAGAATCAATTAGCTCATTTATATACATGAAACACAGAGAATATTGAATATTTAAAATAATTTCGACTCGTAAATGAGCCAATATTGGATGTTTGATTGAAAAAAATAGCAATATCAGCAATATATTTTTTTTAAAAAAAATGATTATCATCCAAATTACCATTGTGATAGAAAAAATAAAATAAAATAATTAAATAAGACTTGGCCAAAAAAAAAAATGAAACTTATGTATATATATTGAATTAAAATTATTGAAAAAGAAATTGTCATTCTTCTTAATTTTGTTGCGTATAGATGGCATGTATTCCTTATTGGTCATCAATGTACTTCTCAGTTATAATTATAGATGATACGAAATATTTCCTCATTATATATAAATATGGTAGCATAATGTATCAATGCAAGGATTCATTCTTCTTTGTCGATGTAGCAAAGAGAAGATCTCATTGGAGCCATATTGAGACAATTAACCAGGGTCATATAATTTCAACGCACCAGCCTTTATTAGCCTTTATTGCACTAATCTGCAATGCAAAAGCAAATATGAGTTGCAATGTCAAAGTTTAAAGAAATTATCGAAAAATATATTGAACCATCATCAATAATTCCACAATAATTTTTTTTAGCAAAAAATCTTAAATTATTTAAGTTACATTCCTATAATACATGTATAAATCTAAAGAGCAAGTGACTCATACATATAAAAGAAGATTAGGATGATAGAACAACCAAGTATCGGTTTAAACCACCATAGCCGATTTAGCCATATTGTTGATTTTTCTTTTTGCAAAAAAGACGGAAGAAAAGAGATTAATAGTACAAATAAGACTTTACCGGATCGGGAGATATGGAGTGTACGTCTTCCTAATTTTGATAGCAAATACTGAGTATTTATATCAAACGGTGTAAGGTGAAGAATTAAAATCCATATGTAACGAAGTATTTGATATATTCATCTTAATTAATTGTAGAATATGAAAAGTTAGGAGACAAAAGGTTAATGTTAATATATATGCATTTGATATAGCATTAAATACGGAAACATCTAAAGCCTCTTTTACATTGAACGTTATGAAAGATTTGATCGAATGATATTTCATCTATTTAATCTTTATTCTCTATTATATTTTTATATAAATAGATTTTCAAAATTTTGAAAAAAAATTCTTTTTTTATTGGTAGCAATTAATTAATTAATAAATTTTATTTCAATGGAATGTGCACTAAATAAATAAATAAAAAGACCAACTTTTTATTTCACTCAAAAAACTAAAATACGTTTGATGTCTTGTTATGTAATGTAGATAGATTATAGATGAATGAATGCTTTTAAATATTAGATGTATGATTTTAACCACACTATTTAATTTAAATATATGGTTTATTTATATGAACATAAATAAAAGACCAACTTTTTATTATTTTATCACTATTATTATAGCTTTAGATTAATGAAATTATTATTATTAACTATATATATATATATATATTTAACTATAAATATAAGCATTATTATTATTTTATTATTATAGTTTTGGTTTAAAAAAGGAGTTGTTTTTTATATTTAAAAAACGTAGAGGCTAGTTTTGCTTGTAAATTTAGCATTTAATGAGGGAAAAAATAAAGATGATGTTATCTTGAACCATTAGATTAGATTGCCAATAAGTAGGAAAATAAAATAAAAGATGTAGTTGTTAAGGCTTGAACCTTGGATGATGGGATTCTCATTAACGTCTAATACCATTGGGCTAAAGAAGTTATTTTGATACAAATTGAGAATATAAGAAAAAAAAAACAAATTTTTTGTAGAGTTAATAATGGCAATAAATTTCCCATGTACACAACTTTTAAGGTTTATATATAGATATAGATGTGTAGTTAAAAAATAATTTTTATTATTAAATGATACTCTCATCTGTTTTTTAATATAAGTCCTATTATATTTTGTACATTTTTGTAAGAACCTAAAAATTATAATAAAATATTAAATTTTTTTAATCAATTTTTTAAAATAACTTCATACATGTTACTAATAAGTATTAAATTATTAAAAAATTTGAGAAAAAGTTAATATTTTACCATATTTTGTAGATTATTTAAAAACGTGCAAAATCTAAAACGACTTATATTAAAAAACGGAGGTGATATAAAATACTGGAGTAGTATATTTATATTTGTGCAGGGGCGGAGCCAGGGGTGCTCGAGCACCCCTTGGCGGAAAAAAATACAAAAAAAAAATTCACAAATAATTTGTGTGTTTTTGTGGAGAAGAAAAGTAAATAAAATAAGAGGGAATTGTAGTAAATAACCCTCTATCCGAAAAACTTTGCACATGTAACCCACTATCCGGATATATTTGCAGAGGTTAACCCTCCCTCTACAAAAAATTTCAGGTCGGCCGGTTAAAACAAAACCGGCTAATCTGTTGCGTAGGAGAGAGAAAACGAGAGTGTGTGAGGATAGGAAAAGAGCGGCCATGAGCAAGGAAGAAGAGAGGACTAATTTGGCCGGCCGGATTGAGAGTTGTCTCTGTTGATTCGAAAGGGGAGTTGAAGAGAGAGGTTTCGATTATGACGATGATGAAGATTCAAGTGAAGGAATCCGTCAATCCCGATTTTTGTCCTCTTTCTTCAATTCCGATTCGGATTTCGGCCTGCCGTCAGAGCTAGCGGCTGGTGGGGTTTCGATTTTGGCAAAAAAATCTCCCGTTCATTTGGCCTCCTTCATCAGGCGTCCTTTGCCCTCTTTCTCTAAATTTTTTGCCCCTCTCTCAATCTCTCTGACTCTCTCCTAGATTTGAGATCCATCCTCCTCCTGTTCCGGATTTGAGATCTCTCGATCTCTCTCCCAGATTTGAGGGAAAGTACAGGTGATTTGATCTCGCCACCGTCGGGAAAGAGAGATTGGAGAGATGTGTTCTCTTCCTCTGTCGCGTATTTTCGCCTCCGTTGCCTCATCCTCATGTTCCTAATTCCGCCTCCTCTGGTGGTCGGTTGTCAGCATCGCCTCCTCTTGCGCTTACTTAGGTCTTTCTTGTTCTTTTCTATTTTAGTCTTTTAGATGTTTTCCCCAATTTGTTCAAATTGTGCATCTGTTCACATCTCTTGTGTCTCCTGTCACCTATATGTCTATTGCTCTCTCCAATTTATTCATTAAGTTCCATCAAATTACCTTCTTCTTGCCTACAATGCATTTTGTCCTTCCATGAAAAATTGTTTATTGCGAATTGGAATATGTCTATTGCTCTCTCTTGTTTATTGCCTACAATGCATTTCTGCACTGCTTGCAAAAGTTTTAATACTAAATTAAATCATTTGACTTGTACTCATTTTATTGACAAGTTTCCTTCATCATATGTGTAGGATTTTATTGAACAAGGAGGTGTTTCTAATTTAAGCTATTTGATTTGTTTTAGTCCTTGAATGCACAATCTCGGGCAGTTCTCATGGAAAAATTGGATTGTAGCGGCATTGGCTCAAGGTTAGTATGTGCATATTTATTATATTGTTCTGATATTAGTAATCTATGGATATGAGTAGTAGGTACATTCTAGCCAGCACCTTACAGTTCGTCCCACCAATGCAGGGAGAGTGTTGGGTTTGTATACTTGAGATTTCTTGATACCAAAGTTGACAAGATTTGTGTTTTTTTTTTAATAAAAAAACACAAATCTTGTCAACTCCATCTTTACTTGTAAAGTGTTGTTGTCAACTTTGTTGTCTGTCATGTTTGAATAAACAGGTGACATGTTGAAACCTGTGGTTGTCATGTAGAAATGGAAAATTAAGGGTTAAATATGTGGAACTTTACTTGTAAGTTTTTCAGGAATAGGGTGATCATAGATATGTTTAGCTTTGACAATCGTTCGACCATTGAATTGGATTGCCGCAACTTTACTTGTAGGTTTTTCAAGAATAGGTATGCGCTTTTCTCGTGTCATGTAGATTGTATTTGAATGACATGTTAATAGCAGTTCACGTCATGTACATCGTCTTTCAATGACAAGTTCGAATTTCCCCTAATTACTAAATGTGTGAATTGTATAGTCAATTACTCGTTATGTAGCATAAGGGTTTCCAAGTGCATCATAAGTGACACAAAAACGCACCAATCAGTCGACCAAGACGAACATAGCGCACTGTCATTTCAAAACTATCAAATATCATGTCAAAGGTATTACTTGATATGTTAATAGCATTACATATTTACATGCCATGTACATCGACGTTGGCTGACATGTTCGAATTTCCTATAAGTACAAAATGCGCTAACTACATACTGAATTACAAACAAGAAGCACTTTTTGAAGAGGTAAATATATAGATAGAGTGACGAAATTAAAAGGAAATATGGAACCATACGACGAGTCCCATGATTTTGATCAAGTTAGAAGAGAGAAAGAAGATTTAATTTTGAACGTGTCCATATTTCCACTGTCTTAGCTTGTTCCAATAAGAACTCGGAGATTTTGATCAAGTTAGAAGTACAGAAAGAAGATTTTGAGACAGAGTTAGTATATTACAACCGTCATGTAATATGAGACGGAGGTAGTATATTACAACCGTTAGCGGACTAGAACACGTTAGCCGTCATGTAATATATGATAAATACTCCGTATGTAACTTATTAACTCACATGCATCATACTCAAAATTGGTAGAACGACCATCATGGAAATTGAATCACATATCAAATGAATACAAAATGAAGCAATATGCCCATTATGAAAACCTAACCATCTATCAGACATCAAATGCACACAAGATGAAGCAAAAGATACCAACCTCGATCAAGCGCCAAAACACAAAATCACCAGTCGATTGAGAGCAAAGAGAGAATGACCAAAGAGAGAATCACCGAACAGGGACGCATTGCAATCCGATTCATCGAAAGTTGTGAATACAGAAGCACCTACACATGTGATTATGCGAACCATAATTAGTGGGAGAATACAAAATCACTAAAATACAACAACATTGTTTGAGGCCCAGCGAACCTACGAGACTTGCGAAGAGCGAGTAATTGGACAAGCTCAAGCTCGACCTCGAATTCCACACTAGTGCAAACATACCCTTTAACGACATTTAGAAAACGTCATAGAAGACATAACATGATGTTTTCAAACGCCATACCCAGATGTCGTCGAATGTGACTATGGTATTTTTCATTCTTTAATATTGTGCTTTCCGAAACAATGGCACAATATAGATTAGTAGGTTTATTTGATGAAACACATCAAACTTAAGAGCGAAAAGCAATGTCTACGTTTGTAAATACGTCAACCATTAAGATACATATCGCTTTAAGTATGTGCTTTTCTCGTGTCATGTACATCGTATTTGAATGACATGTTAATAGCAGTTCATGACATGTACATCTTCTTTGAAAGACAAATTCGAATTTCCCATAATTACAAAATACGTCAACTGTTATAAGCTTGTTCTTTTGCTGTTGGTTTATTTATAATATAATCACTTAATTATTATTATACCACACTTTTCATTTAATAAATTTATTTTCATTATAAAGATAATACAAGGGAATTCAAACAGACCTCAATGTCTTACACAGAATAATGATTCATAATACATAATTGTTTTATAAACATGACATCCAAACGCATATGATAGTAAGAGATGAAGGAAACTGAACCAGAAAATGCGATTACAACAACGCACTTCATAAGGTCTGTTAGGTAAAACAACTCCATATGTATTTTACATGACACATAATATATTATACATGACGCCTAGACGATTTTACATGCCACATAAATTGTTTTACTTGACGGACCTCATGATCAAGCACATGATCAAACACAATCCTCATAAGTTTAAAGAGAAGTAGGTGGACATTGAAGAGTGATTACTGCATTCAATCCTCATATGATTTCATTTATTAATTTTTTAATATCCATTAGACATACGGGTAGTGATCAAAAGCTATAAATGAGAGGATATCTAATCGAATGACTTTTTTTAATAGAGTTAAAAATTAATCCTTTATTAATTTGCTTGCTATTTCTCGTTGCCTTGCTCTAAGTTTAGATAAAATAGTGAAAATTTACCTAATCACTATAATGGATCAATGATTAAAGTAGATAAAATCTCACTGGTGGCAAGTAAATATGAACTAGTGTCATGTACAAACGCTGAGGCTAGAATATTGACATAAACGGGTGACATGTATAAAAGTTAGTGGCAAAACGTGAGTTGTTTTTTTTTTTTTAAAAGTAAATTATTTTTTCTCTCTCCTTCTCTCAGCACTTTCTGAAAAAATGAGTTACTTTTTCTCTATCCTCCTCTCAACACTCTCTCTCCTCTCATTAATTCACCTCTCACGAGTTGTACTTTTTAATTCTCTATCTCACATGCTTTTCTTTTTCCTTTTTTCATTCCTCTCTCGGCTTTCTCCATGTCAGCTTTTTTCTCAAGTTGTCCCCCACATTATCACCTGCTACCGGCTACCCCTTGCAAGCGGTTATCCGCTTTTTAGCAATTTTTTTTCGAACTGGGTTACTCATGCAAAGAATTCGGATAATGGGGTTATTTTTGCAAATTACCCATAAAATAAGGGAAAACTAAATCAAGTAATCCAACCTTTTGGAGGGTGTGAGATAAATCCCACCACCTTTACTTTGTTAAAAAAAATATCCCATACTTTTCCATATATGTGTAAACGGACCATTAATTTCGTTAGGCATTAATGTTCAATGGCACTCTTTTTTTAAAGCTGATTTCTTAATCTTCATTTAGACCTGTCAAAACACAACCCGACCCGATTGACCCAACCCGAACGCCCGGTAATTTTCCGACTCGAACCCAGAAATTTTGACTCGGAATTTTTTTTTCCGACTCGAACCCGAAAATTTTCCTGGTAATCTAGGTTTCGACCTGGTGACCCGATTGATCCTGTAATTTTGACCCAATTTACCCGATAGACCTGGTTGATTTATAATTATATATGATTAGATTTTTTTATGGAAATTCTAATTTATTACATTTTATAATTACAATCATTTGACCTTTCATTTTCAAATCAACTTTGGGTCATTTGCAAAACTAACCCAAAAATCTAGTTGGGTGGCACCTCATATCCCCTATCCATATTAATTGCAAAAGGTTAACCCTAATCCTTTAAAAATTGCATCCCAGCCGGTTACAATTGAGGGAGAGACCGGCTGCAGTTATGGAGGAGAGAGAGTGAGACGTGTCACTAGTAGATACATAGTCATCAACAGCGTTTAAAAAACGTCATAGAAAGCAATTCATGGCGTTTTTCAACGCCATCCTATAACGCCGTCTAAGGTGACGCCGTGCTTTTGGGATAAAATCCATGGCGTTTGACAAATGTCATAAAATCCATGGCGTTTTAAAAACGTCATAAAATCCATGGCGTTTTAAAAACATCATAAAATCCATGGCGTTTCAAAAACGCCATGGTATTGTGTACAAATTTTGTAAAAAAACCATTGCATTTTATGGCATTTTGAAACGCCATGAACTCATAGAATTTTTTCAAAACTACCATGGCGTTTAGAAAACGCCATGGAATTGTATACAAATTAAAAAAAAATATTAATACCAAAAAAAGGTTTTGACAGCTGCCAAATGAAAATAATATGAATACCCCATTGTATGCCCATCCTAATCAATTACAAATGACTTGTTTGCAAACAATACAACACTACAAAGTGAGTTTATGAGCATCTGTAACTTAAATTAAATTACAATCGATGCTCCACCTTGCGATCTCTAAGTAATACATGGCATCTGAAGTGCTCCTCCTGTAATTGAGATGATTACGAATTGAGATATAAAAAAATACAACAGCACATAATTATTAAGAATTCAAGCATAAAAATCATCAACACTACCTAAATATTCAAGCTATAATAAAAGTGCAGCAACTCTTAAGTTCCAATATATAATATTATGAGCAAGGAATCGAAAAAAAAAGGCTTAGCATTTCTATAGAAGAGCAAAGAATCTGTTTAGATGATATCTCAAATGAATTTAAATTATCTTCATAGCTAGAAGGCAAACATAAGTTGTACAATTTCTTCATTTACCTTCAAACTATGAAAATCAAGAGGCTGATTTTTCCACCAAAAATTCAGCAGAGATGGATTGGAGTATGACCAAAAAATGCAGATAATTATCTGAAAGGTTAGAACCAATTTTAGTAGCCAATTAGGATTTGACAGTAGCAACAATATGATGCATATAATGATAGAAGTGTGGATGGCAATAAGCCCCTCTGAAGCTAGTATTGTCATCTTTCAAAATGCAAGTCCATATAGACGTAGAAAATATTAAAACCAAAGAATAGAGTTTTATCTTGCAATGATTTAGACTCTTAAGATCTCCTTTTTGAGTTTTTTGCTAAAAAAATAAAATTCTTTCAACATCCCAGGTTTATCATAAAATGTACAACATATTGACCAAATATGTTTATATAACATCACATGATTTCCAATTTATGGGGGAAACACTTCCAATAAACTTCATTCAGGTGGATGTAACTTCCCAAATTCAACCAAAACACATAAATCCATGCTAATTGTAGCTAAAAGATCAATTTCTAGTCACATGTTTCAGTTTCCCCCAATTTATTAATTTCCCGATGTTAATCTTTTCTTTGCCACCTAATCAAGGAGAGGGGCACATGGAAACAAAAATCATAGCTGCTAAATAATCAAGGAGAGGTAAAGATGGGAAGCGAGAACTCTATATCAAGGGAATTTTACCCAAGATTTGGAATCGTTGTGTGATTGTCAGAGTCACCATGGCTTCCATTGTGCTGCCCTAGAGATGAATCGGATTTTTTTCCATTGCTATCAAACCTGTCTTCTTTTGAAGCAGCTGCTGAAATACAGGGAAAGAAAAGGTTAGTTTTCTTTCAATCAGTAACCACCAAAGTGGTAATAAAATAGAAAGACTCGTCACTTATTTAGTGATTTCACACATAATCTGAAAGCAACATTACAAACTTTTGACCTGCCTGCATGAAGCCTCCCTTTTATTTTACTAGTTATAAACCCGTGTGTGAAGCACACGGGTATCCTTTTACTTGGTATAATGCAATGTATTTACAAATTACAAACATTAAAGTTCAAGAAGGAAGTGAATGACGTCAGGTGTTCCTCGAATATGAGATTGAAACAAGCATGTGATGATTTTGTGTACCATGAAGCAACCCATAAGAAGAAAAAGAGAAAGCTTGAGAAACCAGTGAATGGAGAACATTATCTACTTTATGGATGTCTTCCATGACGTAGTTCCCACTTGGCTTTAGATCAACAAGAAAAGGAACTTGGTCGCTGACCTTCTGGAAGTCATCAAGAGTTAATTACTTCCCAATCCACTTCCAATAGATTCTCAGTGATACAAATTCTTGCTAATCCAATCCAGATAACTGGTTGACGCTAGGCGCTCACCCTTTTTGCTATGGGGATGGATAGGTTACCTTGCAATAGCAATAAAGTGCAGGACAACATTAACTTTGATGACATTAAACATAAGATTGGGGAAAATAATATTCCAAGACAGAAAAAGAATAATAAAACTTTCAGAAAACTTGAACAAAACCTAGATTGAAAGAAAATTGCATACCTCTAGCAGGCTATCCTTTGCATGCTCAAGCTTCTCAAGCTCAATAGAAATTCTTTTCACAACCCTCTTTATGTTTCTTTTGTTCATCTTCAAACATTTTACCTCCCAATAAAAACGTAAGGGGACAAAAGTTTAGGCAGTATACAAAGAATTACATATCTAATTATAGTGTACTTTTATTTTTGAAAAATACGTACAGGCTAGCAAGGGTATAATTGTACGCAACCATTGATTAGCAAAGCATAAGCAAAATTGTACTAAGAAAACAATGAAAAGATGAAAAATCTGATCCACACTTCTCACTTTAGCTGTTATTGCTTTCTCAGTCTACACAAACCTGTATCCATTCACAAGGGTCTGATATTCAACATCCCCAATTGCCTTGTTTTCTGCAAAGAACATCTGAGACATAAGAAATGTTTTGCAAATGACCTATCCATTGCCAAAATCAAATATAGATATACATTGTTGACTGCCCTCTAGTTGTTTCATCAGATCATGGATCTTTTAGCTCTTCTCCTCCTTCATAAAAAGCAATTCCTTCTCCATCAGCAGTTATTCCTTATCCTTTGTTAGCACTTCTCTTTCAACACCATTTCCTTCTCCTCTGGTAGAGTTTAAAAGAGGGGTGGAGCAAAGGGATAAAAAAGCAAATAAATAAAGAGCAAAAAATCAGTACTTGGAACTTTGTAAATCCTATCGTATTCCATTGTTATGAGTTCTATAAGTAAATCTCTCAGCAGCTCTTAGAATCTGGTTGTTGTAGGCATCTCGATCTGAGATTGTGCTGACAGAGGTTTAAACTCTAGAATTGACTTTTGGTGGAACTGTGGAAGAGGACGAGGACAAACTAAACCTCTATGAGGATTGAGGAATCGGCTTTGCTTTGACCCGTTTATTGGATTTTACTCACGATATGAATTAAAGACAAGCAGTGCAACAGGTCAAACAAAACACCAAGGAATACATGTAAGGATTATATTCTTAAAAATATCTTCAAAAAAAAAAGAAATTATGAATTAAGGTAAAGTATTTTCCTATAGAAAATCCCAATTTTGATAAATGCCAGAGATCTGAAATTGTCAAAACCTTCTTCTAGTTTTGATCCGGTTTATATTAAAAATATTATTCAAATTCAACTTGAAGATCATAATAGCACTAGATATCATCCAAATTCAACTTGAAGATCATAATAGCACTAGATATGTGTCATAGGACAGAATCAAAAATATTTACATTAAAAATTTGGTCTAATTACTCAAAAACATCAAGGTGATTTCACAAATTCAGCACCTACGTAGGTGAGTTTGTTTGCATATATTAGATGAGTTTAGTGCAATTAAGCCTTAAAGGCCTGAAATACCTGGAGTTGAGACCACCTTGCTTCAATGGAAGAAAAGATGAGAAGCTGTCATTTTGCCTGCAATTCCAATCACACCCAAAATCAAAGTTCACAACAGACACTGGAACGTTAAAATACAAAATACATCAGACATTAGAATTAAAAACCTAAAAAACTAATGAATTTGGGGAAAATTTTGAGACCCGTCTCAGATAGATGGGGAAGAGGAGAGGTGGGGGGTTCGGGGGGTGTTAGAGGAGAACTTGGAGCACCTACTGTGTGGGAAGCAGTTAGTTGCGTCCTCAAACCTTTGACCGCAACAACGAATTGAGCCCTACATCCAACGAAGATGGAGCACCACCGAAAGCAATCAGAGAGAGAGAGAGAGAGAGAGAGAGAGAGAGAGCTGACCGTTCATTGCAAACAGTGAGGTTAAAGAGGGCAAGGCCTCGCGAGCGTCCAAGCTGAAATAGGAGAACATGGAGACTAAAGCAGGAACAACACCAGCGGAAGCGAGTCTTGGCGGTGAAAGGAGGAGCAGGACCTGACAAGGTGGCGGACGTCTTTGGCGGTTTGAGTTTGGGCGAGGTCGCCATGGCATGGAAAAGCTTGCCTGAGAGAGAGAGGCTAGATCTCGCCTAGGGTTTTCAGAGAGAAAGAGGTGAGGCACGGATCAGAATGAGAAGGGGGCAAATTTAGGGGTTTATTTTGTTTGCCGGTCTAATTTTGGCCCAAAATTTTGGAACGAAAAAATTGCCCCCATTTTCATGACGTTTTATAAACGCCGTACATTTTATGACATTTTGAAAACGCCATAAAATATTTCATAAATTTTACAATTGAAAACCATGACGTTTTTTAAACGCCATAAATTTTACAGCGTTTGTAAAACGTCATGAATAAATTGTATTCTAACAAATTATGGCATTTTTATATTTAAACTCCATAAAAAATGTTTTTAATGACATTTTATGAAAAACGTCATCTTTTAAATGTCATCAATAACTATAAATGTAGTAGTGTGTGGGGGGGAGAGAATTGACAGGTTTTTCTGTCAACTCAACTGTCGATTAGAGAGAGGGTTTAGAAAGGGGAAGGGGAAGGCCAAGAGTTTCTATATCTCTCTCTCCCTGAAAATAGAAAATGGAAGAAAGAAGAGGAAGGAGTTCGAAGAAGAACAAGAGCAAGTCTGCAGAGGAGAAGAAGAAGCGGACATCAAACAGGCCACACACCCCGAAAATGGATATATTGGTTGTAGTTAGATGGGGAAATTGGGGGAATGGAGGGATTGGAGAAATTGGGGATTTTGGGGGAATTGGGGAAATTGGGGAACGACTATGTGGAATAAGAAATACCAGAAGTAGGGCGACTTGGATATGTTTAATCTTGCGATACCTTTGAACATTTAATAGATTTGCCGACACTTTGATTTCTGTCATGTTTGTAGTAGTCAGATGTTATGTTTATAACTCAACCTGTCATGCGAAATTCGAAACTACCTCGACGTATATTCGGTTGAACCTTATAAAAGCTTACAAAGTTTGCTCTGAATGCGGAAACGTTTGATATGTAATTAAAATTGTAATCAACACAATCTCATTATTGTTACTAATTTGTTGTAGGTAATATATTTAATTTTTGTAACTAATTACTTATACCTAAAATTATTATAACGAGTGAATTCTTGTAACCAGAATTGACGATTGGACTTTGAGTTACAAGCAATCGTCCACATGAAGCAATCGCCCGCTTGGATGCCTTCATCCTTCACCTTCGTTCTAATGGCTTTTCTAGGTCAATTCGAGGCGAGGGGAGGCCGAATTTGGAGTAGAGAAGGTGGAATCGAAGTGGAGGAGCCCTCGTAGAGGCTTGGTGAACCGTTTTGTTTTTTTTATTGATGAATGAACAATATAACAACTTTCCACTCCGTGGTTTCTTACTGGACACCCTTTGGTACTCTACTCGACACCATTTGGTACTCTACTGGACACTCAATGATTTTCTACTAGACACTCTATGGTTGCTTCCTGTCTTGCATGTTGTTCAATGTTTCTCTGGTTTTAGTGTCGCCCTCCCCCCTAAGCCCAGGCGGTAAAAAGAGAGAGGACAGAGGGGATAAGACAGAGACATAGATAGAGGGGGGAAGAGTGACAGTAAGTTTGCTTTTGATAAACAATCAGATTCACCATCGACTTTGGATAGAAAATGGGTAAGTTTGCTTTCGATAAAAAATCAGAGAGAGAGAGAGGAAAGCAAGAGAAAATCTACAGAGGAGAGAGAAAGTGTAGAGGAGAAAGAAGATGGGAGAGGGAGAGAGAGAGAGAGAAGTGAAAAAGAAAAGTAACGTTGTAGAGAGGCGAGAGATTAGTGAGGATAGGAGAGAGAGATGGAAGAGTGACAGTGTGTGGACATTAATATAATTTGAATTAAATCTTAAGTTTTAGATAAAACCATCGAAGAAGAAGCAATTGGGTGGGGTTTTATTTGCAGGTTGACATGACACATATTGGAATTGGAATTGACTGGAAAAGAGCTATCGGAGAAACATATTCACCATCGACTTCAGATAGAAAATGGGTAAATTTGCTTCAGATTTGGGAGACACCTCTCGCATAACCTGTAACGGCCCGGGATTATGATTCCCGAGTTACGTTTCGAGGGATGAAACCCCTCGTTAGGATCTTGCGCTCCGAGTACAGGTTGAAGGTTTGAAATCGAAGATGTGCATTTAAAGTGGGATTTCGCACCCAAATCCGGAAGGTTCGTTGGGGACCCCGGGGTAAACCCCTGTACCTGTCCTAAGTCTACAACGCAGGAAATCCGTTATCATGCAAATGGCATAAGTTCTGAAAATGATACAACCAGTGCCACGGCAGAGCCGGGTCAAAACAGAGTACAATTAGGGAGAAATCCCAAAAGCATGAATCTGGTGAAGTCGGGTTTCAAACACTCACTCTCCGCCATAAGAATAGACCCCGTCATAACAGCACAAAATCAAGCAGTGTATCGGGTACCTGAAACTATACCACCAAGTCAGGCCAAGAGTCCGCCCGCGGGTCCTCTGACCGCGCTGAGGACATATAATACGCCTATACCTAGAATAAAGGATGCCTTCATGCAGTACTGAAATCTTAACCACACTATCATGCTCCTAATTCATATATGTAGAATATTAAGTAAGGCCTTAACAAAGAATACCAAGTGGTATATCCCTCTTCTACCACCACCCCTCTTCCAGATAGGGTGGAGACTGGCCAGTTCGATACTATAGCATATCAAATCTCATCATCATATCGCATCTCATGCTCATCTCGTATCTCATGCTCATCTCGTATCTCGTGATATATATATAACTCAAGGAGGACAACACCCGATGAAACTGGGCTGCCCTATGACCCTAGCAAGAACTCTAGGACTCACAGATAACGGCCGTTCTGTATTCAAACGCATACAGAATAAGAATGCTCATTCGTAAGTGCAATTCCTAAGCATGATACTACATGGCATGCTCTTATGCATATGAAACACCTACATACTATATGACACATCAGGCAGGAGGTACTGGTTACTGAGTAAGCCCCGGAGGTACTTACCTGGCTAGCAGACCGGCAACAGAACAATCCATCACACAGTATTCACAATCACAGAGTATCACCTAGTACATAATGGAATATTCATAAGTCTACATTCAACTATTAAGCACTCAAGCACACCTCAATCAATAGAACAAGTAACATATTATGAAAGTCATTTCATCGCATCATCCACTCCTCAAGACCACATCGTTCTCCATAAATCATTCAACCAATTATGCATGTTCATATACGTCATTTCCGCATATACCTCAACGGTTCGTCAAAATCATAAGACATAATTTGTGTGATATAAAATCCTACTAGATCGCCATAATTATCCAACATTTAATCTCATATAATAATTCACCACAAGTCATGCTATTAGTCATACATATCATACTGTTAGTCAAACGATCATATTATCATGCTAGTTAGTCATCGAATAAGTCTTATCCCCAAGTTAGTTCCAAAACCGTTTCAAATCCCAGTTAAATAGTTAAGTATTCCGACCCTTAAAACACTCATCGAATTCCCTTTTTAAGTTATTTATTAGACTACTTTCCACCATTGAAATTCTTTTCTAACAGGCAAGTTCAACTTATTTATGTTAAATCCCAATTATTATTATAGATATAATATTATAAAACACCATTTAATAAAACACTCTTATAAGTTATTTCCAAATCCCCTAAAATCCAAACCGTTTTTATTTAATAAAATCAACCCTTTATAAATCTCCAAAATTAATACTTTATCTTTTAAATCCTAAATTACTATTATAATATATTTTAATTACCGTTAATTAGTTAAATAATAAACGGATAACCCGAACCGTACCGAATCGAACCGAACCCACAAATAAAAACCCAACCGATTCAACTATTAAACAATTAATATAATATGGCAGGGCCCCCACAAGTGATCTTCTTTCCCGATTCAAACGGAGGTTCCCGCCTGAGCTTGGCTGATGGAGCTCGACGCCGCTTCCGGCTCATTGGCTCGCCCCTGCTCGGCCTGGTCTGACTTCTCCGGCCTTGGCTCGAACTCACCCTCGCACCCTCTCTCTCAGGTTCCTCGTTCGCACCCTCACGACTCTCTCTCTCTCTCTCTCTCTCTCTCTCTCTCTCTCACCCACTCGCACACACGTCGGACGCTGCGACTTCGCCGACCTTTATCTCATCGGAGCTCTCGAGCTCACCCAAGCTTCCCGCACTCAGTTCTCACGCACTCTCCGACCACCCGAAGACAAGGAAATGAAAGGAAACGAACCAAGGAAAAGGAAGGAGGTTCGAACGCTCACCGAGGTGTTCGCGACTTCGGAGCTCTCAATCGGAGTTCTGGGCGTCGTCGAAGGCTTGCGATGGCTCGTCGGACCTACATCGGACATGGGTGAGTGTGATGGTGGAGCTCGAGGGTGGTTCCGATAAAAAATGAGTGAGAATGGCTTACCGAAACGGCAAAGCGCGCTCGAACAGGGGATGTGATGGACGACGGCGCTCGTGCCCGTTCTCCGGCTCCTCCTACTGCCGCTGCTACCGGTGGCTCCTGGGAGGGCGTCGAGGAGGGCTCTTGCTGATGACTCGAGAAATAGGGTGGGACGGGGTGGTGATGAAGAAGACGAGGAGTGCAGGGGAGGGAGTCGGGGAGATGTGAACAGGTGACAGTGTAGTAGGAGAGCCGAAGGGAGTTGGCAGTTGGCAGGTGAAGGTGATGGAGATTGAAAATGAAATTGAAAGTGAAATGGAGGTTAGGTGCGACTGATGATGTTGAAGGAAGGCAGGAGGAATGGTGAATTCCAGATGGTGATGGCGATGAATGTCATGGTGAGGGTGATTGGGTATGGGTGAGGGTATGGGTAAGGGATTGTGTGTGGAATTGATTAACCAATACCCGGAATTAAATTCTAAATACGTGAATTTCGAATCCCGTAATTTGTCCCTGAATGTTAGTTTCCCCGACTATCGCTCTCGATCAATTATATTTATAAAATCAAAAAGAATATCGTTATCTGTTAATTATTTTCAATTTTCGAGGTAAAAAGACGTAAATCGTTCGTCAAATTTTATATTACGGTCGAAGTCCGCTAAACGAGCTTTTAATTCGATTTAAATTCATTTTTAATTTCCTTTTTTTCCGAAAATTTAGGATTTGAAAATCCGAGCCTTTACATAACCTTTATCGAAAGCAAGCTTGCCCATTTTCTATCCGAAGTCGATGGTGAATCTGTTTCTCCGATAACTCTTGTCCAGTCGATTCCAATATGTGTTATGTCGTTTTGCGTTGGGTGTCCAGTTAAAACTAACTGCTTACACATCAACCTGCAAATAAACCCCCGTCCAATTGCTTCTTCGAAGTGAAAAAGCAACAGTAACGTCGTAGAGGAGAGATGACTCTTCCATCTCTCTGTCATATCCTCACTGATCTCTCTCTCTTTCCTCTGCAACTTTACTTTTCTTTTTTTACTCCTCTCTCTCTCTCCTGTCCTTTCTCAATTGCTTTCTCTCTCTCTCACTGTCTCTCCCTCATGTCCTTTCTTAATTGCTTTTTCTCTCTCATATGCAGATGAAACTTGCTTTTTCCCTCCTTCTCTCTCTCTCTCTCTGAGGTGTCACACAACGCACAGCTGGCCCCCACCGTCCTTACTTGCTACCGGCTGCCCCGGTTTCCCAGATATCCGGTTTAACCCAATTATAAACCGGGTTGAGGTAACCTTGCAATACTTTCAGTTTTTGGGTTAGTTTGTGCATTTCCCTCATCAACTTTTATATTTATTTGTATTATGTAATACTCCGTACGATCGATAGTATTTAATTTTTTATTTTTAACACATTTTTTAAGAAGATAAAATTCTAAAAAATATTAAAATATTAAAACAATTCTACGCTTATTACTAATTGCATGAAATTATTTTTAAAAATTATTTAAAAATTTGATATTTGATATATTATTACATTTTATCAAAAATTACGAGAAATACTAAAAATCAAATATTTTTTTAATAAAATGTAATAATATATAAAATATAAATTGTTTTAATAAAATTATTTTTAAAAAATTATTTAAAATTTTGATATTTATATATTATTACATTTTATTAAAAATTACGAGAAATAATAAAAATCAAATATTTTAGATCAGATATAGTATGTAATAAACAATAGAACTTATTAACAACGCCTTTAATTTTAGAATTTTAAAATTATCGCAAAATTATCAAATCAAGATTTTTTAATTTAAAAAAGAAAAAATTGAAAAACCCGAAATGACTCGAAACCCTATCAAACCCGGGTTCGAGTCAACCCGGATATACCCGGAACCCATTTTACCCGGGATCCGAAGTGACCCGACCCGTCGAAATTAACGGAATCAAAGATGAAAGTTTGTCCAATGACACCGTTTACACTTATGTGGAAAAATATGAGATATTTTTTTAACAAAGTAAATGTGGTAGTATTTATGTCACACCCTCTAAAATATTGGATTATCTGATTTAATTTTTCCACAAAATAATCCACAAACAAAATTGTGGAGAAGAAAAGTATTGTGGTAAATAAACTCTAAGGGTGTGTTTGGGTGTAGTGTGTAGGGGGTTTGAAAGATGGGTTTTCCGCCTCGGTTTTCCCGCCTCCATGTTTGGGTGTATGTGTTTAAGGGGTTTGGAGGGTGCGAAATCGGAGGTTTTCTGGATGGAATGGGATGGGGTTTCCCCCCTCCTCCACCAAGGTTTGGTGGATGGGAAATCCGAAACCCCCCATTTTTCCCTTTCGTCTTCCACGCCCTCATAAATACATCCATCTCTTCACTCTTCTCTCACAAGCTTTGAATTTCTGGAAGCCGATTGTTTGACGACGAACCCGACGAAGCGAGCGAACCCAAAGATCGCCTCCATACCACTAGTCCTCCTCCGTCTTCATCATCAGGTATCTTCGATGCCCTCCCCCCATTGTTCTCTTCGACTGTGTGTGTACAGACTTCACCATTGTTCTCTTGCACTTTTCGATTTAGGGTTTGTTCTTATGATTTTGGAGATTTATGATTTTCTTCTGACATTTTAGGGTTTGTTCATATGATATTTGGGGATTTTTGATTTTCTTCTGGCATTTTCGAGAGAGGCCATGAGTTTATTCATATGCATGTTTTCGATTTAGGGTTTGTTCATATGATTTTGAGGATTTTTGATTTTCTTCAGACATTTTTGGGTTTGTTCATATGATATTTGGGGATTTTTTATTTCCTTCTGCCATTTTCGAAAGAGGCCGTTCGTTTGTTCATATGCATGTGTTCGATTTAGGGTTTGCTCATATGATTTTGGGGATTTTTGATTTTCTTCAGACATTTTAGGGTTTGTTCATATGATATTTGAGCCTCTTCGATTTAGGGTTTTGGTCAGTGTTGTGTCTGTGGAGTATTGTGTTTTTGGGTCATTGTTAGAGGCATGTACTTGTTGCTCGTTCTGGCGCTCCTGTCATCCATTTCCATTTTTGAATACTTTGCCTGAAGTTTTGTCTTTTACCAAAAAATCACAAGTGACTGCACACCATCTACCACTATCAGCTTGTCGCTTACTCCTTTGGCTCTGTTCATGAATGTGCAAAGAATTTGTTGGCTTTAATGAACTCCTTAGTAACAGAAATGCAGGTTGTGGTATATATATGTATAAAGTGAGGGCCCTATGATGTCTGTCACTTACCCCTTTGCCTCTTCACATGTTTTCAGGACTTGTATATGAAAAGTGAGGGCCCAATGATGCTTTCATGTTGCTTGTGATATTGTCCCTTGAAAAACTGGTTGATTTGAGGGCCCAATGATGCTTGTCGTTTACCTCTTTTCCTCTATACATGTCTTCATTACTTATATCTGACCCGAGGACCCAATGATGCTTTAAATTGCTTACTTTTTGCTTATTCAGTCGGGAGCTCTTGCTATATGCTTGCTTGAGAAACTGGTTGATTTGCATATGAGTTGAGGGCCCTATGATGTGTCAATTTTTACCTCCCCTTTGGTTTCCCTGATTCTCAGTTTTGAATTGACACATGAAGTTGGCATTCATTGCCTCTTCCAACTGTGTTGATCAACTGATTTCCAAGGTAACCCGTGCCTTTATTTACGCCTACTTTGCTTGCATCTTCTATTGTTTTCATCAATTTGCCTGAGGGCCCAATGATGTTTTCATTACCTTTGTGGTATATGTTGAGGACCCAATGATGGTTGATATTGCTTACATGTCAGCCTCTTCATCCTTGTTTCTGTTGCAATTTTGTTGGTTGAGAAACTGGTTGATTTGCATATGAGTTGAGGGCCCGATGATGCTGTGATTTCATATTTCCTTTCCCTATCTCTGTCTCAGTTTTGTATTGACATATGAAGTTGGCCTTCCTTGCCTCTTCACCTCATGTTGATCAACTGATTTCAAGGTATATGAAGTGAGGGCCCAATGATGTTTTCATTATGCCTATTATGATTGCATTTCAAACTGTTGCTCCTTCTCTTGCCTGAGGGCCCAATGATGTTTGAATTATTTGTATATGCAGTGAGGGCCCAATGATGTTGCCCTGTCTCAGTTTTGAATTGACATGAGAAGCTGGCATTCACTGCCAACTTCTGTTGTTGATCAACTGATGGCAAGGTCACTGATTTTGTAACTTGAGGGCCCAATGATGCTGTCATAACCTTTCACAACTGCCTGAGGGCCCAATGATGTTTTCATCAACTTGTTTTATCTGCTATTGTTGCACGACCTCGTTCATTTCAGGTCCGTATATGAAAGTTGTAACACCCCCTCCGGTAACCGAGGGAATGTTCCAGCGTCAGTAGTTACTCGGACTTTAAGGTCTTTGTAACCACCTTAGGCTTATAGGGACATGCTACCATGCTCCCATAAACAAGATGATAACGAAATAAAATATAAATAGCAAAAGAATTAAGGGAAATTTCGCCTGGTAGCCACGAGGTTTGATCTTTTTTGCATGGTGCCCAAACCTTTCACGAATTTCGCATGGTAACCACGAGGTTTCGATGAATTTCGTGTGATAACCAAACTTATTAAAAATCATATAGAAATTATATAAAATAACAAATATATTATAATTCATTCACATAATCACTCAATTTTGGTTTTTTACGTTTAAAAATCCATCATAAACCCTTTTTAATATATAAAGAGACTAAATTATTTACATAAATAATGAGAAAATTATAAAAAAAATCACCTAAAATAAAAAAAATAAGTACATAAAGAATGAGTAAATTGTTTAAATTATGTACTTCATTTATTTTCAAATCCAAAAATTAAGTACATATTTTAAATTACCATTCATTCATATTTGTTCTAAAATATCCTAAAATATTTTGGTTAAAATAAACTTTGTATTATACATCTATTAAGTAATCTTTTTAAAACATTAGAAATGTTACTATAATGACTCTTTGAAAAGAATCAACTACATTGGGTAATTATGTATACTTTTTTCCAAATGTTTAAGTTTATTTTTTGAAAAAAAAAACTACAATTATTTTTTGTTGTTTTGTATAATCTACTCATTTATCATGCAATTAATGTGTAACACTATAAAATATTTAAATGGTTGTAGTTAACTTTTTAAAAATAAAAAAATAAAACCAAAATTGGGTTGTTCTGTGACAAAAATATATTTTTTATGATTATCTTGTGATTTTAACTATTCTAAAATATTTTTAACCAATTTGGTTAACATAAGAAATTTGTCCAAACATCATGGCTACCACACAAAATTAGTCGAAACCTCGTGGTTACCATGCGAAATTCTTAAAAAGTTTGGGCATCATGCGAAAAAAGTCAAAACTCGTGGCTACCAAGCGAAATTTCCCAAGAATTAAATATAATAAATCATGCTTTTATTAAACACATGATTCAAATTACAATATTTGATACATCAAAACATTACAGCGGAAGACTTTGTAAAAATAAACATTTACCAGTTATACAATATTTTATTCAAATATTGAAAACTTAAAATGTCGTCTTGAACTTCTTCAACTTCTCTTCAAAGACTCGATCTAAACCTGCGAACTGGAGGCTAAGCTATTGTCCGGAGACAAGGAACCCCTAGCCGTCCAAACAAAGGACGGTTAGTTCGCGAGAACTAGCAATGACGGCTAAAAAACTGGGACTACTTTGGACTCAAACTCAGTGACCATAATAAGGTATAAATTGAACCCAAATGAGATTGTTACTGATGAGAATATTTTATGTTGGCTTTATATTTGATGACTCGACTTCTGTGACACAGATAACCCCGAAGGGTTGAATAAGAAAGTGATGTAGGTGACAAGCACCTTAGGAACCATACCCCGATTGCGGATAGGATATGGTATAGCTTTAGACATTCGTTTGTGATCACCATGAAAACATTTTTCTTATTAAGTTCGGACTCGATATCGGATTATGAGGTACTATGTGTGGCCCAAATCCGTCTCGCTAGTAGTTACTCAGACGTTAGGGAGAGCCTACTATTAGGAGTGGGAAGAAGGTTGACTTCGTGTCCCCCGATATCCATTCGGTCTAAACAAAACTTTGAATATTATTCACTCACTATCTCACATTGCATAGCTTATATATAGATATATTTTAACACATCACATGAATATCGTATATGAATTGCTCACTTTTATTTTAACATTAACTATATTATACCGGTCGAGTCTGGATAGGACGTCCGACCTACCTACGATTTCGTAGTCAGATTTCATCTCGAATATTGCATCTCGAGAATGTTAGTTTCATGAAACTGTTTCGGTTTAAGACACAACATGGTCTTAATCCATTCAATCCAAACTCAACTCAGTAGTTAACCCAAAGTTGAGACACCGCCCAATTCCCATTAGGTTGGACCCCGTATCTTCATTGATACGCACACTATAATTTTACACTATATTTTACTTTATCATGATTCAATTGAGTTTCACATCTCACACACATCATCACATATTAACTAATGATTAATAGCAATTTATCAAACTAGGTGATCGCACAAAATAAAATAATTCATCTTAATAAAAGTAAAATGGATGCCAATACCATATAATATGCATGGATGCATCAAAAGGATAATATGCTCCATGCCTGCTTATTTTGCATGAAAGGATGAAGGATAAATCATGCATTTTATAAAGTGGGTATCTACGTTATTATTTTACAATAAGGTCAAATAATAACATTACTCAGTTACATGCCAAGTCCAAAATAACGGATGAATAAATTACACAAAGCAAGTGATTTGTAATTTATTTTAATCGATTTGGCATGTATGTCAAGGCAAGAAAACAACAAGACACGAAGGCACGCAGATGAGCATAAAAGACTCAGAATGTCACTTGCCTTTTTCACCTTGTTGGATTTCGATACCAACTATGGACTTCAAAGGCTTGATGACGGAGTTGAATAAATTAACAGCGGATCTACACACATGAATTACGAGGATGAGAAAGAATTTACTAATTGGTATTTAATACGCATAATTGACTTATTAAATCGAAATAAAAAGCGAATTAATTATCGAGTTGGAGATTATACCACTTTGATCTTCTTTGAGTCCTTCACGCAATGGGTGTGTCGGAACCTGAGATTACCGCTGTGAGTTTTTAAGAATGAACGCGGTTAAAATACGTTCTAGAACCCTGGGATGATTTCTATAATTTTAGAAACTGAAATAGGGCACAATTTGTAGAAATAGAAAATATAGAGATGGTTTACGTAATTCCACGTCCTTTTCCTTCCTCCCGCGGCTACTGTTCACGTCAGTACGTCACACGCCCAGCAGCTCCTCACCTGGCTATGGTGGCTCGACGGTGGTGCTCGACACGGCACGGCGGATACGAGAGATGGTGGCGGTGGCTCCGGCAGTGAAGGGTGGAGGTTCCGGCAGCGGCGACGGGTTCTCTAGGCGGCTCCGACGACGGGGAGGTTTAAGGTGGATTTGGGGGTTTAAGGTGGATTTAGGCGGCTCAGACAATTTCTTGTATATGATTACTCCTAGGGACGAAAGGAATTCAATGGTATAGAAGAGGAGCTCGGAATTTGAATGTATTGGTGCAATTTTGCCAAAAGGGAAACGTTCCTATTTATAGGGGAAGCTCTAAAACACCGGATTAGATCAAATTGAATGTGCAATTAACATCCCATTGATGTTTCCATTCATTGTCCTTAATCAATTTGGATGAAACCGTCACATAGTCATCGGATTAGGTTGAATTGATGATTTAGGGTTTATGAATTTGGATGGAATTGGGGATGAATTCAACCCTTAATTCAAGATTAGTCCACGTTTTTGATAAGATGGTATTTATTAGCACTTAATAGAGATGTTTTGAAGATGAAAAATCCAAAAACTAAAAATCACCATTGGAGCTCCCATCTCCTGCGTTTAACGTGAAGGAGGATGAAGAAGCGGTTCAGTTGAACCGGCTTCCCCTTTTTTTCGGTTTGGCCAAACCGGTTCACTAAAATAGTTGGGTTTTTTTTTTATTAGGAAAGAATTCGGGCGAGCGAGCTCTACCCGGCAGCATCCTTTCGGATGAGGTCAGAGAGACCTGAGTTATTGTAGATATCGACACCCCTGGCAGAGTGGCAAAGGTGTGCAACCTTATTAGCCACTCTATTGCCATTGCGGGGAACATGAAAGAAGGTAACTTCTCTCAAGGTCGATAGAAGAGTTTTGATGTCAGATAATATAAGTTCGATTTCCCAAGGGCATTTGGTACGATCGTTTAGATAATTTATTATGATTTTGGAGTCTCCCTCGATTTGAAGTTTGTCTATTCGTAGTCTCAAGGCGTGTTGGACCCCCAATTTTAATGCAAGCGCTTCAGCTTTGAGGGCGCTCTGCTTTCCTAACTTTTGATAGCATATGGCGATGGGTCTGCCTTCCCAATCACGTAAAATAGCTTCCGCCGAGCTATCCGAATTAGGAAGGGAAGACCCATCGAAATTTAATTTAATGGTGTCAAATGGAGGTTTTCGCCAGTGCACACCACGGGTGTTGTGCTTCTTCTTTATTTGCTTTGGTGTGGGTGCCTTCAGCATGGGTTCCTCATCAAATTCACTCTCTGTCTGAGAAGTTCTGCCCCAGTTGTGTATGTGGGTTTTGATCAGTTGAATAGTAGCCTCCCTACTTGGGATGTGAACTTGTCTGAATATATATTGATTGCGAATGTACCAGGCGGTCCACCAGGCAAAACCTAGGTCACACTTGGCCTTCGGGGTGAGGTTGTTTCCAAGAAAAGCTAGGATCGGTTTAATTTCCCGAGATTGTTGTATCATATCGGTAACGGTTGCGCTAACTCTTGGAGTCATCTGGAAAAGTGAGCACACATACGGACATTCGAACAAGAAGTGGGTGTCATCTTCCGTGGGCCCATTACATAGGTTGCAGTTGGAAGGGACGGGAACCCCTCGGGAAGCAAGTCTAGATGTTGTAGGAAGCCCGTCCTGACATACTTTCCATAGAAAGTTTTTTTATCTTAGATGGAATGTTAATTTTCCATATCCAGTTATTGATGTCGACGTTGGAGTTTGTGTGTGATGTGATTAGCTTATAGGCACTCGAAGTCGTAAACCAACCAGCTCTGTCGGGCCACAAATACAGGCGATCCTCAATAGAGGATATCGAAAGTGGAATGTCCAAAATCTCAGACACTATGAAGGGTGGAAGCACACTGTTGAGTTTCTCTTCCCACCATTTTCCTCCTATGATATAGTCACTAACAGTTTCCTCAATGTTGCCATCTGCAGGCCGGACGTCCCTAGATCCTAGCGAGGACGTTGTGATCCAGTTATCTGTCCAGAATTTAACTGAGCGCCCATTTCCTATGGACCAAATCAATCCTGATTTGAATTTCTCCATAAGGCTAACCATTTTTGTCCATTTCCAAGATGTATCCCCGTGTTTTCTATATTCCAGTATATTAGTATTATGAAGATACTTATGTCTGATGATTGTAACCCAACTATTGTCTGGTTCAGCTAAGATTTTCCATAGTAGCTTCATTTGGAGTGCTTCATTCATTTCTCTGGATTTCCGAAGCCCTAGTCCCCCATTTTTTTTGGGTCTGCAAATCCTATCCCAACCAATAAGAGGTCGGTGTTGGAGGTCTTTGTTCCAAAAGAAAGTTCTGTTAATTTGATCAAGCTCTTTATGTACTGAGTTGGGTAGCATAAAGCATTGCATTGTGTATAGGGGTTTGGCTGACAGGTTTGAGTTGATAAGGGTTGCCCGACCCTGGTGTGATAGCGCGTGAGCACGCCATCTTAATTGTTCTCTTGATCGACAAATGATGTCTTCGAAAGTTTGTTTATTCACTCTACCATTAATAATAGGACAACCCAAATATTTTTCTAGTGATACTTTATTTGTAATGTTCAGGTGACTACGGAGTTCAGTAATTCTGGAGCTTGATATTCCCTTGGTTGCTTGGAAGCTTGACTTATGATAGTTCACTTTTTGACCAGAAATCTTACAATAAGAATCGACTATTGTTCGGACTTTGTGAGCGGCATCCAAGCTGCCTTTTGTGAAAATGATAATGTCATCAGCGAAGGAAAGAAACGGGATCCTGGGGTCGTGTCTTCCGAAACGGAAACCAATAGGGCTACTAACTGAGATTGACTCAGCAGAGAGTTTCCGTGCCAGGATTTCGGCCCCAATGATGAATAAAAAGGGAAAAATGGGGTCACCCTGCCTGAGCCCACGGAAGGGGAAGAAAACTTATGTGGGACCGTTGTTTACCAGTACTGAAAATGACACGGTTGTGACACATTCCATAATCCAAGAGATGAATGTGGGGTGAAATCCAAATTTTTCTAAAACTTGCATGGTAAAGTTCCAATCAACTCTATCATAAGCTTTTTCCATATCAAGTTTAATAGCAAGCCATCCCTCGCAACCCTTGCGAGATCTAAAGGAGTGGAAGATTTCATGCGCTATCAACACGTTGTCTTGGATGGCTCTATCAGACACGAACGCGCCTTGAAGAGGATGAATTAGTCTGCCAATGACAGTTTTGATCCTCTCTGTCAAGATTTTTGAGATTACTTTATACAGATTGGAGCATAGACTGATAGGTCTGTAGTGATTCATGTTGGTCGGGTTGTCTCGCTTAGGAAGGAGTGTGATGAAAGTATGGTTTAGTTGTTTCAAAAGTTTGCCAGAGCGGAAGAAACCCTTGACAACTTTGATAATGGATTGACCAATGATGTCCCAGTACTTTTTATAAAATTCCGATGTAAAGCCATCGGGACCTGGAGATTTGTTGTGTCTAAGGATGAACACTGCCTCTTTAATTTCACTGTTTGAGGGTGGTCGAATGAGGAAGATATTTTCCTCATGGGTGATAGAGGGATTGATTAGATTTAGCATTTCCTGCAGTAGTTGTTCATCCGTAGCTTCCTTTTTGAATCTTTTCTCAAAGTCATTCTTAATCTCATTTCTGACATTTTCCTCACCTATTATCAAAGTGCCCTCAACGGAGGTAATGTTGCGGATTTGTTTTCTATGCCTATGACCTGAGGCAACTCGGTGGAAATATGTTGTGTTTGTGTCTGAGAGTTTAAGATGCTTTGTTTTAGCTCGTTGGTTCCAAAACGTTTTTTGGAACAGAAGCAGTTTCTCCTTTTTTGTGATAAGATTTTTCTCTCTTGTGTTACTAGCCCTAGTGTTCCCCTCAGTCGCGGAAGATTGGATATTGAGGAGGTCTATCTCAATTTCATGTAATTGACGAAAAATGTTTCCAAATGTGCGCTTATTCCATTCTTTGGCTTTTTTCTTTAACATTTTTTGTTTAAACATTAGTTGAAACATATATGAGCCAGGACAAATTGCTCGCCAGGATTGTTTAACTATATTCCTGAAATCCTTCCGGTGGAGCCAAGTGTTCTCGAATTTGAAGGGGGGGGGGGGGCTTTGAAGACTGAACCACAGTCTAGAGTAATCGAAATAGGGCAGTGGTCCGATGTAGAAAAAGCCCCATTGTGCGTGCTTAGGTTTGGGAATTTCTGAATGATCTGATGATGGACCATCACTCGATCAAGTTTTTCACGAATATTTCCTTCTTCGTCTTGGCTTTTTCTCCAGGTGAAAGGGTTCCCGAAGGTAGGAAGATCTTCGAGAGCACAATCATTTTTTAATTGAATTAGCCGTGTGAAGCGAACCGAACGAGGGGTAGCCCCACCTAATTTGTCTTTGCTGCATAGAATTTCATTTAAGTCGCCAATTATCATACAGGGAGCTGTTGAGTTAGTAACAATGGATGTCAAGGTATTCCAGAACAAGTCTTTCTCTTGAGGGTTTGGAGGAGCATATACAAATAGCATAAGCATGGAGAACCCATCATTAATGTTTTCATATCTTAGACCGATGATCCGGGGTAGATGGATTTGGATCGAAATAGACTCGTTTGCTAGGTGATGAGATTTCCACAGGATGCCCAGCCCCCCGGATCGCCCGAAAGCTGGGGACCAGATAGCTTCATCGAAGCCCGCCGCTTTCCAAAATTTGTCTTTCGGAATCGTTTCCGTTTTTGTCTTCGCTAAAGCGATAAGCTGGATTTGCTCGTTCTTGCATTTGCTATCTATTTCTGTCCAGAATGTTTGTTTCCCAATCCCTCTACAATTCCAGTATGTGACTTTCATTTGCAACCGTTCGGGGTGCGCGACCAAGATTTTACTGACCTTACACCTAAAATCAAGTGTACCAATGAGTTGTATCTAATGAATGGTATATGTAACGTGGTGGTGTGCAAGATCTCCATGGAGTTGGAATATAATTTAGTATACTACTTATCATGCTCATGAATTACTAATGGAGATATATTGGGCCCAATGGAACCGCGCAAATCTGTTGTTAAAGGGCTCAAGACAAGGTATGATTGTAATTGTTTAGTAAAGCCTATCTCCCCGAGACCCCGATTGCGAGAGGATTCCACCGTAACCAGCAAAGAATGAATAGGTGCATTGTACCATCCCTGATCTTCTGACAGGCAGCGCCAAACGATCCAAGTGGATGTCGTGAATTACTTGAGTGTATCTCCTTGTTTAGTAAGCTTTGCATATGTAGCCAGCAAACACCAATTATGAGGCTTATAATTATTCCAAAGTGCATTTTTAGCATCTTTTCTAAGAAAAGAAAAAGGTGGTATAGGCCAATTTGACCACACAAACACACCAGTTAACAAGCAAGAGGACATTAAATTGCCGACAGTTGGTAACACCATGTGGATGTGGACCAAGAATAGAACCGGCCATCTAGACAATGACCAAAGACACCCACGCAAATTAACCCCAATCACAGGATTGAATTCAAGCCTGAAGAGCCAAGACCTTGGGGAGACATGGAAACGACAGGATGTATATACTTATAATTGTTTTCTCGGATTGACAGTGACTCCGATGGTTGAGTGAGAGTTGAGACAACAGATCTACATCGCCCTCCACTAAGGAAGAGGAAGACCTCGACAGTACAAGGTCGAGTAGCGCATTGGGGCGCTTGATTGGGTCGGCTTATAACCGAAGTGACAGAATCAATGGGACTAACAATCAAAGAGTAAACTACAATGCATATTTGATATTGTAATTGATATAATATTACACAGGCACAACCATGAGTAGGGGAAACATGGCACTGCATGATATCACTACACCAAATGCAACTTATAATTCGCAAGCCAACCTTAGCATAGTGCTTTAGACTAACACCAAGTACCAACATACGACTAATATTGGAGATTGTAGGACAATCTAAAGCCAAAACTAGAGCAATAGCAGACAGTTTATCCAAGCTTTTCTGCAAATCCTTTCGGGGTGTATATGGTGAATGGGCATACACAAATTTCACTGATTTGTTCACTCCCCAAGAGAGAGTGATGTTATGTATCATACATAGCAATTTAACACCGATTGAGATTATGAATATTCTGAGCATGTGCTTTTCAAAGCTACCATGTTGTTGATTTAAGCCCATGAGGGGAGGTTTAATCCTTTGTTTGAGTTGAAGATGGAAACAATAAAAAGATGATACCACATATGTCCGTTTTTTACAAGCATAATCAATTTTTAAACCCCTATACAGGATTTTAAAAATTAGTTTAATCATATTGTTGATCAACAGCTCATCATTGTGATCAAGCCTATTTTCTTCAGTCCCAACATTACACAAATCAATATTCACGAACCTAAACATCATAGGCATCAAACTGTACTGAACGAAGGTAGAGTAGGATGATACCCTAACAGCCAGTGCCGAAGCAGGAATCAATGTTTTAGTAGCAAAATTCATGGCAACCATATCTTCAATGGAACTGAAGAAAGGGGTAATCAGAGCTCCACAATCCACAGTTAGTTCAAGGCCCGAAAATCGGGGGTTAGGGAGTGAAGAGGCAGTTACCTCTAACACCATTTTTTGCACGCACCAAAAGGTGGTGAGAGTTTGTGCTAAACACAATATATAATCCAGATCAAATAGATGGACAAGGGATTTCATACTAGTTCTAGGAAAACTTACAAGCCTCAATGGGAGTGTGTAAATACGCCTGCTGAAGAAAGAGGATGCCGAACTCGCATAGGAGGGGAAAGGAAAACCACCATCGACAGTGAGAGGCGAGAAGGCCTTCCACACCCACCGCCACCGAACACTGCCATCCGAGCAGCACCGACCTCGCCAAGACTCCTTCCACCAGGGACACAAGGGCCGCTCCCGACGCCCGTAGGAAAGAAAAGTCTCCCTCTTGAAACTGATTTTGTTTGTGTTGGAGTAGTCCCGCTTCAGGCCAAGCGACGTCGCACCTGACGGAAGCCCGAAAAGACACCACCCCCAAAAAGCCACCTCCAACCGCACCAAACAGGCCGGAGGGGCCAAGCTACGCCCCCAACTATTGCATCGGTGCCACCAACGCTCCCCATAGAGCACAACTTTTTTCCGTTTTCTAAAATTTCTTTTTCTCGGATCAGAGATCTTCCAACCAGAACACTCCGGTAGAAGAATACGGCTAACCACCTTAGTTATCCATGAAGGTCGCACCAGATCAACGCCCTTTGAAGAGAGAAACAGGTCGAGGCGCCTACAACAGGTGATATAGCGAAGGGGATTGTCATCGGACGTCATAACAACACCCGCAGAAAACACTCAAGCCAGGAGAGCAGAAACGCCCGATAGAGAAGGAGAAGGAAGAGAATGGAACTCAACAACAAGAAACTTGCCGAATTGAATGAGAATATGTAATAAAAGGCTATTTATTTAATTTGAAAAAAATAGATAAATAAAATACAAGATAAAATCCCACACATATATATCCTTTTAAATAAATAACTTATGATAAGTTCTTTTATTTAAATAATTATTTCAAATTAATTTACAATAAGTCGGATCATAATCATACTTATTTATTTAAAATGTTATCACATTGGGTATTGAAATAATTTAAGTAAGACACCCTTTGAATAAAACAATGAATTCATATCAACCTTTATATTTATAAAAGTAGCTATGTTAAAATAATAGTAATAACAATAATTATAATAATGATCCTTTATTTTATCTAACATAATATTGTCAATTGAATTTTAGGTTATAATTACTAAACCCAAATGATAAGTTATATATTTTGCAACGAATTCTACAAATTCTTTTATTTTAAAAAAAAAAGTTCACCTTGTTTTTATTTACAGAAATACCTAAAAATAATTTGGGGTATTACATATCCCCACCGTTAAAAATAAGTTTCGACCCGAAACTTGAATAAGGCGAAGAATGTACTGAGTGTAGGATTTTGTCCTCGGATCGAAAAAAGAGATTGTCTTTATATATGAGTAGGAATGAATCTCTTTGGGAAATACATGGAAGAATCAACTGGGAGCATACTTTGCTCTACTTATGTTTCGAATTAAATGAGACGACAAGCTACATCTACAGTAACTAGTCGCCTTCCAAACTCATCACTTATAAAAGTTTTAGGTACCACATTTATTTTGAATTTTTTTTTCCTTGTAACATATACAACAGAGCAACAATTATTTAGAGAGTATTTAATGTTAGCGTGATTTGATCGAGGTTAGTCACTCATGTCACCCGACGAGCGTGGGTACCTAGTTTGTCATTGGCTTTCGTCTCAACCCCATTCAATTCCCTTTTCCAGGTTATCAAATGGCCCGGGTGGCTTTGAAGGCAACCACTGTGACAGACTGGCAAACCCTATTCGTAGGTGATGAATGATGGATCTTCCCTTCTGGTTCCTCGACTTGAACGTTGTCCGGTTCTCGAGTATTTGCATTCTTTATATTTTTGTGAGCATTTGTGTAAGAAGTTATGTTTGGAATTTTACCCATAAGGTGTTTGCCTCACTAGGAGTTCGGTTACATGATCATAGGAAATCGATAGGATATAACCTATGATCGGTCGTAGGTAACGAAGAATAATGCAACTACAACTTGAGTCTCTATCTTGTAGTGGATCCTACCTATGAACCTTTAATGGATTATATAGCACGATTTTCATATCTCTATACTACCACACAAATTGTTGCAAAAGCCAGCTAAAAGGTTATTGTAGAGTCTATAGGGAACACTTCCCGACTCTCACTTGATATATTAACATTTCGAACATATAGCTGATCCTACAACATACGTCATAGACTTAACTTATATAATTTGAACCTAAGAAATGTAGCACATAGAGTGGGTATTCTCTAACTCACAACATGATTGTAAATATCTTGTTGTCTTCTCATAGCGTTACGCATCCCCACTCGACTTAGCATTTCAATGCTATATTGTAATCAAATACTTATTTTTATTAACAACATAATAATATAAAAGTACCGAATTACATGACGTAGGTTCATCGGGCATACTCGCCCTGAATTGACTTTATTGGAATTCTAGAAATGAACGACTAAACGGAAAAACGAGATACTCAACCAACTATCATCATCCTTTTTCCTTACTCCTGTCCACCAAACTCATCAACGGCATCCAAGGTGTAGAGCTTAGGACCTTGGTTAGATGTTCCCACCACTGGGGCCTTGCCCCGGTTTTGTACTGTGGGTTCCGATGCAGCTTGAGCCTTATGACCACGTGACTGGTGCGAGTTTGTTGCCGCTTTTGGAACTCTCGGATCGACTGCCCGCTGTGACTGGGGTTGGTCATTGCCAATGTTCCTACAAAATCTCACCATGTGCCTAGATTTTCCACATCCTCTACAAACACGGGCATCTTCCTCACACTCGGGTTTCACATGACCCGACTTACCACAATTGTGACAGATAATAGGACGACCATCTCGAGTGAAGGTTTGGTTGCTAATTTGTGCCGATGATGCTCTGCTAACATTCGTCCTCTCTGTTGGGGAAAATGGCGGTGGTCTCTTAGTTCAAGAATACTGTTGGTTGCCTTTCTTCCTCTCAGACAACTCAAAGTTCTTCTTGCCCTCCTCCAATGTAGCCTCAACTCGATAAACTGCATTAATATACTCGTCTAAGGTTCGGTAATCACGTTGTATCATATGCAACTTTAGCTTATAGTACACAGACTCGTGAAAGTACATGATTGCATCGGCTTCACTGCGGACCAAGTCTTGAGCATACGGGCCCTATGATGTTGAATGTCAACTTATTTCATGTGGATGAAGGTCTATTCAAGTCACATGTCCCATTGTTTATTTCATGTGAAATGAACTTGTTCATTTCGAGTAACTGTTTGGTCATTGCCACTTCACCTCATGTATGTGGGACTACTGCCTCTTAAAGGTAGCATGTGCACTTCACCTGTCACACTGTCAAGTACTTGCAATATGGCTATTCTCTTTGCATCATCTCTTCCTCTACCTTCTATTGCCTTTGCATGGGTGCAATTTTTGGCCTTGAAAGTGTGAACTGCTCTTATTATGATATGTTTCAACTGATTTGTTTGTCCTTTACTTGCTGGGCATGTTTTTGTAATGTGCTTGAGGACCCAATGATGCTTGATATTGCTTACAGTCTGCCTCTTCATTGATGTTTCTGTTGCAATGTTGGTGGTTGAGAAACTGGTTGATTTGCATATGAGTTGAGGGCCCAATGATGCTGAGATTTCATATTTCCTTTCCCTATCACTGTCTCAGTTTGGTATTGACATATGAAGTTGGCCTTCCTTGCCTCTTCACCTCATGTTGATCAACTGATTTCAAGGTGTATGAAGTGAGGGCCCAATGATATTTTCATTACGCCTATTATGATTGCTCTTATTATTATATGTTTCAAATGCCTCTTTTTTCCTATACTTGCTGGGCATGTTTTTGTAATGAGTTGAACTCCCAATGATGCGTGATCTTGCTTACATTCTTCCTCTTCATCCATGTTTCTGTTGCAATGTTGTTGGTTGAGAAACGGGTTGATTTCCATTACTTGCTGGGCATGTTTTTGTTAAACGACAGGATTGTTCTTATGCACCCTTGCTAGGCATGTTTTTGTTACTTCGAAGATTGTCTGACGTTTTGTGCATGTTTCCTTAATTTTCTGCATGTTTTGTTTATTTTTTCCATGTTTGTGCATGTTTTGGATTACATGTGGCAACTAATTTTTCAAGGCCTCTTGCAGCATGTATCCTTACTCGGACACCGACTCGGACTCGGACGCCTCCTACCAGAGTGGCGACCCAAGGAAGTACTTCTGGCTTCACTCTAACTACACCTATGGCCGGGACCGCTATGACAGGGAGCTGCAAGACGACGCCACTTCGTCGCAGCGTAGAGAGGACGCCGAGGAGACAAATGCCCTCGTCGACTTCGCCCAGTCGGAGCTTGCTGTTGTGAGAGAGTGCAACATGACGCTTATACAGCGGGACGCTACTCGGATCATCGAGCTCCAGGCTACAAGGGGTGAGCTGAACAGCACCGGGGGGAACTCCAGGCCGAGAGGGCGCAGAGCTCCAGCCTTGCCTCCCGCCTTGTCGCTTCCGAGGCGAGCAACAACCGGCTGGTCCAGAGGATTGCTGACCTCTGCGCCTACCTGTGCGCCAGGTGGGTCAACCACGCTGGGGAGCAAGTCCGAGGCGCTCAGCTGGCCCGTGTGGCGAGGATTCGAGGCTGGCTGCTCGTTCTGGCAATGTCGGTCATCCTCGGCCTGTGCTTGAGGGCGTAGCCAGTCCTCCCCCATCTTGAAGACCTTTTAATCATCTATTTGGCCTCTACTATTTCTGTACCATTCAGATACAATGCCCTTGAGTGTTTGCCCCGTATTTTGTTCATGTGATTGGGGTTAGAATGTGTAAGAACAAACAATATCCGTCCTGCTTGCCTGTGACATTTTGTGCAGGTTGTTGTGTTCGTCTTCGTGGGCAAGCAGGGCCGACATGGTATCCTCCAACATTAGTTGGATAACTAATTATGTTCATATGCTCAAAATATAATGTTTATATGTTCTCAAACTGTACGCTTGCAATTGTAGTTGTGTGTCCGTGTTCCCAATTGCAGGTTGTGTCGGTTGTAGTCGTTTTGTGATTACAAGTCCTTGTTATGGCGTCGAATAGTTTGACAATTTTGACACGAAGCAAATAACGAGTTTAGAATTGGAAAGCCACTTTGCATAACGACACTTTTACAGACCACAAGTTTTCAGGACTTCGAGAGTTGCACCTACATTAGTTATACTTGCCTCCGCTTACAATAGTCATACCTTTGTCTATGGGAACGGGCGTGGAATCCATGCCAATCTGGAATGGAAAGATGGCAAGGAATGTGATGGGCCGATGGACGGCGATGCACAACAATAATCGAATTTTCGAAGCCAAATTAATATTCAATTCAAGTTCAATCGAAACGAAAATAGTGGACACAAAAGCAACAAATTGAGGAATCATAACACACCAAGGTCCATCTTAACCGCCCTCAACAATCATGCCCCTCAAGAACAGATGTACTCAATTCAATTCATGAGGTGAGTTGCCCTTCAATTCCCGCCCTCAACAATCATGCCCTCAAGAACAATCGACTCGGATATAGTGTGCGTCCCCAAACACAAGCAAACCCACAATCAATTAACTTCAATATCCCCCGTTTCAATTCCGACCTAACCCTAACAATTTCATCTTATTTCGATTCGAGCTCCTAAAGTGGAAAAAGGGGACAACTTACATGGAAGGCGACCAGTGGGGGCTTCGTCGTCGGGTGTCCGTGGCCAGCTGTGCACTTTCCGGCGCCGATGGTCGGCTGCAGTCCTTCTTCGACCGTGGACGGCCCTGCTATCGCCAAGGAGGAGCTCGGACTCGGACGCCAGACTCCACAAGGGTCCCAAACAACTCGAATGTCGAAACCTGTGGAGTATCGGCATGATTGAAATGAAAGTGAAAAGGGGTATGTGTTGGGGTCAATTTGGTCATTTCATGTGGATAAGTGGGGTAATTCGGTCTTTCCCCGTCACTCCATCCACCAAAAAATAAAAATACAACCAAACACAAAATCCAAAAAATTGGGTGTTGAGTTTTTATTTTTTACATCCCAAAAATCCCCATCTACCAGATATCCTAAAATCCAACAAATCCCCAAGAATCCATCAAGTTTCCAAAATTTTGCAAAGTTTGATCGGCTGAACCGTTTCAGAGAGCAGCGGGGCAGAGCGGATATTAATTAATTTAACCTCGGAGGATTTTCAACTTTCTCAAGTACGTACACTGAACTGATTTTAGTTTCACCCTGCACACAGATACAGTCATACAGTCAGTACGCACGCAAAATCCATGACTTCCCCCTTCTTCTAGTTTTAGTTGAGATTTGATAAGCTGTTTCTCTCATCGTCCTGTCTCTGTCTTCACCTCCTGCCCCTTCAGTACCTCCTCCCCCAATTTCCCTCTTAAACCCTAATTCATCGCACAAAATTCTTCACGATTCAGCCAGCGAGTAATCGATTGATTCAAGCCTAATTCAGACGCTTTCGGATAAGCTAAACCCGATTTTCACAGGTCGATGGAAGATCCGCTCGAGCAATTGGGATCGGAGGCCGCCAACGGTCTTGAGTCTTCGATCAAGGAAGATCTTTGTATGGAGATCGACCCTTCGTTTAGAGAAAATGTCGCCACCGCTGAGGACTGGCGCAAGGCTCTCAACAAGGTGGTCCCGGCGGTGGTCGTCCTTCGAACCACTGCTTGCCGCGCTTTTGATACTGAGTCCGCCGGCGCTAGCTATGCCACCGGGTTCGTTGTTGATAAGCGTCGCGGGATCATACTTACCAATCGCCATGTTGTTAAACCAGGTACTTTTGGATCTTCCATTCCCGCCCTCTGTTGTATTTGTTGTAAGTAATCGGGGTTGATTTAGTTAAATGTATCATTTTGTAGGTCCGGTGGTGGCCGAGGCCATGTTCTTGAATCGTGAAGAGATTCCAGTTTACCCTGTTTATAGAGATCCGGTGAGGCTTTATCTTTGAGGTTGAACTCATATTACTCTATATTCTGGTACCTTCATTGGTTTATGTCAATATTGAATAGAAATGTTCTATTGAAGTGGCCTTGTTACCAGGCTGGATTCTACGTTAAGGGAGGATTTTTACCGAAGTCATGTGGGAGAGAGCATAGGCAGTAGAGACCCATTTTCAGGAACGATTTGTTTTTTTTGGTTATAAGTAGGAAGTATAAGGAATAGGTAGGGAGGATATACTAATATTTAAATTTTACCAAGGGCCTGGAAAGTATGAAAAGATTCAGTATTTGAACTTTGAGTATGATTTTGTAGGACTTTAAAGAGAAACATATGATGATAGGGGCATTATTTTTTAATTGCCAATGACCGCTGTTTAATTAAGGATTTTAATTTTAAGTGCATATCGATGATAATGCTGTGATTTATTACCCTCTTAGTGCTTCTTGGGGACTAAAATAGGATGGAGTGTACAAAATGCAAGAGGGAATTCATTGTTCTACCTGGGTATCGGAGGGCTTCTCACTTCCGGGGTAGGTTTCGTTCTAGTGAGATTAGATGCATTTGAGCGCTTATGAGATCATATAGAGGTTGAATTTTGCACATATTAGCATTTCCCCCGCGGTCCATCTGGGTGGGTACAAGGGTTGGCATTTTGAATTTGATTCTTGATGGTCGCTGTTTGGAGTTCCTATAGGTTGGCTAAAAGTAGGTACTTGTGTAAAATCCAAGGAGAGAACCTAGGAGTGGAACCCTAATTTTATTTTTTTCTTCAAAAAAATAAAAGCATTCACTGTGTTTGTTATTGAATGTATGATAAATTTCAAGGTTCTTTATTTTGGGTTACTAACTATAGCATCTACTTCGAAACTTTCATATGCATTTGAAATCTCACTTTACTTTCATCTGCTTCAGCTACTGTATTTCTCGGTTTTTATCTAGCAGTTGATATTGCTAATACTACTGGAATTTTCTCAGGTTCATGATTTTGGCTTCTTCCGTTATGATCCTAATGCAATTCAGTTCCTCAGTTATGAGGAGATACCTCTTGCTCCCGAGGCTGCTTGTGTTGGGTTGGAAATTAGGGTTGTTGGCAATGACAGTGGGGAGAAGGTATGACAGTAGACATCTCTTGTCATTTTGTCAAAGTGAAAGGGTGTGAGTTTTTATATTAAAATTTTGAAATTCAAATAAGGGTTGGCCTATGGCAGAAAAAGCAAGATATCTAATTTTTCTATTTAAAACTCGAGTTCCACACTGTCAATGTCTTAGGAAATCGCGGTCTGAACCATTCTTTATTGAAGTAGGAATACACTCTCGTCAGTGCTTTTTGAATGAAGTGTTGCAGGAAATTTCCAGATGTCTATCCTTCTCATTTCATTGAAAGCAAAATTTGAAATCTGTGCTTATGGTCCATTTCCAAACAATATCTGGAGATTTATGACATCGGGTTTTGAGACATAATAGGATTAAACCCTTCTTGTAGTGGCTAATTAGAGACATTGAATTTTATAATATATCTTGTGCTAAATTACCTTAACTTTTCAATGACAATGAACGAAAACCCTAAACTTTTTTGACATGTTGCATGATTGAAAGGTGTCTAAGTTTTTTGTGTTTTATACTGAATTCAGTTACTGCTTTTGATCTTGTAGGTTTCCATTTTGGCTGGGACTATTGCTCGTCTAGACAGAGATGCTCCCCATTATAAGAAGTATGTGGTTTTGTTGTTTGAACTATCATGAGCTTTCATGTTAAAAAAAAGAGAGTGAAAAAACGCCATCTTGGGCTTTCATGGAGCCGCCAGATTACTCATTTCTTCTTTGAGTTGACTATTGTAGCTTATCCTTTGTAAGATTAAGCAGTTTGTGATGATTTTATCCCCAGTTATCATGCTATGCTTAATTTTGTTTCATTGTCAAAATGTGCTTCAACTTCTGATTGCTGGATCATTTTTTTATGGCATTTTCATGTTAAAATGGCTTTTAGTTGAATCAATGAATGATTACGTACTTGCTTTTGTGGAAAATGTGGTCATTGTATTGTGATATAGAGCTCATCTGGGGTTTCTTTTGACAAGTCTGAAACATTTATCTTTCAATAGGTTTTCTTTGATTATGAACTAGAAGCAACTTGTCTTGTTTGTATTTTGGAATTTCAAATGATTATGTCAATTCTCTTTTGCATTAACCTCCGAACAAGGTATATGGATAAAATTATTAACAAGGTTAAGTTGATGCAGGGATGGCTACAATGACTTCAATACATTTTATATGCAAGTAAGAGGATTTGTTGTATTCATTTCTTATGGTTCTCAAACATCCTTAGACTTTTGAGTACTTATGCAGATGAATGGTGTTGCAAAGTGTGTTGAATCTTGTTTCATTTCGGTTTGTTGTTTAATCTTCTAGGCAGCATCAGGAACTAAAGGTGGATCAAGCGGTTCCCCTGTTATTGATTGGCAAGGGAGGGCTGTGGCCTTAAATGCTGGGAGTAAGACATCAAGTGCGTCTGCATTTTTCTTGCCCTTGGAACGGGTGAGTAGTGTTTTCTACTTCATCTAGCTTTTGTGCCTTTGCCAAATTTGGTTATGTCCATCATCCAATTTTAACCCAGAATCATTGGTGTTTGGAAAGGCACTTTGAGTTGTCTTTAATAAATTTTTAATGGAGATACATTTATAACTTGTGCATAACAGTATGCATTGAGCTTATAGCCTGAATCTTCTAGGTTTTCCATCGTTGCCAAAGCATATTATTGAAGTTATTATGTTCTATTATGCATGAAATTATTGAATTTTCAAAACTTGCCATTTTAAGTACTTTCATATGAAACCTATGTTATGATCCTAATGGGATCTTTGTGATATTGAAGAGAAAAATAGAGATTGAAGGGAGATTAGGTGAGGATAGAGTCAACCGAGAGAAAAGAGAAAGATGTAGATGGAGAGAGACGGAAGATTACAGAATAGAGAGATAGAGATAGGGTAAAGTGATAAACTATTGAATTATTCATTTCACGATGAATTACAAGGTATAAGGGTCTATTTATACCCTAAACTACCCTAATCTAATATAATACCTAATATATGGGATCATAACAACCTATTCTTATGGATAGTGATTGTGATAGTGTCAGCATGTTCATATGGGACAGTAGTTTAGTTGAGTATTTTTTATTTTGGGCTTGCTGGGACCTTGCTTGGATAAAGGGCTACTGGTATATACTGAAATGCTCAAATGACACCGTTCAGTGTGATTACACAGGGGTTGGGTTTGGTTTGGATGTATTTCACATATCCTTATTATTGTGATTCTTTATGCAGATCCAGTCCAGCAAAGCATTTAGAAATGCAGATCTGGTTTAAAAATTATTTCAATTTGTGTAGGAGTTTTTGGGAGTCCCTTACAATACACATTGACCTGCGTAGATCTTTGCGTCTATAGTTTGATTTGGCCCTATGAAGTTGTAACCAGGGTTCTGCTTATTTACATAGACGTTGTGTTTTTTTTTCTGAGAAGCCTTTTAACAATTTGTGGAAGCTGTAAACATATGGAGAAATGGTTTAATCTAGAATTTATAGCCTTAACTTGAAAGTTGAAACATGAACAGCCTCAATGGATTGTGCTTGCATTTCTTTGAAATATAATTGGCTCTTTCTAACAGGTTGTGAGGGCATTGAAATATCTGCAAAATGGTAGAGATTTATCTCCAAATAACTGGCCAGCTGTTACTATCCCTCGTGGTACGCTTCAGGTTTGTTTGTGGTATAATGCTTGAATTTCATTTCATGTGTTTTTTTATTCCTTTTTACATTTCATGTGTTTTTTTATTCTTTTTTTTTTGTGGGTATTATATAATTCCCAAGAGCAACTCCACTCTTTTGTAATCTATATAGGTAAGATCCTTTCAAACCATTAAAGTAATTAAACTTTCCATAATCTTATTAAGAGTTATATTACTCAACCTCCCTTTTCTTGCATTTGCTTCTCAACCAATTGTTACCCTTTAAACTTCATAAATTAAGACATTCTAGTTATGTATTACCTTTTGAAGAATGTTAGCTTATAGATGATGGCGGAATACCTTTTAAGTGAGCATATTCGATCCCTCAGTAGCATGTACCATGTACCATGTTTGTCCTTCTCTTGCTTCAGAAATTAAATACTGTGAGCATTGCGTCCTGCGTGCTTGTGATTTTCTCTTCAGATATTAATTTTATTCGTTAAGGATCTCATAGAGGCAATTTATTCTTTTGTAGGTCACCTTTGTTCATAAAGGTTTTGATGAAATTCGGCGAGTTGGCCTCCAAAGGGATAGTGAGATGGTATTGTGTTGCCCCTAATCCCACATTTTAAGCATGTCCTGCTAATGAGTTTTGGCTATATGTTTCATCTCTTTAATGTTCTTTCTTTTCATTTGTACAGATGGTTCGGCATGCTTCTCCACCTGGAGAAACTGGGATGCTTGTTGTTGATTTAGTGGTCAGAAACTTTTTCTCTGAGCAATAAATAATGGCTGCTTTTTACTTGAAATAAATGTCTTAAAGGATATGCATTGATTGATTTCTTATAGGTTCCAGGAGGACCAGCATATAAAAACTTGGAAACTGGTGATGTGCTTATTCGTGCTAATGGCGAGGTGAGATTTTATTCCATTAGATGTACGTATTGCTATGTTAATTGTTGTTAATTAGTGACATGACACTAGTCGCTTTTAGTAGCTAATACAGTTTGATAAGGCTAAATATGCTGATAAGTGACAGGGTGATACAGATTTCTTGAATGAATGTTTTGCCAGTATTCTAATGGATGTTTGGGGAAATAGGGGCAGTTTTGAGATTAAAAAGTAGGGAACTATCCTCAGTTATTCTAATGGATGTTATGTGCCTATGAAATATGAATGCATCAGACCTTAAAGAAAGCAAAAAGGAAATCTTAATTCAGTAAACTGTCAACTTTATTGATGAATATAAATCTAAATTTTGCTCCCATGATACATCACGTATCAAGATTGTGCTTGTATCTCTGTTCTCATCACATGGTATTTGTGATGCAGGTTTTGACTCAATTTCTTAAATTGGAGACTCTATTGGATGACAATGTAAACAAGAAAATTGAGCTACAGATTGAGAGGGGTGGCACTTCAATGACAGTGGACTTGGAGGTCAGATAATCATGTCTTTCAAAGAATATGGAACTTTGATAATAACCTGTTATGTTTTCGCTTTGGAACGTGTGCTCATGTTTGTCGACTGGCACAAATGTTCTAGATTTCATTTTTCATTTCTCAGGGCATACATTCTATTTCTGTATTTAGGACATGCTTGGGATGACCGAACGAAAAATGGTAGTAGCCGCGATTTAAGTAGTTGTTGATTAATCCTGGAAACTATAGGTCCATCTATGATAAAATACTAATACATGTTTAGTTGAAGTAGTTTGTGGTACCTTTTAATTTATAAACTAACACAAATAGACTTGTGGTTTATAAATTTTGGCATGTTTCGTTATCTCCTTGGTTAATAGCTGATGTCTCAATATATCATTCACTTTTAATAATATTTTTGTATGAATTCAAGAAAATTTGAAGAAAAAACAAATACAGATTTTCTAAAATGGCCTCACATATAGTTAAAAATTAAAATTTTCATTTGAATGCCATCCAGTTAGTCAGCTGACAGAAACTTTGCAACCTCTATCATCTATTCAAATTATTTACATCCTAAAGTCTCTCAAAAAAGAGGATTTCAAGCAGTTTGATGCTTTTTAAAATTTCGTTTTGTAACTATAATAAATAAGGGCAAAAGGTGACAGTCTTAGCCAAATTTTCAAAGTTTTAAGTTGGGAATATTTTGGGAAGTCATTGAATGGAATCAGGTTAGAAAACTGTGAGTAACCAGAGGAAGAAGGATAATTTTGGTTGTATTCCAAAGGGAGAATATCCCAGAATAAATACAGGAAAAAGCTGAAAAGACATAATAACTACGCCTAGGAAATATACACCAACAGCTAGAGAATTAAACCTAAAGCTGCAGAGACCTAACACAATAAATACAACACCCAACTAACTAGGACAGAATATTAATACTAATTTATCCAACACTCCCCCTCAAGCTGGGTTTGTAAAGGTCTTCCATTCCCAGCTTGGATGTAAGCTCTTGAAATCTGCTACAATGAAGACTTTTAGTAAGCACATCAGCGAGCTGTTCTTGGGTTGGTATGTAGGCTATCTTGATGATTCCAGCCTCAATTTTCTCTTTAATGAAGTGTCTATCTACCTCAACATGTTTGGTTCTATCATGTTGAATTGGATCATGGGCTATGCTGATGGCAGATTTGTTGTCACAAAACAATTTCATAGGATCCTCCCACTTCACCTTCAAATCACGGAGAATAATTCTCAGCCATAGTAACTCGCAAATCCCATGAGCAACAGCTCTGAATTCTGATTCAGCACTAGATCGTGCTACAACTCCTTGTTTCTTGCTTCTCCATGCAATCAAATTTCCAGCTAAAAAAATGCAATATCCTGTTGTAGATCGCCTATCTACAACACATCCAGCATAGTCCGCATCAGTGTAAGCTTCCAAGGACATCTTTCCATTTCTCCTGAATAAGATACCTTTACCTGGGCTTCCCTTTAGATAGTGTAAAATTCTGAGAGCAGCATGCAGATGTGGCTCTCTCGGATCATGCATAAACTGGCTGATAACACTCACAGAAAAAGCAATATCTGGTCGAGTGTGCGCAAGATATATTAGTTTTCCACACAAGCGTTGATACATACCTTTATCAACAGATTTGGCATCTCTTGCCTCATCTAATTTACAATTTGGATCCATTGGAGTAGTGGCTGGTTTGCATCCACTCTTTCCGGTTTCTTCTAGCAGATCAGTGATATACTTCTGTTGGGATATAAAGATGCCTTCTTTTGAATGAGCAACTTCAATCCCAAGGAAGTATTTCAACCTTCCAAGCTCTTTTATTTCAAATTCACTTGCAAGTTTCTTCTTCAATCTTCCCTGTTCTTGGATATCATTTCCTGAAATAATAATATCATCAACATACACAAGTAGCATTGTGACTCCCCCTGACTTGGAATGACGAACGAATAATGTGTGGTCACCCTGACTTTGATGATATCCAACAGCTTTCATGACGCTAGTAAGTCTGCCAAACCATGCCCTAGGGGACTGTTTGAGGCCATAGAGGGCCTTCTTTAGTTTGCACACCTTATTTGGGGATGAAGCTGAGAAACCAGGGGGCAAGTGCATGTAGATATCTTCATTAAGGCATCCATTAAGGAAAGCATTTTTGACATCAAATTGAAGTAAGTTCCATCCAAAATGAGCAGCCAAGGAAAGCAAGATTCTGACTGTATTCATCTTTGCAACCGGGGCAAAAGTCTCCTGATAGTCAATTCCATAGGTTTGTGTGAAACCCTTGGCTACCAGCCGAGCTTTATATCTTTCAAGAGAGCCATCAGCTTTGTATTTCAGTGTAAATACCCATTTACAATCGACAATATTTGTCCTTTGAGGGCGATCAACAAGGACCCAAGTTTCATTCTTTTTCAATGCACACATTTCCTCCTCCATTGCCTTACGCCACTCAGGTTGACTAATGGCCTCCTTAGCATTCTTTGGAATAGAAACTTGGTGAAGGTTAGCAACAAATTGCTGATGTGTAGGTGAGAACCGTTGCAAGGATACAAAATTAGAAAGGGGATAAAGAGGTCTAGATCTACAGTCTCTAGTACCTTTCCTTAGAGCAATCGGTTGGTCAATCTCAGGTGTGGGTGTTGTTGTATCATCAGTCACAAGTCTCGGATCAGATGCGTGGACTTGCTGAAATTCAGAGATGGGGTTCCTTCTAGTGTACACTTCAGAGAAACGCCGAAAAGAGGATGGTTGTGATGGTGGCTGATCAGAAGTAGCTGCGGAAGTTGGTGGTTTGACACTGATTTGAGGTGATGTGCCTGGTTCAGCAGGTGAGATGTCGAGGGCTGGAATGGGTGTAGGTTCATACGAGTCAGCACACCCTGTCTCCTCAAACACTGCACTAGAATGGTCTGGAAAATATGCAGAATTTTCCAAAAAGGTGACATCAGCTGAGATGTAGGTTCTTTTAGTGGCAGGATTGTAGCACTTGTACCCCTTTTGTGTACTAGAATAGCCAATGAAAATGCATTTAAGGGCCTTAGGATCAAGTTTTCCTCTCAAATGCTCATGAATATGAACAAAGGCAGTACAACCAAACACTTTTAGAGCAGGACCACGACTAAGACTAAGATGAGGGAAAAAAGTATTAAGGTATGCAGTTGGGCTTTGAAAGTTTAGGACTTTGGAAGGTAAACGATTTGTTAGGTATCTAGCAACAAGAACAGCCTCCCCCCAAAAGTGTTTAGGAACATTGTGATTGGTGGTTTGACACTGATTTGAGGTGATGTGCCTGGTTCAGCAGGTGAGATGTCGAGGGCTGGAATGGGTGTAGGTTCATACGAGTCAGCACACCCTGTCTCCTCAAACACTGCACTAGAATGGTCTGGAAAATATGCAGAATTTTCCAAAAAGGTGACATCAGCTGAGATGTAGGTTCTTTTAGTGGCAGGATTGTAGCACTTGTACCCCTTTTGTGTACTAGAATAGCCAATGAAAATGCATTTAAGGGCCTTAGGATCAAGTTTTCCTCTCAAATGCTCATGAATATGAACAAAGGCAGTACAACCAAACACTTTTAGAGCAGGACCACGACTAAGACTAAGATGAGGGAAAAAAGTATTAAGGTATGCAGTTGGGCTTTGAAAGTTTAGGACTTTGGAAGGTAAACGATTTGTTAGGTATCTAGCAACAAGAACAGCCTCCCCCCAAAAGTGTTTAGGAACATTGTGATGAAATAGCAAAGCACGACAAACATTTAGGAGGTGACCATTTTTTCTTTCGGCAAGGCCATTTTGTTGTGGAGTATAAACACATGAAGATTCATGTATAATGCCTTTATCAGAGAAGAATGATCCTAAGGATTGGTTGAAGTAATCCTTAGCATTATCCGTTCTAAAGCATTTGATGGACGTGCCAAACTGTGTTTGTATCATAGAGACAAAAGAAGGGATGATTGCACTAACTTCAGATTTGTGTTTCAAGAGATAAACCCAGGTGACTCTGGTGCAATCATCAATAATGGTTAGAAACCAACGCGACCCATTGATATTAGCAATAGAAGATGGTCCCCAAATGTCACTATGTAGTATTTGGAAGGGAAATTGACTTCTTGTATTACTAATAGGAAATGAAACACGAGATTGTTTTGCTTTCTCACAAATTTCACAATGAAAATCAGTGACAGCGAAACCTTGAAAAAGGGAAGGGTACAAGTGCTTAAGAACAGAAAAAGATGGATGGCCTAATCGGTGGTGGTGTAACCAGATGGTGGTCTTGTTTGTGGTGCTTAAAAAGGCAGAAGTGGTAGGTGAGGTCCCTCTTGGTGCAGCTAGGAAGTAAAGCCCATCTCTTTCTTTAGCAACTCCAATCATCCTCCCCGATCCCTGTTCCAAAATAATACCACAAGAAGCACAGAATATAACAATGCAATTAAGGTCATGAATCAACCTTTTAATAGAAATAAGGTCAGCTGATAATGTGGGAACATGAAGGACTTTAGTGAGCCTTAAATCTGAAGAGAAAGATATGTTTCCTTCTCCTATAATATCAGCTGCAGAACCGTTGGCAGTCAATAGTTTCTTAGGAGTGGTGCAAGGGGAATAGGTGTTAAACCCATTAGATGATGAAGTCATGTGATTTGTGGCACCTGAATCAAGTATCCAACAAGAGTTTGTGGGCTTTATGGGCTCCTTAAATGAGTTAAGGCATGTAGAACTACCTGAGATGTGTAAGGCTTGGGAGGAGGAATTATCAGCAGATGTTGAAGATGACCCGAGAGCCTGGATCAAGTGTTGAAGCCTGGTGATATCTTCTGAGCTGAAATTTGGAACGATTGTCCTTGAATCCTTCTTATGATCCGCCAAATGAGATTGAGACCGAGGCTGATCCTTGGTACCCCATTCTTGACTAGGAGGTTTGCCATGTAGTTTCCAACATTTCTCCTTGGTATGCCTTGGTTTCCTGCAGTAAGTGCACCACAAATCTGCTTTGTGATCCTTCTTCTCAGAAGCAGCAGCAAGGGCAATGCTTTCAGTAGACTTTGGTTCCAACATAACACCCCTGCGGCTTTCTTCAGCCCTCATCAAGAAGATAATTTCCTCAAGAGAGGGAAATTCGCTCCTGCCCAGCACTTGAACTCGAATTGGGTCAAATTCAGGTTTGAGCCCAGCCAAGAAAATATACGATCTATTTTTCTCAATGGACTTCTTGAACGCAGCAGCATCAGCAACGCATTGCATCTCTAAAGTTTGGTACTGATCGAGCTCTTGCCACAAATTCTGTAGGGAAGTAGCATATTCAGCAATGGAAGAATTCTCACCTTGTTTCGTAGAATAGGACTTGACGGTGAGATCAAAGACAAGTGCTTCATCCTTGGCTTTAGAATAGGATCTGTGCAGAAACTCCCAAATTTCCTTGGATGTACCAAAGAACATGCATGTCAGGCTAATCGAGGGATCCATTGAGTCCCAAAGCCATGACATAATCATGGAGTCTGCTGCCTCCCAAGAAGAAAATTGAGGATCTGTCACTGCTGGAGGAGAATCAGTGAGATGTTTGAATTTCTCTTTGCCCTTGAGGTAGGTTTTTACAACCTGGGACCATGCAAGGTAGTTCTTCCCACTAAACTTGTAGGTTGGCTGAATATTCATAAGATCAGTCTTTTGAGGAGTAGAACCATGTGAGGTAACCTCCGAATTTTGAGGAGTAGAACCATGTGAGGTAACCTCCGAATTAGACATGATGGGAATAAAGAAAAACAGCAACAAAGGCTATGTAGCAATGAAGGCTACAAGAAAAAGCGTAGCAATGAAGGCTACAGCTTGAAAGGCAACAATGAAGGTTGCTGGAGCAACAATGAAGGTTGCTGGAGTAAGAAAGTTTTCCAGATGAGATAAAACCCTAAAGCTCTGATGCCATGTGAGTAACTAGAGGAAGAAGGATAATTTTGGTTGTATTCCAAAGGGAGAATATCCCAGAATAAATACAGGAAAAAGCTGAAAAGACATAATAACTACGCCTAGGAAATATACACCAACAGCTAGAGAATTAAACCTAAAGCTGCAGAGACCTAACACAATAAATACAACACCCAACTAACTAGGACAGAATATTAATACTAATTTATCCAACAAAAACACGTGTTGATGCTTCTCCAATTAGCTTTGTAAACCAGCCTTAGAACGCCATAAGGTCCCTCTATGATGGACTGCCAAGCCAACCCTAAACTTCTCCCACCAAACTCCGATTCTTCCGCAACTATTTTACCCTGCCCAACACACCCGTAATACAAAAGTCATATTCTTCTTTGCTTACTTTCTTTTCCTTTTTTTTTTAAAACTTTTGTCTAGCTTGTTATTTTGTACAATAAATCTCATTTGTTCCATTCGTACATGTTGATTCGTTTCAGGTTCAGGACTTACACTCTATAACACCTGATCATTTTCTTGAAGTGAGTGGCGCAGTGATCCACCCTCTTTCCTATCAACAGGTTTGTTGATCTTCTTAAGGATCATTTACTCTGTCTCAGCTTGTCATTCATTCATTCATTCATCACACGAAATGGCAATTTGATATATTTGGAATGTACCATGCTCAAAGGGATAATAGACTTAAATAGTATATTCATTGGTAAGGTAATTGACTCGTATTAAATTGGTTAGTGATGTTCTTCTTTCACTTTTTAGCTATGCACCGGCTCTTTCATAAATTCATATTTATGTGCACTTATCTAAAAAATCCTTCAAGCTCCGCCTAGACCCCCACTTAAACCCTTGACCTCGTCCCACCGTCAAGGTCACCAAAACCCGCCTAGACCCTTCATGAAGTCCGCCTACACCTCGCCTAGACTCTTGACCTTGTCCTACTGCCAAGCACCCGCCAAGCGTTTTAAAGAATATTGTTTATTGTTTATGTGAATACTGGGATGAGTTCTAGCTTAAGAATAAGGGTTGAACAAAGTTTTACAAAGTAAAACCAGGTTTTGAACATATGAAGATCAACAGATGGCTTAAGAATAACGATTGAACCATGTTTTACAAAGTAAAAACAAGTTTTGATCGGATGAAGATCAGAAGATGACATCATGGGGATGAAGAGATGGAACTATGGAAGGTGTCTTGGTCTCTTATTCTATTGGACAAATGAAGAGATGAAGATGTGAAAACGATGAAGAGGCAGAACAATACTTAGAAAGTAAAACCTAAAAATAACAAATATTATAAAAAAGTCCTCCCTCTGGATTCCAAAATGCCATTTTAGATTTTGAGAACCCCCCACCCCCCACCCTAACCACCATATACCTATTTATTACCGTACGTTATTGAAAACCTCAACGCATCTTTTACTAATAATTGCAATGGTAGTTGTAGTGATGGAAGAAAAAAAAAGAAGCTAAAATGGCATGTTTTTGTAAGCAAGAATTTAAGGCTAATATGGCATGTTTTCCTATACAATTTTAAACTATCTCAAATTTGAACATTTCCACAAGATCTCGAATTTTAAGATTTTGTTCTTTAAATATGGAGGAAATAAATTTATTCCCTATATATAATACACGTTTCCCGTGCAAATAGAAAAGGAACAATGCCTATTTCATTTATATCACATCAGCCCTTCTCTTATTTTTTTAGCATATTGGTGTACTTCTAGTCTAAGGGTGGACACAAATCCAGCAAATCCCGGTTAGATTTAGGAAAAAAAAAATTCAATCCCGTCCCACAAAAATTATGCGGGACGGGATGCAGGACAGAGTTCTCGTCTCTCAAATCCCGTCCCGCCCTGCATACACATATATATATATAATTAAAATTAATAAAACATCTAAGAATATATATATTTATATTATATAGTAACATTTATTTAAACCCAACACGAAAATAAATAAAAAATTAAAAACATATAAGACTTTTAATGAAAACGTGTTGCAAGCAAGAAGCATTGTAGTGTTGCGGTCGTGACTCCTAATTTTAGGGTTCCTACACTTGACGACGCTCTCGAAATTCTTGTTCAATCACCTACTCTTCTCCTCTCCTCTCGATCTACTTATCTACATAAATTTGCACCTTTGCTACTTGCTATTTTTGGAGTTAATTGGATTTTTTTTAATCTTTTTTTTTACGAGGGACAAATCCCGTCCCGATCCCATCCGGTCCCGTAAGAGATAAGACCCGGCGGGATTTAAAAAAAAAAATGAATCCCGTCTAGGAAGAAAAATACGCTGGACGGGACGCGGGATTACCCCAATCCCGTCCCGTCCTATTCCCACCCTTAGTCTAATCTATTATTTTTATTTTCCCCCATATTTGTACCCTTTCATGTGTGAATTCCCTTGCCTAGACCTAGGCAGGTGAGGAGGGTCTAGACAGCCTTATAGAAATTGGGTATGCACCGATTGAGAAAAAACTGGCCCAACATATGAAATACAAGAAAGTTTGGAAATAACATATCCTCATGTGAATAAATAAGAGAATCTGTAAAGATGTACCTTTTCTTAAAGCTTACTTGCTATTTCGGTAGATCTGCAATATTTCATACATATGTGCAAGAGTCTCCATATTGCAGTGATTTTTTCCTACCGGATTCCCAAATGGGAAGGTTTAATACTTGATTAAACTTTGATTACTCATTCTGTTGCTATGTCTCCAAGGTTTGAGCTATTTCCATTACTAGCCATGGGATATGTTTTTTTCTATCACCAAGCAACTTGTAGGTTGTGTTGTCATTGTTGTAGAATAAATGGAAACCAAAAGGTTTTCAATTTCTATGCTCAATATACTATGCTCCCTTCGTCAATAAAAGTGTCATTTTAGCATCTTGCACACTTTTAAAGGAGCTGTCAAATATACTGTTATACCATCATTTATTATCAAACGGTTTTACTTTCTTGAAAACTAAAATCTACTAATTGTTGTTAGGAAAATCAATTGCCCTAAAATGACATTGTTTTTTATAAACAAGAAATGCACCCTAAAATGACATGTTTTAATTAACAAAGTGAGTACATTACCCTTTAGATTGCTGAATTTAATTTTATTCCTTTCAGATGTGCTTGTTAGTGAGTAGGAATGTCAATAAAGGAGAGATTTCCCTGTTCCTATGGGAAAAGCCCGTGACAAAGGGCGGTAGTTGGGAAATTAAATGAAGGCGAGGTCAGGATGGGGGACAACTATTCTCTCATGGGAATTGGGATGTGAGAGTTCCACTCTGCCCCCTTCCCGCAACAACAACAACAACAACCCAGTATATCCCGCAAAAGCGGTCTGGGGGCCAGGATGTACGCACTCTTTCCCCGAGCAAGTCGAGAGAGTGTTTCCGATAGACCCAGAACAGTAAGATACCAGAACTACAAGAAAGCATTACTCATAGAGGGAGAACTATATGAGAAACGAAGCATGAAGAAGACAGGAAGATAGCAAGGACAATAGATCAGAACATCAGGACCTAAAACTCTATACATCCATAGCCCGAATGCACCACCTCCAGTGGTTCCTGTCCGCGGTCATAGCTTCCGACAGATTCAACACATTGAGATCGTTCCGAATGACCTCCTTCCAACTCTTCTTCGGTCTACCTCTCCCCCGGTTGATATCTCCAATATCCAAGCTGTCATACCTACGAACCGGAGCCTCAGCCGGTCTCCTGCGCACGTGTCCAAACCAACGCAATCTACACTCCCGCACCTTGTCTACTATACTCGTAACTCCCACCTTTCTCCTAATTTCTTCGTTTCTAGTCTCGTGTGCCCACACATCCATCGCAACATCCTCATCTCAGCCACAGACAACTAATGTTCTTGAGCTTTAGTTGTAGGCCAACACTCAGAGCCATACAGAGGAGTCGGTCTAACGGACATCTTGTAGAATTTCCCTTTCAGTTTTGCCGGAACTTTCCTGTCACAAAGCACTCCCGAAGCTCTTCTCCATCTTAGCCATCCCACCTGGATTCGATGATCGATATCCCTGTCGATACCCCCATTGCTTTGGACGTAAGAGCCCAAGTACTTGAAAAACTCTTTTCTAGGGACTAGATCTTCCCCCAACACAGCAGAAGTCTCAACATCTCTGCCTACCCCAAAACTGAACTGAACATACTCGGTCTTGGTCCTACTCAGTTTGAAACCCTTTGACTCCAGCACCCTTCTCCAACTTTCAAGCCTTCGCGCTAAACCAGATCTTGAGTTGTCCACTAACACAATGTCATCAGCAAACAACATGCTCCAGGGAACCTCTTCTTGAAGTGGACTGGTAAGGGTATCCATTATTAGAGTGAACAAGAAAGGACTAAGAGCATAACCTTGATGTATATAAACAAAGAATTTAATTTAATGCTAGGTCATGTACATGGCATTGAGGTATTATTTTATCAATAAATGGGAAAGTTTGCAAAAAGACTAAACAAGGAATCCTAGGAGTACAAACAGGATGATCCATGGGGGAAAACCCGTGAGGAACGTAAATGGGGACGGATTACTGACGGGAATTGGTGACCTGTGACGATAGGATGGGCACTGATTTTTAATCCCATAACAAGGATTAGAATATGGATGAGGATGCTTTCTAATCCTTTGACGGGGAGAGGGACAGTAGTACTCCTTGTGGCTCTTGCAAATTATAGTTTAGAATGGACAATATATATATATATGATAATACGGTAAATCCTATATTATAATGCAATATTATGCAGTATAAATCATAATGCGTGGGGATCTAAATAGACCATATGTGTTACTTCCTGTTCTTGATTGTTGAAATTTGGTCATTCGAAATGATTGATCTGATGGTAATTTTAGTTATATCTACTGGCTTGGAGACTGCTTTATGTGAACATCTTAACTATGCCTTTGTTTTCTCTCCCATTTTGTTAATTAATCCATCATTCTTTCCCTCCTTGCAGGCTAGGAATTTTCGTTTTAATTGTGGCCTTGTATATGTTGCAGAGCCTGGGTATGCTTATATGAACTTCTGTTTCCTATTGATTTAACCCATCCTATCTTTAAACTAGTACTCCCTCCGTATCGCAAAACTTGTAGTTTTAGAGTAGTAAACTTGTATCAAAAAACTTGTTGTTTTAGCTATAGGTATTATCTTTATAGGTAATGATTGCTCTTTTTATAGGTAATAATTAGTGCTTTTAGGTACTTTATCCTATAAAAGTAAAGAAAATATAGGTATTATTAATAAGTGTTCATAAAGCTAAAACTACAAGTTTTGCGATACGAAGGGAGTATTATTTTTCACTGTGTTCTCTATCAGTCACCAAGTGTATTTGCTTTGTTCCTTCATAAAGAAAGTCCTCTACCTATTTATTAATAATTTTTAAAATATCTACATTTGGGATGCTTTGATCTGCCTAGTTAATGTCTACAATGTCAAGGTGATATGATGTAATTTGTAGAACTTTTCTGTATCCTTTTTTTTTTCCTTCACAGATATATGCTCTTTAGAGCAGGTGTACAACGCCATGCCATTATAAAGAAGTTTGCTGGTGAAGAGGTATCATGTCTCAGAGACTTGATCTCTGTCATGTCTAAACTCTCTAGGGGTGCTCGTGTGCCTCTAGAATATCTGACTAACGTAGATCGTCACCGGAGGAAGGTAGGAGTGATTTCTTCTTTTTTCTTCTGTTAATATTTTTGGAAAGCTTAAAAGGATTATACATGATGAGTGTAAAGAAAATAATTGATTTCTCTGTGAACGTTTTCTGTGACTTAGTATGTTGATGAGCTTTATTTTAGAAAAGATTTTATTGAGACTTGATGGTTTTTTGCTTATTGTCTGATAGTTTTGAAAAGACTAGACATGCAGTAGGCTACTTTGCTTTATATACTTGATACTAATGTACTTTCTAATCTCAATTGACCTTTTTATAGTTTTCTGATTGAGCTGTACTGGGGAACAGGTTAATGTACTTTTTATACTTGATACTAATGTACTTTCTACTGGACATGCAGTAGACTGGACATGCAAAAATGTTCTGATGCAGGTTAATGTCTACTTGTATATTTCTCACGGAGTTGGTTTTATCTTCGCTGCAGTCTGTCTTGGTGACTGTTGATCGTCATGAGTGGTATGCTCCTCCCAAGTTGTACACTCGTAATGACAGCACAGGTTTGTGGGTATCAGAGCCTGCTTTACCTTCCAGCTGTCCTTTACTATCATCAGAAAAGGTTCTGTCAGATACCAACAATGGTGGTAGTGTGATGGAATCTGCTCTACAAGACAACACTCAGAAGTTGGCTGGTCATTCGGCAAGTATGGTGGCAAGTTTTGAAGACCATGAAAATTCTAGGGGTGAGCCTGCTCTCAGTAACAAAAAGAGAAAAGTAGGAGAATATTCATCTGCTGATGGCATTATTTGCGCAGAGGGTCCCATGCATGAAACCAACGGCCAAAACATAGAGGATTCAGGAATATCAAAGGATGCAGTTGAAGGAGATTATCCTGTTGTAAATGCAGTGACATCAGCTAATGGATCTGTCGCTGAACGTGTTCTAGAGCCCACTCTTGTAATGTTTGAGGTAATATTCTCTCTCTCCGCTTTTCCCTACCTTTTCATTTTTGTGTAAATTTGCCATGCCTGTGAAGGGGGGAATGAAATTTGAAAGCATGACACAAGGAAAATAGCTTATAGTCATTAACCATTAATATGTTCAATGAAAGAGATGGGAACCAAAAAGATGTCCAAATGGTTCAATAAAGAAAATTGATGATCCACGGGCATGACACTTTATTGTGGTCCATTATCCGATGATTTGTGATTATGATATGATGATATTGAATGACTTTGGAGTCGGTGAAGGTAATTTAGCAAATGATTATGCATTGTAAACAAGATGAGTAGGATTAATGATATTTTATATTGTTGTATTCCTTCCGTCTCAATATAAAGTCTATCTCTCCATGTTTTGGATCTCTCCTTTTCACACGTTGGGCCTGTTTTTCCATTATTCCCTACATCAGAATCATGGGTGAATGACTGGTATAGTGGGTGGCTAATTCCTCCTATGAATTTTCTACACCTTGAATCACCTTCTATTAAATACTTTATGAACATTGGCATCACATACAGGTTCATGTGCCACCATCATGTATGCTTGATGGTGTCCACTCACAGCATTTTTTTGGGACTGGTGTTATAATACATCATTCTCAAAACATGGGATTGGTTGTAGTTGACAAGAATACTGTTGCAGTATCTGCTTGTGATGTGATGCTATCGTTTGCTGCATTCCCGATGGAGATTCCAGGAGAGGTAACAATCTTATTTTAATCATCGAAGTTCCGGTTGTCCTGATTTCGGTGATAGTTGAGTGCTCACTTATACATTACTGTTTTGTTATATTATTTCAGGTTGTTTTTCTTCATCCTGTTCACAATTATGCTCTTATTGCATATGATCCCTCGGCTTTAGGTACTGCTGGTGCCTCAATGGTCCGTGCTGCTGAGTTGCTTCCTGGTATACCCTATATTCACATTTCACCCATTTCTCAATGGTTTGTTGGAGTTGAATGTTCAACTTTCAACTTCAGTTAGCTTGGGCTACTTTTTTGTTTCTGTTGCTTATCAGTTGCATGTATATCTTTGGATGCGTTGATATTGAGTTCTAATTATTCTGGTGTGGTTATGTTACATCTTGTTGAATGTCCTTTTGAACCTTAGGGTTCTTGCCTCCTCAAAATGTGCCTCTCTGCAATTTTGGTTGAAGGGTATGATAGTTGTTGATCAAATCTTGATGTGATGAGCGTCTACTTAGTGTTTTTAGTTTCTTTCTTGTCTCTATTTTATACCTAGTTCAGTTTGTCTCCTCCCTGTACGTGAATTTTGATAGTGCCTTCCATTGGATAAGAGTCAAGTACAACGTGTTGTATTTTACTGATTATTTGTGAGTTATCTGTTGTCAATATGGAAGTCATATGCTTAATGATCTAACTGGGCTGACAATCAGTTGACTCGGGTGGGGTAAATATCGGGTCAGCCATGGTTGGGTCTCATTGAACTCGGGTCGACTTGGGTTTGGGTTGGGTTGTATTGGGTCGGGTCTGGTCGCTATCTGATCGGTCATTTTGTGTTCGGTCCATTGTCAGGCTATTTATTTCGGATCGGGTCATTGTTGGACAGAGTTAAAAGTTAAATTAGTGCAAAATATAGCCTTAAAAAAATATATTTTGAGCTCCAGTTTGGGCCATTTCATGTTCGGTTTTTGTGTCAGGTTTCAGCCTGATTTGAGTTTGGGTCGTATCGGATATTGGGTGAGCTCGGGTTGGTTTTCAGCTTGGATGTTCAATCTGGGTCAGATTTACCAGCTCTAAATCGCTAATTGATGGATTATGACTAGTACGAATACTGCTTTGTGTTACAGAACCTGGACTGCGTCGTGGAGATACTGTGTATCTGATTGGACTGAGTAGGAGTTTACAAGCGACATCAAGGAAATCTATAGTTACTAATCCATGTGCTGCATTAAATATTGGATCAGCTGACTGCCCTCGATATAGAGCCATTAACATGGAAGTTGTTGAGCTTGATACAGGTGATTGTTTTCTGTGTGGTGCATTCTATGTGCAATATCCCTTGATGTAGCCCTTCTTTTTATACATTCTATCTTGTTCCTGTAGATTTTGGAAGCACATTTTCAGGGGTGCTGACTGATGAGCTAGGTAGGGTCCAAGCCATCTGGGGGAGCTTTTCTACACAGGTTCCTTTTTTTGACTGACCATTATACTCTTCATGAGATGGTGACCAAATTCTAACTGTCCTGTTGGTGGTGTGTAGCTGAAATATGGTGGCAGTTCATCAGAAGATCATCAGTTTGTCAGAGGCATTCCCATTTACACAATCAGTCAAGTTCTTGATAAAATCATATCAGGTGCGCATGGTCCTCATCGGCTTATAAATGGGATTAGGCAGCCCATGCCACTGGTCAGAATTTTGGAGGTGGAGCTTTATCCTACCCTGCTTTCCAAGGCGAGGAGTTTTGGCCTAAGTGATGATTGGGTCCAAGTATGTTCCTTACTGATATAATTCATCTCATCTTTGACATGGCATTCGAAAGTTAGATTCGCTGTTACCTTTGAAGAGAATGTTCTTGGCCTTTTATGCAATTTACACATACACTTTTAATTCTCTAGATCGATGCAGCTTGCTTTTGTCCCTAAAAAATAAACAATCCAAATGGAGCATGATATTTACAGAATTTGATAATTTTTTGAGTAGGTTATTTTGACAAAAATGTTTATAATTATGTCTATGACTTTGCTTAGTAGTTTTTGAATAAAATTTTCCCCTTCCATATTATTCATATGTAGTTATTTCTTGTAGGCACTTGTTAAGAAAGATCCAATAAGACGACAGGTTCTCAGGGTAAAAGGTTGTTTGGCTGGGTCAAGAGCTGAAAATATTCTGGAACAAGGTGATATGGTTTTAGCAATTAACAAAGAGCCTGTTACGTGCTTCCGTGATGTTGAAAATGCTTGTCAAGAATTAGACATGGATGAGAAAAGTGATGGAAAACTGTGCATGACAATTTTCCGACAGGTTAGTCAATTTCAGCTTTATATATTGCTTGTATGAAAAGGACAAGCACATCAGTGCTTTGCATTCTTATCACTTTGTAATTGAAATTTGAACGAAGATAAACATTAACTAGTCATTCCTTGATTGAATGGGTTGGCAGGGGCAAGAAATGGAAGTTTTGGTGGGAACGGATGTGAGAGATGGCAATGGTACGGTGCGCATGATTAATTGGTGTGGAAGCATTGTTCAAGATCCCCATCCTGCAGTACGAGCACTTGGTTTCCTTCCTGAAGAAGGCCATGGTGTTTATGTAGCAAGGTGAGGCAAATTTTTTGTTTGAGAAATTTTTTATATCTTGGTTGACCCTTCTTAAAAAGTATTGCAAAGTGGTTGTCCCACATCGGTAAGAGTATCTGCATTGGGGTGTTTAAACTCAAAATATAAGGAATCAACTAATATAATAAGGAAGAGAGAGAATTATTTTAAAGAACGATGTGATGTGTTCTTAGCAAGGAACTTCTAAAAATGGAGAGAGAAGATGAAAATGGGGGACCCATGCCCATGAAATTGGGCTTTATAGTGTGTAATAGGTTTTAAAATAATTATAAATGAAAAATTAAGGAATTGTTATAAGTTCGAGGGATGTGAGTTAAAAATTACGATGGGTTTCTTAAGGAGAGAAAAATAAAAAGGAGAGTTAAGGAACCGAATTGGGTTCTATGAATGCGGATGCTCTAATATAGAGAATATTTGAACATATAAGGTTGAACGACTACTCCTCCATGACCAATTGAATTTTGAAATGGAACCCCGTTGGGTTTATGTGTTGTTCGAGTCTCCCGTATGTGGGTCAGCACACACGACCTTCCTCCGGCTTGTTTTGATCCCACCGGGCCCAACCGACTTTAACATGGTATCAAAGCCGGGTTCGGCTAGTTTCGATATGGGCTTCGGATTAGTGGGGTTGCTGGACATTGTTGACATGTTGCGGGCATTGGTTCCCATTTAAGAGCATGTGGCAAGTGCAACTTGTTGGCTAAAAATGTCGTTGCAATTGAGACGGCGTGTTGGAATGTGGTTGTCCCACATTAGTTATATAGAGAATGTTTGAACAACATATAAGATTGAAGGACTACTCCTCTCATTGCCAATTGGTTTTGAGATGGAACCACGTTGGGTTTATGTGTTGTTCGAGTCTCCCGTATGTGGACCCACACACACGATCTCCCTCCAGCTTGTCTTAGCCCCACTGGGCCCAGCCGACTTTAACAAAAAGTAAATGACTTATTTGAAATTGCCGCCAGATCTTTGTTCCGCTGGGTCTAACCATAAGTGCGCCTGTGGTTCAAATTGGACAATGGTTTTGGAATTGACAATGGGATATTGTTCTATTAGGTATCTTTGTAGGGTGGGGGAATGGGGTGAGATATAGAAGGAAAGACTATTTCTGGTCTATGACAAAGGTAAATCACGGTTAAAATGGATGTTATTTTAGCTTCTTTTTTTAACGAGGTGGATTTCTTGACCCAGTTTTACCCCGTCTCCCTGCAGAGAACTTGAAAAACAATGTGCAGTAATCCACTTAATCTCTAATCCATAGGACATTTGACATTTTATTATTTCGTAGTTTTCACCTAAATGTGGAACTCGATTCTCTCCGTTGAGTGTTCACACAACCTCTCTGTAAAGTTTTTATATGGTTAGATAAGCTGTGTTAATGTGATCGACTTTGCAGGTGGTGTCATGGAAGTCCTGTGCATAGATATGGCTTATATGCTCTTCAGTGGATAGTTGAAGTCAATGGAAAACCTACTCCTGACATAGAAGCATTTGTCAGTGTGACAAAGGTATTTCTGGAAGTTAATTCGATTACCCTAATATAGATGAAATCTAGTTTAAATACACTTCTTTGCTTAAGAAAGGAGTCACTGATACTCCTGAGATTCGTTCGACTTTGTCTCCCAATGATCGTATCTGCTTTCTTTCAATCCTTTATGCTTTGTTCAAATGCCTCAAAATAACGCCTTTTTAAAACTCATGGTCAGGAATTGAGCCATGGGGAATTCGCCCGGGTAAGGACAGTTCACCTGAATGGCAAACCTAGGGTGTTGTCACTGAAGCAGGATCTTCATTATTGGCCAACATGGGAGGTGAGATTCGACAACAACACTGCGTTATGGCAGCGAACAACTATCAAGGCATTGGATTCTCCAGTTGCTTGAAAACCGGAATTCATCTCCCCTTTCTCAACTCTCCAAGGATTCATTCAGAAGAGGGATTGGAGAGTACCCATCACCGAAACACAATCGAGGCTCACCCATTTGTAAGTCATTTGACGCTCCTGTACTCACATTTGTCGGGAATTATTAGAGTTGAATCGTGCCATTTAAACTGTCAATGATCGAGGGAGATATAGGCACTTCTATATAATGCTTAATATTTATTTACTGAAGCAAATGGACTTGCGTCCCTAGACTCCCTACCCTCGCTCGCACCTGCTAAGCGGGCAACGTGTCTTTTGTGAGATCGATAACCGAGGACGAGTGTTGTGTCATGAGCACATACTTTGTGTACACACGCAGGTCCCATGATGATGGCTATCCTGCACATTCAAGGGTGAACCCCACTTGCAATACGATCTGGAAAAAGTTGGATATATCGAGATATATGTTGGGATCGACAAGACCCAAATGCGGAGATGGATTAAAAACCCAGCAACTCAAGCAATCTCGCTGATAACCAAGTTCATAAATTTATGGAATCACAAACACAATCAAAACCAAGCAACACAAGCACACAATGATTTAAGTGGAAAACCCTCTCTAATCCGGAGGATACAATCCCACTAATCAACCAAATGGATACTAGTGTTTATCACTTACAAATCTCTCATAAAGAGACCACCACTAATTTTTCACACAAATTGGTACAACACTATTTTCACCGGTATTATGGATTCAAATTGAGAGGGAATAAATCAACAAAACACAAGTTAGCTTACCGAAATCAAGAGATGAAAGGACCCGAATGAGACAAGGAAGATCCACTTTCTCACAATTCTCCCTCTCTTTCTCCTTTCTCCCTCCTCACTTTTGTGCTGCTGAATTTTTGGGGGCTGTTCACCAGGATTGGAGCCTTTTTGTTGCGGCTGCTTGTTGCAGCAAACCCGAGTGAACCGAAAAATTTAGCGTTATGCATAACTCGAACCTGAAAACGAGCATGGCCGATATTGATCCGATACCATCCAAATACAGGCAAATCCGACTCAACCAAGATCCGACTCAAACCAGACCCGACCCGAATTAGACCCGACTCGACTCCCTATTCGACTTGAATATCCTTGAAATTTCCCTCCCTTCCCTCTGAAATTTCATTCTCTCCCAATAAAATCCCATTCCCTCTTATTTTCAAATTTCATCCCCTCCCAATAAAATTGCATTCACTCCCAGTAAAATTTCCCTCCTATTTTACTTTTATGTTTCCCTCTCTCCCCTCCAGTGAAATTTCAACTCATTCCAATAAAATTTCCCTCACTTCCCTCATATTTTATTTTTACATTTCCCTCATATATTTCTCTTCCTTCCCTCCTATGAAATTTCATTCACTCTCAATAAAATTTCACTCCTCTTATTTTCATTCCATTCTATTTTATGAAATTTCATTTGTGATGAATAATCTAATTAACAAAAATAAAATTCGACGAGGCAAAATAAAATAAAGTGAAATTTTACTTACGTAATAATTTAATTAACAAAATTAAAATGATCAATCAAATCATTTGTAATGAATAAAATATAAAATCTTAACTTTATTTAGACATAAAAGATAATAATATGTTTATAACGAATTTTATATCATCTACTTAAATACTTAATAATCAAGCACAAATAATTGAATATGGTTTTAAAAATAAGATTATGGGAATGTGAATATATGATAGTTTTATAAGTTGTATACTTAATACTTGTATTTAGAATTTTATATTATCTCACATAAGTTAAATTGTCAACAATAAAATGATCGATCAAATTACCAAAATTTTATGAGTTATAAATTATGTAATAATCTAATTACCAAAATATGAGTACAATGAGGATATTATAAATTGAATCATATATGATTTTATTTGAAAACCGCTTTTTGAAAGACACAAATACACAATCGCACAAATAACGTGAATTATCTTTTAGATAGTGAATCAAGTATGATTTTGATAACAATATATTGTCAAATTTCAATGAAATTAATGATGAATAGAACGAGCTTACGAGCCAATGGGTAGATTATATATTGAATAAAAAACACAAATAACATGAATTACATATTCAATTTAATAAAATTGATTACCCGAAAGTCCCGAACGAACATGATTCAACAATTTCAACCCAAACAATTCAAAATTTGAAACAAACATAGACCCGCTTTTACTTGAAACCCGAATGAGATTGACCCGAATACCGACCCGAAACCCGAACGTGACCGACCTGATTTGACCGAAAATCCGAACGAGTCCAACCCGATTTAGACCGAAACCCGACCAATTTGATATTCATTTTGACCGAATCCGACATGACCAAGCTCGACCTAGAAATTTTGCCCGAGTTGACCCGAGTCATTAGTGATCCGACCCGAATGTGATCGACCCGAACCCGACCGGATAACCCGAATTGCCAGCTCTACGTGTAGCAATGTGTAACTATATATAAAAACTTTAAACATTCATAGTTCATTTTATCCAACTGTCAAATTGAGTTATATAACATAAAGACTCTTATACTTAAATTATAGCATCAAATTAAGTTAAGTAAAATATAAAATATTGTGGTTTATTAAAATATATTGAAGTGATGAATTTGGGTTCAATGTTCAAACATTAATAAGTTTTCACTCGGTACGTACTAAATTTAGGATTATAGTATATGAAAACGAATGTATCCACGAATAGAAGACATATAGGTGATTCATAGGACGAGATGAGATACTTACTCCCCCACACCCTCTTGGCTCTGCCTCTACTTGCCTCATCCGGGGAAATATGTATATGTGTAGTCGATCGATCTTACGGCTGCGAGCGATGGTGAATGACTACAGATTTCTAAAATTTTGATTTGGTCATATATATTCAATTGGTTGACAATTATATGGGCTTATTTTCAACACTTGATTTCGTTATCATCTTCGTCACTACTTTGCCATTTCCATGAGAATGCAACGATAAAGATAACGAGAGATTACGTAACTATGGCTTTGGGGATCGATGATACTAAAAATCGTTCATTGGATTGGAGGCTCAAACTAACTCTTATCTAAAACTATGGCTTTGAGATGTGTTGTAAAATGTTCTTTCCCCTCCTAAATGAATCCAAACACTATCATGATGATTGAGAAACATATCTAGAGGTGGCAATCAGTTTATTCGGGTCGTGTTCGGGCCGAGTTTGGATTAGATCGGGTAAATTTTCGGGTTGGGTAAGTTCGGGTCAAATTTAATTTTATTATAAAATAATGATTTTTTTTTAATTTATCAATTATTAACTGTTAAAGTTCATTTATTTAGTTATATTAGGTCTCATTATAGGTAATTCATGTTATTAATTTGAGTGTTGAAGAGAGAAAATTGAAGTATTATAAGGATGAGTCGGGTCGGATATGGGTCAAATTGAGTTTGTCTATGTTCGTGTTCATTCGGATATCAGGTCAAAATGGATCAGGCTCGGGTTCAGGTTTGGATTATGCACGACACTAGATTTTCGAGTTGCAATTGGAGTTGGGTTCAGGTGAGTCGGTTCGGGTAAGATTTTGCCAACTCTAAACATATCTAACATCTAATTAATTCGAGGTGAATTCGACTCCGTGACGAATATGCTCCAAAAGATACCGATATCTTTCCTATATAGTTCAATGCAAGAGAATTATTCATGTATGTTTTAGAGCTTCGGGTTCGGGACGTACATTTATCGACACTCATTGCTTTGTAAAATCTTACTGAAATTTAAAATCTTACTGAAATATTCATGGAAGAGAATTATTCATGTATGCCAATGTGGTTGTGGACTTGAAGCTTTAAATCTTACTGAAATTTAAAATCTTACTGAAATTTAAAATCTTGCTGAAATTTTTGATCCACCAAGTTCTATTCGACGTGAGCTCTTTCTTGATTCTATTTCTAAATGGATTTTGTAAAGGGATTAACACTCATTGCACTGAGGGAAAGAAGAAGAAGATTCAAAACATGTCTATATATGAAGGATCTTATGCAAGTATATTAACAACAATTACACCCTCAAGAGTCAAGTCCTACAAAGGACTCTCAAATTTACAAGTTTATATACAACCATTTCCACACAACTAATTATTATACCTTTATATTATTATATAAACATTTTTTAGTGTATTAGAAAACAAGAAAAGATTCAACCAAAAAAAGAAAAATAAATTAAACCAAGAAAAGAAGGATAAAATAAAAAAGTTCTTGTCACTAATCCTTTGTTAATTTTTTGTACTTGGAACGATGATGAGTGATGTATGGACTGCACATTGAATGAAAGTTTATACAATACTTACTAAACGACAACTCCTCCGTCGTTTCATCCTCCCAACTTTCCCCTGCGACCCCCTCCGCCGCAGCAACCGCCCTATCTCCTTCATCCGCCGCCGACACCCCCTCTTGCATACACAGATCGATTATCTTCTCCGCCGCCTCGACGTCGTCCCTGCTCTGCTCGACGATCCTCTTCACCTCCGCCTTCGGGAGCCTAACCTTCACGCTCCGTCTCCGAGGCGACTGACCGGCGAATCTTAGGTCAGAGGTCGAACGCCGCCACGGCCTGAAATTTTCTTGCCGCGGAAATCTGGCACTGAGGATCCCGTCGGAGCTGGTCCTTCTAAGGACGTGCTGTGGGGGCTCCTCCGACACCGGAAGCTTAGGCAATTGGACGAGGAGATAGATCTTCTTTGCTCGGAGCTCTGATTGGGGATCCAGAGGTTGAGATCGGAGGTTGAATCGGAGAAAGTCGTCGGAGTCTATGAGGACGTGGCCTGGATAGTCTTTGATTATGTCTCCGGCTTTGGTATGCGTGCTGAGTTTGAAGAACTCGCCGTTAATCTTCATCACTTTGGCCTTCCTGCCTCGTCCGCCGGCTCCGGATCCGGCGCCGGCGGAGATGGAGTTTCCCATCTAGCAGGCCGTTTCTCCAGTGAGCTGTCAAATTGAGGGAGGGAGGGAGAGGCGGGAGGTTTTACCCTGGCGCTCGGGGTTTAGGAAGAAGAGTTCTATTCCACCAAATTGACTTTGTTGCATGCGTTTTGATATTGATTAAAAAAACAAAATTGTGGAAAATGATGTTAGATCAATGGAAACTCGGGCTTATATAGAAAATTAAAAAAAAAAAGAACAATAAGATTTTAAAAGAATTAATGGATGTAGTGTAACACCTTTATTTTTAAAGTTGGAAAAGTTACAATGTCGATGATTACTCGAATTTTAATGTCTTTATAACCATTTTATGTTGGGAAAATTTGGTGATTGTCTATAATATGGGCAAAAATTAGCACCTAGGACAAAAGAGAGGTGAAATTATGGGAGTGTCCACAAATAACACTTTTGCCCCTGCCTTCCTAATCCCGTTTCTTTCTTCATTTTCATGCAAGGGAGAAACACATAGCAACGAGAGGGCAGAGACGAGGGCGATTTCGATATGGATTTCAATCTCGAGCACAACTGTTGATTTCAGCCCCAATTATCGACGATTTCGAGCTCTTCAATCAAATCTGAAGAGAAATCTGTTCGAACACACCACTGTAAGCCACAAATCGATTTTCAACATGTAATTTTCTTATAATCTGTAATCTAGTGTAATAAGAATGTTTTGATTATAGTACTGTAATTGGGAGCACAATTGTTGTCTGAGTTGCGGATTTGGAGAAGAATTTGGAGAACAATTGATTACATTAACAGAAGCTGAAATTTGGTATAATATGAACAACTATAATCGATTTTGACATCAGATGACGATTTTGATCTACGTTGCTGATGTTGTGATTATAGAACTGTAATTTAGATTGCATTGTTGATGTAGTTGCTGATTTAAGATGTTGGTTTCGTGATATAAGAAGTTGCTGATTTCGTGACTATCCTACTGTAACCAAAATTACACTATAACCTACATGTTGATATCTGAGTTTGAGTGCATCTGTGTACCTGTAATCACCGTATTTCTTAGATTTAATCAAAAGTAATGCACTTCAATACTCTACTATAGATATTTAAGAATAGGTATATGAGATAACAAAAAATAGTTTATGTCATCAAAGTATATTTATGAAATTTAATACGTGTCACTAATGATCAGGTACAATGGAGGCCAATATGTTTACAGTAAAATTTGGAGGAGAATGAAAGTTGGAAGATGGTGATTTAGTTTTTGCTGGGGATGTGTCATCAAAGGTAATTGTCATCAGGCATATTGTATCTTTGTATAAGCTGAAGAAGTGAAGAGTGAGATACTGAACATATTCACAACCAGTGAAAATTTGTCTCCCACTTGTCAATTCAGTCCCTTGCATCCATTCAAGAAAACTACTGAGCCATTTTTGATTGAGAATGACACTGATTTGAGAATTTCTTTTTGCAAATTAATGAATTGAATGAAGTGAATTGGAAACTGCCTTTATATGTTACAACTGCGAAGAAAATCACTGAAGAACAGGTTACATAATCTATACATGATGAAAATCAATTGGCATTACAGGCTTACAACTCTGCCAAGGATACAAATGTCATGGAAGAGGACTTTGATGTGCAGGATGAAGATGTAGAATGCATAAATGATGGCTGTGATATGGATGGTAATGGAGATGACACAGGGATTGAAAGTCGCATCAGTGGCAGTACAATGTCCACAAAATATACAACACCACCCATAAGTGAAAGAAACGGAGAAATTCTTATATTTTTGGGACAACTGTTCCGAACAAAGGAAGATCTAAAAAATACTGTTGAATTGTTGGCTGCACAAGAGGCGTTATTACAGAACAATTTGTGTCGATGGGAGCTGCACCTGGAAAATTCATGGCGCCATAGTGGGTGGTTGATGTCCACTAAAATAGCCATTTTGAAATACACATTTTAGCTCCATATTCTATACACTTTTCATATTTCGGGATGGGAATATGTTGAATTTATGTAATATGTGCTTATTTTCAAGAAATAGAGGTCTACATAAGTTTTGGTTTAATATTGCAGAATTTGGAGCCAGTCCGGGGACAAAACCAAGGGGAGAAAGCTGAAACCCAGTGTTACTCGATATCGACAACTTCTACTCGATATCGACAAAAAAATGTGCGCACAAGCCTGGTCGAGGAGGAGCTGATCGAGGAACTGCAGACGAAGCCAACCCGACTCCAGAACCTTACTCGATATCGAGTAAGTTACTCGATATCGACAAAATTTGAAGTCATACCCGGAGTCGAGGAAGCAGCACCTGATCGAGAAGTCGAAGACCTAGACATACCGAGCAACATTTCCTCGATATCGAGTACTTTGCTCGATATCGACAAGACCAAGACCACCTGTCCGAGCCAGGTCGAGGAGAAGTTGCTCAAGCAAGTCAGACAATGAAGTCGACGAGACATTTCTCCTCGATATCGAGGAAATTCCTCGATGTCGAGTAAACCCAGAGATGACATATCCGAGCCAAGTCGAGAAAAGTTACTCGAGAAGCCCAGTGAAGCACAGTCAACAACAACTCTCCTCGATATCGAGGAAATTACTCGATATCGAGTAAACCTTTCCTGGGCCGTGATGCTGTTGGGCCTGTCCGATCATGAGTTAGGCTGTTGGGTTGCGAGATGTCCGAGTTCTATCAAGTTTTATCGAGTTCTATCAAGTCTATCAAGATCTATCCATGGGGAGAGGATTTATCCACACATAAAGATATTTAACTTTTTTAGATATATTTCTTTTTAAGATAAATGTTCATTTTATTAAAGTTTTATCTTTAGATATAAATAGAGATTTCTTTCCTTGATTAGCAAGGATTGGAAGCCTATAAATAAGGCCTTAGGGGCTGATTTCTATGAATTCAATTACACACACAATTAGTTACATAGAGGTAGAGAGAGAGTGAGTGAGTGGCCAAGAGGAGTTTGTGAAGCGAGAGCGGAATTGGCTTCCTCTGGTTGTAAGCTCTGTTTCGTTTAATGCAAGTTATTTCTTTTTAATCAATGTCTGCGATTGCAATGAGGCGCGAGAAGTCCACCTACTTCTAGGGTTGGGGTGACACGCTTCCTCGTGGATCGATCCTGACTTCCCACTACTGCATCGGGAGGAAGTCTTGTAATCATTTGCAAGGGACGAAATCTGGTTTGCTTTGGTTTATTGATATTTTAATTGCAAGTCTCAATCTCCTCTTACAACAGTGGTTCAACTGTATTTATAATTAAGAAATACTTTAAGGAGCATACCTGTAGCATGGAAGTACGAATAGGAAAGCAACACCCTCTAAATTACAGAATCATAGCTGAAAGGAGCAAACACAGGTGACATAGACTACAATCAATTCTTCATTACATATTTTATATTTTTATTCACTGTAATCATGCTTCATTTCATATTTTATTCACTGTTTTACATAATATATACAATTTTGAAAATGAGAAACAGGGTCCAACTCTAAGACAGATTAGAAAAAGATGAGGAATGATTTCAAACAGAATGTTAGCTACTGGAAATCTTGGATGGCTCGTGATTTAGCAATGTAGATGACAATGGGGGCAGCAGAAGAAAACTATGAATTAGTGCCATCATATTGTTGGGTCCTGAAGCAAGCAAATCCTGGAACTGTCACCTTCATTGAAGTTGATAGCAACTCAAATTTCAAGTATGTGTTCATTGCCTTTGGAGCATGTATCCGAGCATTTCCAATCCTACGAAACGTACATATTAATTTCATAAGAAAAAATTACTGTCACCAAATAATTACTGAATACAATTCAATTGTACATGTGCTTGTGGTAGATGGTACATTTCTAAAAGGAAAATACAGAGGGACTCTTCTCACAGCTTCTGCACAAGATGCAAATCATCAAATATACCCTATTTCCTTTGCAGTGGTTGACTCAGAAAACAACGCCTATTGGGAGTGGTGATTCAACAAACTAGCAACAGTCATCCCATCAAGTGAAGAGCTGGTTTTTGTTTCTGACCGTCATCAAAGCATTGCAAGAGCTTTTGAGTTGATTTACCCAAATGCTAAGCATTATTACTGCAGATGGCACTTGAAGCAAAATATAATGGCAAAATTCAAGAAGAATATACTTTGTGAGTGGTTTGAAAGCGCAGCAAACAACTACACAGAAGAAGATTTCAACAACTACTTTGGTTGCATCAGTAATACAAACAACAAGATGGAGAAATATCTTGAAGAAGTACAGTTTGAGAAATGGGTAAGAGCTTATTCAAAAAGTGACAGGTACAATATGATGACTTCAAACAATGCAGAATAATTAAATAATGTCTTCTGTTTGGTTAGATCATTCCCAATTATAGGATTACTGAATGCAATCAGATAGAAGGTAACAAAATGGTTCAATAAGCGCATAAATGAATCTAAAAACAACAGCTTTGAGCTTCCAAATAAGGTAAGTGATATAGTGTACATAAGATGCAGTGATGCAGGAATGTACACTGTCAAACACCTCAATAAATTTCAGTTTGAGGTTGTCGGTGAGATGAAAAGGGTTATGGACTTATGGTTGATTTAAAGGAGAACTCTTGTTCATGCAAGGTATTTGATTATGAAAAGATAACTTGTGTACATGCTCTTGCTGTCATCAAGAACAAAAAACTGAGTGTTCCGAGGTATATTAGTAGCTACTACAAAATTAAAGCTTGGAAATTGGCTTATCATGAGACAATATATCCTTTTCTAAAGGAAGAACAGTGGGTTGTACCAGAGGACATCAAAAGACAAGAATGTCACCCACCAATGATACGTAAAAGATGTGGTCGTCCTCAAAAGAAAAGAAAGCCTTCAGCTGGAGGGTTGTACCAGAGGCAAATCAAAAGAAAAGAAAGCCTCTGATTTGCCTCAAAAGAAAAGAAAAGAACAGTGGGTTGTACCAGAGGACATCAAAAGACAAGTACGTAGTTAAGAGATGATTGCTGTCACCAAATGAAAAACCATAGGATCGACAAGGTAAGCAAAAACCCTATAGGGGCTAACGAGAGGCCAAAAGACATGAAGTGGACAATTCTTCTTCAATATATAAATTGGTAAGAGAGTCATAGACACTGTAACCACTGTTAAAACAGGGACATAGAAACTGTCACCACTATGAAAAAAGGGAATAAACACTGTAATCAAAGGAAAAACTTATAGATGTTGTAACAACTGTTACAACAGGGACATAGACCCTATGACGACTATGAAACGAGGGTAATAGACAATGTAAACAAAATAAAACACTAACACAAGAGAAGCACTTGCCATATAGGGACTAATCAGAAGCCAATATTCATGTGGTGACAGCTCTACTCTAATATATTAATGAGTAAGAGTGTCATATGCACTGTCACCACCGTCAAAATAGAGCCATAGACACTGTAACAAAAAAGAAGATGTGATGTACAATATAGAGCCATAGACACTGTAACAAAATAGAGCCAAAGGGGCTAATGAGAAATCAAAAGAAGATGTGATGTACAATATGATTTAGGGTTTAGGGTTAACTCTTTAGGGTTTAGGGCATCGTAAACCCTAAACCCTAAAATGTTAAGTACAGTACGTTGTTAAGAGATGATTGTTGTAATCAAATGGAAAACCCTAGGACAAGGTAAGCAAAAACCCTAAAGGGGCTAACGAGAAGCCAAAAGATATGTGATGGACAGTTCTCCTTCAATTTATGAATGGTTAAGATAGACATAGACGCTGTAGCCACCGTTAAAACAGGGTCATATATACCGTAACCACTATGAAAAGAAGGACGTAGACACTATAATCAAAGGAAACCCTATAGACGTTGTAACCAAAATCAAAATGGGATCACATATACTGTCACCGCTATGAAAACATGGCCATAGACACTGTAACCAAAAGGAAAACCCTATGATCAGGGAAGCACAAACCCCAAAGGGGCTAATGAGAAGCCAAAAGAACATGTGATGTATAGTATGGTTTAGGGTTTAGGGTTAAGTCTTTGGGGTTTAGGGCCAAGGCCCTAAACCTTAAAATTTTAAGTACAGTACGTCATTAAGAGATGGTTGTTGTAATCAAATGGAAAACCCTAGGACAAGGTAAGCAAAAACCCTAAAGGGGCTAATGATAAGCCAAAAGACATGTGATGGATAGTTCTCCTTCAATATATGAACTGTTAAGATGGACATAAACGTTGTAACCACTGTTAAAACAAGGTCATATATACTGTAACCACTACGGGAAGAAGGGCGTAGACACTGTAATAAAAGAAAAACCCTATAGACGTTGTACCCAATATAAAAATGGGGTCATATACTGTCACCAATATGAAAACATGGCCATAGACACTGTAAGCAAAAGGAAAACCCCATGAAAAGGCAAGCACAAACCCTAAAAAGGCTAGTGAGAAGAAAAAAGAGATGAGGTGGACAGTTATCATCCAATATATGAATGGGTAAGAGGGTCCTAGACGCCGTCACCATTAATAAAGTAGGGCCAGAGATATTGTAACCACTATGAAAACAGGGTCATAGACATTGTAACCAAAGTGAAAACTTTGAAGATGTGACCAGAAATAATAAAACCTTGACATTAAAGTGGAATTATAGAGTGTTGTAACATATAATATGGATAAAACAATAAAAGATTCAAAGGAACATATAAATTACTACATCATTAGCCTACAAATACACAATCTAAGTGTCCCCATGGGCTGTCACCACGACTTTTACATCAACAAAATATACAATAACATGTCACCAATTCAAGTGTCACCTGATAAATAGTCTAACTAACACAAACTGAGTGTCACCATGGGTTGTCACCACAACTGTTACATAACCAAAATATAAATGAAACTATCACCAGAGACATAGTCCAACTAAGACAAACTTAAAGCTCATAAATAAATAAATGTCCACTGCTTCTTCAAGAGATCGGATGCAATCTTCTCACGATAGACATTAACATACTTATCATTCACAAGCTTAATGTCACCACCAAAAACCAGAGCCTCAATCTACTTGATGACGTAAATACTACAACTACCCCTACATAAGAAGCAAAAAATAAACACACGAGAAAAAAGTGGACAGATAAAATGGCACAAAATAAAATACAACAAGATGGAAAATAGAAGGTACCCGTCTTTATTTTGAGGCAAGTCATCTACTCTATCCACTTCAAATGAAGTGTCATCCATTTTAGGAAAACGACCACTCTTTCTCAACAGAATAGAAATCACTTCACCCGTTTTAGCAAACTTCGTAAGCATATCTTCATTTTTAGTGAAACCACACTGGGAGTCATATACAAGAATCATCTTGGAGTCCTGCTCAACTTCAACGACTACCCAGTTCAAGTTGTCAAGATTGAAAAGAGCGTAAACCTTCTTAGCACCTTCCCAAGTCTTCCCATAATTACCAGGATAAAGACCAAGGAAGTAACTGAAGAATTCCTCCGGAATTGCATCACAATTTTTAATGAAATCTACATCACAGTTCGCAATCTTGGGGAAAAAAATGGTGTCTAATACAACACCGGTGGGGTTTTGATCAGGACAATCATTAAGACCCTTTCTAAAATGATGAAGTGCTTCGTTAAGGTGCTATGAAAGAAAATAGAATAAATCCTAATTGTCACCAAACTGACGGCACCAAATATAAGCAACAAGAAAAATACATGTAAATATGAACTTACAACATCACGAAGCCATTTTGTCCTCCTTGATAAATCAGTTAAAACACCTTGTTCATATCAACCTCACAGCTACAGATTTTCCCATCATGCCTACAAAGTAAGATAACAAGTTAAATAAACTTACTATAAAAAGTGGTAGTACAAAAAAGAAAACACTTATCAAAAGTGGATAATTACCCAAGATCTCGAAAAGTGGTATAAAATTCAACGCACTCATCAGGGTTGAGAAAGGAATGTTTAGGTACTCTAGGAAGGCGAGATTTCTTAGGTTTACAAGGATTGATGTAAAGAGTATGGGCTTCATGAGCAGATTTCAATGCCTTGTAAGAACGCCTCAGCAGAACTTCATCATCATCCTTATTTTCAGCACTTGAAGAAATAAGGTAGGCGACATTAGTGATGTTATGTAATATACTGCATTTATCATCAATATCGCTAGTTGCAACACCAGTGTCAGCATGCACCTTCATTGGGACGTCATCACTACATCCAAGTATGATGGCAATACCATGATCAACTTTTCCAACAACTTCAGGAGCAGGGAAAATAGTTGCATCATTTAAATCAGATGTAACCACAACTTTGGGACCACTGTCATCACGAGAATCAGTAGAAGAAGGGAGAACAGAAGTGGGAACATCACTGTCACCAGGAACCTCTTTGGAAAAAATCTTGACCTCACTAGTTGGATGTGAATCAATAACTTCAGTAGGAGCAACCGAGCTAGCAAAAATAGTCTCAATTGCCCTAATTACTTCAGTTAGAGCAACACTCAAATCAATAGTTGCATCGACCGAAGAAAGGATTTCAGTAGGAGCAGCATAACAAGTCTTACCAATTTTTTCAGTAGTGGCCGCACTAGAATTGGGAATTCCTTCATATGATCGAACAACTTCAGTAAGAGGGATAGCACTATTAACAATTACATCTTGTGATACAAGGGCTTCAGTAGGAGCAACGACACTGTCATCAATCTTGGGAGAAGGAGATGCACTGACAGAAGAAGGGACAACACTGTCATCAAGTGTTTTCTTTGAACCCACAAGACCAGTATCAACATCAGTGCAAACAACATCAACATCCCAACCATCACATTCTTGATAGAATCATCAAATGTCTTACGTTCCATTTCCAGAGCAGCCTCACTGTCATCACTGGGATGTAAGACACGTGCTTCAAGGTTATGCACTTTCTCCTCAAAGGAAAAAATCCTATAAACACACTCTTGCAATTGAGCTTCATAAGACTCAAATGATGCCTTTAAAGAACTAACAACTTCTTCAAAAACAGCTTTACTAACAAAATCTTTTGCAAACCTAGGAAGATCATCCCTTGTAGGAAGCTCATCACCTTTGGGAGGGATAGATCTAGGGAGCTTAAACTTGGACCTCCTTGGCTTGTCACTATGATCTACACCTTTGTCACCAACCGGTGCTTCTACTTCACCCTTGGCAGGAGCCTCACTCTTTGATAATTTCTGAGATGACACCACATTTTCCTTCTTCTTAATAGGCTGATCTAAAGTAGCAAAACTTCTCAACACCCTCTTTTTCTTGACAGAATCATCAACAACAAGAGTGCGTGTCAACACCTTACCCTTCTTCACAAGAAGAGGACTGTCACCACTGCGCATTGACCGTGTAACCAACCTCTTCCTGGGATGGGCATGACTCTCAATGTCAGAACTACCCTCAGTGATAACTGGTGGTCTGACCACCCCCTTTTTCCTAAAAGTTGGGGTTCTAACTATGTCTTTCATCATAGTAGTAATATTCGTAGAAGGGATAGTAGGTTCCACGCCACCATAAAAAAGACAGCCACCTGATTGCCTGAGCAGATACACTTGGATGCGTATATTCCTTAGACAAACTACATCACTGACATCAACATCCATACCAACCAAACAAGAAACATAAGAATCTACACTGTCATCAGCAACTTCATCAAAAAAAAAAAGAGGTCAGGGCAATCCATAAACGACGCGTACAAAGAGTACACAATCCCCTATCAAGAGAACAAAAAATACAATTAAAGGACAACAAGTATATAAAAGGGAAGAGGGAAACTGAGATCATAATAATAAAAGATGTGACAAGAAATAATGCTTACCAAATCATTGGAGAAAACTTCAGAACACCTATCATATGTAATGTTGTAATCACGTTCACTAGTATACCTGACAAGAGATGCTGGTAATCCATCACAAAATACAAAGTGACAATTACAGATGCCAATAATCTTAGAGATTGCCTCTAAAATCCAAACTTGAGAAGAAAGCAACAGTAAGAACAGAAATAGAAGTAGAGAATAATAAAAAGAAGGAAAAAGCATTGGAACATAAAAGGAAAGGAAAGGGAAATACCTCGAATGCTATGGGATATCCGAGCAGATTATAACCAAACCTTAGACCCTTTTTTATTAGCTCAGACTTCATACATTTCTTCAAATAACCAAGTGTTTCCAGAAACACAACCCGACCAAAAGGATAAAGTTTTAAACAATACAAATCACAGAGAAGGTCCACAAAAGATTGACGAACAAAAGCTTTAGAATGCTGAGAGAGCAACACACCCTCAATCAGTGACAAGTAGGCCATGGAAAGTTTCTTGGGAGACCGAGTTGACTCCTTCAGGAAAATTTGAAGAATACCATTAAATGTGCATTCCGATACACCCAAAAACTCCTCCATATCCACATGAGGAAAAGGAGACATGTCATCGTCAGGTTCTTTCCAACTCAAGCCGGTTACACAATAGAATTCAGCTAGAGAAAACCTAAACAAATGTTACCCAACTTGGAACCACATCTCATTAACTTTAGAAGTTTCAACTTCATGTAGGAGCATCTGATGCACAAGTTGATGATAAAAATAAAGACGATCAGTAGCCCGTACAATTGGACCTAAACAACCATCTATAAGATAAACCCAGTCATCAGGAGACAGACCATTCTTAAGAACTTTGATCAATGCAGGCTTTGAATACACATTAATGTGCCCGTGAAAACGCCGTTCTTTGGGAACAAAAAACTTGAAAGAAGAAGGTTGAATAACAGATGGTAGATTCACAGTAGGAATTTCTTGATGGATAACAATTTCTTTACCTAAATACGATAGAAATAGTGTAAACATTAGGTTTCACAACAAATAAGATACTGTCACAAAAAACCAGCAAACAACAAATTGAACAACCACATAAACTAATATTGTCACCACACCAAACACTGCAAACACACAACAAGCAAAATGTCATATGTAACCCTGCCACCAACACAAGTAACAAACTGTAACCATAAATCAATTATAACCCTGTCATCAGACTGTAATCGGTCACAAGATTGTAACCAACAATTAAAACAAGTAATAAAATGCAACCTTGTCACCAAACACGTCATAAATTGTAACCCTATCACCAAACAAGCAACAAATTGTACCAATGAATCAATTGTAACACTGTCATCAGACTGTAACCAACCATCAAAATAAGTAATGAACTATATCAATGTCACCAAACAATTAATAAATTGTAACCCTATCAAAAGACTATAACCGACCATTAAAAAAAGTAATAAAATGCAGCCCTGTCAACAAACAAGCCATAAATTGTAACCCTAACACCAGACAGTAACCAACCATCTAAAACAAAGAGAAACAACAAATGCCACAAATGCAGTAATAGAAACGAAATCAGAAGAAGGGACATTAACCATAGCACACACTGATAGCCATTAGACAACAACTAAACTAACAAACAAACCCTAAAACGGGAGGAAAGGGCTAAAATAATGAAACGAACAGCAGAAACTGCAGGAAATGAAGGAAACTAGATCTCTACAAATCAAAGGAAACAACAGGCGAGGTTGTTGTCAAGAACATTAAAGCAGTAGAGTCTAAGAAAGTATCTGATGAAGCCATTAGAAGAAGGTGATCAGAGAACCAAAACGAAGAGAAGAAAAGTGCAGAAATGATGAGGAGAGAAAGTCGAACAGCAAGGCGGATAGCAAGTCAGAGAGCACGACGTAGAGCAAGTCGAAGAGCACTGGGGAGAAAAACCGTCAGGAACGAATCGTTGAACGAAAATGGGACAGAGAGAGACGTTGGGAGGAAACCGCTTAACTCACAGAAGAAATCGATCGCGCGTGGGGAGGAAGTGTGGGAGACAGGAGTATAAGGCAAGGGCAAAAGAGGGAATATGAAAAAATTTTGGACAAATGCTAACAAAGGAAAAAGGGTGGGACAATTTGTATATGTCCCAAAGGCCGAAGGCCTTTGGGCCAAATTTCTTGTTTTATGTTTATAGAAAATGCAATCAAAATCATATAAACATGATGATTGAGTAGGTTTTTCAGCCTAAACTAGTTAATTGTCCGCCTAGCTAGTTACTTTGTATGGTTCATCTTCTTCCTTTTCGCTCTCTTCGAGTTTCAATGACTTGTTTCTTTCTCTATATCTTCGTCTTTACTCAATTGATTACCCTCTTACTGTTTGCTCTCAATCATTGTCTTTGTTTCAAACTAATAATGTATGAATAAAGCACATCACGCTAAGGTTAATGTACTTTCATGGCGCTTCCTTTTCGATTTCTTCTTCTCTTTATTAGGGTTTGTCCGATTTATTAACTGGTTAGTTTCCATTTGATGAATTCGATTTTAATGTATTTTTCAACCCTTGTAATGTCTTATAATATGTGGAGTTACCACTTGTTCTGACCCGGCATCTTACAAATCTCAATTCGATGTGAGTTTTTGCTTTTTTTTTTTTGCTTTGTTTGTCCGTTGTTTTCATATTATTTCTCGGGTTTATTATGTGTTTATGTGTGCATGTCTGTCTTTTGTAGAAAGTAAAATACTAGATGCATGTGAATGAAAGATTTTGAGCTCGTGCTAATGTCAACTTCCATCAAGAAGTATGTGAAGTTATTAAGGAGGGCTTGCCAACATCTGATTATCAGCAGCTGAAGAATAGTTATTTAGGGTTTGTTTTAGTACAAGGTTAAAAAATACGTTTCAATTTTCAGTTAATTCATCAAATGGTACTGCATGAGGTAGTAACAAAAAAAGATATGGAAATGTAGTTCAAGGTTGATTGTTTTATTGCTCGGTTTTCTTTATTAGAGTTCCATGTCATAACTGGTCTTCCGGTTATTCAATATAATCCTTCACCTTTAAAGGTTGTGATATTAAAGAATCTTTTTGCCAAGAACAAGGTCTCGTATGTTGAGATGTTTGAGATTTTCCAGTCTGAATCTAAGAACTCCCAAAGGAAGTTAGTCATGAAAAGGCTTCTTATAATTGGGAAGATGTTATTGTTTAAAAGGTACGAGGTTACCGACTTGACGCATTTGGCTCTTGCTTGTGATCTAGATAAATTTGAAAGATATCACTGGGGGAGGGAATGTTATTGTAGGTTGTTAAAGGGGTTGAGAAGGGTACCTTCTATTGATAAGGGCTTGAATCCTAGGGGATCATGTGAGTTGTTTGGATATCCTTTAGCATTTCAAGTGATATTTTTATTCCATTTCGTTCATCAATAACTATTTATGAATATCAGCACTTTTTAAAAATTAGCATGTTTTGTGTGTATTTAACATGCCTGGACAATGGAATCACTCCTTTCCATTGTTGTTAAAATTAAATGCACATTTAAGTATGTTGAGAAAGACCCATTCTCTTTACATTGGGGTTGTGATGTTAAGAATAATTATGAGCAATATCAGTTTCAATATTCGAGGGAGAAATGGTATATATGAGTCATTGATTGTTAGAATTCTTTTATTTGTACCTTTAATTGATTGTCTACGTTCATATTTTTTTAATAATAGGCCCCTATGTACTCAACATATGGAGAGTTTGCAAGAAAACCTAGGAGGGATTTTAAAGATGAAGAGGGTGAGGATATTTTTTTTAATAACAGGCTCCTATGCACCCATAATTCTTTTAGTTGTACCTTTCTAGGACTGATGTTAGGCGTGTGAGGAAGCAATGTTACATGATGAGGGTTGGTGGGGATGGTGTTGTTACTTGTACACTTTCTTCTCCTTCTTCTGTACCTGCACTTCCTTCTACAACTGATAATAATAAATTTGAAATCCCATTGGTGAGTTTGAAGCGAGAAGCTACTAATTCTGATGCTTACAAGAAGAGGCAAAAGAAAAAGGCAAGTCAATATATGTTTCGGAGAAGGAGAAAGTCTAGTAAGTTAGGTTGAGCATCTGGGTTTGATGTTGTTAAAGACGGTGAAGCGGATAAGGGTTCAGGTTTGAACTTTAAACTTCAGAAGAGTAAAAAGGTTGGGGAAGTTGATAGGTAGGAGTTGTTGTGTATTGAAGAGGAAGTGTGGGGAAGGGCGTTGAAAAAGTGATTAAGAAAGGGTTGGTTCTACCTAATATAGTACTTGAGAGAAATGATATAAGGATTGAAATATCTCACAAGGAAGAGGAGAGTGCTAAAAAAGGGATTGATGTGGGTGAGAATGAGTTGGATCGACCCGGGATAGATGGTGAAGGGTGCCGACAAAGGGATGGACTCAAGTAGGAAATTAGGGTTATGTGTTTTCTTGGAGACAAAGGTTTTGAATGATCAAAACAATAGAATGGGGAATATATGGTTAAATGGAAAGGGAATGATCATCTATCAAAAGAAAAATAATATATTAGAAATATAAAAATAATAAAAAAAAGATATAAAATAGATAAAAAGATAAAAAAGAAATATAAAAATACAAATTCTCAATTTTCATTTCAATTTCATCTTTTCCTAATTCAAGTTTCCCATTATTAGAAGACTCAATAATCAAAGATTCATTCTCAATAGAAGCATCTAACAAATTATTTGATTCATTCCTGCAATCAATATCATTAGAGTCAAGAACATCCACATAATCAATAGGAGAAAGAGTAATAGGCTAAACTATAGAAAAATTAATCTTTCTACCATCAAACTCCATGGTTAATGAACATTAAAATCAATCAATCTTAGTCTTGACAGTTTGCAAGAATGGCCTTCTCAAGATAATTAGGGTTTCAGGCGCACCCTGTTCGATATCTAATATAAATAAATCAGCTAGAAATATCAAATCATTAACCTTAACTAAGACATCTTCAACAACTCATCTAGGCTTATACTAGAACGATCAACGAGTTGTATAATAACACCAGTTTCTAACAAAGCATTGAGACCCAAGAACATGTACAAGTTGTATGACATAACATTGATTGAAGCTCCTAAATCCAACATAGCTTTAGTGAATTTAGCATTACCTATTTCACATGGGATAGTAAACATACATGGATCTCTGCATTTTTCAGGCAATCTTTTCTGTAGCAAAGCAGAAACATTTTCATTCAAACTTACATTTTCCTTCCTTCTCATCATTTTCTTCTATGTCATAGTGAATAGTTCTTTAAATAACTTAGCATAGCGAGGTACAATTTTAATCAAATTGAAAAGTGGAATATTTACATCACAATGAGCAAAGGTGTCATAAATGATTAATTCATCTTTCCACTTACGATCGGGTCTTAAGGCATGAGAAAAGGGTGGTGTAGCTCTTGAAACCTCAGAAGATCACTCTTTGGATGATTTCTTTGTGGATGGCTCAACGTCAAAATTCGGATCAGCTACTGTAGGGTACGACGGGGGCCATTTTTTCGGGGCGGCGAGCGCAGTTCAACGGTGTACTGTTTTTCGAGTTGTTATTGTCTTCCTCACCCACGCTAATCACCTCCTTATGCCTTTCTTCAACATTCCTAGTGGGTATATTCACTTCTTTTCCTCCTCTAAGAATCATGGCATTAACATTCTCCTTCGGATTGACTACCACTTATAATGGCAACTTCCCTGAATTTTTTGCTTTCAACTCTCCAATCTACTTAGCCATTTGACTCAACAATTTCTCTTGAACACTCATCTTGTCCAACAATAACCTCAAGGTTTCATCTCTGTCCTACTGTTGAGTGTTTCTCTGACGGTTATCAAATTGTCCTCTTCCTTGATAAGGAACTTGTTGCCTTTGACCCCTATCGTTGAATCCACTTTGAAAGTTCAAATTGTGGCCCTGATTGTAGACATTGTTATCAAATTTGCAGCGAGGTCCATAATCCATAGCACTCAAATCAGCGACATCCTCTTGAATCAAAGGACACTTATCATTCGGATGAGTTGGATCTCCACAAACACCACAAGGTCTAGGGTGCTGAGGTTGATTTATTTGCATAGCCATCTTGTTAACAAGCTCAGTAAGCCTATCTAAGTCATCCTTGCGACCATCTCCATCATTATCCAACTTACGCACTCCTCTAACTCCTTGATGTTTCCCATATTGTTATGATGCATTAGCCAACCCTTCGAAAATCTGCATTGCTTCCCGCGGTATCTTATCCAAAATATCTCCTCCACTAGTAGCATTGATGAAACTCCTGTCGATATTAAGTAACCCCTCATAATAATATAGCACTAGGTCATCCTCGGGAATACCATGTTGTGGACAACTACCCTTAAGCTTCTTGAATAGCCCAACATACTCATAAAGACTCTCCGTAGGTGATTGCTCAATACTAAATAGCTCCTTCTTGAGTTTTTTGAGACGAGTAGCAGGAAAATACTTTTGAAGGAAATCTTTCTTCAATTCAACCCAAGTAGTAATGCTTTCGGGGGGTAGGTAATATAGCCAATCACTAGCCGAATCTTTCAAGGTAAAGGGGAATACTGTAAGCATCAATTGGTCATCAGTAAGGCCTTGGGGTCTAAGTCAATCGCTTACACTCACATAGGTTGCAAGGTGTTTGTTTGGTTCCTCCCCAAGCAATCCATGAAAGTAGGCTAAAATAGTAGACCAATTCGACTTATACTCAAGTCTTGAACCCTCAGGGAGATCAAAAAGTCTAATTGCAAGCAGTTGCGCACTCAAATTGGGTTCCTTTAGACTTCTCTGGGTCCTTTTTGGCGGATTAACAATTCGACTTATACTCAAGTCTTGAACCCTCAGGGAGATTAAAAAGTCTAATTGCAAGCAGTTGCACACTCAAATTGGGTTCCTTTAGACTTCTCTGGGTCCTTCTTCGCGGATTAACAACTTCGTCTCCCATCTCCTTATGTATGTCAAATTCGAGCCTCCTTTTCAACCTAGAAAGAGATCTTTCAATCTCAGGATAAAATGAGAAAGGTAATGAATTAAAATAACGAGTTTTAACCATACAAGGACAAAAAACACTCAAAGAAAAACAAAAATAAAAAGGAATCAGTGATAGAAATAAAGAAAAGCAAACTCTTTTCTCCCCTGCAACGGCGCCAAGAATTTGGCGCGGGACGAACGTCATTGGCTTTTTCGTCCTTTGCCATACAGTAATAATATCATAACTCAAAGATCAAACCAATATATTAGTAAATCAATGAATTGATAATCCAACAAACTAGTATAGCGATGAAGTCCAGAGTCGAACCCACAGAGAGAACGGTTGCTATGCAACATTTCTAACAATGATTATTATGACAAAAGCAATGATTTGTAGCAAATTGATGACAAAGTAAAGTAAGGAGAAATATGATTGCAAAGTATTGATAATAAGATAGAGAAAATATTTCACCTGCAATCCTCATACCATGGTTGAGGTTCAAGATCATATGATTGATTCAATAGTTATTTCTAAGCATATCTCGACTTGACTAAAGTTGATAGATCCACAAAGATACAATCTTCTTATTCAATATTACTAAAGAATAGAATTAAACACTCAAGTTCTAAGAACAATTGGCATATCGATTAAATGCAATTAGAAGACAATAGGAACAACCCATATCGACCCTAACAAACATCTAACAACATAGATCAATCGAAATCATCCACTACAAAGACATAAAAATATCACTACTTCAATGTCTTCGTTTGCTATCTAGAAAACAACAACGAGTTCACAGCTTAGATGCAATTCCTAACATGGTGATCAACCATAGAAAGGAACACAAATATAATGATTAAGAACTAGATAATAAATATATTCATAAATAACTAATAGAAATCAAATCCTCAGAATTCATTCAACCATGTCTTTGAATCACAGGCGAAGGTATGAGTTTAGCAACTCATAGGCCAAAAACCTCTCTTCTCTCTAATTGTGTTCACTGTCTAACTAATGATTACCTTCTACTGAATGTGGAAGAAATAAACCTAAATAGAACGTGCAAACCCTAGAAAATATAATAATAATATAATATAAAATAAATATCTTCATATTTAATTCGCAATCACTGAATACGGACTAGCGGCGAGCGCCGCTAAAATACCAACGGGCGCCGGTCCCAACAGCGGTCAACTCTTTTTTAACTTCAACGTTTTTGATTCCTTGCTCCTTTGTAGCTCCTTCCTTAGCCTTCATATGCTCCAAAATATGTCCTTTAAGCTTTTCCAAGATCCTATCCAAGGTCGGAATGTAAAACTACATAATAAACACTAAAAACACATAGATTCCGAACTCAAATACTTCACAAGAAAGATATGAAACTAGACCAAAACATATGCAAAATTCCTAACTAAATGCAATAAGAAACACCTATAATGCCTACAAGAAATATGCATTATCAGATGCTTCAAGGGCTCAACGTCATCATACCCTTCACCGAAGCTCTTCATGAGATGCCATCATATGTAAGGTTCCTCAAAGACATTCTAAGCTAGAAGCAATCAATTGCGGAGATCGCAGTTGAGTGCACCAAGATAGAGTTTCCTGAGAAGAATGGAGATCCAAGGAAATTCGCCATCACCGTCGGAATAGGCCAACATCGCTACAAGACTCTCAGTGACCTAGGGGCTAGTGTAAGCCTCATGCCCTTTTCCATCTGGAAAAAGGTAAATGTCGGAGCTTTCGAGCTTGTGGATATGAAATTATATATGGCCGACAACAACTACGTCACACCGACTTGAGTTATCAACGATGTCCATATGAAAGTGAGCAAGTTCTTTGTACCCACATACTTTATTTTGCTCGACATGGCAGAGGACCCTGCATATCCTATCATTCTTGGTAGGCCGTTCTTAGCTACTTCCGACGCCAACATCAGTGTAAGGAAGGGGGCGCAGACATTTACAATCGGTGATGAAGTGATCGAGTTCTCCTTCAACAAGACCATGGAGAAGCTCGATAAAATGGAGGTCAATTCTATCAAGGGAAGCTACATCTCTTGCGGGGAACCAACGACGAGAACTTTGACCTTAAAGGATGTTGTTGCAGGAGGATGGTCAAGTATGGAAATAAATATAAATTATGAAATCAAACTGACTCCCTGTCTCAGTAAATAAATACAAGACTTCCTTCCGTTATACTAGAAGACAGTCAGGATCGATCCACGAGGAAGCGTGTCAGCGCCTGCCTTTTCAGTTCTAGAAAATTCTCGAATTCGACCAGTAGAAGTCCTCGACGTCGAGTAAAGTACTCGATGTCGACTACCTCAGTCGAGTAAACTGTAAAACAGAGAAACAAAAACAAAAAAGAACAAAAATGAAGCAAATCGTGTAACACAGAGTACTCGACGTCGACTAGACCTACTCGACGTCGAGTAGAATTCAGGCGATGTCGAGTGCTTTGAAGTGTAAAAACGTGACCTTTGCAATGACAAAAATAAAACAGAAGCAACACGAAAATTGTGGGAAATTCAATAAACTAAAAGACCTCCAGAATCGGGGTATCAACGCCACAACGATAACCATATAAAATAATGTATAAGGTATAAAAGATTATGTCTTTTCATCAAATAACTTTCGTCATTAACAAATAGGAATATAGAGGCTTTCGCATAAACCCCAATTGTTACTAACCCTTTTCACATAATTAATCCAAGTTTGCATTAAGATCACTTTCGCTTCAATAATACAAATAAGGATCACCTTCAACTTTCGCAAAAAAATCATGCTCATAGGGATAGAAGACGAAATCGCATCAAAAGATTGTACCTTTATTGAATTACCTTACATGGCTACCATCGGGCTCACCCCGACCCTAGAAGTTGGGTGACTACTCGCTCTTCATTATGAATAAACACATCAATAATTTCTGGAAAATAAATTGCATTAAATAAACACAAAGAAAGCTTACAACCGATCGAAGTCAAAACCCGCTTTCACTTTCTCCAACCTCTCTCGGCCACAACTTTCTCCCTCTCTCTACTCGCTATGAATGTACTTGGAACTGAATGAGAATGCCTAAAACTCAGCCCCTAGGGCTTTATTTATAGTTTTCATTCCCCGCTAATCTAGGAAAGAACAACTATATCTATATCTAAAATTTTCCTATCTAAAGCATTAGGATAAAACTTGGAAATAAAACAATTTAATCTATAAGGAAATAAAGCTATTTGTGGATAAATCCTTCTTGACTTGATAAATCTTCATGTGGATGGATAGAATTCCACATCTCTTGGCTTGCAAGTAACTCTATCTTCTCGTACACAACTCGATCTCGAACTCGGACTCGACTGGATTGTCCTCGACATCGAGTAGAAGTGCTCGACATCGACTAGCATTTTTCCTCCAGGGTTACACTCGAGCTCAGGTAGGATTCGGACTCGACAGGTGCACTTGACGTCGACCAAACTCCTCGATGTCGAGTAGAGTTGTTCTGCTCGAGTGATCTTGCTTGACTTCATGTACTACTAGGCTCGGGAGTTACTCGATATCGAGTAGAAGTGGTCGATATCGACCAACCTTTTCGAGTTGCTCTTTCCTTTTCTGCTTGATTTGTCCTGGTTCCGCTGCTCCTTGACCTTGGACTTTCTGTAATTGACTTCGAGCTTTCCGTTCTTTCTCTGAATTGTTGTTAAATGCCTCGATTTCCACAAAATTAAACAGAAACTAGTGTAGACCTCCATAATTTACAAATAAACATAAACTACATAGATTTTGTACTATTCTAACCCAAATGTATGAAATGTATACAGAAATCGATATAAAAGTTAAGGTAAAACATGGCAAAATAGGCGCACAACAGAGGAGCTAGAGGAAAGGGCTATGGATGCCCAACCGGAGGAGATCGAGGCAATTTGGAACTAGCACACTGAGAATTTAGTCGTCAACGACTCACCCGACTCGACATCGACTGAACCCGAAGATCTAGAGCCAGTGCAACAAGCTATGTATGGGGTCGACTCGATCCACTCGACATCGAGTCAAGTGACTCGACATCGAGTCAACCCCATCGACTCGACACCTCTTACATTGACTGATTCACCAAGAGCCAAAATTAAGTCGATATCGAGTGACATTACTCGAGATCGACTCACTCGAGATCGAATGGACTTACAGATGATTGATAAAGCAGAAAAGGTAATCCAAGGTACGGATCTCTCTTCCCCTATTTCAATTCATGATTTATCTGTAACGAATGGAAGAGGTTTGCCTTGGTATGTGAGATTGTGGCGGGTTTCCAATGATGATCCAAAAGAGTATAAAGTAGGAGATAAGGTGTACGTCTCCAACTCTAAGAGTCATTGGTTCCCTACCAGGATTGTCGCTTGACGATCCATCAACATTCAATTTCACCCAGTCAGAAAGAGGAGGTTTCCATGTCAAGACCGGGGCGGGGTGGGTTGTGGTACTTCTCATGTGCACAATAGATCTTTTGTTCCATTCACTCGTGAATGCAGTTGCCGAGAGCTTCGCCTTAGACATCGTAGCCTCTATGCATTCCAGCTCTCTGTGAAAAACTCTAGTGTTTCTCCTCTACCAAGTGTACCAAGGTAAGTAGCCAAATAGAGTACTCCAAACATCAGCCTTTCCCAAATTGAGTGAAAGCCAATGTTTCATATCCAAGTTGAAGAAAGAGGGCGACAAGGGCTGTCCCAAACTCTGCAGCCATATGCCCATTGTTTCAAGACAGCCTCGAATCGTATGTAAGATTATTTCAATCTCCCCATAGAGTGGGCAAGCTACAGAGGTTGTGAGGTATCTTCAGAGCCGAGTATCATTGCATAGGAGACTGCCCTGCACTGCTAGGTAGATGAATTGGTGAACGCGTTGTTGAACTGGGGCGCGCCAGATCATCAACCATCTGATGTCTGCGCCGCTAGTTAGATGAATTGGCGAACGTGTTGTTGGACCGGGGCGCGCCAGATCATCCACCATCTGAAGTTGCTAGGTGGGCAGATCGGGAGTGATAACTGATATGCTGATTTGGTGGTGAACAGAGAGAAGGTAGTGAGCCCCCAGCAGTATCGGTCTTTATCGTCCTCGTTTGTAGAGATTGAATGGGCTTGCAGCCACAAGGCTATAGTGTCAGTCATAAACGGTTGTAGCGCTGCCAGTCCCACCCTGCGTTGGTCCACAATTCTATAACGGTGGGTCCTAGAATATGCTCAGGTATGTCGACACGTGCTTCATCAATCAAGGTTTTATCTCTTGCCTAATGGTGCATCCCAAAAAGAGTTTTGTTGCAATTTCCTACTAGGTGCTTGATCCCCTTAGCCAAGATCTCTACTCCATGGAGGATGTCTTTCCAACTATAAGAATAATTCCTACTAGGCTAGAACATGTCAGCATCGGCCCGATCAATTCCCCGATCAACTGGTGCAAACCAGTTGACCGAGGAGATGTGCAAGCTTTAGAGTTTCTTCCAGAAATGATCATCGAACCCTATCGTAAGCTTTCTCAAGCTTCAACTCATAACCATATTAAACATATGAATCTCAAGATTTGAGTTATGTTATTTCTTTTAATGATGTCTTGCACATTCTTTTAATGTTTCAGTTACCTTCAGTTCAGAGTGTCGGATTGAGGATGCACTAAACATATATACTACTCAACCACAAAGACAAGCACCCTGATTAGGTGAAAAACATGCACACTTACGTCTAGTCTTATACTATAGAAATAAAGCAAAATATTTACGACAAATGAGATAGCATAAACACGCTTGTATGAATAACGAATAAAACTAATAAGAAAATCTCAATATCCACGAATAATTGATAAGTTAGTTATTTTGGGGCTAGATAAAGCAAACCAAAAAAATATTAAATATAAATAATTAACATTCACATAAACACTGAGATATGAGCACCAATTTGAATGCAACCATTGCCAAGCCAGGAAACACAAAAAACACCAGAGTGTGCATCATCTTTTTCAAGATTAAGGTTTTTCAAAGTATAATATGCAATTCATCTACGTCTCATTTAGGTACAGATCTAGATGATATGACTTAGAACAGTTTTATCTCAAATGTATGAAGATGAGTGGCAATGAACATTGAACTTAACCCAACAATAACCAAAAGGCAATATCTAATTACCACCCGAAAATCAAACAATTCAAAGTCAAGTTCCATCTAAAAGTATCAACCAACAACCAAAACTCCATATCTAGTTCCCAATTTATTCAAATCCTCAGTCAAACTCTTAATCAACAAATCACATTCGTAATTCATCTAATAGTACTAGCAGCAACCCATTTCTTGCTTTCCAACCCACTCAAGGCAGAAAATACACATCTCAATCAAACAGAATCAACCAATTCCTAATTCAATCCATCAAACACCTAATTTAAATACAAAAGACCTAATTCAATCAATTAAAATCTTAAACCCATTAGAAATAAAATTAATCAAAGTAAATATACCTCGATGATATAACCAGGGCAACGAGGTATCGGCTTCAAAATTGACTCCCCATAACTGAGGTGTTATGGAAGCATCAACACTAGAGGCATTCTAAGTTTCGACATCGCCTATGAGGAAGACGGCTCACCTTCATCTTCCCTCGGTAAGGCAAGAACTGGCGTCTTCTTTGGAGGCGCGACTCCCGGGCTGGGCTGGGCTGGGCTGACGCACTGAATCTGGTTCCATCTTCGCTCAGTAGAATTTGAGAGGAAGAAAGCAAACCTAGGATGAGAGCTTTAACTAGGAGGAATAATCGAGAGGGAGATTGAGAGATATGGATGCGTAATCGATGAGATCGACTGAGAGATAGAGCAAGGAGGCTGACACCTCAGATCATAGTATGGATATGGAGGCGAAGAACTAGAAACAAGGACATGAGCCGAAAACACTCTGAAACCCGAATCCCAAACTTACGAAAATCTAGGGTTTTCCCATGAACACTCAGAGCTATAACAACCATCACCGGTCGAATCCGTTCTCCAAATCGATTATGGAGACTCCGCTGCGAAGCTATTACGCTCAGAGATCCCTGCTTTCATTGCCATCTCGTGCCTCTACTCCCTGTCTTCTTCCCTAATCTCTTCGCTCCTCTCGGTCGAGCCTAAGTTAGTAAGTTGCAGTTAAGCGATTTATTTCCAATATTGAAAATTTACCACAATACCGTGGTAAATTTGTTGCTAAATTACTTCGGTTCTTCTAGAAACCGTGGTAACCGCATGAAGACGCGGAACTGTGGTAAATTTGATGATAAATTACTTCGGTTCTTCTAGGAACCGTGGTAATTTTTCCAACCTTGCATATTTACTACGTGAAGACACGGAACCGTGGTAAATTAAGTGTAGTCAAAGGTCATTTTTCTACTAGTGGTAATAAAACCATCCATCGGTTTTTGGGTGACCTTGCATGCATAGAGTGTATGGCTTCTTGGACAATCACCACATTGTCCGTTACTCTCCCGCCTGGAATGAAACTTGACTGTATCAGACCCACCAGATCTTGTATGATTGGCTTTAGGTGATTGACGATCACCTTAGTAGCGAGTTTAAACACCATATTCAAGAGAGAAAGAGGACGGAAATGGGTCATATTTTCTGGGAGATCACGTTTTTGAATTGAAATTAATAATGAATTAGTAAGGTTGTCAGGGAATGTACCATGGTTGAGGAGCTGTGTGATGGTTTGGGTGACCTTTACCCCCACGGTTTCCCAATTTTGTCGGTAGAAGTCTACATAGAACCCGTCCGGACCAGGAGCATTGTGGGGCCCCATAGTGCATAACACATTCCATATCTCAGCTGCCACCACGTCTCTTGATAGGCGATGAATGACGGTCTCCGGTAGCTCTGGAAAAGATACCTGCGACGAGAAGGTATCAAAGCGAGGGGTTTGAATGTCTTCCCTAAATAGATTAGAGAAATGATCAAGGGCAAGCCCCTTTATCTCCTTATCAAATCGTACCCAAACCCCTGCATTGTACTGAATGGCAATAACCTTATTGGCTTTCCGCCTAACGAGGGTTAAAAGGTGGAAAAATCTTGTGTTTCAGTCCCCCTCTAACAAGAAGCTCGATCTTGATTTTTATAGCCAACAAATCTACTCTTGATTCAAGACCTCCTCGAGCTGGAGACGAAGGTTTCTTTCTAGGTTGAGTAGTCCTCTGTGCGGTTTAGAAGAGAGCCGGCGCTGAACTCCCCCGAACCTTGTATATAGATGTCTCTTCCATTTGACAATGTTACCGAACACCTCCCTGTTCCATTGTGAGAGGCCTGATGCCAGTGAAGAAAGAGCTTCAGGGAGCGTAACGTCAGTATGCCAATGGTTTTCCAAGAAGGGGCAAAAGTTTTCATGGAGCATCCACGCCGACTGAAACCGAAAAGGACGATCAGCTTTATTCGAGGTGGTGCGTCCATTTACTCTCAGAAGCAAGGGCGCATGGTCTGAGTAAGGTGCTGAGAGGTGGGCAACATCCACTTCTAGAAACCACAGTCGCCAAGCCTCATTGAACATGTCTCGGTCGAGCCGGGCTGCTCGCCAACAAGGGGAGTCCCGTTTATTCGTCCATCAGCTCTAACTCATCCACCCAATCCAAGAAGGCCCCATCTGACCATTGTGTGCCTCTAGACACATGGGATCTCGTGTGAGCCTGAGTAGTGGCATTGAAATCCCCAGCTAAAAGTCAAGGGCTTCGGTTTGTTTGAGCAAACTCTATTAGAATCTGCCAGAGATCATAACGTCTTGCTTCCTCCAAGTGAGCGTAGATGGCTGAGCAGATCCAAGGCTCTTCATCCCTGCGGATGATCTCGACGGTGATCTGTTATGGGTTGAGGTGGACCGAAAAGACAGTAACTTTGTTGGTTTTCCACAGTAACTAGATTTTGCCTGCGAAACCGTTAGCTTCCCCCCTTCGAATCCCATCGTAGCCAATGCGGCGACACATGTTAGAAGGAAAGTCAAGTATGCAAATATATATATATATATATATATATATATATATATATATATATATATATAAGCAAACCGAATTTGTAGTCCACGTAAATAAAAATACAAGACTTCCTCGCGTTGTAGTGGAAGATGTCAGGATCGATCCACGAGGAAGCGTGTCAGCCCTCGCCAATCCAGTCTTGTCAAAAGCTCCCTGATTTCGACCAGAAGCCACTCAATATCGATTGATGTCAGTCGATATCTAGTCAAGCAGTCGATTCCTAGTGCTTAGCCTGCAAAACAACACAACAAACTCGATACCAAGAGAAAGCACTCGATATCGACTTAGCAGACTCGATATCAACTCAAGTTGGTCGATTTCAAGTGAATGTGCAAAAAAACAAAAACGCAAATAAAGTAAAAGATATCGGAATAGAGTGTCCGAAGAATAATAGGACAGATGAGAAATAATGAACAGAAATAACACATATTGTTGTTGTTGTAATTCAATAAACTAAGAAACTTCCAAATCCGGGGAATTTACCCCAACGATAACCATATAAGTAATATGTCAAATTCATGAAATAAATATGCTTTTCATCAAATAACTTTTGTCATTAACGAATAGGAATATAGAGCATCTCGCATAAACCCTAAGTGTTACTATCCTTTTCTCATAATTAATCCAAAATTCATAATAAGATCACTTTCGCTTCAATATCACAAATAAGGATCACCTACTACTCTCATAGAAGAATTATTCAAGTAGGATAGAAGATGAATAACATATAAAGATCATACCTTTCGCATACTTACATGGCTATCGTCGGGCTCACCCCAGCCTTAGAAGTAAGGTGACTACTCGCTTTTCATAATAACAAACATCATCATTGACATGGAAAGAAATAAACTTTGAATTGAAACTAACTTTGAAAGATTACAACCGAACAAGCCACAAATTGCTCTCGCTCTTACAACTCACTCGACCTTCTCTTCTTCTCTCTACTCTATGTAAACACAATTGCTTGTGGAATGAAATGAATAAAAAACCAGCCCCATAGGGCTTTATTTATAGGATTCAATCCTTGCTAGCCAAGGAAAAAGCAAATGTATCAAATATCTAAAGATAAAACTTTCCTACATAAAATAAATAAAAGAAATAAAAATCCCCTAGGTAAAATAGAATTTAACCCAAGATGATAGATGTTCATCAATGAGAGATAAAAGATCTTCAACTTAGCCCTTAAGCAACTCTCCTCGGATAAGGACTAATCAACGCGACAAAAGGCTCTGGGACTCCACTCGATATCGAGTCAAAGGGTCGATATCTACTCAACTTGTCTATCTCGAGTGGATAACACCCGACATCGAGTGGTTGTGCAAATGTTATGTCTTTGTTATGAGGGAATCGAGATATGAAATAAATATCAAATATAAATCTCAAATCGATCTCCGATGTCCAAGCAAATAAAGTACAAGAAACCCTCACGTTGTAGTGGTAGGGAATTAGGATCGAATCCAAGGGGAAGCGTGTTAGCGTTCGCCTTTTCAGTTCCAAATTTGCCCCGATTTTGACTCAGAGTCCACTCAATTATCGAGTGGAATGGGTCGATATCGAATGTGTCAGTTGATTCCTACTCGAAACCTGCACAACACAAAATAACAGAGTCAAAATCGAGCACAAAACACTCGATATCGACCTAAGGGCACTCGATATCGACCAGTGTTGGTCGAAATCGACTGGTATGCAAAACTAAAAAATTGTAGAAAATAATAAATAATGTCGGAAAAGAACGTCCGAAGAATATAGGATGGATAAGATGTATGAGCAGAAATAACACAGATTTAGGGTTTTATAAAATCAATAAACTAAAGACTTCCAAGATCGGGGATTCAATGCCACAACAACAACCATGTAAGATTTATGCCAAGTATAAAAACCTTCGTCATTAACAATTAAGAATATAGAGGTTTTCGCATAAACCCTAATTGTTACTAACTCTTTTCAATGATTAATCCAAATTCATATTAAGATAACTTTCGCTTCAATAATAAAAATAAGGATCACCTACTACTGTCGTAAAAGAATCATAAATAGGGATAGAAGATGAATTCACAATAAAAATCATACCTTTGATCATAATCTCACATTGCTACTGTCGGGCACACCCCGACCCTAGAAATAGGGTGACTACTCGCTTTTCATCATGGTAACAAACATTAAATATATAAAAGAAATAACTAATTGCATTAAACTAAAATAGAAAGAGTACAAACCGAACAAAGCCAAACTACTTTCGCCTCCAAACTCCACTCGACCTCTCTCTAAGCTCTCTAAATTGCCTAACTATATAAACATAATTGCTTGTTTCCTTGGATGCCTAAAAACTCAGCCCCTAGGGCTTTATTTATAGTGCTCAACCCTAGCTAATATAGGAAGGAACAACTATATCTCTATCTACTTCTATCTATCTAAATCCTAATGATAAAACATTCCTAAATAAATAAATAAAACAATTAAATTCCCCCTTGGAAAATTAGGGAATTACTAAGGTGGATAAAAGTCTTCCAAATGGATAAAATATCTTTCCTTGGCGTGGAAGTAATCTCCTCTCTTAGATTCAAACTCGAAATCGGCTCGGACTCGTTCTGTTGATCCACTCGATATCGACCAAAGTGGTCGATATCGACTCGGTTCTTCTCAGCTCACTCGATCTTAGCTCTAGAGTAAAAATCGACTGGGTTGTCAAGTCGATATCGACCACCAGTGTCAATATCGACTTCTTCCTGTTGCATCTTGAGTGGCTCGGTTGATTCCTTATGTGCGTGTACTCGATATCGAGTAGGTTTAATCGATATTGGCTCAGCTTTGGGTTGAAATGCCTTTGCTTGATTTCTGGTCCTTGGCTTCACTCGATATCGAACTCTTGGGGTCGATTTCGAGTGCTTTGAGGGTTTTCTTCTCTTCTCCGAATTCCTCGCAAAGTGTCTCAAGTTCTGCGAAATTAAACAAGAACTAGTGTAGATCTTCATAATTGACAAATAGGCATAAACTACACAATTCCTGCATTATTCTAATCCCGAAATATAAAATATGTACTGAAATCGATATAAATAGTATAAAACATGGCAAATTAGGCGCACATCAACACGTAAGCTTTCTTGTGCTCAAGCAATACTTTTAATGGTCATACAGGGGAAGAAAACAAACTCTTAGCATCTTAGATTCATTCTCGTATAATCCTGCAATCAATTACCATCCTCGCAAAGGTACTAATGTCACCAAATCAATGATTGTGAATACAAGCAACATCTACTCACAAAAGGAGGGTTATGCAAAAACAATTCATGAGTGACAAAGCAACAATAATCAAGAGGACTTTAATTAGGCTCAATAAGGAGTAGATTGGTAAAAGGCTTAAGGTGGGATATATTTGGCCATGTGGTGTTAATAATATGGGGAAATGGAGTAATTTCCAAACTTTTCATACCACATTCCTTCTTCATTTGATTTCTCACCTTTCTCTCATTGCTCATTGCTTTTTTTACTATAATTCTTTTACCTCTCTAACCTCAACACTGCCTTCTCGGGAGTCACAAGCATGGTTGTCATGAATGGCCCCAGATACTTAGCGCCTCAGACTCCTCACCTGTGTGTCCCATCCTGCGGAAGTAACATCTCAACGCAGACAGGGTCGATCTATCTTTATCACCTGAGATGACCGCATTTTTTTTTTCATTAAATTTTCCATAATTCTTCAATTTCCTGCCAAACTACAATAATGATAATAATAACAACACAAACATCATATAGTAATCTCCATAAGTAACTTCCATTCTCAACATAATCCCAAGATAAGGAAATAAGGTAGAAAATGGGCAATATTTAGATCATGTGGAGCAATAATGATGTAAGGCTCATAATATGGCTTTGGTGATGCAAAAATAAGCATAGGTATGGCTAGGAATATAAAAATAAGCATTATATGAAAAATATAAATTCCTCCATCCTATTATTGTGCAACATGTCAAAAGTAACTTCAAATTTTACCTCATTTTATGGTTTTCATAAAAAAATGAATTTCATTGTGACTTTCCTTTTCTAGGCAATTGTTGCGAGCCTAATTTGCCATGTTTTACACTTACTTTTATATCGATTTCTGCACGCATTTCATGCATTTGGGTTAAAATAATACCAAATATGTGTAGTATATGTTTATTTGCCAATTATGGAGGTCTACACAAGTTTTTGTTATATTTTGCAGAAATCGGACGCACTTTGGAACTTAAAGGAAAGTCATGAAGAAGTTAAAGATGGCGCAGCTGGAGAAAAACGCCATTTTTAACCATGCATCGTTCTGAATCAAGCTTTGATGTCTTCATGAGAGTTGTAGCCCTCGAAAAGAGCTTTCCAACGCATGCTCATATGCGTCAATCCGACGAACGAGAACTCGGGAACGTGTGTTTCAAGAACAGAGTAGAAAGCTGAGAGCTGTTACACTTGCTCAACATCGACCAAATTGGTCGAAGTCGACCAAGCCCAAATCGAACTGGAGCACCAAGAATCGACGAGTAAAGCTGGAGCGGGAAGACATTCAAGTCGAAATTGAGGAAGTTAACTCGATATGGAGGAAAATCAAAGTCGACATGCATCCTGGAGCCGAGATCGACGAAGAAACTGAAGATGGAGAAAAGTTGCTCGATATCGAGGAAACTACTCGATATCGAGGAAATCCCTAGTAGCCGACATTGAGTAATACGAATCTTGTTAAGATTCTATCCAAAGTCCAATGGAGATGTTTTCGAGATCAAATTCCACCAAGATATATCAAGTGCTATCAAAGTGGAGGAGAAGATATTTATCCACAATTAGTTCTAGTCCTTTTTTAGATATATAATTATTTATTTCCGTGTTTTATCTTTATTTTATTAGATAGATAGAATTAGATATAAATATAGTTTTCTTTCCTAATTAGAGAGGGAATGGAGCCTATAAATAAAGCCTTAAGGGCTGATTTCTAAGCATTCAATTTCAGTTACAAGTAGTTACATAGAGAGAGTAGAGGAGAGAGCTTGTGGCGAGAGCAAGGTGGAAAGGCGAAAGCGGATTTGGCTTGTTCGGTTGTAAGCTTTCTTTTTAGTTTAATGCAAAGTTGTTTCCTTTTATTATTAATGTCTTTCTTGATGATGAAGAGCGAGTAGTCCACCCACTTCTAGGGTCGGGGTGAGCCCGACGGTAGCCCTGTGAGGTGATACGGTAAAGGTTTGATCTTTTTATGCAATTTGTCTTCTATCCCTATAAGCATGATTCTTTTGCGAAAGTTGAAGGTGATCCTTGTTTGTGTTATTGAAGTGAAAGTGATCTTAATACAACTTGGATTAATTATGTGAAAAGGGTTAGTAACCATTAGGGTTTATGCGAAAGCCTCTATATTCCTATTTGTTAATAACGAAAGTTATTTTATGAAAAGCATGATCTTTTATGCCTTTATGTGTTATTTTGCATGGTTATCGTTGTGGTGTTAAAACCCTGATCTTGGAAGTCTTTAGTTTATTGATTTATTTCATCGAAATTCGTGTTCTGTGTTCGAAAAGATTGCAATTTTAGTTTCTGTTGTTACTCGATCTCGAGAAGTTTTGTCGACGTCGAGGACTTTTGTCAACATTGAGGAAAGTTTGTCGATCTCGAGTTACTTGCTGAGTTTTACTTTTTGTTGGTCGAATTCGAGTGTTGTTGGTCGATTTGCTTAGTCGATATCGAGGAACAATAGTCGATATCGACCAGTTTCTGTGCTTTACTTTCTTTTCCGCTTTTCTCTGTTATTTTTGTCTGTTTGTTATTTCTGTCTGTGAGATTTTCTTCTACCTGAGATCCGCTGACACGCTTCCTTGAGGATCGATCCTGACTTCCCGCTCCTACATTAGGAGGAGGTCTTATAATCATTTGCGTGGACACAAATCTAGTTTGATCTATTTCATTATATTTTAAACTCGATTTCCTCCTACAACAAATTAGCGACATTGTCGGGGAAGCAATCATTCGCGCCTTAGGTAGTTAGATCTCACGTTTTCCTTTAAGTTTTGATTTTTGCAGGTGTATGCGTCGTTCTGGTCAACCACCTGAGTTTGACGCCTTAGACAATCCGGAACGCCTTATACACATCCATGCTAAGCTGAAAAGGATCATGGCGACTCCCAAAACACAAGCTAAGATGATTGAGAGGCTTCAGAGGGAACTAGCCACCAAAGATACTGCTCTCACCACTGAGAGAGCACGCACTGCGCAGGAAACGGAGCGAAGGAGGTAGGTGGAAGCTGAGCTTGCCCAATACCCTACCAGTGTAGAGGATTACATGCACCCGACTCTCGTCGTGCCTGAATCGGCCATTCTAATCCCTACAAATAACTTTGAAATTCGCACTCCTTTCCCGATTGAGATTAAAAATAATGCTTTCTATGGTAGATTTATTGAACGCCCTCTTTAGTATATTACCAATTTTTCTGATATGTGTCGTACTCTTTCTGAAGGTACCACTTTGGAATATGTCATGATGAAGGCTTTTCGTTGGTCTCTGGCTGGTCCAGCATTGAAGTGGCTTGAAGGTCTCCCTCCACGATCCTTGACAACATGGGCTGCAGTAACGTAGGAATTTCTCAACAAATTTTTTCCTCCTGCCAAGACAGCACTCCTCCTCCAAAAGATTACAGCTTTCAAACAGAAGCCTAGGGAGCTGCTAGCAAAAGCATGGGAACGATATAAGGATCTACTGCGATCCTGCCCTACACATGGACATCCACCCTATGTCGTTGAGGAGATCTTCTTTAATTCTCTTGAGCTGGCCGCTAAGGATAGAATCAACCAATATACTCATTATGAGTATCTGACAATGCCACCAGCGGACGCATAGGCTACCCTCGACAAGCTTACCAACTACGATAACAAGTATGGGACTCCAACTAACTATGATGAGAATGTCTATGCCAGACCAGCCCCATCCATGCCCCTCTGTGAGCCTTCTAGGGAGATTAACCCAGATGTCAAGGAGCAGTACTATAGAAATCCGAATCGCAAGCTCCTCAAACAAGTCAAGTACCTTTCTATCAACCGGCCCTGCATCGAATGCGGAGCACAGCGGCACACCAGGACTGAGTGCCCACACACAGAGCAAGTGAGGATGGTAGAAAACCACGAAGAGGTAGCTTACACAGGGGGTCCCAATCGCTATATGGGGGACCAAAGGTTTCAGCAACCACAATGGAACCAAGGTGCCCCTAGGAACCCCCCGCCATACAGAGCTCCACGACATCCGGAAAGGGACCAGAAGAAGGAAGACCTACAGACCATCCTTGAGGAAATGCGGAGGAACCACTCAGACACTAAGCAGTCATTCAATTCCGTCTACAGTCAGATACATGGTGTCAACGCTAAGCTTGGAGAAATCGATGTCTGAAGGAAATCGATTGATATACAGATTGGCCAGCTAGCAGCAAGCGTCCCCAAACAGTCAGGTACGCTCCCTGAATCTTCAGAACCAAATCCCAAGGGAAAGACCGGACACATCGCAGCCGTAAAGCTCAGGAGCGGGCATCAACTACGCAAGCCAGAGGTCGGAAAGCAGCAGGACGAAGAAGCTGAGAAACAACTCGATGTCGACCAGCAGCAAGTCGATGTTGACCAGAATTTGGTCGATGTCGAGCAACATCAAGTCGACGTCGAGGAGAAGCTTGGCCAAGAATCGTCTGCACAACACTCCAACTCAACATCGAGGAAACTGGTCTATATCGAAGAGAATCTTGTCGATGTCGAGGATAACCAAGTCGACGTCGAGGAAGCTGCAACACCTCCGACATCTGTTCTGGCTCCGAACCAGAAAAAGAAGCTGCCTTTCCCAACAAAATCTCTAAAGGATCCAGCAGAGAAGAAGTTTCAGCGCTTCATCAAGATGCTTCACAGGCTCAATGTCATCATACCCTTCACAGAAGCTCTTAATGAAATGCCATCATATGTCAAGTTCCTCAAGGAGATCCTAAGAAAAAAGTGATCAATGGCTGAGATCACAGAGGAGTGCAGCCATATGGACATACTTGAGAACAGGCCAGATCCAGGTAAGTTTGCTATAACCATTGGATTTGGTCAATATAAATTTAATGCTTTATGTGATCTTGGAGCCAGTGTGAGTATAATGCCTTTAAAAATATGGTCCAAGATTAAGATAGGTGCCCTAGATCTTGTGGATGCTAAGCTTTATATGGCAAACAACACGGTGGTCATCCCAACAGGCATGGTGGACAATGTACCATTGCAAGTAGGTAAGTTCTTTGTCCCTGCTGATTTTCTAGTTATTGATATGGCGGAGGACCCTGCTTGTCCTATTATTCTAGGAAGACCCTTCTTGGCAATGGTGGATGCCAATATAAGCATAAGGAAGGGAGTGCTCACTTTCAACATCAACGATGAGATAATTGAGTATTCCTTTAATAAAACTGGAAGGCATACATGTCCCATGGAAGAAGTAAAATCTATATCAGCTGGTTACATTACTTGCGGGGAACCTAAGGTAAGAAATATGACTCCCGAAGAGCTAGAAAAGAGGGATATGGAAGCCCAGGTGGAGAACATCATGGCCATCCTGAACAAAGAAACTGAGAGTCCACTCGACATAGACCAAGGTACGTCGATTTGGACTAACTATTTTTCGGATGCCTTGACAGGATTTAAGTATGGGGTCGAAGTCGACCAGAGTTACTCGACATCGAGTAACTTGGTCGACATCGACCAAAATCAGAGCCCTCCCCCAGCAGCAGCTTCGTCGAGCAACCAACTCGAAGCCGAGGACAACTCGACATCGACGAAAAACCATCTTCCTCGACTTCTTCTTCCTCGACGAGCAATCCACTGGAGGCCGAGGACAACTCGATATCGACCAAACTGGTCGACATCGACCAACATCTTTCTTCCTCGACTCCACCTTCTTCGACTAACAGTCCACCAGAAGAGCCCCACTCCTCGATATCGAGTAATCTTACTCGAAATCGACCAAACACTGAGGTCCCCGAATCAAATTATGCGAAGGTAAGCCAAGGTATGGATCTTTCTTGTCCTATTTCAATTAAAGATTTATCTATACATGGAAGAGGTTTGCCTTGGTATGCGCGATTATGCAGGATTTCCAATGATGAGCTTAATAAGTATGAAGTTGGAGAAAAAGTCTATGTTGCCAAATCAAATGATCATTGGTTTCCTAACAAATTCAACAAGAAGAAGATGGGGACCTTCATGGTGAACAAGATCCATTCAGGTGGACTGCAGCTGATGGATAAGAATGGATTCATGTTTGAATCCCAAGCTACATGGGCCCTGCAAATGCCACATTGAGCTTAATGGAGAAGTCGGCCTAGCGACTATAAAATCTAGAGCTTGTAAATAGACAATTTTTTTTGGGACTTTTGGACATCGTTGCTTTTGTTTGTTCTTGCAGGGAAGAAAAAGCTGCAGCCTTACACGACATCGAGTAAGTTACTCGAAATCGACCACACATCTCGAGCAAAAAGGAGCCTGTGGTCGAGAAGGATCACCCTGGAGGCAACAAGTTACTCGCTCTGCAGCAACATTACACTCGATTTTCAACGTCCTGCACACCTGTCTAGTGAGTTTCTTTTCTTTACCCTTGTTTTTATACAGTGAGGACACTGTAATGTTTAAGTATGGGGTGGGGGAAGGGCTTACTTTATGTATATTTGATTTATTTTGACATTCTATGTGCATGTTTAAAGTTTATTTCTTGAATTGCTTATGCATGTCTATTTTGGAATTCATTACTGATATCTATGTGCTTACATGCATGTTTTCCAAAGTTTGAAAAATGACCCCCATTGAAAAGTTTAATTTTTTATTAATGTCATGGAAGCTTATATTGAACTCGACGATGCAAAATTGGATTCATTAGAGATATAGCATGAAATTGCCTAGTAAAGGAAAGTCACAATGAAGTGCATTATTTTGATGAAAACCATGAAATGAGGTAAAATTTGAAGTTGCTTTTGACATGTAAACACAAGTGCTTGTGTGCTTGGTTGCCTAAAAACTCAGCCCATATGGCTTTATTTATAGTGCTCACCCCTAGCTAATCTAGGAAGGAACAACTATATCTCTATGTACTTCTATCTATCTAAATCTTAATGATAAAACATTCCTAAATAAATAAATAAAACAATTAAATTCCCCCTAGGTAAATCAGGATATTACTAAGGTGGATAAAAGTCTTTCCAAGTGGATAAAATATATTTCCTTGGTGTGGAAGTAATCTCCTCTCTCAAATTCGGATTCAAAATCGGCTCAGACACGTTCTGTTGATCCACTTGATATCGACCAAAGTGGTTGATATCGACTCGGTTCTTCTCAGCTCAATCGATCTCGGCTCCAGAGTAAAAATTGCCTGGGTTGTGAACTTGATATCGACCAGCAGTAATCGATATCAACTCCTTCTTGATGCTTCTCGAGTGGCTCGGTTGATTCCTGGTGTGCGTGTACTCGATATCGAGCAGGTGTACTCGATATCGACTCAGCTTCAGGTCGAAATGCCTTTGCTCGATTTCTGGTCCTTGGCTTCAATCGATATCGAGCTTTTGTACGTTTTCAATTTCGAGTGCATTGACGGTTTTCTTCTCTTCTCTGAATTGATCGCAAAGTGTCTCGATTTCTGCGAAATTAAATAAGAACTTGCGTAGATCTCCATAATTAGCAAATAAGCATAAACTACACAATTCCTGCATTATTCTAATCCCAAAATATAAAATATAGACAGAAATCGATATAAATGATAGTATAAAACATGACAAATTAGGCACACATCAACACCCTATACATAAGTTTGGTTGTCATCGGGCAATACTTTTAATGGTCATGCAGGGGAAGAAAACAAACTCTTAACATCTTATATTCATTCTCATATAACCCTGCAATCAAATACCATCGTTGCAAAGGTACTAATGTCACCAAATCCATGCTTGTGAATAAAAGCAACATCTACTCACAAAAGGAGGGTTATGAAAAAATAATTCATGAGTGACAAAGCAACAATAATCTAGAGGGGTTTAATTAAGCTCAATAAGGAGTAGATTGGTAAAAGCCTTAAGGTGGGATATATTTGGCCATGTGGTGCTAATGATCCGGGGAAATGGAGTAATTTTCAAACTTTTCATACCACATTCCTTCTTTATTTGATTTCTCAAAATTTTCTCATCGGTCATTTCTTTTTTCACTATAATGCTTTTAACTCTCTAACCTCAGGCAGCACTATGACCGATGATGCAGGGTGAAATGAGCGCACATCAACACACATCGTCCGCTCTATGACCATTGATTCAGGGTTCCACAAGTGCAAGCACTCGTGGATTGTGTTGACGAATCAGATCATGCAAAGTATTGAGAAAGCGAGGGCCTCCAACCCCTTTGAGTATTCCAAATCAAGATATTTAGTTCCAACATGGAGAAAAAATCATGAAAAGTGTCCTTGTGGAGAGCTTGAACATTGCACCCTGTGACTACACAAATAGCTTCGACGTAGCGTTCATATGCCCCTTCCATTCGCGGCAGCATCAATATTGTGCATAGTAGTTGCGGGTTGATCTCGACTGTCCATGGCTGGAATACGACTATCATTCAGTTGGCTAGACTCGGTAGGAAGGGAAAGACTGGCCCTGTTCGGTGGTTTGTTATCGATATGTTCTAATGTCTCACTGTTCTCACCTTTTCGACAACAGAGGACTCCCATTGACGGTGGTCCTCTATCAGGGGTCGGAGGGTGTGGTAGGGTGCTTTCGGGGGTGGGAGGCGAGTTGGAGGACATGGTAGGGGGGGTGTTGAGGGCTTTAGAGTTGACTTCGAGGGTCCTGGATGGGTCAGAGTTTCTTGGGGATGGCGTCAGGATGCTTTTTGTGGTGTTCTTGGCTGCAGTCAGGGTTTTCTTGCCTTGGTTTGTCTTGAATTGGGCTTTGATGGGTCCTTTGGGTTCGGAGGTTGGTCTTACAGGCTGAGTTGTGTTAGGTTCGTTACCTTTTTCCCCTCATTTCTGGCTTGATCCTTTGTGGGCATAGGATGAATTATCCTTAGAGATGTGGGCAATATTGGGGGTATTATTCTCTGAGGATTTTGTGGATCGAGTCAAAACTTCCACCTCAAGATTTGCAAGGATAGAGAGTCTTGAAGACGATCTCATCGTATCTTTTCCCCCACTCAGAGGAGAGGTTGTTAGCACGTCATCCTGATCCTTTCCTTTTTGAGTGCTCGGCGGTGGCTAGGACTGTCCTGAAGCCTTGTCGGCGTTCTTCTCGGGCTGCTAGTTCTTGTTAGGGTGATTGCTGGACAAGGATCCGCGACATTTTCCTGGTAGGGTGCTTTGAGGCGCGAGATGGAGATCGAGATTTGCCATGAGAGAGGAAGGTCAAGGAGCAAAGAAGCGAGAGAATGAGATCTGAGCATGGGGGAAAGAGTTCGAATGACTGGGAGATAAGAAGGAGAACATGGGCGAGGAAGGTAGAGAGGTTCTTCAATGGAGGGAGGGAGAGATCTGGTTGGAGAGATGAAGGGAAGTGAGCGGCAGACTGATAGGTAGATATAGGAGGGGAAAGAGATTAAGAGAGAGGCTTAAGTAGGGCTTAAAGCCGAGCCGAATCAGGTTAAAAGTGTTAAACCGAATCGAACCAAAAACTGAAATACAAAAAAGTTAAATCGAATATTAATGAACCGAAATCCCAAAAAATATTTTAAATTATTAAAAATAATTATTAAATATAATAAAAAATTAAATTAGATTTTTATATTCATAAATTAATTCAATTTTTTAATATTTCAAATTATAAGAAAAATATAATGGGCCTGAAAAAAATGGTGAGATAGATTATTCGAGAATCTAGCCATTGTGAGAGGGGAAAATGAATTGGGTAGGATTAATAATAAAGTCAGTGGAAAGTGAAGTGCACGAATGAGAAAAAGAAAAAGAAATTTTGGAGAACCCGGCCATTACAGGCGATGCAAACATATGTAAAGAGGAAGAAAAAAGTGTCCACTTCTTTGCCCCTAATTTTATCAAGTAACCAAATTATAAGTAGAACCCTAAGCATTTATTGACTTTTAATGACATGTAAACAGTCTAATTAATTTTTTTAAATAATAAATTTAAGCTATATTTATATGGTTTGAGATAGTTTTTATAATTAATTCAGTTATGAGTTTAGATAACAACAATTAAGTGTAACTTTTTTTATATAAGAAGTGATGTTTTTTTAAATAAAAATTGTTTTAGAGAGATTTTATAATTCATTTGAATTTGAAGACAACTTAAGGCTATTTTTTATAAGTAATTTGAATTTGAAGTTCATTATTTGAATTTGAATGTATCTTGATGCTATTTTCTACAACCAATTAAATATTTGAGGATATTTTTTGCATTTTTCATAGGTCATGCTAATAAACGCTACAACCTCTAAAGATTGGGTTATTTTTTGCAATTTTTCCTAATAAGTATGAACTTATTAAAAAAATAATTTATATAATTTTTTTTTATTATTCTAAGAAAATGTGCATGAATAATAAAAGACCTAAAAACAAAAGGATTTTTTTATTAATGATAAGTAAATCATACAAAATATTATATTAAAACTAATAACTTTGGTGCTGGCTACTTTGACTATCACTATCTACTTTGCACAACCTTCATAAAATGTACCTTACTAATCACATTTCATACTTTATTTTCCACATTCTACTTTATATATATTTACCATAATATTCTTAAGGATTCTGTTTCATATTTTTTTTCACTGAATTTTCTCTTAGATATCTGAATGAAGTTGTTTTGTCTTATCCCAGTTGTACAATGTGTTACCGAAAACATCATAAAATTTTAAGTTAAAAGCACTTGCATTCGCTTGAACCGATAAGAAACCTTGCCCACCATAGATGTACTTTAGCTCCTCTGGACTCCACCCTTTCCAATCACCCCTCCATGCTTTCGATCCCCCGCCGCTTGTAATGAACTCTACATCACTGCATATGAGTAGATATAAATAAGAATTCAACACTACAAACTTTGGGGAAAAAGGATTAAATGTGAACCAAATACCTTGGATATTTAAAAGTAATCCACTCATATATCAACAATCAACTAAAGACGAATTGTAGGATACTAAGTAAACATATAAAATTATTTACCTGTCCATGCTAATGATTCTCTCTAAGCAGTGATCATGCCCATTCATATAAAAGTCGACTTTATGCTCCTATTAAGTCATACAATAAAAATTTACAAAAGTTAAATGTATTTGAATATAATTATACTGATATATGAAGTTAGACTGAATGGCTTAGAACGTGGAAGATGAAATTTCATTTTTTATAATGTACCCTCAAAATTGGGACAAGATGGACAACTAGCTCTCCAGTGACACCATGGACGCATCCACTCTTAATGGTGTGGTGACCCACTACTATTTTCCATTTTGCATCTGAGTTTTTCAACGCCAATGATAAATCCTACAAATAATCATTCATTGACATTGTGAACAAAATTGACTATTAATGTAATATTATATAGTGAAGAAGGTGTTTTTAACAATGTAATATCAGTTATATAAGTGTTAGAAACATATTTTTGGGATCACTTTGGTGATTTGAAGTTTAGTTTTGAAGTTATTTTACACTATATTTTCTTTTAATCTATGTACATGATTCAAATGCAATAAGTTGAAAAATATATTATTACCGTTAACATAGTTGAAAGATACTTCCTATGAGGATAGATATCTCTCCAATCATAAGTATTTTCTTTTGGATCCAAGAAATAGTAATCCACAAAAGGGGTGGTATCAACGAAGAAGAAATCTACAATTCCTGCCAAATTGACCAATGATAGAAAATTAGCTTGCATTCTAACAAACTTTTTTTTAATTACCAAAAAATAAAATTGTAGAATGATAAATAATCCTTTATTATAAGAATGAAAAGGCTTCATGAAGTTGGATGATGTATTAATTGATACATGATTTTTAACCTGCATTTAACACGAATGATCTCATGCAAAGCCATCTTGTATCTTTTTGTCTAAGTTCCTTGCTCAATTGGGCTCGAGTATCTCCTCTATAATCATGGTTGCCTAAAACTGTAAATATAACATATAGATTAACAAAATATTTCATTTTTTGTTATGAGCATCAAACTTCAATGGTTGTAAAAAATATTTTGGGTTATGATTTTTTTAATGCATAATATATTTTCAATCATAAAAAAATTATATGCAATATCACATGAAAACAATACTTACCACTATACCATTGTGTTTGCAAACTTGGGGCAGTATAAACATTTATAAATGAATCGTCAAAGGTTGGATCATTTACACCCGTTAACCCACTATTATAGAAGTTATCTCCAGCTGAAACAACAAAATCTATGTCTAGATTCTCAGCAACGATTCCCATCTACAAAATTATGTTAATCATTTAATAATGTAAATTACTAAATGATTAATAAAACCAAATATTTAACCTAATAATTAAATTTTGATCTTATTTAGTTATAAACAAAATAATTATATGAGATTCGTATATTAATAACCTGGTGAGCAACAAGAGATTGATTATAGAAACCCTTTCTTCCCCAATCTCCAATCACTAAGAAATTAAGGCTTCCATCATCGTGCTTTGGTTTATGTTTGAAGCGCTTCAACTCTGCATTTGAACCCACTAAGCATGATGCTCCAAGAACAAAAGCTAACAAAAAAATCTTTTGATTTTCCATTTTGTTTATCAAACAAGTTGTAATTTTTTTATTTTATTTTTTAAGAAATTCAACGTAATCAAAATAAATAAAAATGGAAGAAGCCTTTATTAGCCTTAGATATAAGGAACTTCTTCCTTTAGGCTTATTCTCAATAATCTTCTTTTATTAATTTTTAAGAATGATTTGGTTTTTCGAATGATTTAGTTTTGAGATCTTTATAGTGGATGAAGGTTTTTTCAAAAATAGCATTGAGACGATATTTCTATTTTTTTCCTCTCAAAATTATGATATCCTTATATTTTGTAGGCTTTCATTGAGATCACCAAGTAAATGTAGGAACACGTTTTTCATTGAACAAGTGTGCTTCCTTCTATTTTTAGTCAAACGAAGAAGTAAGATTATGAGAATGTCAATTTTGTGCATTTGACATGAAAACAACACTCGAACAAGTAAACTAGATTACTATAGTTTAGCATTGTAGATTACAAACTTCAGTATTTGGATATGGTGTTATCTATTAACTCATTTTTAGATAATAATTTATTTACTTATTATCTATTACTAATGAAGCAAGTGATTTTTATTCTAAAATATTGCATTTGATTATTTAAATTAAAATAACATAAATATATTATCTTATATAAAGCAAAATGATTTTTAGACTATTTTATATAATTCGTTTCTCTACCAATCAGTCAACTAAAATTTGTGGGATCTCAAAAAACAAAAAATCTAACTGTCATTTACAAATGAGCTTTCCTCCAAATATGATGAATTAGATGTATTAGCTAGTTAGACTACTGTTAAAAGAATGCTTGTACTTGTGTCATATGAGCACTTAATTACTCATATTTTTCTTGTTTTCTAAAATCACTCATATTTTTCTTTTGAATATATCACCAATCCTTTGTGACTACACTTAGAGCATCATTACTCATGGAGTTTAATTTCTCCCATAGCACTAAGTACATCATTACTCATGGGGTTTGATCTCCCCCATAGCTCTCTCTCTTGTTAAAAGGGAGCTCCATGAGTGTGGGATGAATCTCATTCCATCAAGGGGAAGGGGTAACCCTAGTGGAATGGGTTAAACTCATCCCCTCCACATCCCATTATGTTTAATAAATTTAATAAAAGTGATGGCTTTTATATTTTTTTATTAAGTGGGTTAAGTTTTGATAGGTTAAAATATGTAGTAGGGTATAATTAAAGTTAAAAAAAATAGTAATGGAGTAAACTTATGGATGTGGGATAAAAATTAAAATTCTTAAAGAATGGGGTAGAGTTAGTGGAAAATGAGATGTCAAAATATTACGAAGGGAGAGAGGGATGAGGTTACCCTATAAGTGCGGATGCTCTTAGGGATTACAATGCTTGTTGATAGTTTTTACTGTTCCGTATTGATTGCCCTTTCAATGTGATAGTTGGTAAGATAATTATGGCCTGGGTAATATCAGGGTCGAACATATATATTGGGTCGTTTTTGAATGACCGGCTGACAAGGAATTGTTTGGCTTTTACAAATCCCAATATATATATATATGGGTTGGTTCCGGTGTACTCAGCCCTTAACGTGTATCATGTACACAAATCTGAGCCATTGATTCCCATAGAGGAATCTGAGCCGTTGATTCCCATAGATGATTATGCAGTTGAGTATGAATGATTATGCACTAGTATATGAAGGATTATTCAGTCGTATGAGTCTGTATTGTAGGTTCGTCATTTTGATTATTCGATGGTATCACTATATTATTCGATCGTATTGACGGACTATGCGATGATATTGCTTTATTATTCAATGGTATAGCTTAATTATTCGATGGTTTTACAATATTATTCGATCGTATTGACGAATTATGAGTATTTACTCAATGTAATGTGTGTTTTTTTTTACCAATTCATTGAATATGCTACCGAATAATGTTTTATTTTAGCGAAGATCAATGGACAAAAAATAAAACATTATTCGGTAGCATATTCAAAGAAATTGGTGAAAAAAACACACATTCCATTGAGTAAATATTCATAATTCAAATAATAATATCAAAAAAATCACCAATTCTACCGAATGATCAATATGGGCATGAATAATACAAAAACCCTTAAGCTCAATGTGGCTCCAAATGATTTTGAACTACAAAAAAAACACTACATTCCACTGAATAAACATATATAATTCAATGAATAATATCAAAAAACCCACCAATTCCACCGAATAATAAAACTGGGCACAAACCAAACGAAAACTCTTAAGCTCAATTGTTATCGTAATTTTTTTTTCCGCAAAACATATGGAAAGTGGGTGTCTATAGGTAGATAAAAATAAATTACATCAAAAAAAAATAAAAATATTTTTTTAAAATGGCCGAAAATAACAAAAAAAGCCAAAAAAATTACTTCCCCGTCACTATTCACAGCCCCCCTTTTCTTTTCTTTTCTCTTTTCTTTATTTTGATTATTGTGAGCCTTTGATTTGGTTTGATCCAAAGGCCGAGTGTACATGATACACAATAAGGCTTGTGTACACATGATCTATATTATATATATATATATATATGTTTTTGTATCTTATAAAGTATGAATATTTATATTTACTTAGCAATTTGATTACCATCGATACGGAAATAATTATCAAATCAAAATGCAAATCGATACATAAGTAGAGCCATATATATATCGACCAAAATAAGTTAGAAACTCAAGAGAAATAAAAATAATTAAAGTCTTAAAATGACTTAATAATCTCAAAAGTGAACCCAATTCGACCTCCCAAGCACAACTCGACCCCAAAGAGAGATCATCATCCCAATTCAAGTGCACGAAGTAGGAAGTACCGGCAACTAAACCCCAAAAACCAGAAGGGGTCACTACACTGCCAAACGTATATACTCAAGATTGAAAATAACCTATCAGCCTAGCGACAAGGGAATACTAGTAGTGTCTACCCGAAACATGTGTCATTAATACCTAAGTAGATAATACACTCAAATATCATTCAATTAATAAATCTAAGTTACGTTACATCTTATTAGAGGCAGAATAAAGCAGAAAAAATAGTGTGACTCATGATGGAATGGTCAGACAATCCAGGTCTCCATAACAATCAATTTGAGTTGGAAGCGGACCCCGAGAGATGTATCTAAAATCTCGGTTCATGTCCTATCACCTCGACGAGTTGTGAGCGGTCCTCGAGAGATGTGTTTGTAGTCTCGGTTTAGGTTTGATAACGTGTCTTATCTTAGATTAGGTGTAAATATCATATGTTTTAGTGCTAATTCCATATTATATCATTTTGGTGTTCAATTCGGAATCTACATGTTTTTAGTGAAAAATCAGCTCATAGATCCGAGCTCAGATGGTAGGGAAATCATGGAGCAATGGAAGCTAAGGAGAGCTAGGACACGCCAAGAGAGGCCCAAGACAAGCCAAGGAAAGAAAAGCCCAAGAAGCAAGGCTCGGGCATGCAGGTGTGGACGTGCACTAGAAGGCACACGACATGCAACTCCACAAGACCACACCGCGCAGGCGTGCGGCCCATGGCGCGTGGACGTGCGAGGTCAGCAGAGTTCAACAAAAGAGGGATGTTGAATACTAAAAGTATCGACTCGATACCTAGGCGACGTCGGCGGATACCTCTCAGCGTTCGCGGATATCTTTCGACACTCGTCGATATGGATAAGGCCGATTCAGTGGCGAATCTTCCGAACTCTATCCTTGGGGATTTAATCCTATCTTTTATAGATTGGTTCCTATCCAATTGTGGCCGGTTTTTTAGGGTTTTGACCAATCATAACCCCATAAATACCTTACTTTCATTAGATTTTTATCACCGCTTAGAAATGGTTCCGCCTCCCGCTTAAAGCGGACCACTTTGCATCATTTGAAAGCCATGCTTAGCTAAATATCACTTTGTTTTACTCACAATTCAAGATATTGGTTTCGTGTATTGTGAGAGCTCAGTTCCAAGTTTAATCTATTTCTTATTATTTCATTTCCTTTGTTCTATATCACTATGTTGCATCTCCTGTCTTAATTAGCTACATCGACAAAGTCGCATCACGCTAGGGTTTTGACTACATCCGCTTTGCGGGTTGAAATCCATAGCAGCAAGCACATCTTGTAGGAACGGTTCGGAAATCTATATTGTGTAGGGAAATTGACATCTTGATTGTAGGAAACCGACCTTTAAATGCAATTACTCTTGATTGAAGCTAGCCACCAAAGACGATTCTCCGATGGGGTCGGGCACTCGACAAGATAGGGATAGGGACGTGGGTCCTTTTTAATCCCTAAACCTGCCCTGTTGCCATCCCTATTGGCTTGAAAACCTAGGTCACGAAGCCAATGAGATAAGAGTGTCCAATCTGGATGTTGTTGCATTTGAGGACTTAGTGATATTCGCCTTCCATGCTATAGTAAGGGATCCTACTTAGTATCTATCCAAACCGGAACCAAAATAAGTACAAATAGAAGAAGCCCGATGATCAAGATACCAACCATGTTGTGATGGCTCGAGTTATAGAGCCCGGGTTACATTTCGAAGGAATGAATGCATCCTATTTTCTAGTTCGCACAAAATAATTTAGTTCAAAAACAAGCAACAACATAAATACGATAAAAGGTTGTCATGGCAGAGCCGAGTCAGAACATAAATACGAGAGAATGAGTAAAACATCCAAAGGTATCAAATTCAATAGTCAGTATTTCTCTCGAAATCTACGCCAAAGGAAAGCTCCATCATAGCAGCACTCAGTCAAGCAAAAGGACGGGTACCTGAAACTATACAACAAGTCAAGGCGAGCCACTCATGCATGTCCTAAAGACATCGCTGAGCCATATAATATGCCCTAAGCCTAAATAAAGGATGTTCTAATGCAGTGCGGAAAATAAACACACAAAGCATGCTTGATCAATACATAATATGCATAAAGACTGTAAAGGCGCCATAAAGAATGCCAAGTGGCATATCCCTCTCCTACTCCCGCACCCATGCTCGTTAATGCAGGAACCGACCGTGTTCTATATAACAATGTTTCATCATATGTTATTGACGGAGGTAAAGTCGTTGATTCACCTCGTCAAAAATTATTCCCAAACAAACAAACTAGTATAGTATGCAAGTAAGGGGTCGAACCCTAGAGAATCAAGTATTTCTAAATATTGTGTATTTATTAATATAAAAAGAAACGATTTTTATGAATGAAAATAAAAGAAAACAATATTGACAAAAGCAAATAAAGGATAGAAGAAAAGCGTTTCCACCTACAAGTTCTCGACTTTGGTTGGTTTTATTGATCATCGAATCCTTTTCAAGTTATTATCGTTTCCTACGAATTCCTCCGGTCTTGGTTTATATAGATTAAAAGTCCTACGAGTCCAATTAATCCCTTACACCTCAATGCAACCTTAACACGGTCAAGATTTAACAAAGAGATAGCAAATAGTCCCAAGAACTTGAGCATATAAATAACACCAATTAAACACGGTAAATCAATGTTTAAGATATATGTCAACTCCCTACATAATCATGCTTCAAACACGGAATCCACATTCTTATGCGTGCTACTACGGAAATAACACAAATACGAAAGTATTAAATCCTAGCATGAAATCAATATTATCAAGGTAGCTAATCAAGATAACATCAATAACATAATTAATATCGCACAAAGAAGTTGAAAGAATTATAGAGGAAAAATAACTTAAATTAGAAACTCACAACCCACCAACCAAGTCTCGAAAGTGTAGGCGAAAACTACAAAATTAGCCAAACATGGCTTACCTAAGCTTTCTTCTCTTCAATGGAGATTTCTCTACTTGGAATTTCTTTTAAAACTTAGCCTAGAACATCCTATTTATAAGCCTAATATCTTCCATAAATAAGGTAAAAGATAGATAAAAGATAAAAGCTTCCTAAACAAACTAGATAAAAGATAGAACTTTCCTAATTTAACTCAGCGTCGGATTCCGCTGGCAGCGAAAATTTCCGCTGGCAGCGAATGGCCTCAATCAAGCTCCTGTTGGATTTTCGCTACCACACTCGCTACCACACTCGCTGGCAGCGAATGCCCGTGCCTTAGAAACTTTTCCAAGCCTCATCGGGTCCTTCCTTTCCGCTTCCGCGAGCTGCTCCTCCCGCTGCCGCGAGCCCGTCTTTCCGCTGGAGCGAGTTGCCGAGTCTCCGTCGCCCTGGTGATTCTCGCTGGCAGCGACTTTTTCCGCGGCAGCGAGTGGCTCGCTGCAGCGAGTCCAGTCGCTGGCAGCGAATGCTGCCTAGTCGGCCGGGCTGACTCGACTCGCTGGCAGCGAACTCCATTCACTGGCAGCGAGATGTGCCGGCTCCTGGACATGCTCCGGATGACTCCACACACTGGCAGCGAGATCCCTTCCGCTGGCAGCGAGATCCCATTCGCTGGCAGCGAGTTCTGCTCAGGACACCTTCCCGCACGATGTTGCTGACTTGATCCGCTGTAGCGGAAAGACATTCGCTGTCAGCGAAAATCCAACAGTACACCATCACGTAGATCTTCGAAAGAGCTTTCCAACGCATGCTCATATGCGTCGATCGGACATCCGAGGCCTCTGGAAAGTGCGTTACAAGTTCAGCTCGTCGGGCGGACAGCTTTCGCGACTCGCCCTCGTTTTCGCTCTTAGACCTCGATTTCGTTCTCCGTAGCTCCTTGGGTTGTTCCATTCTCTTAGGGACTTCTTCCTTAAGCTCTCCCAAGTCTCGCCTTAGCCTTACTTAGCTCCGTTCCTCGTGTTCTTTGCCTCGGATCTACGAATCTACATAAAACCATCGAAATAGCGTAGATTCCGAACTTTCCCACAAAATGAATGCTAATCTAATTAACACTAAAACATGATTATATAACAATGAAATGCAACTAAACTAACCTATAATGCCTATTGGAAACATGCCTTATCAAACTCCCCCACACTTAACCTTTTGCTTGTCCTCAAGCAATACAAAAACAAGAGCAAAACCATCATACCACAAATATGATCTTCAAGCACTAACCTTGTCAAAAGCAACATCAAAGTGGAGGAGCCATGAACATGAAAGCTAACATCCTAGCAAGTATATAAGTGATTCAAAGTAAAAGGCACATCTAGTCCAACCTCACCGGCATAATGTGTTTGCTCTCACTCTCATGTGTTTAGGCTTAAAAATGCAATCTCTCAACTCAATCCAAAATGCAAAAAGCTACATAGAAATTGACACATATATCACATATTCTCCACCGTGGATGCCATCACTTATAAGAAACATCAAGAGGTCTTTTATCAAGGTTGTAATGGGGCTTGGTAAGGAATTAAGGTAGGAAAATATTTAGGCTTGTGGTGCTAAAAATCCGGGAAAAAGGGATCCCTAAGAACAACCGGAAGAACACTAAAAACTAAATACTTCCAAAACCAAAATAATGCAAACTTTCACTCTCAAAACACTCAACAAAAGAACTTTCTCTTAACCATACATTTTTTCAACTCTCACGTACATAGTAAAGATAAAAGGCTCTTATTCATTTTTTTCCTTTCTTTTCTTTTTTCTCTTTTTTTTTTCTTTTTTCTTTCAAATTTTTTTTTCTTTAGAGCCAAAACAATAATGCACAATGTGAGGACTAAAACCAAAATTACATCCTCATCCAAACTTGTAACTTTCTCAACAATATTCTCTTTTCCACTCAAACAAATCAATCATTCACCAATTCTAATCCTAATTCCCGGATAGGGTAAGGCTCATCATCGGCTAGGATAAATTTTGTGGAGCTTCAAAGAAAAGGCTAAGGCTCAAATTGGCTACAAGAAAAGGACACATATGTAGGGTGGATATGGATAATAATATGGCTAAGAAAATCATGCCTCTATCATTTGAAACTCATAAGCAATAGACATATAAAATCGGCCTCAAATATAGATAACAATGTCAATCTCAAGAGGTAATTGCGTAAGGAGAGTATAATGTCACACAAGAAAGCAAAAGGGAATAAATATGATGAAAATCCCTATAAGGCCAAAAATTCTCACTTGGACAAGTTTTTGTTGGATTTCAATAATGCCAAAGACTAAGAATCATACTTTCTCAATTGAACTAACAAGTCAAGCTCCCATAAAAATCATTTCAAGTATGTGACAAGGCTAGGAAATTTAATCATATTATGGAACATATATGGTCAAACTCATAAAAATAAAATAGAGGACAGACTAAGGCAAGATGGGTATTTATAAAATACATATATGCAATGCATGCTCTTTTTGGATTTTTAATTTTTCAATTTTTTTTTCATTTTCCAATGCAATAAATTAACGAAAAAAAATAAACATGAATGCATAACGGAAAAAATAAATATGAATGGATGCATGAATCTATGAATGCAACCCTCCCCCACACTTAAACTCTTCATTGTCCTCAATGAAAATCAAAGACAACAAATCATAAAAATATGAGAGGAAAGAGGGTAAAGAATAACTCACATTTTTGGAAAAGTTTTGGTGGCGAAGGTGACGTATTTTTGAAAGAAGAACGATGAAGAACGACAACGACGAAGACTGAAGAACAACGAGCACGAATGAATGAAGATGACGAAGAATGAATAAGATGCGTTGCGACGAAAATGGATGAAGACTGGGCATGAGCCATGAGCGCGGTTGATCAAGCCGCAAGCGCGGCTAGTGCTAGCTTCAGACACTGAGCATCGTTGCTGAATTCGCTGGCAGCGAGTTTTGGTTCGCTGGCAGCGGATGACATCAGCTCCTGTGACATCTGGGTGGCTGGACTCGCTGGTAGCGAATCATGATTCGCTGGCAGCGAATTGAGCCCAGATTCTCTATTCTTCGATCTTTTCTTTTCTTTTTTTTTTTTTCTGCATGGTTATCTCAAAAATATCCGAAAGCATCTATCTACCATATAGAATAATTAGGAAATTTCTAATTTATTAAACAACAAAACTAATTAAATAACTAGGAATTTAAATAACTAATTTAGGAAAACTTACCTCGGGTTGCCTCCCGAGAAGCGTCCTTGTTTATCGTCATAGACTCGACGGTTTATTCGTCCATGCATTCAAGACTCACTCGGACATTGCCAACGCCCTCTTTAGCAAATCAAATTCCGATGCACACCATCTAGGTAGGCGAGCACCACATATGAAGAAGCCGAAGTCAAAAGATGTGATGTTGAAGAAGGTCTCCAACTCTTCATATGCTCGAGCGTGACTTCCCGCCGAGGGTATGTAGTACCACCAACACAGTTCTATTGGTGGTTTGTTGAAGTAATGCTCCCAAGGATCTACATATTCACCAAAATCCACCAAAGTGTAAGAAATATCATTACCTAGCTCAAGAGCCACAAAAATCGGCTCCGGACTTGGTTGCTCAATAGATGCGTTGGGGATGATTTCTATTGGTGGAGTAGGTGCCAAAATACATGGTTCCTCAAGCGTGCACTCATGAGACTCCATGTCAAGGGGCATCGGGCTCTCTTCTCCATCTTTGATTGAACCATTGATGCTTGCGTCCTCATGTATCTCGCCCGCCATTGTTTTGAAAGGTAAGGGTGTGGATGCCAACATGTAGTCTTCTTCCACCTTTGCCATGTCACCCACACAAAGGAAAATATCCCACAATTCTGGCCAATCCAAATCATAAAAGCCTTCGTTTTTCAAAGATTGGGCGAATTCTCGTATCTCGAGAAGCATGCCATCTTGAACGCAAAGTACTTGTTCTTTCAAATCATCTTGGATACCCCGTGAAGCACGATCGTCCACTAAATCTTGCACTCTTGCGAGGTAATGGTGAAAGTATTCTCCTTGGTATTGGCATAACTCCAACTCCATTGCAAACAATTAGTAACGAGGTGTCGCGAACCGTAAGATAGGTCCACGACGGGGATAGATATATATACAAATATTAATAAATACACAAAACAAAGAAATAAACTTGATCCCCGGCAACGGCGCCAATTTGACGGAGGTAAAGTCGTTGATTCACCTCGTCAAAAATTATTCCCAAACAAACAAACTAGTATAGTATGCAAGTAAGGGGTCGAACCCTAGAGAATCAAGTATTTCTAAATATTGTGTATTTATTAATATAAAAAGAAACGATTTTTATGAATGAAAATAAAAGAAAACAATATTGACAAAAGCAAATAAAGGATAGAAGAAAAGCGTTTCCACCTACAAGTTCTCGACTTTGGTTGGTTTTATTGATCATCGAATCCTTTTCAAGTTATTATCGTTTCCTACGAATTCCTCCGGTCTTGGTTTATATAGATTAAAAGTCCTACGAGTCCAATTAATCCCTTACACCTCAATGCAACCTTAACACGGTCAAGATTTAACAAAGAGATAGCAAATAGTCCCAAGAACTTGAGCATATAAATAACACCAATTAAACACGGTAAATCAATGTTTAAGATATATGTCAACTCCCTACATAATCATGCTTCAAACACGGAATCCACATTCTTATGCGTGCTACTACGGAAATAACACAAATACGAAAGTATTAAATCCTAGCATGAAATCAATATTATCAAGGTAGCTAATCAAGATAACATCAATAACATAATTAATATCGCACAAAGAAGTTGAAAGAATTATAGAGGAAAAATAACTTAAATTAGAAACTCACAACCCACCAACCAAGTCTCGAAAGTGTAGGCGAAAACTACAAAATTAGCCAAACATGGCTTACCTAAGCTTTCTTCTCTTCAATGGAGATTTCTCTACTTGGAATTTCTTTTAAAACTTAGCCTAGAACATCCTATTTATAAGCCTAATATCTTCCATAAATAAGGTAAAAGATAGATAAAAGATAAAAGCTTCCTAAACAAACTAGATAAAAGATAGAACTTTCCTAATTTAACTCAGCGTCGGATTCCGCTGGCAGCGAAAATTTCCGCTGGCAGCGAATGGCCTCAATCAAGCTCCTGTTGGATTTTCGCTACCACACTCGCTACCACACTCGCTGGCAGCGAATGCCCGTGCCTTAGAAACTTTTCCAAGCCTCATCGGGTCCTTCCTTTCCGCTTCCGCGAGCTGCTCCTCCCGCTGCCGCGAGCTGCTCCTCCCGCTGCCGCGAGCCCGTCTTTCCGCTGGAGCGAGTTGCCGAGTCTCCGTCGCCCTGGTGATTCTCGCTGGCAGCGACTTTTTCCGCGGCAGCGAGTGGCTCGCTGCAGCGAGTCCAGTCGCTGGCAGCGAATGCTGCCTAGTCGGCCGGGCTGACTCGACTCGCTGGCAGCGAACTCCATTCGCTGGCAGCGAGACGTGCCGGCTCCTGGACATGCTCCGGATGACTCCACACACTGGCAGCGAGATCCCTTCCGCTGGCAGCGAGATCCCATTCGCTGGCAGCGAGTTCTGCTCAGGACACCTTCCCGCACGATGTTGCTGACTTGATCCGCTGTAGCGGAAAGACATTCGCTGTCAGCGAAAATCCAACAGTACACCATCACGTAGATCTTCGAAAGAGCTTTCCAACGCATGCTCATATGCGTCGATCGGACATCCGAGGCCTCTGGAAAGTGCGTTACAAGTTCAGCTCGTCGGGCGGACAGCTTTCGCGACTCGCCCTCGTTTTCGCTCTTAGACCTCGATTTCGTTCTCCGTAGCTCCTTGGGTTGTTCCATTCTCTTAGGGACTTCTTCCTTAAGCTCTCCCAAGTCTCGCCTTAGCCTTACTTAGCTCCGTTCCTCGTGTTCTTTGCCTCGGATCTACGAATCTACATAAAACCATCGAAATAGCGTAGATTCCGAACTTTCCCACAAAATTAATGCTAATCTAATTAACACTAAAACATGATTATATAACAATGAAATGCAACTAAACTAACCTATAATGCCTATTGGAAACATGCCTTATCAGTTATATATCATTTCATGTCTCATGTCTCATCTCATATCTCATGCTCGTGTTTTTTCTCATGGTATAATCATAATGACTCGATTAGGAATGAAATTGATGAGAGTAGGTAGTCCTATGACTCTAGCAAATGACTCTAGGACTTACATTTTAATGACATTTCTACCATACGCACAGAGAGAACACATGCTCAATTAGTTGTGCAAATCCTAAGCAAGCTACTACATGATATGTGGATTTAACACCTAACACACTGTATGACATCAGACATGAAGTTTGAATCTTGTGTAAATTCCCGTAGAAACTTAACTGGAGATGCGCAGAATCCAAGAAACACAGCAATAACACACAAATCCAAATAGGTCAGAGATCACCTAGAATTAATAAGTAACATAAATAAGTCTTATGTCTAACTTAGATAAAGCACATCTAGTATCACACACACAAGCTTCACGTAATCATATAAGTTAACGATCTCATCATCACACTTAAGCATATTCCCAACATCATCATCATTATCTCTACATCGTATCTACATTATGTCATGTCAACATTTTGAATTTCCAAATACCAGTCAAGCTCTCAGTTCAAGCCATATTCACAAGTCAGGATATATACATCAAAGTCCCAATCCAAAGTCCAAACAGTCCAGTTAATAGGTACAAAGGTTAATCGGGTCCAGGTTAGGTCAGTCTATTAAATATTGTCCTGTTAAAATATCATTGTCCAAAAGTCAATATCAAACCTGAAAACCCTTTTTAAATCCATCTTTTTCAAGTTATGTCGTTAAAACAACTTCTGCATACTTAGTTCAAAATAAGTTCTGACACTCAAGGATTATTCTCAACAAAATATATAATTCAAATCTAGTCTTTTAAAAAGCCAAAACGTTCCAATAATTATTACAAATAGTCTTTCAACAAATCATACCAAATAAATAAACAATTAAATAAATAAATCAGATTTAAATAACCACTAAACAAATCATAATATATATATAAATTAAATAATTTAAACACATGCAAATAATAGCCCCAATCCCTTAGAATCGGATCGGACCAAAGGCCTATAGAAGAAGGGAGGAAGCGGCTCCGGCCTGAGCCGAGATCTGTATTTCGCTGCAGCGAAATGGCCGCTCACTATGGCGAAACACAACTTTATTTTCCTAGCGAAAGGAAGCTTTCGCTGTCGCGACAAGCCCTTTTACCGTGATGACAAAGGCTTTTTCCGTGGAGAAGGTCATCTTCTTCAATCTTTGCCCAGTTCGTGTTCGACGAGGCGACCATGATTTTGCCGCGGCGAAACATGCGTTTTTGGCTCATTTTTCGTTTGATCGGACTCGTTTCTCCCCGAACCCATGCTCATCCTCACCGACACTCCTCCTCGACCTCAATCAACACCAAAAGAGTGAAACACGAGCAAGAGGGAAGGAAGAAGAGGGAGCTCATAGAAGGTCTTTGAAAATGGCTCCGGGGTGATCGAGGGCGGTTCTGGGCTTCGTCGGAGGTGGATTCAAGTCGTTCTGAGCCTAGAACGAGTGAAAGATGGTTAAAGGTGCACATTTACCTGGTTTTGGTTCAAAAAACAAAGGACCAAAGGCTTACCTTCCGTTTGTATGCGAAACAGGGGAAACGCGAAGGAGGTGGTGGCGTTGGCATCTTCGGAGTGTTCTTGGGTGGCCTAGGCTCGACCTTGGACATCGGACAATCTGCTACTGCTGAGCACACATAAAGGAGAAGGTGATGGAGGTAGTGGAGAGTTGATGCTTGGCTTGACTTCTTTGTCGGAAAAACAGGGGCGCCCCTATGCTTTGATGGAGGAGAAGAGTGAAGAAGAATGTGGTTGCGTGGTGGTGTTAGGAGGACAAGAAAGAGGGGTTAGGGCTGGTGTTCTGGTGGCTGTCGCTTGTCGATGATTCTAGAGGAATGGAAGGAAGCAAGGAAGTGGGAGAAAGAGGTGTGTGTTTGGGATGTTGTTGCTGGTTAATAAAGCGAAAATTTCAGCTTTGGCAAAGAAGAAAAGTGCAGCTAGGGGCGCAGCCAAGCCAGCTTCTGTCGCTACTCTACAAGTGGGTGATGGCCAACAGAATGTTCCCCGCGACTCCCCCCTCACGACGAAGAGCTCGAAAGGGAAAGAGCCCATCGAAGACCGGGAGAGCGTATGATGTCCACTAAAGTAACCATGTTTCTATGCACATTTTAGCTCCTTATTCTATATACTTTGCATATTTCGGGCTGGGAATATGTTGAATTTATATAATATATGCTTATTTGCAAGAAATAGAGGTCTACATAAGTTTTGGTTTAATATTACAGAATTTGGAGCCATTCCGTGACGAAACCAAGAAGAGAAGAAGAAAGTTGAGAGTTACTCGATTTCGAGGAAAGTTCCTCGACATCGATTAAAAATGAGAGCAGGGCTTGATCGAGGATAGAAGGAGAAGGTAACTCGAGCTGAACTTTACTCGATGTCGACAAATCTGCTCGACATCGACCAAACCTAGAAGCACACCTGAGCTCGAGGAAGGAGATGCTGCTCGAGAAGACAAAGAGAAGCCAAGATCGACGAAGCAACTCGACATTGACCAAAATTGGTCGAAGTCGACCAAACCGAATCTGTGTCGCGAGTCCGTTGGGCCAATCCGAGTACGAGTTGATTACTTGGGCACGAAGCAAGGCCGGATCTATCCTATTACATCAAGATCTATCCATGGAGAGAAGGATTTATCTACCACATGAAGATATTTAGATATTTAGTTATTTTCCTTTTTAGATAAATGTTCCTTTTATTAAAGTTTTATCTTTAACAATTAGATAGAGATCTCCTTTTTTGAGTAGCAAGAATTGGAAGCCTATAGGGCTGGTTTTTATTCATTCCATCATACAATTCAATTCTAGAAAAGGAGAAGAGGTAGTAAGTAGAGAGAGAGAGAGTGGAGGCCGAAAGGAGTAAAGGAGTGAGAGCAAGTTGGCTTCGATCGGTTGTAAGCTTTGGTTGATTTTAATGCAAGTTTCTTTTCCATCAATGATGTCTGCAATTGCGATGAAGATCGAGTAGTCCACCTACTTCTAGGGTTGGGGGGAGCCCGACGATAGCCATGCGTGTTTGAGGTAAAGATCCGACCTTTATCATGTTTTGAGCATCTACTACCTTTTGTGTGTTTATTACCTATTTAATAGAGATCCATGTTAACAACTTGGATTATAAACATAAAATCGGTAGATACAATTAGGGTTTCTTGAAAGAGTTGTCTAATTGTTGGAAAAGGCGAAAGCTTGATCCTTCGATGCGATTTGCATGATTATCGTTATAAATCTTACCTTATGCATGTTTGGTTATCCTTGTTTCAAACCCCGATCTTGGATGTTCTTTTTCATACATTGTTTATTCCGAAATTTGTGAACTTTGGCTTTTGTTTCGTTACTGTTTTTCCTCGATTTCGACCAACCTTGGTCGACGTCGACTACTGATTTTTGGTCGAGCAAGATCGTTGTTGTTTCTATCTCTGCTAGTTACTCGACGTCGAGTTGATTCCTCGAGATCGGCCAGCTCTAGTGACTGCTGCTTACTCGGATTCGACTATACCCGTCCCTTGTCGACTAACCTTAGTCGAGGTCGAGTACCCCTAAAGTCGTGTTATGTATGTGAGATCCTTCCGATACCTGAGATCCGCTGACCAGCTTCTTCGACGATCGAACTTGACTTCCTGCTGCTACATCGGGAGGAAGTCTTGTAATCATTTGCGTGGGCACGAATCTGGTTTGATTTATTTTATTATATTTTGAACTCGATTTCCTCCCTACATCAAATTGGTGTCGTTGCCAGGGAAGCAATCATTCGCGCCTTAGGTAGTTAGATCTCACGTTTTCCTTTAAGTTTTGATTTTGCAGTGTATGCGCTGTTCTGGTCAACAACCTGAGTTTGACGCCTTAGATAATCTAGAACGCCTTATACACGTCCACGCTAAATTGAAAAGAGCCATGACGGCCGCAGAAACACAAGCACAGCTGATAGAGAGGCTTCAAGCGGAGATAGACGGTCCAAGATTTAAAATTTCTGGGTTTCGGTCCAAACCCGAGACTAGACCAGATTCGGTCTGGACCGGAAGTGGGCTGGAACCCATATAATTTTTTTTTAAAAAAAAACACCGAAGATTAGAAGAGCCCAACCCTAAACGCGTTTCACACACTCTCATTCCATTCACCCCTTTCTTTCTGGGTTCTTCCCTCGTTAGCCGCCGCCTGCCAGCCTCAGTCTCTCTGTTGACCACCCCAACACCACTTAATCTCCCGTCGGCCCTCGCTCGAACCTCCCTCACCAGAAACCACACGCCTTCAGGTCGAGACCACCCCTTTCGGCTCTGTCCACCAACGCTCTCGGCTCTCCCCTCCCTCAGTCCCTCCGTCCTGAAGCCGCTCCGCTCTCAATCGGCCCTCCTCCCTCCGTTCTTCTTCCCTCTCGACTCTCTGTCCCGAAGCCTCTCCATTGTTCCCTCTGAAGTCTCGGCTCTTTGTCCCGAAGCATGCGTTCTTTACTTCTTCTTCTTCCCTCTCTTTTCCCTTTTAAATCTGGTTAGTAGGCTTGTTTTAAGTTTATTTTTATTATTTTTAGAAATTAATGTCGATTTCAGATCTAGGGTTTTAGACATTAAAGAACATTTGTTTGTGTTCTTTAATCTGAGCTTTATATGCCTTAGTTTGTTAATGGCCAAGATGATAACAAGTTGTAATGCTTGTATTGATGTAAAATACAACTACTGTAACAAAAATTTAAGGCTATTGTGTATTTAAATTTTATTTTCTTAAAAACAAAAAGGGGTTACAGGAATAACCGGTCCAAACTTTCTTTACGGTCCGCGGATCGGAAAATTCGGGACCATATTTATCGGTCCCGGTCCGATCCGCGGTCCAAGTTTTCAAAAATTCCGGTCCATCGGATCGGAACGGGACTGGAATGTCCGGTCCGGTCCAGACCGGTTGATCAGCCCTAGTTTATAGGAGGGGGAAGCCGAACAGAAGCTAGAGATAGTGGGGTTAGGGGGCACTAGGGGGATTAGGGGGCGATGTAGCCTGTAGGGGTTAGGTGGAAGGGTGGCTTGATGGGAAAGGGTAATGAATGCACTTGTGACATCTTAATTATCCAAAAATAAAACCTAGAACTCGCAAGATAAAACAAATTTAGAATAAATATTTGAATCCAAATCAAATAACGAAATTCATAATTAATTTTTTATGTCTCGGAAATATAAGGCGAAATAAATTCATTTTCAAGTTTGAAATAAATCCATGTCTTAATGCATATTTCAGTTCCATATTCTTTATATTTTTGCATATTTCGGGTTGGGAATATGTCGGATTTATGTAGTATATGCTTATTTGTCAGAAATGGAGATCTACATAAGTTTCTGTTTAATATCGCACGATATGGAACCATTTCGGGAGAAAACCAAGAAGTGAGAACCGGAGCTCAAAGCTACTCGACATCGACAAGCCTTAGTCGATCTCGACAAGCCATGTCTAGACACCTTCCAGGATTGAGGAGGATCATGTCGAGAAGCCGAAGACGAACAACCCGGCTCCAGCAACCTACTCGAGATCGAGTACCATTACTCGATGTCGACAAAGCTGCACAAACACCCAGGAGTTGAGAAAGCCACCCAAGGATGCCGAGGAGATATCGACCAACCATGCTCGGACATCCTTACTTGATGTCGACAAGAGGTACTCGAGGTCGACAAAGCCGAGGAGCCATGACCGAGCACATCGAGAAGACTTGCCTGACCAGCCAAGCCAGACCTAGTCGACGAGCCTCTATACTCGATGTCGACAAGGGGTCCTCGAGATCGACGAACGCCAGGAGTCATGTCCGAGCCTGTCGAGGACCACCTAGCCGAGACGACGAGCCAAGCCCAGTCGACCAATAATTCTACTCGATCTCGACTAGCCTTACTCGAGATCGAGGAGGAATCCAGAAACCGCGTGACGCGTTTTGAGGCAGTTCTACTCGGATTGGGATTAGTTGGGGTCGAAGATTGCCGAGTTCTATCCGATCTATCAATTTCTATCATGATGAAGAGAGATCTATCCACTAGAAGACACTTTAGATATATTTCCCTATTTTAGATTTAATTTCATTATAGCTTTTATTTATCTTTAAAATCTTAGATATAGTTTTAGATATAGATATAGATATTCTATCATTTAATAGCAAGGTTTAGAAGCCTATAAATAAAGCCCATGGGGCTGATTTCTAGTCATTCAATTTCAGTCAGAGACAAGTAGTTCACAGAGACGGTTTAAGAGTTCGAAGGTTTTAGGGTTTTGGCGTTCAACGAGAGTTGGATAGCCGGGATTGTAAAGTCTTTGAATTTTGGCGTTCAACGAGAGTTGTCTAATTGTTGGAAAAGGCGAAAGCTTGTCCTTTGATGCAATTTACATGATCATCTGTTTTATCTCTGCCTTATGCATGCTTGGTTATCGTTGTTGCAAACCCCAATCTTGGAAGCCTTTTACATTAAGTTTAGTTCGAAATCCCAAAGCAATCGTTTTTACTTTCTTTCGTTTCGTTTTAGTTTCTGTCTCCTCGATATCGAATAGCACTCGTCGATATCGAGTACTGATTCTCGATCTAGCATCGCTGTAGCTTCTGTGTGCAGGTACTCGACAAAGCCCAACTCGACGTCGACGAAGCCTACTCGATATCGAGTAGCCTCTAGTCGAGATCGACGAGACCCAGTGCCTGTGTCTGCTACTCTGCTCGACTGGTCCGATCTTCTGTCGACTAACCCTAGTCGAGATCGAGGACATCTGTGGTCGACTGACTGTGAGATTCCACCGCTGCCTAGGATCCGCTGACACACTTCCTCGTGGATCGATCCTGACTTCCCGCTGCTACATCAGGAGGAGGTCTTGTAATTATTTGCAAGGGACGGAATCTGGTTTGCTGTGATTTATTTATATTTTATTTGCATACTCGATTTCCTCCTACAACAGCAGTCTTCCTCTCTCGCTATCTTGAGTTGTCTTTGTCAAATATTCTCCCTTTTTCATTCGTTCACGGACATGGTTGAGTAAGTTTTGTTCCCCCCCCCCTCTTCATTGTTTTTGTTGTTGCCGATTTAGTTTTGTTGTCGGTTTGGTGTTAGAAATAGTCCTATTGTGTTAATTTGAGGCAATTTTGACCGGAATAGTTGCTTGGTGGAATCAATTTTGTTTTTCAGGTTTAATTTTGTTGTCGGTTTAAATTTTTTTCTAAGAAAACCGTTCAAGAAAACCCAATGAAGTGCTAATTTGTAAAAAGACTTCCACGCAGGGTGCGTTATCAAAAAAATAATTCATGTAGGGTGCATTGTCATCATTTTTAACCCGTGAGAAAATCTGTGGTAATACATTACCACTACTTTCAAAGATCGGGATATTTTTATTACATTTGAAAGTTGTTGATATATTTTTACCATACCCCCAAATGTGAGGATATTTTAATTAGTTTTCCCTTTATATAAGTAATATTTTAAAAATCTCGATCTTTACATCGATAGCCTTTAGGTTTAATTAAAACAACTAGAACAATATGTATAAGTTCAAATTAAAAATTATTCAACAATAATTATTTCCTCTTGAATTTCTATCATTTGAATTATTTTTTATTCTATCTTTGAATAAATGCATCTATGAAAATTATATCTCCCTTTAAAAGTAATATAATATTATTATTAATGGTATGTAAATTATACATATAATATATTATTATAAAACAAATAACACTAATGTCACCTATTTGACTATCTCTATCTAGCTATTTGTTACATCCTCCGTAAAATGGGGCTTACTAATTCATACAAAAGTTTCTATAATATATTTTAAATTAAGAATAATCTTCATAATGTTTGTTTAATTTTTATTAGATGTCTGAATGAAGTTTCTTGGTTTTGTCCCAGTTATACAATATGTTCCCGAAAACATCATAAAACGTTAAGCTAACAACACTTGTATTCGCTTGAACTGACAAGAAGCCCTGCCCACCATAGATGTACTTTAGCTCCTCTGGACTCCACCCTTTCCAATCACCCCTCCATGCTTTCGATCCCCCACCACTCGTTATAAACTCTACATCACTGCATATAGGTAGATGAAAATAAGCATTCTAAACTATAAACTTTGAAAAAATTGTTTATATGTACCAAATACCCTTGCATTTAAAAGCAATCCACTAAAATTTTGTAACGGCCCAGAATTATGATTTCCGGGTTACGTTTCAAGGGATAAAACCCCTTGTTCGGATCTTGCAATCCAGGTACGGGTTGAGTTTTAAAACAAAATATTTGTACTAAAAGAAGGGATTTCGAACCCTTAAAGATCGCGGATCCATTGGGGATCAAATACCTGCCTTAGTCTAATCGTGAAATCGAGCGAAAGCAAAAATAAGGTTGAGTTTAAATACAATCCGAAAAGGAGTATAAAAGAGAGGAAGTGTGGTGGTCTCTCAACCTCTCGATCTAACGCCAAAAGTCTGAACCCGCCAAGCATCCACCTAAGCAACGATAGCGGCTAACGGTTACCTGAATCTAAAAAAAATGAGGGGGATCTGGGTCAATCATCAGGTCACTCATGCGCGTATGTAAACACACTCTGAGAGGCATATAATAAGCATCTTATTCTTAAGATGAAATGCGTAATGTCATGCGTAAATTAAATCACATATATATACTGACAGTTTAATATAATGCAGAAAGCGATAAATGGATCCACACAGAATGCCAAGTGGCATGTCCCTCTCGTACCTCCACCCCCTTTCAATAGGGCGGAGACTGGCCAGTTCGGTGCTATAGCATATCAATTTCCTCGTGGTGGTGCACAAACCACGGCATCATCATATCATATCATCTCATCGCTTGCCCGATGGTGCTGGGCTATCATATCATGCTCATATAGACTCGATTGACTCAGGGTACCCAATGAGGCTGGGCTACCCTATGACCCTAGCAAGGACTCTAGAACTATCACAGATAACGGCCGTTCTCTTGCAAGGACATATAGCAATCATATGATTTTCATTTTAGCTCCTAAGCATGATTCTAAGTCGTATGGTGCATGGACACTAGCCTACTATATAACACCCAGTGCATAGAGCGCCCATCATGAGTAAGTTCAAAGAACTTACCTGGAGTAGCAGATCAGCAAGATGAAAAGCAGCAAGATATAAGCAAGCAGGTTACAGATCACCTAGCAATTATGAATAAATATGCATAAGTAAACTGCACAAAACGGGATCCATTTACCACTACATAACATGCCCACCAATCCATTAATCATAGCATCATCAACATTCTTTATCTCAACTTATGGCAACATCTTATATCATCTTATTCCATTGTCATTTCCATAACTGACTCAATCATACTTCAATCCATAAAATCTCACTCGCTAGTCCAGTTGTTAGCCAAAACAATTACTTCAAGTTTATACTTAGCCATTTCTAATTTATAAAATATTTAATCTTTAAAAATACTTTCAAAAAAATCCATTTAAATAATCCCGACATACTTTACTTTAATTAAAATCACCATTCTAGGGATTTAAGTAACTTTCAACCGTTACAAAATAATTCAATTTATATACTTTAAAACCGACCCCTTTTTAAATACCGACACACAAATCAATTTCTGAATAATCAATTATCGGAAATCGGTTAAACAATTAATTAATAAATTAAATAAATAAATATATAACGAATAACCCGAACCGAACCAACGCTTTTAACCCAAACCGAACCGAACCCAACCAAACCCGCTAACTAATCCCAATCCGGTTAAATAAACCCACCCAAATAAATTAAAAGGTTGGAGGGCCCCACATAGCCATGCTGGTCTCCTTCCTCCTCCGGATTCAAGCGACGATGTCCCGCACCCGCACCCTGCTCGAGCCTTCGATGCCGCTGGCGCCGCCTTTTCCGTGCCCAGACTCACCCGGACTCGGACTCGGACTCGGACTCGGAATCCCGCCTCCCACGCTCCTGCTCGCTGCTCGCTCGCGGTCGCTCGCCTATACTCAGCCTCGCCTCGCTTGCTCCTGCTCGCCGGAGTTCTTACCGGAGCTCCGCCTGAGTTCACACGCGCCACCCGACACCCCGCACTCAGCTCACGCACACTCGACACTAGCCCTTAGCCCAAACCCAGTCAGAAATCGGATTAAAACAGAGGAGGAAAGATGGAACTCACCGAGGGATTTCGCGACTTCGGAGCTCTCGATCGGAGGTCTGGGCATCGTCGGAGGCTCGCGATGGCTCGTCGGATCTGTGTGGGATATTGGTGAGCGTGATGGTGAAGCTCGAGGGTGGTTTCAATCGAAGACGGAAGAGAAACGCTTACCGGAACGTGGCTCGTGCTCAAACAGGGGAAACGATGATTCGGTGGCTCGGCAGCGGCGCTGGTGGCTCCTGGGCGGACACTGGGCTTCGATGGTGGTGGAGTATAGCCGCTGCTGCTGGTGTCTCGCAGAAGGAGGAGAAGGATTGGAGGTGATGGTGCTCGGTTACTTGTGGTTGCGAAACAGGGGAGAAATGGAGGCGATGGCGGCTCTGAGCTCTCCTGGGCGGATCCTGGATGGACGACGACGACGAGGTGCTGGGATGGTGGTGCAGAAATGGTGATGCTCAGCTGAGAAGGGGGAGATGGTGATGGAGGAGAGATGCAGTGATTGTGGCGTGAGGTGATGGAGATTGTGACGATGGGGATGGTGAAGGGAAATGGGGATGGTGAATTGATCATCAGATCGGGGATGTCGACGGGTGATGGGGAGCAGGTGAAGGGGATGGTGAGATTGTGTGTGGGATTGGTTAAAACATTACCCGAAAATAAATTTCGAATACGTGAATCTTGAACCCCAAAATTAGTTCTCGAATGTTAGTCTCTCTGAATCTCGCTTTCTCGGTCAATTAGATTTTAAAAATTGAGAAGGATATCGTAATCCGATAATTATTTTGAATTTTCGAGGTAAAAGAACGGAAATTGTTCGTTAAATTTATACTCCGGTCGGAATCCGCTAAACAAGTTTTAAAACCGACTTAATTTCATTTTTAATTCTCTTATTCCAGAAAATTAGGATTTGAACATCCGAGCCTTTACATCATCCACCTCTAAAAACAAGTCTCGTCCTCGAGACTAAAAAAAATCTTAAAACAGGGGATGAAGTTTGAAATTGGTGAGTCCAAGGATCATGTCATTGATCCCGTGAACACCTCATAAGTGCCCCTATGAGGTCCTCACAGTACCGTTGTCGTGATCATAATATCCCCAATAGACCGTAGTAAGAATGTAATATGGGCCCCTATCACATCCTTACTTCGACTTCTCGGTCATACCATAACTCAAAAAGCATTACAGCATCTCCACTAGGTCTTAGCAAGAAGTCTATAAGGGCCCCTATAAAATGTTTGTATCCACTTCGTGGGACATCATAATGCAATCTCGGTTAATTTCCAAGAGCGTCCTTTGTTTGAAAAGGTTTGGTCTCAAAATCATTGAAGTTATCAATCGCGTTTGAGTTCTCTACATCCAACTCCGTCCTTTTTTAAACACCATTCAAAATTCCCTAACCCGACATTAATCAAGCAATTTCACATCACGAGAGGTGGAATCATCCACCTCTAAAGACTAATCTCATATTCTCTTCCTAGTTTCCGAATCAAATCAATCATCATTCTCAATTCAGCATGAACAAAAGTAAACCAACTCATCAACTCATAACATCATCAGCCACCTCTCGTGTGGCAAATCTCAACATCAATCATGATAATCTCAACCACATAACATTTTTACCCATAACATAAATCATACCATCCATTCAGAACATGTCAAAAGCAATAACAAAATCTCAACATCATACCACGAGCCATAAGGCATATCTACATCATACTGAAGGAATCACAAGTCCATGATCGAATTCTCATAAGTTATCATGCAAGCACACATGTCAAGAGATCAATGGGCTAGGTATCACAGGGTTAGTATGTCAGTACACATCAATTCTCAAAATCGCATAACATCGCACTACAAGTAGAACCGGTCATAGCAGATTTATCATGTCAACATATCAACACATCAAGGCCATGCCTATTAAGATTCAGAAAAGGAAGTTCAAGTAGTATATAATTCACCAACATGTCAGCATGCCCTAAAAGACATCACCTCAACTCATCAAGACATCATATTATGTAAGAACTGCAAGGCATTGAATCATATAATCATAATCACTAGACCCTCAGGCCACATTTATTACCAAGTAAGCACATCAACACGTAAACTTCATCGTTAGGTCAGTGCAATATCGCCATCAACTAATTTAGAAGGATTGGCAATTTAAACGAAGGACACTCTTGCTCGTAGTTCATATCGTACTCAGTAATCGTCATCCTCAAAACGTGCTTGTCCTGCTGAAATCGTTGATCCTGAGGCCCGTGGGTTATGGGCCCACGCCTTCGCGGCGTTGCTCTATTGCTATCCGACTTCCCATTTCCTCTTTCATGCGGTCGCTCGTCCAACGTGTCGCGTAGGAGTTCAAGTTAGCGAAGATAGGGGAGGGACAAGAGCGGACAACCCAGTGTTCCTTTCGGAACAAACACAGACCAACCCTAAGATGACAACTAGAGACGAAACTCCGACCTGAGAATAGAAACGATGCCCTTATGGAAGTCCATTAAGTTATAATCGCGACAAGAAAACACGAATTCACCATGGAGCATATCAATCACACTAATTCACGCTAACATGTACCTATATCAAGGGAGCAACATTCGTATTCATTTCCAACGACACGATCGATTCCTATACTCATGCATGCGAGACAAGATAGTAGTCTATTATTCCATGAAAGCAGATATGCCTAGCAACTTAAGCAAGTTATGCGGAATCAAGAATGATCATGCAGGATTCGAGGTCATGTGGGATTTAACGACGATGACGAGTATGGTGTATATGAAAGAATGCACAAGCATGGTGTACGCATCAATAGGTGAGGTCAAATATGGCATGGTGAGGTGTAACATAACAACTAGATTAAGTGTCATATAGTAGGTCAAGCATGGCACGTAATCATATGATGAGGTACATTTAGAAAGTGCATGTCCTACATGATACTAGCGACACATAATGTGATACAAGCATAGTCAAGAGTCATTAAAATGGGTTCAATAGGATGTTCACGAAACACGAGGCATCATCAAAAGTAACAAGAAGGATATCATGGCAATAGATTATAATCATGCTAGGAACGAATCATCATGGGACACATATAAAGGTACAGTGGTTATCACATCATAGAATAGGTACAACATGTAATCATTTAGTGAGTCATATTGGAAACCATAAGCCCTACAGGATACTACTAGCACATATCGAACCATGACCACAATCAAGGTAACTCAACTAAATTCATTTTAACATTCATGCGTCATGCATATGCAAAATGATATAACGTGGTGTGTAATCATGCGAGGTGCCAAGTCATACATCTATGCCAGCACTAGAGGAATTCATAAGAGAATAGGGAAACACTACCGAGTGATAACATGTAAGCATGCTAGGATAAACCATCACAGAAAACAATTGATCATCGAATTCAACATCAATCTAATTTTCATGAGTAAGATATTTCAAGGTGATAGAAAGAGGGAAGGATCACACTATGAGGGACCTAGCTCGAGAGGGAATCAGCAATAATGCAAGCAAGGTATAAATTCGCACAAGTCACAACTAATGGTCCTACATGATACTAAAGGCTCAACATGACATTCGATATATACATGCGCTTGAATTACCAACACATCGATGCGCAAGAAATCATATTAACATAGCTCGTAGGTATAGAAGCATGGAAGGAATATAACAATTCATAATGCAAGCCTACGCAATAGGCAATATGACTAGCATACAAGGTATGCATTCCAACTCAACAACCGTTTGAATAAGGTATGCATTTACCAAGACATCACGTCAAATAGCATTATCACAATTGAACTACTAATTTAGTCAACAAACCACGGGTAACATCGACTAATCATGCAGGGAAAATCATCTTACGACATTCGTACAAGGGAAGTGTAGCACACTATCATGGTCCTAATCTAGGGGAAGACAATAACTATATACAGACACTTATCATGCAATTCATGCTTCAAATCAGTCGTTAGTACGGCCAATACAACAGGTCAATTAGACATACAAAGGCGACATATAATCAGGACAAGAAGCAAGATGCAACACGGGACCTAAGTAATGGGGCAAGCATGGGTACAGAATGTCATACAACCACAAATTTACATTAAGGATCATCATCTTAACATGTACTGGGAATTACGTATCATATAAGGCATGTTGACATCAAGTTATAACACATATTCATCAAGTATGTAACTCACTCTATCATGACACTAGAACTGAACGATCACACTATTATGAACCTATTTACAGGGAGAACATTAATTATGCGACTTCCTACACATGACATTTACATTCATGCATTGGTATGACGATGCAACATACTGAGTAGGGCATGATGGGATGATAGAGACATAACACGTGTAACTTGGACTCACACAATGGCCATCATGAACATTATAGCATGCATTCATCAAGACTCAATTATACCACATATTCCCCATCCAACGCAACTAATCACACAACAATATCAAGTGAAAACAACCAACAATCATTAATCTGATGAATACAAAATAGATGGGCATGTTGTAGATTCTTGTCATAAAACGAGTAATAAGCATCAAGGCTTCATCCACTAGTATGCTAAAGATATCATTTACAGGCATTCATACGAAGAAGAGTTTATCACACTATCATGGACCTAACCCAGGAGAAAACAATTATCATGTAGGTTTATATCATGTGGTTTATATGCTTCCAATCAATCATTAGTACAATTAATATAATAAGTCAAGTAGGCATGCTATGACAACGTAATCACGATAGAGAGTGAGACATAACACGAGACTTGATCAATGTAACTAATCACAGATGTAATAACATGAGCAACATTTTACAATTAAGCATTTTGCAAGATACATGCAGGAGGTTACAAAATCATGTCATGCAGTTCAGAGAGAGTCACCATTACAACCGGACAGAGATCCCTAAGGGCAACCATTGACCTTCCCGAACTGACTCATCACCCCTATTTCTCGTGGGACCTTGGTACGTACGACTCTTTGTGGTAAGAAAACCTCGGTTGATCATCATAAGAATCAAGGAAGACAACCCCGGAAACACCTTACTTTTGACTCAAAATGACATCAAGGACTATCTTCCAATACTCACTCAGACAACCTCCATATACATACATGAGTTTCTGACGCAATGTGTTTACCAACCCGATTCCGATGAAAGATACTGACATCCGGGAGAAAGACTCGATAGAACCGTCAAAGGGTTAACAAACATAGTGGAAGGGGCTATTTCACACAAGCTGGGTTGACCACATAGAATTAAGGGTACTCCCACTATCCCGTTTGTACAGATCAGTCGAAACACATTTAATTGTTAGGCATACCAATCAGACTTTAGCAGATCAAGCACTCAGCATAGAATTAGTCAATGACAATTATAATGAACTCCTTCGAGGGAGGTCATACTCAGTCTCAATATATAAAGCACATCAAGCTATCTAATGTCGCTCTTCAAGGAGCGACTGACCGGAGGGGCAAAAACCTCGCGATCCTACCTAACTCGCCACTCCAACCACCTTGGTGCAATCTCCTTGGAGTCTTCCGGACCCTCTGTAAAGAGCAAGCTAGTATTTTGCCTACCGTTCCCAACTACACCCAATAGGGGGGGTCTAGCGCCTTTACTACCCAATCGTGTCCCCGTTTTGTCGATTCTCCTTTTTTATTACAACTCGAGTTCATTACTTAGTCCAATTTTAGTTAAGCACATTAAATTCATTTTGCCCCTCTAAATCCTTTTCAAAAAGTCCTTGAAACTCGTGGGCGGTTTTCAAAACACACACTCGACCCTTGTGTACCCGAATTGCACAACCTGGCTCTGATACCATCTTTGTAACGGCCCAGAATTATGATTTCCGGGTTACGTTTCAAGGGATAAAACCCCTTGTTCGGATCTTGCAATCCAGGTACGGGTTGAGTTTTAAAACAAAATATTTGTACTAAAAGAAGGGATTTCGAACCCTTAAAGATCGCGGATCCATTGGGGATCAAATACCTGCCTTAGTCTAATCGTGAAATCGAGCGAAAGCAAAAATAAGGTTGAGTTTAAATACAATCCGAAAAGGAGTATAAAAGAGAGGAAGTGTGGTGGTCTCTCAACCTCTCGATCTAACGCCAAAAGTCTGAACCCGCCAAGCATCCACCTAAGCAACGATAGCGGCTAACGGTTACCTGAATCTAAAAAAAATGAGGGGGATCTGGGTCAATCATCAGGTCACTCATGCGCGTATGTAAACACACTCTGAGAGGCATATAATAAGCATCTTATTCTTAAGATGAAATGCGTAATGTCATGCGTAAATTAAATCACATATATATACTGACAGTTTAATATAATGCAGAAAGCGATAAATGGATCCACACAGAATGCCAAGTGGCATGTCCCTCTCGTACCTCCACCCCCTTTCAATAGGGCGGAGACTGGCCAGTTCGGTGCTATAGCATATCAATTTCCTCGTGGTGGTGCACAAACCACGGCATCATCATATCATATCATCTCATCGCTTGCCCGATGGTGCTGGGCTATCATATCATGCTCATATAGACTCGATTGACTCAGGGTACCCAATGAGGCTGGGCTACCCTATGACCCTAGCAAGGACTCTAGAACTATCACAGATAACGGCCGTTCTCTTGCAAGGACATATAGCAATCATATGATTTTCATTTTAGCTCCTAAGCATGATTCTAAGTCGTATGGTGCATGGACACTAGCCTACTATATAACACCCAGTGCATAGAGCGCCCATCATGAGTAAGTTCAAAGAACTTACCTGGAGTAGCAGATCAGCAAGATGAAAAGCAGCAAGATATAAGCAAGCAGGTTACAGATCACCTAGCAATTATGAATAAATATGCATAAGTAAACTGCACAAAACGGGATCCATTTACCACTACATAACATGCCCACCAATCCATTAATCATAGCATCATCAACATTCTTTATCTCAACTTATGGCAACATCTTATATCATCTTATTCCATTGTCATTTCCATAACTGACTCAATCATACTTCAATCCATAAAATCTCACTCGCTAGTCCAGTTGTTAGCCAAAACAATTACTTCAAGTTTATACTTAGCCATTTCTAATTTATAAAATATTTAATCTTTAAAAATACTTTCAAAAAAATCCATTTAAATAATCCCGACATACTTTACTTTAATTAAAATCACCATTCTAGGGATTTAAGTAACTTTCAACCGTTACAAAATAATTCAATTTATATACTTTAAAACCGACCCCTTTTTAAATACCGACACACAAATCAATTTCTGAATAATCAATTATCGGAAATCGGTTAAACAATTAATTAATAAATTAAATAAATAAATATATAACGAATAACCCGAACCGAACCAACGCTTTTAACCCAAACCGAACCGAACCCAACCAAACCCGCTAACTAATCCCAATCCGGTTAAATAAACCCACCCAAATAAATTAAAAGGTTGGAGGGCCCCACATAGCCATGCTGGTCTCCTTCCTCCTCCGGATTCAAGCGACGATGTCCCGCACCCGCACCCTGCTCGAGCCTTCGATGCCGCTGGCGCCGCCTTTTCCGTGCCCAGACTCACCCGGACTCGGACTCGGACTCGGACTCGGAATCCCGCCTCCCACGCTCCTGCTCGCTGCTCGCTCGCGGTCGCTCGCCTATACTCAGCCTCGCCTCGCTTGCTCCTGCTCGCCGGAGTTCTTACCGGAGCTCCGCCTGAGTTCACACGCGCCACCCGACACCCCGCACTCAGCTCACGCACACTCGACACTAGCCCTTAGCCCAAACCCAGTCAGAAATCGGATTAAAACAGAGGAGGAAAGATGGAACTCACCGAGGGATTTCGCGACTTCGGAGCTCTCGATCGGAGGTCTGGGCATCGTCGGAGGCTCGCGATGGCTCGTCGGATCTGTGTGGGATATTGGTGAGCGTGATGGTGAAGCTCGAGGGTGGTTTCAATCGAAGACGGAAGAGAAACGCTTACCGGAACGTGGCTCGTGCTCAAACAGGGGAAACGATGATTCGGTGGCTCGGCAGCGGCGCTGGTGGCTCCTGGGCGGACACTGGGCTTCGATGGTGGTGGAGTATAGCCGCTGCTGCTGGTGTCTCGCAGAAGGAGGAGAAGGATTGGAGGTGATGGTGCTCGGTTACTTGTGGTTGCGAAACAGGGGAGAAATGGAGGCGATGGCGGCTCTGAGCTCTCCTGGGCGGATCCTGGATGGACGACGACGACGAGGTGCTGGGATGGTGGTGCAGAAATGGTGATGCTCAGCTGAGAAGGGGGAGATGGTGATGGAGGAGAGATGCAGTGATTGTGGCGTGAGGTGATGGAGATTGTGACGATGGGGATGGTGAAGGGAAATGGGGATGGTGAATTGATCATCAGATCGGGGATGTCGACGGGTGATGGGGAGCAGGTGAAGGGGATGGTGAGATTGTGTGTGGGATTGGTTAAAACATTACCCGAAAATAAATTTCGAATACGTGAATCTTGAACCCCAAAATTAGTTCTCGAATGTTAGTCTCTCTGAATCTCGCTTTCTCGGTCAATTAGATTTTAAAAATTGAGAAGGATATCGTAATCCGATAATTATTTTGAATTTTCGAGGTAAAAGAACGGAAATTGTTCGTTAAATTTATACTCCGGTCGGAATCCGCTAAACAAGTTTTAAAACCGACTTAATTTCATTTTTAATTCTCTTATTCCAGAAAATTAGGATTTGAACATCCGAGCCTTTACAAATTTAATCAACCTAAAGGTGAACTATAGGTTTATTAAGTAAACAATGATAATTATTTACCTGTCAATGCTAGTGATTCTCTCTAAACAATGATCATGTCCATTCATGTAAAAGTCAACTTTATGCTCCTATTAAGACATACAATCAAAATTTACAAAAGTTAAATGTTGATCAATAAGATTAGTGGTGTATGAATTAAGTTTGATCAGATGTCTTGGCATAAGGAAGATGAAGTTTATTTATTTTTATAATACCCTCAAAATTGGGACAAGATGGACAACTAGCTCTCCAGTGACACCATGGACACATCCACTCTTAATGGTGTGGTGACCTACCACTATTTTCCATTTTGCATCTGAGTTTTTTAATGCCAATGACAAATCCTACAAATAATCATTCAATCAAATTATGAACAAAATTAAATAGACAATCAATGTCATATTATATAGTAAAAATATGTTTTTAACAATGTCATATCGATTATGGAAATAGGTAATTTTATTATCTAATTATAATAAATACTCATAGAGATAATTCATTGGAATAAATTTAAGTTTTTAATTTCATTTATTTTTAGTATTAATAACAAACATAAGTGTTGTAAATTTACTTTTCGGATCAAATTGGTAATTTGAAGTTGATATTTGAACTTATTTTACACTGCATTTCATTTTTATCTATATGCATGCTTTAGATCGACGCAATAAGGTGAAAAATTATATTATTACCGCTAGCATAGTTGAAAGATATTTTCTACGAGGATAGATATCTCTCCAGTCATAAGTATGTTCTTTCGGATCTAAGACATAATAGTCCACGAATGGTGTGGTGTCAATGAAGAAGAAGTCTACGGTTCCTGTAAAATTAACAAATGATATAAATTTAGTGTACATTGCACAAAAATTATTTTAAATCAACAATGAATAAAACTCTAGAATGATATGTAATCCTTCATTATAGGAATGGAAATGATTAACGAACTTTAGAATAGAGTATTCAATAATAAATCACCTGCATTTAACATGAATGATCTCATGCAAAGCCATCTTTTATCTTTTTGTCTAAGCTCACTGCTTAATTGGGCTCGAGTGTCTCCTCTATAATCATGGTTGCCTAAAACTGAAAATATAACAAATAAATTAATAAAGGATCATGGAAGAATATTTTCTTTCTAGTGTTGAGTATCAAATTTCGATGGATGTAAAGAATATTTTAGATCTTGCTTTTATTTACACATGATATGTTTTCCCTAAATAAAAAATTTGGAGATGACATGGAAATAATAATAGTTTTATTTATGAACCTTGACAAAAACAATACTTACCACTATACCACTGTGTTTGCAAACTTGAGGCGGTATACACATTGGTAAAGGAATCATCAAAGGCTGGATCATTTACACCCATTAACCCACTATTATAAAAGTTATCTCCTGCCGAGACAACAAAGTCTATGTCTAGCTTTTCTCCAACGTTTCCCATCTACAAAGATATATTAATAATTTAATAATGCAAACTATGCGATAAAAAATATTTTCAATTGATTATGGGTAATTTTTGAAAATAAAAAAACAAAATATGGTACGTAAAGATTAAATTAAGATCTTATTTAATTGTAAACTAAAGTTTATATGAGATGAGAGCATTTAGTAACCTGGTGAGCAACAACTGATTGATTGTAGAAACCCTTTCTTCCCCAATCTCCAATAACTAAGAAATTAAGGCTTCCATCATCGTGCTTTGGTTTATGTTTGAAGCGCTTCAACTCTGCATTTGAACCAACTAAACATGATGCTCCAAGAACCAAAGCTAATAAAATAATCTTTGAATTTTCCATTTTGTTTATCAAATAGGTTGTGACTTTATTATTTTGATTCGATTTTGTTTTCTTAATGAAATTAAAATCAATCAAAATAAACGAGAAGGGAAGAAGCCTTTATTAGCCTTAGATATAAGGAGCTTCTTCCTTTACAATTATTCTTGACAATCTTATTTTATTAAATTTTAAGAAGGATTTGGTTTTATGAATGATTTAGTTTTGAGATATTTATACTATATGGAGGTTACTTCAAAAATAGCATCTATTGTTTTTTTGTATTTTATTCTCTCAAAATTATGATATCCTTGTATTTTTTAGGCTTTCATTGATATCAACGAGTGAAAGTAGGAACAAGTTTATCGTTGAACAAGTGTGCTTCATTCTATTTTTAGATAAAGGAAGAATGTAATATCCTATGGAAATGTCAGTTTTGTATATTTTACACAAAACAACACTTAACTATCTTTGATATGGTTTAGTCTAAGAGTTCAACATTTGAAGGATAATAATCTAACATTAATATTTATAACAAAAATGTGAAAATGGTACTTAGACAATATTGTTAATATTGGAGCAATTTGTTTTCCGTTAATAAGTTATTTGCTTATGTATTTATTACTAGTTAAGCATGATTATCATATTGTGTATGAAGTATTTTTTGTTTGAAAATATTGTGTTTGATTGTTTAAATTAAAATGACATGAACATTAGAGCTTATACCGATGTAAATATTTTTTAGACAATATCTTATATCATTCCTCCGTCGGCCAAATAATTGTCATTTGCTCATGGACTCTTTTCTACAGTTATGATGAATTAAATGGTTGGTTTCAACTTCTGGGCCACTTTGAAATCTACTTACCAATGTTAATGTGATGCTTAGATAAGTGTCATATTGACCCTTAGTCATATGTTTTTCTCATGCTTGTTAGAATCCTAATTCGGATAGTAGAATATTACGATCCTACGATCCCAAGTTATCCTCTAATCCGGATTGGTTATATATATTCGGTGGTTCTAGGATCGACCGATAAAAAAAATGTGATCCTAGCATAATTTTATAATGATATTTGTGTTATTTTTGCTTGGACTTTGGGCTAGTATGCCTACAATAAAGCCCATGCGGACTTTAATTTATTTTATTTTTCGTAAGCCCATCTCCCATCTAAATTGGTAGGTGCTGAGCAGAAACAATTGAAAGTTGAAAGAAACCCTAAGCCTCATTATTCAGTCGACAATTCAAGGCTTTGAGTAGGCGAGCAGGTTAGTAGCAAGCAATTGGTTGGGGGTGGCAAATTTTTAAAGTTCTTGGTGGCGGCGAGCATCTCAACAGCAAGTAACTGGTGATGAGTCAGGCGACGACGAGTAGCTCATCCTAGCCCATGGAGCAGATAATGTTTAAAGTGATAATGTTGAAAGTCATATATTTTTTTTCCTTATTTCAATTTATATAGATGATAATGTTGAAAGTGAAACCTACGAGTCTACCCATCCAATTCGTATTTGTGTAGCTACTGTAGCTAGAGATGACATTGAATATATATATGTGAGATTTGTCTCTTGTATGATTTTCAAATTTTAAGATGTTATCCTTGTATATTTGTCATTTTTTGAGACGTTATCCTTGACAAATTATGAATGTAAGTAACTCTTATTGGACTATGCTAGTTACATAGTTTGTACGTCTAATATAGGAAAAGATTAGTTTTAATTTAAAATCAAGGTATTTGTTTCTTTTGGTTTGCTTTTATTTTATTATTTATTTGATTTCCCCTTATTTCCAGAATCTTTGATCCTACAATCTGATACTAAACCTCTAACGATATGAGATTATGATTCCCAAGTTACGTTTCGAGGGATGAAACCCCTCGTTAGGATCTTGCGCTCTAAGTATAGGTTAAATGTTGAAATCAAATATTAGTAATTTAAAGTGGGATTTCGCACCCAAAATCGTAAGGATCGTTGGAATCCTTGGGGTAAATCCCTGTACCTGCCCTAAGTCTATGTAAAGACCGAATATATTTTATATAATATTTTATTATGATTTTAATGAAATATATATTATTTATAAAAGTTGGAGAAAACTTGTCTTCAAGCGCCAAGTTTCGATTTTAAAATCTTTCCGGCATCGTTTTAGAATTTGAATTACGACGAAATTTAATCCCGCACCGAGTCTTAATAAATTAATTTGATTCTACCAATGATTTACAAATTCGATATAAATTTTATAATTTCGGGATGAAGATAGAGCGTCGGGATTTCAAATTGGTACCTTGTGGGGACCATCCCCTGTTTTATTTTTTCTTCTCTCTCCCTCTCTCGGTCGTTGGCTCTGCAGGGCACCCACCCACCTTGTACAACTCACTCCTGAAGATTCTGATAACTCCCTCCCTTGATGAAAATCGGAATAAGTTTCAAAGGCTTTGAGAATATGTTTGCGTCAAAGGTCTTGAAGCTTCAGCAGTGTTGATGAAACATAAAACCTGTTCTCCATGATATTATGTTCGAATATTATTTTATGTTATTATATGCTTCCAAATATTATTATATATATTCACTAACATTTCAGGAAGCTTTTTGAATTTTATATCCTTCCTTCAGCGTTCAAACCTGAAGAATCAAATCGTGATCATGGCTTCCGAAGTTTCCAAAGATAGAAGATTGTGAAGAATTTCTCTTAGGCCATGATCTGCTATAGCCGTTGGTGGAGATCCTTGGCTTCTATAAAGAAAAGGAAGAAGAAGAAGAAAGACACATTCGTTGAACACAAGTTTTCATACACTCAAGCCCTCAAGCGAGATCTGTCTTCTTCGTGTGCTCTCAGCTAGTTCTTAAGAGTCTGTTATTTCATTTCGAAGCATTTGAGAGTTACATAGTGAGCTTATAGGATATATTTCGTGATAGTGTTATACTCGAGAGTTTGTAACTCAGGAAGTGGAGACTAGGCGATTGATTCACTAAGTGTAAGAGGATTGTACTAGATAGCATATAGAGGTGGGGCTCTTCTAGATTGGTAGGACTCCAAGGTAACGTGAGTTGACTAGATTGCAATTGTATAGGAAAGAGGCTTCTCGGTGAGCTATTAGGATCCTAAGTCTTGTGAATCAATAAAAGTTGGTTGAATCCTAGGGTTGAGGAAGAACCCTAGGCGGGGACGTAGGCCAAGTTCGTGCCGAACCTCGTAAACAATTCATTGAGTCCTTTATTTACTGCTTTACCTTATTTCCGCACTTGGTTCGAATTGTTTAACTTTGTGATTCAGGTTTTTCAGAGTAAAGACTAATTCTAATCTCAAAGGGTTTTGCACGAGCTTCAAAAGTCTTGAGACTAAGTCTATTCAACCCCCCTTCTAGAGTATATTTACATTACTTTGTTTTACGTTATCGAACCTTCAATTGGTATCAGAGCTTTACTCACTGCTTTTGATCTAACAATCTTGTGAGTTTTCGATCATGTCTGGTGAAGCAAGCGGAGGATTTGCACAGGGAAGGTCTACCAGCAGACCACCAATCTTTGTGGGAAACAACTTTGTCCACTGGAGATCATTGATGACGATGTTCATCATAGATCAAGATCTGAAACTTTGGAACATTATAGAGAATGGTCCGAAGATTGTAGAGAAAGACGGACCAAATGGAACCAAAGTCGCAAAGAACTACAAGGCTATTAACTTACTTTATTATGGTCTTAGCACTGATGAGTTTAACCACATTTCATCTTGTAGGTCAGCTAAAGAGATTTGGGACAAGCCGGTCGTCACCTATGAAGGAACCAGTCAAGTAAAGGACACCAAGATCAGTATCTTCCTTCGAAAGTATGAGCTTTTCAAAATGAAGTCTTATGAGTCTATCAAGGCCATTTTCACACGATTCACAAAAATCACCAACAACCTTGACTCTCTCGGCAAGAGCTTTACAAACGTTGAGAAAGTAAGGAAGATATTGAGGTGTCTCCCAAAAGAAAAGTGGGGTCCTAAAGTAACAGCCATAGATGGATCTGATTCCGAAGATAATGATGACGATGAGGATGATCCTTTTGCTCTTATCACAAGAGGCCTTGCTCGAATCCTCAAAATGAACAAATAATTCAACAATAAGGATGGATCAGAGTCTTCAAAATTTCGAGGTAAGTCTCAATACAACAAATATGATAAGAAAACTAAACCTTTGTCTTGTTTTGAATGTGGTGAAACAGATCATCTTGTAAAAGACTGCCCTCAAAAAACAAAGAGCCAGTCCAAGAAGGGTGATAAATGGAAAAAGAAAGCCATGGTGGCAACTTGGACCGATTCTGACTCTGACTCCGATGATGAGAAAGCCAATGTCTGTCTTATGGCCTCAGGAGATGAATCACAAGATGAGAAGCTTGAGGTAACTGTAAGAGAGCTTATGGCAAGTCCAAAAGAGGTATTATCGGAATTTCTTTCTAATATGATTTCCAATGAAGAGAAACTTATTGCCCAGACTAACACTCTTATTAAGAGAAATGCGGACGAGGAAAGAACTATTGAGGATCTGTCTATAAGGGTTAAAAGTCTTGAAGCTTCTTATTCAGGTCTTGACATTAAAGTCAAGACTCGTGACTCAGAGAAATCTGAACTCAAGCAAGATCTCTCCTCTCTAAGAAGTGAACATCATGACTTAGAGAACGAGAAGATCTCCCTGAATAATAAGATTCAAGACCAACAGAGAGCCCTCATAAGTTTTACCAAATCCAAAGGCACTCTTGATAGGATTTTGGGTGAGCAACAAAGTTCTCTAAACAAAAGTGGTATTGGTTACAATCCAAGGTTTTTAAAAAAGGAACACATTACCACTTTTGTGAAGGCAAAAGGAAGTAGAACTTCTCCTATATGTCACCACTGTGCTAGAAAGGGACGTGTAAAAGAGACCTGCCCCTATAGAAGAAAGGATCCATATATCATTCGCAACACATTTCCTGTTCATTTGAGAAAAGAACGGATAACACAAGTTTGGGTCCCTAAAGGCACTATTTTACCAAATATGGTTTATCCCAATAATGGATCCAAATTTGCTTATTGGTCTAGCCACAAAGGTTGATGTTTGTTTTGCAGGAGATCACCAAGGTGAAGGAGCAAAAATGGATTATTGATAGTGGATGCTCGAGGCATATGAGTGGGAAGAGTTCTCTCTTTCATGATCTAAAGGAGCAATCCACAGGAACAATCACTCTTGGTGACAAAGGAAAGTGTGACATCGTTGGTATTGGTAGCGTTGGGAGTGATTCCAACCATAGTATTAAAAATGTCTATCTTATGAATGGTTTAATGTATAATTTGCTTAGTGTTTCTCAATTATATGATAGTGGCAATAATGTCAGATTTAACAAGAAAAGATGTCTAGTATGCAGAGAAGATACATGTGAAGTTATACTTACTGCATATCGTTACATCAATATATACACTGTGAATGCTGATCAAGTGGCACAAGGAAGCTTAACCTGTCTAAAGGCTTTGACGGATGATCCAAAGCTCTGGCACAGGAGACTCGGTCATGTGAGTCCACATACACTACAGAAGCTTGTGTCCAAAGGGCTTGTAAGAGGGCTACCTGAAATGGACTTCAAAGGTATTGATATGTGCAATGCATGCACACGAGGTAAACAAAAACGTAGCTCTTTCAAACCCAAAAAGGTTGTAAGTTCTTCTAGACCCCTTGAAATTTTACATATGGATTTATATGGTCCTATGCGAGTCAAATCTCCTGTTGTTAGGAGGAAATCGAGTTGCAAAATAGAATGTAAATAAAATAAGGAAAACCAGATTCCGTCCCGTGCAAATAATTACAAGACCTCCTCCTGATGCAGCAGTGGGAAGTCAGGATCGATCCACGAGGAAGCGTGTCAGCGGATCCTAGGTAGCGGTGAAATCTCACGGTCAGAAGTCGACAACAGTGGTACTCGACCTCGACTAAGGGTTAGTCGACAGGGGTCAGGCACAGTCGAACACAGCGCCGCAGCAGTTACAGGGGCTCGTCGATATCGACAAGGCCTACTCGATGTCGAGTAGAGTCTTAGTCGACTTCACTTCGTCTCGTCGAGTACCTGCACAGTTAAGCTACACCGATGCTAGATCGAAGATCAGTAACTCGAGGTCGACCAGGCTTGGTCGAGATCGAGTAGACAGAGGATAAAACGAAACAAAGAAATAAAGTAAAGGCAAATGCTTTGGGACATTCGAAATAAACTGTATGTAAAAGGGACTTCCAGGACTGGGGTTTGCTACAACGATAACCAAGCATGCATAAGGCAGAACCAAACAAATTATCATGTAAATCGCATTAAAGGACTAAGCTTTCGCCTTTTCCAACAATTAGACAACTCTTTCAAGAAACCCTAATTGTCTCTACTAATTTTATGTTTATAATCCAAGTTGTTAGCATGGATCTCCATTAGACGGGTAATAAACACATAAACAAGTAGGAAAATGCTCAAAACATGATAAAGGTCGGATCTTTACCTCAAACGCGCATGGCTATCGCTGGGCTCGCCCCAACCCTAAAAGTGGGTGGACTACTAACGCCTCATCGCAAACTCAGACATTGATTGAAAGAAAATAACAACTTGCATTAACTAAATTCAAAGCCTTTACAATCCTGGCAATAAACTCTCGTAAACTGCCAAAACCTTAAAACCTCTGAACTCCCTAAACCGTCTCTGTGGAACCCCTTCTCCCCCTCTCTAACTGAAATTCAATCTCTCTAAAATCAGCCCCATGGGCTTTATTTATAGCCTTTTAATCCTTGCTACTCAAGGATAGAACATCTATATCTATATCTAAAACTATATCTAAAATGCTTAAGGATAAATAAAAGCGATAAAGAAATTAAATCTAAATATATCTAAATTGTCTCAAGTGGATAAAACTCTCTTCCATGATGAATCTTGATAGATTGGATATATCTTCGGCCTTCTTCGAGCCCAAGTAATCCCACACCGAGTAGGATTCGACAAGCCACGTCACACAGCTTCTGGATTCGTCGTCGATGTCGACTAGGGCGTCCTCGATGTCGAGTAGGAAAGTCGTCGACTGGGCTGGCTTGTTGTCTCGGCTAGCAGGTCCTCGACGTGGCTTCTTCCGCTGCAGCGAGCCACTTCTTCCGCTGCAGCGAGTTCGTCGATCCGTAGGTGCGAGAGCCCCCTTCCGCTGGAGCGAGTTGGCGAGCTCCGTCGTCTTGGTGCGTCCCGCTGGCAGCGAGGATTTCTGCGGCAGCGAGAGGCTCGCTGCAGCGAGTCTAGTCGCTGGCAGCGAAAGCTGCCTGGTCGTCCTCGTCTTCGGCTTGTCTCCTCTTCTCGTCGACTCCGGGTGTGGCGCTGAGGCGTCTTCGATCTCGACTAGGGCTTGTCGAGATCGAGTTGCGTTCCGGGAGTCGGGTTGGTCTGGCTCAGCTTTCTCGACCAGGCTTTGTCGACCAAGTCCGCCTGGGCTTTCTACTCGACATCGAGTAAGATGTACTCGACATAGAGTAGCCCTGGCTTTAGGTCGGTTTGTCCTGGTTCTGTACTCTCGGATTCTGGACTTCTGTAGTTGTTTTCCGAGCTTTTCTGACCTTCCTTAGAATTGCTGTAAAACGTCTCGAATTCTGCGAATTTAAACAGAAACTGGTGTAGATTCCATAATTTGGCAAATAAACATAAACTACATAGATTCTGTACTATCTAACCCAAATGTATGCAAAGTATGCAGAAAACGATATTAAAGTTACTGTAAAAATATGGCAGATTTAGCTCACAACATCTCCCAATGGTAAAAAGTACATGCTTGTTGTTGTTGATAATTTTTCTAGATATACTTGGGTTGCATTTTTAAAAGAAAAATCAGAGGCCTTATTTGAGTTTTTAAAACTTTATAAGGAGTTGCAAACTTTAAGAAATGAGCCCATAGTGTCAATTCGAAGTGATCATGGTAGGGAGTTTGATCAACTTCAGTTTGATTTGTTTTGTGCTAAATATGACATCTCCCATAACTTTTCTGCTCCTAGGACACCTCAACAAAATGGAGTTGTGAAACGAAAGAACCGCACCCTAGAGGATATGGCCAGGACTATGCTGTTAGAAAATGCATTACCTAAAACCTATTGGGCTTAAGTTGTTAACACAACTAACTATATTTTGAATCGTTGTCTTATTCGTTCCATCTTAAAGAAAACTCCTTATGAACTTTTCAAAGGCCGCAAACCACTTATATCTTATTTTAAACCCTTTGGCTGTACTTGTTTTGTTCATAACAATGGAAAAGATAACCTTGGGAAATTTGATGCGCGTAGTGAAGAAGGTATATTTCTTGGCTAATCCACAAGTAGCAAAGCTTATAGAATATTCAATAAAAGGACCCAATTAGTTGAAGAAAGTATACATGCTATATTTGATGAATGCAATGACGGTTCTTTGAGTGAAAGTGTTGCAGATATAGATCTTAACATCCATGCAGAGAACGAGAAAGGTGATGATGCTGCTACCAAGAACACAGAGAAGAGGAACATGCATGAACAGATTCTCAACACTGAAGAATTGGCCCAAGGTGTTGAAGATGCGTCCAAAACCCTTGGTGTCCAATCTAATAGTGTTGAGACGTCAGAAACTGCTGTAACTGAACCTAACAGGACCACGGAGTCAGATGTACCACAAATCAATCCTGATGGTGTGACGAATTAAGGAGCTGAGACCAGCAAAAGAAAATTCAAATACTCCTCATCACACTCATTAAAGGATATCATTTCTGACCCTACATCTAGTGTTCAAACTTTTTCTAAACTTAAAGATCTATGTGCTTTTCACGCGTTTGTTTCTCTTATTGAACCAAAGAAGGTAGATGAGGCCCTTCAAGAGCCAGACTAGATCATTTCTATGCAAAGTAAGCTTAACGGATTTGAAAGGAACAAAGTCTGGACCTTGAAGCCTAGGCCAAAGCATCAATCAGTCATTGGCACACGATGAGTATTTCGAAACAAGCTAGATGAGAATGGTAAGATCGTGAGGAACAAAGCAAGGCTTGTTGCTCAAGGCTACAATCAAGAGGAAGGTATTGACTACGAGGAGACTTTTGCTCCCGTAGCCAGGCTTGAAGTCATTCGCATTTTATTAGCGTTTGCATCTTTTATGTGCATAAAGTTATATCATATGGATGTCAAGTGTGCTTTTCTTAATGGTTTCTTAGAGGAAGAAGTTTATGTGCCTCAACCACCAGGTTTTGAAAGTTCGAAATTTCCCAATCATGTTTATAAACTAGACAAAGAGATTTATGGTTTGAAACAAGCCCCAAGAGCTTGGTATGAGCATTTGTCAAAATATCTTTTAGAAATTGATTTTAATAGGGGGTTGGTCGACAAAACTCTTTTTATCAAGACCAAAGAAAAGGACATTTTGGTTATTCAAATTTATGTTGATGATATATTATTTGGTGCTACTAATACATCTTTGTGCAAGGAATTTTCTGACATTATGTGCAGTGAATTTGAGATGAGCTTGATGGGTGAACTCAACTTCTTTTTGGGATTATAAGTTTATCAATCCAAGAAAGGGATCTTTGTCAACCAAAGCAAGTACACTAAGGATCTCTTGAATAAGTTCAAGATGGATCAATCCAAAGCAGCCAAGACACCCATGAGCTCAACATTATCTCTAGATCAAGACAAGACTGGGAAGTGTCTCAATCAAAAGGAGTATCGAGGAATGATTGGAGCTTTACTATATCTCACAGCTAGTAGACCTGACATCAAGCCGATCCTAAAGAATCTCACCTCGTAGCTGTGAAGAGGATCTTTCGATATCTCAATGGCACTAAGGAGCTTGGCTTGTGGTACCCAAAGCAAAAAGATTTCACATTAATCGGGTATTCTGATGCAGATTTTGCAGGCTATAATGTGGATAGGAAGAGCACATCAGGATGTTGCTAATTCTTAGGAGCATCCTTGATCAGTTGGCATTCAAAGAAACAAAAATCAGTTGCTCTATCCACTGCCGAAGCCGAATACATAGCAGCTGGAGCTTGTTGCTCCAAAATCCTTTGGATAGCTCAACAAATGAGAGATCTTGGCATCAACCTCAGAGGTATTCCCATTCAGTGTGACAATACAAGTGCCATATCAATGACAAAGAATCTTGTTCAGCATTCAAGGACAAAACATATTGATGTAAGACATCACTTCATTAAAGACCATGTCGAAAGAGGCGATGTATCCATATCCTTTATTTCTACTGATTATCAATGGGCTGACATTTTCACTAAGCCTTTGGCAGAGGACAGGTTCACCTTCATTAGACGTGAGATTGGGATGCTTAACAAGGATGCACTTTCGTAGGGGGAGCTTTCCTTTTACGAAAGATAAATTCTACTCAGTGTCAAGACCTTTGAGAATTATGTCAAGGTTTGTGAACTGAATGGTAGAGTACAGATATTGGATCATATATATTTGGTCAATATCTTTTTAGATATTTGATCAAGTATATTTTTAACGGATTTTAAAATTCTATATTTGTTACACATTTTATTCACCCATCCGAGTACATGTTTTATTTTTGGAACAAAATATTTTCGGATATTTCCCTCCTTTTTAAATTGTGAGAAGGTTTGAATTTTGAATAGAAATATTTTTCAAATTGGCAATGTTATCATTACCCATCCTTGGAACTCTAAACCCATCCCATCAACTCTATCATCTCACTCTACTTAAACCCCAATCTGTACCCGATTCTCTCATCACTTCATACTTATCCAAACCTTTCCAATTCTTCTTCTCCTTCAATCTCTCAACTGTTCTGAAACCCTAGCCAAAATTCTCCATGGCTCCCAAATCAAAGAAAGCATCCACACCCAAAAGACTTGGCGCCACCCCAAGGGACGCCAGGCCACTGCTACTTCCCTTCAACCAGAACCCACTCCACAAGCAATTGTCCCAGTTGTTGTCCAGAGCACCATCGCTGAGAGCACGACTATAGTAACCAAGGGCTCTCAAAAACGCTCAGCAAAGAAGCCTCTTAGTGTGAAGCAGAAAGGGAAAAAGAAAATCATCACTGAAGAGGTGGATGATGAAGAGGAAGAGGAGGATCTCGACGCTATTCTGGAACGGGATGTCGCCAAGGAAGCCGAGGAAGAAGCTCTGAGAAAGAAAAAGGTCAAAGAAGAGGCCGAGCTGCCAAGGAAACTGGCCGAGGAGGAGGCCGAGAGAATTCGAAAACAGGCTGAGAAGAAGGTTCCCACTGAGGAGGAACCAGAGGAAGAAGAAGAAGAGGAAGAAGAGACTGGTGATGATGAAGATGCTAAAGGAGACAACGAGGACGCTGAAGGGTCCGCTGAGGACTCGGGGTCTGAGGACGAGGAGGAAGAGGAGCCAGAACCTTCTGCCTCTCCTTCTCCTTCTCCTCCTCCCCCATCTCCAAAGAAGCGAAAAGCCCCAGCAGCTGCCAAGCCTCCATCTCCCAAGCGTACCAGGAAGGGCACTCTCAGAAGTCTTCAGGTGCCTGCCAAAAGGACTGCTCCCACACTTGCTCGCAGAAAGAATGTTGATCCACCTGCCTACATCCAGTTAAACCAATTCTTACCCTCTTTATGGTTTGAAGATGCTGAAACGACTGGAAAGTGGGTAGATGAGTTTCGAACTCGTAAGATTTGTTGTTATGATTTTTTAGATCTTGCGTTCTTTGAAGCTTTGAATTTACCATGCATATCTCTACTCAACCAATCCCCTTCCTAAACCCTTCTCAACTTGAATCTATCTACTATCCTCAACTTACCCGCCTGTTCTATATAAATCTATCTACTATCCCCTACCTGGACCCTCCCCTTTGCCACCCTTTTGACCCATATCTTCAAAGCTTCTGGAATCAATTTCAAAAATGAAGAACAACAGCGTCATATGGGTAAGTTCGACTCCAAGAGCCTTGAAAAGATAGGCATCACTCGGTCTCCTCAAGGGACTTGGAGTCTTGCCTCTCCTTCAAAAGCTCTTCTCATTGCCTCAGCCATTGGTGAACGCATGGACAACCTGGAGTTGGGCTTGGAGGAAGTTCGCCTGGATATCAAGGAGCTGCACAAGGAGTTTATGACAAAGATGAGCGGGGTGTTCAAGTTGCTGCAAAGTCTAAGGTCGCTGCTCACTGATGATGCTCTGGACGATAAAGCTTAACCTTACCCTAACCTACCATAACCCCAATCTGAAACATTGCTGGTTTTTGGAAATTGTTTCAAAACTTTTGGTGACTGTTTTACCTCCTCCCTTTGTTGAAAGACAAAAAGGGGGAGATGATCTGTTGTGGTCTAGACTTTAAAAACTTTTTTAACTGCTATGAAGGTCTTGGAAGACCTTGTTTTGTTTTTAGTTGGATGTCTTTCACGTTTTAAAATTATGATCCAACATTCGTCAAACCCATGCAGGTACTTAGTCCGATGCTGCTTATATTATATATGTTTGACTAGGTTGCAGGGATGCACAGGTTTTGTCTTTCATTAAGGGGGAGATTGATAACTCCCTCCCTTGATGAAAATCAGAATAAGTTTCAAAGGCTTTGACAGTATGTTTGCGTCAAAGGTCTTGAAGCTTCAGCAGTGTTGATGAAACACAAAACCTGTTCTCCATGACATTATGTTCGAATATTATTTTATGTTATTATATGCTTCCAAATATTATTATATATATTCACTAACATTTTAGGAAGCTTTTTGAATTTTAGATCCTTCCTTAAGCGTTCAAACCTGAAGAATCAAATCGTGATCATGGCTTCCGAAGTTTCCAAAGATAGAAGATTGTGAAGAATCTCTCTTAGGCCATGATCTGCTATAGCCGTTGGTGGAGATCCTTGGCGTCGATTTGGCTTCTATAAAGAAAAGGAAGAAGAAGAAGAAAGACACATTCGTTAAACACAAGTTTTCGTACACTCAAGCCCTCAAGCGAGATCTGTCTTCTTCGTGTGCTCTCACCTAGTTCTTAGGAGTCTGTTATTTCATTACGAAGCATTTGAGAGTTACACAGTGAGCTTATAGGATATATTTCGTGATAGTTTTATACTCGAGAGTTTGTGACTCAAGAAGTGGACACTAGGTGATTGATTCACTAAGTGTAAGAGGATTATACTAGATAGCATATAGAGGTGGGGCTCTTCTAGATTGGTCTAGGACTCCAAGGGAACGTGAGTTGTCTAGATTGCAATTGTAGAAGAGAGAGGCTTCTCGGTGAGCTATTAGGATCCTAAGTCTTATGAATCAATAAAAGCCGGTTGAATCCTAGGGTTGAGGAAGAACCCTAGGCGAGGACGTAGGCCAAGTTCGTGCCGAACCTCGTAAACAATTCATTGAGTCCTTTATTTACTGCTTTACCTTATTTCCGCACTTGGTTCGAATTGTTTAACTTTTTTATTCAGGTTTTCAGAGAAAAGACTAAGTCTAATCTCAAAGGGTTTTGCACGAGCTTCAAAAGTCTTGAGATTATCTGCGAAAAACCGGCATACTCTATTCAACCCCCCTTCTAGAGTATCTTTACATTACTTTGTTTTACGTTATCGAACCTTCAGATTCCTTGCCCTCCCATTGTACAATAATACTATTGCATTCCCTTCTCCTATATCTACCTCCCTTTTGCCCTCATTGTTCTTCACCCACTCACCCAAAACCCACAGAAAAACTCATTCCCCTCTCCCTCCCTCTTGCCACTGTCTGCACATCACCAAGAAAAACCCAGACAGATCAAACCACCATCGCCATTGTCCATTCTTCCCAAACCTCTCCTCATCCTGCAGCACCGCCTCTTCCCCGTTTCCGACCGCCACAGTGGCACCAACATCTCCTCTCTGTCGACACCAAAGTCGGGCAGGAAAGAAGAAGGACCCTTCCTTCGAGCTGAAGCCGCCAGAAACAACCTCTCCGAGCTCTTCTTCCCCACCTCCAGTAGCTTACAAACGCCGAAGAAGGAGGCATCGCTGACCACCGGGGCCGAATCGCGAGTTTCTTCCCTTGTTTGTCTCCAAGGTCTATTTTCATTTTTCTCGTCAATCTCGATTCTAATCCTCTCCAATCGCACTCGTACTCATCTCTTGACCTACCTAGATTCAAGCAAAACACCTCCCCCCGTCAATCGTAGCCGGAGCCCCTCGGAGTCCGAATCGCACGCCTCGATAATCTCTCTATTTCTCCCTCACATTGGCTCGCGCTTTGCTCTCTTTGGGTTGAGTGGGGTCGGAATTCCAAGTCGGTCGGGTCGGGAAACTCTAGGTCGGAAAAGTGGCTGTCGGAGGCCTTGGGTTCGTCTTGCCCTCTTTGTTTTCCGTCCGGTGTGATCGAGAGTCCTGTTCAATTGGTGAGGAAGAAGACGGGGATCTGTCCTTTCTTTTCTCCTTGGGCTGGGCTGGGCTGGGTTGTGAACTCGGATACAGATCCCCTTTTGGGTCTTCAATGAAGTGAGTGAGGAGGATCCAGGTCCCTCCTTTCCTTCCTTCCCTCCGGGTTGGGAGATAGGATCTGGGTCTCATTCGGGTTCAGAATTGGGGAAAAGCTTGGGCTGGGTTTCATTCCGGATTCCTTTTCCAACTCTTTCGGGTTTGGCCTTTTGAGGTATTAATGGGCTGGCTGTTGTTAATTGTTATTGCTATTGTTGTTTATTATACATAAATGGGATATGTGTGTTATTTTTTATATTATTATATTATCCGATTTTTTTTTTGTAAAAGTTATATTTCTGAAATTATTATATATATTTTAAGTTGTGCTAGAAATATTATTATTGGGGAAATGTTGTTATATGATGTTAAAATGTGATTTTGTGAATTTGTAATGATTTAGTGACTTTGCTTTATAATTATGAATTGTAAAGAGGATTTAAGTTTGGTGTTGTATTTTTAGTTAAAGTATTGGATGATAAATTATTTAAAAAATAAGAGAGATTTCAAGTTCGAAAATATATTGTAAGGATTTGTTGTTTGAAACCGAAATGACGGAATTATTCTACAATTGAATTTTGAGAGATTGTTTTAAGGCTTAAATGCTTAATGTCGAGATTATTTTGGTAGTATAAACTTGAAAAAGATTTAATGTTTTATAAATTGATTTTGGCTCAAGTATGATTGAGAAATTGTTTTGAATATGAGTTGACTTAACTCGAGATTTAAGAGTTTGGAAAACTTTGGGAAATGTTTTACTTGATTTAACTCGGTGAATTTATCGTTGAATCCTGCTTGAGAATTTTGTGAATTTCAAATAAGATATGAAATGTTATTTGATGATGCAAGATGAGATGATGGATGAGATGTTATATGTTGAGAGGAGACGAACATGAAATGATATGTGATATATGATGAGATAAGACGGAATGATCTGAAATGGGATATGTGAAGTTATGTGTGATAGTTAGGGGCGTCTTGTATGATTTAGATAGACTTATGCATATTTGTATATCTGTTAGGTGAATTGTGATATGTTGGACATTGCTTTCTATTGGTGTTGATTGCTTGGGTTTTGCGCGCCTCCTGGTAAGTATCCTTCGGGACTTACTCAGCAACCTAGACCTCCTGCCTGATGTGTCATATAGGTTGTCGGTGTTGCTTATGCATAAAAGCATGTCATGTAGTATCATGCTTAGGAATTGCACTTATGAATGAGCATCCCTATTCTTTATGCGTTTGAAAAGAGAACGACCGTTATCTGTGAGTCCTAGAATCTTTTGCTAGGGTCATAGGGTAGCCAGCCCTATCGGGCTTGCCCTGAGTCAGTATTTTCGTTACATGAGCATGATAGCCCAGCACCATCGGGCATGAGTATGATATGATAGTATAATATGATATAATATGATGATGTAGTGGTTTGTGCACCACCACGAGGAAATGGGTACCGCACCAGCCGGGTCCGCTCATGAAAAAGGGGGCGGAGTACGAGAGAGATATGCCACTTGACATTCTTTGGGCGCCTTTACAGTCTTTCTGCACTTATATTTATATATCCTGATAAGGATGCCTTGCGTGTTTAAATAATGTACTGCATTAGACCATCCTTTATCTAGGTATAGGCATGTTATATAGCCTCAACGCGATCTTTAGGGTATGTAGGCGAGTACTTGGTCTGACTTCGTGGATAGTGTTACGTACTTGCTCCTTGTTTGCTCCATGCTTCTATGATGGGAAATCTTTGTGGGCGAAACCGAAGAACCGATCTAACCGGCTAACTTGGCTAAGTGGTAATCAATTATACTTATTGTTTTGGTTTTGACCCGGCTCCGCCGTGGCAAGTTGTACCCTACGATGGTTTTGGGGTTCAAAATCCCCGCTTTTTTACTAATGTTTAAAGAGGTTTGAATCCTTGACCCGTACCTGGATTGCAAGATTCGAACGAAGGTATCCGACCTTCGAAACGTAACCCAGGTATTTATATTTGGGTCGTTATAGTCTATGTCGAGGAACATCCATTTATCATGAAAAATCAACGAAGGTCTAAAAATGATACATAGCATGCCATGACAGAGTCGTGCCAAAAACCAACATACGTAGGAAGTAAAAAGTAACAGAAGTGCGGAGTTTAGAGTCAGTATCTCTCTCTCTCAACTGCGACATAGGGTGTCCCCGTCATACAACACGGAATCAAGCAAGGGAACGGATACCTGAAACTATATCACGAAGTCAGACCACGAGACTCATGCGGGCCCTAAATGATGCTCTAATGCAGTACTGAAATTTAAATCACACAAGCATGCTGACAGTTTATATAATATGCAGAAAGTTGTATTTGGGCCCACATAGAATGCGAAGTGGCATACCCCTCTAGGCTCCTAAAGATTCATATATTAACTCATTACAAAAGGGAGCTACCTCACCTTACAATGCAAGTCAACCCCTGTTGTAAGGAGAAAATCGAGAATTGCAATTAAAATATAAATAAGATCAAAGAAAACCGATTTGGTTCCGAGAAAATAATTACAAAACTCCCTCCCATTGCAGCAAAATAAAGTCAGGTTCGATCCTCGAGGAAGCCGGTGAGCGAATGTCATATAGCGGAAGAATCATGATCAGAAGTCGACTCATAAGTACTCGATGTCGACTAGGTAGTAGTCAACATAGGTCAGTATAGTCGAATTCGAGCAAGCGGCAAACACAGGGAGTAGTCAACGTCAACTAGTGTCCTCGACGTCGAGTAAACCTGTTCGTCTCGAGTACATGCAGAGATAAAAACAACAATCGACCTCGAGCAAAAACCCTAGATCGAGTAGTCAGTAGTCGACGTTGACTAGTCCAGTCGACATCGAGTAGTTCTGCTGAAACGTTGTTTGTGTCGGCAAAGATGGCGGAAGAGTTTAAGGATGGCAAGGAATTCGTGAACATAAATAAACAAAGTTTTGACATATTCAAAGTAACAAATATGAAATAAAACTTCCAAGAGTGGGGTTTACCACAACGATAACAAAAAATGCGTAAGACAAGATGGAAATAATCATGCAATCTCATCAAATGATCAATCTTTCGCCTTTTCCAACAATTAGATAACTCTTTCAAGTAACCCTAATTGTATCTACCAATTTTATGTTTATAATCCTAGTTTTTAACCTAAATCTCTATTAATTAGGTAATAAACATAATAAAGATTGAATCTTTATCTCAAACATGCATGACTATCGTCGGGCTCACCTCGACCCTAGAAGTAGGTAGACTACTCACGCCTCATCGCAATCGCATACATAATCGATGGAAAATAAACCTGCATTAACTAAATCAAAGTCTTTACAATTCCGGCACTCCAACTTTCGCAAAAGCGCAAAAACCCTTAAACCTTTGAAATCCTAAATTGTATGTGGAAAAGTAGCTCTCTAAATTCTGCAATATTAAACCAAAACTCGTGTATATCTCTATTTTTGGAAAATAAGCTTATACTACACAAATTCAACATATTCCTAACCCAAAATATGCAAAGTACTTAGAATAAGGAGCGAAAATGTGCATAAAAACATGGTTACTTTAGTAGACATCAAATCACCTCATACTTAAGCTTGCTTCTCCCCAAGCAATAACTTGGATGGTCATTCAAGGGAAACCTGAAAAAATTCTCAACACTATGGATTTATTGTTATATTACCCAACACTCAATTGCCATCCTTGAAAAGGTACTTAGTGCCTTCAAATCTGTGCATGTGAATGATAAGTTATTTCTCTGCAAAAAAGAAGGTTATGCAAAACAATTTTTCAGTGACAAAGCAAAAATAATCAAGAGGACTTTATTTAAGCTAAAAAAGGAGGAGATAGGTAAAAGGCTAAAGGTGGCCAATTTTTGGCCATATGGTGTTAAATCCGGGGAAATGGAGTATTTCCAAACTTTCTTTACCACATTCCTTCTTCATCATATTTCTCACCTTTCACTCTTTCGCTCAATGCTTTTTTTTTTTTCAATGTATTGCTTTTACCTCTCTAACCTCAGCACCGCATTCTCGCGGGTCGTAAACATGGATGTCATGAATGGCCCCGGATACTTAGTGCTTCGGACTCCTCACATTGGTGTCCCATCCTGCGAAACTATTATCTCAACGCAGGCAGGGTCGATCTACCTTTATCTCATGAGGTGACAAGATTTTTCTCACTCATTAAAATTTTCATATCTTTGAAACTTTCCTGCCAAACTCCAATAATGATATATAACAACACAACCACCATATAATATCTCCATAAATGATTTCCATTCTCAACCTATTCCACGGATAGGGAATAAGGTAAAAATGGGCAATAAGTAAGGCATATGTGGAGCAATAACGATATAAAGACATGTAAGGCTTATAATATGGCTTTTGTGATGTAATTTGGCATAGGTATGGCTAGGATTCTAAACATGAGCATATATGGAAAATATAAGGTCCTCCATCCTCTTATTGTGCAACATGTCAAAAGCAACATCAATTTACCTCACTTTTGTGGTTTTACCTAAAAAATCGCACTTTATTGAGACTTCCCTTTTCTAGGCAATCTTGTGCAATATCTCTAACAAATTCTCTCTTGCATCATCGAGTATTGCCTTGGCTTCCATGACTCTTTTTCTTTGAGGAATTTACAAGCTTTGGGAGATGTCTTATAAATAAACTTTGGGTATAGCAATTAAGCACATAAAAATGAAAAATTTACCCAAAATTTACCATGTATAACCAAAATCAAGAATATATTGTATAATAATGATAATGAGCTTTCCCCACCACCCCATACTTAGAATCTACAGTGTATCCACTGTATAAATCAATATAAAACAAGGGTAAAGGATGAAACTCACCGAGTAGCGTGCTGAGGACTTGAATTAGGTGTTGTCGAGTAGAGTGGAGGTAGTCAAGGTAGAGTATAGTACTCGACGCCTAGTACAATATGCAGTGTCGAGTGAAAGTTGAAGTCGAGGGTACAACTGGGTAGTCGACGTCGAGTGGCCTACTCGACATCGAGTAGTCTGTTGTGGTCGACCCACCTTGTAGTCGACATCGACTTGGCCTTAGTCAATTTCGTTGTTTTGTCAGTGACTTTGTCTTTTTCTCTTCGCGATCCTTTACGCTTCTTGACCTGAATTTTGTTAGTTTTTACACGAAGACAAGACTTTCCACATGAAGTGTTCAAAACCAAAATCAAAACCAAAAGTATTAAAGTCCTAAAAATTTAGAATTTGTATGTACATGCTCTAGATTTTAGAGTCGCTAGGCCGACTTCTTCTTTCATGCTCAAGAACCTTTAATGTGGGGCCCTCTTGTGCTTGGCCCTTCTCCTTGATCATCTAGGTCTTGATTGTAGTACGCAAGCTCCACTGATAGGTTGTTGCTCTTATATGATTCCTCGCTCTCCTTCTTCTTCTTATTCCCATCCTTAGTCCTACGAAGGTTAGGTCACCAAGGGGCCTGGTCTCCTCTAAAATTCTTATTAGAGAATGGAGGAGAGGTAGAAATCATACCTGAACTTACCTCATTGAGCGGCGGAACCCCATACTTAGGCTTTTGGCATGTTCGGAGCTCAACGGGGGAGGTTGATATCGAGTGGGAGTACTCGACGTCGAGTGGAGTAGTCAACGTCGACTAGGTGTGGTCGATGTTGAGCAGATATTTGGCGATTTCCTCCGTTGTTTTGTGCTCGTTCACGTGTTTGCCTATGCTTTTTACCTCCAGCCATGGAACTTCCTTCTTTGGGGGTCCAAAAGAGAATTCTAATACCTCATTACCTACTGTGAAAGTGAGCAATCTCTTCCTGACGCTGATGTTGGCATTTGCTCTAGCTAGAAAAGGTCTACCAAGAATAACAGGGCAAGTGGGATCTTCCGCCATATCTATAAAAAGGAAATATACGGGAATAAGGAACTTACCAACCTGGACAGGGACATTATCAACCATACTTGTAGGGATGACCACTATATTGTTTGTCATGTATAACTTGACATCCACAGGTCCTAGTGCTCCTATCTTTACCTTTGACCAGATTGATAAGGGCATGATGCTCACGCTTTCTCCTAGATCGCATAGTGCCTCATATCGGTGTTTTCCAAATCCAACAGTAATAGAGAACTTACCAGGGTCAGGTCTCTTCTCGTGGAAATCCATCCTTTTGCAGTCACTGGCAATTTATGTGGTTGATTGCTTGTTGGTAAGGATCTCCTTGAGGAACTTGACATATGCAAGCATGTCTTGAAGAGCTTTTGTAAAAGGAATTGAAACGTTTAGTTCCTGAAGCAATTTCACAAAACGTTTGAACTTACTTGCAGTGGGATCTTTCAGCGCCTTGGAAGGGAACGGAAGCGTCTTCTTTGGTTTCAAAGCCGGATCAGCCTTCGGAGGTGGTGCAGAGTGGTCGATGTTGACAGGAATGTCCTCGGCGTTGACTACAGTAGTCAACGTCGAGTTCTGTTGTCGTGCAGAAGACTCTTCGTCAAGTGGTTGTTCGACCTCGGGTAGAGGCTTGTCGATGTCGACTAGATGCTGGTCAACGTCGACCAGATGTTGGTCGACGTTGACTAGATTTTCAGCTTCGCCTTTCTCTTCTCCAACCTTTGGATCTCGTAGTTTGTGCCCGCTCCTTAGTTTTATGGCGGTGACGTGTCCAAATTGCCCCTTAGGATTTAGATCTGTATGTCAAGGGAGCTTTCCGGATGGCCTCGGGATTTATGTCGTGAGTTGACCCACTTGGGTCTCTATGGTACGCTTTCAAATGTCCATTTCTCCAAACCTTGTGTTGAGGCCCTGGAGATGAGATTGAATGGCGCTTGTGGATTGCTCATTTTTGGTTTGGTTTCTCCGCATCTCGTTGAGGACCACTTGTAGATCATCCTTCCGTTGGTCCCTCTCTAGATGTCCTGGAGATCTGTATGGTGAGGGATTCTTAGGGGCACCTTGGTTCCACTGTGGTTGATAGAACCTCTGCTAGTTGTACTTGCTCCATATGTGGGCACTCAGGAGTGGTGTGCTGCTGTGAACCACATTAAATGCAAGGTTGGTTAACATATAGAAATTTGACTTGTTTAAGAAGCTTATGATTTTGGTCTTTGTAGAACTACTCTGTGACATCGGGATCATTCTCCTTAGAAGGCTCATATAGGGGCATGGATGGAGCTGGCCTTGCATATGCGTTATCGTCGTAAGTAACAAGAGTCCCATAGGTGTTGTCAAAGTTTGTGAGTCTTTCGATCGATGCCCAAGCCTCCGTTGGTGTTTGTGTCAAATACTCATATTGAATGTATTGATTGATCCTCTCCTTGCTGGGTAAGTCAAGAGAATTGTAGAAAATCTCTTGTATTACATATGATGCATGCCCATGAGTAGGGCGGGATTGCAATAGATCCTTGTACCGATCCCATGCTCGTGCTAGCGGCACCCCAGGCTTTTTGTTTGAAAGTTGTAATCTTTTGGCGTAGGAGTGTTGTTTTGATAGGAGGAAAGAATTTGTTAAGAAATGCGTTCCTTACCTCATCCCATGTTGTGAGAGACCTTGGGGTCAGTCCTTCAAGCCACTTCAATGTTGGACCTGCAAGAGACCAACAAAAAGCTTTATATCTAACATATTCAAGAGTTGCACCTTCAGCAATAGTTTGACACCTTCAGCAAAAGTAGTAATATGAACAAGAAGGCATTCATGTGGTCTTCCTTCAAAAGGAGTCTTTTTAATTTCAGACAGAAAGGAAGTGTGAATTTCAAAATCATTAGGAGGGATAAGAATAGCCGATTCAGGCACTGTTAGAGTCGGGTGCATGTAATCCTTAGCCGTAGCAGGATATAGGGCGAGCTCACCTTGAGCCTACCTCCTTTGTGTCTCCTCCCGATCAGCACAATCAGAAGTTGACTCAGAAGTACTCGACCTCGACTAGGTAGAAGTCGACAGGGGTCAGTACAGTTGAATTCGAGCAAGCGGCAGACACGGGAAGTAGTCGACGTCGACCAGTGTCATCGACGTCGAGTAAACCTGTTTGTCTCGGGTACCTACAGAGACAAAAACAACAATCGACCTCGAGTAGAAACCCTAGATCGAGTAGTCAGTAGTCGACATCGACAAGTCCATTCGACATCGAGTAGTTCTGCTGAAACGTTGTTTGTGTCGGCAAAGATGGCGGAAGAGTTTAAGGATGGCAAGGAATTCGTGAACAAAAATAAACAAAGTTTTGACATATTCAAAGTAACAAATATGAAATAAAACTTCCAAGAGTGGGGTTTACCACAACGATAACAAAAAATGCGTAAGACAAGATGGAAATAATCATGCAATCTCATCAAATGATCAATCTTTCGCCTTTTCCAACAATTAGATAACTCTTTCAAGTAACCCTAATTGTATCTACCAATTTTATGTTTATAATCCAAGATGTTAACCTAAATCTCTATTAATTAGGTAATAAACATAATAAAGACAGTGGATGATCAAAACATAATAAAGATTGAATCTTTACCTCAAACATGCATGGCTATCGCCGAGCTCACCCCGAGCCTAGAAGTAAGTGGACTACTCACGCCTCATCGCAATCGCAGACATAATCGATGGAAAATAAACTTGCATTAACCAAATCAAAGTCTTTACAATTCCGGCACTCCAACTTTCGCAAAAGCATCAAAACCCTAAAACCTTTGAAAACCTGAACTGTATGTGCAAAAGTAGCTCTCGAATTGAATTGAATAGAAATCAGCCCCAAGGGATCTATTTATAGTGCGTAATCCCTGCTATCCAAGGAAAGCAAATTCTATCTAATCCTAAAGATATAAAACTTGATAAATAAAACATAAATCATAAAAGGTAAATATCTAAATCTCTTCATGTGGTGAATAATATTCTCTTCATAGATAGATATTGATAAATTTAGATAGAAACATCTTTGCTTCGTGCCCAAGTAGTCCACTCCTCCTCGAATTGGCCCACTCGATCTCGGCCCAACAAAAGTGGTAGTCGACGTCGACCAGAGTAGTTGACGTCGAGTAGTCCGTACTCGATCTTGGGTGTTCTTCATGGCTCCTAGAGTACTTCTCCTAGTCGGACTCGAGTAGGTCTTCAGCAGTGGTCGACGTCGAGTAATCTTGTTGACGTCGAGTAGTCATCGACCTCGAGTGGCTTGCGTCTTCAATCCTCGATTGATTTTGCTTCCAGCTTTATTCGATGTCGAGTAAACTTGTCGACATCGTGTGCATTCCTGCATTCGTCTCCTTCTTTTGGTTTTGTCCCGGAATGGCTCTAAATTCTGCAATATTAAACCAAAACTCGTGTAGATCTCTAATTCTGGAAAATAAGCTTATACTACACAAATTAAACATATTCCCAACCAAAAATATGCAAAGTTTTTAGAATAAGAAGCGAAAATGTGCATAAAAACATGGTTACTTTAGTGGATATCAACCCTCTCCCATAATGAGTCTACTAACTACAAAGAGTAGGCAAATAATGACACTTCTAATGATTCGGCTACAAGAGTCATCTGACACTTACTACCAAAAATCCTACCGCGTCATGCAAGCAACTTCCTATATTAAGCACCAACTAAGATGACAAGAATAAAGAAAAGGTTCTATCTGGTAACACCTATAACGACCGTTCTGTCTACATATGCATATAGAATAAGAATGATCATTCGTTCGTGAAAATCCTAGCATGATACTACATGACATGTGAGATGTAACACCTACATACTATATGACACATCAGACATGAGGTCTTGATTACCGAGTAAGCCCCGGAGGACTTACATGGCTAGTTGAACAGCCATATAGGAACCAGGTACACAGCAAGCGAAATCACAATACTTCCTAAATACATAACCAGAATATACTGAGTATAATTCCATAGCCACTATGAACACATATATCACACACTCATACAAGCGAATAAGTAAACAAGTTTGCATCCATCATAATTTCAACTCATCATGATCAATCACCTCTCATCTCATATCATTTTCATCATAACTTGCTAACGCATTAGCTTAGACAATCTCCATATCATACTTAGTTGAATTCACATATTACCATTTCATTAGCATATAAATATGCATATCATCATCATAAATAACTAACATCTAACTTCTTATAATAAATCACCACAAGTCATGTTATTAGTCATTCATATCATGTTGTTAGCCAAACGGCGATGCTAGTTAGTCACTGAACAAGTATAATTCACAGGTTAGTTCCAAAACCGTTTCAAATGCATGGAAAATTTCTTTTTCAATTTATTTATTAAATCACTTTCCGATCTTTGAAATTCTTTTCCAAATACCTTTTAAATCTTCAAGCTAGTCCAAATAATATTATATTTTAAACCCCAATAATATTTTATTTTATTTTAAATACCATTAAATAATTAAATAAGTAAACGGATAAACCTGAACCGAACCAAACCTAATTAAATCCAACCGAACCAAACGGAACGGAACCGAACCGAACCCGCTAAATATATAACTCCCAACCGGTTAAGTATTAAAATAAATAATACAAACTAACAAGGAGGGGCCCACAAGGTGACTAGGCAAGGGCCCAGACTGACAGAGCAGGGAGAGGACCTGCCTTCATCTTCTTCCTTCAAATTTGAGGACTCCCGCTTGGGCCTGCGCTGCTCGACGCCGGACTCACTTCTAGTGCTCCCGTCTGCTCGTCTACTCACCCAGACTCGCCCAGCTCGGGCAATCGCACCTCCCACGCCTGGTCCAGCTCATGCTCTCAGTTCATCCTCTTGTACCCAGAGCTGATCCTATTGTTATATAGGCTCGGGGCAAGCAAAAATTTTGGGCCCTAATAATCTAAAATTGAATTAATTATTAAAAATAAAAACTACATTACAGTAATCTATAATATATTTCAATCACTAAAAATCCATTAAGAAAATTAAAACTACTTAATATATAAAATATCAATTCTTTTTTTATATAAATAAAACACAATAACAAATTTTGTTTTTCGAGAAAACTATAAGAAGGGATATAATAAGTACCTAAACAGTACAACAATAAAATTAGTTGACAATAATAATACGATATACCAAAAAACGTTATAAATTATATGGAGTTAATAAGAAAAGGAGTAAAAAAAAAAAGTAAAATAAATCTCCAGAATAATGGGATTAGTTTTGGAATATTCTTGTTTGAAACATTTGGACCCAGTCCATTGAATTGTTTATGTGTACGACCTTTCATTTGTTAATGTTATAAAACTAGGGCAAAGATAAGAGGGGAGAATATGAGATTGTATTCAATTGAATTGCTTGTGGAGTATCCACCAATACAATATATATGAGTCATATCATTGGGCTCCAAGTATAAGATAAATCTATCTATAAAAGGCAAAACTATATCTAAGTAAAGTATATATGCATAATAATATTATAACACTCCCCCTTGGATGTACAATCTGTGTTCCACCAACTGCATCGTTAAAAACCTAGCTAGGAAAACCCAATGGGACAAAACCATAGCTTAGGAAAAAAGAGTGCAGTCTTCTATGTACGCTCTTGTTGTTCTGCCTCATTAAAAACCTTGTCAGGAAAACCCAGTGGGATAAAACCCGATCGAAGGGAAAAAGAGTGAAGTGCGTATATACTCCCCCTGAATTCAACATCTTTCTTGAAGTCTTCTCATTCTTCTTAATGTCGCCATCTTCATGAGCTTACGGTCGAATCTCAACATTGTCTTTGATGTGCATAAGATGGAATATCTTCTTGATTAACATTGACGTGCCTTACTTGCATGTATTGGTGTTGAGCTACTTGGGATGCACAAATATAAGGTACTTCAGGACCTAGTGTGCCTTTAATTGTTGATCTGGGATCTGATGTATTAAATTAATGGTGCTTAAGTTGCATCATTAAAAACCTTACCTTGGAAAAACTCAGTGGGATAAAAACCAAGATTAAGGAAAAGAGTACAAGTTTGTATGGTACTTCGAGACCTAATAAAATGTCACCACTTTTACAACTATAGGTAATTTAGGTACTCTAATAAGAATCTGTAACCAACTGCATATGACGGGACTTTGATAATAATGTTTCGGGCATTTTCAATCGATTCTTTCCATTTATATGGGTATGCACCTACAATGTCTGTCATTTACATTTGGAGCCAAAATTATACTCACTCCTGGTGAATACATTCTTATGTAACCTTTAATATGCTTTTGTCCAATCAATTTGGCTTTATATTTTCCCTTTGTACGAACACCCACTTAAACCCAATTAGTACTACACTTTCAATGTTGGAGCTACAAGTCCAAAAACATCACGCTTAAATTATCCATCTTTGCATGAATTATTTCTTTCTAGAATTTGGGATATACCATGTATCCTTGTGATATATCTCTCTTTGTACGAAAAGTTGTAAACTTCACGCTTAAAAGAGTACAACTTTTCTCCCCCTCAATTTAGCATATGAATCACCAATTTTTTAAAGACATGGTACTTCTGGACCCTTAATATTCTTTCACAATCAAATCAAAGATGAAAAGATCATTTGTCTTCATATCGTAATATATCTCTCTTTGTACACTCGAACTACATGTCGAGATATTTTTAGAAGCTCTAATTATTCTTATCAAGCACTTCAAGTGCAAACTTAGATTTGTGTCATCAACGATAATCAAGGATCTGGTCAATTCAAGATAAATCATAATCAATTCTAACACTGTCAACGTTCATGAAATCTCTTCAGGGGTTTTATACCAATGGACATATCACCATTGTTTGAAGTTACTACTAGAATCTCGATCTAAATCATGCTAGTGCATTATTTGTTGTAAATGTGACTTTTGTCACCATCTTTTGCATTTACTAATGCCTTTACTAGCTTGTTTGCTATATAGTTTATTGAACTTCTGGTTCCCTCTAGTTCATGCAACATATTACTTTTTGATATCCTTTTCCTCTCCCCCTAAATACCGAGTATTTTATCATCTGTGATAAACTCTAGGTATTTGATCATCTATGGGGACCCAATCCTCCATATACAACATCTTTCTTGGTTTACAACAACTTAGTGTCATATGGGGAGATTTCGGTACCTATACCAAACATTTAAAACCTTATAAATATAAAACTCTCTTTTGGAGATAAATTAGAAAGGGGAATTTATTCTATTGTTGACCGAAATCGAATTAATCTCTTGATGTTCATGCCTGCTTGTTAGCTATTATTGACGACTCTACTGGGTCATTCCATGCGTTAGCATTATCCTAAATGATAATTTCATAAGTAATGACTTCACTTGATCGATTTAATCGTCAGCTTCTCAAAGCTCATTTATCCAACATATCAATTTCATTAATAGTATTTCTATATTACATCCAAATTGTCAATATGGGTAATCTATTTATTATGTGTTGGATCTTCTTTTGACATTCTCGATTGGAAAACCACTCCTTTTGGCAATTATCGGCTTTCACGATCCCAATTTATCTATCATCACTTCTTCCCTTTAGAGTGTTGTGACACTCTTCTAGAGCCATCTTCTCATATAAATTTCTTGCTTGATTATATCAACAGTCCTTCGATGACTAATTTTGACGCTTTTCTGGAGATATGTATAAGGTTTAATTATGCCAAGTATAGACTTTATACAAATACTCATTAGTTATTTCATCCTAAAAACTTCAGGTTTTCCATATCATCAAGTACCAAGCTCTAAACCATTCTAATATTTTCGTGTGATGATTCATTCACAGTTTGGGAGATTACAAATTCAAATTAGGCAAACCATCAACTTTGACTTGTTCTTCCACATTCTACCTGAAGTGGGAGTCAACTCATACATGATTATCTATAATCATTCTCAAAATTATGACCAGTATCCTAACAATGGTCGCGCACACCGTATCCTCTTTATGTCTTCTGCTATAGGTAACAATAAAGAGTTCTACCATACCCAAGTAGATTAAGAACAAGATCCCAAAATAAAGAGTCTTCGGGCTCTCAAGAATAAATTTATCGATTTCACACAATTTAACAAGGATTTGCTTCAAACTCTTCTCCCAAATCATCATTGGTTGAATAAAATTGGCATCATCTACCCATAATGGTTTCTTCAAGAAACATTTCCAATGCATATACATATACATAAAATCAAAATTAAATCAAATAGATAAATAAAACATAGATTCCATGTGGCTTCAAATAGCCAAATTATACTAATAACAAACCAAATAAGACCAAGTTTGCAGAATCAAAGGTGCTGGATCATCTAGGCTCTTTCGTTGATAATCTTTCATATGTAGAGATAAGTTTATCTACTTGAAGAGATAACTTTTATTAACACAAACAATATATATAATATAAAACCACATATGTTTATGACATACAAACTCTTAACAAGTTGTTTCTTCTGGAAACAGTTTGAGTTTTGAATTACAAAAAGTAAATTGAGATATATACACCTCACAAGTGAATAACAAACAAAAGTAATCTCAATAAAAATAAATACACTAGAAACATAATTAAAATTTATTTGACCACTTCAGGTGGATATCGATTCAGATATTCATCATTTGTTTCAATAAACAATACAATTCACATATAGATTAATATGTCAACTTAAAGTGATAGGTTCAATAACTATTTCCAATTTAAGTTATATACAAATCAACTTCATGACACATAAATAATGTCAACTTTCGGTGACCAAGAATCAAACAAGTTTAACCACTTCAGGAATTTATATTTCACATTCTATGAAACAAATCATATATGAAACAAATAGTACTGTTACAAGTACAAGTTGGAATCAACAATATCATCTTAGCTCATCACTACAATTATGAGGCTAATATTTAATCGATGCATGATGACGTTATTTATTCATCAACTTATCAATGTATCAATTCATATAGATATCATTTATCATGTATCCGTCTAATATATGGTCAATTTATCCAATAACCATATCTATATCATATAAGCATCGTCAACCCCAAATCGCACATAATTTATCAATGCTCTAAATTCTTATATATCAAAGTATATTATCATTATGGGATGATTTATGATATAAAATCTACATGTGAAATCAATAACGTCATATTGCAATTAGCAACTAAATGGTAATCCATATTTAATGTACGAGAGGAACTCATAACACACATATATAATCACTCATGATCAAGAGGCACAAAAATCATAATTCAAATATATGATGTTTAGGCTTACCTGACTGCAAACTCAATCGCATATACCAATATTGAAAATCAGTTCAACTCCATCACGAGCCTTAAAGTCGAGCCTAACCCATATAGACCCACTACCAAGTAGAGTTCAATCTTCTAGGATTCGCCTCCTTTTACCATGATATTCTAGTGTGGATCCGTGGACAACCCACTCACATGACACCATCCATCACCAAATCAAAATATTAATAAATTATAGTCATGGTTTATTTAAAACACATATCATATAACATAATTATATCCATCCTTATGTATAAGGCCTTAAACCTTTTGAAATTCTAATTAATCAAGCAAGGAAAGTCAACGTACCTCTTATGTGAGCAACGCGTACATAATCACACTCCAAAACAGATTTACAATATTATCATAATGCCTTATTTTGTTTATCTTTCCAATTGGCGACAATCTATTTTTATTCACTATCTACTTCGAGAGAAGTGACTTTTCATCTACTCCAGGAGATAATGATAAAAATATAATATAAAAACAAAACAAAACAAAACAAAACAATAATCATTACTCATCGCTACATGAAAGATACTTATTGCTTCATCACTACGATGATGAAATTTATCAATCACATCAAGTGATTCATAATATCAATTTCTTTACTTTTATCCACTTCGAGGGATTTAATATTTTATACTTCGGGAAACCAATTAAATTATTTATAAATAAAATAATAAATTAGAAAAATTAAATTGCACTTACCTCCACTTACCTCTACGACGGCGCAAAATTCTAGGGCTAATACCACTTCGGGGATTGATATAAATTTATGTATGCCTCCTCTTCTCCTCTTCAGTCCCTTCAGAGGATATACCTCTTTATCCACTTCAGGTAATATATAATTGAGATTATATATTTTATATCCACTTCAAGGAATAAAATTCACCACAGGTTGATATAATTTATCTTACACATCATCTTCGGGGATGTGTTTATACTTTACAGGGGCAATATATGCAGCCCGAGAAGTTTAGGCCGCTTTCTGTAGTTATATAAAATAACGGGCCACTCTGTGATTTTTAAAATTTACGGGCCGGTTTCGTGATTAATTAGAAATTCCAACACAAACCTTTCTTCTTCATCGGCTTTACTCAGCGCCGCCTCCAACTCCAATACTAATCAATCTTTCGATTGATCGGTAAAAACTCACAACCCCGATCCGAATCCGATTTCGTAGGTGGTGGCTGCGGCGCTGGTGTCTCCTCCAATCCCAGTACTGGGCAGGTCGACTCCGAAACCGATGCAATGCTTCCACTACCAGTTGTCTCCTTCCCCCTCATCGTCGCCATCAGAATTGTCGGCGGCGGCTTCTTCTTCGTCGTTATCGCAGATCAACGCCGCTGGGAAATTGAGCCCTCAGTTGCCCGCTGTCGGTGGCAGACAATCAAAAGGTTTGGTTAATTCTTATCGCTTAAACAAACCAAACTCAACAAAGGTAGATTGAAACACTTCAAAATGAAAGGAACAGGAGACTCATCTTTGGGTCCGGCGCTTTCACGCTGCCGGCTTGCAACCCGGGAGATTGTGGTCGGTGATTCAATCAGGGAAGGTGGACTCCGCCTCTGCTAAGGAGGGCCGACTATTCAATCAGAGAAAGAGGACTCCGCCTCCGCCTCTGCTCGACGGGATGAACGGGAGATGGAGCTCTGCGATTCCGATCGGCGACGGCGAGGCTCTCCGTCCCTGGAGCCAAACGCTTGCTTGACAAGGATGGTGGCAGTCGGCACATATCAGAAAAGAAAAAAAAAATAGGGTTTTTAGCTTTTTAATAAACTATCGTGATGATAACGTGTTATAAATCTAGGGCAAAGAAAAGAGGGGAGAATATGAGATTGTATTCAATTGAATTGCTTTTGGAGTATCCACCAATACAATATATAGGAGTCATATCATTGTGCTCCAACTATAAGATAAATCTATCTATAAAAAGCAAAACTATATCTAAATAAAGTATATATCTTTGTACATCCATATAATAATTTTATAACACTTGTACTTAATAACGTTAATGGGCCTCTCATTCGGAAATGGCCAAAGACAAAGAGCCAATAAAGAAGAAATGAGCTATGACCCATTTTTTTTTTTTTTAAATGGAAAGCTATATCAATATGGGCTTATGTATTTGTTGATTTGTTCTTTAAAAGATAAATGGGCTAAGGCAATACATGGGCCTAAAAATTAGGGTTAAATGTAATATATATATATATGGAAGCTTTAAAATGTAAAACATCCTTAACGTGTAAAATTTGCTTATGGTGTAAAATTTTGTATTTTAGTGAAAACCAGACCACGACTCCTTTTTAAAAAAAAAAAACCGAACCGGTTTATAAAAAAATTGAACCGCTTCTTCTCCATCTCCCTCAGCGCTCTGATTTAGAAATGGAAATGGCAGGAGGCGAGGCGGTGGCGGCGATCGAAGCGTTTATGGCGCCTGCAGCGAGCCTAACGTCGTCTTCCTCTCCAACGAATTCCAACAGCTAAGCCGAAATCGACCTACGCCAGCCTTGCATTCTCATCGTCGAGCCTCACCGGAGACAGGAGCCAGTCGAATTCGGCGTTCTCGAGCCGGATCGGTCACCGGATGGCGTGGATCTGGCTTCTCCTCCTCGCAATCGCCGGAATCCTCCCCGGAATTGTCGGAATCGGGAACAATTTCCGCCTTGCCCAACAGCATCGGTGCACCGATTCGCCGCCTTCCCGCCACCGAAGCCTCCAGTGATTGCCACAAACGAACTCGCCCCGCAACCACGGTCTCGTATCTGCCTCCCCCTTGCTCCACCGTGCCCTAGGCTGCCACCGGGAGCTTGCCGAAGTCCACCCATACAACCGCCATTTATACTCGGAGTTTTACAGTGGATGTGAGGAAGGGGATGATGAAATTACAATTTTTGTCCCATACTTTCCCCTTCTTTCAAAATACGCCCTTATCTCAATTTAATAAATTACAAAATTATTCCATTGTTTATAAACGCACAACATAATATTATATTTGCACAACTTCAAATTATATTACAATTATTTAGATTGTTTGAATGATTTAGGTTGAGATTGAAAACCTAGGGTTTGATTTAGGAGCGGAATTTGGGACTTTTTTCCAAAAGCCAAATTGATTGAAATTGATGACATGGTTGTGTTGTTGGGTTGATTTTGATCTAATTTCATGTTCATATCATTGTGAAATTGTTTATAGATCATTAGCTAATTAGATTTTAGAATTTTATAGTGCGATATGCTTTAGAATTTGGGGCTTTTTTCCAAAAGCCAAATTGATTGAAATTGATGATATATTTGTGTTGTTGGGTTGATTTTGAGCTAATTTCATGTTCATATCATTGTCAAACTGCTTATGGATGATGAGCTAATTGAAGTTTGGAATTTTATATTGCGATATGCTTTAGAATTTGGGGTTTTTTTCCAACAGCAAAATTGACTGAAATTGATGATATGGTTGTGTTGTTGGGTTGATTTGGAGCTAATTTCATGTTCATAGCATTGTCAAATTGTTTATGGATCATGATCTAATTGGATTTTAGAATTTTATTGCGATATATTTTAGAATTTGGGGTTTTTTTGCCAACATCCAAATTGATTGAAATTGATTATATGGTTGTGATTTTGGGTTGATTTTGAGCTAATTTTATGTTTATAGCATTGTCAAATTGTTTGTGAATCATGAGCAAATTGAATTTTAGAATTTTATTGCGATATGCTTTAGGTCGATTAGGTTCTTCTATTTTAGGATAAAAATCATAATTTAGCCTCTTCGCTCAATTGGTAGAGCAATGTGCGTTTGCACAAAAGATGTGGGTTCAAATCCCACATAGGTTACATAATAGACAAGAGCGAAACAATCGCAAATTTTTAATCATGTACATTATAATCTTAGTTATGCACTTCTTAACCTTAATTATGCACATTTTAATCTTATTTATGCACTTTAATTTTAAAAGCTTATACGTAAAAAAATCAATTTCAAACTTACATCTATCAACCTAAACTATCCGAGAGGTGAACCCAAACTCTCAAAAGTAAAAAAAAAACAAAATTAAAACATCGATTTCAAAAGCACATCTTTTGTCTTATTAATGCACATTATGATCTTACATTTGCAAAATTGTATTCTAAATCTGCACAATTGTATCTTACTTTTGCACAATTGTAGTTTAAATTTGCACAATTGTATCATACTTTTGCACACTTGTATTCTAAATTTGCACATTACAATTTTATTTTCACACTTTATGTTCTTATATTTGCACTTTAAAGTTGCACAAATGCATTTCACAGTTGCACAAATGCATTTCACAGCTCCACAAATGCACTTCACAGTTGCACAAAAGGTGTCGAAAACGGGAAAAAGTGCATTTACCAATAAAATTAGACATATTTACCAATTTACCCATAAATTAAACATATTTCAATTATAAATTTTTATAATTGAAATAGGCACATTTACCTATTTACCCCATAATGAATTATTATGTCTGCACAAAATAAACTTATATTTGCACAATAAGATGTTATATGTGCACAAAAGCAAGTTATACTTGCACAGCAGAAAGTGTTAACACGAAAACAAATTCTGGGCCAAAAAAAAAATTAAAAATTAATAATTAATAATAATAATAATAAATTAATTAAAAAATCTTGTCCGAGAAGGGGGGCACATGCATGGGCAAAGGGGCAGATATTTTACTAATGAAATTAGGCCCATTAGTAGTTAAATTAGGTCATTAGCAAATTTTAAGCGATAAGCAAATTTTACACGTTAAGGAGTTTTTACATTTGAAGTAAACCATATATATATATATATATACATAAATCAATATTCGGCAAAATTTATCAGATATTCATCACAGCCACTCAATTATTCATCAAAGCTTTTGTTAAAATTAATCAAATACTCATTATAATCACTCAAATATTCATCACAGTTACTCAATTATTCACAATTTTCCAAATATTCATCAATATTCAACAACATTTAAGAAATATTCATCACAGTAACACAATTACGAGATTGGGAGTGGATACACGCGCAAGGGTTTGAGTTTTTTGGGTGATAAGTTTTTTTAATTGGCAATAATTATTAATTGAAGTGAATCTCTTAAATATTGTCGACAAGCTTTGATGAATAATTGAGTGACTGTGATGAATATTTGATAAATTTTGTGAAATATCGATTTGTTAACATTTAACACGGTAAGAGTTGTTAACATTTGATCCGTATTATATATATATATATATAGACACACACACAAACACAATTTTTATTTTCTATTGGGCCCAAAATTTGTTTGGGCTCTAGGCCGTCACCCAGTCTACCCCTGCGTCTAGACCGGGCCTGCTAGTACCAAACAGCCCTCGCTCACAGCCACGAAACCGCGTCGACTTTACAGCTCTCGAGCTCGCCGGAGCTATCGAGCTCACCCGACACCCCGAACTCAGCTCACGCTCACTCGTCGCGATGAATCCGATGATGCGTGGGAGTGGTGGTGGCGTCGGTGACGGAGATGGCGATGCTGGCCTTGGGGCTACATGGTGGTTAATGGCGGAGGTGATGGAATGGTGAAGAGCGAGAGACGGCGTAAGGAGAGAGTGGAGTGGTGAATGATGATGAATGAAGATTTGGAGAGTGATGGGTGATGATGGTGAATGGTGAAGGTGGCGGGGTGAAATAGGCAGGGGATGAGTTCGGTTTGTAGGGTAGGGTAAGGTGAGGTGAGGGAGTTAGTGAGGATTGAGTGTGGGAATGGGTAAGATAAATACCCGGAAATAAAATCCTGAATAAGCGAATTTCAAATCTCGCAATTAGCTTTCGAATTTTAGTTTCTCCGAATCATTCTTTCTCGATCGATTAGATTTTTAAAACTGAAAAGGATATCGCCATCCCAAATTATTTTAAATTCTCGAGGTGAAAGGACGGAATCGTTTGTCAAAATTTTAAATTCATGTCAGAATCCGCTCTACGAGTGTTAAATCCGTTTTAAATTAATTTATAATTTTCTTTTTTTCATGAAAAATTAGGATTTGAAAATCTGGATCTTTAGAAAACCCTTGTATCCTATAAAATCATGGCGTTTCTTGTTTCTTAAAATCACTGAAATTGGTGCTAAAAAAAAATCACTCAAATTGATATTTAATTCCTGGAATAAAAAGAAAGATCTGTATAAGCCCGGATGTAAAATAAAATATAATATGCATGAAACGCCACCCCCATTGCCTACAAAATCATGGTCGACGATAAGATGTGTATAGACCCCGATGTATAAATTTCATATAATGTTAATAAAATGGCCTAAACTAGTATGCAAAATTTATATAGATAGTAAAATGTCGCTCAATAGGTCGATTCACAATTAAGCGGTGAAGCGCCACCCCCATTGCCTTAATATGCATGAAACGAGCCCTATCCAAGAAACAATAACTTCAGTTACTTAAGTGATGAAATGAAGAAGCGCTCATTTCATAGACACAAAGTGCATTTTATTATTTCTAATTCAATTTAGAAAGAGTCTAACTTTTTATTTGTTTATTTACAACGATTTACCAAACTCTAAATTAGATGAATACAAATTGAACGTACTAAAAATGCACCATGTACCTGAGCAAAACCGAACTCAACAACCGCTCAATAGTTATTATTATACGTATAACAACCGATCCAATGGAGCACGATCGGTACTCGGCATGGAACCCAATGGAGCTCCTCGAGAATAGTTAGGCCAGTAGTTACGATGATCATTGCATCGGTAGGCACGAAAAATATAAAACATGCACTACAGGAAAAGTGGTTTATTTTCGACGCTTTAGTTTCGGCGCTTTTTAAAAGCGTCGATAATTTTGGACGCTATGAGATGTCGAAAATTTTTGACAACTGAAGGTGTCGAAATTGACACAAATCTCGACATCGTAAAGCGTCGAGAATGGCTTGACTAAAAAATTAAAACAAACGAACTAAGTACCTTCCCGTGTCTCTCTCTCCTCTCTGCTATCTTCGGTCTTCACTCCTCACACTTCGAAAAACCCTAATTGCGCCCATAGGAGACGGCCACCCACCGCCCACCGGAGACGGCCAGTTTGAGCAGCTCTCCTTTCTTGTTCTCATCTCTCTTCAGCTTCCCTCTCCGGTCGAGATCGACTGAGGTTCGTCTCTCCGGACTAGATCCAAATCAGGAGGTGAGGAGGTATCCGTCCACATCCGTCCAGATCCGGTATCCATCCACATCCGGAGGCGATTCGAGGTTTAAAAGCATCATCAGAAATCAGGAGGTGAGGAGGCTATTGAACACTAATCTTGAGTTTTCATCTTCGATTGAGCGATGGATTCCTCGATTTAGTGCGAAAAGGTTTATGTGGTTGCTAGGATTAGGGGTTTCGGGGACCAGGTTCCGGCTACGGCGCCTTCAGTCTCTCTTCGAAATCTTCAATCCAAATCTTCCGACAGCGATAGAGTATTAATTTCGCTTTCCAGAGACCAATCGACGACGACGAGGTGAATCTAAAGTTTCCTAACTACATTGCATTTTCGTCAATTAATCGATAATAGAGACTAGGTTATTTTGAGTTATTGTTCATTAGCGCCTCTTAGGAAGGAATTTTCAATTGCCTCATTCAATTAACATCAGATCTGGACTTGGGAAGAAGTTTGCATTTGGTTGATTGGTTGTTTGTGGTTTAATGTTGTGGATTTCAGTAATAAACCACTCAAATATGAAGTGGATCATTTCTATGATCATGAAGCAAACAATGATGTGATATTTATTGAGGAGATAAAGCCTTTGATCTCCTCGGTGTTTGAAGGAAAGAGTGCCACTGTTTTTGCTTATGGAGCTCAGGTTTCCCCTTTTTTTCACATTCTACCTCAACTATAAAGTTTTTGCTAGTGCTTGTTTCTTATGCTTTCCAAATCGATTGCTTTCCTGTTTTCTTTTGCCTCTTAGTTTCACATATTTTAGAGTGTAAAGTCTATAAGATATGAAAACCTTTTGCTAGCACTTGCAGAACCCAATGCAAGCTTATTTTTTGAGGACTTGCACTTGTTTCATTCTCAAATTGTTCACTCTATTTTTAGTATGATTAAGTCTGTTGTTGCTATTCTTTCATATCTATATACTAGTAATAAATTATGCACACTTTATTTATTTTATGATTACGTTTTTTGCCACTTTGAACTATTCTTGTTGATAACCTTACTAATACTTTCTAGACTAGTAAAAAATTATACACTCTTTATTTATATTTCCATCTCAAGCTAAACAAGTCTTTACTAGTAAGAATTGAGATACTAGCAATTTCCTTAAAGAAATAGGAATCCCCGGGTAAGTGAAAGGAAAAGAGCCTTTTCTGAAATCTGTCAATTGAAGTAATAGGCTCTCATCTTCACTTGTTCTCTTCTCTGAGCAAGCTGTGAAGGCTGCATGGTTGTTCTCCTGTACTCTCCATTTGTTCTCTTCTGATTTCTCTGTAACGGTCAAGTTTCTATTCAGTCTTGCACTTCTTACTTTTGCTACTTCTTTTTCCAGTGAAAGAGAAAAATAGGGAACAATAGTTATTAGGTTACTTCTCTTTTCACATTGAAAAACAGGGGTAACAATAGTTCTTTTTCCACTGTCATGATTAAGAATGTTGCTACTCGTATCATCTTTCATATGGGAAACAAACTGAAACTGTAGCTCAACTACTTTTTGTACATTGTTGATCCAAATAGTTTAAGTTGTGATACTTATGCATGATTAATATATTGTGCAAACCATGTTTCTAATTGTTAACTTTTAGAATTTGTTGGACAATGTTTCAATGAAAGGTAATCATTTTGTCCAATTCTTTGGTTATTTTTTCTATGGAGCAGTGCCAACAGAGGAGAAAGAAAAAAAAATATAAATGGCTTACCATGCTTTCTGGTTTGGTCTTCTCATACCACTGCTTAGGTGGCTCTATGTGACAGAGGAAGACATAAAGGGCTTACCATGCTTTCTGGTTTGGTCTTCTCTTTCATTTTTGTTTTTGATCTTAATGATTAACTCTTCTTAGCTTCTTTCTGGTAATTTTTCTTTCCTGTCTGACCTTCAACATCCACTCTTATTAATTGATAATTACAGAACGATACTCTACTAGCAGTTATGGCTACTGATATTTACAACTTAATGTTACTGCTTAGGCTGACTATCCCCGATAGAGATACAGAATGGTCCTTCGAAGCACAACGGGTCCCATAGACGTCTACCTTGTCAGGTAGCATTTTAGCTTCTATAATTTTCTTAGATTGTTTTGGAGAACATTTTGTTTATTTGTCATTGGAAAATTACTATGCTAATGCTGAATCCTTTTGGATTGCTCGATTTGGTCTTCACGAGAAATAGAGCAGGGACTTGTGTTTTTTCTGTTAGATAGGCGCAGTGTGATGTTCTTGAGGTATTTAACTTCTTGTTTGTGAGGGTTTGTGTAAGCTATAGAAGCTTCAAATCAAAGTGAAGTCTGACTAGTAAATGGTATCCATCGTATGTATGGTTCAGTTTTATGTTTGGTCTAAATAGCTTCATTTTTGTTGTCAAATAAGCTGGTGTTCACTTATATGGAAGAGAGTTGAGACATCTTACATTGTGCCCCTTTGTTTTAGTTTTCGAATCTTATATATTGACAGCTTGTTTGATGTCGGTATGTTTTACCAACTTAATTTTTTCCTCTGTTTCAGCCAATTTGTAGAGAAGTTTGAGGAGCTGCATGGTGTTGATGCAGCTCCTAATGTCCCAGCAAATGCTCTATCTAATGAAACATCAATGATCACAATGGAAAATGGAGAGCAAAGAATAGAGATGCAAGGTCAGGAAGCTGATAGGATATGTTCAGTTGCTAATGCTTCTCAGGACTTTGTAAGCGGAAAATGGAGAGCAAGGAATAGATAGGCAAGTTTTATACTAGCATCTGCTATTGTTTGTTTGATAATTGCTCCTATTTTATTGCTGGTATTTCGTATTTCTGCTTTTGAGTTCCCGTGTTTGGTGTGATTTTTGGTGATTAGCACTGAATAACTCATCAATTGACTATGCCTATTTGTTAAATTTCATCTGCTTATGCTGTAGATCCTTGCTAGTATAGGCTATTTCCCTCATGAAGTGAAGTTTGTGTGATATTTATTTGTGATTTGGGTCGCTGATGTCTAAATTAGCAATCATGGTGATTGCTTGTGCCTTATTTAACTGCCTGATTTGCTTCACATCCGTATTTCATTAGCAAACATGAGCTTTTACTCGTTAGCAATATTTACTTATCCATCTTTTAAATTATTTATGAATTAAAAAACTTTAATATCTACTGGAATACCTAAAGTTTTTGATGGATGATTGCTTTCTGACTTTTTTTATTCTTTGATGGAGGATTTCACTTGTTAGCTTTCAGCTGTTCTGCAGGTGCTTGTTGGGCTAGATATGTAAGTGGCTTCCTCTCTTTCTTGTTCCTTTACATTTTATGTGGACATTTGTGATTGAATCCTTTCAATTTTATAATTTTAGCAGAAATTTCTTTGCTTGTATCTTTCATGAATGATACATTCTAGAGTCTGATTTCCTAGAAGAGAACATCTCAAGAAACCAGTTCATCTTGAAGTTTTGCCTGTAGCAGGAAAAAATTTAGGAATTGAGCTTAAAAGAGGGCTCATTTTTGAATTGTTTGGTCATGTGAAAGAGCTCGAGTCGAGCATAAAACATTGGGTATGCAATAAACATGGGGTTTGTATCGTATGGTTACAGATTTCAGTCTCTCTCTCTGTATCTTGACAGATTTTTAGCTTCTATAATGTAAGGTGTTCTTGTGTACACAGATACGCGTGTCGCTTAATGCAACAAGGAATGAGGCTGCGTACGATATCATTATATTCAAATGAAGTAACTGCACTGGGGAAACGCATGAAAGAAGTGCTGCAATGGTAGATTTTACGAGTGCCTACTTTCAACATCGTGATGTATAGTGGATTTGTTAACAGATGTACATTACACATATGTCTTTTATTTATTTCCTAAATGCTAAATTAAATTTTGTTTTACTTCCTGAATGCTAAAAACTTTTTGTCTAATTAATGCTTTAGTTAATGTTGATTACTTCCTAAACCGTAACATATGTGACCTATCAAATATTATCTATATATATATATATATATTCAGTTAATGCTTTGGTTAATGTTTTTTTCTAATTAATGCTTTAGTTTAGAAAAGAGGAGAAACTAAATAAATAAATATATGTGACAATTTCGACACCCTAGGGCGTCGAAAATGGTTGGTAGGTAAAGCAATGATATAAGCCAATTTCGACGCTCTAGGGTGTCGAAAATAGCATGCCAATCTCGACGCTTTTAGGCGTCGAAATGGGTCCCGACATAATTTCGCGTCGAAAATTACAGATTGTCATTCGTGACGGAAAAAATATCGTCGCTTTCTAAAAGCGTCGAAATTGATTTTTTCGACGCTTTATAGCGTCGAGAATGGTCTTTAAAAGCGTCCAAAGTGGCATGCTTTACTAGTAGTGATGCATCATATAAAAAAAAGATCCAATTAGAGCATGGAAGTCGAAAGTCTAATAATATAGGCAATGACCTAGCGGTCCAAAACTCTAAATGCATGCATAACTGTCAGTACAAGCTAGCTACATGGCCAAAACAAGCCGGAATATGCAATTACTCATAAAGTAGATAAATTCGAAACGTACATCCACATTCATCTCAGATACATCCCCACCTCTTATGCACGACTTAGACCAAGAGAGCAAAAGGTCATCTCTAGAGTGAGTGTCGTGTCTCCCATACCTCATACAATATGCTGGGTTAGTCCATTTTTTTGCAATCGCCAGGATATTTCCCACGTCATGGAAGCATAAAACAATCATAAATGCAAAACAAACCCAAAAACAATATGCGGGGCAAGGATCATATTGAGGCCCAATCGCATTCTGGTTCCCACTAGGCATACACATACAATATGCATAAATACGATAAATGACCCAAAGAATGCCAAGTGACATATCCCTCTCATACCTTCGCCCCCCTTTTCGATAGGGAAAACATGGACAACTCATACCTTTGATCATAAACTTAGATGGCCATTGTCGGGCTCACCCCGACCCAAGAAGTTGGGTGACTACTTGCTCTTCATCCTAAAAACACACATCAGTAATAAAAGGGAACTAAATTGCATTGAATTGAAACAAAGCTTACAACCGATCGAAGCCAAATTCGCTCTCGCAAACAACAACTCTTCTCGCCTCCAAGCTCTCTGAAAAACTCTCTCTATCTCGCTATATGCTAGTAAACACAATTGCTTGTGGCTTGGATGATTTCTAAAACCATCCCCATAAGCCCTTATTTATAATATTCAATCCTCTCTATCCAAGGAAAGAATATTCTATCTATATGTAAAACTATCTATCTAAAGCTTTATGATAAAACTTGGAAATAAAACAAATAAATATCTAAGGGTAAGTAAGACTAAAGTGGATAAATATCTTCACTCTTTATAGATCTTCAACTTTCTTGATAGATTCCCACGTGCCTTCACTTCCAAGTAATCCACATATCTCGTATTTCACTCGATTTCGACTCGGATTGACGCTGGGGAGTACTCGACATCGAGTAGTGGGGTCGACGTTGAGTAGGACTCTTCTTCTCCCCGGATTCTAATCGAGATCGACTGGGATTCGGACTCTCGATGGGCACTCGACATCGAGTAAACTCCTCGACATAGAGTAGTCATATGCTCCTCGAGTAGTTTGCTGCTCGTCTCGTGCTCGACTGGGAAGTTTCAACCAATGTTACTCGATATCGACCAAAGTGGTCAATATCTACTAGTTCTGTCGAGTGCTTCCTTTCTCGTTTCCTGCTCGATGTGCTTTGATTCAGCTGCTACTGGACCTTGGACTTTCTGTATTTGACTTGGAGCTCTTTTATGATTTTCTTCCTTCTCCGAACTGCTGTAAAATGCCTCGATTTCTACGAAATTAAACAGAAACTAGTGTAGACTCCATAATTTGGCAAATAAGCATAAACTACACATATTCTGTATAATTCCAACCCAATGATATGAAATGCATGTAGAAATCCACATAAAAGTGAGTGTAAAAAATGGCAATTAAGGCTCACCACAAACACCCCATATTTAAGCTTGTTTGTCCCCAAGCAATACTTTTAATGGTAATATAGGGGAAGAATTCAAACTCTCAACATCTTAGATCCATTGCCATATGCCCCTGCAATCAATTACTATCCTCGAAAAGGCACTAATGTCACAAATTCATGTATGTGAATAAAAGCAATTTCGCACACGAAAGGAGAGTTATGTAAAACAATTTACACGACAAAGCATTTGATAATCAAGAGGAATTTTAAGCGCAATGGTGAAGAAAAGGTAAAAGGTAAAGTGGTGGGCTATTTTTGGGCAATGTAGTGCTAAATCCGGGGAGACTTCTTATAAATTTCTTTCTTTCTTAGATGCACTTTCTCCCTTCATATGATTTTCTACATCACTCATCCTCTCATAATTCACTCTTTGCTTTTTTCACTATTATGCTTTAACCACTTTAACCTCAGCACTGCCTTCTCGCAAGTCGCAAACATAGGTGTCATGAATGGCCCCGGATACTTAGTGCTTCGGACTCCTTACCTTGGTGTCCCATCATGCGGAACTATTATCTCGACGTAGGCATGGTCGATATACCCTTATCTCCTGAGGTGACCGGATTTTCTTTCACTCATTAAATTTTCCATAATATATGATTTTCCAGCCAAACTCCAATATAATATATAATAACACAAACACCATATAATAATCTCCACAATGTAACTTCCATTCTCAACATAATCCCCGGATAATGAAATAAGGTAGAAAATGGGCAATATTTAGAATATGTGGAGCAAATGTGAAATAAGCATAGGTAAGGCTAGGATATAAACATGTGAGCATTTTATGGAAAATATAAAGTCCTCCGTCCTCTTATCATGCAACATGTCAAAAGCAATATCAAATTTTACCTTCTTTCATGGTTTTCATAAAATATGCATTTCATTGTGACTTCCCTTCACTAGGAAATTTCATGCTATATCTCTAATGAATCAAATTTTGCATCGTCGAGTTCAATATAACTTCCATGACACTAATAAAAAATTTCAATGGGGGGTGATAAAAATAAACTTTGGAAAACACTTGTAAGGACTTAGATAAATACAATTCCAAAGATAGCCATGTGTGAACAATTCGGAAAATATGCACAAATAATGTCAAATAAAGTCAAATATGCATGAAGTAAGAATTGTGCAGCTGGAGAAAAGGCCATTTTACACTTACTTTTATATCGATTTCTGCATGCATTTCATACATTTGGGTTAGAATAATACATAATTTGTGTAGTTTATGTTTATTTGTAATCGGACGCACTTTGGAGCTTAAAGGAAAGTCATGAAGAAGCTAAGGATTGTGCAGCTGGAGAAAAGGCCATTTTTCGGCATTCATCATTCTGAGTCAAGTTCTGATGTCTTCATGAGAGCTGTAGCCCTCGGAAAGAGCTTTCCAACGCATGGTTATATGTAGACCTGTCAATCGGATCAAACGGGTCGGGTTCGGGTCGGGTCGTAACGGGTTTCGGATAAAACGGGTTTCGGATAAATGGGTTTCGGGTAAACCCGGGTCGATACTAACTCGGGTTGACCCGGGTTTCCGGCGGGTTCGGGTCGATTTCGGGTCAATTTTCAGATTGTCAATATTTTTATTTTCTCAATCAAAATTGACACTTTGACGCCCCATAAAAGGTGTAAAACGCTACAATGAAAGGGCCTAACTTATCAGAAATGACAAAAAGACAAACATAACCAAATATTACAATAACCAACAAGTTAAGATGACCAAATACTAAAAATATCCAAAATATCTGATCATTTGAAGATTCTAAATAAGAGTCTAAAAATCCGCAAATTCAAACACAATAGATAGGGTTGAATAAAAATTAGTTAGGATAACATCCTTTACAATAGAAATAAAACCTAATACAAGCTTCAAAATATGATATTAGATGAGCCACAAAACACAACTGGCGTACTCCTTCAATCGTCAGATCCCCATTTCGTTCATTTGATACTCAATTCCTCGAATATCTTGGTGTTCATTTTTATCTGTATTGTAATAAATATTCAATCAATACTCTAAATTTCTAATCAATTATACAAGATAGCGTATCAATGCCATTTAAAGTAAACGTACCTTCATCAATATGAAATCCAAACAACCAAGTGCGAGTAGTCAATAGCGCATCTGTTGTATACGGATGAAGAGAGGATCTCCATTTCGTGAGAACTCTAGCTCCCATACTAAAGGAAGATTCGGATGCCACAGTAGTAATGGGAATCGCTAAGATGTCTCTTGCCAAAAGAGCGAGTATGGGATATTTGGAAGAATTTTCTTTCCACCACACAAGAATATCTAAATCGGTAGTGTGACTTAACCTCGACTCATCTAGGTACGACTGTATCTCAGTTTTGTCTTCAGAAAAATCACCATAATTAGCAAATGCCTAAATATGGAATCAGTTAAACATAGAATTTAGATTAGCAACATGCCAACAAGCTAAAAGATCAACGTAAATAATGACGAAAGAGCAACAAGTAATAACTAGATAAGTAATAAATGTAGATTAGCAATAACTAGAGAATTAATAAATAAAAAAATGTATAAACAATTAAACATAGAAATTTAAAGTAGTAATTTAGATTATTTTACCGCCATCTCATCTTCATCACGATGTTGGTTCTCTTGTATGCCTCCTACACTTGCTTGAGTAACATTGCGGTCTGCATACTCATTAAATAACTTACAGAACTCCTCCATCACATGTTCACCCTTTGATGCAGCAGTTGTAGTATTCACAACTTTATCCAATTCTTGGAAACAGAAAAGAACAAATTGAAACTTATAGCGAGGATCCAATATTGCAGCAAAAGAGAAAACAACACTATATGTTTCCCAATACTTATCAAACTTCTCCTTCATCCGGATTGCCATGTCTTTCAAGATTGGGTCATCACAAGAAGCATATCTAAGTAACAGAAGCTCAATCTTCCACACTGTTTTCAAATACAGATTGGATGTCGGATATTTCTTTCCCGACATAAGAGTAGTAAGTTCATCAAAAGGCTTCAGAAGGGCACAAATCTTTTCTATTCTGCACCATTCCTCTTCACTTGGAATTTCAGAATAGTCCTGATCAGATCTCCTTGACAAAGGGACGCGATATACCAATGCTCTTTCAAGCATTTTATATGTAGAGTTCCATCTAGTAGGGCAATCCAAGCTCAAATTCCTAGAAAGATCAACGTGGGCAGCAGAAGCAACTTCCATAAACTTCAACACTCTACGCTCTGAAGCAACATTATAGGTTACCAACTTTCTAACCTTCTTCACCTTATCAACAATTACTTTTAACCCATCTTGAACAATTAGATTCAAAACATGAGCACTACAACGCACATGGAAATAGTCACCCCCACAAGCAAAAGGACAATGCAACGAGAGACTTTCGGCTAACAAGTCTTGCATATTGTCATTGCACCTAGCATTATCTAGTGTCACAGAAAACACTTTCTTATGAATTCCCCATTCCTTTAAAAGAGCCAACACAATATCATGCAACACAACTGCAGTGTGAGGTGGTTCGACATGACAGAAATTCAGAAGTTTAGCATGCAAATTCCATTCATCATCAATATAATGTGCAGTTAATGAAAGGTACCCTTGACCAACAACAGAAGTCCACATATCAGAAGTCAAGCAAATATTCCCAGAAATATTCATCATGAAATTTCTCAACTTCTGTTTCTCTCTAATATGAATTTTCATGACATGACTTCTGGCCGTATTTCTAGATATGGGTTTGCAATCTGCATTCAGAAACTCATGAAGATCCCTATTTGACTCATGCTCCACATAGGTAAAAGGGTATCCATGTCTAATGATAGCAAGTGAAACCATTTCCTTATAGACATTTTGATCAAATTTAGCAATTACCTTCCCATCCTTAATTGCCATCCGTTCCTTATCAAGGAGAGCTAAACGTTCTTTGCAAGTGTTGCTATGGCGTGTAAAATTTGAGGTGCCATAATCAGAGTCTGCCAAGATTGGTCCTTTATGGCAAAACTTGCAAATAGCCCTATCCATGCCATCTTTGAACTTATCTCCATCGTACAAGTCATATTCAGTCCAAGCATCAGCAGTCCATCTCCTTTTCTTTGTTTTGTCAGAAGTTTCAGAATGCTCAGAAGTTTCGAAGATCACAGTCCTACTTTCTATATCTTCCATTGGAGTTGGAAAAGGCATAGGAGTGGTAGGAGAGGCACAATCTTCCAGATTTGTAGTAGCCGGATCGAGTGAGTGACTCGAAGTTGATAACGAAATTCCTACGAAATAGAATAAGTACAATAAGCACAGAATAATATTGATAATACACTTTCAAATTTCAAAGAAAGAATTAATTTGTATAGAAATTTAACTACCTTGATTGGGAACCTGAAGTGACGGTGAGGACGGGGATGATAGGATAGTAGAATGCATTCCAAATCTAGGTCGAAATGGCATTGGTAACAAAGGTCCACTTGGTCTTTTTGTTGCACATTTTTTTGGTGGACGTCGTGGGGGCATGTTTCCTATACAAGAAATGTAAGATAGTTGTGAGGCGAAACACCAAATTGAACAACTCAGTATTGCCAGTGCAAGAACTGTGATCGAAATAAAGATTTTAAGTCTGCCAAAAACAGAAAACAATCCTAATAATGAAGCTGCATATTATTCTCAAGATGGGATTAGAATTCAAAAGGAATGAAACTTTAGAAGGGATACACAGTACACTCATACACAAAACCTTAAAGTTCAGCATTTCATGAAACATTAACTGAATCGAAAATAAGCATACATAATTTGTTCAACAACATTGCACTCATAGTACACAGTACACTAATACGGATACACAATACACCTAATTTGTTCAACAACATTGCACTCACAGTACACCTAATTAACTGAATCGAAAATAAGCATACATAACCTGCATATTATTCAAAAGGAATGAAACTTTATAACTTATAAGGGATACACAGTACACTAATACGGATAAATTGGACTGCATTGCACTCACAGATAAAAATGAAGAGTGAATCGAACACCTAATTTGTTCAACAACACAACCTGACTAACCAAATCGAACAACCCAAAACAGAAACCAAATTGAAACACCTAATTGAACAACTCATCTAAATTGAAGAGTGAATCGAAACACCTAATCTAATTGAACAATCCAAACCGAATCTAAACACCTAATTGAACAACAGGCGAGTTGGGTGAAGTGAAGAGTTAATCGAAAATCAGTATAATAATATACACAAACTGAATCGAAAATAAGCATACATACCTGATATGATAGCAGCAGCGGCAGCGAGAGGGGTCGCAGGCGAGAGCAGCAGCGAGAGGGGTCACAGGCGAGAGCAGCACCGAGAGCAGTAGGTGAGAGCAGCAGCGACACAGTAGGCGAGAGCAGTAGGCGGAACAGCAGGCGAAGGCGGGCGCTGTCGAGACGCCGGCGAGAGCAGTAGGCGCAGGCGAGCCCAACAGGAGAAAGGCGGCCGGTTGAAGACGAATGACGATGGATAGGTTAGGGTTGAAGTCTTGAAGGAGTTGAAGACGTAAGTTTTGCCCCAAAAACCAAACCAAACCCGTCTTTCTTCCCCCTTCTTTTTTTTTTTTAAAATCATTGACCCGAACGAGTCGACCAGGACCCGAACCCGGTTGACCCAGAAATTTATCGGGTTTTCAGGTTCGGGTCGAAAAAAAATGCCGGGTCTAAATTTTCGGGTTTTGACCCAAAAATTACCGGGCGGTCGGGTCGGGTTTCATTTTGACAGGTCTAGTCATATGCGTCAATCCGAAGAACGAGGACTCGGGAAAGTGCGTTTCAAGAACAGAGCAAAATGCTGAGAAACTTAGTCGATATCGAGATGGAGCACCAGACATCGACAAGTGAAGCTGGGAGCTGGAGCAGGTTAGTCGATATCGACATGATTTAGTCGATATCGAGTAAACACTTGGTCGATTTTCACGTCCAGGAGCCGAGATCGACGAAGAAGTTGAAGACGAAGAAAGCCTTGGTCGATATCGGCGAAATCTTCTCGATATCGAGTAAAAGTCAAGTCGACATGCGTTCTGGAGGCCGAAATCGAGTTGCTGAGCACAAGACGAGAAAATGCTAGTCGATATCGAGGAATCCTACTCGATATCGAGGAATCCTACTCGATATCGAGGAATCCTACTCAATATCGAGGAAATCCTGGGAGCCGACGTCGAGTTATCTGCGATCTTGTTAAGCTTCTATCCCGAATCCATTGGTGATATTTTCGAGATGAAATTCTATCAAGATCTATCAAGTCCCATCAAGTCAAGAGAGAAGATATTTTATCCACATTAGATATAATTCCTTTTAGATTTATTTCTTTATTTCCATGTTTTTATCTTAATTAGATAGATAGATATAGATATAGATAGAGTTTCTTTCCTATATTAGCTTGGAATGAAGCATATAAATAAAGCCCTAGGGGGCTGATTTTCATTCATTCAAGTCAATTCGTCTTAGGGTGCATGGAGAGAGGAGAGAGGAGAGAGAGAGAAAGAGAGAGAGAGAGAGAGAGAGAGAGAGAGAAGGAAGGAGACAAACGGTTGTAAGTTTTAGTTTATTTTATGTTAAAGTTGATTTCTTTTATCATGGTTTGTTTCTAATTTGCTTCTTCTAGGGTTGGGGTGATCCCAACATAGATATGTGTGTTTGATTTATAAATCTATGAATTTATATGTCTTTATCATCATCTACCTATGTACTTAATCCTTTGCGAGAGTTGAGGAAATTTCTTATTCATGATATTGAAGCGAAAGTGATCTTATTATGAATTTGGATAGTAATTAGGGTTTATTTGCGGGAGCTGACTAATCCTAATTAAGAAAAGGTAGAAATAAATTAGGTTTTTTATGTGAGAGCCTCTATCACCTAAATTGTTTGAATTTGCGAAAGTCGATTCTTTGATATAAAGCATGAATCTTTATGTGATTTATGATCTGCAAATATGTTTATTGTTGTGGTGATCCCTAACCTTGGAAGTTTGCATCTTTATTTGTTTTATTTTATTATTTTTATTCGGCACATATTCTACTCGATATCAAACCACCATTCTCTCTCCATCCCTCGACATCGGCCCCTCTATTATTTGTCGAGAGCCACCCTCATCACCTTTCCCTGCTATTCCTTGAACCCCAAAACACACTAAACCTATAACCGTTGACTTCTCTCCTGAGGATGAACCTGACTCCACTATCCTATAGCGGGGTCTTGACTACAAATTTATTTGGTCGAGAAACCCTCTCGTCACCTTTCTAGAATGATTGGACAAGCAGGGTCCTCTACTATATCAATAACTAAGAAATCATCAAGGACAAAGAACTTACCTACTTGCACTGGCACTTCGTCCACCATGCCTATTGGGATGACAACTGTGTTGTTCGCCATATAGAGTCGGGCATCCACAGCCTCTAAAGCACATATCTTGATTTTGGACCAGATTGATAGAGGCATAATACTTACACTGGTTCCTAAGTCACATAATGCATTAAATTTATATTGACCAAATCCAATAGTTATAGCAAACTTACCTGGAGCATGCCTTTTCTCTCGAACGTCCATCTTGTTGCACTCATCTGCGATCTCATCCATCGATCGCTTTTTGCTTAGGATTTCTTTGAAGAACTTTACGTATGATGACATCTCATGAAGAGCTTCTGTAAAAGGAATGGTGACATTGATCCTTTGAAGCATCTTCACGAACCGCTGAAACTTCTTTTCTGCTGGGTCCTTCAAATATTTTTTTGGAAATGACAGTTTTTTTCTTCTTCAGAGATGCAGGAGTCTTGTCGACATTGTCAAAAGAGTGGTCGACATCGATAGGGGGTAGTCAACGTCGAGTACAGTGGTCAACTTCTGGGCAGGCTCGTGATTCTGGTCGACATCGACCACGGGGTCCTCGACATCGAGCAGATTCTGGTCGACGTCGACTGGACTAGTCAATGTCGAGTACGGTTCTGTAGCTTTCTCCTTCGTGTTTTGCTCGGGCGTTTGCATTTAACACCCATTCCTTAGGTTTATGGCTGCTAGCTGTCCTGCAGATTTACCCTTAGGGTTAGGTTTAGAGGATCCAGGGAGCGTACCTGATTATTTAGGGACGGACGTAGCTAATTGACCAATCTGGGTGTCCATAGTTTTCCACCAAATGTCAATCTCCCCAACCCTAGAGTTGATGTCGTGTAGTTGATTGTGGATAGAATTGATGGATTGCTTACTTTCCGTGTGATTCCTCCGCATCTCTTCAAGAATAGTCAGCAGGTCATCTTTCTTACCTTCCATGTCAGGGTGACCAGGAGCTCTATATGGCGAGGAGTCTCATTGATGTTGGGGCTGGGGATAGTGGCTCAAGTTCTGTTGCTGATGTTGTCCTTAGTAGTTCCCCCCCTCCCCCCCCCCCCCCCCCCCCCCGCGCATAACATGCCTCTTTGTGGGTTTCTGCTACTAGTATTTGGTTGGCATGTGGGCACGCAGTAGTGTTGTGTCTTATAGACCCACATTCCAAACAAGGTTTATTTTTAGAAAGGAATTTAACTTGTTTGGTGAAACGACGTATGTTGTGAGCTGAATCTGTCATGTTTTACAGTAACTTTTATATCATTTTATGCATACATTACATGCATTGGGGTTAGATAGTACATAATCTATGTAGTTTATGTTTATTTGTCAAATTATGGAATCTACACCAGTTTCTGTTTAAATTCGCAGAATTCGAGACGTTTTACAGCAACTCTAAGGAAGGTCAGAAAAGCTTGGAAAACCACTACAGAAGTCCAAGGTCAAAGAGGCAGCGGAACCAGTCGAATCAAGTTAAGAGCCAAGGTTACTCGATCTCGAGTGAACCTTACTCGATCTAGACGAACATGTCCGAGCACAGGCCTTGTCGACTAGGAGCAGTGTCGAGAGCCAGACCAACCCAGCTCCGGAGCCCTACTTGATCTCGAGGACCACCTAGTCGAGATCGACGACACCTCAGCGCCACACCCGAAGTCGATGAGAAGAGAAGCTGATCGAGAAGCTGAGGACGAAGACGCCAAGCACATCTCTACTCGATCTCGATGAGACCTTTTCGAGATCGACGAGCCACCTAGCGCATGTCCGAGTCCATGCCGAGGAGGAGTCCTCGACATCACCAGAGAGCCATCCTCGACCACAACCCTAGTCGATCTCGAGGACCACCTAGTCGAGATCGACGACGCCCAGGAGCCCAGATCCGAGCTTGTCGAGCAGAGTAACCCGAGAACACCAGTCGACGATGAATCCTAGTCGATGTCGACGAGCCCTTATCGATGTCGAGTAGACCAGCTTCTGGAAACGCGTCGACGTGAGCAGTCCGAGTAGAGTTGGGATTCCTTGGGCACGAAGGAAGTCGAGAAGGCCGAGATTCTATTCAAATCTATCATCATTTATCCATGGAAGGGAGATCTATCAACATGAACAGACTTACCTAGTTTAGATTTATTATTTTCCTTTTAGATATAATTCCTTTATCGCTTTTATTTATCATTAAGCCTTTTAGATATAATTTTAGATATAGATAGAAGATTCTATCCTTGATTAGCAAGGAATAGAAGGCTATAAATAAAGCCCTAGGGGCTAGTAATTCACTCATTCAATTTCAGAGGTAGAGAAGTAGTTCCACAGAGAAGTTTAAGGAGTTCTAAAGTTTTTAGAGTTTTGGCATTCTGCGAAAGTTGATTGCCGGGATTGTAAAGGCTTTGAATATAGTTTAATGCAAGTTTCTTTTTATACATCAATGTCTGCGATTGCGATGAGGCGTGAGTAGTCCACCCACTTCTGGGGCTGGGGTGAGCCCGACGGTGGCCATGTGAGATGATGCAGTAAAGGTCAGATCTTTTTATGCAATTCGTCTTCTATCCCTATGAGCATGATTCTTTTGCGAGAGTTGAAGGTGATCCTTGTTTGTGTTATTGAAGTGAAAGTGATCTTAATGCAACTTGGATTAATTATGTGAAAAGGGTTGGTAACAATTAGGGTTTATGCGAAAGCCTCTATATGCCTATTTGTTAGTAACGAAAGTTATTTTGATGGAAAGCATGATCTTTTATGCCTTTATGTGCTATTTTGCATGGTTGTCGTTGTGGTGAAGATACCCTGGCCTTGGAAGTCTTTTATTATATTGATTTATTTCTGTCGAAAATCTGAGTTCTGTGTTCGAATTTGCAATTTAAGTTTTCTGTTTTTTTCCAGTCGATACAGAGGAGGAGCTCGTCGATATCGAGTAGAACTAGTCTAGGTCGAGTTGAGTTTTCTTTTGTTGTCGTCGATTTTCAGTTTCTGTTTTCGATTTTTGACTTGTTGTTGTCGATCTCGAGTAGGGTTTAGTCGAGATCGAGTACGCCTGTTGCTTTGTTTTATTTTCTGCTTTGCTTTGTCTTTTCTATTTTTGTTTTGTTCATTGCTTTTATTTGTTATTTGCTGTTTTATTTCTGTTTCCGCCCTTGTGCTTTTATTTCTGTCTTTTCTGCTGCTTGTCGGTGAGAGTCTATTGCTACCTAAGAACTGCTGACGTGCTTCCTCGTGGATTCGATCCTGACAACCTTCTACTACAACGGGAGGAAGTCTTGTATTTATTTGTTGAGACAGGGAAGTCAGTCTGATCTTTATTTTATATTTATTTCATACTTGACCATCCTCCTGCAACAACAAATTGGCGCCGTTGTCGGGGAAGCTATCATTCGCGCCTTAGGTAGTTGAATCTCACGTCTACTTTGAGTTACTTTTCAGGTGTATGCGCCGTTCTGGTCTACCACCCGAGTTTGACAGCTTAGACGAACCAGAGCGTTACCTACACATCCACTCTAAACTCAAAAGGATCATGGCGGCCGCTGAAACACAAGAACAGCTGATTGCCAGGCTTACAAGGGAGCTAGCCGCAAAGGATACCACTATAGCCAATGAAAGGGCAGCGAGGGAACAAGAAGCTGAGCGCGCAAGGCAAGCAGAAGCTGAGCTTGCCCAATATCCAACTACTGTTGAGGATTATATGCATCCAACCCTTGTCGTGCCTGAATCGGCGATTCTTATCCCTGAAAACTCTTTTGAAATTCGCACTCAATTTCTTATAGAGCTTAAAAAAAATGCTTTTTTTGGTAGATTTAATGAGTGTCCTCTTGAACATATTACGAACTTTTCTGACATGTGCCGTACTCTTGCTGAAGGTACAACCTTGGAATATGTCAAGATGAAGTCTTTCCGCTGGTCGCTGGCTAGACCTCCACTGAAGTGGCTTGAAGGGCTGAAACCAAGATCACTGACAGCATGGGCCCAAGTAGAGCAAGAGTTTCTGAACAAATTCTTCCCACCCGCCAAAACAGCACATCTCCGCCAGAAAATCACCGCCTTCAAACAGAAGCAAGGGGAACCGTTGGCAAAGGTATGGGAGCGCTACAAGGAACTTCTGCGATCTTGCCCTACTCATGGACATCCACCCTACGTCATTCAAGAGATCTTCTTCAACTCTCTTGATCAAGTCACTAAGGACAGAATCTACCACTATACTCGCTATGAGTATCTGACAATGCCGCCAAGTGACGCATGGGGTGTGCTAGAGAAGCTCACCAACTACGACAACAAGTATGGGTCTACTGCAACTTATGAAGAGAACCCATACGCCAGGCCAGCACCATCCATGCCCCTCTATGAGCCTCCTAAGGAAATTGATCCGGATGTAAGGGAACAGTACTACAGAGATCAGAACAAGAAGCTCCTTAAGCAAGTAAAGTATCTTTCTGTCAACCAGCCTTGCATTGAATGCGGATCGCAACGGCACACCACTCCTGAGTGCCCACACACAGAGCAAGTCAGGATGGCAGAACACCACGAGGAGGTAGCTTACGCAGGGGGTCCCAATCGCTACATAGGGGACCAAAGGTTTCAGCAACCACAATGGAACCAAGGTGTCCCTAGGAACCCCCCGCCCTATAGAGCTCCAAGACATCCGGAAAGGGACCAGAAAAAGGATGATATACAGACAGTCCTGGAGGAAATACGGAGGAATCACTCAGAAACTAGGAATTTCTTCAACTCCGTCTACACTTAGATGCAAGGGGTTAACTCTAGGCCTAGGGAGATTGATATATGGCGAAAATCAGTTGATACACAGATTCGTCAGCTGGCAGCAGGAATCCCTAGACAATCAGGTGCGCTCCCTGGATCTTTAGAACCAAATCCTAAGGGAAAGACTGGGCACATCGCTGCTGTAAAACTCAGAAGCGGACATCAACTACAAGAGCCAGAGGTCGGAAAGCAGCAGAACAACGAAGAACAGAAACTCGACATCGACAACACTGTAGTCGACATCGAGGAGAGCCTAGTCGATGTAGAGGAGAAACTTCAGAAACCTTCGTCTACACTGCACAGCAACTCGACTGCACCCAATTTGGTCGAGATCGACAAGGGGCTACTCGACATCGATGACGGTCAACCCGAGATCGAGAAAGCTGAAGCACCACCGACATCTGTTCTGGCTCCGAATCAGAAAAAAAAAGCTGCCTTTTCCCACAAAATCTCCAAAGGACCAGGCAGAAAACAAATTTCAGCGCTTCATCAAGATGCTTCAGAAACTCAACGTCACCATCCTCTTCACAGAAGCTCTCAATGAAATGTCATCCTATGTCAAGTTCCTGAAGGAGATTTTGAGCAAAAAGCGATCGATGGCTGAAATTACAGAGGAATGCAGCCATTTGGACATACTGGAGAAGAGGCTAGATCCAGGTAAGTTTGCTATAACCATTGGATTTGGTCCATTGGATGCTAGACTATATATGGCCAACAACACTGTGGTCATCCCAACAGGCATGGTGGACAATTTGCCAGTACAAGTAGGTAAATTCTTTGTCCCTACTGATTTCCTAGTTATTGATATGCAAGAAGATCCTGCTTGTCCAATTATTCTAGGAAGACCCTTCTTGGCGACGGTGGAAGCCAACATAAGCGTAAGGAAAGGAGTGCTCACCTTCAACATCAGCGATGAGGTAATTGAGTATTCCTTTAATAAAATTGAAAGGCATACAGGTCCAATGGAAGAGGTGAAATCTATCTCAGCTGGCTACATCACCTGCGGGGAACCCAAGGTCAGAAATATGACCCCTGAAGAGCTGGAAAAGAGGGACATGGAGGCCCAGGTGGAGGAGATCATGGCAATCCTAAAGGAGGACGCAGAAAATCCAATCGATACAAATGAAGGTACGTCGTTATGGATTAATTATTTTTTGGATGCCTTGACAGGAACTAAGTGTGGGGTCAAGATCAACCAAGACTCCTCGACATCGAGGACCCTAGTCGATCTCGACAAGACACAGAAGCCTCCACCAGCACTAGCGTCATCGAGCAGCAATACAGAAGCTGAGGGCTACTCGACATCGAGTAAGCTACTCGAGATCGACCACCACTCGGTTTCCTCGACTTCGCCTTCTTCGACGCTGACTCCACCAGACGAACCAGGCTCCTCGATCTCGACTAGGCTTGTCGAGATCGACCACCACCAGGCTCCACCAGATCCTGCTTCCTCGACGCTGGAGCCACCAGGAGCAGAACCCTACTCGACATCGAGTGGTCTACTCGATGTCGACAAGCCCTCCTCGTCGACTCCTACATCCCCGAGCAGCCCACCACCAGAACCTGCAGACTCGTCGAGATCGACTAGCCCTAGTCGAGATCGACCAAACACTGTGATCCCCGATTCCGTCTCTGCAAAGGTAAGCCAAGGTATGGATCTTTCTTCTCCTATTTCCATTAAAGATCTATCTATATATGGGAGAGGTTTGCCTTGGTATGTGCGCTTATGTAGGATATCCAATGATGAGCCCAAGGAGTATGAAGTTGGAGACAAGCTCTATGTCTCTAAATCAAAGGATCATTGGTCCCCTAACAAATTCAACAAGAAGCGGATGGGACCTTTTGTGGTGAACAAGATTCATTCTGGAGGATTGCAGCTGATGGACAAGAATGGAGTTTTATTTGAGGCCCAAGCTACATGGGCCCTGCAAATGCCACCTTGAGCTAAATGGAAAAGTCGGCCTAGCGACTATAAAATCTAGAGCTTGTAGATAGACTTTTTAGGACTTTTGAGACTTTGTTTTTGGTTTTGAACACTTTTAGTTTTTCTATTGTGGGTATATGTCTTCTACACTTTTCAGGTCCATGGATAGAGGCAAGCTATATCAACATTCATACTCGGCCCAGGAGGTGCTTCCATTCGAAATTCAGAGGATCTGCACACTTGTCTAGTGAGTTTCTTTTTTTACCCTTGTTTTTATACAGTGAGGACACTATAATGTTTAAGTATGGGGTGGGGGAAGGGCTTACTTTGTGCATATTTGCCATATTTGATATTATTTGTGCATGTTGAGAATTTATTTCTTTGAATTGCTACATGGCTATTTTGGAATGCATTATTGATTTATGTGCTTATATGCATGTTTTCCAAAAATTTGAGAAAATAGACCCCCATTGAAATTTTTTGGAATAATGTCATGGAAGCTTATATTAGACTCGACGATGCAAAATTGGATTCATTAGAGATATAGCATGAAATTGTCTAGTAAAGGGAAGTCACAATGAAGTGCATTATTTCTTGAAAACCATAGAAGGAGGTAAAATTTGAAGTTGCTTTTGATATGTTGCATGATAAGATGATGGAGGACTTTATATTTCCATATAATTCTCATTGTTTGAAATCCTAGCCTTACCTATGCTTACGCATCACAAAAGCCATAATATGCCTTATTTCAAATATTGCTCCACATGATCTAAATATTTGTCATTCTTTACCTTATCCGGGGATTATGTTGAGAATGATGTTACATTATGGAGATGTTATATGGTGTTTGTGATTATTGTCATTTATTGGAGTTTGGAAGGAAATTGTTTGAAATATATGGAAAATTTAATGAGTGAAAGAAAATCCAATCACCTCAGGAGATAAAGGTAGATTGACCCTGCTCTCTCTAAGATAATAGTTTGGAGAGATGGGACACATTGTGAGGAGTCCAAGGCACTAAGTATCCGGGGCCATTCATGACACTCATGTTTGCGACTCGCGAGAAGGCAGTGCTGAGGTCAGAGAGGTAAAATCATTATTACTGATAAAAGCTTTATGAAAGGTGATAAATATTATGGAGAAGGAATGTGGAAATTCAATTTGGAAATACTCCATTTCCCCAGATCATTAGCACCACATTGCTAAAAATTGCCCACTATTAGCCTTTTACCAAATCTACTCCTTATTTGTGCTTAAATTGAAGTCCTCTTGATTATCAATGCTTTGTCACTTATGAATGTTTTTGCATAACCCTCCTTTTGTGAGTAGATGTTGCTCTTTAAATTGCACATGCATGGATTTGTGACACTAGTACCTTTTCGAGGATGGTAATTTACTGCTGGGTTATATAAGAATGAATCTGATATGTTGAGAGTTTTGATTTCTTCCCCTGAATGAAAAATAAAAGTATTGCTTGAGGACAAGCAAGTTTAAGTATGGGGTGTTTGTTGTGAGCTGAATCTGTCATGTTTTACAGTAACTTTTATATCATTTTCTGCATACATTACATGCATTTGGGTTAGATAGTACAGAATCTATGTAGTTTATATTTATTTGCCAAATTATGGAATCTACACCAGTTTCTGTTTAAATTCGCTGAACTCGAGACGTTTTACAGCAACTCTAAGGAAGGTCAGAAAAGCTCGGAAAACCACTACAGAAGTCCAAGGTCAAAGAAGCAGCGGAACCAGTCGAATCAAGTTGAGAGCCCAGGTTACTCGATCTCGAGTGAACCTTACTCGATCTACACGAACATGTCCGAGCACAGGCCTTGTCGACTAGGAGCAGTGTTGAGAGCGAGACCAACCTAGCTCCGGAGCCCTACTCGATCTAGAGGAACACCTAGTCGAGATGGACGACACCTCAGCGCCACACCTGGAGTCGATGAGAAGAGAAGCTGATCGAGAAGCCGAGGACGAAGACGCCGAGCACATCTCTAGTCGATCTCGATGAGACCTTGTCGAGATCGACGAGCCACCTAGCGCCTGTCCGAGTCCATGCCGAGGAGGAGTCCTCGACATCACCAGAGAGCCATCCTCGACCACAACCCTAGTCGATATCGAGGACCACCTAGTCGAGATCGACGACGCCCAGGAGCCCAGATCCGAGCTTGTCGAGCAGAGTCACCCGAGAACACCATTCGACGATGAATCCTAGTCGATGTCGACGAGCCCTTATCGATGTCGAGTAGACCAGCTTCTGGAAACGCGTCGACGTGAGCAGTCCGAGTAGAGTTGGGATTCCTTGGGCACGAAGGAAGTCGAGAAGGCCGAGATTCTATCCAAATCTATCATCATCTATCCATGGAAGGGAGATCTATCAACATGAAGAGACTTACCTAGTTTAGATTTATTATTTTCCTTTTAGATGTAATTCCTTTATCGCTTTTGTGATGCGTAAGCATAGTTAAGGCTAGGATTTCAAACAATGAGTATTATATGGAAATATAAAGTCCTCCATCATCTTATCATGCAACTTATCATGCAACGTACCTGATCATTATGGAATTGTTCCCTGACGTTCGGATCAATTTCCTTTGGTTGCTCATATAATGGCATAGATGAGGTAGTCCTTTGGTACCTATTAGCTGAGGCTGCAGAAGTCTCATACGTGTTGTCGTAATTAGCCAGCGTTTCAAAGGTTTCCCAAGCACGCCGTGGAGTGTACTTGATATACCTATAGGTGGTGTAGCTGTTGATCCGGTCCTTTTTTGGTGCATCCAGGCAGTTGAAGATGATCTCTTGGATGACATAGGGTGGTTGTCCATACGTATAATAGGATTTCATAAGCCTTTTGTAGCTCTCCCAGAATTGTGATAATGTCTCCCTTGGCTTTGTCTAAAAGTCGTGATTTGTTTTCTGAGCGCAGCCGTTTTGGCAGGAGGAAAGAACTTGTTAAGAAACAAGTCTCGCAGTTCATTCCACGTGCGAAATGATTGTGAATGCAATCCCTTGAGCCACTGTTATGCTAATCCTACAAGAGACCAACAAAATGCTGTTAGTTTTAGATATTCTAGATTAGCACCATCTGCAATAGCTTCGCATAAATATAGAAAAGTAGTAATGTGCTCTATAGAACACTCATTGGGTTTCCCCTGAATTTGATTCTTCCTAATTTCAGTCATGAAAGAAGGACGAATTTCAAAGTTAATGCGTGGGAGGACGATCAGCGATTCTGGAACTTCCAGAGTAGGGTGAAGGTACTTCTTAGCATTTGCAGGGAGATTCTGATATTGTTCCTCAAGCTCTCGTCGGGCATTGACTTCGCGATCCACCATTTTCTCCCACCTTTGCTAGTTCTGTTGATATTCCGCCCCTCGTCGGGCGTACTCTGCTTCTCTGGTGGTGAATGCCTCAATCCATAGGCGGAGTTGCTCAATCTCCTGTGCTGGTGTGAGTTGGACCTCATTCTCGTTAGTTGTCAACATTAGTCTCCTCCTTAACCTTTGCCGAAGGTGGAAAAAGCGTTCAGGTTCGAGAATTGGGTCTACAGGTGTGCGATCAGTTCTTCGTATGCACCTGAAAAACAAAAAGAAAAAGAAAAAAACAGTAAAAAGAAACTAAAAATGGTGCGATTGATTGCCTCCCCAGCAACGGCGCCAAAATTTGTTAGGAGGGAAACTAGTAAACGAAATAAATATTAAATATAAACAACGAAACCAACTCCATGTCCAAGCAAATAAAATACAAGAAACCCTCTCGTTGTAGTGGTAGGGTATTCAGGAACGTATCTGTTGTGAGCTAAATCTGCCATATTTTACAGTAACTTTAATATCGTTTTCTGCATACTTTGCATACATTTGGGTTAGATAGTACAGAATCTATGTAGTTTATGCTTATTTACCAAATTATGGAATCTACACCAGTTTCTGTTTAAATTCGCAGGATTCGAGACATTTTACAGCAACTCTAAGGAAGGTCAGAAAAGCTCGGAAAACCACTACAGAAGTCCAAGGTCAAAGAAGCAGCGGGACCAGTCAAATCAAGCTAAGAGCCCAGGCTACTTGATCTCGAGTAGGCCTTACTCGATCTAGACGAGCATGTCCGAGCACAGGCCTTGTCGACTAGGAGCAATGTCGAGAGCCAGACCAACCCAGCTCCGGAGCTCTACTCGATCTCGACAAGCCCTAGTCGAGGTCGATGACACCTCAGCGCCGCACCCGGAGTCGATAAGCCGAGGACGAGGATGACCTGACGACACTCGCTGCCAGCGATTCCACTCGCTGCAGCGGACCTCTCGCTGCCGAGGAAAATCTCGCTGCTAGCGGGATGCACCAAGCCGACGAAGAAGCCAACTCGCGGAAGCGGAAGGGAAGACCCAACTCGATGTCGATGAGCCTTGTCGATGTCGACGAGACCCGTGAGCCAAGTCCGAGCCACATCGAGCACCAACTAACCGAGACAACGAACCCGAGGAGCCAGTCGACAACACTCCTACTCGATGTCGAGGAGACCCTAGTCGATATCGACGACGAATCCAGAAGCTGTTGACGTGACTTGACGAATCCTACTCGGAGTTGGAATCCTTGGAATTCGAGAAGACCGAGAATCTATCCGATTTCATCAACATCTATCATGAAGAAGGGAGTTTTATCCACTTGGAACATTTAGATATATTTAGATTTAATTTCTTTATCGCTTTTATCATTAAGCATTTTAGATATAGTTTTAGATATAGATATAGATATTCTATCCTTGAGTAGCAAGGAACAGAAGGCTATAAATAAAGCCCTAGGGGCTGAGCATTAGGCATCTTATCTTACATACAATTCAATTTTAGAGGGGCAGTCCCACAGAGACAGTTTAGGTAGTTCAGAGGTTTTAAGGTTTTGGCAGTTTACGAGAGTTGATTGCCAGGATTGTAAAGGCTTTGAATTTAGTTAATGCAAGTTATTTCTTTTCATCAATCAATGTCTGAGTTTGCGATGAGGCGTGAGTAGTCCACCCACTTCTAGGTTTGGGGCGAGCCCGACGATAACCATGCGCGTTTGAGGTAAAGATCCGACCTTTATCATGTTTTGAGCATTTTCCTACTTGTTGATGTGTTTATCACCCGTCTAATGGAGATCCATGCTAACAACTTGGATTATAAACATAAAATCAGTAGAGACAATTAGGGTTTCTTGAGAGAGTTGTCTAATTGTTGGAAAAGGCAAAAGCTTAGTCCTGTGATGCGATTTACATGATAATTCGTTTGGTTCTACTTTATGCATACTTGGTTATCGTTGTTGCAAACCCCAATCCTGGAAGCCTTTTACTTACAGTTTATTTCGAAAGTCCCAAAGCATTTGTCTTTACTTTATTTCTTTATTTCGTTTTAATTTCTGCCCTCGTCGACCTCGACCAAGCCTGGTCGATCTCGACTACTGATCTTCGATCTAGCATCGTTGTAGCTTAACTGTACAGGTACTCGACGAGACGAAGCGAAGTCGACAAAGACTCTACTCGACATCGAGTAGGCCTCATCGACATCGACAAGCCTCTGCCTGTGACTGCTACACTATTCGACTGTCCGATCTTCTGTCGACTACCCTTAGTCGAAATCGAGGACCCTGTTGTCGACGTTCGTGAGATTTCACTACTGCCTAGGATCCGCTGACACGCTTCTTCATGGATTCGATCCTGACAACCTTCTACTACAACGGGAGGAAGTCTTGTAATTATTTGCTGAGACAGGGAAGTCAGTCTGATCTTGATTTTATATTTATTTCATACTTGACCATCCTCCTGCAACAACAAATTGGCGCCGTTGCCGGGGACGCTATCATTCGCGCCTTAGGTAGTTGAATCTTACGTCTACTTTGAGTTACTTTTCAGGTGTATGCGCCGTTCTGGTCTACCACCTGAGTTTGACGCCTTAGACGAACCAGAGCGTTACCTACACATCCACTCTAAACTCAAAAGGATAATGGCGGCCGTTGAAACACAAGAGCAAATGATCGAAAGGCTTACAAGGGAAGTAGCCGCCAAAGATGCTGCTCTCGCCACTGAGAGAGCAGCCAGGGAATAGCAAGCTGAGCGTGCAAGGCAAGCAGAAGCTGAGCTGGCCCAATATCCAACCACTGCTGAGGATTATATGCATCCAACTCTCGTCGTGCCTGAATCGGCGATTCTAATCCCTGGTAACTCTTTTGAAATTCGCACTCAATTTTTGATAGAGCTTAAAAATAATGCTTTTTATGGCAAATTTAATGAGTGCCCTCTTGAACATATTACTAACTTTCATGATATGTGTCGTACTCTTGCTGAAGGTACAACTCTAGAATATGTCAAGATGAAATCTTTTCGCTGGTCGCTCGCTGGACCTGCACTAAAATGGCTTGAAGGGTTGAAGCCGATATCTCTCAGCACCTGGGCCCAAGTAGAGCAAGAGTTCCTGAACAAATACTTCCCACCAGCCAAAACAGCACTTCTCCGTCAGAAAATCACCGCCTTCAAACAAAAGCAAGGGGAACCGCTGGCAAGGGCATGGGAACGCTACAAGAAACTGCTGCGATCTTGCCCTACTCATGGACAGCCACCCTACGTCATCCAGGAGATCTTCTTCAACTCTCTGGATCAAATCACTAAGGATAGGATCAATCACTATACTCGCTATGAGTATCCGACGATGCCACCAAGCGACGCATGGGGTGTTCTAGAAAAGCTCAGTAACTACGACAACAAATATGGGGCTCCTACAAACTATGAGGAGAACTCTTACGCCAGGCCAGCACCATCAATGCCACTATATGAGCCAGCAAAGGAGATTGACCCAGATGTCAGGGAGCAGTTCTACAGAGACCAGAATCGCAAGCTCCTCAAGCAAGTCAAATATCTATCTGTCAACCAGCCTTGCATTGAATGTGGATCACAGAGACACACTACTACTGAGTGTCCACACACCGAGAAAGTCAGGATGGCAGAAACACATGAGCAGGCAGCCTACGCTGGGGGTCCAAATCGCTACATGGGAGACCAACGATCCTATCAACCACAGTGGAACCAAGGTCCCCCTAGGAACCCCCCATCCTACAGAGCTCCAGGACATCCCGAAAGGGATCAAAAGAAGGATGATCTGCAGCTGATCCTTGAAGAGATGCGTCGGAATCAGGGCACCATCAACAACCAATTCCAAAATATCACTACAAAGTTTGGGGAATTGGACATCTGGAAAAGGGGAATAGAGACGCAGATGGGTCAAATCGCTGCACAAATCCCACGACCATTCGGACAACTCCCTGGGCAAACTGAACCAAATCCTAAAGGGAAAACCAGACACGTCGCAGCTATCAAACTCAGGAGTGGACATCAGTTACACGAGCCAGAGGTCGGAAAACAGCAAAGCAAGGCAGAGCAGCAACTCGACGTAGAGCACGGCCAACTCGATCTCGAGGAAGGTGTACTCGACATCGACGAGACTCTACTCGACAAAGACCAGAAGCTGAGCTCGGACTCCGCTGCGCAGACCAGCAACTCCAGGTCGACCACCCTACTCGATGTCGACGAGCCCGTTGTCGAGATCGACGAGAAGCGTCTGGCCAACTTCGACGACGCTGCAGCACCTCCGACAGCTAATCAGGCTCCGAAACTGAAAAAGCCAATGCCTTTCCCTTCAAAGGCACAGAAAGATCCCACTGCAGGTAGGTTTACCAGATTTGTTAATATGCTGCAAGAACTGAATGTGTCTATTCCTTTTACAGAAGCCCTGCAAGAGATGCCTGGATATGTCAAATTTCTCAAAGAAATCCTAAGCAAGAAGCGATCCATCTCAGAGATCGCAGGCGAATGCAAAGTACTCCACTTCCCTGAAAAGAGACCTGACCCTGGTAAGTTTTCTGTTACTGTGGGTTTTGGTCAATATAAATATGATTCTCTATGCGATTTAGGGGCAAGTGTGAGCATCATGCCTTTATCAATCTGGAGGAAAGTAAAGATAGGATGCATAGAACCGGTGGATGCTAAGCTATACATGGAAAACAATACAGTAGTCATCCCTACAGGTATAGTTGAGAACGTCCCTGTCCAGGTTGGTAAATTCTTTGTTCCAGCTGATTTCCTTATCATTGACTGTGCTGAAGATCCTACTAGCCCTATTATTCTTGGTAGACCATTCTTAGCAACTGCAGATGCCAGAATTAGTGTCAAGAATAGATCGCTCACCTTCACCATAGGCGATGAGGTGTTGGATTTCTCTTTTGGCCCTGCAAAAGAGGAAATTTCATGGCTGGAGGTGAAAAGCATCAGCAACCACAGGACCAAGCAAACAACAGAGAAAGATGCTGACGTTGTACTCGAGATCGACAAGACCAACTCGATCTCGACAAGGGACCTACTCGACTTCGACAAACCTTCGTTGATGTCGATAAACACTGCAGAGCCAAAAACTTGCCAGGAGTCTAAGTATGGGGTCCCTGTACTCGAGGTCGACAAGCCTTCATCGATGTCGACTAGCCCCAAGCCCAAAAATTCCTGTTTTGGGTCCAAAAAGGCAAGTTCATAAAGAAAATTTCAAATGATTTAAGGGGAGAGAGGACGCCGTGGCAAGAGAATCTGCGAAAACTGAGGGCCGGAAGGAAAAGGGAGAAGGCAAGGGGAGATGATGCAAGCAACAGCCTATCTGCTGAGCTTGCATACTACCAGCAGGACCTAGATGATCCAGGAGAAGGGCCAAGCATGAGTGGGCCCCACAATAATGGTCCTTGAGCGCCAAAGGAGAAGTCGGTCTAGCGACTCTAAAATCTAGAGCATGTATATAAAACTTTATGATTTTGGGACTTTTGAACTTTTTGTTTTATTTTTGGTTTTGGTTTTATGTCTTTTAGAATGTTTTATGTGGATAGTCTTGTGTGTAATCTAACACTTTTAGGTCGGCAAGCATAAAAGGACCGCGAAAAGTGGAATAAGAAGTCCCTGAAAAACAGTCAAAATCGACGAAGGCCGAGTCGACGGCGACAAGGAGGAGCAGCCCAGACACAACTCGACCTCGAGTAGACGTACTCGACATGGACCAGCCAGACGCTCCTCGACTTCAGATTCCACCAGACGCTGGGAGCCTCCTCGATATCGAGTACTATACTCGATATCGACAAGAACAGTTACTCGACCTGCCCAGATCCGCCTTCCTTGATATTTTATCCTGTGAGTTCCTTCCTTTACTCTTGTTTTTATTTGATTTTATACAGTGGGGACACTGTAAATTTTAAGTATGGGGTGGGGGAAGGGCTTACATTATGCATATTCACTTTATTTGACATTATATGTATTATTTCTTTGAATTGCAATATGACTATTTTGGAATGTATTATTGATTTATGTGCTTATATACATGAAAAATGACTATTTTGGAATGTATTATTGATTTATGTGCTTATATACATGATTTCCAAAAGTTTGAAAAATGACCCCCATTGAAAATTTTGAATAATGTCATGGAAGCTTATATAGGACTCGACGAAGCAAAATTGGATTCATTAGAGATATAGCATAAAATTGCCTAGTAAAGGGAAGTCATAATGAAGTGCATTATTTTCTTGAAAACCATGAAAGGAGGTAAAATTTGAAGTTGCTTTTGGCATGTTGCATGATAAGATGATGGAGGACTTTATATTTCCATATAATGCTCATTGTTTGAAATCCTAGCCTTACCTATGCTTATGCATCACAAAAGCCATATTATGCCTTATTTCAATTATTGCTCCACATGATCCAAACATTTGCCATTCTTTACCTTATCCGGGGATTATGTTGAGAATGATGTTACATTATGGAGATTATCATATGGTGTTTGTGTTGTTATTATTATCATTATTGGAGTTTGGAAGGAAATTGTTTGAAATATATGAAAAATTTAATGAGTGAAAGAAAATCCAATCACCTCAGGAGATAAAGGTAGATTGACCCTGCTCTCTGAGATAATAGTTTGGAGAGATGGGACACATTGTGAGGAGTCCAGAGCACTAAGTATCCGGGGCCATTCATGACACCCATGTTTGTGACTCGCGAGAAGGCAGTGCTGAGGTTAGAGAGGTAAAAGCATTAGTATTGATAAAAGCATTATGAAAGGTGATGAATATTATGGAGAAGGAATGTGGAAATTCAACTTGGAAATACTCCATTTCTCCGGATCATTAGCACCACATTGCCAAAAATTGCCCACCTTTAGCCTTTTACCAAATCTACTCCTTATTTGAGCTTAAATTGAAGTCCTCTTGATTATCAATGCTTTGTCACTTATGAATGTTTTTGCTTAACCCTCCTTTTGTGAGTAGATGTTGCTCTTTAAATTGCACATGCATGGATTTGTGACACTAGTACCTTTTTCGAGGATGGTAATTGACTGCTGGGTTATATAAGAATGAATCTGATATGTTGAGAGTTTTGATTTCTTCCCCTGACTGACAAATAAAAGTATTGCTTGAGGACAAGCAAGTTTAACTATGGGGTGTTTGTTGTGAGCTGAATCTGTCATGTTTTACAGTAACTTTTATATCATTTTCTGCATACATTACATGCATTTGGGTTAGATAGTACAGAATCTATGTAGCTTATGTTTATTTGCCAAATTATGGAATCTACACCAGTTTCTGTTTAAATTCGCTGAACTCGAGACGTTTTACAGCAACTCTAAGGAAGGTCAGAAAAGCTCGGAAAACCACTACAGAAGTCCAAGGTCAAAGAAGCAGCGGAACCAGTCGAATCAAGTTGAGAGCCCAGGTTACTCGATCTCGAGTGAACCTTACTCGATCTAGACGAACATGTCCGAGCACAGGCCTTGTCGACTAGGAGCAGTGTCGAGAGCCAGACCAACCTAGCTCCGGAGCCCTACTCGATCTAGAGGACCACCTAGTCGAGATCGACGACACCTCAGCGCCACACCCGGAGTCGATAAGAAGAGAAGCTGATCGAGAAGCCGAGGACGAAGACGCCGAGCACATCTCTACTCGATCTCGATGAGACCTTGTCGAGATCGACGAGCCACCTAGCGCCTGTCCGAGTCCATGCCGAGGAGGAGTCCTCGACATCACCAGAGAGCCATCCTCGACCACAACCCTAGTCGATCTCGAGGACCACCTAGTCGAGATCGACGACGCCCAGGAGCCCAGATCCGAGCTTGTGGAGCAGAGTCACCCGAGAACACCAGTCGATGATGAATCCTAGTCGATGTCGACGAGCCCTTATCGATGTCGAGTAGACCAGCTTCTGGAAACGCGTCGACGTGAGCAGTCCGAGTAGAGTTGGGATTCCTTGGGCACGAAGGAAGTCGAGAAGGCCGAGATTCTATCCAAATCTATCATCATCTATCCATGGAAGGGAGATCTATCAACATGAAGAGACTTACATAGTTTAGATTTATTATTTTCCTTTTAGATATAATTCCTTTATCGCTTTTGTGATGCGTAAGCATAGGTAAGGCTAGGATTTCAAACAATGAGTATTATTTGGAAATATAAAGTCCTCCATCATCTTATCATGCAACTTATCATGCAACGTACCTGATCATTATGGAATTGTTCCCTGACGTTCGGATCCATTTCCTTTGGTTGCTCATATAATGGCATAGATGAGGTAGTCCTTTGGTACCTATTAGCTGAGGCTGCAGAAGTCTCATACGTGTTGTCGTAATTAGCCAGCGTTTCAAAGGTTTCCCAAGCACGCCGTGGAGTGTACTTGATATACCTATAGGTGGTGTAGCTGTTGATCCGGTCCTTTTTTGGTGCATCCAGGCAGTTGAAGATGATCTCTTAGATGACATAGGGTGGTTGTCCATACGTAGAATAGGATTTCATAAGCCTTTTGTAGCTCTCCCAGAATTGTGATAATGTCTCCCTTGGCTTTGTCTAAAAGCCGTGATTTGTTTTCTGAGCGCAACCGTTTTGGCAGGAGGAAAGAACTTGTTAAGAAACAAGTCTCGCAGTTCATTCCACGTGCGAATTGATTGTGAATGCAATCCCTTGAGCCAATGTGATGCTAATCCTACAAGAGACCAACAAAATGCCGTTAGTTTTAGATATTCTAGATTAGCACCATCTGCAATAGCTTCGCATAAATATAGAAAAGTAGTAATGTGCTCTATAGAATACTCATTGGGTTTCCCCTGAATTTGATTCTTCCTAATTTCAGTCATGAAAGAAGGACGAATTTCAAAGTTAACGCGTGGGAGGACGATCAGCGATTCTGGAACTTCCAGAGTAGGGTGAAGGTACTTCTTAGCGTTTGCAGGGAGATTCTGATATTGTTCCTCAAGCTCTCGTCGGGCATTGACTTCGCGATCCACCATTTTCTCCCACCTTTGCTGGTTCTGTTGATATTCCGCCCCTCGTCGGGCGTACTCTGCTTCTCTGGTGGTGAATGCCTCAATCCATAGGCGGAGTTGCTCAATCTCCTGTGCTGGTGTGAGTTGGACCTCATTCCCGTTAGTTGTCAACATTAGTCTCCTCCTTAACCTTTGCCGAAGGTGGAAAAAGCGTTCAGGTTCGAGAATTGGGTCTACAGGTGTGCGATCAGTTCTTCGTATGCACCTGAAAAACAAAAAGAAAAAGAAAAAAACAGTAAAAAGAAACTAAAAATGGTGCGATTGATTGCTTCCCCAGCAACGGCGCCAAAATTTGTTAGGAGGGAAACTAGTAAACGAAATAAATATTAAATATAAACAACGAAACCAACTCCATGTCCAAGCAAATAAAATACAAGAAACCCTCCCGTTGTAGTGGTAGGGTATTCAGGAACGTATCCACGAGGAAGCGTGTCAGTGCTCGCCTGGCTCCTAAATCCTCTGAAAATCGACCAGAAGGCTCCTCGAAATCGACTAGACCTGTCGACCTAACCTACAAAACAGAACAATAGAGAACGAAAAAAACCTAACGTCGACTAGACTCCTCGACGTCGAGCAGTGTCGTCGATTTCGAGTAGTTTCGCAGAGTAAAACCGTAGCTTTGTGATGAAAATAAAACAGAAGCAACACGAAAATGGTGGAATGTAATTCAATAATACAAAAGACTTCTAGGATCGGGGTATCAATGCCACAACGATAACCATATAAGAATCATGCTAAAGGTATAAACAATCATGCTTTTTCATCAAATAACTGTCGTCATTAACAAGTAAGAAGATAGAGGCTTTCGTATAAACCCTAATTGTTACTAACCCTTTTCACCCAGTTAATCCAAGATGTATTAAGATCACTTTTGCTTCAATAACATAAACAAGGATCACCTTCGATTGTCGCAGAAGAATGATGCTCATAGGGATAGAAGACGAAATCGCATTAAAAGTTGTACCTTTGTCGCATTACCTTACATGGCTACCGTGAGGCTCACCCCGACCCTAGAAGTTGGGTGACTACTTGTTGTTCATCATAAAAACACAAATCAATAATAAAAGGGAAATAAATCGCATTGAATTGAAACAAAGCTTACAACTATTTGAAGCCAAATCCGCTCTCGCAAACATTAACTCTTCTCGGCTCCAAGCTCTATCAAACAACAACTCTTCTCGGCTCCAAGCTCTCTCAAAAACTCTCTCTATCTTGTTATATGGTAGTAAACACAATTGCTTGTGGCTTGGATGATTTCTAAAATCATCCCCTAAGGCCTTATATATAGTATTCAATCCTCGTTATCCAAGGAAAGAATATTCTATCTATATCTAAAACTATCTATCTAAAAATTTATGATAAAACTTGGAAATAAAATAAATATCTCGTAAGTAAGACTAAAGTGGATAAATATCTTCACTCTTGATAGATCTTCAACCTTCTTGATAGATTCCCACGTGCCTTCACTTGCATGTAATCCACATATCTCGTATTTCACTCGATTTCGACTCGGATTGACGCTGGGGAGTACTCGACATCGAGTAGTGTGGTCGATGTCGAGTAGGACTCTTCTTCTCCTCGGAAGCTCGAATGGGATTCGGACTCTCGATGGGTACTCGACATCGAGTAAACTCATCGACGTCGAGTAGTCTTATGCTCCTCAAGAAGTTTGCTGCACGTCTCGTGCTCGACTAGGAAATTTCGACCAATGTTACTCGATATCGACTAGTCCTGTCGAGTGCTTCCTTTCTTGTTTCCTGCTCGATGTGCTTTAATTCAACTACTACTTGACCTTGGACTTTCTGTATTTGACCTCGAGCTCCTTTATGTTTTTCTTCCTTCTCCGAATTGCTGTAAAATGCCTTGATTTCTGCGAAATTAAACAAAAACTAGCGTAGACTCCATAATTTGGCAAATAAGAATAAAATACAGATTTTGTATAATTCCAACCCAATGATATGAAATGCATGCAGAAATCGACGTAAAAGTTAGTGTAAAACATGGCAATTTAGGCTCACAACAAGCATCGGTCCCAAGAGTGAACACTCCTTCCCTTAGCTTCGACGTTGTGCTTCTTTGCTCCTTTGTAGCTCCTTCCCTAGCCTTCATATGCTCCAAAACATGTCCTTTAAGCGCGCTCCTCCAAGATCCCATCTATGGTCGGAATGTAAAACTGCAGAATAAATGTTGTGAGCTGAATTTGCCATATTTTACAGTAACTTTAATATCGTTTTCTGCATACATTTGGGTTAGATAGCACAGAATCTATGTAGTTTATGCTTATTTTCCAAATTATGGAATCTACACCAGTTTCTGTTTAAATTCGCAGAATTCGAGACGTTTTACAGCAACTCTAAGGAAGGTCAGAAAAGCTCGGAAAACCACTACAGAAGCCCAAGGTCAAAGAAGCAGCGGAACCAGTCGAATCAAGACGAGAGCCCAGGCTACTCGATTTCGAGTAGACCTTACTCGATCTAGACGAGCATGTCCGAGCACAGGCCTTGTCGACTAGGAGCAATGTCGAGAGCCAGACCAACCCAGCTCCGGAGCCCTACTCGATCTCGACAAGCCCTAGTCGAGATAGACGACGCCTCAGCGCCACACCCGGAGTCGACGAGAAGAGGAGGCAAGCCGAGAACGAAGACGACCAGGCAGTACTCGCTACCAACGACTCGACTCGCTGCAGCGAACCGCTCGCTGCCGCAGAAATCTTCGCTGCCAGCGGGGTGCACCAAGACGAAGGATCTCGCCAACTCGCTCCAGCGGAAGGGGGTTCTCGCACCTGCGGATCGACGAACTCGCTGCAGCGGAAGAAGCGACTCGCTCCAGCGGAAGGGAAGTACGTAGTCGATGTGGACGAAGCCTTGTCGAGGTCGACGACGCCCAGGAGCCATGTCCGAGCCTTGTCGAGCACCAGTCACCCGAGAACACCAGTCGACGACGAATCCTAGTCGATGTCGACGAGCCCTTGTCGATGTCGAGTAGAACAGTTTCTGGAAACGAGTCGACGTAAGCAGTCCGAGTAGAGTTGGGATTCCTTGGGCACGAAGGAAGCCGAGAAGACCGAGTTCTATCCGATTCTATCAAGATACATCATAGAAGAGAGTTTTATCCAGTTGAGACAATTTAGATATATTTAGATTTAATTTCCTTGTTGCTTTTATTTATCCTTAAGCATTTTAGATATAATTTTAGATATAGATAGAGATTTCTATCCTTGATTAGCAAGGAATAGAAGGCTATAAATAAAGCCCATGGGGCTGATTTTAGATTAATTCAATTTCAGTTAGAGAAGTAGTTCCACAGAGACGGTTTAGGGGGGGGGGGGGGGGGGGTTCAGAGGTTTTAAGGTTTTGGCAGTTTACGAGAGTTGATTGCCAGGATTGTAAAGGCTTTGAATTTAGTTAATGCAAGTTGTTATTTCTTTCAAATCAATGTCTGAGTTTGCGATGAGGCGTGAGTAGTCCACCCACTTCTAGGGTTGGGGCGAGCCCGACGATAGTCATGCGTGTTTGAGGTAAAGATCCGACCTTTATCATGTTTTGAGCATTTTCCTACTTGTTTATGTGTTTATTACCCGTCTAATGGAGATCCATGCTAACAACTTGGATTATAAACATAAAATCAGTAGAGACAATTAGGGTTTTTTGAAAGAGTGGTCTAATTGTTGGAAAAGGCGAAAGCTTAGTCCTTTGATGCAATTTACATGATAATTTGTTTGGTTCTGCCTTATGCATGCTTGGTTATCGTTGTTGCAAACCCCAATCCTGGAAGTCCTTTTACATTAAGTTTTGTCGAAGTCCCAAAGCATTTGCCTTTACTTTATTTCTTTGTTTCGTTTTATTCTCTGTCTACTCGACCTCGACCACGCCTGGTCGATCTCGAGTTACTGATATTCGATCTAGCATCGTTGTAGCTTCTGTGTGCAGGTAGTCGACAAGCCCAACTCGAAGTCGACAAAGAGCCTACTCGATATCGAGTAGCCCTGGTCGATATCGACTAGCCTAGTGCCTGTGTCTGCTACTCTGTTCGACTGTGCCTGACCCCTGCCGACTAACCCTTAGTCGAGGTCGAGTACCACTGTTGTCGACTTCTGTGAGATTTCATCGCTGCCTAGGATCCGCTGACGCGCTTCCTCGTGGATCGATCCTGACAACCTTCTACTACAACGGGAGGAAGTCTTGTATTTATTTGCTGAGACAGGGAAGTCAGTCTGATCTTTATTTTATATTTATTTCATACTTGACCATCCTCCTGCAACAACAATAAACACTAAAAACACGTAGATTCCGAACTCGATTACGTCACACAAAAGATATGAAACTAGACTAAAAAATATGCAAACCTAGCCTAAGTGTAATCTTTTCACCTTGTAAAAAAATACTTAAATTTGAATTCTTTTTGACATATTTATATATGAAGTTTCAACATCTTTATTCATTTTGGCAGAAAGACAGACATATATATTCATTCTTGATCGAAACATAGAAAGGTTGAGTTCCTGCACGTGGGGATGTAACTAGTTACTCTAAAGGTTCCCAAAGATGACACGTAATTTTTTTTGTTTAATCATTCTAAACAGAAGGTGAGGTGTATTGAATTAATGAGTATTGCACACACATTAATCAGATTTCTCCTAATCAAAACTCAAGATATTTGTTAATCGATCGAGAAGTTTATCGTTCCGATCTTTTATGGCCATATTGTGGGATTAGAATGCCGGGCAATAGTTGTACTCACCAATCCTTTTGGATTACCCTTCAATTTTAAGATTTGGGTATTGATTTTCCCATCTTTTATTATAGTTGTGTGCTACATGGAGACCTTCAAATATTGTCCCACAAACGAGGATGGTTTGATGGTCATATTTGTGTGCTTCTTATTATTAATGTTTGTAAGGGGCGATTATGGACTTTTAAAATGTAAATTGGCACATAGTGTGGACATTAGGCGGAATGCTGCTTTACAAATTTAATTTTAATCCTAGTGTTTCGATGTTTTGACAAAATCCTATTTAGCGTCGTCCTCGCGCCCCTATTATAAATATTCTCTTTTATAAAACCATCATGAGAACATAGTTCCACCTGAAAAGAAAGATATACATAGATACAGATAAAAGTGATATTTTTTTAACAAAAACAAATGTAGTTATTTCCCTAATGAATACATCATTTCGAAGCAAGGATAGCCTCTAGGTTTAATTAACACAACTAGAACAATATGTATAAGTTAAAATTAAAACTTATTCAACAATAATTGTTTACTCTTGGATTTCTATCATTTGAATTACTTTTTATTCTATCTTTCAATAAATGCATCTATGAAAATTATATCTCCCTTTAAGAATAATATAATATTATTATTAATGGTATGTAAATCATACATATAATATATTATGATAAAACAAATAACACTAATGTCACCTATTTAACTATCTCTATCTAGCTATTTGGTACAACGTCGGTAAAAAGGGGCTTTCTAATTCATACAAAAGTTTCTATAATATATTTTATACTGAAAATAATCTTCATAATCTTTGTTTAATTTTTTTTCAAACAATTTTCTCTTAGATGTCTGAATGAAGTTGCTTGATTTTGTCCCAGTTATACAATATGCTCCCGGAAACATCATAAAACTTTAAGCTAATAACACTTGTATTCGCTTGAACTGACAAGAAACCCTGCCCACCGTAGATGTACTTTAGCTCCTCTGGACTCCACCCTTTCCAATCACCCCTCCATGCTTTCGATCCCCCACCACTCGTTATAAACTCTACATCACTGCATATAGGTAGAGGAAAATAAGCATTTTAAAATATAAACTTTGGAAAAAAAAATTGTTTATATGTACCAAATACCCATTGCATTTAAAAGCAATTCACTCAAATTCAATCAACTTAAAGATGAACTATATGTTATTAAGTAAACAAGGATAATTATTTACCTGTCAATGCTAGTGATTCTCTCTAAGCAATGATCATGTCCATTCATGTAAAAGTCAACTTTATGCTCCTATTAAGACATACAATCAAAATTTACAAAAGTTAAATGTTGATCAATAAGATTAATGGTGTATGAATTAAGTTTGATTAGATGTCTTGACACAACGAAGATGAAGTTTATTTATTTTTATAATACCCTCAAAATTGGGACAAGATTGACAACTAGCTCTCCAGTGACACCATGGACACATCCACTCTTAATGGTGTGGTGACCCACCACTATTTTCCATTTTGCATCTGAGTTTTTTAATGCCAAAGACAAATCCTACAAATGATCATTCAATCAAATTATGAACAAAATAGACAATCAATGACTTATTATATAGGGAAAATATGTTTATAATAATGTCATATCGATTATAACAGTAGGTAATTTTATTATCTAATTATAATAAATATTCATAGATATAATTCATTGGAATAAATTTAAGTTTTTAATTTCCATTAGTGTTAGTATTAATAACAAACATAAGTGTTGCAAATTTACTTTTCGGATCAAATTGATAATTTGAACTTATTTTACACTACATTTCATTTTCATCTATATACATGCTTTAGATCGACACAATAAGGTTAAAAATTATATTATTACCGCTAGCATAGTTGAAAGATATTTTCTGCGAGGATAGATATCTCTCCAGTCATAAGTATGTTCTTTCGGATCTAAGAAATAATAGTCCACGAATGGTGTGGTGTCAATGAAGAAGAAGTCTACGATTCCTGTAAAATTCACAAATGATATAAATTTAGTGTACATTGTACAAACATTATTTTCAATGAACAATGAATAAAACCCTAGAATGATATGTAATCCTTCATTATAGGAATGGAAATGCGTAATGAACTTTAGAATAGGGTATTCAATAATAAATCACCTGCATTTAACATGAATGATCTCATGCAAAGCCATCTTTTATCTTTTTGTCTAAGGTCATTGCTTAATTGGGCTCGAGTGTCTCCTCTATAATCATGGTTGCCTAAAACTGAAAATATAACAAATAAATTAATGAAGGATCATGGAAGAATATATTCTTTCTAGTGTTGAATATCAAATTTCGATGGATGTAAAGAATATTTTGGATCTTGCTTTTATTTAAACATGTTATGTTTTCCCTAAATAAAAAATTTGGACACCACATGGAAAAAATAATAGTTTTATTTATGAACCTTGATAAAAACAATACTTACCACTATACCACTGTGTTTGCAAACTTGAGGCGGTATACACATTCGTAAATGAATCATCAAAGGCTGGATCATTTACACCCATTAACCCACTATTATAAAAGTTATCTCCTGCTGAGACAACAAAGTCTATGTCTAGCTTCTCTCCAACGTTTCCCATCTACAAAGATATATTAATAATTTAACAATGCAAACTATGCGATAAAAAATATTTTCAATTGGTTATGTGTAATTTCCGAAAATAACAAAACAAAATATGGTACGTAAAGATTAAATTAAGATCTTATTTAATTGTAAACTAAAGTTTATATGAGATATGAGTATTTAGTAACCTGGTGAGCAACAAGTGATTGATTGTAGAAACCCTTTCTTCCCCAATCTCCAATAACTAAGAAATTAAGGCTTCCATCATCGTGCTTTGGTTTATGTTTGAAGCGCTTCAACTCTGCATTTGAACGAACTAAACATGATACTCCAAGAACTAAAGCTAACAAAATAATCTTTGGATTTTCCATTTTTTTTATCAAATAGGATGTAACTTTATTCTTTTGATTCGATTTTGTTTTCTTGATGAGATTAAAATCAATCAAAATAAACGAGAAGGGAAGAAGCCTTTATTAGCCTTAGATATAAGGAGCTTCTTCCTTTACAATTATTCTTGACAATCTTATTTTATTAAATTTTAAGAATGATTTGGTTTTATGAATGATTTAGTTTTGAGATATTTATACTGTATGAAGGTTACTTCAAAAATAGCATCTATTTTTTTTTTTTTGTATTTTATTCTCTCAAAATTATGATATCCTTGTATTTTTTAGGGTTTCATTGATATCAATGAGTGAAAGTAGGAACAAGTTTATTGTTGAACAAGTGTGCTTCATTCCATTTTTAGATAAAGGAAGAATGTAATATTCCATGAAAATGTCAATTTTTTATATTTTACACAAAAACAACACTTAACTATCTTTGATATAGCATTAATATTTATAACAAAAATGTGAAAATGGTACTTGGACCATATTGTTTCTAATGGAGTAATTTGTAATAAATAAATAAGTTATTTACTTATGTATTTATTACTAGTTAAGCATGATTATCATATTGTGTATGAAATATTTTTTATTTGAAAATATTGTGTTTGATTGTTTAAATTACAATGACATGAACATTGGAGCTTATACCGATGTAAATAGTTTATAGACAATATCTTATATCATTCCACCATCGGCCAAATAGGCAAAGGAAATTTATAACTGTCATTTGCTCATGGACTCTTTTCTGCAGTTAAGATGAATTAAATGGTTGGTTTCAACTTCTAGGACACTTTGAAATCTACTTACCAATGTTAATTTGATGCTTAGATAAGTGTCATATTGACCATTAGTCATCTGCTTTTTTCATGGTTCTTAGAATCCTAATTCAGATAGTAGAATATTACGATCCTACGATCCCAAGTTTTCCTCTAATCCAGATTGGTTATATATACTCAGGGGTTCTAGGTAGGACTGTACACACTACAAAAAAAAAATTTCGCTTGCCGTGGCAAAAAGCATTCAAAGGGTGGCAAAAGGCATCTAGCTTCGGCTTAGCTACGACAAATGAGGGGGTGGCGAATTCTGAGGTGGCAAAATTTTGTAGCATTGGCAAATAGTCGTAGCTAATTTTTTTAGCTACGTCTATGCTACGACAAGCAACACCTAATGAAATACATGCCACATTTGCCGCGGTAAGATGCCGTAGCTAAAGTGTGGGTGTAAAATTAAAAAAAAAACCCTACTTTTTAGCCCGGGTTTGTAGAATCCAAGCTAAAAAGTCCAATATTTTTAAAAAATAAAATAAAATAATACACAATTTACACAAACTAAAATTTCATTAATTATACAAAATTTACATACATAAGAAAATGTCAAAACTGCATAATTTATATACAATAAATATACATAATAGTTTGGGCACTCAACATTAACCTCAATGGAGTAATATGTCATAAAAAAGACATTGCCAACTCCTTTTCCACTCGTTGCAATCCCTTTCTTGTTTGTATCATGAACTACTCTGTAGCAGTAGTTCAACATTGTGGCTAGTCCACTGTTTCGAACCCAGCCGTACTGGTACGAAACCCGTGCTTCCCCTCCTGAAAAGTCTTGGTTAACCTGAACCACACAACTTCATATCAAGAACATAAACTAGAGCTTTTTAAAACACAGATAACTTAGAGCAATTGCTCCAGAACCCTAAGAACAGACTAGAATAATTTGTCCGAGCAACACTCGCAGGTTTTGACTTTAATGGGTCGCTCATGGAGAGAACAAAAAGAGTTCAAACCAAAGGGGGGAAGATTTCTAAAGAGACCCCCGTAGGAGGCGAATAAACAAATCATCATGTAATTGATAATAGGAAGAATAAAGGGATGGGAGAATATTATGTAACTACACATGAAAACATGGAAAGTAATGCAGGGAACGAATTATTTAGAAGGGCAATATGAAGCAAATTACACTAGCATCTGCTAAAAACTAAGAAGTCAATTCATAATTTATCAACAGCAAGAATTCATGGCTAACCAATTAAAAGTTACATAGAGAGTATGTATGATTGTAGAAGGCAATATTAACAAAAGTTCTAACTCCATAATAAAGGTGTATCCCTTAAATAGCTTTCACACGTCTCTATTAAGTGTTATTAGCAACAACTACTAAAGATAGCCATTCTCCTTCGATTTATTATTCTTTAGCTATTCTCCTCCAGTCCTAGTCATCTAGCATTAAGCAAGCTTTTTATATGCCAAGGTTACTTCAAGAATTGAGTTCTAAAGCAAACACCTTAACTTAATAAATACATAATATAATTTCTGTAATTTCAGAAAGGACCCAAACTAACCTAAAGATCAGCATAACATGTTCGCTTTGAGCACCATGAAGTTGTTTGGTAAAAAAGGAAAGAAAGAGAAAATAGCCATCATCTTTATGTTGCTTTTTTGCAGTGATAAATCTTGGGGAAATCTCTAAATTTACAGGAAGATAATACAGCAACAGTGAAAAAAAAAACAAGAACCTTTTTGGGGTTTGGGATGGAGCAAAGGGGAAGATGAGTGATCATATCCTGACAAGCGAACTCGTCCCTCTCGGTGAGTTGAATGACACCGTCCAAAAGGAGAACCTTTCCATACGACAAGGACCGACAATCTCATAAGGCTACAAGTACAAGTTGATATAGCCTCCAACAAACTAATTTAAATTGGAGAAAGTATTATTTATTTTTAGTATACAGTACTGTATTTATATCCATGTCATCTTAAAATATCACATGTAAACTCTTTGCATATCTATATAAATATTTGCCATCATCTGTATATCAAAAAAATGTATTAATTGTTGAAATGGCTGAATTAAAAAAAAATACTTGGTTCAAAAAATAGTTAAATGATATAAGCATCATCTAGCTTACCATTTAAGACATTTAATACAATGTTTTAGTCACTTGAGCCATTAACCCATGTCAGCAGTATATAATTCAGACAAATTTAGTTTCTTTTGTTTGAGATACTTATTTAGGTTATTTTCACATTATGCTGAAATTTGTTGTAAATTATGCCTAAGGTTCAATTAAATTGTTCCCTCTTACTTCTTCTTTTCTATAGCCAGCTTGAGATATTATGAGTAAATTTGTGCTAAAATGTGTTTGGAGGTTTTTTTGAATTTTTAAATTGAGTTGCATGACTGAAATGGGATGAATTTGTGTGGCATGTAGCTCAAATTGTGTATTTGGGCTGAATTTGTATGAAAATATGTGCTGAATTAGCTAAATTTTGAATTGAATTGCATACATCAAATGGATTTTGTTTCATTTTGAAATTCAACTAATTCCCAGTGATCCCATCACATGTCAGTAACTGTAATTGTTAATTTACTATCTTACTTATCCTTTGCATTTTCAGTTGCTGAGGAAATGTTTGTTAACATTTTATTCCCCCTTATGCAGAAATTTTGATCCTTTCCTGTCACTCAATGCGATCGAAACTCACTTCTATAATGAATCATTAATAGATACTCTGTAGATTATTCAGGTCCTTTTTCTAGCTCTGTACCTCTTTTTTCCATCAAATTTAGTCAAGTCAATTCTACTGATAGAATATCAGTTTTAAACTGAATATTCCGAAATAAGTGTAGGAAATGAACATAGTCAACTCAAATAAAACCCATGAAATTGTTGTGTTGCAAGATTCAAATGCACACTCATGTTCTGGCTTTGACTGATCTGCTATAACAGTCAGATGCAGAGAAGTCTAAACACTATCCACATCCAAGGCATGTGCTTGGCCGACGCACCAGATACTTTTGAACTCTAGCAGGCCAAATTAAGTAAAAAAAGGGGAAGGAAGGGAGAGCTATTGTGAACTTTGGAGCTATGAAGCTTACAAAAATATGTTTTCTTTTATTTAATAAAAATCAAATCCTCTTTATCTCACATGAGTTACATCTCTCGACACAAGCACTTAATGCTGGTTTCTATACATTTCAAATATCATGGACTAGTTGTTCAAAAAATAGATTGTGGTTTCTATAGATTTGAAATATCACACCTCAGTCATTGCATTCTGAGGTTCATGTTTTATGTGGAATTTTTATTTGTTTCGTGGTCACATTTTATCTAAAAGGATTTACCATGTGTATTTGTGTTTTCATTTCTCAAATCTAATTCAAGGTTTGTGTCACACTGATGCATATGTTAGCCAATATATGGGAGTTGATGCCCCAATACCCATTACGCCAAGTTAGAAGACTTTAGTAACGTCTTCTGCAAGATTGTTCGAGCAGCAGAAAATCCTCATCTCGGCATCCCAGAGACTGAAGCTGAGAGGAGTAGGAAACACTACCACCAGCTTGTTAACCGCTCTCTCATGGTCGTTTCAAGTGCTGGATTTTTTCTACCTCTTTAACTTTTACCTATTAAAATTACTGGAGATTCATGTTGTATCCCTTACAAACTTGATGCTATTTAGAAACTTGATTTAGTTTCTCTTGTTGTACTCCCTCATTTCCTCCACATTGTGATTTTAGGTTTAAAATGACTTGAGATTCATGTTGTATCCCTTACAAACTTAATTGCGAGAAGTCGATGAATAATTTAAGAATTTGGATAACATATTTCATAGATCTGCACTATTATTGTTCAATATACAATCAGCTAGGAGAAAAACCCACCCAATTTAGGAAATACTTCACATATCAACTCCTCAAAGACAAGTTGTTCAACCTTTGTAGACAAAATAGACTGATTAATACTCACAAGGACTAACTAAGAGAGACGCTACTTCCAATTCAAATAATAGGCATTTCTTTTTCTTTTTTAGCATAACAACATATGTTCTGACAAAGCTATAACTAGACAAGTTGCAATGACACTTTGAGCAAACATACTTGCACAATATTAGTCGTAAAACGAGTTAAACCCTACAATCACTAACTGTGAATATGAAAACACATATAATACAAGACTCTCACAAGATTTGACTCCAATACTATATGAAACGGAGAGCAAACAAGTAACATGAAGGCAACATTATGTCGAGCAAACAAGTAACAGACTTGCACAATTTGTCATATAAGGTCTTTATGTCGAGCTCAACAAATTAAGCATGGGTTCTCTCTACTTTGCAAGTTTAATGACATCAAGCTACACTTTCGCTTCTAAATATTTTCGCTTCCACCAAAATATTATTCATTTTACAAGTCTAGTTCAACTACGCTATACATAAACATTTAATTCAGTTGATAAATCGATCCTAAAAGTGTAATTGCACAGCTATGCAGTTGAATTCACTCCCAATCAGAAATTGCTTAACAAAATAAGTGAAAAAAGTGATTGATTAAACAAAGAGAGCAAAGAAACAGGAAAAACTAGAGGACGAAAAAACCTAGAAATGAAGAAAGGTTACCGATTGGAAGCGAACTCGCTCCAATCACGACCTTTTCAGAAGAAAAGCGGCCTTTGACGACGCCTGTGTAGGGGCCCCGGCTGAGGGGGTCGAAGGCGAGGCTCTCAGGACCCTGGACCTGGTTGAGGAACCGAAACCCTCTCTCCACCGAGGCACTGCAGTCCACATTTTTTTTCCTTTGTCCACATCGAACTTCCTTCATTGAGACGGAGAGCCAGGAAGGACGATAGATCGAGAGATTGAAGAGTTTGGAGAGCTGTTGTGAGCCGAATCTGCCATGTTTTACAGTAACTTTTATATCGTTTTCTGCATACATTTCATGCATTTGGGGTAAGATAGTACAAAATCTATGTAGTTTATGCTTATTTGCCAAATTATGGAATCTACACCAGTTTCTGTTTAATTTCGCAGAATTCGAGGCAAATTACAGCAGTTCTGAGAAAGGGTGGAAAAGCTCGGAAATCAACTACAGAAGTCCAAGGTCAAGAAGCAGCGGAACCAGTCGAATCATGATGGAAACCTAACTTTACTCGATCTAGAGTAATTTTACTCGATCTCGACAAAGGTGTCCGAGCACAAGCCTTGTCGACTAAGCACTGATCGAGAAACTGAGTCAGAGACAACCCGACTCCGGAAGCCAACTCGATCTCGAGTAAACTTTGTCTAGATCGACAAAACCTTGACACCATGTTCGGAGTCGACGAGCTGTGCCAAGTCGAGATGCCAAAGACAGAGAAACCGAGCACCACCATACTCGATCTCGAGGAATCTCCTCGATCTCGAGGACCACCACAATGCCTGTCCGAGCCTGTCGAGGAGAAGTTGCCCGACATCACCGAGCTAGCCATCCTCGACGCAACCTCTACTCGATCTCGAGGAATCTCCTCGATCTCAAGGACCCAGAAGCACATGTTCGAGCTTGATCGAGCAGCTGCTACCCGTGATGCCCAACCGAGCCATAGTCCACAACCAATCCTACTCGATCTCAAGTAACATTGTCGAGATCGAGGAAACCGCGTCTCGAAGCCGCGTTATGCAGTTTGCTGTCCTACTCAGATTGGGATTCTTGGATCCGATTCTATCCAATTTTGGCCGATATCTACTAACAACTATCAAGTTCTATCTATGGAGAAGACCTATCAACACATGGAAGATATTTCAGCTATTTAGATATAATTTTCCCCTTTTAGATTTAATTCCTTAATTGCATTTATTTATCTTAAAGTCTTTAGATATAGATTTATATAAAGATAGATATATTCTATCCTTGAATAGCAAGGAATAGGAGGCTATAAATAAAGCCTTAGGGGCTGGTTTTTCATCATTCAATTTTAGAGAGAAAAAGTAAGTAGCAGTAGAGAGAGAGAGAGAGAGAGAGTTTGTAGCGAGCAAGGTGGAAAGGCGAAAGCGGATTTGGCTTGTTTGGTTGTAAGCTCTCTTTGGTTTATTTTAATGCAAGTTAGTTTCTTTTGTTTTTTAATGTCTTTCTTGATGATGAAGAGAGAGTAGTCCACCCACTTCTGTGGCTGGGGTGAGCCCGACGGTGGCCATGTGAGGTGATGCGGTAAAGGTACAATCTTTTTATGCAATTCGTCTTCTATCCCTATGAGCATGATTCTTTTGCGAGAGTTGAAGGTGATCCTTGTTTGAATTATTGAAGCGAAAGTGATCTTAATGCAACTTGGATTAATTATGTGAAAAGGGTTAGTAACAATTAGGGTTTATGCGAAAGCCTCTATATGCCTATTTGTTAATAACGAAAGTTATTTTGATGGAAAGCATGATCTTTTATGCCTTTATGTGTTACTTTGCATGGTTATCGTTGTGGTGTTGATACCCTGGCTTTGTAAGTTCTTTATATATTGAGTTTATTTCGTCCGAAATCTGAGTTCTGTGTTCGAAATCTGCAATTTACAGTTTCTGTGTGTTTAGTCGATCTAGAGGAGATTTTGTCGATCTCGAGTAAGCTGTTGTCGAGATCAAGTAGGGTGTTTGTCTAGATCGAGTTGCTGTTGTCGAATCTGAGTTTTCTGTCGTCGCTGTTTTTAGTCTATCTCGAGTTGTTGTTAGTCGAGATCGACAAGTCTGTCTTTGCTTTCGTTCTTGCTTTCGTTTGTTATTTCTGTCTTTGTTTCTATCTTTCTATTTGCTTTTCTGTGAGATTTACAGCTACCTTGGATACGTTGACACGCTTCCTCGTGGATCGATCCTTACTTCCCACTACTGCATAAGGGAGGAGGTCTTGTAATTATTTGCTAGGGCAAGAATCTGGTTTGAATTATATTTTATATTTTGAACTCGATTTCCTCCTACAACAAGAGCTTCCACTGGTCACCAATGGCTGGCGGACGAAGATGAACAAGGATGAAGAAGGAGGAAGGAGGAAGGGCGGACGACTCTGAAATACATAGGAGATGGACGAACAGAGAAGCGAGGGTTAGGGGTAGAGGTTTTCAGATCTGAAAATGAGCGGGGCGAGGGATGAGGAGATTGGTGGTAGCCTGGTAGGTTATACGCTAGGGTTAGGGATTTTCAAATTCATTTTTATAAAAAAAAAGACGCTTTAGCCACGACAGGGATTTGCCGTTGCTAGCAAGCATGGCAATGTTCTTTTATTTTTTTAGTGTAGCTACGACAACCCTTGCCGAAGCTAGCATCGGTGGCAAAGTGGTATCAATTGCCACGGCAAACCCCTCCGAAGCTACCACTGGTGGCAAAAGGTATCAATTGCCACGGCAAGTCCCCTGCCGAAGCTAACTAGCGTGGCGAATTTCATTTATTTTGTAGTGACAGAAAAATACGACACGATTGACACGAAACGAAACTGCAATAAAGCGGTACGAAAAAACATGATACAATATAGATACGACATGATTATGACACCAAATGGTAAAACCCGACAATAATCGTGTCGTGTTCGGATCGGCATATTACCCTTCTCGGGTATCTGACACAACACAATATTTTTTTTATTTAAATATTTGTATTCTACAATAATACATATAAAATAAATGTCTTTATTCATCACATAAATCAAGTTGCCAAGATGGTAGGGCATTTTGCTGCCTGCGTGTGGGTATGGGGGCAAGAAAAGTGGCCTCGAGTTCGATTCCGAGTTCCATTATTTTTCCCAGGCTTTTATTTTTTCATCTTTTCTCTGTATATATAGGGCTGCTAGGGTTTTCTTTCAAGCGTTTCAGGCCCTCGCTAACACTGTTCACCTTCCCCCTCAAATCTGAACTCTCTCTCTCTCTCTCTCAAAAGATCCCTCCTATGGCTTCCCTCACTACTCTCTCAACTTCTCTTTTAACCTTTCTCTCTTCACCAGATCTCAAATGTCTCTCCATGTTTTCCTCAAACCCCATTTCTGAGATCTCCCATGACAAAATCGATGTCGAGCACCGGAGACTTCCACAATCTCGCCCTCCTCTCTCTAGCCCGAAAATGAAGACCAATGTCGACGAACTCCTTTGAAGTTGAAGGCCCTCTATTTGTCCTCGTTGAAGCAATCGAGAGGGGCTCATCTTTCTCCCATCCTCTCTTGATTGATCCCGACGAAGCACGAAACAAACGGGCTTCGATCTACCGACGACGTCCAACAACAACCTTGCGAAGACGAAGGAAGTTGCTTTAAATCTTCAAGACTTAACTGTACATGCATTCAGAAAGAAGAAAAACACAAAAAAAAAAAAACAGAATTTTATAATAGCGTGTCATGTCGTGTTTACGGGCATCCGACACGAAACCGTTTCGTGTTTTCGTGTCGGATACCCGGTAGTTATCGTCTCGTGTTCGGATCGGCCTTTTCGTGTTATCGGTTTTGGGTATCCAACATACCGTGTCGTTTCACGTCAGATACCCAGTTATGTATAACACTAGTTCTAGGATCGGTTAGGATCGACCGATCCAAAAAAAAATAATGTGACCCTAGCATAACTATTATAATGGTATATGTGTTATTTTTTCTTGGACTTTGGGCTCGTATGCCTACATTAAAGCCCATGGGGACTTTAATTTTTTTTTTTTTTGTAAGCCTATCTCCCATCTGAATTGGGAAGTGCTGAGAAGAAACAGTTGAAAGTGAAAAGAAACCCTAAGCCTCGTTTTTTAGTTCACAATTTAAGGCTCCGAGTAGGCGAGCAGGTTAGCACGGAACGGAGTGGAACCCAATGGGGCTCCTCACGACTAGTTATGCAAGTAGTTACGATGATCATTGCATCGGTAGGCACGAAAAATATAAAACATGAATCATATAAAAAAAAGATCCAATTAGAGCATGGAAGCCGAAAGTCTGATAATATAGGCAATGACCTAGCGGTCTAAAACTCTAAATGCATAACTCTCAGTACAAGCTAGCTACATGGCCAGAACAAGCCTGAATATGCAATTACTCATAAAGTAGATAAATTTTAAACGTACATCAACATTCATCTCAAATAAATCCCCACCTCCTATGCATGACTTAGACCAATAGAGGAAAAAGTCATCTCTAGTGTCGTGTCTCTCATACCTCATACAGTTGCATAAACCACAACAACCATCACTATATGAATGACAACACAATGCAATCAAAGTTATACCAATCGATAGATATAAACACTCTAGCATATATATATATATATATATATATATAGAATATGAATCATGTGTACACAAGCCTTATTGTGTATCATGTACACAAATCTCGGTCTTTAGATCAAACTAAATCAAAGGCTCACAATAATCAAAATAAAGAAAAGAGAAAAGAAAAGAAAATGGGGGTTGTGAATAGTGACGGGGGAAGTAATTTTTTGGTTTTTTTTTGTTATTTTCGGCCATTTTAAAAAAATATTTTTATTTTTTTTGATGTAATTTATTTTTATCTACCTATAGACACCCACTTTTCATATGTTTTGCGAAAAAAAAAATTTACGATAATAATTGATCTTAAGAGTTTTTGTTTTGTTTGTGCCCAGTTTTATTATTCGGTGGAATTGGTCGGTTTTTTGATATTATTCATTGAATTATATATGTTTATTCAGTGGAATGTAGTGTTTTTTTTTGTAGTTCGAAATCATTTGGAGCCACATTGAGCTTAAGGGTTTTTGTATTATTCATGCCCATATTGATCATTCAGTAGAATTGGTGATTTTTTTTATATTATTATTTGAATTATGAATATTTACTCAATGTAATGTGTGTTTTTTTTTACCAATTTCTTTGATTATGCTACCGAATAATTAATAGTATATATTACCATGGATATAGCTTTATTAAATGGTATAGCTTTATTATTCAATAGTATATATTACCATCGAATAGTATTACCGAATAATATTGTAACACCATCGAATAATTAAGCTATACCATTGAATAATAAAGCAATATCATCGCATAATCCGTCAATACGATCGAATAATATAGTGATATCATCGAATAATCAAAATGACTAACCTACAAAACAGACTCATACGACTGAATAATCTTTCATATACTAGTGTATAATCATTCATACTCAACTGCATAATCATCTATGGGAATCAACTGCTCAGATTCCTTTATGGGAATCAACGGTTGAGATTTGTGTACATGATACACATTAAGGGCTGAGTACACCGGAACCAACCCCTATATATAGTATGGATCATATGTACTCAGTCCTTAACGTGTATCATGTACACAAATCTGGGTCATTGAATTAAGAAGGTCAACGGATGAGATTAAAAGTAACTTCTGATTATTCGATGGTATTGAGAGATTATTCGGTAGAATAAAATTATGCAGTGGTATTGGGCGATAATTCAGTAGAATAAAATTTACATTTTTTACAGATGAATAATTACGTGAAAACAGATGAATAATCATGAACAAATAGATGAATAATTTCTGAGTACATGATACACGTTAAGGGTTGAGTACACCGGAACCAACCCATATATATATATATATATATATATATATATATATATAATCAAATGCATGCCTAATATCTAAAAAAAAGAATGGGGAAATGAATCAAATCCAGACATGCATGCGAGAAAGGAATCAAGTCAAGTTCTCATTCTCATATCATTTCATTGCTCATTTTGTGTTCTTTCTCAATTCTCAAGTTTCATATCTTGACCATATGACTCGATGAGAATCGAACCCGATTGTAATGTCTCGAATATAAATATTTGGGTTACGGTTCGAAGGTCGGATACCTTTCTTTGGATCTTGCAATTCAGATACGGGTCTAGGTTTCAAAACCTCAAAGGATTAGTATTTAAAGCCGGGATTTCAAAACCCAAAAAAATCGAAGGGCCATTGTGTACCCTTTACCTTTCCTAAAGACTAAGTCGCGGAAATTCGTTTTAAAGGAAAATACACAAACAGAAATAGAGTACAACTTGCCATGGCATGGTCGGGTCAAAACCAAAACCATAAAACATTATCTCAAAATTTCTTAAGCCAATATTAGCTGGGTTAGTCCATTTCTTTGCAATCACCAGGAGACTTCACACGTCATCGAAGCATAAATCAATCATATATGCAAAATAGACCTAAAAACAATATGCGGGGCAAGAATCAGACCGAGGCCCGATTGCATTATGGGTCGCACAAGTAGGCATACACATACGTTATTCCTGTAATAAAGACGCTTCCAATGCAGAACGGAAATTAAACACGCAAGTCATGCTTATCAGGATATAATATGCATGAATACGATAATTGACCCAAAGAATGTCAAGTGGCATATCCCTCTCCTCCATTCGCCCCCCTTTCCGATAGGGCGAACGTTGGCCAGCTCAGTGCTATATCATAACAATCATCATCATATATGCACATCATAATCAATCGCCATCTCATCATCATGCTCATAACAATCAAGCTCATAATACGATCAAGCTGATCTCATTTATCGACAATAATGACTCAGGACAAACCAGATGGTGCATGGGTCGGGGATGGGGCCGGGGGGTTGGTCGGGTGAGGGCCGTCGGGGAGGAGCCCCTCCTCTTCTCCTTCTTCCTCCTGTGTCATCTCGTCGCTGATGAACAGGGCTCTATTCTTTTGAATTGGAAAGATGGGTCAAGGACCCGTTTTCTTTCTTTTCTCCTTCGAGTCGGGCTCTCGGTTTGGGCGGGTCAAAGTTCCTTTCATTCCGGGCTATTGTGCGGGCTGGGCTTTTATTCTTTCATTTCTTGACCCATTTTACCAAATCAAAAGAGCAGAGCCATGTTCATTAGCGACGGGAGGAGACGGGAGAAAGAAGGAGAAGAGGAGGGGCTCCTCCTCGAAGGCCCTTACCCGACCAACCCACTGGTCCCATCCCTGACCCAAGCACCCAAAACGGATCAAAATGGACCAAAGGAAGGAAGAGGAAGAGCTCATCGGGGTTGACGTTCTCGTCGGAAATGGCTTCGTTGGGCTTGATTTGATTCCGGCGGCAATGGGAGGAGCTCTGAGGTGCATGGGAGGGATGAAGGGAGGTTAAAGGGGTCTCTTTTGCGCAGCTTTTGAGTCGGAAAACATAAGGTATAGAACTCACTGTGTCCAAGGCCAAAAACAAGGGAAACGAGTTCATCGGCGACGGTCCTGCTCCGACGAGGCTGGAATCAGCCTTCTCCTTGCCTAAGAAGGTGGAAGGATGATTAAAGGTGGTGTTTTTCTAGACTTTACAATTAAAGGTGGAGAGAACAAACTCACCGATCGAAAATGGAGAAACAGAGGAGGATGAGGGAAGGAGACTCGACGGCGGCGGTGGCGGCTCCTGGGCGGCTCGACTCGCATGGTATGTCGGAGATGGTGTTGCTGGCTTGGACATGAATGAGGAAAGAGTTGTTGCTGCTGTTGTGGAGCTCTCGACCTCTCGCAAATTCGAACAGGGGAGCTTCAAGGAAGGGACGAAGGTGGTGAAGAGGAGAAAGGTGAGGTGATGGCGGCTTTTCTAGTGATGCTCAAGGTTACGAGGAAGAACATGAAAGAAGCGTTCTTGAGAGTTGAATTTCGAAAGAGATAAGGCAGGGAGAAAGAGAGGTTCTACTATTGTGTGTTTGTGTTTGGGGCGCCGATTCAAATTAAAAGGAAAGGGGGAAGGGGGGGCCCTGGTTCTCCTACAAATGGCGTGGTGATGGCTTGGCACTTTGCCAAAGAGAGGGGGATAGGGAGTGATTCGGAAGGAGGTAGTGATCCAGGGCTTGTGGTTTAGCCAAGAATAGAAGGGGGTAGCTAGCTGAAGTTTGTTTCAACACAACAATGGCATGGGGTGTAGCATATAGAGAGCGGAAAGAAAAAAGAAAATAGGAAAAAGAAAGTGGTCCTCACAAGTCTGAAATTCAAAAAACCCTGAAACCTGCTCTCTCGACGTTATTCTGATTCTTTTAAAATTTAAAGAGCAAATTTGGTATTTTGTACCTTTGGAAGGTTTCAATTAGGTAATTATGATCAATAAAAACAAATCAAGCCATGTTATCCCTCCCCAAACTAAAATTAGCCCCTCTGTACCCCTATCTCTCCTTTCGCTTTCTCTCTCTCTTTCTGTCGCTCTCTCATAGTTGAAATTGTCCTCTCCGGTCATCATCATATCTGTTCTTCCCCAACGCTCCATCCATCCTAGTTTTTTGAATTTCAGATCTAGAAGACAATTGGATGAGTTCTTTCTCGATGGCCTCAAATCCGAATCGATGTCGGCCGCCACCTTCTCCTTCCCCTCTTCCCTCTCCGCGGTCGCCACCGCCCTTTTGCCTTCGATCTCTCCCTCTCCTCCATCCAGCGGCCTCATTTAAGACTTCTTCTTTTCAGATCCGCCGTCCTCACCATCGTCTTCCTCCTTCGATTCCAAGTTCTCCGTTACTGCGACACCGCCACCATGATCCAGTCCGAAATCTTCGGCAACGTCACCTTCCAGCTCCTATACAGAAGAACGGGTAGTGATCTCGACCTACGCTGATCTTCCAAGGTTTGTGCTTCCGTTTCTGTAGCTTTAGGTTTGTTATCCCAACCTTGAGTGCTTTCCTTTTTCTTACGCTAATCTTGAGAAATTAGGGACTTGATGATCAGTAGCAAATGTGTGAGAATTGGCCCTATGATTCTTCCTTTCTTGTATGGATTTATCAATTGCTACGAGCGGCATTTGGCCCTATTGAATTGCATAATGCATGATTTGGATGAATTGTATAATGAACGTTTTAAGGTTTTCAATTTAGGGGAAATCAATTAGTGTTTTTAATTTGGGCGAAAAATGTTGAGATCAATTACAATTTGATTTTTGTTTCAATTTAGGTTTTCTGTTTGATTGTGTATGTCTTTCCCATCCGCTATTAAAATAGGTTCCTCTAGAAATCTTGTTTCAATTTAGTATTACATTTATGGTCTATTGATCTTTGATGTTTCCCTAAAAGTGTTCTGGATATGGATTGTGTAAAGACCGGGAAATTTTAGAATATTAAATAATTAAAATAGTGATTTATAATCATTCCGATTTTAAGATTTGGGAGATTTGAAATTTCCGTCCTTGAGCTATTGGTTTCATTCTAAATATTTCATAACGAGTTCTGGCATTATTTAGTTGAGAATTTAAAATATGTTTTATCCTGCTTCCATATGCGAAAATTTAAAATAATATTTAGAACTCTTTATTAAATTCGGAATTGAAAATTTAAAACTTTATTTTGAGTGAGTCGGGATAAGGTCGAGATAGCGGGTTTCATATTTTATTTTCCGGTAATTTTGAATTGGGGTTCTTGGAACC